>CM042092.1:34860122-36155122 GCA_023512835.1 Taxillus chinensis
CCTTATGAGTAGGGTCAGGCTTAAAATCCCCAAACAAATTAAGTTCCCCAACTCAGAGTACTCATATCTCCACAGAATGTCCCTGTCCCCAGAGAAGCCATCAAGTCAAGCTCCCTAATATGGCGGAGCTCAATTTAACAGATCATGCACAAAAGAGAGTTCCCTAGCAAAGACCGGACGAACTCTCCATCCAAAGAGAACATTGTTCCCCAACAAGTTGAATATTAGCTAACCTCTCCAACAACGGCCAAACCCTAAGTGATACATCACATGGCATTCGATGCCTACATCGCATTGCATCACCTTACATCATATTTGACCACAAGTTGAGGTTTATGCGGCCCCGCATACAACATATTGCGCCATGCATCATTTACATACATTCAAGATACTCGTGATTTCCGAATGTTGCCGTCTCGAAGATCCTAAGAGCTCATACTCATCAAGCTTCTCATCAAGCTATCCTAGCTTTCTTTGTCCAATCAGTATAACTCCTTCTTTGCAATTTCCCCAAGCTCTAAATGTATCCTTTTGGCAATTGACAAACTTTTCCCATTTTGGGTCACCTGTAGAGATCTCCTTGAGTGAACTCGTAGAGGGAGCCCAAATTGGGTTACTTCCCAAACTCCCCAATTCCTTAAAGCATTTCCCCAAATACCAATTGATGTCTCCAACAAGTCTTTCCAGTTTAAGCTTATCGTTGCTGTGGGCTTTCCAGTTTCAATTCGAGCCCACCATTTTTGTGGGCCTTTTCACTTTTCAATTTAAGCCTATCGTTGTTGTGAGCTTTTCATTTTTAATTTAAGCCTATCGTTGCTGTGGGCTTTCCATTTTCAATTCGAGCTTATCGTTCCCGTGGGCCTTTCAATTTTTTATTCAAGCCTATCGCTTTTGTAAGCTTTCCATCTTCACTTCAAGCCTATCGTTCTGGTGGGCTTTCCATTTCCAATTTAGCCTATCGCTGTCGTAGGCTTTCCATCTTCACTTCAAGCCTATCATTGTTGTGGGCTTTCCATTTTCAATTTAAGCCCTCGTTGTCGTAGGCTTTCCATCTTCACTTCAAGCCTATCGCTGTCGGGCTTTCCATTTTCAATTTAAGCCTATCGCGCTCGTAGGCTTTCCATCTTCACTTCAAGCCTATCGCTCTGTCGGGCTTTCCATTTTCAATTTAAGCCTATCGTTATCGCGGGCTTTTTCCATTTTCTCGCTACGCTATCGTTGTCGTAGGCTTTTCCATTTTCAATTCACGCCTATCGCTGTCAGGGGCTTTTCCATTTTCAATTTAAGCCTATCGTTGGCGTAGGCTTTCCATTTTCAATTTGAGCCTATTGTTGCTATGGGCCATTCAATTTTTAGTTCACGCCCACCATTTTTTGTGGGCCTTTTCACTTTTCGGCTTTAAGCCTATCGTTGTCGCGGCTTATTCGTTTTCAATTCAAGCCTATCGTTGTCGTGGGCTATCCATTTTCGCTTAAGCCTATCGTTGTCGGGCCTTTCAATTTTTAGTTCACACCCATCATTGTTGTGGACCTTTTCCATTTTTCAATTCGAGCCTATCGTTGTCAGGGGCCTTTCAACTTTTAGTTCACGCCCATCATTGTCGTGGGCCTTTTCTTTTTTCGGCTCAAGCATGTCATTGTTGTAGGCTTTCAATCTCCAAAGATTAAGCGGCCTTAGATGCCTCATCAAAGTATTATCTAAGCCCACCGGCCTCGTGAAGCCCCTTTTCCCTCTCGGACAGACCCAACCATCGCATTTCTTCCTCTAGGTAAGTCGGGTAAGTGCTCCAACCCGTCCAAAATGACTCCTTTTATCTTTGGACGCCGTTTGTATACAACAAAGGCACAAAGAGGGGCAGCTATTGGACCCCATTTTGTCCGGGTTGGACATACTAACCCCATTTGATATACCTTTCGCCTATGCCATATACCTTGTCGGACAGTCCACAATGATCCCATACTTCCAAGGAATGGTTTGGAATTGATGTTAGCCCCAATTTGCACGTAGATGGATACAATTGACATGGACGGAGGAGTCCAAAATTAATGACTTCGACAAGTCCTTGAAGCGCCCCAAGACCAACACCAGGTGACGGAGGATGAAAATTGGAGACCAACTCACTTGACCGAGCTCAAATCGACTTAAAATCAAGAAGTTATGGCCAAAACAATTTTCGTCGTAAAAAGTCAAAACGTGGCAAAAGACGGTCAATGCCCCCGGTTAAATCGCCTAAAAAAGTGGCCATGCGAAATTCTTCAAAGCGTCAATTTAGGCGAATACGGATCTCCCCAAACAATCCTTGGAAAGTTATCCATTTTTGCATTTTAGGTGAAGGGTAAGAAGGTAATTAAAAAAAAACTTGGGGTCGACCATCGACCATTGACCGTCGACTTGCCGACACTTCAACCCATTGACCTTCGAAGCGTCGAAGCCCCGACGCATCGAAGTCCCGAAGCCCGAAGCCCCGAAGCATCAAAGCCCTGAGCCTCGAAGCCTCGGAGCTCGGAGCCCCGGCCCCGCCGACACTCCGACCCACGACTCGCCCTTCGGACCTTCGAACCCCGCGACTTACGATGCCGACCCGTGATGCCTTCGACCCGCGACATACGATGCCTTGACCTGCGAACCTTTCGACCCGCTGGTCGCTGACCGCTGATCCGCCGACACTTCGACCTTCGACCTTTCGACCCCGGACACGCGGAGCCTATAAACCTTACCCGCCGACACTCCGACCTTCGAACTTTGACCCGGACGCTTGTAAGCCTTCGACCCGCCGACCGTTGACCTTCGACCCGCCGACACTTCGACCGTTCACCATTGACCTTCGACCTACCGAAATTTCATCCCACCGAAGCTTCGACCTTACCGACACTTTGACCCCGCCGACATTTTGACCCTTTACTTTTTGACCGTCACCGATGGCTTTTATCGCCGGCTTTTCTTGTCGGCTTTGTTTTTCTCTCACGGTTGTTCACGAGATCCATCTTCCTGCCGGCCACCCGACAAAGAATCATACCGTCAGTCATATGTGCCGCTAAAATACAAATTCAAAAGGCAATCACGAGCTGCCCTGTTTTCGCACAAGCCGTCCACCCGACCAAGCACGGAATCTACGAATTAATAAAAGCCGGAAATAATAATACACCCAACAAAACATTTAATGCAACAATTAATGAGTCCAAAGAAAAAATTTCCGCAGCCCGTTAAGATGCGGCCTTCGGCCTCGCGTAAGAGGAGAGAGACCATCATCGTTGAAAAAAACCCGCCGCCATTTAGCCCCAGCCTCATCCCAACAGTAAGAAGAGAGAGAAAAGGAAAAAAAACAGAGACTTCAAACAAAAAAAAAAAGAGAGATAGAAAAGGAAGAGGTTCGGCAGAGAGAAAAAGAAGAGTGCAGCCCCAAAACAAAAAAAAAAAAAACAAAGATCACGCCTAGAAAGAGAGGACGTCCCAGAGAAAGAGAGAAAAAAAAAGAAAGAAGAACGTCCAGATTTGCCGCCATTCCATCTCAAATTCGTCCAACTCCCGCCTCCCAAAAAAAAAAAAAAAACATACCATCCGAATTCTTTTTCTTTCCTTTTCTCCTCACTTCTCTTTTCACTTTGCCAAGCATTCATACATACACTCACCCCCATTTCAAACCCAGAAATTCTGCAACACCATTGTCAATCCCCCAGCTCTATTTTCTTTTCTTTTTAGCAACAATACCAAAATCAGAAAATCAAATCCAAAGAAAAAAAAAAGAAAAAGAGAGACACAGATTTTGCAGCTCCATCCAGCAGCGTTCAACCTTCAGCCCAAGTCCAATCGGCCAGCCTTTGGAGATTCATCCTCCCGCTAATGATATCACTGGCGGATTCCCAATCCAAAGCCAAAGTTAGTTCACTTTGCATCCGTTTCTTTGTTCATTTATTTATTTATTTATTTAGCTTATTTGTATTTATATTTGATGTAATTGTTTTTAGTATTATTCTAGTTTTCGTTTTTAGCTTACCTATATTTGATGTAATTGTTTTTCACCTCTTTCACCGTATTTTCCCCGTATTTCTTCCTATGTTGTACGTTGTAAATATGTAAAGTATAGTAAAAAAGAGAAGCAAAAGAGAGGCATCAAAAGGGAGAAGATGAAGAAAAAAAGCAAAAAAAAGAGTGCTTTTACTTTTCTTTTGTGGATGTCACACTCACACTCCACATCTATTTTGATATATGTGTTCCAATGTATTTTCAATTGTTGAAACGTGTAGATTTAGGTTCAAAGCTTTAAAAAACACACACAAACAAAATATAACAAAATGAATTCCACAAAATGTTTTTCCAAAACGCCTTCTATAACATGTTTTTCTATAAAAAGTTTTCAAAATGTGTTCAAAATGTCTCCTTGAAAAGCAAAACCAAAACAAACAAACAAACCGTTTTTATGTTTTAAAGCCAAAAAAAAAAAAAAAAAAAAAAAACAAAAAAAACAAAATAAAACAAAAAAAAAAAAATGTATGTTTTCTAACCCAAGAAAAAACCAAAAAAGGGGGAAAATAAAAAAAATCATTTTCTAGGACTTCAATTTCCCAAAGCAAAACCAAAAACCCAAAACCAACTCATAGGATCTCATTTTCCATTTCAAACAAAACCCAAAACTTTTAGGATTCCCTTAGAAATTTAGGATAAATCCATTTTAACCATGACTTTAATAAATAACTTAGCTAAATAAAAATAATAGACTTTTTAGGAAACTTAACCCGAGCTATGGCAAGACAAATAAAATAAAACCTCCTACTCCTAAATTAGATACCGAAAGGGCGCCGTAGGGGTGCTAATCCTTCCCTACATGTAACCAACCCGAACCCTTTTCTCGATAACGTGACCACATCTTTTTACTACTCAAAGTAGAGGGTATCCAACCGTACCCCCAAAACAGCTGGTGGCGACTCTAAATTTTCTCACCATTGGTCTAGTATGAGCTCACCCCAAACGGGCCCGGACGTAAAACTAGTGATGACAATAAGCAAGCAGGAGGCAAAGTTTGAGCCCAATAGGGAGTGCCCGTGAGAATGCACGTGAGAATGGCTTTTCACATGCAAGGATATTTTTGCATGGGAGCCTTCCCGATGTTGTTCTAAGGCTTGTGGCAAAATTCTAGAGCATTTGGAGGTGCCCGTGAGAAGGCCCTTTCCACGTGCAGCCTCCATTACCCTTGTTTTGTTGTTCTGATACTCTTTTGCTAAAGGACCTTGGTGGAATTATGAGTGTTTTATCCTGTGTGGTTGCAAAAAGGTTATAGTCTGTCATCAAAACTACGTCGTTTTGATGCTGGATTCATTTAATCAAAACTACGTCATTTTTGGGTTTTAGTTGTCTATATAAAGAGGTGAAGGCTCCTTGTTCTAGGTTTAGGGTTCTCTTCTTCAGCCACCGCAGCCGTCGCAGAGAGAGAGAGAGAGAGAGAGAGAGAGAGAGAGAGAGAGAGAGAGAGAGAGAGAGAGAGAGAGGAGAGTTTTGGCCATTGTTGCTGTGGTGTTTCTCGTGGGCGACCGACGATCGGCATGGGAGCAGGATCGTTGCTGTGGTGATATGTTTTCCTACAAGTCGAGGTTCGTTTTCCTGGTCATCCCGGGTTAGGCCTCGTGTAGGAGATTTGCGGCCTGTTATTGTTTCTATAATATTTATATGTAAATTCATATAGGTGTGACCTCCTATATGAATGTTGGCCTTCAATGACATTTTGCTGTGGTTCTGACATTGGGTGGTTAATGCATATTAAATGTTCGATAAAATGCCTGTGTGAATATGCCTCTAAATATGCCTATGTGAATATGCCTAGTACGTGTTTGATAATATGCCTGTGGCCGGATTTGTGAGTTTGTGGATGTATGCATGCTAAGTGTTTGAAGTTATGCCTGGTGGACCACACATGTTAAGTGTTTGATATTATGCCTGTATGGCCATGTTGTGTCGCGTGTTTACTTGTACACCCGGTGGTCGTGGAAGCTCGGGCCTATTTTATTGAACCCGGTGGTCGGGAAGCCCGGGACTATTTATGTTAGCCTGGTGAGGTCATGGGGAACTATTTGCCCGAGAGGCGGTTAAACTATTTGCCCGAGAGGCGGTTTGGCCCGAAGAGGCGGTTAAATCACTTGTCGTTAAATCATCGGCCTGAAGAGGCGCTTAAATCACTTGCTTGAGGTGGTTAAAGTGTAAGCCCGGGCGGCAAGGGGAAGATTGTATTTGCCGATGTGGTTTGTTATTATATCTCGTTGAAATTATTGTATCACGACACCGCACTTGTACACATGGCATGTAGATGCTAGGAGCATGGGACGGGTCGGGGAGACATGATCCCTACTGAGCCATGGTCGCTCACCTCTCCTACCGTGTTTGGTTTTTCTACGGGGACCCACAGGCGTTAGGCGGAAACACCCAAGTGGAAGGCCTGCTTTGTGGTTTTGCTTATCATTATTTGAGTCTTGTTGTTTTTGTGTGAGCTTTGTAACCTCAAGGGGGGGGGGGGGGGGGATATTGTAATGAGGAGTTTTAATGTAATAAGAGCATGTTTGGACACCTTTGTAATTTTTGAACTTAATGAATATATGATTTTGTCTCTCTCAATATAAAATGTAAAATGTACGGTGTCCCGTGTGGGCATGTTGTACTCTACCCCTTTATCCAAACTCGGGTAAAAGGGAGGGTCACGCTCCGGTCTCCTCGGGTTGGAAATCCGAGGCATGACAATACGGTATCGTGAGCATGGTCTAGTTGGCCTAGGGTAGTGGGCGCACTTGGTTATCTCGAGTCCTTTGAGGAGCCTAGAGGGACATGCCCGATCAACATGGTCCTCTTTGAGCCTCCGAGGTGTACTTGGGGTAGTCTAGTCCCGTGGTAGGATTTGCATGCATTGGCATTAGGGCACTAGTTATATTTGTTGTTTATGTGTAATTGCATGATAAATGGTTTGAACGTGATAAAGTTTCAATTGTGCAACTCGAAATTTTGTGATGATTTGAGCATGAAAGCATGGAAAAGAAGTTATGGTATTGAAACCGCGCGCTTGTGAACTTGAAGCTTGTGAAATATGAACTAAAAATAAATAAATAAATAAATAAATAAATAAATAAAACTAAATTGTGATAATACTATTGATATTCCGAAAATGACTAGGTGAGATATGTGAATGCTTAAGGTGTGCATTTGTATGGTATTGTGTGGAATAAGCGATGTGGTGTTCGAAACGATGAGATATTCACTTGAGTATAAATGATATGTTCAATGTGAAGGTGTGAACTTGTATAGTCCGTGAAATATGAATGTGAATCTATGTGGTGATAATGCATGTGCCGAGATTAGTTATGGCTCAAAATGCCTAGTCGGTAATGGTATCGAGATCGCCGAGTGTTAACCTGGGAGCGCTACCTCCTCGTGTACCCAACCTTTGACAAACTATGACCCGGACGACAGAAGAGCCCGCCACCCGGCCGGGCAAGTGGGAGAGCCGCAGTTATAAGTACCGATTTAAACATGGCAGAGGTTGGCATTTTAGACCCGATTATGCCGGAATTGAGGGATGAAGATTCGATAACTAATTAAGAGCGAGACATGCCGAGAGCTGTCAACCCACATCATTTGGGGGAGCATTATTGTCCTAATAGGCGAAAGGACCAAAGAGGCAAGAGAGGGCACCGGAGGATGTCCACAAGTGTCGAGACGAAGGTCAACCCTCAACACATCCATGTGAGACCAGCTTCCAAAGGGTTGTTCTAGCCGTGAACAACCGGGACATTGGAAAAGAGGGTGTAGCAGAAGCAGTGCAGTGTCACATCCATGGAAAAAAATAATAATAATAGGACATCTCCAGCATACCGTTTTGGTAAAGCAAGACATGGTGCTAGAGGACTGAGCGCGCAAGCAGGCATGGGGCCGAGGACTTCCTAGTGAGGATAGTAGGAGAGCATGGCCGAACTATCCTTAGTCGTGGGTACGATTTCAATCTCGTGTGTTAAGACTTCGTTTTATTGGTGGTATCATGCTCTTTTAAAGATAATGATCGGTTAAGTCTCGTACTAGTTTATGTGAGGCCGGTGAACCTTTTATTGCTAACTCTTGTGATAAAGTGGGGTATGTTCTCTTGGGAGGGCTTTTGAGTCACCATTTTATGTTAAGTAAAGCTTGGGAGATCATTTGGGTTACTATTCCAAATGAATGTGGTTGGAGACCTTTAAAAAAAAAGAGGTAAAATGAACATATATATATATTTATAACACTAGAAGAATAATAAGTAACTTGTAAACATTTGGGTGTTAATTTTATATGTGAGTGGCATTCAACTTCAGGACCGTGAAAATTTAAAGTAATCAAACCTTGTAGGCTACCTTTGCTAGCTAGTAGAGCTTGAGGTGTGAGGTGACGGCTGTGGGTACTGTGTGACCCCTCCATGGCAACCTTGAATAATAGAAATATGTTCTTTGTGGATAGATGTACGTGTTGGAGTACTACTTGGAAGGGGTATTCTTAAGGTTCTCGAGCTTCATTAGCAACGGAGTAAGGAAAATTACACCGGACCAAGAAGATACTACTTCAAACTACCGGATTTAAAGTTATTACTCGTGGTCTCCCGATGTAAGACAAACTCGTTGAAAACCCGAGGAATCTTACACGTGGATCACCCGGATATGTGGACATAACCTCAATTATATTTGGGAACTCACAAAGGCACTTATACTCTTCAAAACCCAAGATCTTGAGCCCCACAAACCGCAGCAGTCAAGGTAGAGAGATTACCAAGGAATAGTTAGTGCCGAACACATTCCGAACTACAAGTTCCAAGGTTGTCTCTTAGGAATGTTTGTATAAATATTCATACTTGTACATTTGTGTAATGGTGGGTAAGGAAGCTAAGATCAACCCTGTGTATGCACAAGAGTTCAAAAGATAGAATTAGGCTAGTGTGTGAATTCCTTTGAAAACAAAGTGAAAGAGAGTCTTGCTTCTATTTTGTTGTATTTATCTTTTGATAATAAAACAAAATACTTCCACTATCTGGTTATCTTCCGGAGTGATTCTATCACTTAACTGGATAAGTGTTTGTGTCTTAAGAGATTAGAAAGAGTTTCGATAAGAGCCTATTCACCCCCTCTAGGCTCCAAGGGACCCTCATAAATCTACCATGAAAACACCCTATGAGATGTGGAGAGGACGAAAGCCTTCAATTTCACATTTCGGAGCTTTTGGGTGTACTTGCTATATATTGATAAATGGAAAAGAAACCCGGAATAAATTTGAACCAAAATCTGATGATGGGATTTTTGTCGGGTACTCACTACATAGCAAGGCTTATCGGGTCTTCAATAGAAAACTTTTTAAAGTTGAAGAATCTATCCATGTGACTTTTGATGAAACTATTCTTGAATGGTCAAAAGTAGCTTCTTCAAGTTCTAATGTGCAGGTCCCGGATAGCAACATCCTTTACTCGAAGTTTATGAGTGTTCCTGATACACATTCTGACCAACCACGTGACATCAGCGAAGCACAAAGAAATTATATGGATGATGCTACGGATGATTCGGACTCAGGACTACCGTTAAGCTTCGGACATACTCCTATGGTTACCCAAAATTCTGAGCACCTTCAAGTCTGTCCGGACCAGTTAACACTGAAAGAAATAGTGTTGAAGAACCACCTAGTTCTACCGTACCTTCTAATACGGAAATATCTGGTCCGGAAGAAGCTCAACCAGCAGATACACCTGAACCACCCAACCTGACAGAGCTTCAAATTATTCAAGATCTACCATCACATGCACAGAATTACAGATGGACCCGAAACCATCCCTCAGATCAAGTGATTGGTGATCCTACTGTTGGTGTAAGAACAAGAGCAGCCACCTCGAACATGTGTCTTTACTCGTATTTTCTATCTCAAATAGAACCAAAGGTGGTGGATGAAGCTCTTCAGGATTCGAATTGGATAGAAGCCATGCAAGAAGAGTCAATCAATTTAAGAGAAATAATATGTGGACTCTAGTACCAAGGCCTAAGTCTCAAGCAAGTCATAGGAGTTAAATGGGTGTTCCGGAACAAGCTTGATACGGATGGAATTGTAACTGAACAAAGCCGACCGGTAGCCAAAGGATATCGTCAAGAAGAAGGAATAGACTATGATGAGACCTTTGCTCCTGGTGGCAAGACTTGAGGCAATCCGAATGTTTCTGGCATATGCTTCATATGAAAACTTCATAGTTTATCAAATGGACGTCAAGAGTGCATTCCTGAATGGAGATCTTCAAGAGGAGGTGTACGTTGAACAACCTCCAGGTTTCATTGAACCCAAGGCTGGACATCTGGTTTACAAACTAAGGAAAGCTTTGTATGGATTGAAGCAAGCTCCAAGAGCCTGGTACGACACACTTTCGGAATTCTTACTTGCTCACAACTTTCAAAAAGGGAAGATTGACACCACGCTATTCTTACGGAAAGAGAAAGGACATACTCGATTATACGGATATACGTGGATGATATCATTTTCGGATCAACTAATCCGAAACTTTAGGAAGAATTCGCCAAGTTGATGACCGGCAAGTTTGAGATGAGTATGATGGGAGAGCTGTCCTACTTCCTTGGGATCGAAGTCAAACAACTGAAGGAAGGGACCTTCATAAACCAAGCTAAGTATACTCGTGACTTAATCAAGAAGTTTGGTATGGAAGGTTCGTCTCCCGTCAAAACTCCAATGCCAGTCAATGCCAAGTTAGACCCAGATGTTGATGGCAAATCAGGAATGTGACTGAATATAGAGGGATGATTGGATCCTTGCTGTATCTTACAGACAAGTTGCCCGGACATAATGTTTGCAACTTGCATCTGCGCAAGATATCAAGCGAATCCCAAAGAGTCACATATGCTTCATGTAAAACGGATATTAAGGTATCTCAAAGGGACAATTAATTTGGGACTTTGGTACCCAATTTCTTTAAGCCGGAAAGGTCTACCGAGAGGATTGCACAATCTACGGGGGAGAAAATGCTTTATAAATTATTCAAGTAATACCCCCCCGTATATGTCTCATGACCTCTTTCCCGGGCCGTCTATTCGAGGGGGAGCCTTTCATTGAGAGGATCGCATGATCTACGGGGGAGCCTAAGCTTCATCTATTACCTCGCAATAACCCCCTAATATGTCTCAATACTCCCTCCTCTAAACCTTTACTTCTGGATCCGACTGGACATGCGTTGTTGAAATAGAATTGCGGCATGCTTGGATGTATTTTTTTTCTTCAACCATGCATTTTAATCGGATAATCAACTGCTTGCTTTTGACATGTGTCCACGTCCTCATTTTTCACTCATGAATCCTAGTTTGGTCAAATCATATGATTTTTAATTAATCTTAGCTACGTCGTTCAGCAGGACGGGTTCGCTATGTTGACCTATATGAACTTGTGTATTTATTATCTGACATATGCCCTGATTCAGTCACATTGATCATTCTCTAGTATGTATCTGTCTATTTCATTCTTTGTAATGCATAAGTTCTGCTACTCATTAGTTCGGATTATACAGCTCTTCACTGACTATTTCCTCCTAATCCGTACTAATCCTTACCTGTTAAGCTTTTATACTCTTAGCTTATTTTTGTGAAGCTACAAGTTCAAAGTTTCTTTGCATTCTTATCGATAAATCCAGTCCATAGTCTTGGATTTGAAGTGTTGTGGTACTTCTCTTCTCTTCGACTTATTGACAAGCAAAGGAATCTACTTTTCTCTCACTGCACTCTTACTACGGACACGATCTACTTTTCATCCGGATACTCGTCACTCAACTATCATTAATTCCGGATGATTGTCGGTTCATATCTCCGGACTCCAGACACTGTCCAATTGTGATAATCCATGTCTTATTATATATCGCGTTCTTTTGAGGAGGAATCATGATGTTTCATTAAATGCATATCTCGGGATGCTCACACTCCCTTGGAAGGCAAACAGCTGTTACCCTTCCTTGGTCATGACGTCTCGATGTCATCTTTTAATTCGGAGGCGCATCGATATCAAGACTCATGACATCAGCCTGTTAAGCGGTTTACTGTTTCACTCGCTACATTCCTAGGCCCGCCGACATTTACGGACTCGGTCTTATATATTCTGGTCATTCCTGCGAAGCACGAGTGTTACTCATTTCAATCCCTAAAACTCTCGTTGCTTCTTCAATCCCTAAGACCTTGCCTTCCCTCTCGCCCTTCAACTTTCATCTACAATGGCACCCAGAACCTCTCTTTCCGGCGTCAATCTCGGCCATCTGGTCGATTGAGCGCTATCTCCAACCCTCCGGCCTGGTTTTCCAATCTTCACCCTCTTCTAGAAGCCTCTCACATACTCGACTTGATCTCCAATCCTGTCGATCTTCTTGTAGACGACATTCTCGAGTACTACCAAAGGATCCGCTGTACCACCGACTCCATCATCTCCTATGTTCGCGGTGAATCCATCATCATTACCCCAGACGTTCTCCGCGCTGCTCTCAGCCTACCCCCCAGTGAACCGCAGCGCCCTGATGCCGATCCCATGGCGGCTTCTATGGGTTGCACCTTTAAAGGCAAGGAATACAAGGTGAAGTCCTTCCAAGGCCGTTATTGCTGTATAGCGGTCATACTGAGTCGTTGTCTACTGGCTCGCACTTCCGCTCTGGACTCTGTTCCGTACGATCTTCTTCTCGCCATGTACGGCATTTTTGAAGGTCTTCCGATGGACTGGGGGACGTTTTTGTTCCGACTGCTACAAACTGGACCCAAGAATCTCTCCTTCGGGCGCATCCTTAGCATTGTCTTCCGGCATCTTCATCCGGACCATTTTGCCCGCTCTGATGCTGTTTCATTTCCTCCGGCTTACTACCTTCGCCATCTTACGCCTGATGGAAACATGATAGCCCGTCGTCCCTCTGCAGCTCTCCGCCTTCTCCCTGCCCGAACAACAAGGCAATTCCGTTGGTGACCCCTCCGACAGCCCATGCCCTTGACGTCGCCTCCGCTCACCGATCCTCTTGGATTGAGGCCGTTCCCGTGCCCTCCATTTCTCGGGCCTCCTAGCACAGCGTCCATGCCGAACCCTCCGAGGTTGCGGGGCCATCTTAGCACAAGGTGCCCTAGAGTCGTTTCTTCAGCTCCTTCGTCGCGGATGTCCCCACTCCCTCCACTTCCGCGGTTGCTGCCGCGGTCGATACCGCCGTTGCTTCTGCTATTGCTGATGTCCCGGAATCTCTTCTAGAAGCTCCTTTGCCTCCCCTGTCACGCCCCGGATTTCCAACCCAAGGAGACCGGAACGTGACCTACTCCTTACCCAAGTTGGATAAAGGGGTTAGAATACAACATACACTTCACACTTTATATTCGGAAACCAATTTTATATTTATTGAGTCCAAACATGACAAATGTGTCCAAAACATGCTTTTATTACATTAAACTCCACCTTACAATATCTCCCCACTGCGGTTACAAAGCTTACATAAAAAATACAAGCATAAAAATGACGTAGTTTTGATGGAACAAGCTATGACCTTCCCACATCCATACACACCAAAATATCCATAATTCCAACATGGTCCTTTGGGAAAAGATGTTTAGAATGACAAAACCAAGGTAACCATGCAAAAACATGCTTGCACGCCAATTTGAACGCCAATTCCCCAATTGGCGTGCAGCTCCAAATGCACTCAAACTTTACCCCAAGCCTCCTTGCACTATGTAAAAGACATCCATGCAATAAAAACCTTGCACGCCAAATGGGTCCAATTCGCGTGCACGTCCGTTTGGCCTGAAACTTCTGTGGTAGATAGAAGACATCATTCTAAGAATCTTTTGGTCTGCATGCCAATTCATCTGAGCCCATCTACTAGGTCAAAATCTAGAAAGTTCCCATTCAGAAGGCAAGACTGCCTAACTCAAAACACGGGTCCTTACATCCAAGGTGTTTTAGCTAAAGTGTGTGGGAAGGAAACTCCCTAAAGCCCAACAATTTCCACTCACAAGGCACTTGTGGTTAACTTCGGACATACCACAAACACGGGTCATTACATCCCCTACCTCAACCCCGAGATTACCTTGACCAACTCTCCGCCGACACCCTAACGGACCTATGGCTCCATTTCAGCCTTGCCCACACCGCCTCCATTCCTGACACCGATCTCCGGGTGTTTTACACTCGCCATACCCAATCCCCGAGACCATGATCATCCTGGGACTTGGACCAAGGCTTTCTTACGCCGGCCTCCATTCCGGATGTGCCATTCCCTACCCCTTCCAGCTGGTCCATGCCGCACGGAGTCCTTCCCCTACTAAAGTTGGACCTTTTCTCCCCGCCGACGCCATTCCCGTTGTTGACCTATGTAGTCAAAGCGGGTCCGCTGCTCCGGATGCCTCTCCGATGCCCTTCTGCAGCTGCTGATACTCCTGCGGACTCCTCTCGCCTGGCCGCACTCCTTCTCCCTGTTCATGCGGGGGAGTCCTCCAAAGCTCCAGAGTTGGTCCTTGGGCGTGCTCCTTTTGGCACTGTTCACTCCGACGCCGTGCTCTCCGCCCACTGGACCGACACGCCCAAGCTCATAGCGCCCAAATATCCACCATCGCCGCCAAGGTTGATGCTCTTGGTGCCTAACTCCTATCCGCTCTCACCGACTCCTCCACTTCCATGGAACGAAGATGGATCTCGTCGCCTCGTCCGTCCACTCCTTGTCTACCTCCTTCGCGGACCTAGTGCACACGATGGCTCGCCCTCCCGTTGCTTCCCGGTGATCCGCCAAACCGGGGGAGAGAGTGTCATCCGATCCTTCTACTCCTCCCCGCACCACAACCATCCACTCGTGGCCGAGAAGCGGCCTGCCTCTTCATTGCTTCCGGGAGTTCAAATCCCCAAACGTAGCCGCTTCTCTCGGCCCAAGCTCCTCGAGTGCAGCTCTTCCTCCATCCTCTCCATCCGCAGCTGACACCTTCCTCCCATCATACGCGGCGTGTGACCCTTCTGATGCGGATGGAAGTGCGCATAAGGCAATGAAGTCCTATGCTTTGTCTTCTGCCGAGAGAAGATGTCTCTCTGACCTGTACCCTTTCTCCCGGATGACATTCGGGACCCTTTGTTCGGAGAAAGGCCTCTTTACAACAGACGACATTGACAACTTCTCTAGGGCTGCTAAAATGGAGATGAGGCTATTTCCATCTCTGTACAAGGACATCCACTTGTTTGAAGTTCTGCCATGCTAGAATGAGGGCTATCTTCCCAGTATAGATATTATTCAGTCCTTTATCGACGGAACTGCTGAGATAGCAAGACATGGAGTACTCTCTCAACTATCCTCATTCCATACCGGATCATGTCGCCACATTTCATGATGGCTGTCTTCATGATTCAGTCCAGACAGATGATTCTGATTGATTCTCATCAGATTGTAGAGCAGTATGTAAGAAAGAATCAATGGGAACCACTGTGTCTCAGGTTGACTGAAGCTGTGAAGAAAGCCGGATTATATGAAAAGTTGGGCATCACTCCTTTGAGACCAACCGAGAAGTCAAGGCGACATTCCGGGGCAAGAAGCAAGTGCCACAACAGCTGATAGAGATAGTCAGGGGCCTTTGTATGTTACTTCATCAAGTCATTCTTAACTGTGGACAAATCTTGGAGCCAACACACCACTTATACGGTGAAGCAGACAATGGAGCTTAGAGAGAAGGCAGCAACAATGATCTTCAAGTATAGTAAGCCTTATGTATCTTAATGAAAATCTTGTATAAAGGCTGAATTGTATTCTGTTGCTGATAAATGAAAATGGTTGTGATGTGTATTTTGTATGTTATCTTTTGCACTACTTACGATCAAATTACAAAGGGTTTGGGCATATCCATAATTGGGGGAGATTGTTGGATCTAGCCCAGAATTTGGATAATGCCGATAAAGCCCTATGTAATTTGATCTCGAGATCTTTTGTGTTTCTTTGATCGTTGTAGAAGATATATTATTAATCCAGAGATACACTTGTGAGAGCAAAGCTAAGGACAGGATACATAATCCTGATCTGGACAAGAGTGAGTGTCGTCAAACACTTAGTAAATAACCAAGTCACCAATACATACGGAATAAGGAACATTCATGCGGACTAAGAACTTAAAAGCTACGGATTACGGAATCTGCACTTAATGCCTCAAACGGACTAAATCAAACCGATGCGGAGTAAGAGTCTTGGTCTACAAGGTCGCACGAAGTTAAAGAGTCGACCCGGAGTTAAAAGTTAAGTTTTCCCCTCAAGCGAACTAAAGTAAAGAAGACACGGAGTATGGCATCCGAGTCTTTCATACATATGGAGTAAGGAAGTATTGCGGAATAAGGACCCAAGTCTTTATTTGCACGGAGTAAGGAAACTAGATGCAGAGTATGGAATCCGGACCACTCACTCATGCGGAGTAAGGATGCGCTAGTACGGAGTAAGCCATCCGATCCTTTAAACTAGCACGGAGTAAGGAACTTACATACGGAGTAAGGAACTTACATATGGAGTAAGGAACTTACATACGGAGTAAGGAACTTACATGTGGAGTAAGGAAGCGCTGATACGAATAAGCATTCCGACCTTCTCATTCACACGGAGTAAGGAAGACCGACACGGACTAAGGATTTCAGGACCAAATAGATACGGAGTAAGCAACCACCGACACGGAGTAAGGTTCCGAGCTTCGTTAGCAACGGAGTAAGGAAAATTACACCGGATCAAGAAGATGCTACTTCAACTTACCGCATTTAAAGTTATCATCTCGTGGTGTCCCGATGTAAGACAAACTTGTCGAGAACCTGAAGAATTTTACACGTGGATCACCTGGATATGTGGACACAACTTTAATTATATTTGGGAACTCACAAAGACACTTATACTCTTCAAACCCAAGATCTTGAGCTCCACAAACCGCAGCAGATCAAGGCAAGAGAGATTATCGAGGAATAGTTAGGTTGAACGATTCCTAACTACAAGTTCCAAGGTTGTCTTTTAGGAATGTCTTTGTATAAATATCCATACTTGTATATTTGAATTGGATTTATGCGAGTGAGCGAGCCTGAATCAACCTCATGTATGCACAAGAGCTCAAAGATATAATTTAGGCTAGTGTGTGAATCCTTTTGTAAAACAGAGTGTAAGAGAGTCTTGCTTCTATTTTGTTGTACTTATCTCTTGATAATAAAGCAAAATACTTCCGCTATCCTGTTGTCTTCCACAGTGATTCTATCACTTAACTAGATAAGTGTTGTGTCATAAGAGAATAAAAAGAGTTTGGATAAGAGCCTATTCACCCCCCCCTAGGCTCCAAGGGACCATCAATTGAGTTGAATAAAGATTTGTGGTTTGCCTTCATGGATGTTTATTGTGGTTTGTATGTGAAAAAGATATATGATGTGTTTATGAATATCTATTGGGAATGAAGTGGTGTCCCAAGTGGAATATTTTAACCTAACCCGTTGCCCATCGGGTGGGTAAAGGGGAGTCACGAACTGATTTCCTCGGGTTGGAAATTCGGGGCGTGACAACTTTTATAGGAATAAATTGTTCCTCTATTTCTTTAAGAGCTCTATAGGTGTCTTCATATTCAATGTAGAGCTGTTCATAAGTTCTTACCTTGAGGGGAGGTGAATGGTCAGCCATGAAGCAGATGAGACCTTTTTCCTTCTTCTCCTCATCGATGATTCTTCTTCCTCCCGGCCACCGTTAAACTTGTTGGTGACAAGAGCCTTCTCCCTCTTGGGCTTGTAACCGCCGGGGAAGTGGCCGGGCCGGCGCAGGTGGTAACATTGCAACTTCTCCTTATCTTTTCCCTTAGAGAAAGATGAGGTTGACTGCATTGCTTTCCTCTTGTAGTTCCCCCTTCTCTTCAGCAGTTTCTTAATCATAAATGCCACCTCTTGATCTGAGGCGCTATTTGAGTTAAGCTCTTCAGCCTTATCTTCTTCTTCTTCAGAAGATGGTTCCCTTGATTCAGCAGTTGCCTTAAAGGCAAGAGACTTCTCCTTTTTCTTAGAGGGGTTCTCAAATGCCTCAACTTCTTCTTTTTGCATTTCAAAAGTCTTGAGATCCCCATATAGTGCTTCTAAGGCACAAGTTTTCCATTCCTTCGCCTTGACGGATGGCTTATGTCTTGATCACAGCCTCAAAGGTAAAGATCTCATAAATCTATCATTTTTGTCCTTCTGAGAGATCTCAACATGATAAGTCTTCATCCGTTGAATTGATTCTGTGAACCATTTGTAGATACGGTCTAGTGACTCCTTCGGTTCACATCTGAAGGCTTCATACTCCTGCCTGAGCATGGAGATCTTGTTGTCCTGTATTTGTTCATCTCCATCATAGATGAGACATAGCTTATCCCATAACTCCTTTGCTGTCTCTAAGTCCTGCACATCCGTGAACATGTTGTCATCGAGCGTAGAGAAAAGTATGGCTTTTGCCTTGAAGCCAAGCTTTACTTTCCTCTGCTCCACCTTAGACCAACTGTCTAGGTCCTTCATCATCAGCCGGCCTCTTTGCATACTCTTTGGGCTGAAAGGCCCGTTCTTTATTGTTTCCCAGGAGATAGGTGTCAAGCATGTCTAGATGTGCTCTCATTCTCGCTTTCCATTTGGAGAAGCGCGGGGGTGTGCACATAGGAACCTGGGAGGATGGGCCAGGTAGGCCGTCGTAGAAGTCTTCTTGTTCTTTCTTGTTGCTGCTGGTGCTCAGTTCTTCCTGCTCCTGGTCTCCAGTCGCTCCTTCTTCTAGAACACGACTGGCTTCAGGTTCCTCAATAGGAACTAGTGCTTGCTCGGGAGCTGGAGCTGCACTACTGGAATCCATGTCGGCCATTTAGGGATCTCTACAGAATTGCAAAACTGCTCTGATGTCAATTGTAGGTCCCCAAGCGAGTCTAGAGGGGGGGTGAATAGACTTTCTTCGTGCGCGGAAGTTAGACTGGTTGCTAGTATGTGTTACTTCTAAGGATAACAACGCTGGAAGTATTTATGGAGAAGATGACAGTAGTAATTTGAGTGATAATCTGAGTGATGAACTATCAGACAAATCTGAGATGTAGTAAATGCTCCTTGTTCACAGATCTCAGTTGTGTAAGGAATGGTCCGTGATAGTTTTGATTGTGGAAATCTATAGGTCCCAAAGTGAGTCTAGAGGGGGGGGGGTGAATAGACTTTGTTCGTGCGCGGAAGCTAGACTATTAGCTAGTTTTTCGGATTCCTCTTACAGATGACAATGATAGAAGTATTTATGGAGAAGATGACAGAAGTATTGTAAGGATAAGGTGAGTGATAATGAACTATCAGACAAAACTGAGATAAGAGTAAATGCTCTTTTCTCAACAGATCTCAGTTGTGAAAGAGATGGTTTATGATAGATCCGAGTGTGGAGAACTAACAACACTGAGATCAGGACTTAATGAAAGTGCTAGATCTTTGATGAACAAGAGATTCGTGAATACTAAAATAGATTGCTCTTGTTCTTGACTCACACGGTGCACAACACTTTTTCAATTTCTCTCAGAGTCTCTCTCTCTAGTGTTGGAACTCTCTTCGTTAGTTTTGCAAAGGATTATTTTTCTCTTAGTCCGTCAGAACCAATATCTTGTGTTCTGTGTGTTTCCTTCTTTTGAGAGGGAGGTTAAACTCTTGATTTTGTCGTTAAGTGCGTGAGAGATATATTTTTAAGATTAAAGTGCTCGTGCGCCATGATGTCCATCCCGACAGACTGACTTCCCACCACTGAAAATGCGGAATGTTAGGGGATGGGTTGATCGCTTTGATTTGCGGATCAGATGCCCATACCGCATATTTGGCATGTAGTCGATCTTGGCCATTCATCCGTGGATGGTAGTTGGCAGCAATTAATGTGTCATTAATGCGCTCAATGCCGGGACAGCCAGAACTTGTTGTACAAACCCTAGTCGACAATATCGCTAAGTGGTTGTGTTTAGGGTTGTAAGTCTGCCTCAGAGGTAGATGCCTCGTAGGTTCGGTGACTCGAAGATTTCAGTTAGCACCTGTAGAAAGTTGCGAAGTTTTGCTTCAGGCTTTATGGTGTTTCTACGAGTCTACGACTCACATCTTCGAGTCTTCAAGGCTAGAGGTCAGGTTGGATTAGCCTTTTATGTCACTCTGTTAACTAAAGTCTACGACTGCGTGTCTACGACTCTACAAGTCTGCGACTCTTCGAATAACGCTTAGAGTGACTTCTTCGAGTTCAGCTAATCTACCTGTTATTATAGCTACGAGTCTACGACTCTAGTTCTGTGGGTCTACGACCTTCGGGTCTCTCAGTTTACTATATTTGACTAAGTGGTCTGAAAATCTTCGACTCTACGAGTCTTCAACTTCACTTTTCTTCCTTAGTCTTTCACAGAGGCTCATAAACTGAGTTCCTGTATAGCTACGACCCTTTAGCTACAAGTCTCCGCCATCGATCTCCGAGTCTAGAAGTGTGGCAATTTCTCTATAGTGACTGTGTCCCTTGAGTCTACGACTCTATGACCCTTGAGTTACAGTTTCATTTGTTTGCCAGTCTTTATAGCATCGACTCTTCGACCTTCAACCTACGAGTCTACGAGTCCAGGTTTTCTTAACCATGTTCGACGGCTTCGACTCTACGACTTTCAATCTACGAGTCTACGAGTCTGGTTTTCTTTACACTCGTTCGAAGGCTTTGACTCTCGCGACTTTTGATCTATGAGTCTACGAGGCCTATTTTCTTAACAGGGAACGGAGGTTTCACCTACGACTCTACGAGTCTTAGTCTAGTGATAATTGAAGTTCTGTTAATTGACTTAAGTATTTATGGGGACTCTACGAGTCTATGAGTCATTTAGCTTTGGTTACTGTTCTTAACACTTCTTTGACTCTACGAGTCTCCGAGCTTATTGACACTTACAGTAACACTCTCTTTTCCGTACTATGACTCTATGACCTTCGACCCTGGATCTACGAGTCATAATGTTCACCGTTTCGCCTTGAGTCTCTAGACTCGTAAGTCTCTTGCTAATACGTCCTATGACAGTTTCACTTCCACGAACTTCAACTCTTCGACCCTACAACCTTCGGTTCTTCGAGTCTCCAAACTTAGACTATATTTTGGCAGACTTCATCAAATCCTATATTTCCAACAAAATCAACACCGAGGTTAGACTAGATAATTGTGCTGAATCTTGGATGAACAAGAGTATATGATGGATCACAAAGTTTGATCTTGATCTTGGTTCAATGCAAAGACACAAAGACTTAGAAGTTCTTTCTCTTGGAGTCTCTCTCTCTAGCGTCGGAACTCTTGCTTGAATTCTCGCAAAAGATTATTTTCTTAATGTGTGTCGAATCTACTTTTTTTGTGTTCTGGGTATTCCACGCTTTTAGAGAAAAAGGTTGACTCCTGATTTTGTCGTTAAGTATATGAGAAAGGTATATTTTAAGTTTAAATTATTGTGAACCTTGTTGTCTATCTCGACAGATCGACTTCCCGCCACTTGATATGCGGGATGTCAGGAGACGGGTCGATCTCGCTCCGATTTGCAGATTTGTTGCCTAGGGTTGCAGCTTGCACACCTATACTTATGCAATTGATCTTGGTCGTTCATCCATGGAGGGTAGCTGGTAGCAATTAATGCGACATTAATTGCGCCTCCAATTGCTCGAGACGGCGCAGCTTACTATACAAACCCTAGCTAAAGATATCGCTAGGTGAATATGCTTAGGGTTGTTAGCATGCCTTGATGGTGGGTGCCTCGTAGGTTTAGTGACTCGAAGGCTTTAGTTAGAGCCTATCGAAGTTGTGGAAGTTTGCTTCAGGCTTTACAGGGTTGATATCTCAGAGTCTACGACTCATATATCTTCGAGTCTTCGAAGCTAGAGTTCGAGTTAGATTAAGTCTTTTGTGTCACCCTATTAACCGTAAGTCTACAACTCGCGAGTCTTCGACTATATGAGTCTGCGACTATCCTAATGGCTCTTAGAGTGACTTCTTCGTAGTGCGCCTAATCTACCCGTTGTTACAATCGTGAGTCTACGACCCTAACTCACGGGTCTATGACCTTCGGGTTTCTCACTTATTTTGCTTGACTAAGAGGCTCTTCGACTCGCGAGTCTTCGACCTTGAAAATCTTCAACTCTACGAGTCTTAGACTTTACATTTCTTCCTTAGCCTTTCGTAGTTGCTCATGCACCGAGTTTCCGTATTCTATGAGTCTTTGACTCTACGGCTACGACCCTTCGGCTATAACTCTCTGCCTTCATGATCTTCGAGTTTGTGATGTGTATGACAAGTTCTTTAACTTACCCGTATACCTTGAGTCTACGACTCTATGACCCTTGAGTCTACGACTCTACGACTCTCGAGTTACGCTTTCATTTTAGTTTGTTAGTCTTTTTGGCTTCGACTCTTCGACCTTCGAACTACGAGTCCGTGAGTCCTTTTTCTTAACAAGTGTTTTAAGGCTTCGACTCTACGACCCTTGAGTCTATGAGTCTAGCGGTACTTTAAGTTCTATAAGTAACATGAGCGCTCTAGGGACTCTACGGTTCTACGGGCTTCAAGTCTTCGAGTTATTTAAGTTTAGTTACTATTCTTTAAAATTCTTCAACTCTACGAGTCTCCGAATTTAATTGTCGCTACAAGAAAGCCTCTTTTCACGGTGCGACTCTACGACCTTCGACCCTGGATCTACGAGTCATAATGTGTTCTATCACAAATATGCTTCAAGTCTCCGGGCCCTACGAGTCTACGAGCCTCTCGCCCGCACGTCCTATGACAGATTTACTTGTACTAACTTTGACTCTTCGACCCTACAACCCTTCGAATCTACAAGTCTCAAGACTTAGACCGTATCTTGGCAGCTTCATCAAATCCTATATATCCAACAAAGTAAAGTAAACCGAGAGACCCGAAGGTCGTAAACCCGCAGAGTTAGGGTCATAGACTCACAACTATAACAACGGGGAGATTAGGTACACTACGAAGAAGTCACTCTAAGAACCATAAGGCGAGTTGCAAACTCGTAGAGTCGTAGACTCGCAGAGTCATAGACTTATAGTTAATAGAATGACATAAAAGAACTAATCTGACCTGAACTCTAGCCTCGAAGACTCAAAGATATGTGAGTCATAGACTCGCAGAATTAACGCTGCAAGCCTAAAGCCAACTTCCGCAATTACTACAGGCTGTACTCAAAATCTTCGAGTCACCAAACCCATGTGGCATCCCCCTTCAAGGCAAACGTGCAACCCTAAGAGAAATGGACAAATCCCGGCATATCATGATGTGACCATGCAAACATATCTATGTAGCTTCTTAATAGGTCGATTAACTGTTCTTTGATGTATGCGGCTATCAACAACCCTACTCTCAATGCTTTTGGTTCAGCTTCTGTCCCTAAATTCACCGTTTCTACTGGATCTTCACTTGAAATGGACAAATGATCGTCCCTTTCCAATAATTGGATGATCTCTCCAGGTAGGTCGGGTGTCTCTTCTGTCTGGCCTCCTCTGTCTCAAGCAAGGGCCGCTCCCGGCCTAGACTTTAGTCAAACCTTTGACATCTTGTTTCTTCTTCGCATATCATGTTTTCATTGACATCATAATACCTGCTTGTAAGATAATAACAAGTTGGTAACCGAATATGATATGCATATGTCAAGAATGGAATGCACCATGAGAGATTTTGAAAAAAAGTACATTTTATTGAAAAGTTTTGGATAAAAAACAAATGTTCACAGCTTCAAAAGACATTGAAATAGAATACATCAAATCCCAAGGATCCCCTAGGCATTACATTATGGGGAGGTCCATGCTGGTCCAATTGTTCAATGGCCGGCTAGAATCCTCTCGCACCACTAACACCATCGCACCCAACACATGCTCGTCGGTATCTAATGCCGCTACAATCTCGCCTCTGGCTCGATGGGCTATTATGGATAAACCCTCCACTCTACAATGTAACATGTAAGGAGGGAAAGCTCCTCCTTTCTTCTTATATTGGCCTTTTTTGCAACCTCGCCATTCTAATTTCCCTCTTCTTAGTAGCTTCCCTTTGTCTATCGACTCTTGTAGGCATGTAGCCTAACCCAAACTTCTAGGTATTTTCTCGTATGGTCAACGGTTTCTGAATTCCTTGAGCTTTTGGGCCTATTCCTCACCCTAGTTTATACCCTTGTCTGAGCATGGTGGTTGCAACCATTCTTGCAGCCTTCGAAAGATAATTGTTTGCAACCATCTCAAACACCCGATAGGAGCATTCTGGAACATCCTTATTGTTTTTAATATAGGGGACTGATGCCGACTTGGTGACAAGGAAAGTTGTCTCTCTAGAGATGCAAATGAGTTGGTCTCCCATCGCAAATTTTATCTTTTAGTGGAGGCTTGACAAAGACTCGCTCCGCCATTTGGATCCAAGGTCTTTCCAACAAATAGCTATAATAGGGCGTAATGTCCATCACCTGAAATTCTACCATAAAGGTAGCTGGTCCAATCAGAAGTGGGACGTCCAGAGTTCCGACCACGTCACGTTTTCCTCCATCGAACGCTCATACCTTCATCATACAGGGACGCATATAGGATGCGCCAATTGTCAGTTATTGCAGTATGTGTAAGGGCATAATCTTCAAGGCAAAGCCGTTGTCAATGAGCACTCGAGCTATGGTATGCTCCTTACACTTGACTATAATGTGAACCTTTCCTTCCTGGGGCAGCTCGTCATCTCCAAAGCTGGTGAGGTTATTGGCGATTCCATCAACATTCGCCACGGGACGGTCGAAGGAACATAGCCCTATCTCGTAACTTTCATTAGTGCTTCACGGTGAGGTTGGGAATCCATCATTAAAGAGAACAAGGAGATGCGAGCCGGTTGTCGACTTAATTGATCCACAATATTATACTCGCCCGCTTCATGAGTTTCAAAAAATCTGTGGTCTCTTCTTGAGTGACCGGTGTTCCTTTCTTTGTTGCCTCCAGTATTGGCTCAATGTCTTGTTCCACGGCTTTTTCTTTCCTTGCTTTGTCGCCATATCCAGGGCATATGCCCAACCGCTCCTGGTTTTCTTTTTTGCTTCGTGGTGGCTCCTTAGACTACTTCACGCACTATAATTCCATGGGACCGCTTTGTCTGCCTTGTAGGGGAAAGGAGTAGGAAAACCTATGGTGAGTGGTGCAATTCCATGAGGCAATTGCAGGGATTTCGGTTCTCTCCTCCTTGTGTGAAACAGATTTGAGACATGGATAGTAAGAGGTCTTATTCCATGTGGCAAAGAGAGGCTTTCATGAGTTTTAACATTTAAGACAAGGGGTGTTGGTATCCATGGTGATTTGTGTGAATTGTCTCCTTGAATCATGTGGCTTTGATTGTCCGTCTCTCCTCTTGAGAATTCGATCATCCTCTCATCCATGAGCTTTTGTACCATGCTAGCGAACTCACTACATTGTTCGATATCATGTCCACATGACATTTTGTGATAAAGGCATTGTTTCTCTAACTCGTCCCCTTCTTTGTCTTCAATGTGTTCGTAACAAGTATATATCCATGTTCCTACAGCAAGTTAAACAAATAACTTTTCTCCAATTATATTTGTGAAACCTTCTCTACCCGTCCCTTTGTTGCTATATTAGCGACATCATAGGAATGTTCTGGGGGAGTGGATTACTATTCACATTTGGTGTCCCAACTAATGCGAAAAATCTAGCCACTTTGCATCTTTCAATGCCTAAACCTTCCTTTTGAATGTTATACAATTTTCGATATCATGTCCCGCTCCACCAAAGATGATACTCGAATCCAGCATCCGGTTTATACCAAGCCGGGGAGGAGACCTTTATTTCTCCCAAGGGTGTAGGGAGTACCAACCTTGCTTCTAAAAACTTGGGGTATAATTTAGCGGATGTCATTGGAATCGGGTCAAACTCTTGCCGTGGTCGACGAGGAGCCCGATTTGCCCCTACATGCTGGGTTTGGGCCCTCGGTTGCCCCTGTCCTTGGGATGAGGCTCTCGGACCTTCTAGAGCGGATGCCCTTGGTATGATGCTCTTGGTTGAAATGGGTTTGGTGCCACTGGATATGGAAATGGAACCCCTCCTTGTGGTAAATAAGGAGTGAACTAGGGCACAGGAGTAGGTGCAGCATAGGCAGCTACTGGTGATTCTCTATAGTACCCTCGGTGCTTGGTAGAATGTCGGTTGTATCGTCGGGTGCGATTGGTATACCAGTTTGGTCTCATTTTCCTTCTTCTTCGCCGGTGGTTGAAACCTCTTTCATGCCTCTGCCACATCACCCTTTAGCTTTCCGCCTTTAATTCCACTTTCAACATGCTCCTAAGATGTAACTAAGTCTGTAAAGCTCCTAGAGACATTACCGATCAACTTCTCATAGTAGACGCCTTTTGGTGTGTTAATAAAAAGAGTAGTGAGTTCTCTTTCTATAAGGGGAGGTTGGACCTCCACAGTAGTCTCTCTCCATCTCCATGCATAATCCTTGAAGCTTTCGTCGGACCCCTTTTCTAAGGACTGCAGGGTCAGTCGATCCAATGTTAACTCGGTGACGTGCTTGTATTGTGCCAAGAAGGATGTGGCTAATTCTTTCCATGTCTTGATGCGGTTACCATCCAACCGAAAGTACCAGATAAGGGATGCCCTAGTTAGGCTTTCCTGGAAACAATGCATGAGGAGTTTGTCTTCACCAATATAAGCAGCCATCTTTTGACAATACATGGCTAGATGTGTCTTTGGACACCGGGTCCCGTTAAACTTCTCAAACTCGGAATTTTGAATTTCGGAGGTAGCACCACCCTAGGGACTAAACATAAGTCTTGTGGGCTGGTCATACCATAGCTATTGATGCCTTCTATAGCTTTCAATCTTTCCTCCACTGTCTTAGAGTGGGAGACTCAATGTTTTCTTTGGGAGCCGGGGATCCCACCGCTTCCATCACGTTGTCCGATATTGGCATAGTGAAATGAGTAATATTTGGGATTGGAGGTTGTACCACAAACAGGATGATATGTGGGTGCCTAGCGAGCAGATTGGGCGTTGAACGACCCTCCTGTCCCCGCACTTGATGAGGATTTTTAGTTCCCCTTGTCGGGATTCTTTCTCTTTCTTCAATCAGCTTAGTGGGCATGTCCATCATCAAGGCCATTTGCCCTTGTAGAGCTTGTTGTGACCGTTCTAGACCCATGAGTCTATTCTCCGCTTCGTCTGGCCATCGCGTGTGGTTGTAATACCTGATTGCATCGGGATCCGAGATTATAAGAGTGCGTAATCCTGGAGAAGGGTCGCTACCCACCTGGATACATGGTAATGTTTATTTGATTTTTTTTAATAATAATTTTTTTGTTTTATATGCATGTATGCATGAATGAATATGAAAAAGGTTAAATAAACAAACAACTTTATTGCAAACATTTTCAAACAAACACACAGTACAATATGGAATGTCATGTAAATGAGAGCTATGGTTACATGATCTTAAAGCAATTTCCAGTCATCTTCTAAGTAGCACGGCACCTCCTCTTCTAGGGTGGTCTCTTACCTGCCTCCTCCCTCTGCTTCAATATGGTCTCGATCTGTTTTTCCCTCAGTTGCAATCTCTACAGAGCTCCTTCTAGAGATGCTTCTAGCCTTTGGATTTGCTGCCTTAGAGTTTGATTCTCCTGGAGGAGAGCTCTCATGTCTATAGTTAACTGTGGCTTGTGCTATGCCCTCCAAGATATGAATGCGGGATAAACACCAGGTTTTGGACTGTTGGGTTGGATCTTGTGTGGGGTGGATCATGCCTGATACATCTTTTTGCCTTTTTCTGCGAGCATGGTTCTGCTGTAAGTGAAGTCATAATATTCCATGCCAAATAGCACAGGGATAATCTGATGATGCCCAACTTATCTTCCACCTTGCAGCAGTGCATAGGCAGTTCCTCCCCAAGGACCTAAGAGTGGGACCCAATTGTAGTCCCCGCAGCTATAAGTCATGGAGACCACCAAGATCCAAGGAGCAGTCCAGTAATGTCGGCTTTTGTGAGGTTCTCTAACTTCTTCTTCTAGCTTTCAAGGTTTTGAGGTAAACTCCATTTGCTAAGCAGATATCCAATAGGGTCATGGCTGGAAACCGATAAACAAAGAAGAAAATGAGGAACACTACAAGGGAAATGACCTTGCAACCAGGTGCATAGAGAGAGGCGGCACCCCATGAACCGTGCCGAGCCTTTATTCCTCGGATAAGTAAGAGATCAAATGGTTTCCGCCAATATAGTAGGAGTAGGGTCACATGCTTTGAGAACCTGTTGGACCAAATCTACAATTGCTCCATCGATGTGGGCTGGTATCCTCGGGAAAATGACCAGCCCGTATATGCTAGCGTAAGCAATTTGTGTGCCCTTGCCTCGTTGCGGTCCGTATCATTTCTTTGATTGTTGCCCATGGAAGATATTCCCGCCAAGCATAGGTTGTGGCCACTGGTGAGTCCCATACTGGCTTTCCCATTATCTCAAAGAAAGGCCCTTCAACATGATCTTCTAGGTTCTGGTAGATAGATCTTCATTTTGTTTTCCATGGGGGATATCCATTAGCCTTCGGTATTCTTTTATGGTCGGAACAAGATCTACACCGTTGAAGTCAAAACACTGCCGTTGTGACTCCCAGAATATATTGAT
Organism: Taxillus chinensis; assembly: GCA_023512835.1. NCBI lineage: Eukaryota > Viridiplantae > Streptophyta > Magnoliopsida > Santalales > Loranthaceae > Taxillus > Taxillus chinensis. The sequence goes on from CM042092.1 coordinate 34,888,783, forward strand.
GCCCCAAGCATATCCTTGTCGGCGAGTAGCTCGGTCACATGAAGCAAATCTCTAACCTGCTGTATATATATGCTTTTCCTTTCATCTGACCACTGGCTCCATATTCTTTGTAACTCCTTAGTGTAGTCCAACTGATCTTCTATGATAACATGTTCTGCCTTATGGGCTTCTCCTGATGGAAGACCTCCAAGGCGCAGTTGGATGTCCCCAGATGCTTGGGCCACCTCCGCGACAGCCTCCTTATCCTGAAGGCCTTTTAGAAGATGACTAAAAGTTGTCATGCCTATATGAATGTCGTGTTATGTATGATGGCAGGTTAGGATGGCAGTTTAAACAACTATTAAAGCACATAGACAAGATAAAAGAATAAACCAATAGTAAGGCAAATAATATGTGCAGGGAATGACTTAAGGACTACCCTACATAACATAGAGTTAGCATGGCATAGAATGAGCAAACAACATGTGTGTCAATGCCCCCGATGGGCTTCTATTGCTAAACATATCTTATTCGTTGGTTCCCAAACTTCCTCTGTAGAGGGCTCAGACACCGTGGGATTTACCGGAGGGGGGTCTTAAAAGGACGAGCCTTAAAAGAACCTCAAGTTTGAGTGAGGAGTCCGAGGCCCCATTGCGGATAATGATCAACGCGCCGGGGACCGTACTAAACCTCGCTAACCTAGATTGTGCTAAACCCGGGTATAGGGTTATGCATTGATGCAACAAGTAGGAAAGCAAGAATCATAACTATCATGGTAGTTAAAGCGTATAAATAAATCGCAGTTAAAAAATAAAACAACAATTATAATGGCGGTTAAATAAAAAACAAGTAAATCACAATTACAACTAGAAAATAAAAAAAACAACTATCACGATAGTTAAATATATACAATAGTACAATTAAAATAACCTCTTACTCCTAGTTCTAGACCTAACTCTCTAAAGTGTGTACGTCCCCAAAGAGAGTCGCCAGTTGTCATCACTGGTTTTCATCCGGGCCCATTTGGGGTGGGCTTAAACTAAACCAATGGTGAGAAATAAAGTCGCCACCAACTATTTTTGGGGTACGGTTGGATACCCTCTACTTTGAGTAGTAAAAAATGTGGTCTACGTTATCGAAAAGGGTTTGGGAGTTGGTTATGTGTAGGAAAGGATTAGCACCCCTACAACGCCCTTTCGTATCTATTTTTGGAAATGGAGGTTTTCTATTTATTGTCACTATTTTGGATTGGGTTAAGGCACTATGGTTTCCCTAGAAAGTCTATGCTTTTTTACTTAGCTAAATTATTTGTCAAAGTTATGGTTAAAATTGATTTACCTTAAATTTCCGAAGGAAATCCTAAATGTTTGGTTTTGTTTGTGTTTTTGTTTTGCTTTTTGTTCTTTTTTTTTATTTTTAAATGGAACATGAAATTTTTTGGTTTTTGGTTTGAAAACATTTTTTAAGTTTTTTGTTTTTTTTTCATTTATTTTATTAAGATTAATTTATGACATTCAATTACCTAATCCAAAGTTAACCCACAAATGGATAATTCTAAACGATGCATGTGAGTGGAGAGATTTTAATTTTTGTTGATGTTGTAGTTATAAAAGGACACGATTATTTTTGGGTTTTTTATTTATTTTATTTTTATATTTTCTTTTGTTTGTTTTATTTTTGGTGTTGGAAAATATACACAAGAAAACTAAGAAAACTATCTTCATCACCATCTCTTTTTTTAATCTTTTTTATATTTATTTGTCAAAACATTTTAATATTCCTTCTTTTTTTGTTTTTGTTTTAAATGAAAAACAAACCTAATAAAATAGAACAAAATATATTTATATCACTATGTTATTATTATTATAAAAAAATGTATTTACATCTTTGAGTTTTGTTTTTTTGTGTTTGTTTATTGGAGAAAAAAACGTAAAGTAACCTACTAACACCAAGAAAATATTTATATAAATTATATTCTATTTATATGAATTAAAAAAATGTTTTTTACATCTTTTTTTTGTTTTTTTGTTTTTGAAAAACTAACCTAATAAAACCAAGAAAAAGATCTCTATCACTATATTCTATTTATGTGAATTTTAAAAAAATTATCTTTTGTTTGTTTTTATTGGAAAACTAACTTAATAACACCAAGAAAAATATCTATATCACTATATTCTATTTACGTGAATAAAAAAAATATTTTTTTCATCTTTTGTTTTTTTATTGGAAAACATATCTAATAAAACAAGAAAATTATGTTTATATCACTATATTATAAAAAATATTTTTACACCTTCTAATTTTTTTTGTTTTGTTTAAAAATATATTTATATCACTATATTCTTATCATATGAATGTAACAAAAAAAACGTTTTCACACCTTTTTGTTTTGTTTTGTTTTTTTGTAGAAAACATGCCTATAAAGCCATATCACTATTATTCTATATTATTGTATTTATATCGATTTGAGTTAAAAAAAATTGTTACACTTCTTTTGTTGACCACAATAAAATAAAATAAAAAAAACATGCAACAAATAAATAATTAAACGTAAAAATTAAAATACTATGTGGTGTGTGTACTGGAAGACTACATATAATCTCTCTAGCTTTCTTTTTTTGTCCCTCTTTTTTTTGCTTTTGATTTTTTTTTCTTTTTACATATTACAATTAAATACAACAAAGTAAACAAAACAAACGAACAAAAATTAAGAAAAAATTACATTACTTAAATGGAAAAAAACGCAAATAAAAGAAACAAAATATAACATAAAACTAGCAAAACCGACTTTTCAGATCTTGGCAGCGGCACCACGTGCGAGCTATCCTGTTGGCATTGGTAGTGTTGAAAAAACCTCCGAGTCCAGTGGAGAACTGTGAACTCGCCTTGCGTAATACGTCGGAGTTTGGCTAGAATTTAATATCGACACCGGAGATGGACTGAAACTTCGGAGGGGTTGGAGATTATTGGTTTAATTTGTGGGTTTAAAGGAAGGGAGATATGTATTGATTTTCTTTTTTGGTTTGAAGATTAAAAAATGAGAGATAGGAGGATATTTTTGGGACATTTTTGTTGGATTTTTTTTGGGGTGAAAAAGGAGGTTTGATTTTTGGGTTGACAAGGATAATGGAGCTGAAGGAAGAGATAAAGGGTGAAATGATTTTTTTTGTTGTTGAATTTGGTCGAATTGTTTGAACCGTGGTGGACAGAAATTTTTTTGAATTGAGGTGTGTTTTTTTTGGGAGAATTGATGGGAGTAATTGTGTGATTAAGAAGGAAGAGAATGAGAGTTTTTTTTTTGGGAACTTTTGGGAATTCGTGGAGTGATTGGAAGGAGAGAGTGGAGAATTTAACTTTTTTTTAATGGAAAAATGGTGTGAGAGGGAGAGCACGTAAGAGTGTAAGAGAAGACCTTTTGGGTATTAGGCTTTTATGGGGAATTGATGGAAAGAGAGAGAGGGTAAGAGATAATTAGTATTTTATTAGGCTTTTATGGGGAATTGATGGGAAGAGAGAGAGTGTAAGAGATAATTAGTATTTTATTAGGCTTTTATGGGGAATTGATGGGAAGAGATAGAGTGTAAGAGATGATTAGTATTTTATTTTTTTTATTTTTTTTGGCAATGGGATGGGTGGTCCGTGAGAGAGAGAGAGAGTTGATTAGGTGCAAAGGAGTAGGTGAAGGTCAAACAGTGCAAACAATTGAATACGCAGAGCGAGTTGCACTACACGGTTCATCACAAGAGTGAGTATTGAAGTAATACTGTTTTCTATATTTTTATTTTAAAGAAAAAAGAGTTGATCCTATTGTAACAAGGGCAAGACCCTATTGTATTAAAAGTGTATAGTGGATTGGACTCGGTGTAGGTACACCCTCACCCCCCGTAGAGTAGATCACATTGATCGAACCATGTAAATTGTGTGTCTTTATCTTTTACTTTCTATACATATCTGCTATTAACTTGATCTTGCACAAGACACTAAAATACCACCCAAAGAATAACCACATCTACAAGAATACCTCTGAGAAGTAAACTACTCCTAAAACTAAAGGAATTAATTTTAAGTATACAAATTCACCGCCCTCTCTGTATACATACACAAATACCCACTCGATCTTGCTTGGATCTTGGGAATATCATATTATCCCCGTGGGTGCAGTGGCTGTGAGGGCCTTCCCTGATGTATGAGTTATATTTTATGCATTCGTTTTGCATATGTTTTGTACCTTTATGTGGTTATGCTTGAGATGTGGTTTAGTTTGTTGTTGTTCGATCTTGTAAGCCCTTTTGACTTGTTGTGAGTTGCATTGCACCTATGTGGTTGGTGATCATGTTTTGTGGTCTGTTGTTGTGGGGTGATTGAGCTTGAATTTTGCGATGTCTTTTGAGCATGTGTTTTATTTTCGAGGATGAAAGTCCTAAGGTGGGGAGGATGTAAAGACCCGTTTTTGGGTAGGGATGAGAGATAGTTTTTCTCTGTTGCTGAAAACATCTAGACAATATTGTGTTCATCAATGTGAGCATTTTGATTGTAATTGGGCCCAATTCCGGGTTGGTGCCTCGAGTGGCCCGACTGCTAGGATGAGAGTACGAGCTTCCACGTTACGTTTCATTGTTCGTGCGTTGGAGAGCTTAGAGAGAGAGAGAGAGAGAGAGAGAGAGAGAGAGAGAGAGAAGCTTGGAGCCTTCACTTTGGGGTGTTTTGAGCTTGTTCGATCCTTAAGAAACATTCCAGGTAGGTGTTCCATTGATTCTTCACCCTTTCTTTGCTGTTTCATTGGATTAACAGGTAAGAATTAGATGAAATCATGAAAATTCAGGATGAACCCTAGGAATTGGGGAAAAATAAAAATCGAGCATGAAACCTAGATGATTTAGGTTGTTTCGTAGCCTAATGTGGCTAGATGATGTTAGAAACCCTTAATAGGGATGAATTGATGCTTAAAAAGCAGGATTTAACGTGTATAATTGGGTTTCGAGACGAAACCAAAAAGAACACAGTCGACAAATCGCGACTGGAGTTTTGCTCGACATTGCTCGACACTGTAGCGTTGAGCAGAGTCTCGAGTAGAGGCCTCGAGCAATGAGCATCGAGTAGAATGTAGCATCGAGCAGGTGTCTTGAGTAGTCTCAACCAGAGGCTTCGAGCAAAGAGCATCAAGCAGAATGTAGCATCGAGCAGGTGTTTCGAGCAATTTCGAGCAGGCAGTTACGAGCAGTGTCTCGAGCAATTGGGCAGTGTAGTTCCAGTTTCACTGGACTGGGCCATTTATAGTGTATTAGACTTAAGTTACAATGTAAATAACCAAATATCCCTGTCATCACTGGTTTTCATCCGGGCCCGTTTGGGGTGAGCTCAAACTAAACCAATGATGAGAAAATTTATAGTCGCTACCAACTGTTTTTGGGGTACAGTTGGATACCCTCTACGTTGAGTAGTAAAATGTGGTCTACATCATCAAAGAAGGGTTCAAGAGTTGGTTACATGTAGGGAAGGATTAGCACCCCTATAGCGCCCTTTCGGTATCTATGTTCGAAGGAGGAGGTTTTCTATTTGTTTCTACTGTTGTGATTGGGTTGGGTTTCCTAGAAAGTGTATGCTGTTTATTTGGCTAAATTATTTGTTAAAGTTATGGTTAAAATTGATTTACCCTAAATTTCTAAAGGGAATCCTAAAAGTTCTGGTTTTTTGTTGGAAGTGAAAATGAAATCCTAAATTGTTTATTTTTTATTTTTGTTTATTTTTGTTGTTTTTTTAAATGATTTGTTTTGTTTTGTTTTTTGTTTTGGAAAATGTGTTGTTTTTTTTGTTTTGCTTCGTTTCTGTTTTTGTTTTGTGTGTGTTTTTTTTGGTTAAAAAAACATTTTGTTTTTTTCTTTTTCTTTTTTTTGAAAACTTTTCTTTTTTTTTGTTTTGTTTTGAAAACTCAAAGTCATAAATGTGTATCAAAATAATGAACACATACATTAAAATAAACAAATGTGGAGTGTGTGATTATGACATCCACAAATAAATAAAAATAAAAGCACTCTTTCTTTTTTTTTTCTCTTCATCTTCTCCTTTTTTTTATGCCTCTCCTTGTGCTCTCTGTTTTTTGTTTTCACTATATTTTACATATTACAACATACAACATGCAAAGAAAGAAAATACAACAGAAAATATTAAAAATTACATCAAGTATAGAAAAATGAAAACCAGGAAAATACTAAAATTACATCAAATATAAATACAAATAAGCTAAAAAATAAAGTAGCAAATGTAAATTACACTGACTTTGGCTTGAATGGGGCTTTAACACGGGACGCCCATCTGAAATATTCTATTTAAACTATCTTGTCCGCGCCGATATTCGCCTACTCGAAGATAAAACCAACAAATCTGGCAGTGAGATTTGTAAAAAATATTTCCTGGTATTTGAAGATTGGAGTGATGTATTTTTTGGCTTTAAGATTTTTTGGTGGTCGGAAATGAGGAGAGTGGACGTAAGAAATAGGGGAATGAAAAAGGATTGTTTTTTTTGTTTTTGTGATGGAAACGTAAGGAAAAAAAGGGGCAGATCGGAGTTGTTTTTTTGTGTTTTTCTTTTGATGGGAAAAAAGAGAGCTTAAACGAAATAATAGGGAAAAAGGAGTTGGAAAGGATGGGCGATTTTGATTTTCAGAATGGCAGAAAGCTATCCGGGCGTTCTCTTTTTGGGGATTAGAGAGCTGGGTGTGAAGATGGCAGAAGAGCTTTTTTGTTCTCTTTTTTTTTTTGTTTTTTTGCGAACGTCCTCTCTCTCTAGGCGTAATCGGGGCGTTCACTTTTTTCTCCCTCCCTTTTTTTTTGTATTAGGGATTTTCTTTTAAAGGGGTTGGCTCAATTTGGCCGGACTGTCATTATTATGCATTTATTGCTCTATTATGAATGCCAGCAATTTTAATTGTAAGATTCTGACCTTTGTCTTGCAATTGGACGACTTGTGCGTAAAATGGGGCAGCCTGTGATTGTTTCTTCGTTTTTTTTTGTGAGCACATGCATCTGGCAGGCGTTGAAAAGCATCTCTAACAATTGCCATCTAATAAAAATGCGTCCCGTGAATAATGTGGGAGAGCGATCGGTGAGATAAGGCCAAACGGCGAAGGTCGAGGTCAAAGGGTCGGAGTGTCGGTAGGGTCGAAGGTCGGTGGGTCGAAGGTCAACGGTTAACGAGTCGAAGTGTCGGCAGGTCGAAGGTCAATCCTCAAAGACTCGAAGGCTTCCTCGGTCGAAGACAGCTTCGAGGCTTCGAGTCTACGAGTCTTCGAGGCTTTGAGTCTACGATTCTTCGAGGCTTCGAGCCTATGAGTCTACGAGTCTTCGAGTCTTCGAGTTTTTTTTAATTACTTTTTTACCCCCACCCAAAATGTAAAAATGGACAACCTTTTGGGGATTGTTTAGGAAGACCTGTATTTTCCTAAGTAGATATTTTGGAGGATTTCGCATAGTCACATTTCCGAGCGGTTTGACCAGCAAGCATTGATCGTCTTTTGGCGAGTTTGACTTTTTCAAACGATAATTGTTTCGGCCATAACTTCTTCGTTTTACGTCGGAATTAAGTATGGTCAAGTGCATTAATCTTCAAATTTCACCCTTTATCACCTGATGTTGGCCTTGGGGCACTTTAGGGACTTGCAACAGGTGGTCTTCAATTTTTGGCTTCCCTGTTCTTGTCATAGCGTATCCATCACGTGCGAATTGGAATTTAACATCGGCGCAAAAACCTGGGGAGTGACTCCTTGATGGTGGGGGAGCTTTACGGACTTGTTTAATGAGATACATGGCATGGGAGGATAGATATAAAAAATGCAAATGGTTAGTATGTCCAACCCGGACAAAATAGGGCCCACAATCGCCCTCTTTGTGCATTGTTCGTATACAAACAGCGTACAAAGATAGAAAGGAGTCATTTTGGATGGGTTGGAGCACTTACCTGACTTACCTAGCATGGAGGAAGAGTAGAATGTGACGGTTGGGTCTGTCCCCAAGAGGGAAAAGGGGCTTCTTAGGGCTGATGGACTTTCGACAATTTGAATGAGGCATCTATGGCCTAACAGAATGGAAAAGGAAAAGGCATCTAGGGCCTAACAGAAATGAAAAGGCATCCAAGGCCTAACGAAATTGAAAAGGCATCCAAGGCCTGACGAAATTGAAAAGGCATCCAAGGCCTAACAGAAATAAAAAAGGCATCCAAGGCCTAATAGGAATTGAAAGGCATCTAGGGCCTAACAGGAGTTGAAAAGGCATCCAAGGCCTAACAGAATTGAAAAGGCATCCAAGGCCTAACAGAAAGGGAAGAGGCGTCTAAGGCCTAACAGAATTGAAAAGGCATCTAAGGCCTAATAGGAGTTGAAAAGGCATGCAAGGCCTAACAGGAATTGAAAAGGCATCCAAGGCCTAACAGAAAGGGAAAAGGCGTCCAAGGCCTAACAGGAATTGAAAAGGCATCCAAGGCCTAACAGGAGTTGAAAAGGCATCCAAGGCCTAACAAGAATTGAAAAGGCACCCAAGGCCTAACAGAAAGGGAAAAGGCAACCAAGGCCCGACAGGAATTGAAAAGGTATCTAGGGCCTAACGAAATTGAAAAGGCATCTAGGGCCTAACAGAAGGGAAGAGGCGTCCAAGGCCTGACGAAACCGAAAAGGCATATAGGGCCTAACAGAATTGAAAAGGCATCGAAGGCCTAGACAAGGGTACATGATTGTTGAAGAAGGTATATGGGCTCCCTCTACGAGTTTACTTAATGAGATCGCTCTACGAGGTTACCTGAAAACAGAGGATGAGAAGTTTGCCGAGGATGAGCTCTTAGGATCTTCGGAGGCGATAACATTCCTGAAATTGTAGAATATGGTGAATGTATGCAAATGAGGCATGGAACGCAATGTGCTATATGCGGGGATGCATAAACCTTAACCTGTGGCGCAATATGATGCAATGTGATGCAATGCGATGTATACATCGAATGCAATGTGATGTATCACCGAGGGTTTGGCAATGGCTGGAGATTTATCTCAATGCTGTTGGAAAGGTTGGTGACATTTAACTTGTTGGGGAACTATTTTCTCTCTGGCCGGGAAAGCTTTTCGATCCTAGTCGGGAACTTCCTTCTTTGTGGATGAAGGGCCTGTTTGACTTAGCTTCACCGCGCTGAGGAGCTTGATTTGACTACTTACTGGGGATATTGATATTTTGTGGAGATATTGGTACTCCGAGTTGGGGGAACTTAACTGGTTTGGGGATTTTTGAGCTTGACCCTATCCATAAGGGCAATGCCAAAGGAGCCCTGGGATTTAAAATATTCTACTTAAATATGAAATGAAAACGATAAAATATGATTAGGGATATAAAATAGGATTTTTGCTGGTTTAATTCCACAAAACATATTTATATCATAAAAAGTGGCCATTGTTATAATCTAATAAATAGAATTACAAGTTTTTAAAAAGCATAATATACAAATTTGATTCGAGTGTGCCTTAGGTTTGACCAAGTCTTCCACCATTTGCAACTGTTGTCTCTAGGTGGCGTTGTTTCCACTTGTTTGCAATAGACCCTGTTTTAGGTGGTCCCGATCTTTATGGATTCTAACTCGCTTTCACCCTTCAGGATTTGTCGTTAGCTTTGTATTTTACCCTTGGTACCCTTTCGAGTTTTCACCAAGTCTGCCTTTGTTTACTTCTTTGTCTATTGTTGGAGTTTTGTATTTTACCCTTGATGCCCTTTCAGGTTTTCACCAAGTCCGCTCATCACAGGAATGGGAATCTTGTTGAGAGGTATGAGAGTTAAGCATAGAACTTTTTCACCGTATCACTATTCACCGGGTTAGGGAGCTCATCACCATCCATTTTGGCAACCATTAAGGCAACTCCCCGAGAATGCTTTCTTCACCACATATGGGCCTTCATAATTGGGAGTCCACTTGCCTCTATGATCATGTTGAATTGGTAAAATCTTCTTGTGGACGAGGTCACCCGCTTGAAAGCTCCTGGGCTTCACCTTTTTATTGTAGTTGTTCATCATTCTCTTGTTGATATAGTTGTCCTCTTCAAACAGCTACCAAGCGTTTGTCTTCGATTAAGTTCAACCGCTCATAATGACTTTGGGCCCATTCTACTTCTTCTAGCCGAGTATGCTTAAGTACTCGGAGGGAAGGTATCTCCACTTCGATAGGTAGAACTGCTTCCATGCCGTAGACCAAAGAAAACGGAGTTGCCCCAATTGACGTTCGCACCGAGGTACGATAAGCATGCAAAGCATATGGTAGCTTCTCATGCCAATCTTTGTATGTCTTAGTCATCTTTCTCGATAATGTTCTTGATGTTCTTATTGGCTGCTTCAATTGCTCCATTCATCTTGGGGTGATAGGGAGTCGAGTTACGGTGTTGAATTTTGTACGTTTCGCATAACTTACCCATCATCTGACCGTTCGTGATTGGCAGATTATCTTTTATGATCTGCTCAGGAAGCCTGTATCGACATATAATGTTGCTCTGCAGAAATTTGAGCACCACAGCTTGTGTGACAATAGCATAAGATGTTGCTTCTACCCACTTAGTGAAATAATCGATGGCCACTAAGATGAAGCGGTGACCATTGGATGCTTTCGGCAAGATTGGTCCGATGACGTCGATGCCCCAAAGCGAGAAGGGCCATGGGGAAACCATCACATGCAACTTGGATGGCGGTACTTGGATTTTATCGCCATAAATTTGACACTTGAGGCATTTGTGCACATATTCGGTCAATCATTTTCCATAGTGACCCAATAATAGCCCATTCGCATGATTTGTCTTGTTAATGCATGTTTGTTTGCATGTGAACCGCATTCCCCTTCATGCACTTCTCTCATTATCTCGTCGACTCTTCCTTTGGAACACACCGTAGTAATACCATGTCATGATTTTGCTTATATAGAATGGGACCATCAAGGTAATAATTTGATGCCGACCTTCGGATATTTCTTTTATCGACTCGGAGGCCTCTGCCGGGTAGTCTTGCTTGAGCAAATATTGTCCGATGTCATCAAACCAGGGCTTTTCCTCGGTTTTTCCTTCAATGGCCATGCAATGTGCGGGAATATCTTGTATACGGATATCGAAGGATTGAACTTCCAACTTTGTGTCTAGCCGAAGGAGGGAGGCTAGAGTTGCCGCGTGCGTCAGGAATTTGATTGTATTCCCTAGGCATATGCTCAAATGTGATATCTTCAAATTGCTCGGCTAACTCCGTAACATGCTTCCGATATGGGATTAGTTTGTGGTTTCGAGTCTCCCATTCACCCCTTACTTGAAAAATGATGAGTGCCGAATCGCCAAATACTCGTAATTTTTTGATTCTTTTGCTAATTGCTTCTTGAAGTCCTATCACACAAGCCTCATATTCTGCTACATTGTTGGTGCATGGGAAAGTTAGCTTTGCTGCCATTGGGAAATGTTTCCCCTTCGGAGATATCAAGATGGCCCCAACGTCGTGCCCTAAGAGACTGGAGGCTCCATCAAACCACATAGTCCATATGTCTGATACTTCACTGTAATGATGTTAATGTGCTCATCCTGGAAAGCCAATAGTCATGGGCTCATAGTCTTCTAGCGCTCTGTCGCCAAGTAATCAGCTATTGCACTTCCTTTGTTGGCTTTTTGAGGCACATGGATGATATCATATTCCGATAGGACCAATCGCCACTTGGAAATTCTTCCAGAGATGGATGGCTTTTCCAAGAGATATTTGAGTGGATCATGCCTCGAAATCAGCCATGTGGTATGATAAAGAGTGTATTGCCTTAATCGTCTTGTTATCCACAAAAGGGCACAACATGTCTTTTCCAATGGTGTATAGTTCTCTTCATTGATGGTGAACTTCTTGCCGAGATAATAAATGGCCTGCTCCTTTTTGCCTATAGAATCATGTTGCCCCAAGACACGCCCATTGAGGACTCCCGAACAGTCAAGTATAAGATCAAGGGTCTGGCTTAGTATTGGTGGGACCAAAATAGGTGGATTGGATAGATATTGCTTGATCCTGTCAAAGGCTTCTTGACACTTGTTATTCCAGATTTCTAGATTGTTCTTTCGTAGAGTCTTGAAAATGGGTTCACATGTGGCCATCAATTGTGAAATGAAATGGGCAATGTAATTCAATCGCCCGAGGAATCCTCCTGACCTCCTTGATTGTTCGTAGTGGGGGCATCTCCTGGATAGCTCGAACTTTATTTGGATCAATTTCCACTCCTTTTTGGCTCACGATGAAGCCTAGCAATTTTCCCGACATGGCTCCAAACGTGCATTTTTCGGGGTTCAATTTGAGATGATATTTCCATAGCCTATTGAAGAGCTTGCGGAGTACTTCAATGTGATCTTCAGGACTTCGTGATTTGGCTATCATGTCGTCCACATAGACTTCGACTTCTTTATGCATCATAACGTGGAATAGGGTCACCATGGCTCACCGATATGTTGCCTCTGCATTCTTCGGACCAAACGGCATCACATTATAACATAATATGCCCCAAAGTGTCATGAAAGTGGTCCTCTCCTTGTGTTTGGGAGCCATACGAATTTGATTGTAGCCTGAGAAGCCATCCATGAATGAGAACAGAGCGTGTTTTGATGTATTATCCACTAGGGTATCAATATGAGGAAACGGGAAGTTATCTTTTGGACTGGACCGGTTCGGATCTCTGTAATCGACACATATACAGACTTTGCCTCCTTTTTTTGGTACCGGTACAACATTGGCCACCCATTCTGGATAGTGGGAGACACTTAGGAAACCTGCGTCCCATTGCTTTTTGACTTCTTCTTTAATCTTCGGCAAGATCTCCTGGTCTCATTCTTCGCAATTTCTCATGTCTTGGCTTGCACTCGGCTTCATTGGTATGTGATGCTGCACTATCTCGATGTCTAATCCCGGCATATCTTGGTATGACCATGCAAAAACATCTTTGTAGCTCCTTAACAACTCAATTAATTGCTCCTTGATGTCGTAGCTATCAAGGACCCTATCCTCAATTCTTTTGGTTCGGCTACCATCCCCAAATTCACCGTTTTTACTACGTCTTCACTTGGAATGGATAAACGATCGTCCCTTTCCAATAAGCCTATGATCTCTCCCGGTAGCTCGGGTGTCTCTACGTTATTCTTATCGGCTTCAAACACCGGCTGCTCCTAGTTTGGACTTTGGTCAAACCTTAGGCATCTCATTTCGCTTTCGCATACTATGTTTTTACCGACATTGTACCTGCTTATAAGAGAATGACAAATTGGTAACCAAATATGATATGCATATGTCATAAATGGAATGCAACATGAAACATTTGAAAAAAGGTACATTTTATTGGAAAGCTTTTAAGAAAAACAAATGTCCGCTTCGAAAGACATTGAAATAGAATACATTAAATCCCAATGACCCCCTAAGCATTACATTATGGGGAGGTCCAGGCTAGTCCAATTGTTCAATGGTTAGTTGGGATCCTCTCGCGCCACTAGAATCATCTCGCTCGGTGCATTCTAGTCCGTGTCCAATGCGGCTATAGTCCCAGTCTTAGTTTCAACTTGGCTTTTGTGGATAAACCCTCCAGTCCAGAATGTAACATTTAAGGTGGGAAAACTCCTCTTTTCTTCTTGTGTTGGCCTTTTCTGCAACTTTGTCATTCCGATTTCCCTCCTTTTGGAAACTTCCCTCGTCTGTTGGCTCTTGTTGGTATGTAGCCTAACCCAAACTTCTTGGTATTTTCCTGGATGGTTAACGGTTTCTAAATCCCTTGAGCTTTGGGGCCTAATACTTGCCCTGGTTTGTACCCCGTTTTGATCATGTTGGTTGCAACCATTCTTGCCGCCTTCGAGAGATAATGGCTTGGGGAGAAGTGACATTCACCATCTCAAAAGCCCGATAGGAGCATTCCTGGTACATTTTCGTTGTTCTCAACATAAGGGACCGATGCCGGCTTGGTGACGAGAAAACTTGTCTCTCCAGGAGATACAAATGAGTTGGTCTCCCATTGCAAATTTTATCTTTTGGTGGAGGCTTAAAGGCACCGCTCTGGCCATGTGGATCCAAGGTCTTCCCAACAAACAACTATAATAGGGTGTAATGTCTATCACCTGAAATCTTACCGTAAAGGTAGCTGGTCCAATCAGTAGTGGAATGTCTAGAGTTCCCATCACATCACGTTTGCCTCCATCGAATGCCCATACCTTCATTATACAAGGGCGCATATAGGATGCGTTGACCGGCACTGTTGCGGTATATGTATGGGCATAATGTTCAAGGCGAGCCATTGTCGATAAGTACTCGAGCTATCGTGTGCTCCTTACATTTGACTGTGATGTGTAGAGCTTTTATATGTCCCTTTCCTTCCAGGGGCAGCTCGTCATCTCCAAAGATGATGACGTTGTTCATAATGAGGTTACTAGTGAGTCCATCCACATTCGCCACTGGGATGGTCGAGGAACATAGGCTTGGCTCGAAACCTTCATCGGTGCTTCTCGGTGAGGTTGGGAATCTAGCATTAATGAGAGCAATGAGATGCGAGCAGGTTGTCGACTTAGCTGATCCACAATGTTATACTCACTCGCTTCATGAGTTTCGAAATTCTATGGTCTCTTCTTCAGTGACCGGTGTTCCCTTCTTTGTTGCCTCCAGTATTGGCTCAATGTCTGGTTCTACAACTTTTTCTTTCCTTGCTTTGTCAACCATAGCAGGGGGCATAAGCACGACCACTCTTGGTTTTCTTTTCCGCTGCGGTGGCTCCCTGGACTACTTCACAATTGTAGTTACATGGGACTGCCGTATCCGTCCAGAAGAGAAAGGGGCGGAAGACGTATGGTGAGAGGCGTAATTCCATGAGGCGGTTCATGGAATTTCGTTTTTGCCTTCTTGTCCGGCACAAGATTTGCATCATGTACGAGTGAGAGGCTTGATCCCATGTGGCGGTAGTGTGATTTCCTGGAGTCTTAACGCTCAAGACAAGGGGTGTTGGCACCCATGATGGTTGGTATGACATGTCTCCTTGGATCATGTGGCTTCGATTGTCTGTCTCTCCTCTTGAGAATTCGATCGTCCTCTGGTCCATGAGCTTTTACACCACCTCGAAAAACTCACTACATTCTTCGATGTCATGTCCCTATGACATCTTGTGGTATGGGCATTGTTTTTCCATATGTACCCCCTCTCTCGCTTCGATATGTCTTTGGCTCATAGATATCCATGTTTTTGTAACAATTGAAACAAATACGACTTCTTCATATGTATCTCGTGAAGCCTTCTTCAATCGTCCTTCGGTGTTGATACTTGTCATCACTAGTTTTCGTCCGGGCCCGTTTGGGGTGGGCTCAAACTAAGCCAATGGTGAGAAATTTAGAGTCGCCACCAACTATTTTTGGGATACGATTGGATACCCTCTACTTTGAGTAGTTTAAAGGTGTAGTCTCGTTATCGGAGAAGGGTTCGGGAGTTGGTTACGTGTAGGGAAGGATTAACACCCCTACAAGTGCCCTTTCGGTATCTATTTTTTGGAAAAGGAGGTTTTCTATTTATTGTGACTGTTGTGCTTAGGTTGGGTTTCCTAGAAAGTCCTGGGTCGTTTATTTGGCTAAGTTATTTGTTAAAGTTATGGTTCAATTGATTTACCCTAAATTTCTAAAGGGAATCCTAAAAGTTTTTGTTTGAAGTGGAAAATGAAATCCTAAATTTTTTATTTTTTTATTATTTTTTATTTTTTAATTTTTGTTGTTGTTGTTGTTGTTTTCTTGTTTTGTTTTTTTTGTTTTTGTTTTTCTTGTTTTTTTTTGGAAAACGTGTTGTTTTTTTTTTTGTTTTGCTTCGTTTCCATTTCTGTTTTTGTTTTGTGTTTGTTTTTGTTTTTTAAAAAAAAACGATTTGTTTTATTTTGTTTTTGTTTTTGTTTTTTTTTTTTTAAACTTTTCCTTTTTTTTTGAAACCCAAAGTCATAAATGTGTGTCAAAGTAATGAACACATACATTAAAATAAATAAACGTGGAGTGTGTGATTATGGCATCCAGAAATAAAAATAAAGTACTCTTTTTTTTCCTTTTTTTTATCATCTTCTCTTTTTTTTTTATGCCTCTCCTTGCGCTCTTTGTTTTTTTTTGTTTCCACTATATTTTACATATTACAACGTACAACATGCAAAGAAAGAAAATATAATAGAAAATACTAAAAATTACATCAAGTATAGAAAAAATGAAAATCAGGAAAATACTAAAATTACATCAAATATAAATACAAATAAGCTAAAAAATAGAATAGCAAATGTAAATTACACCGACTTCGGCTTGAATGGGGCTTTAATATGGGATGTACGTCTCAAATATTCTGTTTAAACTATCTTGTCCGTGCCGATAATCGCCTACTTGAAGATAGAACCAACAAATCTGCGATGAAATTTGTAAAAAAGATTTCTTGGTATTTGGAGATTGGAGTGATGTATTTTTTGGGTTTAAGATTTTTTTGGTAACTGGAAATAAGGAGAGTGGGCGTAAGAAATAGGGGAATGAAAAAGGATTGTTTTTTTTTGTTTTTGTGATGGAAACGTAAGAAAACAAAAAGGGAGACTGAGTTATTTTTTTGTGTTTTTCTTTTCTTTGGGAAAAAAGAAAGCCGAAACGAAATAATAGGGAAAAAGGAGTTGGAAATGATGGGCGATTTTGATTTTTAGAATGGCGAAAAGCTATCCGGGCGTTCTCTTTTTTTTTGGGATTTGGGAGTTGAGTGTGAAAATGGCGTAAGAGCTTTTGTTCTCTCTCTTTTTTTTTTTTTTTTCGAAACGTCCTCTCTCTCCCGGCGTTTTTTTCTTCCCCTTTCGCGTGGACGAAAGACTTGCTTTTGAAGGGGTTAGCTCAATTTGGCTGGACCGTCATTATTATGCATTTATTGCTTTATTATGAATGCTAGCATTTTTGATTGTAAGATTCCGACTTTTGTCCGGCGGTTGGATGACTTGTCCGTAAAATGGGGCAGCTTGTGATTGTTTTTTCATTTTTTTTGTGAGCACATGCGTCCGACGGGCGTTGAAAAGCATCTCCTGACAATTGCCGGCTAATAAAAACACGCCCGTGAGCAATCGGTAGGAGGGCCGGCGAGAGAGGCCAAGCGGTGAAGGTCAAAGGGTTAGAGTGTCGGCGGGTCGGAGTGTCGGCAGTCGAAGTGTCGGCAAGGTCGAAGTTTCGGTGGGTCGAAGGTTCGGTGGGTCGAAGGTCAACGGTCAATGGGTCGAAGTATCGGTAGGTTGAAGGTCAACGGTCAACGGGTCGAAGAGCTAAGGGTTAAGGGCAAGGGGCGAAGGGTTGAAGGTCCGTGGGTCGAAGTGTTGCCAGGTCGGAGTGTCGGTAGGGTCAAAGAGTCACTTCTCGAAGGTGAAGGGTCGAAGATCAAAGGGGCGAAGGTCGAAGGTCCGCGGGTCGAAGTGTCGGAAGGTCGAGTGTCGAAGGCTTACAAGGCCTCGGCTTCGAGTCTTCAAGGCTTCGAGGCTTCGAGGCTTCGAGGCTCAGGGCCCGAGGCTTCGAGGCTTCGAGGCTTTGAGGCTTCGAAGCTTCGAGGCTACGAGTCGTGGTTTTTTTTTAATTACTTTTTCTCCCCCGCCCAAAATGCAAAAATGGACGACCTTTCGGGGATTGTTTAGGAAGACCCGTATTTGCTTAAATAGATGTTTTGGAAAATTTCGCATAGTCACTTTTCCGGGCCCTTTGACCAGGGGCATTGATCGTCTTTTGGCGGGGTTTGACCTTTTCCAATGAAAGTCGTTTTGGCCATAACTTCTTCGTTTTTCATCGAAATTGAGCTCGATCAAGTGCGTCATTCTCCAAATTTCCTCCTTTATCCCTTGGTATTGGTCTTGGGGTACTTCAGAGACTTGTAGCAAAAGTTATCTATTTTGGGCTTCCCCATTAGTGTAAGTGTATCCATTTATGGACCTGTTCAACAAGGTATAGGGCATAGGCATAATGGTATGTAGAAAAACATGGGGTTAGTATGTCCAACCCGAACAAAATGGGGTCCAACAATGGCCCTTTTTGTGTATTGTTTGTATACAAACAAGTGTACAAAGATAGAAAAGAGTCATTTTGGACGGGTTGGAGCACTTACCGACTTACCTAGCACAGAGGAAGAGTAGAATGCGATGGTTGGGTCTGTCCCCAAGAGGGAAAAGGGGCTTCGTAGGTCGGTGGACTTGGATAACAATTTGATGAGGCATCTAGGGCCGCCTACGATGTAAAGATACTAGAGATTGAAAGCCCACAAGCAACATAATAGGCTTGAACCGAAGATGGAAAGCCCACAAGAATGATAGGCTTGAACTGAAAAATGGAAAGCCCATAACAACTATAGGCTTGAATTGAAAAATGGAAAGCCCATAGCAACAATAGGCTTGAACTCAAGATGAAAAAGCCCACAACAATGATAGAGCTTGAACCGAAAAATGAAAAGCCCACAAAGAACGATAACACTGAACTAAAAATGAAAAGCCCACGACAACGATAGGCTTGAATTGAAAAATAGAAAGCCCACAAGCAATGATAGGCTTGAATTGAAGATGAAAAGCCCACAACAACGATAGGCTTGAACTGAAAAATGAAAAACCCACAACAACGATAGTTTTGAACCGAAAAATGGAAAGCCCATAACAATGATAGGGTTGAACCGAAAAAGAAAGCCTACAACAACAATAGACTTGGATTGAAAAGGAAAAGCCCATAGCAATAATAGGCTTGAACTCGAAAAATGAAAAGCCCACAAGAACGATAGGCTAGAACCGAAAAATGAAAAGCCCACAACAACGATAGGCTTGAATTGAAAAAATAAAAAACCCACAAGAAAGACAGCTTGAACCGAAAAATGGAAAGCCCACGTTACGATAAGCGATGAAAAGCCCACAACAACGATAGGTTTGAACTTAAGATGAAAAGCCCATCGCAACGATAGGCTTGAATCAAGATGAAAAGCCCACAACGAATGATAGGCTAGAACCGAAAAATGAAAAGCCCACAACAACGATAGGCTTGAACTCGAAAAATGGAAAGCCCAAAACAAAGACAGGCTTGAACCGTCAAGACTTGTTGGAGACATCAATTGGTATTTGAGGGAAATGCTTTGGGGAATTGGTGAGCATGGGAAGTAACCCAATCTGGGCTCCCTTTACGAGTTCACTCAAGGAGATCGCTCTACGAGGTGACCCAAAAAGGGAAAAAATTTGTTCACGTGTCAAAAGGATGCTTCGGGGAAGTGGCAAAGAAAGATTTAGGGTTAAACAAAAAAAAGCTTGGAGGGATTGATGAGAAACTTGTTGAGAATGAGCTCCGGGGATCTTCAGGAGGCAATGACGTTCCTAAAATGTGGAATGCAAATAACGCATGGAAAGCAAATAATGCATGGAATGCAATGTGGTGTATGCGGGATTGCATAGTGAAATGAATGACTCAATATGGGTCGGGGGTTTATTTCCATGTTGTTGGAGAGTTTGGATGACAACCAACTCTTCCTGGGAGAACTCTTTGTCTCTCCTGGTTACGGAGTCCATTCTATCTTTGCTTGGGGAACTCCATTTTGTGGATGAAGGGTCTGTTTAATTTAGCTTCGCCACATTCAGGAGCTTGACTTGATGAGTTCATCGGGATATTGGTATTTTGTGGCAATATTGGTACTTTGCATTGAAGAGATTGACTTGTTTGAGGTTTTTGAGCTTGGATTACATATATATATATATAAATAGGTAGAATCCATAATCTACCCTAGAACCCTAGAACAGAGGAGGATTCAGGAAGAACGGAACCCCTACCTTGGAAACGTCCTCCCGTTCTTGCTCCCGCGCTAGACGCCGTCCTCCCCACGCAAGACGCTCCAGGCAAAGAAGCCAACACTCTCCCTCCCTCTCTCTCTCTCTGCGACACTGGTGGAACAACAAACCCTAAAACCTAAAACAGAGGGCTTCTCCTCCTTCTATAGACAACACAACATCAAAACGACGTAGCTTTAATGGAACAAGCTATGACCTTCCCACATCCATACACACCAAAATATCCATAATTCCAACATGGTCCTTTGGGAAAAGATGATTAGAATAACAAAACCAAGGTAACCATGCAAAAATATGCTTGCACGCCAATTTGAACGCCAATTCCCCAATTGGTGTGCAGCTCCAAATGCACTCAAACTTTACCCCAAGCCTTCTTGCATCATGTAAAAGACATCCATGCAATAAAAACCTTGCACGCCAAATGGGTCCAATTCGCGTGCACGTCCTTTTGGCCTGAAACTTTTGTGGTAGATAGAAGACATCATTCTAAGAATCTTTTGCTCGCACGCCAATTCATCCGAGCCCATCTACTAGGTCAAAATCAACCTCCAAAACAGGACAAAACGACTTAAAAATGCCTGTATATGCAAATAACATCTTCCTAGGGCATAAAAGCATGTTAGCAAACTCCCTAAAACCCAACAATATCCACTCACAAGGCATCTTCGGTTAACTTCTTACATACCACAAACACAGGTCATTACAATATCCAACAAGATACCCATTATCCGACTTGGCATCAAACTTATTCAAGTAGTCCTTGCCATTGTTCGAATATAGCAAGTACACTCGAAGATCCTTAGGTGACCAATGTTTGGTCTCCTTCCCTTCCATAACTCATAAGGTGTTTTCATTGCTAGTTTGTTAATTAGAGTTTTATTTTG
The DNA here is from genome assembly GCA_023512835.1 of Taxillus chinensis. Lineage (NCBI taxonomy): Eukaryota > Viridiplantae > Streptophyta > Magnoliopsida > Santalales > Loranthaceae > Taxillus > Taxillus chinensis. Next base: position 34,909,477 of record CM042092.1, read on the forward strand.
TACATAATAAGCGGTTCTGCAACGCTTTGCCCATAAGGATTTTGGGAACCGAGCTCCTGTCAACATGGTTCTAGCCGCTTCAACTAAAGTCCTATTCTTTCTTTCAGGGACTCCATTTTGTTGTGGAGTTCTAGGTGCCGAGAAATTATGTTGGATACTTGTCACGCCCCCAAATCCCTAAGGACCGGAACTAAGAGTGTGACTTCCCCAAGGGGTTGGTGACTAGCACCGATAATGACTACACAAAGGGGTGCTGTCCCAAATATACCTATACAATCATACATTAGGGGTATTCCTATACATTCTCACATGCTATGAAGCTAAGAAAAAAATAATAATAATTTATTAATAATAAATTCATGGTACAAATCCAATACAACTTTCACGGACCCTCGTCCGGGTACTCAAATAATAAAACTAATTATGTTATACAAATCTATAGGCCAAGTTATACCAAAAGCAAATTAAATGACAATTAACTTCGAAGACCTCTAACGAACGGTCGATACCTGAAACATGTCAATAAAGTAGGAGTGAGCACAAATGCCCAGTAGGTGATCTCCATCTCCTCACCATCCTATAACATGAAATCCTAAGTCTACATGATCGATGTATGTTTGTGCCAGTGTAGTGTCCTACTCTATCATAATAAGCTTACATTCAATCACAAAATATAACATCACACATTACATCCCATTCATTAAGGGTACACACCGAATAATCCAACCATCCACGAGATCCTCGCAACCCATACCAAGGATCCCATCGACTACTAGACAACCATATATGGGACCTGCGGTGTCCCTAACAACAACCTGCCACATATGGGACCTGGGTTAACCAGCCACATAGGGGACCTGCGGCCTCTTGCCAGCCCTATATGGGACCCGTGGTTAACCCAACCAGTTCCACCACTAACCCCCACATATAATCGATAAATAGTAATTTTAAATAATCAGGGTTCCACGATATAGCATTATCAAATATTCAAATTGTCAATCCAATAACATACGGAGTAAGGAACTTACATGCGAATAAGGAAGCACCGACACGGACTAAGGATTCCAAGTACCTAATAGATACGGAGTAAGCAACCACCGACACCGAGTAAGGTTCCGAGCTTCATTAGCAACGGAGTAAGGAAAATTACACCGGACCAAGAAGATACTACTTCAAACTACCGCATTTATAGTTATCGGTCATGGTGTCCCGATGTAAGACAAACTCGTTGAGAACCTGAAGAATCTTACACGTGGATCACCCGGATATGTGGACATAACCTCAATTATATTTGGAAACTCACAAAGGCACTTATACTCTCCAAACCCAAGATCTTGAGCTCCACAAACCGCGGCGGTCAAGGCAGAGAGATTACCAAGGAATAGTTAGTGCTTTGAACGCATTCCGAACTACAAGTTCCAAGGTTCTCTCTTAGGAATGTTTGTATAAATATTCATACTTGTACATTTGTGTAATGGTGGGTAAGGAAGCTAAGATCAACCCTGTGTATGCACAAGAGTTCAAAAGATAGAATTAGGCTAGTGTGTGAATTCCTTTGTAAACGAGTGAAAGAGAGTCTTGCTTCTATTTTGTTGTATTTATCTTTTGATAATAAAACAAAATACTTCCACTATGTAGTTATCTTCCCAGGTGATTCTATCACTTAACCTGGATAAGTGTTTGTGTCTTAAGAGATTAGAAAGAGTTTCGATACGAGCCTATTCACCCCCCTCTAGGCTCCAAGGGACCCTCAAGTGGTATCGAGCAAGTTCTATTTGTTCTAAATAGAGATCCCACTCTTTCGCTCTCAAAGAATGGCCGAAGAAAGCAAGATGCTATTCGACACTCGCCTTAACTCCAGAGGTACACAAGAGCCCATCCCGAATCGAAGCAAAGAAGTGAAAACGTCGACCCACCTCAACCCGCTGCTGCCTCCACCGCTCAACCACGGAGTTCTGGTTTTACTCGACAAAACAGCCCAAATTCACACCTGAGCTTTTCTCCCGAGTGGAAAGCTCGCATGAAGATGTTCATGGTATGCCATGACCATCTCATGTGGCCCTGTCTTCATCAGGAGATTCCAATTCCGATGACAATCGGAGAATATGGAGTTAGAAGGCCAAAGACGGATGCTGAACTTACCAATGATGAAAGAGCCTGGCGATGCGCTAGCGAAAGGCTCGCTTACGTTACATTGTCTTTGGATTCCGAGGCATTCACGGACGTCCAGGGCTGCACAACAAAGAAAAGTCGTCTCAGGATAAACCGACAATCCTCTATGAGGGGAGTCAGTCCCGATGCGAACATTATCTCGTACTCTCGGGCGGAACTTTGAGAGTTTCAATCATAAACCAGGCAAATCACTCGAAAGCATCTATCGAAGATTCGGCAAGCTCATTCTTGAGTCAAGACTGTCAATGAGCATTATTCTCAATCTCGGATCAATGAAAAGTTCTTTCGCTCCTTGCCTGGATCGATACTACTCCAAACAACTCCAGATGCAATCGGACAAAAACCGGAAGTATGTTCCCCTTAAGAACTATATGGAGAGGCATGGACTCACGAAGTTAGGTTTAAGTACTCGACCGGGATGAGAAAATAACTTGGAAAGAAAAGGGGGTAGCTCTCAAAGCTACGGAATGTTTAAACATACTTGAGGAATGATGATACGGACGCGTCCGAGAATTCCGATTCTCGATGAGGAGGAGGAGATAGCTCTTCTCGTCAAATCCTTTGAGCGATTCCTACGGAAAGCGAAAAGGATTCAGGAGACGCTCAATCATCATCTTTCCAAAGGAAGGAGATACCTGGAGTCCAGTTCCCAGGAATGCTACAACCGTGGGAAAACCGGTCATTGGGCCAAGGAATGCAGATCCAAATCAAAAGTGGCCGAGAAAAGTGACAAGGTAACTCCTCGCCACTCCACCTCGCACAACAAAGAAGAACAAGAGGAAGGTGTTCGTGACAAAGTACATCAGTGGCTCGGAAGAAGAGGAGGAATCCTCGGATGATGAGCCAACACCTAAGCCAAACGTCCGCCTCATGGAAAATATTGAGGTACCTTCTATCTCCGAGCTCATGAGTCAATTAGAATCTCTTATTAGTGAATGTGATCATGAAAAAAATGAGAGACAAATAATTACTCAAATGTACAAAGATGTGGAAAGTCGAATAAACGCCTTGAATTTACTATCACTAGACTTGAAAAGGACATAACCGACTTCAGAGGAAAAGAGGCTTGGTATCATGATCTAAAAGCTGAAAATCATCCGTTAAATACCAACCTAACGGGCCTAAAAGTTATTGTGAAATGACTCGAAAATGAATCGGAACAGAAAGGGAAATAAATCGTAAGTGGCTAAAATCCGGGAAATAGCCTCTACCTTTAGGGCCGATCCCGACAACATCCGAGTCAAACCTGGCCAAGGTTCGAACCATCGACTTCCATAGCTCAAGCTACTTGAGTGCCCTCCGGATTTCACTCCTAAACTAACCAACTTATATCCTGTTAGTACATCTAAACCGTTGGATGGTTTCATTTCAGGTGGCACCATAGTTTATGATCGTGGAGTTGAGGTCATGCACTTCCCGGCAAGTAGCACCCGTAACTAATGATGAAGGGAAGGCGCTGCAGTTAAAGCCAAAACTGTAGCACCCAAAAAGAAAGGAAAGGCTAAGGCCGACGCATCTAGGGCCAAGAGCGCGTCACCCAAAAGCAATGGATTAGGCCACAGGGAACAGAGTAGAAAGTCCGTAAAATCTAAGAGACCCGTATCCCCTATTTGTACTCCGCATTATAGTGTCTCTGTTCCATCTCGTAGGGAAATAGGTCATTATCACTATGAATGTTGGAGTTTATCCGATAACTGGCTTTGTAATCAAATTCATACCAACAAAGATCGGTTAAATAAAAAGGGTTCTTCGAGCAAAACAAAATCTAAACCTCAAAGGAATATCTCTCCCAAGAAAACCCAAATAAAAGAAGCAATTGAAACTAACAAGTTAAAGTTAACTTGGAGAGCTAAAAGTCCTAGCAAAATCAAATTCAGAATCGTTGACATTATCGTTGCTCTCTCTAACCGCCTGAAACAAGTTTGGGCACCAAAAGTGTAAACCGTTGTCTTTCAGGAGCATCTCTGGAATGCGATGCCAGATCACTTGAAGTTAAAAATCAATCAAAGCAAGTGGATCCTTGATAGTGGATGCTCCGGACATATGACGGGTGATCGGACTCTACTTGTAGAAGTTAATGATAAGCGAGGTCCATCCGTTTCATATGGTGACAACGGCTAAGGTAAGACTGTCGGGTATGGCACCTTAACTAACGGGTGTGTATCAATCACTAGAGTTGCACTAGTCGAAGGTTTAAAGCATAATTTGCTAAGTGTCGGTATTTATGTGACAAAGGATTTATCGTTTCCTTTATGTCCAACACCGTACACGAAGAGAAAACTTATCCAGGAGATGTTAAGTTATCCGGATCAAGAGATGGGGACATATACTCGGTGGTCTTAAGAAATAATTCTTCGACCCTGTATGCTTCCTCACTAAAGCATCGAGATGAAGATAGTTGGCTATGGCACAAGCGATGCGCACATTTCAACTTTAAGACATTGTCTAAATTAGCTTCACTTGATCTTGTCACCGGTCTACCTAAACTCAAATTCTCCAGAGACGCTCTCTATCGAGAATGCCAACTAGGCAAGGACCAAACATAGCTTTAAGAGCAAATCGGTTAATTCAATAATCGCTCCTCTACAACTTCTTCATATGGACCTCTCGTGGTCCTATTTCTGTTCCGTCACTGGCCGGTGCGAGATATACCCTTGTCGTTATCGATGATTTCACCAGATACACATGGGTGATGTTCCTGAAATCAAAGGATCGGACTTTTGAGCATCTTGTAGATCTTTTCAATTGGATAAGCAACTCACAAGGATTGAGCATAAAGTGCATCAGGAGTGATCACGGTATAGAATTTGATTTTTTAGAAATGAGATCATATTGTTCGAACAGGGGCATTCAAGATGACTTCTTTGCGCCCAAAACTCCGCAACAAAAATGGGGTAGTCGAGCGCAAGAATCGTACTTTAGTCGAGGCCGGCAGATCTATGTTAGCAAGGGCAACGCTTCCTCTCGCCTATGGGCTGAAGCTGTGTCCACTGCCTGCTATGTTCAGAACAGAACTCTAATAAATAAATCTACCATGAAAACACCCTATGAGATGTGGAGAGGACGAAAGCCCTCAATTTCACATTTCAGAGCCTTTGGGTGTACATGCTATATATTAAACAACGGCAAAGAACCCCGAAATAAATTTGAACCAAAATCTGATGATGGGATCTTTGTCGGGTACTCATTACATAGCAAAGCTTATCGGGTCTTCAATAGAAAACTTTTTAAAGTTGAAGAATCTATCCATGTGACCTTTGATGAAACTAATCTTGATTGGTCAAAAGTTGCTTCTTCAAGTTCTAACGTACGAGTTCAAGATAACAACATCGACTATTCAAAGTTTATGATCGTTCCTGTTATACATACCGACCAACCAAGCGGCACCAGCAGAGCACAAAGAAATGATGTGGACGATGCTATGGATGACTCGGACTCGGATTACCGTTTAGCTCCGGACATACTCCTACGGATACCCAAAATTCCAGAGCACCTTCAAGTCCGTCCGGACTAGTTAACACCGATAGAAATAGTGTTGAAGAACTATCTAGTTCTACCATACCTTCTAATACGGAAGCATCTGGTCCGAAGAAGCTCAACCAACAGATATACGTGAACCACCTAATGCGCAGAGCTTCAAATTATTCACGATCAACCAACACATGCACGAATTACGGATGGACCCGAAACCATCCCTCGATCAAGTCATTGGTGATCCTACTTGTTGGTGTAAGAACAAGAGCAGCCACCTCCAACATGAGTCTTTACTCATGTTTTCTATCTCAAATAGAACCAAAGGTGGCAGATGAAGCTCTTCAGGATTCGAATTGGATAGAAGCCATGCAAGAAGAGCCGAATCAATTTAAGAGAAATAATGTGTGGACTTTAGTACCAAGGCCTAAGTCTCGCAAGTCATTGGAGTTAAATGGGTGTTCCGAACAAGCTTGATACGGATGGAATAGTAATCCAGAACAAAGCCGACTGGTAGCTAAAGGATATCGTCAAGAAGAAGGAATAGACTATGATGAGACCTTTGCTCCAGGTAGCAAGACTTGAGGCAATCCGAATGTTTCGGCGTATGCTTCATATAAAAACTTCATAGTTTATCAAATGGACGTCAAGAGCGCATTCCTGAATGGAGATCTTCAAGAGGAGGTTTATGTAGAACAACCTCCCGGTTTCATTGAACCTAAAGCAGGACATCTAGTCTACAAACTTCGGAAAGTTTTATATGGTTTGAAGCAAGCTCCAAGAGCCTGGTACGACACACATCGTCGGAATTCCTACTTGCTCACAACTTCCAAAAAGGGAAGATAGACACCACCTTATTTCTATGAAAAGAGAAAGGACACACTCGATCGTTCGGATATACGTGGATGATATCATTTTCGGATCAACGAATCCGAAGCTTTGTGAAGAGTTTGCTAAGTTGATGACAGGCAAGTTTGAGATGAGCATGATGGGAGAACTGTCCTACTTCCTCGGAATAGAAGTTAAACAATTGAAGGAAGGAATCTACATTAATCAAGCTAAGTACACTCGCGATCTTATTAAGAAGTTTGGTATGGAAGGTTCATCTCCCGTCAAAACTCCCATGCCTGTCGGTGCCAATTTAGATCCTGATGTGGACGGCATATCGATAAATGTGATCGACTACGAGGGATGATAGGATCCTTGCCGTATCTTACAAGAAGTCGCCCGGACATTATGTTTACAACTTGCATCCGTGCACGATATCGGCGAATCCCAAGGAGTCACATATGCTTCATGTTAAACGGATATTAAGATATCTCAAGGGAACGATGAATTTGGGACTCGGTACCCAAAGGAGTCCAATTTCACCTTATCCGGATACTCCGATGCCGACTTCGCTGGATGTCGCATCGACAGGAAGAGCACAAGTGGTACGTGTCAGTTTCTTGGAAATAGATTAATTTCATGGTTCAGTAAGAAGCAGAATTCTGTATCAACCTCTACTGCTGAGGCGGAATATATAGCTGTTGGGAGTTGCTGCGCACAGATACTCTGGATGCAAAGTCAACTTACTGACTACGGTTTCAACATGTCATCTATTCCACTCTACTGCGACAACACTAGTGCAATTGCTATCAACAACAATCCTGTCATGCATCCTAAGACAAAGCATATTGAGGTCAGGTATCACTTCATACGCGACCATGTTCTCAAAAATCACATTTCCTTGGAACATGTTGCTATCGAAGATCAACTAGCAGACATACTTACAAAGCCCCTACCTGATGCAAGATTCTCCGAACTACTCATCCGATTAGGTATGCTTGACTTCGCCGCATAGTTTCACATTTAAATTACTCAACAAGATACTTACTATCGAACATGCATTGTGCTTTTAGTGATTGTAGACGATACATACCGTTTTTAATGCTGATCATACTTATTGAATAACGGCTTCATGCTTCGATATTATTATCAACTTCATATTGGGAGGATGCTTGCGTTTCCGATCAAGTCGTTTAAGCAAACATGATTAAAGTTTATATGTTAACCTCATTCTGGTTTCATGATCTTAATTTCCACAGATCACCACATGACAATAGCCTCTCATTTAGATTACTCTATTAACATGTATAGTTGAAGAAATGAAATGGGTCAACATGGAATGCCTAGTGGTTGAATACTCAATCACAATCGATCAGCTTGAAGTATAGTTTCCTAAAAAGATAGACAATGCTGAATTTCTATAAGCCGGAATGGTCTACCGAGAGGATTGCACAATCTACGGGGAGAAAATGCTTTATATATTATTCTGAAGTATATGTCTCATGACCTCTTTTCAGGCTGTCTATTTGAGGGGGAGCCTTTCATTGAGAGGATCAAATGATCTACGGGGGAGCTTAAGCTTCATCTATTACCTAAGTAATGACCCCCTAATATGTCTTGGATACTCTCTCCTCTAAACCTTTACTTCCGGATCTGATCGAACATGCGTTGTTGAAACGGAATTGAGGCATGCTTGGATGTTTTTTTCTTTTCTTCAACCAAGCATTTTAATCGAATAATCAATTGCTTGCATTTGACATGTGTCCGCTTCCTCATTTTTCACTCATGAATCCTAGTTCGATCAAATCATATGATCTTTAATTAATCTTAGCTACGTCGTTCGGCCAGGACGGTTTCGCTATGTTGACCTATATGAACTTGTGTATTTTTATCGACATATGCCCTGATTCGATAATATGATCATTCTCTCGTATGTATATGTCTATTACATTCTTTGTCATGCATAAGTTCTGTTTCTCATTAGTTCGGATTATGTCGTTCTTCACAGCCTATTTTCTCTTATCCGTACTAATCCTTACCTATTAAGCTTTTGTATTTTTAGTTTATCTAGAGTTTCCTAGAGCTAATAGTATCGGATGAAGTATAATTATTACTTCTAATTGGCAAGCCCAAAGAGAATATAATGTTTGGAAAAAAGTATTCGTTTATAGGAAAACTATCAAATTGGCCCCCATATGCAACATTATGGACCAGTTTTAGCCCTCATACTCTCATAGTTAAAACTTAGAAGTGCGGGTGCACCCAAAGTGCCAAGGAACCTTGGGACTAGCATAAAACGCAATGCAAAAGTACACACTTTATCCAAAGAAAACACATACTTGTATAATTTTTAATATGTATATCATGTATACTTAAAATTTGATTTATAATAATTATAATCGCTAATACTACTAAGATTTGGATTGAGCTCCACAAACCGCAGCAGTCAAGGCAGAGAGACTACCGAGGAATAGTTAGTGCTGAACGCATTCTGGAACTACAAGTTCCAAGGGTGTCTCTTAGGAATGTTTGTATAAATATTCATACTTGTACATTTGTGTTAGGTGTGTGGAAAAAGCATGAATCAATACTGTGTATGCACAAGAGTTCAAAGAGATAATATAGGCTAGAGTGTGAATCCTTTTGTAAACAGAGTGTAAAAGAGTCTTGCTTCTATTTTGTTGTATTTATCTTTTGATAATAAAACAAAATACTTCCACTATCTCGGTTATCTTCCGTGTTGATTCTATCACTTAACTAGATAAGTGTTTGTGTCATAAGAGAATATAGAGAGTTTGGATAAGAGCCTATTCACCCCCCCCCTCTAGGCTCCAAGGGACCATCGCTTACTGTTGTGATTGGGTTAGGTTTCCTAAAAAGTCTATGTTGTTTATTTGGCTAAGTTATTTGTTAAAGTTATGGTGAAAATTGATTTACCCTAAATTTCGAAGGAATCCTAAAAGTTTTGGCTTTTTGTTGGAAGTCAAAATGAAATCCCTTTTTTTTTTTTTACTTTTTTTTTTTGTTTTTGTTGTTGTTGTTTTGTTTTTTGTTTTTTTTGTTTTGTCTTGTTTTGTTTTTGTTTTTTGTTTTTGGAAAACGTGTTTTTTTTTGTTTTGCTTCGTTTTTTTTTTGTTTTGTGTTTGTTTTTGTTAAAAAACAATTTGTTTTATTTTGTTTTTGTTTTTTTTCTTGAAAACTTTTTCTCTTTTTTTTTTGTTTTGAAAACCCAAAGTCATAAATGCGTGTCAAAGTAATGAACACATACATTAAAATAAACAAATGTGGAGTGTGTGATTATGGCATCCACAAATAAAAATAAAAGCATTTCTTTCTTTTTTTCTTTTTTTTATCATCTTCTCTTTTTTTTATGCCTCTCCTTGTGCTCTCTATTTTTTTTGTTTCCACTATATTTTACATATTACAACCTACAACATGCAAAGAAAGAAAATATAACGAAAAAATACTAAAAATTACATCGGTGTAGAAAAAATGAAAATCAGGAAAATACTAAAATTACATCAAATATAAATACAAATAAGCTAAAAAATCGAACAACAAATGTAAATTACACCGACTTTGGCTTAAATGGGGCTTTAACACGGGACGTACGTCTGAAATATTCTATTTAAACTATCTTGTCCGCGCCGATAATCGCCAACTCGAAGATAGAACCAACAAATGCGCGGTGAGATTTGTAAAAAAACATTTCCTAGTATTTGGAGATTGGAGTGATGTATTTTTTGGGTTTAAGATTTTTTTTTGCTAACTAGAAATAAGGAGAGTGGGCGTAAGAAATAGGGGAATGAAAAAGGATTGTTTTTTTTTGTTTTTGTGATGGAAACATAAGAAAAAAAGGGGAGACTAGAGTTGTTTTTTTTTTTTTGTTTTTCTTTTTGTTGGGAAAAAGAGAGTCGAAACGAAATAATAGGGAAAAAGGAGTTGGAAAGGATGGGCGATTTTGATTTTCAGAATGGCGAAAAGCTATCCGGGCGTTCTCTTTTTTTGGGATTTGGGAGCCAGGTGTGAAGACGGCGAAAGAGCTTTTCTTCTTTTGATTTTTGGAAAAAAGGTTTTCTTGAAGATCTCGGGCGGGCGTTAAAGGCTTTGGGTGTTTTTTTAGGGTGAATCCGAGAGAAAATGGTAGCAATTTTTCAATCGAGAGGGGTTTTTTTTCGGGCGTAATCTCTGTTTTTTTTAATGGCGTGGACGAAGGTTGGATTTAAAGGGGTTGGCCGCATCTCATTAATTGCTGCATTTAATGCTTTGTTGGGTGTATTATTAATTTCTAGATTTGATATTCCCGGGTTCCAAGCACGATTATCTTTAAATAAGGGTTTGTATACAGAGAGGGGGTGAATCTATATACTATAAAACTTTTCCTTAAGTTTTATGAGTAGGATACTTAGGAGAGTTCTTTCACCGATGCGGTCTTCGTTTGGGTGATGTATTAGTGTCTCATGCAAAATCAGTCACAAGCAAGCATGTACGGGAAAGAAAGACAATGACACACAATATAAATGGTTCGATCGATGTGATCTACTCCACGATGGTGAGGGTATACCTACACCAAGTCCAATCCACTATATATCTTGTAGTACGGTAGGGTCTAGCCCTTTTTTACAAATAGGATCAACTCTCTCTTCTTTTCAATGCAAATACAAAAACAGATTGCTCTAGACTTTACTCATTATAAAAATCTGTCTGCCAACCGCTCCTCGCGTTGATGACCGTTTGCTATGCTCGACCTTCAATCACTCCTTTGCCGGACTCACAATCTGTTTAACCAAATGTATAAGGAAGAAAGATGGATGAACTCACCGTTATCTTTCTTTCAATCTCCCTCTCTCTCTCGTGTATGAACTACTCGCATCGCCTCTTCTATCTTTGCAGATACGTTTCTTTTCGCACAAAGAATACTATTCCGCACACACTTTACGTCAGGCACATTCATTGCTTTTTATAGGCCGGCCGAAGTCCGAAACCCTCCAGCTAGGGTTAAGCATGTTTCAGCCTATGATCTTCACCGTAGAAACAAGTTACACCCCTCTCGGATGACGTCCACGTGTTTTGCAAGACTTAGTGTACTTAAAACCACTTTGCATGGGTAACAATTACCGAAACAAGTGAGCGTCCACACGTTTCACTCCTTCGTAGCGCACTCCGTTCCTTTCACAAGCCACAACCTCGGAGATATTGCCTCGTAGCCTTTCTATGCGTCTACGAGTCTTCCTCTTCGATTCTTCGAGTCCGAGTCTTCGAACCAAGGGCATTCATCTTCCAATACTTTTGCTTTCCTGGCTTCGAAGCTAGGTCGGAATCGGTGCTACGAGCTTTTAAGCTCTACGAGTCTTCGAGTCGGACAACCGCATTCTCGCCTTGGCTTGTGGATACTTCGGGTCTGTCCAACAGGTCCTACGACCCTACGTGCTACGACTCAACGAGTCTTAGCTTTGAATCTGCGAGACGTGGCTCGCATCCATGCCGCACCTTGAGTCTACGACCCTACGACACCGTGTCCCTTCGAGGCTTCGACCCTGTGGTCCTGTGAGGGTGCTACGAGCCTCATAGTCTCGTCAATCTACATCCTGCAAGTCTTCGACCTTCGAGTCTTTTGATCTACGACCTTCGAGTCTTCCGATCTATGACCTTCGAGTCGAACATATAGAACGTACATAGGTAGACTCCCTCTACGAGCTCACTCTAAGAGATCACTCTACGAAGTTATCCAACCAAGTATGGATCTTCGACCTAGACCTTCTAGCTTGTGGATTCCATTTCTGCAACATGTTGACAATAATGACAACTCAACCTCGCAGGAATAACAAGATTCTATGCTTTGTCTAGTGGTTGGATGACCTGTGCATAAAATTGGGCAGCTTGTGATTGCTTTTTCGTTCTTTTGTGAGCACATGCGTCCGACAAGCGTTGAAAAACATCTATGACAATTGCCAGGCAAATAAAAATGCATCCCGTTAGCAAACAGTGAGAGAGAACCATAAAGAAGCCAAACAAGTGAAGGTCGGAGGTCAAAGGGTCGTAGTGTTGGCGGGGTCGAAGGTTGGTGAGTCGAAGGTCAACGGTCGAAGGTCAATGGTCAATGGGTCATAGGTCAAACATCGAAGGTCAAGGGTCGAAGATCGAAGTGGCGAGCGTCGAAGGTCCACGGGTCGAAGTGTCGACAAGTCGAAGTGTCGGTAGGGTCGAAGGGTCACTCCTCGAAGATCATGGGTCGAAGATTAAAGGGGCGAAGGGTCAAAGGTCCATGAGTCGAAGTGTCAACAGTCGGAGGTCGGAGGTTTATAGGCTTCGAGGCTTCGAGGCTTCGAGGCTACGAGTCATGTTTTTTTTTTTGTAACTTTTAATTACTTTTTTACCCCCACCCAAAATGCGAAAATGGACGACCTTTCGGGGATTATTTAGGAAGATCCGTATTTGCTTAAATAGATGTTTTGGAGAATTTTACGTAGTCACTTTTCCGGGCAGATTTGACCAAGGGCATTGATTGTCTTTTGGCGGGTTTGACCTTTTCCAACGAAAGTCGTTTGGCCATAACTTCTTCATTTTTCATCGAATTGAGCTCGATCAAGTGTGTCATTCTCCAAATTTCCTCCTCTATCCCTTAGTATTGGTTTTGGGGTACTTCAAAGACTTGTAGGAAAGGTTATCTATTTTGGGCTTCCCCATTCGTGTAAGTGTATCCATTTATGGACCTATTCAACAAGGTATAGAGCATGGGCATAATGGTATATAGAAAAACATGGGGTTAGTATGTCCAACTCGGACAAAATGGGGTCCAACACTCACCCTTCCTCTTGTGTTTTGTTTGCTTTTCAGGAACCTACATGCGTTAGAAGGGAACACCAAGGTAGAGGACAATTCTACTTTGCCTTGTTTAATATTATTTTAGGTTGTTAATTTTTATGGGACCTTTGTAACCATAGTGGAGAGATATTGTAAGGGAGAATTAAATTGTAATTGTTGGATCAAACCTATAATTTGGATAATGCGGAACAAACCCTATGTAATTTGACTCGAGATGTTTCATGTTTACTATTAAGTCTCAGTGCGATGAGTTAACTCTAATCTAGACCTACTCGTGTAAGAACAAAGCTAAGGACAGGATACATAATCCTGATCCGGATCATCATGAGTATCATCATTCACTTGGTACATAACCGAGTCTTCATCCGGAGTAAGGACTTTTCGTGCGGACTAAACACTTGACAAAACGACTTGAGGAACCCATGTCTAACTCTCAACTTGACTAAGTCAATTGATACGGAATAAGATTCCAAGTCTATCACTCGCACGGAATAAGAGAGACTTGTTACGGAGAGAAAATTGAAATTGTCACTCCACCGGATCGAAGAAAAGAAGACACGGACTAAGAAATCCGAATCTCATTCAAACGGAGTAAGGACATTTGTTGCGGAGTAAGGACAACAAATGCGGAATAAGGAATCCGACCCATTACTCATGTGGAGTAAGGATTCAATGATATGGAGTAAGCATTCGGACCTACTTTATGCGGAGTAAGAAAGCACCGATGCGGAATAAGCTCTCCGAGCCTATATTTCATGCGGAGTAAGAGGCGCCGACATGGAACAAGGATTCCAGGACTTCATTCACACGGAGTAAGCAACCACCGACACGGAGTAAGGATCCGAGCTTCGCTGATACGGAGTAAGGAACCTTACGACGGACTAAGAAGACCGCTTCATCATTTCCAAGCCGCTTTTATTGCAATCAGCTCGCCGTCCCGATGTAAAACAAACCCGTTGAAAACCTAAATTCTTACATGTAGATCATGCAGAGATGTAGACGCGATCTCAAATGCAATTGGAATCAAGCAAGAATTCACCACAACTTATGCTTCCAATATTTCGAGCTCCACATCCACAAGCAGTTAAAGCTTCAAGATTTTCCGATGAAGAACTTCAATGCTTCACACCGCTCGGAAAATGCGGTTCCAAGATAGATTCCTAGGATGTCTATATATGCCTGAAGCAATGTAAAATATATATACGCGCGCGCTTACTTGTCTCAAAATACTTACAAGCGTGTATCGTGTGAAATAGCTCATACGGAGATTTACTACCTAGTGTGTGTAACCATAAATAGAGTGTTGTGTTGTAATCAACTAAAAACGCTGTTTTCCTTTGTCGTAATTATCTTCAGATAATAAAACAACATACTTCCACTACATGGTTAATCTTCCGCACTGATTTTATTTGTTTAACCGAGTGAGTGTCTAGCCATTAAGAGAGAGAAAGAATTTTCAAAGAGCCTATTCACCCCCTCCAGGCTCTCCAGGACCAACAAGTGGTATCGAGCAAGTTCTACCGCTTGTAGAGATCCCTCACTCCCTCTCAACTTAACAATGGCCGAAGAAAGCGATGCTATTCAACACCCGCCTTAACTCCAGGGGGAGCTCAAGAGCCCCTTCCCAACCGAAGCGACGGTGAAAATGTTGATCCATCTCAACCTGTCGTCGCTCCTCAACCACGGAGTTCAGGCTACACTTTAAGCAAACCGCCAAAGTTCACACCGGAGCTTTTCTCCCAGTGGAAAGCTCGCATGAAGATGTTCATGACCTGTCATGATCATCTAATGTGGTCTTGTCTTCATCAAGAGTTTCCCATTCCGATGACCATCGAAGAAAATGGGGTCGGGAGGCCAAAGATCGATGTCAACTCACTCACGATGAAAGAGCCTGGCAATACGCCAGGAAAAGGCTCTAGCTTACGTGACATCGTCATTGGATTCGAGGCCTTCACGGACGTCCAGGGCTGCACGATAGCAAAAGTCAGGGTGGGACAAATTGACTATTCTATATGAAGGAAGTCAGTCCCAAATGCGAACGTCATTTGCGCGTCAAAACGGAACTTTGAGAGCTTCAACCACAAACCTGGCGAATCCCCGAGAGAGCATCTATCGGCGATTCGGCAAGCTCATCCTGGAATTGAAAGTCACAACGAGCACTACACTCGGTTCCAAATAAATGACAAGTTCTTTCATTCCCTGCCCATTGCTATTACTCCTAGCACTCCGGATGCAATCCAAAGACAACTGGTAGTATGGTCCCCTTGAAGAGCTATATGGAGAGCTACGGACTCATGAGGTCAGATTCAAATACACCGACCGAGACGAGAAGATAGCTCGGAAAGAAAAGGGGTAGCTCTTAAGGCTACTGGTGGACCAAGCATGATGACGGAGGATGATACGGAAGAGTCCGAAAACTCGAATCCGACATGGAAGAAGAAATAGCACTCCTGGTGAAATCCTTCACACGATTTCATGGAAAGCAAAAAAGGATTCAGAAGAGGCTCTTCCTCATCCTCGAGAAGGAAGGAGCGATCGGAGTCAACATCCCAAGATCGCTACAATTGCGGGAAACCTGGTCATTGGGCCAAGGACCGTAGATCCAAACCCAAGTCGGCCGACAACGATGACAAGGTTAAACCCCGATGCTCCACCTCGGACAACAAAGAAATGAAGAGGAAAGCGTTCGTCTCAAAATACAACATGGTTCGGAAGAAGAAGAGGAATCTTCGGATGACGAACCAACGGAAAAAAGCGAACGTCGCCTCATGGCAAACGCCGAGGTACCTTCTATCTCTGCGCTCTTGAGTAAATTAGAATCTCTCACTAAGGAACGTGATGATGAAAAGAATGAGAGATTAATAATTACTCAAATGTATCAAAATATGAGTGGTCGGACTAAACACCTAGAACTTACCGTTTCTAAACTTGAAAAGGACATAGTCGATTACCGACCAGGGGAGGTTTGGTATCACGACCTAAGAGCTGAAAATAACTTGTCAATACCAACCTCACAGGCATGAATGTAAATCTTAAAAGACTCGAGATTGAACTTGAGAAGGAAAAGGAAATAAATCGTAAATGGCTAAAATCCGGAGAAATAGCTTCTACATTTAGAACCGATCCTGACAATATCCGAGTCAAACCTGGCCTAGGATCCGAATCCACTTCCACCGCTCCAGCTCATCGAGTGCCCCTCCGGACTACACTCCAAAACTAACCAACTTATATTCTGTTAGTACATCTAAACCGTTGGATGGTTTTGTTTCAGGTGACACCATAGTTTATGATTGTGGAAGAGAGGTCATTCTTGCTAATCCCGAAGTAGTAGCACCCGTACCAAACGATGAAAGGAAGGTTGCTTGTAGTTAAAGCCGAAACTACGGTACCCGAAACAAAGAAAATGCAAAGGTTGATGCTTCTAGGGCCAAGAACGCGTCACCCGTTCGCAGAGGATTAGGCCATAGGGAACAGAGTAGGAAACCTGTTAAGCCAAAGAAACCTGTATCCCCAGTGTTAACTCCACATTATAGTGTTTGTTCGATATGTCGTGAAATAGGTCACTACTATTATGAATGTTGGAGTCTATTTGATGACCGGTTACGTAATAACTTTTCAATCAATAAAAATCAGGTTGTCAAAAAGGGTTCTTCTCGGAAATCTAAATCTAAAACTCCTCGGAGCATCTCTCCTAAGAAAACCCAAGTTAAAGAAGCAACTAATACGAAAAAAGCTAAGTCAACCTGGAAAGTTAAAGTTCCGTGCAAAGTAAAATCCGAAATAGTTGACACCTTGTTGTTGCTTCTCCTAACCACCCGAAACAAGTTTGGGCACCAAATGTGTAATCTGTTGTCTTGCAGAGCATCTATGCAATTCACTGCCATCTCACTTGAGGTCAAAGATCAATCAAAGCAAGTGGATACTCGATAACGGATGCTCCGGACATATGACGGGTGATAAGTCTCGCTCGTGGATGTTCTTGACAAACGAGGCCCATCCGTAACATATGGTGACAATAGTAAAGGTAAGACTGTGGGGTATGGCACTTTTACCAACGGCCGTGTATCAATTACTAAAGTTGCATTTGTCACAACCCTGGATTTCCAACCTGAGGAAACTTGTTCGTGACTCCCCTTTACCCACTCGGTGGGCAAGGGATAGATGTACAAAATCCAACACATTCATAATAATCCACAATAAATAGCAAAAAGGCAAACTACTTATCTTTATTAAGTTCCAAAATCCATTACATCATCTCCAATTGGAGTTACAATAGTCTCAACATAACATTTGACAAAACACTCAAATAACAAAAGTAGTAAATCCACAAGGCGAAAGTCTTCCACCTTGGTGTTCCCACCTAATGCCTGTAGGTCCCTGTGAAGAAAACAAACACGGTAGGAGGGGTGAGCAACCACGGCTCGGTAGGGATCATGTCTCCCCAACCCATCCCATGCTCCTAGCATCTACATGCCGTGTGTGTACAAGTGCGGTGTCGTGATACAATTATTTCAACCAATATAACGGTAAGCCATCAAGAAAAACAAATATTTCAAACAGCCACACAAGCTAACACATGAGCAGTCCCAGGCTTCCACAACCACCGGGTTTCACAAAACAAGACACATAACCACTCAGGCATAAAACCAAACACTTAGCGGGCACACATTCGCAAGTGTACAAACCCAACCATTCAGGCATAAAAAAAACAAACACTTGGCATGCACACCTTTACCAACTCACAATTCTAGCCTTACTGGCATATTATCAAACACATACTGGGCATTGTCACACAAATAGATTCACACATGCATTTTATTAAACATTTAACATGCACTACCTACTCAATGTCGAAATCACACCAAAACGCCATGAAGGCCAACATTCATATAGGAGATCACACCTATATGAATTTACATATAAATAGTATGATAACAAGGACGATATCCAACGGTTCATTCACCACAGGGACTAACCCCGGATCAGGTACAAGAAAACAGAACCCCTACCTTGAAAACGTCCTCCTGCTCTTGCTTCCACGCTAGACGTTGTCCTCCCCACACAAGACGCTCCGGCATCAACCAGCAGCTCTCCTTCTCTCCCTCTCTCTAGCTCTCTCTCTCTCTGCGACGGCTGCAAAGGCTAGCCAAAAAGAAGAACCCTAAACCTAAGAGTCCTTCACCTCTTATATAGCCACACCAACATAAAAACGATGTAGTTTTGATTAAATGAATCCCAGCATCAAAACGACGTAGTTTTGATCACACAAGTTGCAACCTTTCCGCATCCACACACGACAAAATATCCACAATTCGAACATGGTCCTTTGGGAAAAGATGATTAGAATAACAATACCAAGGTGACGGTACAAAAATATGGCCGCACGCCATATCCCCAATTGGCGTCCAGGTCCAAATACCCTGAAATTCTACCCCAAGCTTCCTTGCATCATGTAGAAGGCTTTTATGCGAATAATATGCTTGCACGCCAATTGGTCCAATTGGCGTTCAAGGCCTTTGGCTCTGAAACTCTGTGGAAGGTAGAGGACATCATTCGAGAAACTTTAGTTACGCACGCCAATTAATTTGAGGCCATCTACTTGGTCAAAATAAATCTCCAAAACCTGACAAAATAGCCTAAAAGCGCCTGTATATGCAAATAGCATTTTCCTAGGGCATAAATGCACGTTATCACTTGTCACGTGCACCTCCCAAAAGTCCCCTCTTGGGCTCATCTCTTACCTCAAACTTGTGCATCAACATTCAAGGTGTAGCTAAAGTGTGTGGGAAGGAAACTCCCTAAAACCCAACAATTTCCACTCACAAGGCATCTGTGGTTAACTTCTTACATGCCGCAAAACACGGGTCATTACATCCTCTCCCCCTTAAGACTTTTCGTCCTCGAAAAGAAACAACATGCAAGGAAAACAAACACATGCGGCCCATTTGCAAGACAACGAGCCACAACACCCGGATGGATCACATAACATAACAGGACATCTCAAACACATTTTGCAATCTCAAAACACATCTCAATAAAAATACCAGGTTTACAAGTAGAAATACAAATACACCAAAGCATGAACCACAAGAAAACACATCACTACAGCCACCTCCCCCTCCTTAAGATTGTTCGTCCTCGAACAACTCTTGGTGCCGCTCACGCATCATGGACTCACGTTCCCATGTCTCCTCCTCAATGCCACGGTCTTTGCCACAAAGACGCGAACCAAAGGAATAACACGACCACACAAAAGCTTCTCCGCCGATCGAGGATACGGATAGGGGCCTCAACAATGGGCATGTCATCCTCAATGTCCAATGTTCCCCAATCGATCACATGAGTGGGGTCGAGATGATACTTGTAGGACCCTATTTTGTCCGGGTTGGACATACTAACCCCATTTGATATACCTTTCTTCCCATGCCATATACCTTATTGAACAGGTCCACAATGATCCCATACTTCCAAGGAATGGTCTACCCCAATCGGCACGAGATGGATACAATTGACACGGATGGGGAGTTCAAAATTAATGACTTTTGCTACAAGTCCTTGAAGTGCCCCAAGACCAACACCAGGTGATGGAGGATGAAAATTCGAGACCAACGCACTTGACCGAGCTCAAATCGGACTTAAAATGAAGAAGTTATGGCCAAAACAACTTTCGCTTGGAAAAAGTCAAACTTGCCAAAAGACGGTCAATGCCCCCTGGTCAAACCGCCCGCAAAAGTGATCATGCGAAACTCTTCAAAATGCCTATGTAGGCGAATACAGATCTCCCCAAACAATTTCGGAAGGTTATCCATTTTTGTATTTTTGGTGGGGGTAAAAAGGTAATTAAAAGTTAAAAAAAAAAAGGAAGAAAATCAAAGTTGGTACTTCAATTTCTAAAATAAAAAAAAACAACAAACGACAAAACAAACAAAAAAAAACAAACAAAACAAACAAAAAAAAGGCCAAAATGTTTTTTTTTTTAGAAAACATAGAAAACAAAAAATGTATGTTTTCTAACCCGAAAAAAAAAAACAAAAACAAAAACAAAAAACAAAAAAAAAAAAAACAAAATAAAACAAAACAAAAACAAAAAAAAGGGGGAAATAAAAACCATTTTTTAGGACTTCAATTTCAGAAAGTAAAACCAAAAAAAGCCAAAACCAATCCCTAAGATCTCATTCCCCACTTCACACAAAAACCCAAATTTTTAGGATTCCCTTTAGAAATTTAGGGTAAAGCAATTTTAACCATAAACTTTGACAAATAACTTAGCCAAATATAAATCATAGACTTCTTAGGAAATTTAGTCTAGTCACAAGCAGATAAATACAAACCTCCTCCTCCTAAATTAGATACCGAAAGGGCGCTGTAGGGGTGCTAATCCTTCCCAACACGTAACCAACTCCCGAACCCATCTCCGATAACGCAGACCATACACTTAAAACTTCTCAAAGTAGAGGGTATCCAACCTGTACCCCAAAAACAAGTTGGTGGTGACTCTAAAATTTCTCACCATTGGTTTAGTTTGAGCTCACCCCAAAAGGGCCCAAACGAAAACCGGTGATGACAACTGCGACTCTGTGGGGATAATGAACACTTTAGAGAGTTAGGTCTAGAACTAAGGATTAGGAGGTTATTTTAATTATACCGTTGTATATATTTAACCGTGTGCTAAATTGTTTGATTGTTGCTCATATTTACTGTAATTTATTTATACGCTTTAACTACCATGATAGTGGTGATTTCTTGCTTTCCATACTTGTTGCATACATGCATAACCCTATACCCGGGTTTAGCAAAATTTAGGTTAGCGAGGTTCGAGACGGTCCCCAATGCGTTGATCATTATCCGCAATAGGGCCTCGAACTCCTCACTCAAGCTTGAGGTTCTTTTAAGGCACGTCCTTTTAAGATCCCCCTCCGATAAATCCCATGGTGTACGGAGCCCTCTATTGAGGAAGTTTGGGAACCAACGAATAAGATAGGGGTAGCAATAAAAGCCCATCAGGGGTATTGGCCCACATTTTGTTTGCTCATTCCATGCCATGCTAACCTTTGTATTGTAGGGTAGTCCTTAAGTCATCCCCTGCACATTTAACTGTTTTTTTTACAATTGGTTTATTCTTTATCCTGTCTACCTACCTTGATATATATTAACTTGTCATCCTAACCTGTCATCATGCATAACATGACATTCATCATTCATATAGGCATGACAACTTTCAGTCATCTCCTAAAAGGCCATCGGGATAAGTAGACTGTCACAGTGGTGGCCCAAGCATCGGGAGACATTCAACTTCGCCTTGGAGATTTCCCGCCAGGAGAGGCCTACAAGGCAGAACATGTTGTCATAGAAGATCAGCTGGACTACACTAAGGAGGTACAGACAATATGGAAGCAGTGGTCAGACGAAAGGAAAAGCATATACATACAACAGTTTGGGGATTTGCTCCATGTAACTGAGCTACTGGCCGATACGGATATGCTGGGGGCAGCCATTTATTTCTGGGAACCTCGACGGCGGTGCTTCAACTTCAACAGCCTAGATCTTGTTCCCACAGTAGAAGAATACAGAAGATTACTGGATATCCCCGTGGAAAACAAAATGAAAATCTATCTGCCAGAGCCCAGAAGGTCATGCCGAAGGGCCTTTGCTGAGATTGTGGGAAAGCCAGTATGGGACTCACCGGCGGTCACAACTTACGGTGGGCGCGAATATCTTCCATGGGCAACAATCAAAGAAATAATACAAACTGCAACGGAAGCGGAGGCACACAAATTGCTTACACTAGCTATATATGGGCTAGTCATTTTCCCGAGGATACCAGCCCACATTGATGGGGCAATTGTAGATTTGGTCCAAAGAGGGTGCTCAAAGGATTTAACCATCCGATCTCTTACTTACCTAAGGAGTAAAGGCTCGGGACAGTTCATGGGGTGCTTACCTCTCCTATGTACTTGGTTGCAAGGTCATTTCCCCTGTAGTGTTCATCGTTTCCCTGCTGTTTATCAAGTACCAGCCACAACACTACTAGATATTCTGCTCAGCAAGTGGAGCCTACCAAAAGACTTTGAAAGCTGGAAAAAGAAGTTGGGGAACCTCACGTAGGCGACATTACTTGGACTGCTCCTTGGATGCCGGTGGTCTCCATGACATATAGGCTGGGGGACTACAATTGGGTTCCACTTTTAGGTCCCTAGGGAGGAATTGCATATGCACCACTCAGGTGGGAAGACAAGTGGGACCTCATCGGATTATTCCCGTGCTCTTTGGCATGGAAGAGTGTGACTTCACTTACAATGAGAACCATGCTCACGAAGAAGGCAAGAAGATGTATCAAGCATGGTCCACACCACACAAGATTCAACCCAACAGTTCAAAACCTGGTGTTTTCCCAAAGATACATATCTTGGAGGGCACAACACAAGCCACGGCTAACTTCAGACATGAAGGCTATCCTCCAAGAGAATCAAACTTTAAGGCAAAGAGGTCCAGAGGCTAGAAGCATCTCTAGAAGGAGCTCTTCAAAGGCTGCAATGAGGGAAAAATAGATCGAGACGATAATGAAGCGAGGGAGGAAGTAGATAAACGACCACCCCGGAGAAAGAGGCGTCGTGCTCCTCGAGAGATGACCGGAAGAATGCCTTAAGATCACGTAGTGATAGCTTCCATTTTACATGGCATTTGAGCATTGTACGCTTGCATTGAGTGTTTGTATTGTGTGTTTTGTTTGCAATAAAGTTGTTTGTTTCTTTAACCCCCCGCATAGACATTCATGCATACATGCATATCAAATGAAAAATCAAATAAAAGTTCCCTTGTACCCAGGTGGGTAGCGGCTTCCCCTCCAGGATTGCGCACTCTTACAATCTCGGATCCCGGCGCAATCAAATACCTCAACCGCAGCCAATGGCGAAGAAATAGAGAATAGACTCATGGGGTTGGAACAGTCCACAACAAACCCTACGAGGGCAAATGTCCTGCAATAATGGAAATGCTCACAAAATTGATTGAAGAAAGAGGAAGAATTCCGACCGGGGGAACTACCAATCACCATCAAGAGCAAGGACAGAGGGTCATTCGGTCACCCAACCTGGCTCCAAGCTAGGCACCCACATACCATCCTGCTATGGCACAACCTCCTACCCCAAATCAAACTCATTTCACTATGCCCGCACCAGGAAATGTAATGGAAGCGGTGGGTTCCCCAGCTCCTCAGGAAAATATTGAGTCGCTCACTCTACGCCGACTCGAGGAAAGATTGAAGGCCGTAGAAGGCATTGACTACTATGGTATGACCAGCCCACAAGACTTATGCTTAGTCCCCTGGAGTGGTGCTACCGCCAAAATTCAAAATGCCAGATTTTCAAAAATTCAACGGGACACGATGCCCGAAGACACATCCTGGCCATGTATTGTCAAAAGATGGCCGCTTATGCTGGTGAAGACAAGCTCCTCATGCATTGTTTCCAGGAAAGCCTAACCGGGGCATCCCTTCGCTGGTATTTGCAACTCGAATGGAAACCGCATTAAGACATGGAAGGAATTAGCTACTTCCTTCTTGGCACAGGACAAACATGTCACCGAGCTGGCACTAGATCGACTAACCCTACGATCCATGGAGAAGGGATCCGAAGAGAATTTCAAAGATTATGCACGAAGATGGAGAGAGGCACTTGTGGAGGTCCAACCTCCCCTACCGAAAGAGAACTCACTACTCTTTTTATCAACACACTAAAAGGTGTCTACTATGAGAAGTTGATCGGTAACGTCTCCAACAGCTTTGCGGACTCGGTCGCATCTGGTGAACGTGTAGAAAGTGGAATTAAAGGAGGAAAGCTGAAGGGAGATGCAAATGAGGCATCAAAACGGTTTCAACCACCAGAAAAAGGAAAGAAAATGAAACCAACCTGGTATACCCATCGCACCCGCCGATACAACCAACATTCTACCAAGCACCAGGGTGCTATAGAGGGTCACCTGTGGCCGCCTACGCTGCACCTGCACCACCTCCCCCATTCATGCCATACTTGCCACAGGGAGGGGTTCCATTTCCATATCCCATGACACCTAATCCATTTCAACCAAGAGCACCTTACGTAGAGTAACCAAGGCCAGCAAGTCAGGAAGGACCAAGACCCTCATTCCAAGGACAGGGGGCAACCAAGGGCCCCGACCCGGCAAGCGAGAGCGAATCAGGCTTCTCGTTGACCACGACAAGAGTTTGATCCAATTCCAATGACTTATGCAATTATACCCCAAGCTCTTAGAGGCAAGGTTGGTAACCCCTATACCCTTGGGAGAAATAAAGACTCCTCCCCCGGCTTGGTATAAGCCAGATGCCAGTGTGAATATCATGCAGGTGGAGCTGGACATGATATCGAAAACTGTATCACCTTCAAAAGGAAGGTTCAGGCATTAAAGGATGCAAAGTGGCTGGATTTTTCCGCACTGGCGGGGACACCAAATGTGAATAGTAATCCGCTTCCAGAACATTCCCATGACGTGGCCAGTATCACAACGAGGGGGACGGCTAGAGAAAGTTTCACAAATACAAATGGAGAAAAGCTATTTGTTTACCCCGCTGCAGAATATGGATATATACTTGCTCCCAGACACATTAAAGACAGAGAAGGGGACAAAGTTGGAGAAAAAATGCCTTTATCACAAAATGTCACGGGGACATGACATCGCAGAATGTACTGAGTTTTCCAAGGTGGTGCAAAAGCTCATGGACCAAAGGATGATTGAATTCTCTAGAGGGGGAATGGACAACCAAAGCCACATGATCCAAGGAGATGATTCCCTCAAATCGCCATGGGTGCCTACACCCCTTGTCTTAAACGTTAAGGCTGCAGAGATCCCGTTACTGCCACATGGAATCAAGCCTCTCACTATCCATGCCTCAAGTCTCGTGCCAGACAAGAGGGGGAGAACCGGAAGCCCACAACTACCGCAGGGAATTGCACCTCTCACCATAGGTGTTCCTGCTCCTTTCCCTTATAAGACTGATAAGGCAGTCCCATGGAACTACAGTTGTGAAGTAGTACAGGGAGCCACCGTAGCCGAAAAGAAAACCAGGAGCGGTCGGGCATATGCCCCAGGATATGGTCGACAAAGCAAGAAAGGAAAAAGTCGTAGAACAAGACACCGAGTCAACACTGGAGGCAACAAAGAGAGGAACACCAATCACTTGAAGAAGAGACCACAGAATTTCAAATTCATGAAACAGAGCGAGTATAATATTGTGGATCAGCTAAGCCAACAACCGGCCCACATCTCCTTGCTCTCATTAATGATGGATTCCCAACCTCACCGGGAAGCACCGCTGAAAGTTCCGAGCCAAGCCTATGTTCTACCGACCGTCTCGGTGGCAAATGTTGACGGAATCGCCGATAGCCTCATCATGAACAACGTCATTAACTTTGGAGATGACGAGCTACCCCAAGAAGGGAAAGGACATATAAAAGCTTTGCACATCACGGTCAAATGCAAGGAGCACACCATAGCCCGCGTACTCATTGACAACGGTTCGGCCTTGAACATTATGCCCTTGCATATACTGCGCAGAACTTCCAATTGACACGTCCTATATGCGTCCCTGTACGATGAAGGTACGGGCATTCGATGGAGGAAAGCGTGACGTGGTGGGAACTCGGATATTCCACTCATGATTGGGCCAACTACTTTTACGGTGGAATTTCGGGTGATGGACATCACGCCATATTACATCTGTTTGTTGGGAAGACCCTGGATCCACATGGCAGGGAGCGGTGCCATCGAGTCTCCACTAGAAGATGAAGTTTGTAATGGGGAACCAGCTCATCTCGCATCTCTAGAGAGACAAGTTTCCTCGTCACCAAACCGGCATCGGTTCCTTATATTGAAAGCAACGAAGATGTGCCGGAATGCTCTTATCGGGCTTTTGAGATGGTGAATGTCGCTTCTACCCCGGACCATCGTCTCTCGAAGGCAAAAAATGGTTGCGCCACTATGATCAAACAGGGGTACAAACCGGGGCAAGGATTAGGCCTGACGGCTCAAGGGATTCGAAACCCCGACCATCCGAGAAAATACCAAAAAGTTTGGGCTAGGCTACGTCCCTACAAAGCGACAGACAGAGGAAGCTATCAAGAAGAGAGAAGTCGGAATGGCAAGATTGCCAAAAAGGCCGGACAAGAAGAAAGGAGAAGCTTTCCCCCTTTGAATGTTACATTCCGGAGTGGAGGGTTTATCCATAAGAGCTAACCTGAGCCCAAGACGGGGATCTGAACCGTATTAGACACAAATGAGCATGCACCAAGCGAGATGGTTCATTTAGTGTGAGAGGATCCCAACCAGCCATTGAACAATTGGACCAGCTTGGACCTCCCCCATAATGTAATGCTTACGGGTCACCGGGGTTTAATGTATTCTATGTACTTTGAAGTTGTGAACATTTGTTTTTCCTTATACCTTCCAATAAAATGTGTTTTTCAAATCTTTCATGGTGCATTCCATTCATCACATATGCATATCATATTTGGTTACCAACTTGTCATTCTCTTATAAACAGGTATCACAATGTCAATGAAAATATAGTATGCGAAAGCGAAACGAGATGCCAAAGGTTTGACCAAAGTCCAAACCGGGAGCAGCCCGTGTTTGAAGCGATGAGAATGAGATAGAAGAGACACCTGAGCTACCAGGGGAGATTATATGCCTATTGGAAAGGGAAGACCGTTTATCCGTTCCAAGTGAAGACCCAGGTAGAAACGGTGAATTTGGGGACGACGGCCTGAACCAAAAGAATTGAGGGTGGGGTCTTTGATAGCTATCGACATTAGGAGGAAGTTAATCGAGCCGTTAAGAAGCTACATCGACATTTTTGCATGGTCATACCAAGATATGCCCGGGTTAGACACAAATATAGTGCAACATCACATACCCGTGAAGCCGAGTGCAAGCCGAGACAGCGAAATTGCGAAGAATGAGGCCGGAGATGATACTAAAGATTAAAGAAGAAGTCAAAAAGCAATGGGATGCGGGTTTCCTAAGTGTCTCCCACTATCCAGAATGGGTCGCTAATGTTGTACCAGGTACCAAAGAAAGGAGGCAAAGTACGCATGTGTGTCGACTATAGAGATCCGAATTGGGCCAGTCCAAAAGACAACTTCCCGCTTTCTCATATTGATACCTTAGTGGATAATACAGCAAAACATGCCCTATTCTCCTTCATGGATGGTTTCTCGGGCTATAATCAAATTTGTATGGCCCCCGAACACAAAGAGAGGACCACATTCACGACACTTTGGGGCACCTTTTGCTATAACGTGATGCCTTTTGGCTTGAGGAATGCGGGGGCAACCTATCGGCAAGCCATGGTGACCCTATTCCACGACATGATGCATAAAGAAGTCGAGGTATATGTGGACGACATGATAGCCAAATCTCAAAGCACTGAAGATCATATCGAAGTACTCCGCAAGCTCTTCAATAGAGCTACGGAAATATCAACTGAAATTGAACCCCGAAAAGTGCATTTTCGGAGCCACGTCGGGAAAACTGTTGGGTTTCATTGTGAGCCAAAAAGGAGTGGAAATCGATCCAGATAAAGTTCGAGCTATCCAAGAGATGCCGCCACCACGGACCATCAAGGAGGTTAGAGGATTCCTAGGGCGACCGAATTATATTGCCCGATTTATTTCCCAGTGACAGCCACATGTGAACCCATTTTCAAGACTTTACGAAAGAACAACCCAGAAATTTGGAATGACAAATGTCAAGAAGCTTTTGACAAGATCAAACAATATCTGCTCTAATCCACCCATTTTGATCCCACCAAGTCTTGGATAGACCTCTGATCTTATACTTGACCGTTCAGGAGTCGGCGATGGGTTGTGTCTTGGGGCAACATGATTCTATAAGCAAGAAGGAGCAGGCCATTTATTACCTTAGCAAGAAGTTCACCATCAATGAAGAAAACTACACGCCCTTAGAGAAGACGTCTTTGTGCTCTTGTTTGGATAACGAGAAGATTGAGGCAATACACTCTTTATCATACTACATGGCTGATTTCAAGGCATGATCCGCTCAAATATCTCTTGGAAAAACCATCCATTTCTAGAAGAATCGCCAAATGGCGGTTGATCCTATCGAAGTACGATATCATCTACGTACCTCAAAAAGCCATAAAAAGGAAGTGCGATAGCCGACTATCCGCCAGATAAATGCTGGAAGACTTTGAGCCCATGACTATTGGCTTCCCAGGATGAGCACATTAACATCATTTTGGCCGAAGTATCGGACATATGGATGATGTGGTTCGATGAAGCCTCTAGTCTCTTAGGTCATGGTGTTGGGGCCATCCCGATATCCCCAAAAGGCGAACATTTCCCCATGGCGGCAAAGCTAACCTTCCCTTGTACAAACAATGTGGCGAGTATAAGGCTTGTGTGATGGGACTTCAAGAAGCCATTCACAAAGGAATCAAAATATTACGAGTGTTCGGCAATTCGGCACTCATCATTTTTCAAGTAAGGGGTGAATGGGAGACTCGAATCCACAAATATGTTCTTTTGGAAAGGTTACCAAAAGAACATCCCTCCCAGGTAAAGACTTCTACACGTACTTATTACTCCGATGAAAACATACTTCTATTAGTCACACATTACCCACAAACCATAATTTATGCCTCAAGCGTTCTAGGCTAGCCAGTTTAGAGGTAATTCTCACTTACACTAGAGTATTAGGGGTAACACAATGGCATTTATGAATTTAGACCACATTAAAACCACCAACTCTTTCCAATAACTATTTATTATCTAACTATTAGTAATTTATTATTCTTTAGGTGTCAATATATATATATATATGTATATATATTTCTATTTATTTTTACTCATTTATTCTCTAGTAGGTATATATATATATATATATATATATATATATATATATATATATATATATATTTCTATTTATTTTTACTCATTTATTCTCTAGTAGGTCACCAACTACGTCCATTCGAAATGGTAACTCAAACGACCTTCTAAGCCTCACCTAACATAAAATGGTGGCTTGAGGGCCCTCCCAACGAGAACACCCCTCTTTCACAAGTGTCTAGCAATAAAAGGTTCACCCGACCTCACATAAACTAGTATGAGTCTCAACCGACAACTCACCAAGGGGACACGATACCACCAATAAAAAAAATGAAGTTTGTTGGGAATATAGGATTTGATGAAGTTGCCAAAATATTGTCTAATTCGGGAGACTCGAAGAACCGAAGGTCGTAGGGTTGAAGAGTCGAGTTCGTAGAAGTGAAACCGTCATAGGACATATTGGCGGGAGACTCATAGACTCGTAGGGTCTGGAGACTCAAGGAGAAATAGTGACAAAAACATCGCGACTCGTAGATCCAGGGTCGAAGGTCTCAGAGTCAATGCACGGAAGAGAGAGTTACCGCAAGCATGAATATGTTTAGAGACTCGTAGAGTCGAAGAATTCTAAAGAACGGGAACCAATGTTAAATGACTCGTAGACTCGCAGCCCGTAGAACTGTAGAGTCCCTAAAAACACTTAAATCTATTAACGAACTTAAATCGCCACTAGACTCGTAGACTCGTAGGTTGAAAGTCGTAGAGTCAAAGCCTTCGAACACCGTTAAGAAAACAGGACTCGTAGACTCGTAGGTTGAAGATCGAAGAGTCGATACTATCAAGACTAGCAAACAAATGAAACCGTAACTCAAGGGTCGTAGAGTCGTAGACTCAAGGGATACGATTACTCTAAAGAAATTGCCAAACTTACGGACTCCGGAGATCGAAGGCCGAGAGTTATAGTCGAAGGGTCGTAGCCGCACGGAGACTT
This sequence comes from Taxillus chinensis, assembly GCA_023512835.1. Taxonomy (NCBI): domain Eukaryota; kingdom Viridiplantae; phylum Streptophyta; class Magnoliopsida; order Santalales; family Loranthaceae; genus Taxillus; species Taxillus chinensis. The sequence goes on from CM042092.1 coordinate 34,939,618, forward strand.
AGTTTATGAGAATCTGTGAAAGACTAAGGAAGAAAAGCAAAGTATAAGACTCATAGAGTCGAAAGATTTTCGAGTCACTCGATCAAATAAAGTAAATTGAGAGACCCAAAGGTCGTAGACCCGCGAGCTAGGGTCGTAGACTCACAACTATAACAACATGTATATTAGACGGACTATGAAGAAATCACTCTAAGCGCCATTCAAAGAGTCGCAGACTTGTAGAGTCGTAGACTCGCAGAGTCGTAGACTTCAGTTAATAGAGTGACACAACAGACTAATTCAACCTGAACTCCAGCATCGAAGACTCAAAGATATGAGTCGCAGACTCTGAAACACTTGTAAAATCTGAAGCAAACTTTCGCAATTTCCAACAGGTTATAACTGAAATTTTCGAGTCAACAAACCTACGAGGCATCTACCTTCGAGGAAGACTTACAACCCCGAGCATATTTACTTAGTGATATCCTCAGCTAGCGTTTGTCTGATAAGCCCGTGCCGTCCTGAGCAATTGAACACATTTAATGACACATTAATTGCCGCCAACTACCATCCGCAGATGAATGGCCAAGATCTACCGCATGCCAAATATGCGGTATGGGCATTTGATCTCGCAAATCAAGCGGATCAACCCATTGACCTTCGTTGTGTGGCTTCTTTCACTGGCATTCTCACTGGCTACTCACGGGACACGTTCGTTATGAGCTGGCCATCTGACAGAGTGTTTTTCAACGCTTGTCAGTCACATGTGCTGAATGAAAAATTAAAAAAGGACAATCACGAGCTGCACAAGTCGTTGTTCCCTCCAACAGAAGGCAGAATCTGAAAATAAAAAATACGCATCAATAATACAAAGCATTAAATGCTACAATCAATGCAATCCAGCCAATTCTTTAAATGTAGTCTTCTGTCCACACGAAAAAAAAGGTTCGGCGGAGAAAAAAAAACAGAGTTCAGCCCCAGAAAAAAAAAAAAGAAGAGAGAGATTCACGCCCAGAAAAAAGAGAGAGATTTTGCACAAAAAAAAGGAGGAGATTCCGACAGAAAAAAGAGAGAGCTCTGCTGTCAACTTCACGCCCAGCTCCCTAATCCCAAAAGAGGAACACCCAGATTTTCGCCCAACACTCTCCCTGTCCCAAAAAATCAAAATCACCCATCCTTTCCAACTCCTCTTTCCCTCTTTCTTGTTCTAGCTCTTTTTTTTCCCAGAAAACAAAAAACACAAAAAACAACTTTGACCCTTCTTTTTCCTTACGTTTCCCTCACAAAAACAAAAACACAAAAAAACAATTCCTTGTCATTCCCCTATTCCTTACACCTAGTCCCCTCATTTCCAGCTACAAAAAATCTTAATCCCAAAAAAGATACATCATCCCCCTTTCCCACGTTTTCTACCCAAAACCAAGAAAACAATTTTCATCTTCTCTCATCTCCACTTCAATCTCCAAATCAAAATCCCAACCGATTTTTGCCATTTGCGCTATTGGAACTTGGTGATTTGGTAATTAGAGCAAGCGTCTGTCGGTGCAGACAAGGATCCAAGTGTAAGTCTGGGTGGAAGCCCCAAAGTTGGTTCTATATTTATTACCTTTTTTACATATGTATATTCATATTTGATGTAATATGTTTTCCTGTATTTTATTTTGCTGTGTTGTATGTTTCTTATATTATTTATTTTATTAGTTTGTTCTTTTCTGAAGTTGTAGGTATATGTCGTATATGTTGTAATTGTAATAGGTGAAGAATAAAAAAAAAGACAAAAAGGAGAGATATGAGAAAGAAAAAGAAAAAGAAGAGAAAAAAAGAAAGAGGGTGGTTTTGTGCTTTATGTTATTTTTGTTTGTCACAACCACACAATTCACGTTTTATTTTCATATACATGTCTTTTGATATGGCAATTCTAAAAAAAAAACAAACAAAAAAACAACAAAATGTTTTCCAAAACGTTTTCAATAAAAAGTTTTCAAAATGTGTTCAAAAATGTCTCATTGAAAAACAAACAAACAAGAAAACAAAAAAACAAAAACAAAACAAAACAAAAATAAAACGTTTTTTTTTAACAAAACACAAAACACAAAAAACAAAAAATGCTTTCTAACTCAAAAACCAAAAAAAAGGGAAGTAAAAAAAAACATATTTCCATTTTTTAGGACTTCAATTTCCAAAATAAAACCAAAAACCAAAACAAACCCCTAGGATCTCATTCTCACTTGAAACAAAAAAAAATCAAAACTTTTAGGATTCTCTTTAGAAATTTAGGGTAAATCCATTTTAACCACGACTTTAATAAATAACTTAGCTAAATAAAAATCATAGACTTTTTAGGAAATCTAATCCAGTCGTGGCAGTGCAAATAAAATAGAAAACCTCCTCCTCCGAAAATAGATACCGAAAGGGCGCCGTAGGGGTGCTAATCCTTCCATACACGTAACCAACTCCTGAACCCTTCTCTCGATAATGCACCACAACTTTAAACTACTCAAAGTAGATGGTATCCAACTATACCCCAAAAACAGTTGGTGGCGACTCTAAATTTCTCACCATTGGTTTAGTTTAAGCCCACCCCAAACGGGCCCAGGATTTAAACCAGTGATGACAGTCCACACGAATGATCCTTATTCCGTATGAAGTAAAAACTTGGTTATTTACCAAGTATTTGACGACACTCATTCTCAACTGGATCAGAATTATGTATCCTGTCCTTAGCTTTGCTTTCATGAGTGTACATCCGGATTAAGATCATATCTTCTGCAATGACTTAAGACAAAACAACAAAGGTCTCAAATCAAGTTATGTAGGACTTTCTCAGCATTATCCAAATTCTGGGCTTAATCCAACAATCTCCCCCAATTATGGATATGCCCAAACCCTTTGTAATCTGATCTGGTAAGCAACGCAAAAAGATAACATACAGAATAGAAATCACATCCATTTTCATTAATCAAGAACAACGTACAATTTAGCCTTTATACAAAATTTTCATTAAGGTACATCAGGCTTACTATACGTGAAGATCATCATTGCGACCTTCTCTCTAAGCTCCATTGTCTGCTCCATTGTGTAGGCTTGGATGTTGTTCCAGGTTTTTATCCACCTTGATAATAGATTTGATGAAGAAACGGACAAAGGCTCCTTGACTATCTCCATCGGGCGTTGTGGCACAAGCTTCTTGCCCCGGATCGTCGCCTTGACTTTTAGTGGACCCGATGGAGTCAGGCCCCTTTCTTCACAAAGCCCCAATTGCTTTATGGCTTCCATCGATGAATACGCAGTGGCTCAAATTGATTCCTTCTAACATTATGCTCCACAATTTGATGAGAATCAATTAAGATCAGCTACTTGGATGGAATCATAAAGACAACCAAAGATGAAGTACGGCATCATGACCCGGTATGGAATGAGGACAGATTGAAGAGTCTTCCAGGGAGTGCTATCCTCAACAGTTCCATTAACGAAAGTCTGAATGTTGGCTATATCTGGAAGATACCCTTCATTCAAACATGGCAAGACATCAAACATGTGCCTGTCCTTGTGTTAGCAATTTCGCAAGCGCACGGATCGTTACAAGTAATAAAGTGGACTCAAAGTCCGGATGTTGAACCCACAGGGAAGGTGATCAAGTAAAAAGCTCATTTTGTAAATCCATGATGTATTTGAAGTTGGTTTTGTATCATTAGCAATTTGAATGTTGTAATTTAAATAAACAAAGCAATGTAAATGATCTTATGGGAGAAAATAGGGATTTGGATTTCAATCAATGTAATTAATTAATCTCTTATTCTTAAGGCATATTAATTCAAACTTTCCCTTTTTGTTTAAAACCCAACACCTTTGCATGTACTAGCCTCTTTCGAGTGATCTAGCCGTGTGTATACCCTAGCTTGGGGAACGGGTAACCCATTATGTGCTTAAATTGTTTGAGTGTAGATTGGCATCACACCAACCCTAACTAGGTTACGAGGCAAGATTCCTGGCTTTCGCAAATTATAATCTTAGCAAGTCAAGTCTCTTAACTATCCAATTATCAATGTCTTCTTTCGATCCATAATTGATTAACCTTATACAAGACTTAAGGTGGCCGAACTTAAATCTCACATGCTAACTCAAAAGACTTGATAAACATAACAAGGAATTTCAAATTAACTAGCCAAAAGAAAAAGAATTAGAAACTTACATCAAATCCATCCTCCTCCCATGGAGGTTTAAGCTACCATAGCAAATAAGAAAACCATTGTTCTAACTATGAGAACCCAATACACTCCCCTCTCTCTCCCAGAATGAACGATACCCAAAAATTACATGAAAAATCCCTTTTGTCTTACAATTATGTGCATAACCGCTCTCCTAACCGTTAGAACTATTCCCTCTATTAATTCAAACTCGTTTCCCTCTCAAAAAGGTTGATGGAGCGTCGTCAGATCCTTTAATGAAGGATTGCAGGCTGTACACGTGGCATCTATGAGAGTTCGTTGATCGCCAGGGTACGTTGTGCGAAGACTACCCGCGGTCAAGTCATTTGGTCAACTCAATTTCAAATGACCGTTTCAAATGACCAAGCTCTCGGGAGCTTTTGGTCAACTCAATTGGCCCCGTCATTTCTTTTTGGTCATTTCAAATTTGAAATGACCACAGTCCAGGTTGTCCCTTGCTCCTTCCTTCTTCATCTGGACCTTGTGCTTGACCTGTTTTCCATTCAAAGACAGCAAAAACACCACAAAAGGATCTACTACTACCATGTTAGGGGATTAGTTCATTAATTAATCAAATACATCAATAATGAAGTTAAAATTGTGATCTTTTCTCATAAATTCTCCTTCATTTGACACTAAAATAAGTTGAAAAACCCCCCTAACAACAACTCCAAACTTAGAACTTGCTCGTCCCGTGGCAATTAGAATTGAAACATAAGAAAAAGTAAGACATTGATTTGAATATCAGGGCATGTGAAGAATGAAACATTCATAATAACAGTGGCTTAACTTTTCATATCATGCATAAAATCTAGTATTCTTGGTCCAACAATCATGTGTTCTCATTACTAAGGCTAAGAAACAATTGAATATATGACATTCTGAACAATTTCTTAATTCCTTGCACTCTTAAAATGAGCAAAGCAGCCTCACTCATAAAGTATTCTTACTTCAGTCTCTCTCAATTCTTCATGGAATTAAACCTAAGCAAGTGTTGTCCTAGCTCCTTTTGGTGATGTAATCATCATCCTATAACCCAATTAGTTTTTTCTATAAACCACATTGATATAGAAGTAGCAATGCCCAACACACTCTCTATTTCCTCTTCTACGTACAAGAAAGTTTTATGTACATCATACTGTAAACATTCAACTGTACATTGTTCTTTTTTTTTTATGCTGTAGTAATCTATATAACCTTACAAGATTTTTCTTGATGGGTTATATATCTCTACAGTCCATAACTTTTTTTTTTACATAAACATTCTTTACAAACTCTCTATACAGGAAATGTACCATCTCTAACTCACATTCTTGTCAACATTCTATACAAACTAGAACATTGTACTCTATTAAGACAAGTGGCTATAACTCCAACTCCACCATTCCAACAAATCCAATCACCAAGTAGAACTATAGAAAAACTTATCCAAATTTATATTCCATGAACACTCACAAAATGTATGGCTCTATATTGTGTTCTCACTCATTCAAGGAATTAAGTTTTGTTCAGATGTTATCAATTCATTAGAGATCCAAACCATTGTTCAAACGCATGATGATATCATTCCAAGTACATAAATTCCATGCATAAAATTACTAAATAAACCGCTGATTCTAAACATTTCATTCTATGCATGCCTCGTAAATAAACATTTCAAAAATCTTCCTCATGCATTCATCTTTTAATCATGCAACTCCTTTCACAATATAACCAAATCTCATATATGAACAATGCATACCATCATTAATTCCATTGCATCTTCACAAACAACTCCAAACTTGGAGTTTTGCATATTCGCAGAAACATACAACCAGAAAAGGAAATGTTCAAACCTTCTTCTTCTTTTTCTTACGAGGAGAGGCTGGCTCACTATAATAATACATCGTTTGAGCCATCAATTCACGAAGAGCTAGTACAAAAATCGGGTTTGAATTTGATGCATCCCATTTTCCTCCATGTTCTTGCATGAGAGCAGTCAGATAGTAACAAACAAAAGGCCCACAGCTTGAATCGTCAACTTGGAGGGGTGATGGTTGGACTGAATAGGGCAATTGTTCCTCTGGTTCCTCCATGCCAAAATGAGTATAAATTTGAGCTATCTTCATAGCCTGATGCACAGATTCTCCAACCCCAGCTGCTAGCTCTTTCAATCTGTCTGCATTATTTGCTCCCAAGGAATCATAGACATGGATAGCATTATTCCTCATTGTATACTTCAGTAAGATATAATGATTTGAGATGTGAATGGGGATCAGAACAGCTTTTAAATCTACCCACGGTCGGAAACCTTCTTCACTCCCTATCATATATGCAGCCAACGCCTCTGGCTTAAGGGGAAGAGAATTAGCAAGCAAATGAAGTACTTCATAATCCTTACCATGTTTAAAAATATTTGGTTCCTTCCTTATAGCATCTCTTAAGGCAAAAATGAAATTGCCCAAATCAGGTGACTCAATCCAATTTCGAATACCAACAATTCTCCTCAAGTCCTCTGGCCGGAAATGTTCCAAATGTCCAGTTGTTCTATAAAGTTCTTGATTAGAATCTCTAAACTGGAAATATTTCTCTCTTGATTTAGTTGTTTCCAGCCCTGGAGTGATAAGTATGTCCAACAATGACCATAGAGGAGTTGTAAGCAAATCCAATGATGGCTCAGTTCTCTTTTTCTTTTGAGCTTTTGTTAGAGCTCTTCTTGTTAGGGCTCTAGTTCTCTTTGGGCGTTTCTGAATGGCACTGCAGGATGCAAAGTGCTCTATATCTCAAATGGTGGGAAAAGTTGTATTGTTAGAGGAGAAGGATCTCTCTCTACCTCATCTTCTTCAGATTTCTGCTTTTCAACTATTGGTTCTGGTGTAGCCAGATGAGTGGAAGCTACTTCTTCCTCAGATTTCTTTTGCTTCTTCTCGATGCGGGTTGGGCTTTTTGTTGATTTCTTCTTCCTCTCATTGCGCTCTCTCCAACAATTCCGCAATTTGTTTCATTTGGCTCTCATAAGCGACCTTTACATCTCCTTGAAGCTTAAATAAGGTTGTTTCCTCACTTGAACTTATTACATCAATTTCTTCATCTTCCTCAGAAGATTCATATTTCTCAGGTTTCCGCATGTTTTCCTTTTCGGGTATTCTCTTTCTCAACCGAAGAAATCTGAAATGGGAGAGCTGAACCATCTTTTGCATGAGATGTTTGCTTTGCTCTATGAAATACAGGCCCCACCAATTTAACGACTATAGTCCCTTCCTCGGTGATACATTTTATAATCAAATTGTTTGGGTAAGGGGTCTTAGCAAGCGATTCTATATATACTAGGATAACATTGTTGCACCACTTTTGTTAAAATTCGCACAAATCCCCTCTTATCCACCGACTTCTTCCACTTTGTTGAAAGATCATTTCTGCCCAATCTATAGGCAATTCGTCACGCCCTGGTTTTCCAACCCGAGGAGACCGGAACGTGACCTTCCCTTTACCCGGGTTTGGATAAAGGGGTAGGATACAACATACACTTCACATTTTATTTTCAGAGACCAAAATCACATAATTATTAAATTCAAACCACATGCCTTTATTATGTTTCAAACTTCATTACAAAATCTCCCCATGGGTTACAAGGCCTCAACGAAATTACATAACACAAATTACATAACATAAAACAAAGCCACAAAACGGAACCGTTAGGTGTTCCCACCTAACGCCGTAGGTTCCTGCAAGAAAACACACCACAATAGGAGGGGTGAGCAACCACAGCTCAGTAGGGATCATGTCTCCCCAACCCATCCCATGCTCCTAGCATCTACATGACATGTGTACGAGTGCGGTGTCGTGATACATTCCAACAGATATAATAACAAACCACCAGCAAATACAATCATTTCTACATTCACACAAGGCTAACACTTTAACCACAAGTGATTTAATCGCCTCTTCGGGCCAATGATTCAAGTGATTTAACCGCCTCTTCAGGCCAATGATTCAAGTGATTAATCGCCTCTTCAGGCCAATGATTTAACCGCCTCTCAGGCAAATAGTTTAACCGCCTCTCAGGCATAGTTTCCACAGCCTCACAGGCTAACACAAAATAGTCCCGGGCTTCCACAGCCACCGGGTGTACAAGCAAACACGCAGCACATAAGGCCATACAGGCATAACATCAAACACTTAATATGCTTAGTCACACGGGAATAACGTCGAACACTTAGCATGCATATATTCACAGGCTCACAAACCCATCCACACAGATATTATTTCAAACACATAATATGCATAGCCTCACAGGCATTATTTCAAACACGTTCTAAGCATACACACAGGCATATTCACACAGGCATTTTATCGAACACTTAACATGCACTAACCACCCAACCTTAGAAATCACACCAAAACGCCACTGAAGGCCAACATTCATATAGGAGGTCACACCTATATGAATTTACATATAAATAATATAACAATAACAATAGAAACTCGAGAAACCCTCTACACAGGGCCTAACCCTGGAACAGACCAGGTGAGACAGAACCCCTACCTTGAAAACGTCCTCCAGCTCTTGCTTCCACGCTAGACGTTGTCTTCCCCACGCACGACGCTCCGGCAACAAGCCAGCAGCTCTCCTTCCTTCCCTCTCTCTTTCTCTCTCTCTCTCTCTCTCTCTCTGCGACGGCTGAAAAGAACCCTAACCCTAGAACAAGGAGTCTCCTCATCCTTATATAGACCTCCACTATCAAAACGACGTAGTTTTGATTAAGTGAAACCCAGGATCAAAACGACGTAGTTTTGATTATACAAGCTACAACCTTTCCGCATCCATGCACACCAAAATACTCACTATTTCAACCTGGTCCTTTGGGAAAAGATGATTAGAATAACAAAACTAAGGTAACCATGCAAAAATATGCCTGCACGCCAATTTGAACGCCAATTCCCCAATTGGCGTGCAGCTCCAAATGCACTCAAACATTACCCCAAGCCTCCTTGCATCTTGTAGAGGCCTGAGAAGCAAAAATATGCTTGCACGTGAAATGGGTGAATTCACGTGCAGCTCCAAATGCTCTGAAATTTCGTGGTAGGTAGAGGACCTCATTCTAAGCAACTTTTGTTTTTGCACGCCAATTGTTTGAGGCCATCTACTATATCAAAAGTGAGCTCCAAAATATGCCAAAACAGCTTAAAACCGCATGTATATGCATAGTATCTTCCTAGGGCATAAATGCACGTTATCACTTGTCAATGCACCTCCCAAAAGTCCCATCTTGGGCTCATCTCTTACCTCCAACTGGTGCACCAACATCCAAGGTGTTTGTGGTTAACTTCTTACACACGGGTCATTACAAATTCTACCTTGATGCTATACATGCGTTGTAAATGTGCAACAGGATTGCATCAATTCCTAGCATCATAGAAAATATGCACCGACCAAAAAGAATAGCTAAAAATCTCAAATACCCCGAAAACCCCGTTTTCTTATGTTATTTCTTCTCATTCCCCTGGGGTTTGGAGTAATTAAGTGCTTCACTAAATTCCTCTTTAGTTAGGTCGAGCAAAGAGCAAGCATTTGCTCGCAAATTGAAGGTTTTTCGAATATTGGCAGGAAATTACTACCTTCTTCCCCCCTACCTGTAGATATCATACGATTCTCCTCTGTTTTCAAATTATTATAAAAATTCTCTGCAAACTCCATCAACAGAGGGCAAGGATCACCACATACCTTGTGCAAGTTCTGTCCTTCAAGTATTCTCTGCATTTTGGCCGCCCATGAAATGCTAGGGTTATTCAAGAGTTCCCATGGAAAAACCAGTCCTGGCATCACCTCTCCGACAACCGCCTTTGATTTCGCCATGTGAACCGTCGCGAAGAAAACGAGAGATTATTCAACTTGGTTGGAGGTGATTTGAATCAACAAACCCTTAAGAGATAAGGAACCGAGCGAGATTCGCGAACTGGAGGAGTGATGGTAGGATTTCATGCAAAAGAAGTTCGGGTGAAATATCGACCCTCTGTTTTTAAATAAGTGTCCTTAGTCATTCAATTTGTCAACTCAATTTTTAATTGACTGAGCCTTCGGGATGCCTTAGTCATTTCAAATGGCTGTGTCATTTCAATTTGGTCATTTGAAACTTCAAATGACCACTTCACTAAAAATTACCAGTTTCAGTCTAAAACGCAGAGTTAACTTCCTTCAACTGCACCGATGCTTGGGTTTTCTATCTGAATATCAATAAACTCAAACAAACAAATAAATAATCACAAATAATTCGGGTTGCCTCCCAGAAGCGCTGCATTTAGTGTCGGTAGCTTGACATTCTTCCTTGATTAATTTGGAAAGAGAGCAAGGTAAAGAACCTCCTTGGCTCCTGCAGCTCAACAAAAGCCTTCAACCTATGTCCATTAACAGTGAATGCTAGAGAATTATCCTGTTGAATAAGTACTCCTCCCTTTTCAAAAACTTTTTTAACCACAAAAGGTCCGGACCATTTACTCTTGAGTTTTCCAGGGAAAAGTTTCATCTAGAATTATACAACAAAACCTTCCGACCTTCCAGAACTGTTTAGGATGAAGATGTTTATCATGCCATCTCTTAGTCTTCTCCTTATAGATTTTTGCATTTTCATATGCATTCAATCTAAATTCTTCAATCTCGTTTAATTGCATCGATCTGGACTCCTCCCGATTTCCGAGCATCAAAATTTAAGAAGTGTGTGGCCCAATAGGCCTTATGCTCTAGTTCCACCAGGTAAGTGACATGCTTTTCCAAAAACCAATTTGAAAGGTGATGTACCCAATGGGGTTTTGAAAGCTGTTCTATATGCCCACAATGCATCATCCAATTTGTTGGCCCATTCCTTCCTAGACAAGTTGACTGTTCTCTCAAGTGTCCTCTTAATTTCTCTGTTTGAAATTTCAACTTGTCCATTGGCTTGAGGATGATATGGAGTAGTGATTCTATGATGAACTCCATACTTTCTCAACAGCTTTTCAATAAACTTATTACAAAAGTGGCTTCCTCCATCACCGACTAATGCTTTGGGTACTCCAAATCTGGTAAAAATATTCTTCTTAAGAAACTTGAGTACCACTCTTGAATCATTGGTTTGGGTGGCTATGGCTTCCACCCACTTTGACACATAATCCACTGCCACTAGAATATACTGATTCTTGTAAGATGACGGGAAAGGATCCATAAAATCTATTCCCCAAACATCGAATAGCTCCACTTCTAAGATGTTTGTCAGGGGCATTTCATCTCTTCTTGTTAGATTCCCAGATTTTTGGCATTGCTCACAAGCTTGAACAAAACTCTTTGTATCATGAAACAGGCGTAGGCCAAAAGAAACCTGCTTGAAGGACCTTTCTTGCTGTTTTAGATGGTCTCATATGACCTCCACACTCCCTAGTGTGACAATGATTCAAAATACTTGTCATCTCATCCTCTCGGAACACACCTTCTTATGAAACCATCAGCACAAATCTTGAATAACAGAGGTTTCTCCCAAATGTAACTCCTCACTTGGGATAAAAACTTCTTCTTTTGTTGTGATGAAAATTTATAGGGGAAGATTCCCCCCTACAATATAGTTTACCAAATCTGCATACCAAGGAATGAGTTCCTGCAAAACAAATAATTTTTCATCCTGGAAAATCTTCAATTATAGGTAAAACTTCATCGGAATTCTTTTCAACTCCTTCTAATCTTGACAAATGATCTGCCACAACATTTTTTGCTCCCTGCTTATCCTTGATTGTGAAATCAAACTCTTGCAATAATAACACCCAACGAATCGACGAGGTTTTGATTCCTTCTTGGTGCTCAAGTATTTGATAGTTGCATGATCAAGTGAAAACAACTCGTGTGGGATCCCAAAAGGTAACTTCTAAATTTATCAAAGGCATAGACAATTGCAAGTAATTCTTTTTCGGTTGTGACATAGTTGATCTGAGCATCATTCAACAATTTGCTTGCATAAGCAATTACATGTACCTTCTTCTGGCTTCCTCTCCCTAAGACAGGCTCCTATAGTTGTGTCACTTGCATCACACATTAATTCAAATGACAAATTCCAATTAGGAGATATAATGATAGGGGCGAAAATAAGAGCCTCCTTGAGTTGCTTAAAAGTCGTTTGACACTCAATGAAAATTCAAATGCCACATCCTTCACTAGCAATGAACATAGAGGTTTAGAGAGTTTTGAAAAATCCTTTATGAACCTTCTATAAAATCCTGCATGCCCCAAGAAACTTCGAACCCCTTTGACGTTTGTGGGTGGTGGCATGGATTCTATAGCAGCAATCTTTGCACGATCTGCCTCTATTCCCTTGTTGGACACTTTATGTCCCAAGACAATGCCTTCTTGCACCATGAAATGACATTTTTCCCAATTAAGAACAAGATTGGTCTCTTCACATCTCTGCAAAATCTGAGATAAATTGTTTAAACAATCATCATATGAAGAACCAAAAACAGAAGTCATCCATAAAGATTTCAATTGTCTTCTCTACAAACTCGAAAAGATAGCCATCATACAACGTTGGAATGTGGCAGGAGCATTGCATAATCCAAAAGGCATCCTCCTATAGGCAAAAGTTCCATAAGGGCATGTGAAAGTAGTTTTGTCTTGATCTTCCGGTGCAATGGGTATTTGATTATACCCCGAATATCCATCAAGAAAACAATAGTAATTGTGCCCGGCCAATCTTTCCAACATTTGATCAATATGTGGCAAAGGAAAATGATCTTTTCTTGTGTTCGCATTGAGTTTGCGATAATCTATGCAAACTCTCCATCTGGTGACAGTTCTAGTAGAGATTAATTCATTCTCAGAATTCTTCACCACAGTCATCCCTCCTTTCTTAGGAACAATCTGCACAGGACTCACCCATGGGCTATCTGAGATAGAGTATATAATACCAGCATCAAGAAGCTTAGTAACTTCAGCCCGTACTACTTCCTTCATGTTTGGGTTTAACCTTCTCTGATGCTCAATGCTATTTTTACTCTTGTCCTCTAAAAAGATTCTGTGCATGCACATGGAAGGACTAATTCCCTTTATATCTGCCATTGTCCACCCAATGGCATTCTTCCTCTTCCTCAAAACTGTCAACAATTGATCTAATTGTTCTCCTTGTAGCTCAACAGCTACAATGACAGGCCACTCACCTTCTTCTCCCAAGAATACATACTTTAGATGTCTGGTAGAATCATCAACTCAATCTTCGGTGCCTTCTCCACCGATGGGACTGGTTTAGAATTTCTTCCAATATCTTCAAATCCTTTCTTTGATTGAAAATGAATGACTGGTGTGGCCTCTAAAGCATTTCTCACCTCTTGAATGTCTTCATTAACGGTTGAAGAAACATTCTCCAAACATAATCCTAAGGGATCACGAAATCTCTTAGCATGATCTTCAATCGCAGAATTTAACATCTTCACAAGACACCCTTGCTCATGTTCAACCTCCTGAGGATTCTTCATACTCTTATATAAGTTGAACTCCACTTTGTGTTGACCAATGTGTAATTCTAATTTTCCACCTTTGACATCAATGATTTCCCCTGTTGTTGCTAAAAATGGTCTCCAAGAATAAGTGGCAAAGAACCACCTTCTTCCGTATCCAAAGCTATCAAGTCAATTGGACAATAAAATTCCTGAATTTGTAACGGTGCATTCTCAATAATACCAGTGCATATTTAATGGATTTGTCGCAAGCCGCAAGGTCACCGACGTGGGCGCAATTTTCCAAGACCTAGCTTGTCGCATCCCGAAGATAGAATCAAACTCACACTAGCTCCCAAGTCACGGAGAGCCGAATCAAAAGTAACGTTCCCTATAGTGCAAGGTATGGAAAAACTCCCTAGGTCTCCCATCTTCGAGGTAGTTTTCTCCGAATAATTGCACTGTATTCTTCTTGTGAGTGCAATTGTTCCATTCTCTTCAATTTTCTTTTTGTTACTCAACATCTCTTTTAACATCTTGGAGTAGGAAGGCATTTGAGCCAAAGCTTCCAAAAATGGAATGGTAAGCTTTAATTCCTTAAGATGTTCACTGAATCTTTTATATTGTTCATCTTTCTTTCTTTGTCTTAATCTCTGAGGGAAGGGTATTGGTGGAGCATAATTCTTCACCACCTTAGGAACTTCAGGATGTTCCTCTTTCTTTTCTTCCCTTTCTACCTCAGATTTAGGTTCACCTTCATCCTTCTTGACATGGATTGCTTCCTCCACTTGAGGAACTTCCCTCTCTGGTAACTCTCTTCCACTTCTTAGCATAACATCTTGCACATATTCCTTTGGGTTTGGCTCAGTCTTACTAGGAAGCTCTCCTGGGTTCCTAATAGTAAGAGCGTTTGCTATTTGTGCAATTTAAGTCTCTAACTTCTTGTTATGAGTCTCAATTCTGTCAAATCGGCTACCAATATCAGTTTCAATCTTATTCAATCTCTGTTCAGTTCTGCTGCCAACTTCTCAATTGCACATTCCCAATCAGCCTTCCTTTTCTCACCATACCCTGCTCCTTGCTGTTTAGGTTGGAACTGCCTATTGAATTGCTGATTGTTCTGATTATTCTGCCCTTGAGTTGCATTATTTCCACCTTGATTCTGCTGATTATTCTGTCCTCCCCATGAAAAATTTGGATGATTCCTCCATCCGGGATTGTAGGTATTGGAAAATGGATTATTTTGCTGCCTGTTTTGGTTAGCTATGTAGCTAACCTCCTCATTCATATTGGTTGAATATCCTTCCACTGTCTCTCCATATGCTTTTAGTGGACACTCATTCGGAATGTGTATGCCCCCACATTCTTGGCAAGCAGAGTTAACCTTTGCTACTCTCTAAACATTTAATTTTTCCACCTGTTTTGCAAAGCTTCCAGCTTAGCATTTAACATTGTGGAATTATCCACCTCAATTAAACCAGGTTTCTTCACAGCTACTCTCCTAAAAGGCCACTGAGCTTGCTCTTTTGTCAGTTCCTCTATAATCTCTTTAGCTTCTTCTACAGTCTTGGCTGCCAGAGCACCTCCAGCTGCAGCATTTACCATGTACTGCTCCTCAGCTGTAAGGCCTCCATAAAACACTTCAATAAGAAGCCAATCTTCTAAGCCATGATTGGGACATTTTCTCTGCAATTCCCTGAATCTATTCCATGCCGCACCAAGTGTTTCTCCAATGACTTGGGTAAAAGCAGTGATGTTGTTTCTCAACTTCACTGTTCTTCCTTTTGGGAAATATTTAGTGAGAAATTCCTGGGCACAATCTGCCCATCTGGTGAAATGTCCCTCTGAAAAAGAATTGAACCAGATCAAAACATCCTCCTTTAAAGACCAAGGGAATATTCCAATCGGATAAAATCCTCCGACACTCCTTGTCTTCTCATTGTTCTGCATATCTGCACAAATCTGGCTAAATGGTGGTGAGGATCCTCTAAAGGTGTTCCCCCAAAACTGTTCTGCACCACTAAATTAATGAGCTGTGGAGAGAACTCAAAGTTTTCTCTCAAGAGAGGTGGTGGATAGATAGGATTTCGATATCCGAAACGTCGGGAGTATGATGCTCCCTAACCGGCCTGAGATCCGACCCATTATCTTTCTCGGCTCGCTGTTTTTGTTCCTCCATAACTGAACAAGATTCAACACTTTCTTGTTCCCACAACAAATTCTACAAATCAAACCCTGGATTACTCCAAAATCCAGGAGCAAAATTTGATTCTTCAATGCTTGCTGACTGTACACTCCTTTGCTTTCTCAACCTAGCAAAGAATGTACGCTCTGGCTCAGAGTCAAACAAATCTTCAAACGTTGATGAACGCTTGCTCATTCATTCGCACCCGTAAAAACAACAATGAACACATACCTAGCATAATACCGCACACGGAGTTTGGTAATTATAACAAGTATGATTCCACACTCAATCACAAAATGTACTTTCAACTTTGTTACCTTCCCCGGCAACGGCGCCAAAAACCTGTTAGCAATTCCACAAGCGCACGGATCGTTACAAGTAATAAAGTGGACTCAAAGTCCGGATGTCGAACCCACAGGGAAGGTGATCAAGTAAAAAGCTCATTTTGTAAATCCATGATGTATTTGAAGTTGGTTTTGTATCATTAGCAATTTGAATGTTGTAATTTAAATAAACAAAGCAATGTAAATGATCTTATGGGAGAAAATAGGGATTTGGATTTCAATCAATGTAATTAATTAATCTCTTATTCTTAAGGCATATTAATTCAAACTTTCCCTTTTTTGTTTAAAACCCAACACCTTTGCATGTACTAGCCTCTTTCGAGTGATCTAGCCGTGTGTATACCTTAGCTTGGGGAACAGGCAACCCATTATGTGCTTAAGTTGTTTGAGTGTAGATTGGCATCACACCAACCCTAACTAGGTTACAGGCAAGATTACTGGCTTTCGCAAATTATAATCTTAGCAAGTCAAGTCTCTTAACTATCCGATTATCAATGTCTTCTTTCGATCCATAATTGATTAACCTTATACAAGACTTAAGGTGGTCGAACTTAAATCTCATATGCTAACTCAAAAGACTTGATAAACATAACAGGAATTTCAAATTAACTAGCCAAAAGAAAAGGAATTAGAAACTTACATCAAATCCATCCTCCTCCCATGGAGGTTTAAGCTACCATAGCAAATAAGAAAACCATTGTTCTAACTATGAGAACCCAATACACTCCTCTCTCTCTCCCAGAATGAACGATACCCAAAAATTACATGAAAAATCCCTTTTGTCTTACAATTATGTGCATAACCGCTCTCCTAACCGTTAGAACTATTCCCTCTATTAATTCAAACTCGTTTCCCTCTCAAAAAGGTTAATGGAGCGTCGTCAGATCCTTTAATGAAGGATTACAGGCTGTACACGTGGTATCTATGAGAGTTCGTTGATCAGCAGGGTATGTTGTGCAGAAACTACCCACGGTCAAGTCATTTGGTCAACTCAATTTCAAATGACCGTTTCAAATGACCAAGCTCTCGGGAGCTTTTGGTCAACTCAATTGACCCCGTCATTTCTTTTTGGTCATTTCAAATTTGAAATGACCACAGTGCAGATTGTCCCTTGCTCCTTCCTTCTTCATTTGGACCTTGTGCTTGACTTATTTTCCATTCAAAGACAGCAAAAACACCACAAAAGGATCTACTACTACCATGTTAGGGGGTTAGTTCATTAATTAATCAAATACATCAATAATGAAGTTAAAATTGTGATCTTTTCTCATAAATTCTCCTTCATTTGACACTAAAATAAGTTGAAAAACCCCCTAACACCTTGTATAGGGACGAAAACAGCCTTATCTCCATCTTAACTGCCCGAGAGAAGTTGTTTATGTCTCTCGTGGTGAGCAGACCCATCTCAGAACAAATAGTCCTTATGTCTTGAGGAGAGAAGGGGTACAACTCGGATAAACAACAACTTCGCTCAGCATTTAACGCGGCATAATTGGCCATAGAATTAAAAACACTTTCATCCTCATCAAGAGGATCAAGATCCGCGTATGATGGGATGAAGCTATCAGCCGCTGCAAATGGAGAGGTCGAAGGAGGAGCTGCACTAGAAGAGCTGGGCTGAGAGAAGCGCTGCATTTGGGAATGGTAACTCCCGGAAGCAGTAAGGATGCAGATCGCTTTTCACACTACAAGAAAAAGTAACAAGGACGACACTTTTTTTTAACTTTAATAATTATAAGATGAAACTTTTTTAAAAAGTGTCGTCAAAAACTAATATAAGATAACACTTTACATAAGTGTTGTTACTATATGTAACGACAGTTAATTTTTTTTTTTTGGTGTAGGTTTGGAGCCAATATATTGATTTAGCGCCACTTAATTCAACAATTGCGCCTTGAGCCAATTATTTGCACTAGGTTATTTCGTTCTGCTTCCTTATCATCGCCAAAACACGGTCTGGCGACTCCTGGGGCAATTTCCGGTCTGCTCTCTCGTTTTGCTCTGGCACATGCTTCCGTCCGGCATGGCTAGTAGATCGTGGATGGCAGCTGCTTTTTTTTCGGCCACTCCTTGTGCTGCACCGGTCGTTTGGGTTCGAAATCGAACTCCCACTGCTCCCCAACCTTGTTCTAACGTCAAGCTGTCCGCTACCTCTACTTGGTTGCCATCTCTGCGAACGGCGTCCCTGTGACCAGTGGCAGCTCAGTCTGGCCTTGCAAGAACTGACTGCACCTCCTGGGTGGTGCTTTAGCCTTGCAGGTATTGGTTTTTCGGTTTGGCCAGCTTCTCTGGCTCTCTGGCTTAGACGTGTCCCCTGCTCTTGACTATGCACGCCACCTATTTGTTGGAATTCCTCTGTGGAATTTTCAGCACCACTGGTTTGCACTCCCTGCTTTTAATTATCATCTATTATGGTGCTGTTAATCTGTGGTGTTGTTGTCTATGTAAGTTAGCTTGCTGCATTTTCTGTTTGTTGCTGTGTATGCTCATTTTTTTGTTCTTAGATGTTTTGTTTATTGAGTTTTGATGGAGGGTAATTTATTACCCGATCCCTCTCCTTGCTCTGCTATACCTGAACACTCTTGGAATAAAACCTTCCAATCTATGCTATGGAAAATCCAATGCTATTGTCACTAGACCTAGAACTGCTGGAATATTTCAAGATGCCCCTGCTGCTATTTTTTATGATGATGAAATCACTGCCTTAGTTGCACCCCACTAACGTATATTGGTTGGGAAGTTTGGTCGTGCTCCTAAAATGGCTATCCTGCGTGACTACATTAATAGTCATAGTGACCATCAAAGAGTGGGATGAATACTTGCACAAAATTGGAATATGTGGTCATCACTGCTGCTGCAAATAGAGAAAAATGTGTTACAGGATTCTCTTGCTAGCTCTAATACTACTGTTACATTTTAAAAACCCACAAAGAAAGAAGAAATACTTTTTAAGGATTAGTTTATTAGAGGAAGCTTTAAAAGTAATTATAAGGTATGTAGAGTGGAGCTAATGCTCTCATTGGTAACAGAAAATTGAACTTCAAAGGTCTTAAATGCAAAGTAATATGTACACAAGTCCAAAAGCATTGAAATTCTACACGCGCACCGACATATATATGTCTAAATTTAAATATGCATTGGTATTTCATGTGTTGTGATTTTCAGTTTCACCTTACTTCAAATCCATTGTATATTAGATTCTATTTAAAGCCATAGTTGCATTATAGTTAATATTAATGATTTTAACACATTTCTAAATTTTACTGTCATTTACAACTGGAAATCGTTGTGGCCAATTTTTCAGGTAGTTAGGGACATTACCAAAGAGAAATCTCTAGTCCTTGAATTCTTCAAAGGAGTGAGCAAAGTTAATAATGCTGTTTCAGTCATTGTTGTCCCAAAGGAAGGAGACACTGATATATGGATGTGAAGGTACAGTATTTCATATGTGAAATTTGTGGATTTAAATGTATCCTATGGCATGAATGATGGACCCTCTTTTATATTAATCTAAAGCTACATTGTAAAGTTTTCCCTCCCCTTTTGAATTGAGATTAGGGGGGGTAGGGTTATTGATTGGTGTGAGAAAAGTGACATATAATAACAAAAATCTGACAGAAATAGGTAGCTTGTGTCTAAGCAAAGTTTTATAGTTGATGCTTAAGGCGGTCCCTAAGAACATAAGAAATGATTTGATTTGCATGTGAGTAATGGAATTTAGATGATGGAATAGTTCATATATTTTCCATATGAGACAAAATTGCAAGTTTCCTTTAGACCACGTACTGCCTTAGAAATAACATGACCCCTTCTAGATCTATCTATACTATCTCAGAGTTGGAATTATTATCTTGGATCCACATGACAGATTGTGTAAAGACTTTATTGTACTTTAAGGCTAAAGTTTTTTGTAGTTCGGATGTATTTTATTTAATCTTGGTATTTTTCAAATTCAATAATTTCTAGATGGGATTCTATTTGATGATTTGTAAAAATTTTCAAACGTATTCAATTGAAACTTAATAGTTTATTTTCCTAACTAAAGTGATATTTATTTGGGATGATTGTTTTGCATTGTGTATCTAATTATTTTGCTTGAATCTGTAGTTGTTTAGGTATATGTATCCAGTTACAATTCATGTAGTTGAACTATTGTAATTATTCTAATATATACGCTTCATGTAAATTCCCAGCCATTTTCTGCATTCACTAGTCTATCGGGGACCATCATTCTCAAAGGGTATGTGGATGTTAATTCTCAGAATTTTTGCAAAATAAGTATTCATAAATTTTGAAAACGTATTTTTGCATAATCGCAACTTTACAGATTTCTATTCCATAAAAACTCACTGTTGGATTTGTGCCATTGATTTGGGTGTGTTTTGAATCAGTTCGATGTCTACTTTTCCGTATATTTTGCAAAGTTTGATTTCCAAGGCAAATAGCTGAGAAATTAAGTAGAGTTTGGAATTTTAAAATATCTTGGAAACTAGTAGTAGTTGCATGGTTGTGAGTTTTTATGTACTATTGTATATGACTATATGTATGACATGTGGGTAGTGTTTTAGCAGCAAATATAGCAGTCTGTTGTTAATCACATAGCATTTACACTTATATTACCCTTTTTTTCTCTAGGATGCAATTATTTATTCTCTAAAGACTTGTTGAAATATTGGATTGGTTGGTTTATTGTTATTTTTGGAATTCTTATTGGAAATGCAATCTAAATATATTGTTTCACAAAATGAATTTCTGTGGGTAGGGTGAGGTAACTTTTTGGCAGACAGAAAGGTCGCCAAGTATGAGTTCAGTTGCTGCTAGGCCACCCGTTACCATATCAATGTTTAGATGGTTGACTGGAGAGCACTCTAGCATGCTTCCTCCTCTGAACTTGCCTCTTTCCAGAACTGAACTCCCACCTCCACTTTCGGATTATGTTGAACCTGGCAAGACCAAGATAACTACCCTTGCTAATAGTTTTAGAATAGCATTAGAAACAGCACCAGTGAGTTTTGGATATTGTGATCTTCTGAGAATTTGTCCTTGTTAGGATCTCTTTTTACATGTGAATTTTAAATGAATTTGCATAGTGTCTCAACTAATTTAATTTGGTTGTATAATGATCAGAGTCCTTGTGCTTCTATTGGGTTATATGTTGATTGTGGTTTCATTTATGAGAAACCACATTTACTTGAGATCACACAATTATTGGAACGAATGGCCTTCAAGAGCACTACTAATCGAAGCCAGTTATGCCTTGTGGGGGAAAGAGAGGCAATTGGTGCTAGCATGCAAGCATCAGGTTCACGGGAGCAGATGGCATACACTCTTGATGCTCTCAAAACTTATGTCCCTACAATGGTAGAAATTGCTCATTGACTCTGTTTGGAATCCAACTTTCTTGGATTGAGAAGTTAATGAACAGATATTTTCCCATCGCTCCTAACTCCTTTTCTTTATATTTTGTCTTTATTGTAAAACACTTTCTGTGTTTTTAGAATAATTGTTCCTATTGCTGTTGGTGCCAAATCCTGCTTTTTATTATCAGGCTTTTTGGGTTTTCATTTCTGATCTTAATGCTGAGATATGTTAAAAAGGATGGCGATTATGGAGGTCTATATGATATCAGAAACCTGGGTTTTATTTGCTTCTTTAAATGCAATTAATGTATGCAGGTATCTGAGGCTTCTATCAGCAGAAATCGAAGCACAATCATTGTTCCTGCATGAGGCCGAGGGATCATGAAGAGTTCTGGTGTAATTTGCATAATTATATTAAATGTATGCTGGAGAGGGTGAAATTTTGTTGCAGAATTCATTTCAGAGAAGCCGCCTTGCAACACCAAACTTTTTTTTTTTTGAGGAAGATGTTGCCACCAAATGATCTGTATTAATTTTTTCATTTTCTTTCAAACTATCACGAAAGTCTTCTATGTTGGCTCTTTAGGATGGATGACTTTTTGCCCTGAAGCAATATAAGTTGTAATTTCTTGACTATTATAAGTTTCAATATTATTAATCGTACATACATATTTAACACGTTGATATTTATGTTGAAGATGTTGAATTAATGTATGATTTTTCATAATTATTAAGTTTCATTATTTATTTTTAATGATTTTATACATACATATATATATATATATATATATATATATATATATATCTAAAACAATTAAAAAGTAAATTATTATAATATTTTCAAAACAAATTATTTTAACATTAACGACACTTTTTTAAGTGTCGTTAATAGTGTAAATGATGACACTTTTTAAGTGTCGTTAAAAGTGTCATTTGACGACACTTAAAAAGTGTCGTTATTTATACTATTAACGACACTTAAAAAGTGTCGTTGTTATTACTACGACGACACTTTTAAAAGTGTCGTCTTTTGCTCCCATTATATTGACAACGGGTCGATAGACGACACTTTCAAAAGTGTCATCTTTTACCTTTAATGACACTTAAAAAGTGTCGTTAAATCCAATTTTTGTTGTAGTGTCGGCACGAGCTAAGGAAGGTGCGGGAGGATCGGATGACACTTTCTCCCCTGATTGGGGAGATCGTCGAGGTACGGGAGGAGGACGAGCCATCGTGTGGGCCAAGTCCGCAAAAGAGGTAGACAATGAATGGACGAACGAGGCGACGAGATCCATCTTTTGCTCGATGGAGGTGGAAGAGTCGGTTAAGGCGGAGAGGGCATCAACCTTAGCGGCGATGGCGGAAATTTGAGCGATTTGGGCTTGGGTGTGACGGTCCAGTGAGCGGACAACACAACATCGGAGTGAACCGGTGCCAAATGAGGCACATCCAAGCCCCAACTCCGAAGCTTTGGAGGACTCCCTGCGAAACAGTGCGGGTGTGCGCTAGGCAGAGGAGTCGGCGGGGAGTGGAGGGGATGTCAACGACAACGACGAGAGGGGCTATCCGAGCATCGAGAGGCTTGGAGCAGCAGAGCCACTTTGAGCGAGAGAGGTCAACAACGGGGATGGCGGTGCCGGGAGAGGCGGACCGAGCCTCGGAGGGGGAGGGAACCCGTGTGTCATGGGCCTTTCCTGGAGGAGATAGCAAAGGGAATGTCCGGAATGTGAGCCGGCGTAAGAAAGCTATGGTCCAGTTCCGGATGATCATATCCTCCGGGGTGTGGGTGTGTTTGGCATAAAACACCTTGATATCGTTGTTAGGGATGGAGGCGGTGCGAGCGACGCTAAAACGAAACCATAGGTCCGTTAAGGTGTCGGCGGAGAGATGGTCAAGGTAGTCTTGGGGTTGAGGTAGGGGAGGCAAAGGAGCTTTCGGGACATCGGCGACGGCGAGGCGCGGCGGTATCAACCGCGGCAGCAACAACGGAAGTGGAGGGAGTGGGGACATCCGCAGCGAAGGTGCTGGCACTACAAGAAATCAAGCCTTTAGTAAGACATAAAATGTGTTACCGTAGGATATCGTAACACTTTTTTGGGGTGTTAGGTCTCTTGGCTTATGAAAAGTCTCCCATCTTTCGGTAACACTTTTTGGTGTGTTACTATTTTATTTTACGGTAGATCATACGGTGACACATGCTATAGTCTTATGAAACATTTTCGTAAGATTTTTTTAAGCTTACTTGTAGCACTCTCTACATAACACTTTTTATTGTGTTACAATCATGTGTTGTCGAAAATCATACAATATGACTTTTTTTGTGTTACGGAAAGTAACCAACATATTATAAGCCAAGCAGACCTAATACACCAAAAAGGCTTACAAGTAGATGACATAGAAATATAACTAGCCTTCTCAAATGATTACAATTATTGGTCTCAATGTCATAAATACCATTACGGTTCAAAAACTACTAATATTCAAAGAAACAAACCATCAAAAATATTAATAATATATTTCCCCATTGAAAACTAGTATTATGAAGTGTTACAATCCAAAATAACTAACTGTGTTCAAAATATTTTACAAACCATAATATAAAATTCAAAATGTCTCAAAACAAAACCCCTAATGCTATTTTCATGCCATCTTCATTCCATGCCAGAATAAATTGCCACACAACTCTATCATTCTAGAAGAAAAAAATAATAAGTCCGTCGATATTATTATATATTTATATCATTAATTTGATTCTGATTGAATGAGTAGTTACCTTAATTATCACCTACCTTCAGCGCTCCAATTTTGGCATTTGTTATTACTTACCTATGCAAGACAAAATATATAAGCATTAATATGTATCATGGCAAGAATATATAAGCATTATATGGATAAAGTCCATAATATGACAAAATATTATCATGTTGGGCTTCATTTAATCAAAACTACATCGTTTTGATGTCAAGGTGACTATATAAAAAGTGGAGCTCTAAGGATTAGGGTTCTTTATTCTTGTAACCCTTGCGGCCGTCATATACGAAAGAGAGAGAGAGAGAGAGAGAGAGAGAGAGAGAGAGAGAGAGAGAGAGAGACGGCGAGAGAGAGCGGGACGATCCAAGGCCGACGATCTAAGGTTCCTGCTGACGATGGGAGATCGGAGGCGTTGAGGTAGCTAGGATACAACGATCTATTGTATTCCCAAATTCGGGAAGTAGGGATTCGTTGTCAACCCTCGTACCCCTCCCAAATTCGGATTTTCACCTGTCATAAATGAATTCCTGGAATTTTGGTAATGGATCTGTTGTGATTCTTCTCTTAACCCCAATTCCGTGAATGAGATTATGAATATATATATGTATATGCATGTGTTGGATTAATATGAGATTTTTAATATATATATATATATATATCTGAAAAAAAGAATTGATTTAGATGATGCCCATGAGTTGAGTTTGCCTAAAAAAACTTGCCAAAACAGTTCAAGAACATCTACATAGGTAAAACTTAACTGTGGATTGTTATTGAGAATGTTCTTTGCTTGCATGAGCTTAGTGCATTGTTAAGTTATATTGTTATGCCTGAGTTATGCTTCCTGAGCTATATTAACATGTTTGAATTGAGATATGTTGTTGAGTACCTTGTACTAAATTGAGATATGTTCTTGAGTACCTTGTCTTGAATTAAAATATATTGTTGAGTACCTTGTACCGAATTGAGATGTATGCCTGAGTTGCATTCTTGAGATACACTTGCGCTTGAGCCGTGTTTACCGAGTTATCTTGAGATGTACTTGTTGAGATATTGTGAATTTGTGATTGAGATTGAGTACCCAAATGCATGTGGGTTTAACCGAGTTATGGTCCAGGCACAATTCTTGGACCCTTTGAGATTTGGCCGGGATAGTGGTCCTGAGTCTCGGTGTAGCACTCACAATGGTGGGCTAAGTCCGCACCCATTCCTGAGGGTAGGTATGGCGTCCGAGGAGGTGATGGCCATATCCAACTCGGGTGGAAAATGTTGCATTGGTGTCCATGCAACATTCACCTGGATGTGGTATGTCATGTCGCCGTGGTGGTTGGGTGTCCACCGCCCTCCGGTGTGGGCATAGGTAAATGGTGTGTTCCTGGGTGATGTTTGTTGCTTAGCTTTAGGCACTACACGAGCACAAGCATACACTTGTCATGCATATTGTAGAGTGGGACGGGTCGGGGAAACTGGAACCCTACTGAGCTATGGTTTGCTCACCCCTCCTATAAACTGTTCTTTTGCAGGGTCTAGCAGGGCGGTAGGTGAAAGAGCTATGGTGGTAGGCCACCAAGGCTGAAGACTTTATATTAGTTTCATTGTTTTTTTTTTGTGCATTTCTATTTTATGGTTTGGATTATTTGTAACAGGAGCACATCGTGGTTTGATGGGTGTTTTTCCCCTATTGAGTTGTAATGAACTTTGAGCCCCTTTGAAATGTAATAAATTAAGCTATGGTTATTGTTTGATTTGTGGTTGTGTGCATGGTTTGGGAGCAGGAGCATGCCCTATGGCATGTTAGCCTGGTTGTACAAGTTTGGGGACAAGCACGCGTGTTATAAGTCCTTTTTAGGTGCTTACACCAACCCCTTGACCCTTCGGGTGCAGGCATAGGCGGTCATTACCCATTTCCAAGTGGAAGGAAATTGGGGCGTGATAATATGGTATCGAGCCCAAGTTCATGGTCTAGTGGAGAGGGATGATTGCTTCGAGACCATTAGGAGGTAGTATAGGACACGCCTGATCATCGTGGTTCTATCTGGTTTTCTGGGGGTGTACTCAGGGGTAGTTAGACCAGGGAGTAGGACATTTGCATTTGGGTTGGTGTGCATACATGCATTGGCATTAGGGCACTAGTTTAATTTCAAAATAAATGTTATGATTTGGAATGTTATGTTGCTGAAAATTGTTGCTGAAAATTTGTGCTAAGAATTGTTGTTGTGCAATTCCGAGTGATTATCTTGTATGTTTACATGTGAAAAGTTGTTTGAGTACCTCATGGCCCATAGGGATGAGTGTGTATAGAGCCTTAGAGATGCTGACTCTAGTTCTTGTTTAAAATATGTAGACTATGCCTCCTAGGAGAGTAACCCGAGGTACCCCAGTGTAGAAGATGAATCTTCCGCACGTCTTGACCAGGAGAGAGAACAAAGAGTAGAGGGCAATGATGCCCTGGAACGGATCATGGCCCAAGTCGGGGCCTTAGGTGAGAACGTACAGGGAATGTGTGAGGATCTTAGGGGGGAGATCCTAAACGAGGTACGTCGGGAGATGATGGCACGACAGTTAGTGCCACCCTCTCCTCCCCGTGAGGCGAACCTCCGCGTAGGCGGGAAGTGCCGATAAGGCGGGAAGAGGGGGATGTGGTGACACGGTTCTGAAAGGAACACCCACCAAGGTTCAAGGGAGGAGCCGAACCCTTAGCGGCAGAGCATTGGGCTGCGACATGTCGAGCATATATTGTCCTTCCTACGACCCCCGGGAGGAAGACAAGGTGAGGCTAGCTGTCCGACAGATTGGAGGAGGAAGCCTTGGAATGGTGGCTCAACATTTTAGGAAGCCGGGACATGGAGGCCATGTCCTAGAATGAGTTCCTCCGGTTGTTCCATGAGGAGTTCTTCCCGCAGTCGTTGCGGTGGCGAAACGGAAAGAGTTCGGCGATCAGGCGGTGATCACGCTCGGTGGCGAGTATGAGCGAGATTTCCGAGGGTGAGTCGGTTTGCTCCAGGAAGCAATCTCAAGGGAGGACCTGAAGGCCCATAAGTTTATCATGGGACTCGGACCTGCCCTAAAGCAAAGAGTAGAGATGCTATGATTGAAGACTTATCTTGAAGTCGTGGACACAAGCAAAGATTATTGAGAGAGGATTAGAAGGGGAAGACAGGCTCATCGGAGAGGGCTGGAATAGAGTATGCATGACAAGCAGGGGGGAAACCAAGAGACAGAGGGTTAAGCCTGGTAGTGGGACTCTTCCCAAGGACGGGGGCCAAGCTTCAATGGCTCCACCCAGATCCCGTTATTTTGGAGGACAGGGAGGCTCGGCTAGGAGTTTCCCAAGCGGGTGTACTGTTGTAGCCGGTTAGGGCACGTCATACGTGAGTGCCCCAAGCGGACCTGAAGTGTCACAATTGTGGGAAAACAGGACACATCGACGGTGTGTTTCGGTAGAGGGAACAGCCGAGGAGTTGGAAGTTTCACACAAGGAGGCAGGGGTGAGACCCAATTTCAAGCCCCGGCTCCGTGGCCAGGCACGTTCGTGGTAAGCCGGTCAGGCTGGTTCCATTTATACTAGACCACGGGGGAGAGGCAACCACAACGAGGTTCGGAGGGGCGTCCAAGTGGACTCCAGGTAGGAACTAAAGGAAAGGCAAGCGAGGCAAATGGTGGGGCAAGCCAAGGCAAAGTGTTTGCGCTTACCTCGGCACCAGCAGGAAGCGAGGACTTACCATCACCCTCCGAGGAAGGGGGAGCCGGACCTTCGGTAGTTCGAGGTACTATTTTAATATCTCGCACCGTTGTTCTTTGTCTTGTTTGATACCGAGCTTCATGCTTCCTGATTGCCGAGTCCTTGGTTGAGAGCCTTGGACTTGATTGTGTGAGGGCTGATAGACCTCCGAGGGTCGAGTCACCAATGGGAGTTGTGGAGTCAATCTATCGAGTATGTCGTGAGTGTGTGCTTATGATAGGAGATGTTGAACTCTCATTTGATTTGTACGTGATGTCCATGAGAACTTTTAGTTTGATTCTAGGGATAGACCGGTTGATGGCCTTTCAGGCTAAGATTGATTGTTATTAACGACGAGTGTCGTTTATTTCACCCACATGATCTTCCTGTACCCTAGTGGGAGAATGGGATAAGAATGCTTGGGAGAGCTAGACCGACAAGGGAGCTATGGGGTAGTATTACCTATAGACTCCACTCTAGCCTTTGAGGAGGAAGCTAACTTAGAGAAAAGGGTGTGGCCGGATGTTGCTGAGAATTTCCAGGATGTGTTTCCTGGGGAGTTATTGGAGTTGGCTCCAAACGAAGTATTGAGTTCACGATTAAACTTTTGCCCAGGGTGGGACCCATCTCACAAGTAACATACCGGATGGGACCTGCCGAGTTACGATAGCTTCGAATGCAAATAAATGGAACCGGGAGATAAAGGTTTTATCCGCCCTAGTAACTCACCTTGGGGTGCACCAGTTTTGTTTGCTAAGAAGGCAAACGGTTCGTTGGGACTTTGTATTGATTACGGGAAGTTGAATTAAGTGACGGTAAAGAACAAATACCCTTTATCGTGGATCGATGATTTATTTGACCAGCTGAGTGGAGCACGGTGGTTCTCAAAGATTGATCTACGTTCGGGATATCATCAATTGAGGGTCGGGAGTGAAGACATCCCTAAGACAAGCATTTAGATGCCGATACGGACACTATGAGTGGTTAGTGATGCCTTTTGGGCTCACGAATGCACCGGCGGTGTTCATGCATCCGATGAATCAGGTATTTGCCCCATACCTAGATTCCTTTGTGGTGGTATTTATTGACGACATTCTCGTGTACTCTAAGACCCGAACTAAGCGTGAGGAGCACCTGACCGTGGTGTTGCAGACACTACGAGATCATCAATTGTATGCTAAATTTAGTCGGTATCATCTTGGAAGAGGCCCATGAACATTTTTGAGATCCGCGTTTCTTGGGTCCGGCAGGGTATTATCGGCGTTTCCTGGAAGGGTTTTCTCGGTTGGCGGCACCCATGACAGCTCGACACGAAGGGAGTCAAATTTGAGTGGGTGGACAAGTGTCATCAAGCTTTTGAGGAGTTGAAAACTTGTTTGACTACTGCACCGGTGTTGAGTCTACCGTAGGAGGGAGTACCATTCGAGGTATATTGTGATGCATCTCGAGTTGGATCAGGGTGTTCGATACGGGAACACTAAGTCATAGCATATGGCTCGCGGCAATGAAGCCCCATGAGCGGTTATTTTTGCCCTAAAGACATGGCAACATTACCTGTTGGGGGAGACATTTGTGGTATACACCGACCACAAAAGCCTACGGTATATCTTCGGCTAGAGAGACCTGAATTTGAAACGAGAGGAGATGGGTAGAGTACTTGCAAATGTTTGATTTCACGCTCTCCTACACACTTGGGAAGGGGAATGTAGTTGCCGACGCGGCGAGGAGAAAGGGAAAAGCTGAGGTTTCCATGAGAGAATAGAAAATGATGGAACAATTAGCGATGCTTTAGGTACAGCTTGATTTTAGCGATGGGGAAGCAATCCTGTGTGCTATCACCGTGATGCCAGAGTTATATCAACGTGTCCGTGATGGACGAGTTGGGGGACGTGGACCGTGAAGTGATCCGGGCCCAGATAGAGGCCGATGAGTTGTCGGAGGACCGGACGAAGTAGTTGAGCATGAGTTGAGATTTTAGGGGCATCCGATAGTACCGCCTTCCTTACGTGAGGATGTGATAAGGGGAGTTTCATCATTCCCGTTTGGCTGTGCATCCAGGAGGAACTAAGATGTATCATGCCATTTGAGCACGGTTCTGGTGGCCGGGACCGAAGAGGAGTATAGCGAGTTTATTTCCAGGTGCCTTACTTGTCAACAAATGAAGGCGGAGCACGAACGACCTACGGGTCAATTGCGGCCTTTGCCTGTGGCTGAGTGGAAGTGGGAGCATATTGCCATGAATTTTGTGACAGGACTTCCTACCACTTTTGGGAGGAAGGATATGATTTGGGTCATTGTAGGCCGATTAACTAAATCGGCCCATTTCTTGGCGGTCCCGGAGTGAGACTCTATCAACACGTTAAGTCGGTTGTATGTTGATGAGATTGCCCGATTGCATGGAGTGCCTTTGTTTATTGTTTCAGATAGGGATGCGTGGTTTACATCTCGGTTTTGGGGTGGTTTGCAAGAAGCATTGGGAACACGACTTGATTTGAGTTGCTTTCCATCCCGAGACCGATGGTCAATCGAGAGGACCATTCAAACATTAGAAGACTTGTTGAGAGCTTGTGTACTTGATTTTCGAGGATCATGGGCTTCTCACCTTCCTCCTGGTAGAGTTTGCCTATAATAATAGCTACCGGTCTTCTATTGGGATGGCCCCGTTTGAGGCATTGTATGGTAGACCCTGTCGGTCTCCATTATGTTGGGCGAAGGTGGAGTGGCGACTATGTTGGGACCTCAATTGGTCCAAGAGGCTATGGCAAAAGTACGCTGATTAGGCAGCCCCTTCTTACAGACTTAGAGCGGACAAAAGTCTTATGCGGATCACCAACGCCAACCATTGGAGTTTTTGGTGGGAGACCACGTATTCCTTCGTGTTTCTCCATGGAGGGGGCATAAAAGATTTGGAAAGGGGTCCAAGTTATCTCCTTGATACAATGGACCGTTTCGATTTTGAGCAGAGTTGGACCTGTTGCTTATAGGTTGGCATTACCTCCCGGTTTGAACGAGTTCATGATGTTTTCCATATATCCCGAGTTGTGGAAATATCATCCAGATCCCACACATGTGTTGGATTGGAGTACTGGATATTGAGGAGGATGTGACGGTTGTTGAGGCACCAATCCGTATTTTGGTTAGGCACGAGAAGCAGGCTGCGAGGTAAGACTATTCCGTTGGTTCGGGTGTTGTGGAAACACCGAGGTATGCAGGAAGAGACTTGGGAATGTCGGGCTGAGATGCGTGCTCATTACCCTGACCTTTCGAGGACGAACAACCCTGAAGGGGGGGGAGGAAGGCAAACATCAACATAATCGGTACTTATCCAATTGGTTATGTGACCTGAGAGTATTTCTTTTGACATCATTGCATCACCATGTGGAGTGTATTAATTTGTGTTAGAGGTCTATTCATTGGTTGTGGTTGTTGTTTTCTTTCATTTCACATTTTCTTTTTGCGGACAAAAAGTCTTTAAGGGGGAGAGAATGTAAGGACCCATGTTCTGGGGACGTGAGGAGTTAATCGCAGTTTTGCCTTTTGGAGTAGCAAATTGTTGGGTTTTGAGGAGTTTTATTTCGACACACATTGGCTATAACACCTTTTATGATGATGAGGAAGCTTGAGGCAAAATCTGTGCCTAAAAGGAGTTGCCCGCGACAATGGTTGTCACGGGCGAGTTTTTTTTTCATGGGAGCTTTCCTGACGCTGTTCTAAGGCTTGGGGAAAAATCCTAGGGAATTTGGAGGTGCCCATGAAAATGGCCTTTGTCACGTGCAACCTCCACTAGCTTGGTTTTGTGATCCTTGTAACTTTTTCCCAAAGAACCATGTTGAAATTATGGATATTTTGTCATATATGGATGTTAAAAGGTTGTAGTGTCTATCAAAACTACGTCGTTTTGATGCTTGGGCTTCATTTAATCAAAACTACGTCGTTTTTCATTCTTGTAACCCTTGCAACCATCACATACAAAGAGAGAGAGAGAGAGAGAGGGGACGATCCAAGGCCGACGATCTAAGGTTCCTGCCGATGACGGGAGACCGGAGGTGTTGAGGTAGCTAGGATACAACGATCTTTGTATTCCCAAATTCTGGAGGTAGGGATTCGTGTCATCCTTGTACCCCTCCCAAATTCTGGATTTTCACCTGTCATTAATGAATTCTGGAATTTTGGTAATGGATCCTGTTGTGATTCTTCTCTTAACCCCAATTCTGCGAATGAGATGATGAATATATATATGTATATGCATGTGTTGGATTAATATGAGATTTTTAATATATATATATATATATGAGAAAAGAATTGATTTGGATGATGCCCATGAGTTGAGTTTGCCTAAAAAAACTTGCCAAAACAGTTCAAGAACACCTACATAGGTAAAACGTAAACTGTGGATCGTTATTGAGAATGTTGCTTCACGCCATGAGCTAAGTGCACTATTGAGTCATATTGTTATGCCCGAGTTGTGCTTGCCGACCTATATTAACATCTTTGAATTGAGATATGTTGCTGAGTACCTTGTACTAAATTGAGATATGTTGCTTGAGTACCTTGTACCGAATTAAAATATATTGTTGAGTACCTTGTACCGAATTGAGATGTATGCCTGAGTTGCATTACTTGAGATACACTTGTGCTTGAGCTGTGTTTTCCGAGTTGTCCTGAGATGTACTTGTTGAGATGTTGTGAATTTGTGATTGAGATTGAGTACCCAAATGCATGTGGGTTTAATCGAGTTATGGTCCAGGCACACCATCGGACCCTTTGAGATTTGGCCGGGACAAGGTGGTCCTGAGTCTCGGTGTAGCACTCACAATGGTGGGCTAAGTCTGCACCCATTCCTGAGGGTAGGTATGGCGTCCGAGGAGGTGATGGCCATATCCAACTCGGGTGGAAAATGTTGCATTGGTGTCCATGCAACATTCACCTGGATGTGGTATGTCATGTCGCCGTGGTGGTTGGGTGTCCACTGCCCTCCGGTGTGGGCATAGGTAAATGGTGTGTTCCTGGGTGATGTTTGTTGCTTAGCTTTAGGCACTACACGGGCACAAGCATACACTTGTCATGCATATTGTAGAGTGGGACGAGTCCGGGGAGACCGGAACCCTACTGAGCTATGGTTTGCTCACCCCTTCTATAAAACGGTTCTTTTGCGGGTCTAAGGCGGAAGGTGAAAGAGCGTGGTGGTAGGCCACCGAGGCTGAAGACTTTATGTTAGTTTCGTTGTTTTTTTGTGGATTTTTGTTTTATGGTTTGGATTATTTGTAACAAAGCACATTATGGTTTGATGGGAGTTTTTCCCCTATTGAGTTGTAATGAACTTTGAGCCCCTTTGAAATGTAATAAATTAAGCTATGGTTATTGTTTGATTTGTGGTTGTGTGCACGGTTTGGGAGCAGGAGCGTGCCCCGTGGCATGTTAGCCTGCTTGTACAAGTTTGGGGACAGCACCCGTGTTATAAGTCCTTTTTAGGTGCTTGCACTAACCCCTTGACCCTTCGGGTGCAGGCATGGGCAGTCACTACCCATTTCCAAGTGAAAGGAAATTGGGGCGTGAGATACTTGGAAGTTCTTCAAAGCTCGTTGCTTTCGGTATTAACTGGTTCGAACGGACTTGAAGGTTCTCCGGAGTTATGGATGTCCGTAATAGTTTGTCCAGGAGATAAGTGGAAGTCCCGAGTCCGAGTCTTCCAAGCATCATCGTAGCATTTCCTCTTGCTTCACCGGTGCTTGTTGATTGGTTAATAATAGTAGCGAGGAACATGTCCGAACCGAGAGTAGTCGATTATATTTGTATGATCTTGCATAATAGAATTTGAAGATCCTACACTTGACTAGTCAAGGTTAGATTAATCAAAATTAACATGGATAGATTCTTCAACAGTTAGACGCTTTCTATTAAAAATATGATAAGCCTTGCTATGTAAAGAATATCCGACAAAGATCCCATCATCGGATTTTGGCTCAAATTTACTTCGGGCCTCTTTGCCGTTATTTAACACGTAGCAAGCACACCCAAAAGCTTTGAAATAAGAGATCGATGGCTTTCTTCCTCCCCACATCTCGTAGGGTGTTTTCATGGTAACCTTATTGATACAAGTTTTGTTCCGAACATAGCATGCGGTTGACATAGCTTCAGCCCATAGACCGAGAGGAAGCTTTGCCCTTGCTAACATGGATCTACCGGCCTCGACTACGGTGCGATTCTTACACTCAACAACTCCATTTTGTTGTGGACTCCTGGGCGCAGACAAGTTGTGCTGAATGCCCTGTTCGGAACAATACGATCTCATATCGGAAAAATCAAACTCCATACCATGATCACTCCTAATGCACTTAATGCTTGGTCCTTGTGAATTGCTTATCCAGGTTAAAGAGATCTACAAGATGCTCAACGGTTTGATCCTTTGACTTCAGGGACATCACCCATGTATACCTGGTGAAATCATCGATAACCACTAGGGTATATCTCGCACCTGGCAAGAGAAGCAATAGAAATGGGACCACAGAGGTCCATGTGAAGAAGTTGCGATGAGAGCGATTATTGAATTAACCGATTTGCTCTTAAAGATGTGTTTGGTCTGCTTGCCGAGTTTTCATGGTAACCTTATTGATACGAGTTCTGTTCCGAACATAGCATGCGATTGACATAGCTTCAGCCCATAGACCGAGAGGAAGCTTTGCCCCTGCTAACATGGATCTATCGGCTTTGACTACGGTGCGATTCTTACACTCAAGAACTCCATTTTGTTGTGGAGTCCTGGGTGCAGAGAAGTCGTCTTGAATGCCCTGTTTAGAACAATATGATCTCATATCGGAAAAATCAAACTCCGTACCATGATCACTCTTGATGCACTTAATGCTCGGCCCTTGTGAATTGCTTATCCAGTTGAAGGGATCTACAAGATGCTCAACGGTTTGATCCTTTGACTTCAGGAATATCACCCATGTATACCTGGTGAAATCATCGATAACCACTAGGGTATATCTCGCACCTGGCAAGAGAAGCAATAGAAATGGGACCACAGAGGTCCATGTGAAGAAGTTACAATGAAGCGATTATTGAATTAACCGATTTGCTCTTAAAGTCGTGTTTGGTTTGCTTACCGAGTTGGCATTCTGTACGGATGGAGTCTTTGGAGAATTTGTGTTTGGGCAAACCATTTACTAAGTCAAGCGACGCTAATTTAGACAAGGTTTTAAAATTTAAATGTGCGTAACGCTTGTGCCATAACCAACTTTCTTCATCTGATGTTTTAGTGAGGAAGCATACAGGTCGGAAGAATTATTTCTTAGGACCACTTGAATATATGTCCCCATCTCTTAATCCGGATAACTTAACATCTCCGGATAGGTTTTCCCTCACTGTGCAGTGTTGGACATAAAAGAGACAAGAAATCCTTTGTCACATAAATTGCCGACACTCAGCAGATTATGCTTCAAACCTTCGACTAGTGCAACTCTAGTGATTGATACACAGCCGTTGGTTAAAGTGCCATACCCCACAGTCTTACCTTTGCTGTTGTCCCCATATGATACGGATGGGCCTCGTTTGTCAGTAACATCAATGAGCAGAGACTGATCACCCGTCATCTGTCCGGAGCATCCACTATCGAGGATCCACTTGCTTTGATTGATCTTTAACTTCAAGTGATCCGGCAATGCAATCCAGAGATGCTCCTGTAAGACAGCAGTTTACACTTTTGGTGCCCAAACTTGTTTTAGGCTGTTAGGAGAAACAGCAGTGGTGTCAACAATTTCGGATTTAACTTTGTTAGGAATTTTAGCTTTCTAGTTTGACTTTATTTTGTTGGATTCAATTGCTTCTTTTACTTGGGTTTTCTTGGGAGAGACACTCCTTTGAGATTTAGATTTTAATTTGCTCAAAGAACCCTTTTTGATAAACTGATCTTTATTAGTATGAATTTGATTACAAAGCCAGCTATCAGATAAGCTCCAGCATTCATAGTGATAACGACCTATTTCTCTACAGATGGAACAGACACTACAATGCGGAGTGGTAACAGGGGATACAAGTTTCTCAGGTTTAACAGATTTTCTACTCTGTTCCCTATGGCCTAATCCTTTGCGATTGCGTGATGCGCACTTGGCCCTAGATGCGCTAGCCTTGGCCTTTCCTTTCTTTCTGGGTGCTACAGTTTCGGCTTTAACTACAACAACCTTCCCTTCATCATTAGATATGAGTGCTACTGCTTCGGGAACTACAGTAACAGTGTTAATTCCACAATCATAGACTATGGTGCCACCTGAAATGAAACCATCCAACGGTTTAGACGTACTAATAAGGTAAAGGTTGGTTAGTTTCGGAATGAAATCCGGAGGACACTCAATAGTTTATGTGGAGGTCGATGGTTCGGAGCCTAGGCCAGGTTTGACTCGGATGTTGTCTGGATCAGTCCTAAAAGTAGAGGCTATTTCCCGATTTTAGCCACTTACGATTTATTTCCTTTTCCTATTCTAGTTCATTTTTGAGTCGTTTCACAATAACTTTTAGGCCAGTTAGGTTGGTATTTAGCAAGTGATTTTTAGCTCTTAGATCATGATACCAAGCCTCTTTACCCCTGAAGTTAGTTATGTCCTTTTCTAGTCTAGCAACAGTAATCTCAAGACGTTTGTTCTGACTTTCCATATCTTTGTACATTTGAGTAATTATTAGTCTCTCATTATTTTCATGATCACGTTCAGTAATAAGAGATTCTAATTTACTCATAAGCTCAGAGATCGAAGGTACCTCAGTATTTGCCATGAGACAGACGTTCGGCTTAGGAGTTGGCTCATCATCCGAGGATTCCTCCTCTTTTTCTGAGCCACTGACGTACTTTGTGACGAACGCCTTCCTCTTGTTCTTGCTGTTGTTTGAGGTGGAGTGGCGAGGAGTAACCTTGTCACTTTTCTTGGCCACTTTAGATTTGGATTTACATTCCTTGGCCCAGTGACCGGGTTTCCCACAGCTATAGCATTCATTGGAACTGGACTCCGATCGCTCCTTCCTTCGGAATGACGATGAGGAGCCTCTTCTGAATCCTTTTCTGCTTTTCCGCAGGAATCGCTCAAAGGATTTGACGAGAAGAGCTATTTTCTCTTCAGCGTCAGAGTCAGAATTCTCAGAGTCTTCAGTATTATCATTCCTCAGTATGCTGAGACATACCGTAGCTTTAAAAGCTACCCCCTTTTCTTTCCGAGCTATTTTCTCGTCTCGGTCAGAGTATTTAAATCTGACCTCGTGAGTCCGTAGCTCTCTGTATAGTTCTTCAAGGGGAACATACTGCCAGTTCTTGTCGGATTGCATCTGGAGTTGCTTGGAGTAGTAGCGATCCAGCAAGGAGCGAAAAAACTTGTCATTGATTTGAGATTGGGAATAATGCTCATTGACAGTTTTTAGCTCAAGGATAAGCTTGCTGTAAGGATCCGTGTTCTGGGACATGAGGAGTTAATCGCAGTTTTGCCTTCTAGAGCAGCAAATTGTTAGGTTTTGAGGAGTTTTATTTCGACACACATTGGCTATAACACCTTTTATGATGATGAGGAAGCTTGAGGCAAAATTTGAGCCCAAAAGGAGCTGCCCGCAACAATGGTTGTCACGGGCAGAGTTTTTTTCATGGGAGCCTTCCTGACGTTGTTCTAAGGCTTGGGGAAAAATTCTAGGGAATTTGGAGGTGCCCGTGACAATGGCCTTTGTCACGTGCAACCTCCATTAGCTTGGTTTTGTGATCCTTGTAACTTTTCCCCAAAGAACCATGTTGAAATTATGGATATTTTGTCATATATGGATGTTAAAAGGTTGTAGTGTGTATCAAAACTACGTCGTTTTGATGCTGGACTTCATTTAATCAAAACTATGTCGTTTTGATGCTGGGCTTCATTTAATCAAAACTACGTCGTTTTGATGTCAAGGTGACTATATAAAAGGGTGGAGCTCTAAGGATTAGGGTTCTTCATTCTTGTAACCCTTGCAGCCGCCGCATATATATATATATATATATATATATATATATATATATATATATAGAGAGAGAGAGAGAGAGAGAGAGAGAGAGAGACGACTAGAGAGAGAGAGAGGCGGCCACAGAGAGAGAGGGAGGGACGATCCAAGGCCGATGATTTAAGGTTCCTGCTGATGACGGGAGACCGAAGGCGTTGAGGTAGCTAGGATACAACGATCTATTGTATTCCCAAATTCTGGAGGTAGGGATTCGTTGTCAACCCTCGTACCCCTCCCAAATTCTGGATTTTCACCTGTCATAAATGAATTCTGGAATTTTGGTAATGGATCTGTCGTGATTCTTTTCTTAACCCCAATTCTGTGAATGAGATTATGAATATATATATATATATATATGTATATGCAAGTGTTGGATTAATATGAGATTTTTAATATATATATATATATATATATATATATATATATTAGAGAAAAGAATTGATTTGGATGATGTCCATGAGTTGAGTTTGCCTAAAAAAACTTGCCAAAACAGTTCACGAACACCTACATAGGTAAAACTATAAACCGTGGATCGTTATTGAGAATGTTGCTGCACTTCATGACCTGAGTGCACTGTTGAGTCATATTGTTATGCCTGAGTTTTGCTTGCTGAGCTATATTAACATGTTTGAATTGAGATATGTTGCTGACTACCTTGTATTGAATTAAAATATATTGTTGAGTACCTTGTACTAAATTGAGATGTATGCCTGAGTTGCATTACTGAGATACACTTGCGCTTGAGCTGTGTTTACTGAGTTGTACTGAGATGTACTTGTTGAGATGTTGTGAATTTGTGATTGAGATTGAGTACCCAAATGCATGTGGGTTTACCTGAGTTATGGTCCAAGCACAATTACTGGACGCTTTGAGATTTGGCCGGGACAGTGGTCCTGAGTCTCGGTGTAGCACTCACAATGGTGGGCTAAGTTTGCACCCATTCCTGAGGGTAGGTATGGCGTCCAAGGAGGTGATGGCCATATCTGACTCGGGTGGAAAATGTTGCATTGGTGTCCATGCAACATTCGCCTGGATGTGGTATGTCATGTCGCCGTCGTGGTGGGGTGTCCTCTGCCTTCCAGTGTGAGGACAGCTAAATGGTGTGTTACTGGGTGATGTTTGCTGCTTAGCTTTAGGCACTACACGAGCACAAGCATACACTTGTCATGCATATTGTAGAGTGGGACAAGTCTGGGGAGACTGGAACCCTACTGAGCTCTGGTTTGCTCACCCCTCCTATACACTATTCTTTTGCGGGGTCTAGCAGGCGGTAGGTGAAAGAGCTGTGGCGGTAGGCCATTGTTCTATGGTTTGGATTATTTGTAAATAGAGCACATTGTGGTTTGATGAGAGTTTTTCCCCTATTGAGTTGTAATGAACTTTGAGTCCCTTTGAAATGTAATAATTTAGATATGGTTATTGTTTGATTTGTGGTTGTGTGCATGGTTTGGGAGCAGGAGCATGCCCCGTGGCATGTTAGCCTGGTTGTACAAGTTTGGGGACAGTAACCGTATTATAAGTCCTTTTTAGGTGCTTGCACCAACCCCTTGACCCTTCGGGTGCGGGCATGGGCAGGTACTACCCATTTCCAAGTGAAAGGAAATTGGGGCGTGACAATATGGTATCAAAGCCCAAGTTCATGGTCTAGTGGACCTAGGATAGTGGGGAGGGATGATTGCTTCTGAGACCCTTAGGAGGCAGTATAGGACACGCCTGATCACCGTGGTTCTATCTGGTTTTCTGGGGTGTACTCAGGGGTAGTTAGACCAAGGAGTAGGACATTTGCATTTAGGTTGGGGTGCATACATGCATTGACATTAGGGCACTAGTTTAATTTCAATATAAATGTTATGATTTGGAATGTTGTGTTGCTGAAAATTGTTGCTGAGAATTGTTGCTATGAATTGTTGTCGTGCAATTCTGAGTGATCATCCTGTATGTTTACATGTGTAAAGTTGCTTGAGTACCTCATGGCCTATAGGGATGAGGGTGTATAGAGCCTGAGAGATGCTGACTCTAGTTCTGTTTAAAATATGTAGACTATGCCTCCTAGGAGAGTAACCCAAGCTACCCCAGCTGTAGAAGATGAGTCTTTTGCACGTGCTGGACAGGAGAGAGAACGGCAAGTAGAGGGCAATGATCCCCTGGAACGGATCATGGCTCAAGTCCGATCCTTAAGTGAGAATGTACAGGGAATGCGTGAGAATCTCAGGGGGGAGATACTAAACGAGGTACGTGAGGAGATGATGGCACGACAGGCAGTGCCACCCTCTCCACCCCGTG
Organism: Taxillus chinensis; assembly: GCA_023512835.1. NCBI lineage: Eukaryota > Viridiplantae > Streptophyta > Magnoliopsida > Santalales > Loranthaceae > Taxillus > Taxillus chinensis. Next base: position 34,979,877 of record CM042092.1, read on the forward strand.
AGGCAGAACGTTCACGTAGGCAGGAAGTGCCAATGAGGCGAGAAGAGGGAGATGTGGTGACACGGTTCCGAAAAGAACACCCACCAAGGTTCAAGGGAGGAGCTGAACCTTTAGCAGCAGAGCATTGGCTGTGACAGGTCGAGCATATATTCTCCTTCCTCTGACCGTAGGAGGAAGACAAGGTGAGGCTGGCAGTCCGACAGTTGGAGGAGGAAACCTTGGAATGGTGGCTCAGCATTTCAGGAAGTCGGGACATGGAGGCCATGTCCTGGAATGAGTTCCTCCAGTTGTTCCATGAGGAGTTCTTCCCAGAGTCGTTGCGGTGGCAGAAACGGGAAGAGTTCAGCAGTCTGAAGTAGGGATCACACTCGGTGGCTGAGTATGAGCGAGATTTTCGAGGGCTGAGTCGGTTTGCTCCAGAAGCAATCTCAAGGGAGGACCTGAAGGCCCATAAGTTTACCATGGGACTCAGACCTGCCCTGAAGCAAAGAGTAGAGATGTTGCGACTAAAGACTTATGCTGAAGTCGTGGACACAACAAAGATTATTGAGAAAGGATTAGAAGAGGGAAGACAGGCTCATCAGGAGCGGCTGGAATAGAGTATGCATGACAAGCAGGGGGAAACCAAGAGACAGAGGGTTAAGCCTGGTAGTGGGACTCTTCCCAAGGACAGGGGCCAAGCTTCAATGGCTCCACCCAGATCCCGTTATTTTGGAGGACAGGGAGGCTCAGCTAGGAGTTTCCCAAGCGGGTGTACCTGTTGTAGCCAGTCAGGGCACGTCATACGTGAGTGCCCCAAGCAGCACCTGAAGTGTCACAATTGTGGGAAAACAGGACACATCAGTACGGTGTGTTTCAGTAGAGGGAACAACCAACGAGCTGGAAGTTTAACACAAGGAGGCAGGCCAGTACGTTCATGGCAAGCCAGTTAGGCTGGTTCCAGTTATACTAGACCACAGGGGGAGAGGCAACCACAAGGAGGTTCGGAGGGGCGTCCAAGTGGACTCCAGGTAGGAACTAAAGGAAAGGCAAGCGAGGCAAGTGGTGGGGCAAGCCAAGGCAGAGTGTTCGCGCTTACCTCAGCTCCAGCAGGGAGGGAGGACTTACCATCACCCTCCGAGGAAGGTGGAGCCGGACCTTCAGTAGTTTGAGGTACTATTTTAATATCTCGCACTGTTGTTGCTGTACTGTTTAATACCAGAGCTTCGTGCTCCCTGATTACCGAGTCCTTGGTTGAGAGCCTTGGACTTGATTGTGTGAGGGATGATAGACCTCTGAGGGTCGAGTCACCAGTGGGCGGTGTGGAGTCAATCTACCAAGTATGTCATGAGTGTGTGCTTACGATAGGAGATGTTGAACTCTCATTTGATTTGTACGTGATGCCTATGAGAACTTTTAGTTTGATTCTAGAGATGGATCGGTTGATGGCCTTTCAGGCTAAGATTGATTGTTATAGACGACGAGTGTCATTTATTTCGCCCACAGGATCTTCCTGTACCCTAGTCGGTGAATGGGATAAGAATGCTGGGAGAGCTGGACCGACGAGGGAGCTATGGGGTAATATTACCCATAGACTTGCCACTCTAACCTTTGAGGAGGAAGGTAACTTAGAGAAAAGGGTGTGGCCGGATGTTGCTGAGAATTTCCAAGATGTGTTTCATGGGGAGTTGTTGGAGTTGCCTCCAAAAAGAAGTATTGAGTTCACGATTGAACTTTTGCCAGCGGTGGGACCCATCTCACAAGTAGCATACCGGATGGGACCTGCCGAGTTGCGGGAGCTTCAAAAGCAAATAAAGGAACTGGGAGATAAAAGTTTTATCTGCCCTAGTACCTCACCTTGGGGTGCACCAGTTTTGTTTGCTAAGAAGGCAAACGGTTCGTTGTGACTTTGTATTGATTACCTGAAGTTGAATCAAGTGACGGTAAAGAACAAATATCCTTTACCGCGGATCGATGATTTATTTGACTAGCTGAGTGGAGCACGGTGGTTCTCAAAGATTGATCTACATTCGGGATATCATCAATTGAGGGTCAGGAGCGAGGACATCCCTAAGACAGCATTCAGGTGCAGATACGGACACTATGAGTGGTTAGTGATGCCTTTTGGGCTCACGAACGCACCGACGGTGTTCATGCATCCATACCTAGATTCCTTCGTGGTGGTATTTATTGAAGACATTCTCGTGTACTCTAAGACCCGAACTGAGCATGAGGAGCAACTGACCGTGGTGTTGTAGACACTATGAGATCATCAGTTGTATGCTAAATTTAGCAAGTGCGACTTCTGGATGCAAGAGGTGCATTTTCTTAGACATCTGGTATCCGCCGAAGGAGTTAGAGTGGACCCAACCAAGATTTAGTCGGTATCATCTTGGAAGAGGCCCACGAACGTTTTTGAGATCCGCAGTTTTTTGGGTCCAGCGGGAGTATCCGGCATTTCGTGGAAGGGTTTTCTCGGTTGGCAGCACCGATGACAGCTCTGACACGGAAGGGAGTCAAATTTGAGTGGACGGATAAGTGTCAGCAAGCCTTTGAGGAGTTGAAAACTCGTTTGACTACTGCACTAGTGTTGAGTCTACCGCAGGAGGGAGTACCATTCGAGGTATATTGTGATGCATCTCGAGTTGTACTGGGGTGTGTTCTGATGCAGGAACACAAAGTCATAACATATGGCTCGCGACAGCTGAAGCCTCATGAGCAAAATTACCCAACGCATGACCTGGAGTTAACAGCAGTTATTTTTGCCCCAAAGTCTTGGCAACATTACCTATTGGGGAAGAAATTTGTGGTATACACTGACCACAAAAGCCTACAGTATATCTTCACCCAAAGAGACCTGAATTTGAGACAGAGGAGATGGGTAGAGTACTTGCAAATGTTTGATTTCACGCTCTCCTACACGCCTGGGAAGGGGAATGTAGTTGTCGACGCGCTGAGTAGAAAGGGAAAAGCTGAGGTTTCCATGAGAGAATGGAAATTGATGGAACAGTTAGCAGTGCTTCATGTACAGCCTGATTTTAGCAGTGGGGAAGCAATCCTGTGTCCTATCACTGTGATGCCAGAGTTATATCAATGTGTCCGTGATGGATAGTTGGGGGACGTGGACTGTGAAGTGATCCAGGCCCAAATAGAGGCCGGTGAGTTGTCAGAGGACTGGACAGAAGGAGTTGAACATGAGTTGAGATTTCAGGGGCGTCTGATAGTACCGCCTTCCTTACGTGAGGATGTGATGAGGGAGTTTCATCATTCCTGTTTGGCTGTGCATCCAGGAGGAACTAAGATTTATCATGCCGTTCGAGCACAGTTCTGGTGGCTGGGACTGAAGAGGAGTATAGTAGAGTTTATTTCCAGGTGCCTTACTTGTCAACAAATTAAAGCAGAGCACGAACGATTTGCGGGTCAATTGTAGCCTTTGCCTGTGGCTGAGTGGAAGTGGCAGCATATTACCACGGATTTTGTGACAGGACTTCCTACCACTTCTGGGAGGAAGGATATGATTTGGTTCATTGTAGACCAATTAACTAAATCGGCCCATTTCTTGGCGGTCCGGGAGCGAGACTCTATTGGCACGTTAAGCCAGTTGTATGTTGATGAGATTATCCCATTGCATGGAGTGCCTTTGTCTATTGTTTTAGACAGGGATGCGCAGTTTACATCTCAGTTTGGGGGTGGTTTGCAAGAAGCATTGGGAACACGACTTAATTTGAGTACTACTTTCCATCCTGAGACTGATGGTCAGTCAGAGAGGACCATTCAAACATTAGAAGACTTGTTGAGAGCTTATGTACTTGATTTTCGAGGATCATGGGCTTCTCACCTTCCTCTGTTAGAGTTTGCCTATAATAACAGCTACCAGTCTTCTATTGGGATGGCCCCGTTTGAGGCATTGTATGGTATACCCTGTCGGTCTCCATTATGTTGGGCAGAAGCTGGAGAAGCAGCTATGTTGGGACCTCAATTGGTCCAAGAGGCTACGGCAAAAGTACAGCTGATTAGGTAGCGCCTTCTTACAGCTCAGAGCAGACAAAAGTCTTATGCAGATCGGCGATGCCGACCGTTGGAGTTTTTGGTGGGAGACCACGTATTCCTTTGTGTTTCTCCACGGAGGGGGCATAAAAGAATTGGAAAGGGATCCAAGTTGTCTCCTCGATATATTAGACCGTTTGAGATTTTGAGCAGAGTTACACCTGTTGCTTATAGGTTGGCATTACCTCCCAGTTTGAGTAGAGTTCATGATGTTTTCCATAAAGTTGCAGAAATATCATCCAGATCCCACACATGTGTTGGATTGGAGTACTCTGGATATTGAGGAGGATGTAACAGTTGTTGAGGCACCAATCCGTATTTTGGATAGGCGCGAGAAGCAGCTGCGAGGTAAGACTATTCCATTGGTTCGGGTGTTGTGGAAACACCGAGGTATGGAGGAAGAGACTTGGGAACATGAGGCTGAGATGTGTGCTCACTACCCTGACCTGTTCGAGGACGAACAACCCTGAAGGGGGGAGGAAGGCAAACATCAACATAATCAGGTACTTGTCTAACTGGTTACGTGACCTGAGAGTATTTCTTTTGACATCGTTGCATGACCATGTGGTGTGTATTAATTTGTGTTAGAGGTCTATTCATTGGTTGTGGTTGTTGTTTTCTTTCATTGCATATTTTCTTTTCGAGGACGAAAAGTCTTTAAGGGGGAGAAGATGTAAGGACCCGTGTTTTGGGATGTGAGGAGTTAATCGCAGTTTTGCCTTTTCGAGTAGCAAATTGTTGGGTTTTGAGGAGTTTTATTTCAACACACATTGCTATAACACCTTTTATGATGATGAGGAAGCTTGAGGCAAAATTTGAGCCCAAAAGGAGGTGCCCGCAAAAATGGTTGTCACGGGTAGAGTTTTTTTTTCATGGGAGCCTTCCTGACATTGTTCTAAGGCTTGGGGAAAAATCCTAGGGAATTTGGAGGTGCCGTGACAATGGCCTTTGTCACGTGCAGCCTCCATTAGCTTGGTTTTGTGATCCTTGTAACTTTTTCCCAAAGAACCATGTTGAAATTATGGATATTTTGTCATATATGGATGTTAAAAGGTTGTAGTGTCTATCAAAACTACGTCGTTTTGATGCTGGGCTTCATTTAATCAAAACTACGTCATTTTGATGCTGGCTTCATTTAATCAAAACTACGTCATTTTGATGTCAAGGTGACTATATAAAAAGGTGGAGCTCTAAGGATTAGGGTTCTTCATTCTTGTAAGGCCAGAGAGAGAGAGAGGGAGGATCCAAGGCCGACGATCTAAGGTTCCTGCTGACGACGTGAGACCGGAGGCGTTGAGGTAGCTAGCATACAACGATCTGTTATATTCCCAAATTCTGGAGGTAGGGATTCGTTGTCAACCCTCGTACCCCTCCCAAATTCTGGATTTTCACCTATCATAAATGAATTCTGTAATTTTGGTAATGGATCTGTTGTGATTCTTCTCTTAACCCCAATTCTGTGAATGAGATGATGAATATATATATGTATATGCATGTGTTGGATTAATATGAGATTTTTAATATATACATATATATATATATATATATATATCTATAAAAATGCGAAAAGAATTGATTTGGATGATGTCCATGAGTTGAGTTTGCCTAAAAAAAACTTGCTAAAACAGTTCAAGAACACCTACATAGGTAAAATTGTAAACTGTGATTGTTATTGAGAATGTTGTTGCACTGCATGAGCTGAGTGCACTGTTGAGTTATATTGTTATGCCTGAGTTGTGCTTGCTGAGTTATATTAAAATGTTTGAATTGAGATATGTTGCTGAGTACCTTGTATTGAATTAAAATATATTGTTGAGTACCTTGTACTAAATTGAGATGTATGCCTGAGTTGCATTACTGAGATACACTTGCGCTTGAGCTGTGTTTACTGAGATGTACTTGTTGAGATGCTATGAATTTGTGATTGAGATTGAGTACCCAAATACATGTGGGTTGAACTGAGTTATGGGCCAGGCACAATTACTAGACCCTTTGAGATTTGGCCAGGACTGCGGTCCTGAGTCTTGGTGTTGCACTCACGATGGTGGGCTAAGTCTGTACCCATTCCTGTGGGTAGGTATGGCGTCCGAGGAGGTGATGGCCATATCTGACTCGGGTGGAAAATGTTGCATTGATGTCCATGCAACATTCGCCTGGATGTGGTATGCCATGTCGCCGTGGTGGCGGGGTGTCCTCTACCCTCCAGTGTGAGCACAGGTAAATGGTGTGTTACTGGGTGATGTTTGCTGCTTAGCTTTAGGCACTACACGAGCACAAGCATACACTTGTCATGCATATTGTAGTGGGATGGGTCTGGGGAGACTGGAACCCTACTGAGCTCTGGTTTGCTCACCCCTCCTATACACTGTTCTTTTGCAAGGTCTAGCAGGCGGTAGGTGAAAGAGCTGTGGTGGTAGACCACTGAGGCTGAAGACTTTATGTTAGTTTCATTGTTTTTTTGTGGATTCCTGTTTTATGGTTTGGATTATTTGTAAACAGAGCACATTGTGGTTTGATGGGAGTTTTTCCCCTATTGAGTTGTAATGAACTTTGACACCTTTGAAATGTAATAATTGAGATATGGTTATTGTTTGATTTGTGGTTGTGTGCATGGTTTGGGAGTAGGAGCATGCCCCATGGCATGTTAGCCTGGTTGTACAAGTTTGGGGAGAGCACCCGTGTTATAAGTCCTTTTTAGGTGCTTGCACCAACCCCTTGACCCTTCGGGTGCGGGCATGGGCAGTCACTACCCATTTCCAAGTGAAAGGAAATTGGGGCGTGACATTACCGAATCTCCGATAGATGCTCTCGAGAGATTCCCCAGGTTTGTCATTGAAACTCTCAAAGTTCTGTCTGAGAGTACAGATAACATTCTGCATTTGGGACCGACTTCCCTCATAGAGGATTGTCAGTTTATCCCAGAAAGCTTTCGCTGTCGTGCAGCCCTGGACGTCCGTGAAAGCTTCGGAATCCAAAGACGATGTAACATATGCCAGAGCCTTTTCATTAGCACACTGTCATGCTCTTTCATCATTGGTGAGTTCAGCATCAGTCTTTGGTCTTCTAGCTCCATGTTCTCCGATTGTCATCCGAGTGGGTATCTCTTGATGAAGACACGGCCACATGAGATGTGTCATCACTGGTTTTCGTCTGGGCCCTTTTGGGGTGAGCTCAAACTAAACCAATGGTGAGAAATTTTAGAGTCGCCACCAACTGTTTTTGGGGTACAGTTGGATACCCTCTACTTTGAGTAGTTTTAAGCGTATGGTCTGCGTTATCAGAGATGGGTTCGGGAGTTGGTTACGTGTAGGGAAAGATTAGCACCCCTACAGCGCCCTTTCGGTATCTAATTTAGGAGGAGGAGATTTTATTTTATTCATACTGCCATGACTGGCTAAGTTAAAAAGTTTATGATTTTTATTTGGCTAAGTTATTTATTAAAGTCATGGTTAAAATGGATTTATCCTAAATTTCTAAAGGTATTCCTAAAGGTTTTGGATTTTTGAAGTGAATAATGAGATCCTAGGGATTGGTTTGTTTTTTGGTTTTACTCTTGAAAATTGAAATCCTAAAAAATATTTGTTTATTTTTCCCCCTTTTTTGGTTTGGGTTAGAACATGCATTTTGTGTTTGTTTTTCTATATTTTTTTGTTGCTTTTTTTTTTGTTTTTTTTTGTTGGAAGACATTTGGAAAACATTTTATGAAAACATTTTCAAAACATGTTGAAGAGATTTTAAAAAAAAAATTATTAAAAAACGTTTTTTTTTTTTTTTTTTTTTTTTTTTTTTTTTTTTTTTGTTTGTTTTTTTGTTTTGTTTTGTTTTTTTTGTTTGTTTGTTTGTTTTGTTTTTTTTTTTGGGTTACAAAACATACATTTTTTTGTTTTCTATATTTTGTAAAAAAAACATTTTGACCCTTTTTTTTGCTTTTGTTTTTTTTTTTTTTTTTGGAAACCTTTCTTTCTTTTCCCTTTTTTTTTTTGTTCTGTGAACCCAAAATCTTAAAGCCAATTTAGGAACATATGCATGAAAATAAAAACGTGGAGTGTGTGATTATGGCATCCACAAAAGAAAAAGAAAATCACTCTTTTTTTCTCTTTTTTTTTTTCATGTTCTCCCTCTCTCTCTCCTTTTTCTTTTCTGTTTTCCCTTTCTTTTTACTATACTTTACATATTACAACATAGACATAGGAAGAAATATAGGAAAATACAATGAAAAAGGCTGAAAAGCAATTACATCAAATATAGATAAGCTAAAAAACGAAAATTAGAAAAATGCTAAAAAAATAATTACACCAAATATAGATACAAATAAACTGAAAAAAGTATTGAAAAGATAAGGGCTGAACCGACTTTGAAGCTTTGCAACGCCAATCTTCTGCTTGAGCTCCCGCCGGCGCTGATAATCACTTGCGTAGAACCAATAAGATCTGACAAGAGGTTTGTGAGGGGGGATTTCTTGGTATTTGAAGAGTGGAGTGGTGTATTTTCCTGGGTTTTGAGTTTTTTTGATGACTGGAAATAAGGAGAGTAGGCGTGAGAAATAGGGGATTGGAAAGGGATTGGTGTCTTTATGTTTTTCGCTTGCCGAACACGCAGAAAAAAGGTCAAGTTGGGACTGTTTTTTGTGTTTTTTTTTTTGCCGAGAAAAAAAAAGGAGTCAGGGTGAGATAGGAGAGAAAAAGGATGAAGGAGTAATGTTGATTGCAGAAGACTGGGCGTTTAATCTGAAAGGATGGCAGTCAGGGAGGCGTGGAAGAGTGATCTTTTCTCTGGTTTTTGAGTTTCTCTCTCTTTTTTTTTTCTGTCTCTGTTTTTTCCTTTTCTTTCTCTGTTTTTTTTTTGCTCTCTCTGGTTTGCAGGTTTCTTTTCCCACGATGATGGCTCTCTCTGTGTGTTTTTTTTCACGATGATGGCTCTCTCTTTTTTTGATGGCTCTCTTCAATGAAAACCCACTCTCTTCTTTTTTTTTTGGCTCTCTCCAACGAAAAAACTCACTCTCTCCTGCGCAGGGAATGGATGACTGCATTTTAAGGGCTGCAGAAATTTTTTTTGGATGGATTATCATTAATTGCTGCATTTAATGCTCTATTATGAAGGTAGCGTTTTTAATTGCAGATTTTGTATTTTGTCTGGTGGACAGCTTGTGCAGGAAACAGGTGAGCTCGTGATTGCCTTTTTGAATTTGTATTTTAGCAGCACATGTGATTGACAGGTTGGTGAGAAATGATTCTTTGTTAGGTGGCCAGCGCATAAAACAAGCCCCGTGAATGACCAGCGAGAGGAAAAAAAGGAAACCCGTGAGAAAAAGCCGGCGCGAACAGCCAGCGAGAAAAAAATCAGCGAAGGCAAAAAAAAGGGTCGGAGGTTCGAAGTGTCGGCAGGTCGGAGCGTCGGCAGGTTGAAGTGGCGGCAGCGAGGCTTCGAGGGTCGAAGGGTCAGAGGTGGAAGGCGTACGGGTGCTGCGGGTCGAAGGCGTCGTAGCGAGACTTCGAGGGTCGTGGGCGTCGTAAGTCGCGGGTCGAAGTGTTGGCAGCGAGGCTTCGAGGGTCGAAGGGTCGAAGGTTAGAAATCAGCAGATCAACGGGGCTTCGAGGCTTCAAGGCTTTGAGGCTTCGAGGCTTCGGGGCTTCGAGGCTTCGGGGCTTCGAGCTTCGGGACTTCGGGGCTTCGAGCTTCGGGGCTTCGAGGCTTCGAGCTTCGGGACTTCGGGGCTTCGAGCTTCGGGCTTCGAGGCTTCGGGGCTTCGAGGCTTCGAGGTTCGGGACTTTGGGGCTTCGAGCTTCGGGGCTTCGAGGCTTCGAGCTTCGGGGTCAATGGGTCGAAGTGTCGGCAGGTCAACGGTCAACGGTCAACCCCTTTTTTTTTCTTTTTTTTTTAATTACCTTTTTACCCCCACCAAAAATGCAAAAATGGATAACCTTCCAGGAATTGTTTGGGGAGATCCGTATTCGCCTACATAGGCATTTTGCACTTTTGCTGGCAGTTTGACCAGGGGCATTGACCGTCTTTTGGCAAGTTTGACTTTTTCCAACGAAAGTTGTTTTGGCCATAACTTCTTCATTTTAAGTCCGATTTGAGCTCGGTCAAGTGCGTGGTCTCCAATTTTCATCCTCCATCACCTGGTGTTGTTCTTGGGGCGCTTCAAAGACTTGTAGCAGAAGTCATTAATTTTGAACTCCCCCATCCGTGTCAATTGTATCCATCTCGTGCAGATTGCGGTAGACCATTCCTTGGAAGTATGGGATCATTGTGGACCTGTTCAACAAGGTATATGGCATAGGCAGAAAGGTATATCAAATGGGGTTAGTATGTCCAACCTGGACAAAATAGGGTCCTACAGCTGCCCCTCTTTGTGCACTGTTTGTATACAAACAGCGTACAAAGATAAAAGGGAGTCATTTTGGACGGGTTAGAGCACTTACCTGACATACCTAGAGGAAGAAGTGCGACGGTTGGGTTTGTCCCCGAGAGGGAAAAGGGGCTTCACAGGCCGGTGTGCTTGGATAATACTTGATGAGGCATCTAAGGTCGCTTGATACCGGAGATTGAAAGCCTACAACAATGACAGGCTTGAACTGAAAAAGAGAAAAGTCCCACAACAATGATGGTCTTGAATTGAAAACTGAAAGGCCCACAGCAACGATAGGCTCGAATTGAAAAATGGAAAAAGGCCAAATAATGATGGTCTTGAATTGAAAACTGAAAGGCCCACAGCAACGATAGGCTCGAATTAAAAATAGAAAAAGGCCCACAACAACGATGGGCTTGAATTGAAAACGGATAGCCCACAGCAACGATGGGCTTGAACTGAAAATGGATAGCCCACAGCAACGATAGGCTTAAAGTGAAAACGGGAAAGCCCACAGCAACGATAGGCTTAAAGTGAAAATGGAAAAGCCCACAGCAACGATAGGCTTAAACGGAAAAATGAAAGGCCCACTGCAACGATAAGCTTGAATTGCAAATGGAAAGCCCACAGCAACGATAGGCTTACATTGCAAATGGATCGCCCGCAGCAACGATAGGCTTGAATTGAAAATGGAAAGCCCACAGCAACGATAGGCTTAAAGTGAAAATGGGAAAATGAAAGGCCCACTGCAACGATAGGCTCGAATCGAAAATGGAAAGCCCACAGCAACGATAGGCTTAAATTGTAAATGGATAGCCCACAGCAACGATAGGCTTGAATTGAAAATGGAAAGCCCACAGCAACGATAGGCTTGAATTGAAAACGGATAGCCCACAACAACGATAGGCTTGAACTGAAAATGGATAGCCCGCAGCAACGATAGGTTTAAAGTGAAAATGGGAAAGCCCACAGCAATGATAGGCTTAAAGTGAAAATGGAAAAGCCCACAGCAACGATAGGCTTAAATGGAAAAATGAAAGGCCCACTGCAACGATAGGCTTGAATTGAAAATGGAAAGGCCCACAGCAACGATAGGCTTAAAGTGAAAACGGGAAAATGAAAGGCCCACTGCAACGATAGGCTCGAATCGAAAATGGAAAGCCCACAGCAACGATAGGCTTAAATTGCGCATGGATAGCCCACAACAACGATAGGCTTGAATTGAAAATAAATAGCCCACAACAACGATAGGCTTGAATTGGGAAGACTTGTTGGAGACATCAAATGGTATTTGGGGAAATGCTTTAAGGAATTGGTGAGTTTGGGAAGTAACCCAATTTAAGCTCCCTCTACGAGTTCACTCAAGGAGATCGCTCTACGAGGTGACCCAAAATGGGAAAAGGTTGTCGAGTGCCAAAAGGATGCGTTTAGACTTTGGGGCAATTGCAAGGAAAGAGTTGTACAGTTGAACGAAGAAAGCTAGGATAGCTTGGAGAGAAGTTTGCTGAATATGAGCTCCTAGGATCTCCAGAGGCAGCAACATTCCTGCAATTACAGAGTATGTTGAATGTATGCCAATGATGCATGGAATGCAATGTGCTATATGCGGGGATGCATAAACCTCAACTTGTGGTGAAATATGATGCAATGTGATGCTATGCGATGTATGCATTGAATGCCACGTGATGTATTACTGAGGGTTTAACCAGGGCTAGAGATCTATCTCAATGTTGTTGGAGTGGTTGGCTAACATTCAACTTGTTGGGGAACAACGTTCTCTTTGGATGGAAAGTCCGTCCTGTCTTTGCTGGGGAACTCCCTGTTGTGCATGAAGGGTATGTAAAATTTCGCTTTGCCATATTGAGGAGCTTGATTTGACGGCTTCTTTGGGGATAGTGATATCTCGTGGAGATATGAGTACTCCGAGTTGGGGGCTTTAAGTTGTTTGGGGATTTTGAGCTTGGCCCTACTTATAAGGCAATGCTAGAAGAGCTTACTGGGGATTTAAGATGTTCTACTTGAATGTGAAATGAAAATGATGTAACATGATTAAAGAGATAAAAAAGATTTTTGCTGGTTTAATTCCACAAAACATATTTATATCATAAAAAGTGTCATATTGTCATAATCTGATAAATAGAATCGCAAGTCTTTAAAAGCATAACGTACAAATTTGATTCGAGTGTGCCGCAGGTTTGACCAAGTCTTCCACCGTTTGCAGTCGCTATTTTTGGATGATGTTGTCTCTACTGCTTGCAATGGACCCTATTTGTTGTGGTCCTGATCCTTTTAGTTTCTGACTGAACTGGTTTCACCCTTCAAGATTTATTGTTGGCTTTGTATTTTACCCTTGGTGCCCTTTCGGGTTTTCACCAAGTCCGCCTTTGTTTTCTTTTTTGTCTTTTCTTGGAGCTTTGTATTTTACCTTTGGTGCCCTTTTGGGTTTTCACCAAGTCCGCTCATTACAGGAATGAGAATCTTGTTGGGAGACATGAGAGTTAAGCATAAAACTTTTTGACGACGTCACTATTCACTGGATTAGGAAGCTCATCTCCGTCCATTTTGGCAAGGATCAATGCGCCTCCCGAGAATGCTTTTTTCACAACATATGGGCTTTCATAATTGGGAGTCCACTTTCCTCGATGGTCATGCTGGATTGGCAAGATCTTCTTGAGGACAAGATCACCCTCTTGAAAGCTTCTGGGCTTCACCTTTTTATTGTAATTGTTCATCATTCTCTATTGATGCAGCCGTCCTCTGCAAACTGCTGCCAGGCGCTTGCCCTCAATTAAATTCAACTGCTCATAACGACTTTGGGCCCATTCTGCTTCTTTGAGCTGAGTATCCTTAAGTACTCGGAGGGAAGGTATCTCCACTTCGACCGATAGAACTGCTTCCATGCCATAGACCAAAGAAAATTGAGTTGCCCCAGTCGATGTACGCACTGAGGTACGATAAGCATGCAAAGCGTAAGGTAGCTTCTCATGCCAATCTTTGTACGTTTCAGTCATCTTTCTGATAATGTTCTTGATGTTCATGTTGGCTGCCTCGACTGCTCCATTCATCTTTGGGCGATAGGGGGTCGAGTTGCGGTGTTGAATTTTGTATGTTTCGCACAACCTCCCTATCATCCGGCTGTTCAAATTCGCAGCATTGTCCGTTATGATCTGCTCAGGAAGACCATATCGGCATATGATGTTGTTCCGTATAAATCGAAGTACCACAGCCTGCGTGACATTAGCGTATGATGCTGCTTCTACCCACTTGGTGAAGTAATCAATGGCTACTAAAATGAAACGATGACCATTAGACGCTTTTGGAGATATTGGTCCGATAACGTCAATGCCCCAAAGTGAGAATGGCCACGGGGAGACCATCACGTGTAGTTTGGACGGTGGTACTTGAATCTTGTCACCATAAATTTGACACTTGAGGCATTTGCGCACATATTCAATGCAATCTTTTTCCATGGTGAACCAATAGTAGCCTATTCGCATGATTTGTCTTGTTAATGCATGTCCGTTTGCATGTGAACCGCATTCCCCTTCGTGCACTTCTTTCATTATCTGTATTGACTCTTCTTTTGCCACACACCGCAGTAATACCATATCATGGTTTCTCTTATACAGAAGTGAGCCATCGAAATAATAGTTGGATGCAAACCTTCGGATATTCCTCTTATCGAGTTCGGTGGCCTCTGCTTGGGTATTCTTGCTTAAGCAAATATTGTTTGACGTCCTCAAACCAAGGTTTTTCTTCAGTATGTCCTTCAATGGCCATGCAATGTGCAGGAACATCTCGTAGACGGATATCGAAAGACTGAACTTCTAACTTTGTGTCTAGTCGAATGAGGGAGGCTAGAGTTGCCAGCGCTTTAGGGAGCTGGTTGCATTCCCTGGGCATATGCTCAAATGTGATGTCTTCGAAATGCTCGGCTAACTCTACAACGTGCTTCCGATATGGGATTAATTTGTGGTTTCGAGTCTCCCATTCACCTCTTACTTGAAAAATGATGAGTGCCGAATCGCCGAACACTCGTAATTTTTTGATTCCTTTGTGAATGGCTTCTTGAAGTCCCATCACACAAGCCTCATACTCTGCCACATTGTTTGTACAAGGGAAGGTTAGCTTTGCCGCCATGGGGAAATGTTCGCCTTTTGGGGATATCAGGATGGCCCCAACACCGTGACCTAAGAGACTAGAGGCTTCATCGAACCACATCGTCCATATGTCTGATACTTCGGCCTAAATGATGTTAATGTGCTCATCTGGGAAGCCAATAGTCATGGGCTCAAAGTCTTCCAGCTTTATCTGCGCATACGTCGGCTATCGCACTTCCTTTTATGGCTTTTTGAGGTACGTAGATGATATCGTACTCCGATAGGATCAACTGCCATTTGGCGATTCTTCCAGAAATGGATGGTTTTTCCAAAAGATATTTGAGCGGATCATGCCTTGAAATCAGCCAAGTAGTATGATAAAGGGTGTATTGCCTCAATCTTCTTATTATCCAGACAAGAGCACAGCACGTCTTCTCCAAGGGCGTGTAGTTTTCTTCATTGATGGTGAACTTCTTGCTGAGGTAATGAATGGCCTGCTCCTTATTGCCTGTAGAATCATGTTGCCCCAAGACACAACCCATCGCTGACTCCTGAACGGTCAAGTATAAGATCAGAGGTCTATCCGGTACTGGTGGGATCAAAATGGGTGGATTAGACAGATATTGTTTGATCTTGTCAAAAGCTTCTTGACATTTGTCATTCCAAATTTCTAGGTTGTTCTTTCGTAAAGTCTTGAAAATGGGTTCACATGTGGCTGTCAGTTGGGAAATAAATCGGGCAATATAATTCAGTCGCCCTAGGAATCCTCTAACCTCCTTGATGGTCCGTGGTGGCGGCATCTCTTGGATAGCTCGAACTTTATCTGGATCGATTTCCACTCCTTTTTGGCTCACAATGAAACCCAACAGTTTTCCCGACATGGCTCCGAAAGTGCACTTTTCGGGGTTCAATTTCGATTGATATTTCCGTAGCCTGTTGAAGAGCTTGCGGAGTACTTCGATATGATCTTCGGTGCTTCGAGATTTGGCTATCATGTCGTCCACATATACCTCGACTTCTTTATGCATCATGTCGTGGAATAGGGTCACCATGGCTTGCCGATAGGTTGCCCCCGCATTCCTCAGGCCAAAAGGCATCACGTTATAGCAAAAGGTGCCCCAAAGTGTCGTGAATGTGGTCCTCTCTTTGTGTTCGGGGGCCATACGAATTTGATTATAGCCCGAGAAACCATCCATGAAGGAGAATAGGGCATGTTTTGCTGTATTATCCACTAAGGCATCAATATGAGGAAGCGGGAAGTTGTCTTTCGGACTGGCCCAATTCAGATCTCTATAGTCAACACACATGCGTACTTTGCCTCCTTTCTTTGGTACTGGTACAACATTAGCGACCCATTTTGGATAGTGGGAGACACTTAGGAAACCTGCATCCCATTGCTTTTTGACTTCTTCTTTAATCTTTAGTATCATCTCTGGCCTCATTCTTCGCAATTTCTGCTGTACTGGCTTGCACTCTGGCTTCACGGGTATGTGATGTTGCACTATATCTGTGTCTAACCCGGGCATATCTTGGTATGACCATGCAAAAATGTCGATGTAGCTTCTTAACAACTCGATTAACTTCCTCCTGATGTCGGTAGCTATCAAAGACCCCACCCTCAATTCTTTTGGTTCAGATGTCGTCCCCAAATTCACTGTTTCTACTGGGTCTTCACTTGGAACGGATAAACGGTCTTCCCTTTCCAATAGGCGTATAATCTCCCCTGATAGCTCAGGTGTCTCTTCTGTCTCATTCTCATCAGCTTCAAACACGGGCTGCTCCCAGTTTGGACTTTGGTCAAACCTTTGGCATCTCGTTTCGCTTTCGCATACTATGTTTTCATTGACATTGTGATACCTGTTTATAAGAGAATGACAAGTTGGTAACCAAATATGATATGCATATGTGATGAATGGAATGCATCATGAAAGATTTAAAAAACACATTTTATTGGAGGGTTTAAGGAAAAACAAATGTTCACAGCTTCAAAGTACATTAAAATAGAATACATTAGATCCCAGCGACCGTAAGCATTACATTATGGGGAGGTCCAGGCTGGTCCAATTGTTCAAAGGCTGGTTGGGATCCTCTCGCACTAACTGAACCATCTCGCTTGGTGCATGCTCATTTATGTCCAGTACGGCTGCAGTTCCCGTCTTGGGCTCAGGTTGGCTCTTGTGGATAAACCCTCCACTTCGGAATGTAACATTCAAAGGGGGAAAGCTTCTCCTTTCTTCTTGTACTGGCCTTTTCTGCAACCTTGCCATTCTGACTTCCCTCTTCTCGATAGCTTCTCTCTGTCTATCAGCTTTTGTAGGGACGTAGCCTAGCCCAAACTTTTCGGTATTTTCTCGGATGGTCAGGGGTTTCTGAATCCCCTGAGCTGTCAGGCCTAATCCTTGCCCCGGTTTGTACCCCTGTTTGATCATAGTGGCTGCAACCATTTTTGCTGCCTTCGAGAGACGATGGTCTGGGGCTGAAGCGACGTTCACCATCTCAAAAGCCCGATAGGAGCATTCTGGCACATCTTCGTTGCTTTCAACATAAGGGACTGATGTCGGTTTGGTGATGAGGAAACTTGTCTCTCCAGAGATGCAGATGAGCTGGTCCCCCATTAAATACTTCATCTTTTGGTGGAGACTGGACGGCACTGCCCCCGCCATGTGGATCCAGGGTCTTCCCAACAAACAATTATAATATGGCGTGATGTCCATCACCTGAAATTCCACCGTAAAAGTAGCTGGCCCAATCATGAGTGGAATATCCAGAGTTCCCACCACGTCACGCTTTCCTTCATCGAATGCCCGTACCTTCATCGTACAGGGACGCATATAGGACGCGTCAATTGGAAGTTACTGCAGTATATGCAAGGGCATAATGTTCAAGGCCGAGCCGTTGTCAATGAGTACACGGGCTATGGTGTGCTCCTTGCATTTGACCGTGATGTGCAAAGCTTTTATATGTCCTTTCCCTTCTTGGGGTAGCTCGTCATCTCCAAAGCTAATGACGTTGTTCATGATGAGGTTACTGGCGATTCCGTCAACATTTGCCACTGAGACGGTCGGTGGAACATAGGCTTGGCTCAGAACTTTCAGCAGTGCTTCCTGGTGAGGTTGGGAATCCATCATTAATGAGAGTAAGGAGATGCGAGCCGGTTGCCGACTTAATTGATCCACAATATTATACTCGCTCTGCTTCATGAGTTTCAGAAATTCTGTGGTTTCTTCTTCAGTGATCGGTGTTCCCTTCTTTGTTGCTTCCAGTGTAGGCTCAATGTCTTGTTCTACAGCTTTTTCTTTCCTTGCTTTGTCAACTATCTCAGGGGCGTAAGCCCGACCGCTCCTGGTCTTCTTTTCTGCTATAGCGGCTCCCTGAACTACCTCACAGTTATAGTTCCACGGGACTGCATTATCCGTCTTGTAGGGGAAAGGGGCAGGCACCCGTATGGTGAGAGGTGTGATTCCATGAGGCAGTAGCGAGATTTCTGGAGTCTTGACATTCAAGACAAGGGGGGTTGGCACCCATGACGGTGTGTATGACACATCTCTTTGAATCATGTGGCTTTGACTGCCTATCTCTTCTGTGGAGAATTCGATCATCCTTTGATCCATGAGTTTTTGCACCACCTCAGAAAACTCAGTACATTCTGTGATGTTATGTCCCCATGACATCTTGTGATAAGGGCATTGCTTTTCCCCATCTGTTCCTTTCCCTGCCTTTGGCGCGTCTTTGGCCAGTATATATCCATGCTCCTGTAACAGAGTAAACAAATACATTTTCTCCATTTGTACTTGAGAGAACCTTTCCCGTCGCCCTTCCTTCTCGATACTAGCAACATTGTCGGAGTGTTCTGGGAGAGGATTGTTGTTCACATTTGGTGTCCCAGCCAGTGAGGAAAAATCCAGCCACTTTGCATCCTTTAATGCCTGAACCTTCCTTTTGAACGTTATACAGTTTTCGATATCATGTCCAGCTCCACCTGCATGATATTCACACCTGGCATCCGGCTTGTACCAAGCCGGGGGAGGAGTCTTTATTTCTCCCAAGGGTATAGGGGTTACCATCCTTGCCTCTAAAAGCTTGGGGTATAGTTCGGCATATGTCATTGGGATCGGGTCAAACTCTTGTCGTGGTCGACGAGAAGCCTAATTCGCTCCTGCTTGTTGGGTCGGGGCCCTTGGTTGCCCCTATCCTTGGACTCCTGGTCCTTCCTGAGTTGCTGGCCTTGATTGCTCTGGGTATGGCGCTCTCAGTTGAAATGAGTTAGGTACCATTGAGTATGGAAATGGGACGCCTCCTTGCGGCAGGTATGGCATGAATTGGGGAGATGGAGCAGGTGCAGCATAAGCAGCTACCGGTGACCCTCTGTAGCACACTGGCGCTTGGTGGAACGTTGGTTTGTATTGACTGGTGTGATGGGTATACCAAGTTGGTTTCATTTTCCTTCTTTTTCGCTGGTGGTTGAAACCGTTTTGATGCCTCAGCTGCATCACCCTTTAGCTTTCCTCCTTTAATTCCACTCTCCACACGTTCACCGGATGCAACCAAGTCTGCGAAACTGTTGGAGACGTTACCGATTAACTTCTCATAGTAGACACCTTTTAGCGTGTTGATAAAAAGGGTAGTGAGTTCTCTTTCGGTAAGAGGAGGTTGAACCTCCACAGCGGCCTCTCTCTATCTTCGCGCATAATCTTTGAAATTCTCCTTGCATCCCTTTTCCATGGACTGAAGGGTTAGTCGATCCAGCGTTAGCTCGGTGACATGTTTGTACTGTGCCAAGAAGGAAGTTGCTAATTCCTTCCATGTCTTAACGCGGTTTCCATTCAGTTGAAAGTACCAGCGAAGGGATGCCCCGGTTAGGCTCTCCTGGAAACAATGCATGAGGAGCTTGTCTTCACCAGCATAAGCAGCCATCTTTTAACAATACATGGCCAGATGTGTCCTCGGACATCGGGTCCCGTTGAACTTTTCAAACTCTGGCATTTTGGATTTTGGTGGTAGCACCACCCCAGGGACTAAGCATAAGTCTTGCGGGCTGGTCAAGCCATAGCTGTCCATGCCTTCTACGGCTTTCAATCTTTCCTCGAGTCGGCGTAGAGCAGGAGACTCAATATTTTCCTGAGGAGCTGGGGAACCCACCACTTCCATTACATTTCCTGGTGTGGGCATAGTGAAATGAGTTTGATTTGGGGTTGGAGGTTGTGCCATAGCAGGATGGTATGTGGGTGCCTGGCTTGGAGCCAGGTTGGGTGACTGAATGGCCTCCTGCCCCTGCTTTTGATGGTGATTGATAGTTCCCCCTATCGGGGTTCTTCCTCTTTCCTCAGTCAATTTCGTGAGCATTTCCATAATTGTAGACATTTGCCCCTGTAGGGTTTGTTGTGACTGTTCCAACCCCATGAGTCTGTTCTCTGTTTCTTCTGCCATTGGCTGCGGTTGAGGTATTTGATTGCGCCGGGATCTGAGATTGTAAGAGTGCGCAATCCTAGAGGGAGGCTGTTACCCACCTGGGTACAAGGGAACTTTTATTTGATTTTTCATTTGATATGCATGTATGCATGAATATCTATGCAGAGGGTTAAAGAAACAAACAACTTTATTGCAAAAAAAAAAAACACTCAATACAAACGTACAATGCTGAAATGCCATGTAAAATGAAAGCTATCACTACGTGATCTTAAGGCATTCTTCCAGTCATCTCCTAAGGAGCACGACGCCTCTTTCTCTGGGGTGGTCGTTTACCTGCTTCCTCCCTCTGCTTCATTATCATCTCGATCTGTTTTTCCCTCGCTTGCAACCTTTGAAGAGCTCCTTCTAGAGATGCTTCTAGCCTCTGGATCTGCTTGCCTTAAAGTCCGATTCTCCTGGAGGATAGCCTTCATGTCTGAAGTTAGCTGTGGCTTGTGTTGTGCCCTCCAAGATATGTATGCTGGGAAAACACCAGGTTTTGAACTGTTGGGTTGAATCTTGTGTGGTGTGGACCATGCTTGATACATCTTCTTGCCTTCTTCTGTGAGCATGGTTCTGCTGTAAGTGAAGTCACACTCTTCCATGCCAAAGAGCACGGGAATAATTTGATGACGCCCCACTTGTCTTCCCACTTGCAGTGGTGCATATGCAGTTCCTCCCCAGGGACCTAAAAGTGGAACCCAATTGTAGTCCCCGCAGCTATATGTCATGGAGACCACTGGCATCCAAGGAGCAGTCCAGGTAATGTCGCCTGTGAGGTTCCCCAACTTCTTTTTCTAGCTTTCAAAGTCTTTTGGTAGGCTCCACTTGCTGAGCAGAATATCTAGTAGTGTTGTGGCTGGTACTTGATAAACAGCAGAGAAACAATGAACACTACAGGGGAAATGACCTTGCTACCAAGTACATAGGAGAGGTAAGCACCCCATGAACTGTCCCGAGCCTTTACTCCTTAGGTAAGTAAGAGATCGGATGGTTTCAGCCAAGATAGCAGGAGTAGGGTCACATCCTTTGAACACCTGCTGGACCAAATCTACAATTGCCCCATCAATGTGGGCTGGTATCCTCGGGAAAATGACTAGCCCATATATAGCTAGTGTAAGCAATTTGTGTGCCTCCGCTTCCGTTGCAGTTTGTATTATTTCTTTGATTGTTGCCCATGGAAGATATTTGCGCCCACCGTAAGTTGTGACCGCCGGTGAGTCCCATACTGGCTTTCCCATAATCTCAGCAAAGGCCCTTCGGCATGACCTTCTGGGCTCTGGCAGATAGATTTTCATTTTGTTTTCCACGGGGATATCCAGTAATCTTCGATTCTTCTATCGTGGGAACAAGATCTAGGCCGTTCAAGTCGAAGCACCACCGTCGAGGTTCCCAAAATAAATGGCTGCCCCAAGCATATCCATATCGGCCGATAGCTCGGTCACATGGAGCAAATCCCCAAACTGTTGTATGTATATGCTTTTCCTTTCGTCTGACCACTGCTTCCATATTGTCTGTACCTCCTTAGTGTAGTCCAGCTGATCTTCTATGATAACATGTTCTGCCTTGTAGGCCTCTCCTGGCGGGAAATCTCCAAGGCGAAGTTGAATGTCTCCCGATGCTTGGGCCACCACTGTGACAGTCTCCTTGTCCTGAAGGCCTTTTAGGAGATGACTGAAAGTTGCCATGCCTATATGAATGATGAATGTCATGTTGTGCATGATGATAGGTTAGGATGACAAGTTAATATATATCAAGGTAGGTAGACGGGATAAAGAATAAACCGATTGTAAAAAAAAACAGTTAAATGTGCAGGGGATGACTTAAAGACTACCCTACAAAACAAAGGTTAGCATGGCATGGAATGAGCAAACAAAATGTGGGTCAATACCCCTGATGGGCTTTTATTGCTACCCCTATCTTATTCGTTGGTTCCCAAACTTCCTCAATAGAGGGCTCCGTACACCATGGGATTTACCGGAGGGGGATCTTAAAAGGACGTGCCTTAAAAGAACCTCAAGCTTGAGTGAGGAGTCCGAGGCCCTAATGCGGATAATGATCAACGCATTGGGGACCGTACTGACCTCACTAACCTAAATTGTGCTAAACCCGGGTATAGGGTTATGCATGTATGCAACAAGTATGGAAAGCAGTAAATCACCACTATCATGGTAGTTAAAGCGTATAAATAAATCACAGTAAATATGAGCAACAATCACACAATTTAGCACAACAGTTAAATATATACAACAGTATAATTAAAATAACCTCCTAATCCTTAGTTCTAGACCTAACTCTCTAAAGTGTTCATCTTCCCCAGCAGAGTCGCCAGCTGTCATCACTGGTTTTCGTCCGGGCCCTTTTGGGGTGAGCTCAAACTAAACCAATGGTGAGAAATTTTAGAGTCGCCACCAACTGTTTTTGGGGTACAGTTGGATACCCTCTACTTTGAGTAGTTTTAAGTGTATGGTCTGCGTTATCAGAGATGGGTTCGGGAGTTGGTTACGTGTAGGGAAGGATTAGCACCCCTACAGCGCCCTTTCAGTATCTAATTTAGGAGGAGAAAGTTTTATTTTATTCATACTGCCATGACTGGACTAAGTTAAAAAGTTTATGATTTTTATTTGGCTAAGTTATTTATTAAAGTCATGGTTAAAATGGATTTATCCTAAATTTCTAAAGGGAATCTTAAAGGTTTTGGATTTTTGAAGTGGATAATGAGATCCTACGGATTGGTTTGTTTTTTGGTTTTACTCTTGAAAATTGAAATCCTAAAAAATATTTGTTTATTTTTCCCCCTTTTTTGGTTTGGGTTAGAACATGCATTTTGTGTTTGTTTTTCTATATTTTTTTGTTGTTTTTTTTTTTTTTTTTTTTGTTTTTTTGTTTTTCAGAATAGGCATATACTTTTTGAGAGCACCATTATCTTGCCTTTGAGTGTATTTTATGGGTTATTGGGTTACCAATTCGCTCTTAATATTCATTACTAGCTATTTAATAGTTGGAGTTACTTAGGCATAAGAAGTACTTGTTTGTGCTCAGTGTTTGGTGTATGATGTTAGTGATTCCAGTATTTCAGCTCCGTTATTGTTTAAAAAAAAAACAAACAGAAACAGAAAAAGTGTTTGCCCGAATAAAAGCCACAATGGCTTACTGTTTATATGTATTTTTGTTTTCGTGTTGCAGCCATAATGGCTAAGTTGTTTTGCTGAGCAATTTGTGTCACAAATGTGAGCTTAAATCTTTAGCTCCCAGTGTTTATCAGTAAGTAGAATAGAGTGTGTGTTTTCCTTGACGAGCACATGGGGACCTCGCATGTTTACTTGGCAAAAACTTAATCAATAGCTAGTAGTGGGTGTAAGAGTAAACCCTTAGTTGTTAGGCATTAATAGTAGGGCCTGAGAGGAGAGAAAAGAAAGTTATATTTGAGTGAGGCTGCTCTAACCTTTGTGAGGACTTTCAGGGGGAGCTAAGTTCATTTTATCCTGGCATGTTTACTTCTATCTGAACTGTTAGTAACGATATTACATGGTTGTTGGACTTGATAGTAAGGGAATGTTTTGATTAACTTATGATTCATTTTTAGCTATTGGAATGTCTATTTCATCATGATAGAATTGTATGTCTTGGGAAACCATGCCTCTCTTGTTTGTTAGTTTATTCTTTCTTTTTCGTTTGACTATGTGTTTATTTCTTTTTGCTTGAGGACAAGCAAAGGTTCAAGTGTGGGGGAATTTGATAACGTGCATTTATGCCGTTATCCTATGCCTTATATAGGGTGTTTTAGCGTATGTTTTGTACCTATTTGCATGTTATTTTACACATTTACTCTAATCCCTAGGAAGACCCTGTTTGGTGTATAGTGGTACTTTTTGAGTGTTTTTGGCAGATTTTGGAGCAACCTTTTCCCACACACTTTGGCTAGATCACTCCATCAACTCACGAGGAAGCTATAGGAAGAAGTTGGAAGCAAAATGAAGGCAAAATCAAGGTGCACGTGAAAAGCTTTCTCACGTGCATCACGGCAAGGATTTTATTGCATGGATGCCTTCTACAACTCAATAGGAAGCTTTGGAGCAAATTTGAGTCAAATTGGAGCTGCACGTGAAAAGGGTCTTCTCACGTGCATTCTCACGTGCAAGCATTTTTGCGCTCCAAATGATGTGTTTTGTTGTTTTAATCATTTTCCTCTAAAGAACTGGGGTCAAATTTGGTGTAGTTTGAGTTTTATTTTACATGGTCATTACCCAAAGACGGTGATGAGTCGCACCATAAATCAATCAGGTTGTTGGGGAAGCTCCATTTCATTAAAGTGCACCGGAGGAAACTTGGATGTCAACGACCCTTCTTTTCGAGTGCGTTTTTGATTTTTTTTCAAGAAACCATGGACAAGCTTCTTCTTTCGTGTGGAAAACCCATGGGCTTGGCTCGGGTCATAAAGGACGGCATGGCCCACAGTCAGGTCCAACTGCAAGAGTACAAAGTGTCGATCAAGGAGGACCGGTATAAGAACCTCATGGACCTGGTGCCAAGAGCGATGTCCTTCTGCTGCTCCATTCATCCGCCGACGGAAGATATGTTCCTCTAACGGCTGCTCATAAATCTCACACAGCATGATAGAAGTGTACTGCGCCATAGGGTAGTCGTTGGGCTCGGCTTCCACCACGTGTCGCATCGTACGGCAGAATAAGTCAACGTCATCGGAAGATAAGTACTCATCAGCTAGGATACACTGCAAATAAGATGACGTGAAGACTTCTGAATCACGTGTAAAACGTGCTTGCAAGGTGTCTCCATAAGTAAACTGCTGAAAAGCAGCTGTGGCATCAGCAGTGGAGAGGGCCGGATGAAGATGAATATAGATGGGTGCCCCGAGGTTATCTTCCTGGGGAGCTTCGGATGAGGCGCCAGACCACCATTGCAGCGGCTGGATTAAGGGAACGAGGGCCTGTGAAGAGCTGGGCCCTGCTGGTGGTGTGAAATAAACAGGAACTGCTGGAGGGAAGGGTGGAGCGGTGTAGGGCTCCGCCTCTTGCGGATACTGGGGATACTCCGGTGTCTCTTCGCTATGTGCAGCGTCTTCTTGTACCGGAGGTGACAAGTGCATCAAATGGATCCTCCACAGGAGGTGTAGGAGTTTTCTTCTTCTTGTTTCCCAGGGCTTTCCAGATCTTACCAAGCAGCCCTTTGACTTCCTTCTGCTCCTTGAGGATAAGAGTTTGATTTTTCTTCAGTAGCCCGATCTCCTGAACGGTTTCTGCCTGTGCCTCTTGTAGTTGAGCAGTTTGCTTTCGTAAGTCTTCATAAGAAGCAGCAGGAGTTGGCTCCGGGGCTTCCCATGGTCGGGCAGATGGACGAGACGTTGCTTGTTGATCTTGAGTGATGTACTCGAGCAGCTCATCCAGCTGAAGTCTTGTGATGTGGCCATTAGTGAAGGCCCGGTTAAGAACGTTAACTTTACGATAACTTTGCCATCGATGCCTTGGAAGAAATTGTAGATTTCCTCCTTGTGAACATTGAACCGCATGTACATGGCGTCAACCGGAAAATGTCTTGTCGGCGGGCATTCATGGGAGTGGAGGTGTCCCTAAACTGCTCCGTGGGTCGCTCCATATGCACGCTATGACGTGAAGGCTGTGGTGCGACATGGATACTATCTCCCCATTTGCCCTTGTAGCTAACTCCTAAGGCACCCTCTGGATGGAGAACTCGTAACCGCAAGTTATCTGGGAAAACAGTGGGGACTACTTGAGCACTAAGATGACCATATTGATATTGCAGAAGCATGCTAAGTAGTCGACCATATAAACATTTATGAATGTCCCGTTTCCACAATTTAAAAATTTTTGCAGCCCAATCAATGTGTAACTGACAATCGATGCAAAATATAAACTCCAAATGGGATTTAGGGACTGAGTCTACGCCACTAGTTTGTAACAGTAAGCACATCCCTACCAAATTGGCAAGGCAATGGTATTTCCCGTGAAATCCGTTTTTAGTAAATTGCCGACGTTTCCCAAATTCCTTATTATACTGTAAAGCTCTACCATAATCTCCTAAGGTCAACGCAGGCTTTTTATGCATGGGATTTGGCAGATCAAAGCAATCTCTCAACATAGCAGGGGAAATAGAAATTAAGACACCTTGAACCTCCCCAATTATCTCATCATCTTCCTCATTGACATAGACTGAATTATAAAAGTCTAACATGGCAGGGTAATACAAATCACTGCGAGCGCATACTAACCTTCTCAGTCCCAACGCCTGCAGCTTGGTCATAACTTCTTCAGTCCAGTCAAGGGTGGAGGACTCCAGGATCTCCCAATCAAGCACATTCCCCACGAAGATGGTGTCGGTGTCTCTTAATGCCGAAGGCATAGAGGTGGCAGAGGCTTCAGGACTGCCTTCTCCTTGGCGGGATCTCCTTGTGTGCACCATGACTAATCAGAGAAGAATTTTGCTCTCAGCAAGAAAGGAGAAGAAAGTATGAGATGTGAGTTTGAAGCTTGGAACTCATCCCTATTTATAGTGATTTGCCACAAGGCGAAAAGACAAAAAGGACCCTCTTAAAGTGCTCCATCATTTTCACGTGCAGACCAAAGAAGACTCTAGAAGATGCCAGCTAGCGCCCACCGAAATTTCAAACGGATTGGCCAAAGGTAGGTGTGCACGTGAAAAGCGTGTTTTCACGGGCAGAGCTTGGATGGCTCGAGACACTGCCAGCTATTGTCCACCAAAATTTTAGATCGAAAAGATGCGTCTATCCCTGTGCACGCGAAAAGTGTTTTCACGGGCACGTCTCAGAAGGGTCTAGAAGATGCCAGTTGCCTCTGTGCAAAATTTCAGATCGAGTGGACCATTCTACCCTTGTGCACGCGAAAAGCCTTTTCACGGGCAGGGCCTTTTTTGTCCAAATTTCACCTGTAGGTCACAGATGAACTGTAGATTCATTATAGATGTGAACGTGACATACTGCTTCTCACGGGCAAGCTGGTTGACACCCTAAATGAAGCCCAATGTTGTTGAAATTTGACAAACTAGTAGCCCATCTACCAAGGACAAAAACGTGTCAGTTAGTGGGCCCAAAATACCATCATATAATCCATAACTTCATCTCCTTGGTTTGGCAATAGATTGGAGTGGGCCCCTCTGATTTAATTCAACTGAGCATGGATGTGGGCCTGAGAAAATTTAGTTGAAGTTCTGATACACATGCCCAAGTAAGCCCAAGCATAAAGAAGCTCCATCAAGGAATTTGGGCCTAGGCCCTGGTTCAAATGCTGCAAATAAAAGTTAAAACAAAATAGATATGCACTCCCTACAGACTATGGGTTAAAGCACACAATAACAATATCCCAATAAAATAAAATAAAATAAAAAGGAAGAGAAATCACCATGGGTTGCCTCCCATGAAGCGCTGAGTTTAGGTCTTTAGCTTGACCGTCCCCGCTATCAAGTTGTGCTCAGAGTGAAATGATCAACCTCCTTAACATGGTCCTGCATGTAGTATGGCTTCACATGCTGACCATTTACTTTGAATATTTGTCCAGAGGTTGATGGGAGTTCAACACTGCCATATGGAAAAACCTTTGTAACAGTGAAAGGCCCCATCCATTTAGATCGCAGCTTCCCAGGGAAGAGTTTAAGTCTGGAATTAAAGAGAAGCACCTTCTGCCCTGGTTCAACAATAGAGGGGCTGATCTTCTTATCATGTCTGAGCTTAGACCTCTCCTTGTACAGCTTCGCACTCTCATAGGCATTGAAGCGAAATTCCTCCAACTCATTTAGTTGGTGCAATCGTAGGTCAGCAGCAACATTGGGATCCATATTAAGCTTTTTAACTGCCAAAAATGCCTTGTGTTCCAATTCAACATGCAAGTGGCAGGCCTTTCCGTACAGTAGACGATAAGGAGACATTCCAATGGGCGTTTTGAATGCTGTGCGATAAGCCCACAACGCCTCATCGAGTTTTAGAGCCCAATCTTTTCGGTTGCCTCCCACTGTCTTTTCCAAAATATGCTTGATCTCACGGTTGGAAACTTCCGCTTGACCGTTTGCTTGTGGATGATAGGCTAAGGTGCGCCTATGTTGAACTCCATATTTGTTTAAGAGCTTGTCGAAAAGTTTATTGCAGAAGTGACTCCCTTCATCACTGATAATTGCTCTAGGTGTTCCAAACCGGCTGAATATGTTGCGGCGAAGAAACTTGGTAACCACTTGAGCATCATTCTTCCTAGTGGGTATAGCTTCAACCCACTTTGAGAGGTAGTCAACAGCCAGAAGGATGTAAGAAAATCCATCTGATGGTGGGAAAGGTCCCATGAAATTGATTCCCCATATGTCAAAAAGTTCGACTGGCATAATGCCAGTTTGGGGCATCTCTTGCTTCCTTGTAATCCCTCCTGTTCGTTGACACTGATCACATGACTTAACAAAGGAGTATGTGTCTGTGAACATGGTTGGCCAGTAAAACCCGCTTTGTAGGATCTTTGCCACCGTTCTCTGCACTCCTAAATGGCCAGCATAGTCAGATGAATGACAATGCTTCAGTATGCTGTCCACTTCCTCTTCTGGCACACATTTTCTGATGATCTGATTAACACATTGCCTGTATAGAACAGGCTCATCCCAAATGTATCTTCTTGCATTAAAGAGGAACCTCTTCTTTTCCTGATAAGTAAACTCTGTAGGTACATAGTCACATGCATGGTAGTTCACTATATCAGCAAACCATGGCGTCTTTGCTTCAGCTGCAAAGAGCTGCTCATCAGGGAAGGTGTCAGAAATAGTAGCACCTTGTGTACTACCTTCCCCTAGCTCCAGCCTTGACAAATGGTCTGCCACAGTGTTGGAAGTCCCCTTCAAGTCTTTAATCTCCAGATCAAACTCTTGGAGTAACAAAACCCATCTGATCAACCTGGGTTTCGCATCCTTCTTGCTGAACAAATATCTCAGGGCAGCGTGGTCTGTGTAAACAATGACCTTAGTGCCCAAAAGATATGACCGAAACTTATCACACGCAAATACCACAGCAAGTAACTCTTTCTCTGTAGTGGTGTAATTGAGCTGGGCCTCATTGAGTGTGCGACTGGCATAATATATTGCCCTGAAAACTTTGTCCCGTTTCTGCCCAAGCACCGCTCCGACTGCAAAGTCACTCGCATCACACATCAGCTCAAAGGGTTGCGACCAGTCTGGAGCTACTATCACCGGTCTTGAACGAGCTTCTCTTTCAGCACTGTAAAGGCCTGAAGGCAGTCTTCCGAAAATATGAAAGGAACATCCTTCTCTAAAAGCATGCTTAAGGGCTTGGCAATTTTTGAGAAATCTTTGATGAACCGCCGATAAAACCCTGCATGACCCAGGAAGCTCCGGTTGCCCTTCACATTGGTAGGAGGAGGTAGACTCTCAATGGTGGAGATCTTTGCTCTATTTACTTCCAACCCAGCTGCGGACACTCTATGCCCAAGGACGACTCCTTCCTTGACCATGAAGTGACACTTCTCCCAGTTCAAGACCAAGTCCTTTTCCTTGTATCGGACTAACACGGTTTCCAGTTTTCGAGGTAGATGGAAAAAGTTGAACCAAATACCGAGAAGTCATCCATAAAGACTTCCATAACGTCCTCCACTAACCCTTGAAAAATGGCCATCATACACCTCCTGGAAAGTAGCGGGTGCGTTGCAAAGACCAAATGGCATACGCCAGGAAAGCATATGTGCCAAAAGGGCACGTGAATGTAGTCTTCTCTTGATCCTCTCGGGGCAACTACTATCCTGGTTGTATCCAGAATAACCGTCCAGGAAAACAATAATACGGGTAACGGAAAGTGGTCCTTACGCGTGGCTTTATTCGGCTTGCGGTAATCAATGCACACGCGCCACCCGGTCATCGTGCGGGATGGAATAAGCTCGTTCTTCTCATTGCGTATCACCGTCATGCCGCCCTTCTTGGGAACCACTTGTCCTGGACTAACCCAGGAGCTATCTTGTGCATGCGGACCGCTGGACTTATACCTTTTATATCATCCGGAGACCACCCTAGGGCCTGCTTATACTCTCGTAAGACTTCTAGTAGCTATCTGGTTTCTTCTCTCTTATATGACGCAGCCTACTATCACGGGGTAACGCCCTTGTGTATCCAAAAACTCGTACCTCGGATGTTCGGGAGTTGCTTCGGAACCGGCAAGGGTTCCGTGATTGCCGAGGATTCGATTGAGGAAGGTCGCTCGCTTTGTTCTTTCAAGACTTCATAAGTCTCTTCTGGTTCCACCTCCGCAAAATCCACCTGGTGCAATTCGTGATCCAAGCTTTCGTGGTGATCAAGCTCTCTTGAAGCAGTTGTCCACGAATTCAGCAATCTGATCAATCCAATAACAACTTGGAATGATCATTTGCCTTGCGCATCGAACGCTCCATGTTGAACACCACCGTGTCTTCATCCACACACAACGTCAACTCCCCCTGAGTTTACATCGATCAAGGCCCTTCCAGTACTCAGGAATGGCCTTCCAAGAATCAATTGGACTCCTTTATCTTCCTCCATTTCCAAAATAACAAAGTCCACTGGGAAGATAAAGCGATCCACCTTGATTAAAACATCTTCAATAATACCCGCCGGCTTTCCTATCGATCGATCAACAAATTGTAAAGATATGGAAGTGGGCTTTATTCTAGTCAAGCCCAGTCGCCGATAGATGGACATTGGCATCAGATTTATACTCGCCCCTAAATCACATAGGGCTTGCTCCAATTGCGAGGTGCCAATGGTGCAGGTCAGCGTGAAACTACCCGGATCTTTAAGCTTGGGTGGTAGCTTGTGCTGCACCACTGCACTAATGTCATTTGTGAGAGCCACTATCTCACAATCAGTGTAGCTTCTCCTCTTGGACAGTAGATCCTTTAAAAATTTGACATATCCAGGCATTTGTTCCAAGGCTTCTATGAATGGGATGTTCACCTCCAGCTTTTTGAATACATCTAAGAATTTCTGGAACTGAGCATCTAATTTCTGTTTCCTCAGCCTTTGAGGATACGACATAGGAGGTTTATACGGAACGGGAGAGCTAACTTCAGGCTGACGGGATGTCGGTTGACTACTCCCCACCTTTTCCTTCTGGTCCTTACGTTGGCGCGAAGATCTCCTTCTTTAGCTTCCTCCTAGGCATGCCGTTCGACTCCTCCTTGGTTGGCTCGATTTTCTTCTCTCCAGCTGGTAGTTCTTTCCCACTTCGAAGCATTATAGCTTTGCATTGCTCCCTTGGGTTGACCTCTGTATTGCTAGGAAAAGTGTTTGATGAAGATGGCCTAACTGCATTTGCTAGCTGGCCAATCTGCTGCTGTATATTCTTCATGGCAGCCCCAAGATCCTGGACAGACGTGGTAAGGGACTCAATCCTCGTCTCCCCCTTACTCATTCTATCAGTTGCTTGCTTAGCAAATTGATAAAAGAAGTTCCGCATCTCTTCATCCTTTGCCTTCTCTTTGTCTTCCCCCTTCTGTTGAGGCATCTTCTGGAACCCAGGAGGAAGTTGTGGCTGAGAATGTTCTCCATACTGTGTTGCTCCAGTAGCAGAGACCTTATTCGCCTTGGCCATAAGTAAGGTTGTTGTTGAAATTGGTGAGGTCCTCCTTGATTCTGGAAGTTGTTGGGCTGAGGAGGATTCTGGTGCTTGGTTGGGATTCCGAAATTGTCGCTGAAATCCTCCACCTCGATTCCCAACATATTGGGCTTCTTCGTATAGCTGGGCTGCAGCAGCGTCTTCAGTAACTGCCTTGGGTTGTTCAGTTCTGCCCTCCATACGAACAGCCATTACTGACATTTGCTCTGTCAGTAACTCCATCTTCCTTGTCAACTCATCGAACTGAGTTGAATTTGATGAATTTGATACTGCAGCCACCGACTCAGCTCTAGGGCGTCTGTCATTAGACCATTGGCAGTTGGACAACGCCATTCTCTCTATAAGCTCTACTGCTGCAGAAGGCTCCATCATCATGAACGCTCCTCCAGCGGCTACATCTATCATGCTCCTTGTATTTGCGTGCAGACTTGCATAAAAAGATTCGACTTGTAACCATTCGGCTTGCCATGATTAGGACACCTCCTAACTAAGTCTTTGAATCGCTCCCAGGCCTCGTATAGCGACTCATCACCGTCTTGGGTGAATTGATTTATTTGGCTCCTTAAATGAATAACTCTTGTTGGTGGAAAGTCCTGGGAGAGAAACTTCTCCACCATTTGGTCCCATGTGTGTATCTTGCCGCAGGTAGGGGACTGGAACCAACCAAGAGCTCGGTCCTTCAGGGAAAATGGGAAGAGTCGCGGCTTAATGGCGTCATCCGAGACTTCATTAATTTTGATGGTGTCGCAAATTTGCAAGAATCACGCTAGATGGTTGTGTGGATCATCAAGTGCCGAGCCTTGGAATGCATCTTGCCCAACCATTTGCAGTAGCGCAGGCTTTAGCTCGAAGTTGTTTGCTTGGACTGGCACCCTTCTAATGCCTGAATACTCATTCGATAGTACAGGTCTAGCATAATCCATGAAGGTCCTCGGCTGATAACCGCCTTGGCCGTTGTGTCCCTGATCTTCCCTTGCTCTATTTTCAGCCATGATTTCTTCACACAAGGTATGTAAGCCTTCCAACTGCTGTTCAGCTGCAGCTAATACCCTCTGAGCCCTTCGCTGCTCTCGCAACATCCGTTCGATTTCGGGATCGTATGGTAATAACTCACCCCTGGTGTGACGCATACACAGAGGAATTTTCTCAAACACCTAGGGTGCACCCCTGCAACATAGCAAAAACAAAAAGATACCAGGTAACACCGTACTAGCAAAATTACAAGAAAATAAAATTCCATATCACAAATAAACTTAAACACCTAATGTCACTTAGTCCTAATAACGTTTGGCTTGCCTCCCCGGCAACGGCGCCAAAAACTTGACCCGTATAAATTGTGTCTATAGGTTTTGCAGCAAGTGCACTGGTCAAGTAATAAAATGGAGTATTAAGACTCCGGTTGTCGAACCCACAAGGAGGTAACTAATGCTGTTAAGCAGCAAGCACTAAGCTAACAAGTTGTTTTTATGTCTGGACAATTGATTTTTGTTGGACAAATAATGTGAACGAAAGGTGATTAAATCAGAAAGTTGGCAAGCTATTGGTATAGAAATTTCAGTGATTAAGGATCTAGGGTCACAATGTTTACCACCCAATCGATTGTAATAGTCTGGTTATGGCTCTTGTTCTTGATTTATGTTCTAGTTCACGTTCGTGTTGATTATCTCCTACCTATCTTACATTTGGTCCATGCTAAGATAGATTTAAGGCTTTTATCCCATTTGGTCCATGTGAATAAAAGTGATCAAGGTAGATAAACAATCTAATAGTTGCAGACTTGGTCCATCATGCAATATTAAATCTAATTCACTAGTGTTCCACCCTAGACAAGGGCTAAGATTACCTAATTATGCATAAACTAGGCATTTCCATTCAAGCAAATGAATTAAACAAGAATTGAATTTTATTTTATTGAACAACCATAACCAAACTGACTACAATTTATTGGGGGCTACATTGCTCCCCTAGACTAACAAGACTACTCCATAATCATGACAAAAACAATAACAATCACAGGAAAGAACATGATTACGGTTCAGGACAATAAAGGAAGACCCCCGGATGAACCAGGACTCCGACCTCCAAAGACTCGGCGTTTGTTTGCCCAAAATCACTCCTTGCCAAGGACAATCCGATCTTTTAGCAATGGCTATAGCTCTTTTCGAACTCAGATCAGATTCTCCCACTCAAGATGGTTTACAATGCCTCCCAAGCCTCCTATTTATAGGTTTTATCGGGCCAAATTAGGGTTACAAAAAGTGTGCCCTAAGTATAAATGTGGTCGCAGACCAAAACGACGTCGTTTTGGTTAGTGACACTAATCGACGTTCTAGGCGAAATAAAACTCAAACTACACCAAATTTGACCCCAGTTCTTTAGAGGAAAATGATTAAAACAACAAAACACATCATTTGGAGCGCAAAAATGCTTGCACGTGAGAATGCACGTGAGAAGACCCTTTTCACGTGCAGCTCCAATTTGACTCAAATTTGCTCCAAAGCTTCCTATTGAGTTTTAGAAGGCATCCATGCAATAAAATCCTTGCACGTGAGAAAGCTTTTCACATGCACCTTGATTTTGCCTTCATTTTGCTTCCAACTTCTTCTTATAGCTTTCTCGTGAGTTGATGGAGTGATCTAGCCAAAGTGTGTGGGAAAAGGTTGCTCCAAAATCTGCCAAAAACACTCAAAAAGTACCACTATACACCAAACAGGGTCTTCCTAGGGATTAGAGTAAATATGTGTAAAATAACATGCAAATAGGTACAAAACATATGCTAAAACACCCTATATAAGGCATAGGATAACGGCATAAATGCACGTTATCACCTAGATCAGCGAGAGAAGCTTCTGCGTGGTCGTGCTATTCCTTTGGTTCGCGTGCTGTGGCAGCACCGTGGCATTGAGGAGGAGACATGGGAACGTGAGTCCGTGATGCGTGAGCAGCACCCAGAATTGTTCGAGCACGAATAATCTTAAGCGTGGGAGGTGGCTGTTGGTGGCTGTTGGCTAAGGGATAGTGATGTGTTTTCTTGTATTAGTTGTGTATAATTTGGTGTATTTGTTGTCTTTTAGACATGTGTTCATATTTGTGATGTGTTTTGAGATGTGTATTTGTGACATGCGGATATGTGTCGTTATGGATTATGGTGGTACGTTGTTATGTGCTGTTATGTGCTGTGCGCGGTGTATGACCCATTTGGGTGTTGTGGCTCACCGTGTGGCAAATGGGTAGCTTGTGTTTGTTTTCCTCGTATGTCATTTCTTTTCGTGAACGAAAAGTCTTAAGGGGGAGAGGATGTAATGACCCGTGTGTAAGAAGTTAACCACAAACACCTTGGATGTTGGTGCACAAGTTTGAGGTAAGAGATGAGCCCAAGAGGGGACTTTTGGGAGGTGCATGTGACAAGTGATAACGTACATTTATGCCCTAGGAAGATGCTATGCATATACATGCGGTTTTAAGCTGTTTTGGCAGATTTTGGAGCTCACTTTTGGTATAGTAGATGGCCTCAAACAATTGGCGTGCAAGAACAAAAGTTGCTTAGAATGAGGTCCTCTATCTACCACAGAAATTTCAGAGCATTTGGAGTTGCACGTGAATTCACCCATTTCACGTGCAAGCATATTTTTGCTTCTCAGACCTCTACAAGATGCAAGGAGGCTTGGGGTGAAGTTTGAGTGCATTTGGAGCTGCACGCCAATTGGGGAATTGGCGTTCAAATTGGCGTGCAGGCATGTTTTTGCATGGTTACCTTGGTTTTGTCATTCTAATCATCTTTTCCCAAAGGACCAGGTTGGAATAGTGAGTATTTTGGTGTGTATGGATGCGGAAAGGTTGTAACTTGTTCCATCAAAACTACGTCGTATTGATGCTGGGATTCACTTAATCAAAACTACGTCATTTTGATGTTGTGTTGTCTATATAAGGAGGAGAAGCCCCTCTGTTTTAGGTTTAGGGTTTGTTGCTCCACCAGCCGTCGCAGAGAGAGAGAGAGAGAGAGAGAGAGAGAGAGAGAGAGAGAGAGGGAAGGAGAGTTTCTGGTGGCTGCCGGAGCGTCTTGCGTGGGTGGTCGGAGTTTTTCGTGGAAGCGGGAGCAGGAGAACATACAAGGTAGGGGTTCTGTTCTTCCTAAATCCTCCTCTGTTCTAGGGTTCTAGGGTAGACTATGGATTATATTTGTTTATATATATATATATGTAATCCATATAGGTGTGATCTCCTATATGGATGTTGGCCTTCAATGGCATTTTGGTGTGATTCTGTTGTTGCATGCTATATGTTCGATGAAATGCCTGTGTGAATATAGCTGTGTGTATATGCCTATTACATGTTTGGTAATATGCCTGTGTGGCTGGACTTGTGATTTGGTATATGTATGCATGCTGGGTGTTTGTTCTATTGCCTAAATGGTTGGGTTTGTGCACTTGTGAATGGGTGCACACCAAGTGTTTGGTTTTATACTTAAGTGACCGTAGTGTGTGTTGTGTGCATGACTGTGGTATCTGGCCTGAAGAGGCGGTTAAATTACTTTGCCTGGGAGGCAGTTAAACCAGTGGCCTGAAGAGGCGGTTAAACTACTTTGCCTGAGAGGCGGTTAAATCAGTGGCCTGAAGAGGCGGTTAAATTACTTGCTTGAGATGTGGTTTGTTAGCCAGTGTGGCTAGGGCTAGGGTTACGCCCGCTTGTGTGGAATGTTTTATTTTCTTTTTCCTAATACTGCCACATCACTACACCTGTGCACATGCATGTAGCCGCTAGGAACATGGGAAGGGTTGGGGAGACTTGATCCCTACTGAGCTGTGGTTGCTCACCCCTCCTACTGTGTTTGCTTGTTTTCCAGGGACTTACAGGCGTTAGGTGGATACACCAAGGTGGAAGACCATCTTCATTTTATTCTTCGGTTCAGAATGTAATTTTATAATTTATGTAACCCCAAGGGGGGAAATGTAATAAGGGATTTAACTGTAGTATGGAACATGGTTGGTTTGTGACCCCTTTGATGTTTGAAATTAAATAAAGATGTGGCTTGTTTGTTTATTGTAATTGTTAGTTTTGCTCGTGTGGCATCCAGTTAATCCAACCCCTTTACCCTCCGTGTGGGTGAACGGGGAGTCACGTACCGGTTTCCCCGGGTCGGAAATCCGGGGCATGACATGAGATGGCCACACCATCTGCACTGTAATTCATCAAGTGGCCACTTAAGCAAGTGAGGAGTTTGCAACCAATATCCTAATGGTTGTCCCAGTACCAGCTGCGTCTCACTCTCGTTCCCTGAAGTAGATATCCTAGCAAGCAAGGTCATTGAGAAACTGATTTCCTCTGGCATCCTTAAAACATCAGTATCTCAAGCTTTTGAAGAATGACTGGTTGCCATGGAATCAGGTATGGAAGAGGTACGAACTCAAATTGAGTTATCAGACCGTACCCTAGACAAGGTGCAGCAAGAAATGACATCTCTCACACGTGTAAACACCGATGGGTTTAGACATCTGGAGGAACACTGTGAAGACATTAAAGGTGCTTACCAGAGACAATACAAAGGACTCAGTACAACTATGGGAGCTATTCTTTCTGAATGTCATCGTCTTGCAAGTGGGGAAATATCTCTCACTATCAAAAACACACTCCCATAGCCATCCGACCGGCCTACACTTGAACCTGCAGATACTCCACGACCAGCAGTGCCTTCCCCAAGTCACTCACCACCTCCATCTACCGCCACTTACACGGGTGGGTGAAAGCGTGCACACAGAACCACCGTCATCACTGATTCTGATGATGATGATGATGTTCCTACTGGAACACGCATGAAGAAGCAGACAGCTGCTCCCTGCCAACCATCTTCTTCCATTCATCCTGGTCCCTTAACTACCCATCCAAGTACGGCTGAGTACACCATGCCTGCTTCACCTACTAAACCATCCGCTACTACCACTGCCCAACACCTAATCCCACCGCACACTGTAACAACCGGAGGCACCTCACTTGAACTTGCCGCTTTCAATACCTATGTTGTCGGGGACACTACAATGAGGACTTGTGGCTACGAGGCATTCTTCATCGGCCCAGAACTCGTCGTTTACTACACGACGGTGAAGAAATGGATAATATTGATATGACACAATTCATCTTTGCCCAAAAGTCTCATCTAGCTAAGCTTCCTCTCCATATCCGCCGCGATACCCGCGTCAAGCTCTATTTGCCTATTTTGTAGGATCAGCTCCTTGATGATGCATCCCTGATTGAGTTTATCCAGGGTCGGAGATATGAGAACCCCTTCTGTCCATGGGACGAGGTGGACCATGTGGTCATCCTTTACCTCTCCACATCACCTCACCGGTTTCTCCTTGATCTCGATTTCAAAAATCAACAGATCGTCATCTTTGACTCAAAGCCTACCACCTTACTAATCCATAGGCGGGAACAACTTCTAGAATTTAATCGCACCCTCACGAGAGTCATGAAGGGCTATTTGCATGTGTGCAGTGGCTATCATCTGTCAAAACCAATGGAGATCACCCGAGTCAAGCAAGGCATCCCAGCTCAAGATGATGCTCATAGTTGTGGTTTCTATGTTTGCCACTATATCCACATCCCGACCACCACCGGCTTCCCCGCCCTCATGCCTAAATTTGATCGTGTGAGCAGTCGCGCTACCTCGCTACATCCGACTACTACTAAACTCTGCGTGAGCAAACCATTATTTTTCTCGTTTACACAGAGTGTACCCTATTCTGACTTTAAACCATAAATGTCTTGTACTCTATTACCTTGTACACTACTTTTCTTGTTTTTCACTTTTCGTGTTACTTACTTTCTATCGTTACTTTTTGTGTATGTCTTTGCTCTCTTCTCTTTGTTCGTGATTTATTACAATTGCTCCCATGTGATTTCCGTTCTGGTGCTTGTTCCTCACCCCATAAAGGGGGAGTATATCTTAGGGGGAGCAAGGTCGTAGGGGAGTTATTTTTGACAGGAGCCAGCTAACGCAACTTCATGCTTACGGGGGAGAGTAGTGTGCATTTTCGTAATTTTGATCCCCTCCAAATTTTTCGTATGCAAAGATATTTTCTTTTAACTTAAAACTGTCCATCAAACTTGTAGTCTTAGACTTCATGTTTTCACCTGTTGTCGCCTTACATTAAATAGGGGGAGCTTGTTGGGAATATAGGATTTGATGAAGCTGCCAAAATATAGTCTAAGTCTGGAGACTCAAAGAACCGAAGGTCGTAGGGTCGAAGAGTCGAGTTCGTAGAAGTGAAACCGTCATAGGACGTATTGGCAAGAGACTCGTAGATTCGAAGGGTCTGGAGACTCAAGGCGAAATAGTGACAGAACATTGCGACTCGTAGATCCAGGGTCGAAAGTCTCGAGTCGAAGCACGAAAAAGAGAGTTACTGCAAGCACCAATATGTTCGAGACTCGTAGAGTTGAAGAATTCTAAAGAACATTAACCAATGCTAAATGACTCGTAGACTCACGGCCCGTAGAACCGTAGAGTCCCTAAAAACACTTAAGTCAATTAACGAACTTAAACGCCACAAGACTCAAAGACTCGTAGAGTCATAGAGTCGAAGCCTTCGAACACCGTTAAGAAAACAGGACTCGTAGACTCGTAGGTTGAAAGTCGTAGAGTCGAAGCCTTCGAACACCGTTAAGAAAACAAGACTCGTAGACTCGTAGATTGAACGTTGTAGAGTCGAAGCCCTCGAACAATGTTAAGAAAACAGGACTCGTAGACTCGTAGGTTGAAGGTCGAAGAGTAGATGCTATAAAGACCGGCAAACAAATGAAACGTAACTCAAGGGTCGTAGAGTCGTAGAGTCGTTGACTCAAGGGATACGATTATTCTAAAGAAATTACCAAATTTACGAGACTCGGAGATCGAAGGCCGAGAATTATAGTTGAAGGGTCATAGCCATACGGAGACTCGGTTTATAAGCATCTGCGAAAGACTAAGGAAGAAAAGCGAAGTTTAAGACTTGTAGAGTCGAAGATTTTCAGAACCACTTAGTTAAATATAGTAAACCGAGAGACCCAAAGGTCGTAGACCCGCAGAGCTAGGGTCGTAGACTCGCAGCGATTGTCATCACTGGTTTTCGTCCGGGCCCGTTTGGGGTGAGCTCAAACTAGACCAATGGTGAGAAAATTTAGAGTCGCCACCAATCGTTTTTGGGGTACGGTTAGATACCCTCTTCTTTGAGTAGTTTAAAGGTGTGGTCTGCGTTATTAGAGAAGGGTTTGGGAGTTGGTTACGTGTAGGAAAGGATTAGCACCCCTACAATGCCCTTTCGGTATCTATTTTCGCAGGAGGAGGTTTTCTATTTTATTTGTACTTTACACGATGGATTAGATTTCCTAAAAAGTCTATGATTTTTATTTAGCTAAGTTATTTATTAAAATCATTGTGAAAATAGATTTACCCTAAATTTCTAAAGGGAATCCTAAAAGTTTTAGTTTTTTTTTTGTTTGAAGTGGAGAATGAGATCCTAGAGGTTTACTTTGGTTTTTGGTTTTATTTTAAAAATTAAAGTCCTAAAAAATGGAAATATGTTTTTTTTTGTATTTTTCCCTTTTTTGGTTTTTTTTAGAAAACAATTTTTTGGTTTTTGTGTTTTGTTAAAAAAAAACGTTTTGTCTTTGTTTTTGTTTTGTTTTTTTATTTTTGTTTTTTTGTTTTTTGGAAAAACATTTTGTTTGTTTTATTTCGTTTTTTTTTGTTTCTTTTTTTTGGCAAACCCCTTTTTTTTGTTTTGTTTTGAAAACCCAAAGTCACGCTTGTTACAAATGCACATCAAAATAATGAACACATAAAAATAAACGTGGAGTGTGTGATTATGACATCCATAAATAAGCAAAAATATAGCCACTCTTTTTTCTTCTTTCTTTTCATCTCTTTTTTTATTTATTTTTTCTTTTCGCTCCCCTTTTTCTAGTTGTCTCACTCTCTTTCTCTCTCTCTCTCTCTCTCTCTCTCTCTCTCTCTCTTTTTTACCTTTTCTTTTACTATTTACATATTACAAGTATAACAAAATACACAAAACAAACTAACAAAATAGAAATGATTACAACGCTAAAAGAGAGGAAGCAAAAATAAAACGAAATACAAATAAGTGAAAAAGGAAGAGAAAACAATAAAAAGGGTAAGTGAACCAACTTTAAAGATCACCACGTCCGAGTTCTCCTATTGGCATCGGTAGTGCCGGACGAACCTCCAAATTCAAGTGGAAAGTCGTGAACCCGCGCTTTGCAATGCGCCAGGAGCTTAGTCGGAGTTTGAAATTGACTGAAGGTGAACTGGAAGTGGGGAAGGATTGGAGAAAGGCTCTTGGGATTTTTTTTGGATTTTCGTGGTTTTTTTAGAGAGAGATTGGAACGAAGACTCCTAGGATTTTCTTTGATTTTCGTGGGTGTTTAATCTCTGGATGGGGCGTTTTCTTAGGAAGGAGCTTGGGCATTTTTTGATGTGAAGACTTTGG
The DNA here is from genome assembly GCA_023512835.1 of Taxillus chinensis. Lineage (NCBI taxonomy): Eukaryota > Viridiplantae > Streptophyta > Magnoliopsida > Santalales > Loranthaceae > Taxillus > Taxillus chinensis. Next base: position 35,020,905 of record CM042092.1, read on the forward strand.
GGAAAAGGAAGAACTTGGGCGTAATCGGTGTCTGGGTGTAATCCGGGCATTCTCTCGGAAAAGCTTTTCGTCGTCTGAACTCGGGTGTTCTCTCTGGGCGAAAATCCGGAAGCGAAATTATTTGTTGAACTCTGGGGTGTTCTCTTGGTTTTTTTTTTTTTAAAGAAGTTTCCTTCTTTTTTTCTGGATAAGGGAGCCTGGTATGAAAAAATGGCAAAAGGGTTTTTCGTACGAGATGCGGGGTCTCTATCTGTTTTTGCGTGGACAGAGACCGAATTTAAAGGGCTGGCGGAATTTTGGCTGGATCTTCATTAATTGCTTGCATTTAATGCTCTATTATGAATGCCAGGCATTTTTAATTGCATGTTCTGTGCGTTGTCGGATGGTTTGGCGACACGCGGCTCGTGATTTGTCCTTTTTAATTTTTATTTTAGCACATGTGACTGACAGGCATTGAAAAATGATTCTATCGGATGGCCGGCGCATGAAAAACAGGTCTCATGATCAGATAGGAAATAGTTGGCGAAAATGTAGCCAAACAGTGAAGGTCAAAGGTGAATAGGGCCAAAGTACCGACAGGTCGAAGGTCAACGGTCAACGGGTCGAAGTGTCGGCAAGGTCGAGGATCGGTGGGTCGAAGGTCAACGGTCAATGGGTCGAACTTTTAATTACCTTTTTACCCCCACCCAAAATGCAAAAATGGACGACCTTTTGGGGATTGTTTAGGAAGACCCGTATTTGCTTAAATAGATGTTTTGGAGAATTTCGCGGGATCACTTTTTTTCGGGCAGTTTGACCAGGGGGCATTGACCGTCTTTTGGCAAGTTTGACTCTTGCCAACGAAAGTTGTTTTGCCCATAACTTTTTCATTTTAAATCGGAATTGAGCTCGGTCAAGTGCGTTACTCTCCAAATTTCATCCCCTATCACCTCACGTTGATCTTGGGGCATTTTAGGAGCTAGCAACAAAGGTTATCAATTTTGGGTTTCTCGGTTAATGTCAATGCATCCATCTTGTGCAAATCGCAGGAATCTCTAAGGACCTATTCAACAAGGTATATGGCATGGGCAAAAAGGCATATATATCAAATGAGGTTAGTATGTCCAACCCGGACAAAATAGGGTCCAACGGCTGCCCCTCTTTGTGCACTGGTTTGTATACAAACAACGTACAAAGATAAAAGGGAGTCATTTTGGATGGGTTGGAGCACTTACTTGGCATACCTTGCACAAGGAAGAATAGAATGCGATGGTTAGGTCTGTCCCCAGTGAAAAGCAGCTTCTTGGTTGGTGGGTTTGAATAAATGTGATGAGGCATCTAAGGCCTAACAGAAATGGAAAAGGCAAGCAAGGCCTAATCAGGAATTGCAAAGGCAAGCAAGGCCTAACAAAAAGTGAAAAGGCATCCAAGGCCTGACAGAGAGTGAAAAGGCATCCAAGGCCTGACGGGAATTGAAAAGGCATCTAGGGCCTAACAGAAATTGAAAAGGCATCCAAGGCCTGACAGAATTGAAAAGGCATCTAGGGCCTAACAGAAATTGAAAAGGCATCCAAGGCCCGATAGAAAGGGAAAAGGCATCCAAGGCCTAACGGAATTGAAAAGGCATCTAGGGCCTAACAGGAAATTGAAAAGGCATCCAAGGCCTGACAGAAGGGGAAAAGGCATCCAAGGCCTAACAGAAAGGGAAGAGGCATCCAAGGCCTGGCAGAAAGTGAAAAGGCATCCAAGGCCTAACAGAAAGGAAAAGGCATCCAAGGCCTGGACAGAATTGAAAAGGTATCTAGGGCCTAACAAGAGTACATGATTATTGAAGAGGACATATGGGCTCCCTCTATGAGTTCACTCAATGAGATCGCTCTACGAGGTTACCCTGAAGGGAAGAAGTTTATTCGAGTGTCAAAAGGGTGTTTTTCGAGCTTGGTGAAATTGTAAAGAAAGATTTGTATAGTTGAACAAACAAAGCTAGGATAGCTTGATAAGAAGCTTGCTGAGTATGAGCTCTCAGGATCTTTAGAGGTGACAACATTTCGAAATTACATGGTATCTTGAATGTATGCAAATGATGCGGTGTCTTCGGATGCGGGATGCATAAACCTCAACCTGTGGTCAAATATGATGCAATGTGATGCAAAAATGGAAGACCTTTTGGGGATTGTTTAGGAAGACCCGTATTTGCTTAAATAGTTTTTTTTGGAGAATTTCGCAGGATCACTTTTTTCGGGCAGTTTGACCAGGGGCATTGACCGTCTTTTGGCAAGTTTGACTTTTTCCAACGAAAGTTGTTTTGACCATAACTTCTTCATTTTAAATCGAATTGAGCTCGGTCAAGTGCGTTACTCTCCAAATTTCATTCCCTATCACCTGACGTTGATCTTGGAGCATTTTAGGGGCTGGCAACAAAGGTTATTAATTTTGGGTTTCCAGGTTAATGTCAATGCATCCATCTTGTGCAAATCGCAGGGAATCTCTAAGGACCTATTCAACAAGGTATATGGCATGGGCAAAAAGGCATATATATCAAATGAGGTTAGTATGTCCAACCCGAAAAAAATGGGGTCCAACAACTGATAACAACAGGTAAATTGGGCGGACAACGAAGAAGTCACTCCAAGCGCCATTCGAAGAGTCGCAGACTCGTAAAGTCGTAGACTCGCAGAGTCGTAGACTTCAGCTTAATAGAGTGACACAAAAGACTAATCCAACCTGAGCTACTACCCTTGGAGACTCGAAGATATGAGTCGTAGACTCGCAGAAACACCGTAAAGCCTGAAGCAAACTTTTGCCACTTCCAACAGGTTCTAACCGAAATCTTCGAGTCACCAACCCTACGAGGCAAACTTACAACCCTAAACATAGTCACTTATCGTCGGCTAGGGTTTGTACAACAAGCCTGCACCGTCCCGAGCAATTGAGCGCATTTAATGGCACATTAATTGCTGCCAACTACCATCCACGGATGAACGGCCAAGATCGATTGCATGCCAAATACGAAGTATGGGCATCCGATCTCGCAAATCGAGCAGATCGACCCATCCCCCGACATTCCGCATTTTCGGTGGCGGGAAGTCGGTCTGTCGGGATGGACAACACGGCGCACGAGCACTTTGACATTAAAAATATATCTCTCACACACTTAACAACAAAATCAAGAGTTTAACCTCTCTCTCAAAAGAAGGAAACACACGAACACAAGATAATGGTTCCGACATACTTGAAATAAATAATCTTTTGTAGAACCAACATAAGTGAGTTCCAACAACTAGAGAAAGAGACCAAGAGAGAATCCTTCTAAGTCTTTGTGTGCCGCATTGAAACAAGAACAAGAGTAATCCATCCGATTATTCAAGAACCTCTTGTTCATCAAAGATCTAGCACTTCCATTAAGTCCAATCTCTGGATTGTTTTCCACACGTCAATCTATCATAAACCATCACTTTCACAACTGAGATCTATTGAGAAAAGAGCATTTACTCTTATCTCGGTTTTTTCGATAGTTCATCATCACTCACGTTATCGTTCACAATACGACTATCATCTTCTCCATAAATACTTCTATCATAGTCTTCTGGTAGAGGAATCCAAAACCAACCGACGGTCTAGCTTCCGCAAACGAAGAAAGTCTATTCACCCCCCCCCCCCTCTAGATTCACTTTGGGACCTATAGGGTGTTTTCATGATAACCTTATTGATAAGAGTTCGTTTTGAACATAGCATGCGGTGGACATAGCTTCATCCCATAGGCGAGAGGAAGCTTTGCCCCCGCTAACATTGATCTACTAGCTTCGACTAAAGTGGGATTCATATGCTCAAGAACTCCATTTTGTTATGGAGTCCTAGTTATATAGAAGTCGTGTGAATGCCCTGTTTAGAACAATATGATCTCATATCGAAAAAGTCAAATTCCGTACCATGATCACTCCTGATGCATTTAATGCTCGGTCCTTATGAATTTCTTATCCAATTGAAGAGATCTACGAGATGTTCAAAGATTTGATCCTTCAATTTCAGGAACATCACCCATGTATACTGGTGAAGTCATCGATAACCACAAGGGTGTATCTCCCACTAGCAAGAGAAGCAATTGAAATGAGACCACGAGAGGTCTATATGAAGAAGTTACAACGGAGCAGTTATTGAATTAACTAATTTGCTCTTAAAGCTATGCGTGGTCCGCTTGCCGAGTTGGCATTCTCGACAGAGAGAGTCTCTAGAGTATTTATGTCCGGGGTGACCATTTACCAAGTCAAGAAACGCTAGTTTAGACGAAGTTTTAAAATTTAGATGAGTGCGCGCTTGTGCCATAGCCAACTTTCTTCATCTAATGCTTTAGTGAGGAAGTATACGGGGTCGAAGAATTATTTCTTAAGACCACCGAGTATATGTCCCCATCTCTTAATCCAGATAACTTAATATCTCCGGATAAGTTTTCCATAACTGTGCGGGTGTTGGATATAAAGGAAACAAGAAATCCTTTGTAACATAAATTACTGACACTCAATGATTATGCTTTAAACCTTCGACTAGTGCAACTCTAGTAATTGATAAATAGCCGTTAGTTAAAGTGCCATACCCCACGGTCTTACCTTTCTTGTTGTCACCATATGATGCGGATGGGCCTCATTTGTCGGCAACTTCTACGAGCAGAGAGTGATCACCCGTCATATGTCCAGGAACATCCACTATCGAGGATCCACTTGCTTTGATTGATCTTTAACTTCAAGTGGTCGGGCAATGCATTCCAGAGATGCTCCTGCAAGACAATAGTTTACACCTTTAGTTCCCAAACTTGTTTCGTGCGGTTAGGAGAAATAACCATAATGTCAATAGATCCGAATTTTGCTTTGTTAGAAATTTTAGCTTTCCATGTTGACTTTACTTTGTTAGTGTCGATTGCTTCTTTTATTTGGGTTTTCTTGGGAGAGTTACTCCTTTGAGATTTAGATTTAGATTTGCTCGAAAAACCCTTTTTTCATGAACCGATCTTTATTAAAATAAATTTGAATACAAAGCCGGTCATCGATAGACTCCAACACTCATAGTGATAATGGCCTATTTCTCTACAAATGGAACAGACACTATGATGCAGAGCACAAACAGGGGATATAGGTTTCTTAGGTTTTACAAGTTTTCTACTATGTTCCCTATGGCCTAGTCCTTTGCGATTGGGTGACGCGCTCTTGGCCGTAGATGCTTCAGCTTTAGCCTTTTCTTTGTTTCGGGTGCTACGGTTTCGGCTTTAACTGCAGGGAGCCTTCCCTTCATCTTTAGGTATGGGTGCTACTACTTCGGGATTAGCGGTAACAACCTCTTTTCCAAACTCATAAACTATGGTGCCACCTGGAAATGAAACCATCCAACGGTTTAGATGTACTAACAAGGTAAAGGTTAGTTTGTTTCGGAATGAAATCCGAGGGACACTCGGTAGATTGTGTGGAGGTTGATGGTTCGGAGCCAAGGCCAGGTTTAGCTCGGATGTCGTCCGGATCGGTCCTAAACGTAGAAGCTATTTCCCCCGATTTTAGCCACTTACGGTTTATTTCCTTTTTCTTTTTAAGTTCGTTCTCGAGTCTGTTAAGATTAACAATTAGGCCATTAGGTTGGTATTTAGCAAATGATTTTTAGCTCTTAGGTCAAGATACCAAGCCTTTTTACTCCTAAAGTCAGCTATGTCTTTTTCAAGTCTTACAACAAGAATTCAAGATGTTTAGTTTGACTTTCCATATCTTTGTACATTTGATGAGATTATACAGAGTCGCCGCCAACTGTTTTTTTGGGGTGTAGTTGATCACCTAAAATGTGGGTGGTCTACATTACCAAAGATAAGGGTTTGGGGGTTGGTTACGTGTAGGGAATGATTAGCACTCCTACAAACACCTTTCGGTACCTATAAGAGGAAGAGTGTTCTACTTGTTTTTCACTGTTTCGACGGAGTGAAGACATTATTGTTTTCCTAAAGTCTAAGTTTTTTATTTGGCTAAGTTGTTTATCAAAGTTGTGGTTAAAATTAATTTTATCTTAAATTTCTAAAAGGGAATCCTAAAAGTTTTGTTTTGTTTTTTTTTTGTTTGAAGTGGAAATGAAGTCCTAAGGTTTTATTATAATTTTTTTTGTTTTAATTTGGAATCCTAAAAATTGAAATATGTTTTTTACACATTTTTTGTTTTTTGTTTTTGGGTTTGACAACCTTCTCTCTTTTTTTTTGTGTTAAAAACATTTTGTTATTTTTTTTTGTTATTTTTTTTGTTTTTTTTGTTTTTTTTTTGTTTTTTTGGTTTTTCCATTTGAAAACTTTTTTTTTAAGAATTGGACAATCACAAGTTAAATCTTAGAAACCCCTATTTGTGTTTTTGATTATGACTAAAGGCATACATATATCAACATAAATATGAAGTGTGTGATTGTGACATCCACAAACAAAATAAAACCACTCTTTTTTTTCTTCTTTTTTTTCATATCTCTCTTTTTTTTGGTCTCTTTTTTTACTATACTCTACATATGACAACAACAACATAAAATGAAAACAAAATACAAAAGGAACAACAATTACATCATTTAAACAAAAAATAAAAATAAAACAAAGATAAAGATAATAAAAAAAACAAAAATTAACAATACAACACTAAACAAAAATAACCATAATAATCATATAAATACGGAAGCAACTTTATTGATCCAGGCGCCATGTCCAAGTGCTCCTATTGGCGCTAGTAGTCCTGAAAGAACCTCCAAATCCGGTGGAAAGTTGTGACTAGCCCTGTACAACGCGTTGGAGTTTGGCCGAATCAAAATTGCTCCCGGAGATGAACAAGAACTCGGAAAGGATTGAAAAAAAAGGTTCTTGGGATTTTGTTTGGGATTTTTGTGGTTTTTGATTTTTTTTTTTGAGAGAAATTGGAATAAAGACTCGGGGAATTTTTTTTTTGGATTTTCGTGGGTTTTTTTTCTCGATGTATCCGGACTGGGGTGTTTTTGTTTTGGGCGTAAGGTGGGGCATTCACCTCTTTTTTTTTTGCGTAGGGAAAGAAGCTTGGGCGTAATCTCTGTTCTTCTTTTTTTGTCGGGACCCCCTCTCCCCTCCCTTTTTTTTGCGTGACGTAAGATTTGATTTAAAGGCGTTGGTTGTATTGCATTAATTTTAGCATTTAATGTTGTATTATTGATGCGATATTTTTTTTATTTTCCTGATTCCGCCTTTTGTCGGAGGGAATATGATGGTCCCTTGGAGCCTAAAGGGGGGGGTGAATAGGCTCTTACTAAAACTCTTTTCTTTCTCTTAAGACACAAACACTTATCTAGTTAAGTGATAGAATCACTGCGGAAGATAACCAGATAGTGGAAGTATTTTGTTTTATTATCACAAGATAAATACAACAAAATAGAAGCAAGACTCTCTTATACTCTGTTTACAAATGAACTCACACACTAGCCAACTTCTATCTCCAAAGATGAAAAACGCTTGTGCATACACGGAATTAGTCTTTTCTTAACTAATGCACATTCGCTCTATATTTTCTTTTACAAGTATGAATATTTATACAAAACATTCCTAAGCGACAACCTTGGAACTTGTAGTTCCGGAAAGCGTTCAGCACTAACTATCCCTCGGTAATCTCTCTGCCTTGACTGCTGCGGTTTGTGGAGCTCAAGATCTTGGGTTCGAAGAGTATAAGTGCGTTTGTGAGTTCCCAAATACAATTAAGGTTATGTCCACATATCCGGATGATCCACGTGTAAGATTCTTCAGGTTCTCAATAAATTCGTCTTACATCGGGACGCCACGAGCTGATAATTTTAAATGCGGTTGAGTTGAAGCAGATCTTCTTGGTCCGGTGTAATTTTCCTTACTCCGTAGCTAATGAAGCTTGGAACCTTACTCCGTGTCAGTGGTTGCTTACTCCGTATCTATTTAGTACCTTGGAATCCTTAGTCCGTGTCAGTTGCTTTCTTACTCCACATGTAAGTTCCTTACTCCGTATGTAAGTTCCTTACTCCGTATGTAAGTTCCTTACTCCGTATGTAAGTTCCTTACTCCGGGCGAGTCTTGAAAAGTCTGATGACTTATTCCGTGTAAGCGCTTTCTTACTCCGCATGTAAGTTCCTTACTCCGTATGTAAGTTCCTTACTCCGTATGTAATTTCCTTACTCCGGGCGAGTAAGATATCCGGATTCCTTACTCCGCATCTATACTTCTTTACTCGGCATGTATGAAAGACTCGGACGCCTTACTCCGTGTCTTCTTCACTTTAGTTCGCCTGAGGGGAAGACTTAACTATTTAACTCCATTTCAATCCTTTTGCTTCGTGCGACCTCGTTGACCAAGACTCTTACTCCGCACTTATCCTTTAAGTTCTTAGTCCGTACGAATGTTCCTTATTCCGTATGTATTTGTGACTTGGTTATTTACCATGTGTTTGACGACACTCACTCTTGTCCGGATCAGGATTATGTATCCTGTCCTTAGCTTTGCTCTCACGAGTGCATCTCCTGGATTAGTAACATATCTTCTGAATGATCGAATAAACACAAAAGATCTCGAGATCAAATTACATAAGGCTTTATCAAAGATTATCCAAATTCTGGGTTTGATCCAACAATCTCCCCCCAATTGTGGATATGCCCAAACCCTTTGTAATCCGATCTGTAAGCAATGCAAAAGAATAACATATAGAATACGCAACACAACCAATTTCATTAATCAACAACTAAATACAATTCAGCCTTAATACAAGTTTTTTTTCCACTAGGGTACATAAGGCTTACTATACTTGAAGATCATAGTTGCTGCCTTCTCTCTAAGCTCCATTGTCTGCTCCATCATAAAGGTGGTGTGTTGGCTCCAATATTTGTCCACGGTTAAGAATGACTTGATGAAGTGACGGACAAAGGCTCCGTTGACTATCTCCATCCCATTGTTGTGGCACTTGCTTCTTGCCCCGGAATGTCGCCTTGAGTTTCTCGATCGGACGCGGGGGTGTGATGCCCAACTCTTCATATAATCCGGCTTTCTTCACGACCTTCGATCGGCCTGAGACACGAGGGTTCCCATTGATTCTTCCTAACGAAGTGCTCCACAATCCGATGAGAATCAATTAGAATCATTTGCTTGGACTGAATCATGAAGACACCCATCATGAAGTGTGGCGACATGATCCGGTACGGAATGAGGATGGTTGAGAGAGTTTTCCACGGCTTGCTATCCTCGGCGAGTTCCGTCGATGAAGGACTGAATTAGATCCACACTGGGAAGATAGCCCTCATTCCAACATGCCAGAACGTCAAACAAGTGCCCATCTTCGTAGAGATGGAAACGACCTCATCTCCATTTTAGCAACTCTCGAGAAGTTGTCAATGTCTTCGTAGTAAAGAGTCCGAATGTCGGCCGGAGAGAAAGGGTACATTTCGAGAAAGACATCTTCTCTCCTGAAGACGCAAAGATAGGATTTCATTGCCTTGCGCAAGCTTCCATCCGCATCGGACGGGTCAAACTCCGCATAGGATGGGAGGAAGGTATCAACTGCGGATGAGGAGGATGGAGGAGGAGCCTGGAGCTGCGATGAGAGAGCTTTGGTTGAGAGAAGCGGCTTCGTTTGGGAATTTGAACTCCCTGAAGCACCGAAGTGGCGGGCCGCTTCTCGGTCGAGTAGATGGTTGTGGGGCGAGAAGGAGTAGACGGATCGGATGACACTCTCTCCCCCGGTTTGGCGAGATCGCCGGGAAGCAATAGGAGGACGAGCCATCGTGTGCGCCGGATCCGCGAAGGAGGTAGACAAGGAATGGACGGATGTGGTGACAAGATCCATTTTCTGCTCCATGGAAGTGGAGGAGTCGGTGAGAGCGGAGAGGAGTTGGGCGCCGAGGGCATCAACTTTTGGCGGCGATGGCGGAGATTTGGGCGCTTTGAGCTTGGGCATGTCGGTCCGGTTGGGCGGAAAGCACGGCGTCGGAGTGGACCGTGCCAAAAGAGGCATGCCCAAGGACCAACTCCGGAGCTTTGGAGGACTCCCCCGCATGAACGGGGAGCAGGAGTGCGTTGGGCGAGGAGTCCGCGGGAGTATCGATAGCGACGGGGAGCATCCGGAGCATCGAGGCATCCGGAGCATTGGAGGCATCCGGAGCAAGAGACCCGCTTTGACCGGATAAGTCAACCACGGGAATCGCGGCAACGAGGAGAAGAGGGTCCATCCTTAGCGGGGGAAGGGCTGCGTCTTTGCAGGACGGGGCCGGAGGGTGTAGGGGAACGGCACATCGGGAATGGCAGCCGGCGTAAGAAAGCCTTGGTCCAAATTCCAGGATGATCATGGTCTCCGGGGATTGGGTATTGCGTGTGTAAAACACCCGGAGATCGGTGTCGGGAATGGAGGAGGTGTGGGCTAGGCTGAAACGGAGCCAAAGGTCCGTTAAGGTCTCGGCGGAGAGATGGTCAAGGTAATCTCGGGGTTGAGGTAGGGGAGGCAAAGGGGCTTCCCAGAGAAGCGGCCGGGACATCGGCGGTGGCGACAAGAACATCGGTATCAACCGCGGCAGCAATAGCGGATGTGGAGGGAGTGGGGACATCAGCGAGCAGGGGGCCGAGGAAACGACCTTTAGACGCACTGCGCCGAGAGGGCCCCGCAACCTCGGACGGTTCGGCACGGACGCCTGGCTGGGAGGCCCGTGAGTGGGAGGGCGCAACAACGGACCGAATCCGGGAGGATTGGGGTGCGGAACCGACCTCGTGGGCTTGGGCTGTCGGAGGGGTCACCACGAGGCCGCCTTCTTGTTCCGAGGCGGGGAGAATGCGGAGAGCTACGAGTGTGTCGGCGAGCGGTCATGTTCCCGTCAGGCGTAAGGTAACGGAGGTAATATGCCGAGGGAAACGAGACAAAGATCCGATCGGGTGAAATGGTCCGGACGTAGATGCCGAAGACAATACGAGGATGCGCCCGAAGGAATGGTTTTTGGGACCATTCTCGAAGAAACGAAATAAGAACATCCCCCAATCCATCGAAAGACCTTCAAAAATGCCGTACATGGCCAGGAGAAGGTCGTACGGAACCGAGTCCAAGGCGGATGTGCGAGCGGTAGGCATCGACTTAGAATGATCGCCATACATCGATAGCGACCCTGGAAGGATTTCACCTTGTATTCCTTGCCTTTTTGTGTGCAACCCATAGAAGCCGCCATTGGATCGGCATCGGGCGCCGTGGTTCACCAAGAGGTAGGTGGAGAGCAGCGCGGAGAACAGCGGAGTAATGATGAGGGATTCACTGCGGACATAAGAGGTTATGGAATCGGTGGTGCGGCGAATCCGTTGGTAATACTCAAGAACGTCGTCGATAAGAAGATCGACGGGAGTGGAGATCAGGCTGAGTATATGCGAGGCTTCAAGGAGAGGGCGAAGCTGGAAAAACCAATCCGGAGGATTAGAAACGACATTCCAATCAACCAGGATGGCCAGGATTAACGCCAGGAAAGAGAGACTGCGGGTGCCATTGCAGATTAAATTGGAAGGACAAGATGAAAGGTGAGGTCTTAGCGATGGAAGGAGCAACGAGAGGTTTAGGGATTTGAAATGAGTAATACTCGTGCTTCACAGGAATGATCGGACCATATAAGACCGAGTCCGCAAATGTCGCCGGGCCTAGGAATGTGTGAGATAGGGACCCGCGCGACAGTGATGTCATTAGTCCGGATATCGATGCGCCTCCAAATGAAACGATGTCGTGGAGACCGCATGATCAAGTAAAGATAACAACCGGTTGCCATCCAGAGAGGTGTGTGTGCAACCCGAGATATGCGATTAATGAATCATCATTATTCCTCCTCAAAAGCATGCGACATATGAGTATACAAGGATTGTCACAATTGAACAGTGTCAAGAGTCCGGAGGAAAGAGCCGACAATCATCCGGAGTAAATAATATCCGTGGAAGAGTAGCCGGATGAATAATAGACCTTGTCCGTAGTAAACAGAGTTCGGTGAGAGAGTAGAGTAGATTCCTTTGCAGTCAAAAAGTCGAAGAGAAGAGAAGTACCACAACACTTCAAATCCGAGACTATGGACTGGATTTATCGATACGGTTGCAAAGAAAATCTGAACCTGTAGCTAAATAAGGATAAACTGAAAATACAAAAGCTTAACAGGCAAGGATTAGTACGGATTTGAGAAGATAATCAGTGAAGAACAGCATAATCCGAACTAATGAGAAACAGAACTCATGCATGGCTAAGAATGTAGTAGACGTATGCATACGTGAAAAAGATCAATGTTACTGAATCAGGGCATATGTCAGATAGCAATACACAGGTTCATATAGGTCAACATAGCGAAACCGTCTTGCTGAACAACGTAGCTAAGATTAATTAAAAAGCATATGATTTGGCCACATTAGGATTCATGAGTAAAAAAAAATGATAGAGCGAACACATGTCAAAAGAAGGCAGATGATTAGCCGATTAAAATGCATGGTTGAAGAAGGAAAATACATCCAAACATGCCACTTTTCGATTCAAAACAAGATGTCCATCAGATCCAGGAAGTAAAAGTTTTAGAGGAAGGAGAATCTGAGACATATTAGGGGATCATTCTTGCTCCCCCGTAGATCATTTAATCCTCTCAATGAAAAGCTCCCCCTCGGATAGACGATCAGGAAAGAGGTCATGAGACATATCTTGAATAATATATAAAGCATTTTCTCCCCCGTAGATTGTGCAATCCTCTCGGTTGACCGTTCCGATTTGTAGTTCAAAGACTGTCTATCTTATTAGAAAACTATACTTGAGTGATCGGACCGCGATTGAGTATTCATCCACCCAGGCATTCCAAGCTAACCCATTTCACTTCTTCAACTATGCATGTTAATAGAGTAATCTAAATGAACATGCTTTTGTCACATGGTGATTAATGGAAGTTAAGATCATGAACCCGAAAGAGGTAAATCATATAAACCGTAATTATGTTAGCTTAAGCGACTTGATCGGAAACGCAAGCATCCTCCCAATACGAGGTTGAGATTTATATCGAAGTATGAAGCCGTTAAACGATAAGTATGATCAGCAATACGGTCGGGAAGTCTCTACTACTTTCGATGAACGTCAATGCATGTTCGAGAGTAAATATACTATTGGGTAATTCAAATGTGAAGCTATGCAGAGAAATCAAGCATACCTAATCGGAAGAGTAGTTCGAGAGAACCTCGCATCAGGTAGGGGCTTTGTAAGTATGTCTGCTAATTGATCTTGATAGCAACATGTTCCGATGAAATATGCTTTTTGAGAACATGATCGCGTATGAAGTGATACCTGACCTCAATGTGCTTCGTCTTAGGATGCATGACGGGATTGTTGTTGATGGCAATTGCACTAGTGTTGTCACGGTAGAGTGGAATAGATGACATGTTGAAACCGTAGTCGATAAGTTGACTTTGCATCCAAAGTAGGCATCTTGCGAACAACTTCCTAGAGCTATATATTCCGCCTCGGCGGTAGAGGTTGATACGGAATTCGCTTCTTCTTGAACCATGAGATCAATCTATTTCCTAGAAACCGACACGTACCGCTTGTGCTTTTCCTGTCGATGCGACATCCAGTAAGTCGGCATCGAGTATCCGGATAAGGTGAAGTTGGACTCCTTTGGGTACCGAGTCCCAAATTCATCGTTCCCTTGAGATACCTTAATATCCGTTTTACATGAAGCATATGTGACTCCTTGGGATTCGCCTAATATCGTGCACAGATGCAAGTTGCAAACATAATGTCCTGGGCAACTTGTCAGTAAGATACGGCGGGGATCCGATCATCCCTCTCGTAGTCAATCACATTTACTTGATATGCCGTTCACATCCGGATCTAACTTGGCACCGACAGGCATGGGAGTTTTGACGGGGGATGAACCTTCCATACCAAAATTCTTAATAAGATCGCGAGTGTACTTAGCCTGATTAATGAAGATTCCTTCCTTTAATTGTTTGACTTCTATTCCAAGGAAGTAGGACAGTTCTCCCATCATGCTCATTTCAAACTTGTCCTGTCATCAACTTAGCAAACTCTTCACAAAGCTTCGGATTTGTTGATCCGAAAATGATATCATCCACGTATATTTGTACGATCGAGTGTGTCCTTCCTCTTTTCGTAGAAATAGGGTGGTGTCTATCTTCCCTTTTCGAAGTTTGTAGACAAGATGTCCTGCCTTAGGTTCAATGAAGCCGGGAGGTTGTTCAACATACACCTCCTCTTGAAGGTCTCCATTCAGGAATGCGCTCTTGACGTCCATTTGATAAACTATGAAGTTTTCATATGAAGCATACGCAGAAACATTCGGATTGCCTCAAGTCTTGCTACCGGAGCAAAGGTTTCATCATAATCTATTCCTTCTTCTTGACGATATCCTTTGGCTACCAGTCTGGCTTTGTTCCGGATTACTATTCCATCCGTATCAAGCTTGTTCCGGAACACCCATTTAACGCCAATGACTTGCTGAGACTTAGGCCTTGGTACTAAGGTCCACACATTATTTCTCTTAAATTGATTCAGCTCTTCTTGCATGGCTTCGATCCAATTCGAATCTTGAAGAGCTTCATCTACCACCTTTGGTTCTATTTGAGATAGAAAGCACGAGTAAAGACTCATGTTGGAGGTGGCTGCTCTTGTTCTTACACCAACGATAGGATCACCAATCACTTGATCCAGGGATGGTTTCGAGTCCATCTATAATTCCGTGCATGTGTTGGATGATCTTGAACAATTTGAAGCTCTTCCAGTTAGGTGGTTCGGTTGTATCGGTTGGTTGAGCTTTGTCCGGACTAGATGTTTCCGTATTGAGAGGTACGGTTGAACTAGATGGTTCTTCAACACTTGTTTCTTCCAGTGTTAACTAGTCCGGACGGACTTGAAGGTGCTCCGAATTTTGGGTATCCGTAGGAGTATATCCAGGAGCTAAATTGTAGCCCGGAGTCGAGTCATCCGTAGCATCATCCATAAAATTTCGTTGTGTTTCGCTGATGCCACGTGGTTGGTCAGGATATGTAACAGGAACATTCATAAACTTCGAATAATCGACGTTGCTTGTCCATGACCTGCATATTAGAATTTGAAGAACCGACTTTTGACCAATCAAGATTAGCTTCATCAAAAGTCACATGGATAGATTCTTCAACTTTAAAAAGTTTTCTATTGAAGACCGGATAAGCCTTGCTATGTAGTGAGTACCCGACAAAGATCCCATCATCAGATTTTAGTTCAAATTTATTCCGGGTTTCTTTGCCATTTATCGATATATAGCGGTACACCCAAAAGCTCGAAATGTGAAATTGAAGGTTTTCGTCCTCTCCACATCTCATAGGGTGTTTTCATGGTAGATTTATTTATTAGAGTTACGTTACGAACATAGCGAGCGGTGGACACAGCTTGACCCATAGGCGAGAGGAAGCGTTGCCCCTGCTAACATGGATCTACCAGCTTCAACTAAAGTACGATTCTTGCGCTCGGCTACCCCATTTTATTGTGGGGTTAGGGGAGCAAGAGAAGTCATCTTGTATGCCCTGTTCGGAACAATATGATCTCATTTCTGAAAAATCAAATTCTATACCATGATCACTCCTGATGCATTTAATGCTCGGTCCTTGTGAGTTGCTTATCCAGTTGAAGAGATCTACTAGATGCTCAAAAGTTTGATCCTTTGATTTCAGGAACATCACCCATGTGTATCTGGTGAAATCATCGATAACCACAAGGGTATATCTCGCACCTACTAGTGATGGAACGAATATAGGACCACGAGGTCCATATGAAGAAGTTGTAGAGGAGCGATTATTGAGTTAACCGATTTGCTCTTAAAGCTGTGTTTGGTCTGTTTGCCAAGTTGGCATTCTCGACAGAGAGAGTCTCTGGAGAACTTGAGTTTGGGTAGACCAATGACAAGATCAAGTGACGCTAATTTAGACAAAGTCTTAAAGTTTAAATGAGCGCATCGCTTGTGCCATAGCCAACTATCTTCATCCGATGCTTTCGTGAGGAAGCATACAGGGTCGAAAGAATTATTTCTTAAGACCACCGAGTATATGTCCCCATCTCTTGATCCGGATAACTTAACATCTCCAGGATAAGTTTTCTCTTCTTGTACCGGTGTTGGACAAAAAAGGAAACGAGAAATCCTTTGTCACATAAATTACTGACACTTAGCAAATTATGCTTTAAACCTTCGACTAGTGCAACTTTAGTGATTGATACACGGCCGTTAGTTAAAGTGCCATACCCGATGGTCTTACCTTTCTTGTTGTCACCATATGAAACGGATGGACCTTGTTTATCATTAACTTCTACAAGCGAGTCCGATCACCCGTCATATGTCCGGAGCATCCACTATCAAGGATCCACTTGCTTTTGTTGATCTTTAACTTCAAGTGATCCGGCAATGCATTCCAGGAGATGCTCCTGAAAGACAACAGTTTACACTTTTGGTGCCCAAACTTGTTTCGGGCGGTTAGAGAGAGCAGCGATATTGTCAACATTTATGGATTTGATTTTGCTAGGACTCTTAGCTTTCCAAGTTGACATTAACTTATTAGTTTCAACTGCTTCTTTTATTTGGGTTTTCTTGGGAGAGACACTCCTTTTAGATTTAGATTTTGTTTTGCTCGACGAACCCCTTTTATAAAACCGATCTTTATTGGATTGAAATTGATTACAAAGCCAGTATCGGATAGACTCCAACATTCATAGTGATAATGACCCATTTCCCTACGGATGGAACAGACACTATAATGTGAAGTAAAAACGGGGATACGGGTCTCTTAGATTTTACGGACTTTATACTCTATTCCCTGTGGCCTAATCCATTGCGTTTGGGTGACGCGCTCTTGGCCCTAAATGCGTCGGCCTTAGCCTTGTCTTTCTTTTTGGGTGCTACGGTTTTGGCTTTAACTGCAACGACCTTCCCTTCATCTTTAGTTACGGGTGTTCTTGGTTCGGAAGTGCGATAATGACCTCGACTCCACGATCATAAACTATGGTGTCACCTGAAATGAAACCATCCAACGGTTTAGATGTACTAACAGGATATAAATTGGTTAGTTTAGGAGTGAAATCCGGAGGACACTCGGTAGCTTGAGCTATGGAAGTTGATGGTTCGGAACCTAGGCCAGGTTTGACTCGGATGTCGTCAGGATCGGTCCTAAAGGTAGAGGCTATTTCCCCGGATTTTAGCCACTTACGATTTATTTCCTTTTCCTGTTCCGATTCATTTTCGAGCCTTTTTACTATAACTTTTAGGCCTGAGAGATTGGTATTTAACAAATGATTTTCAGCTCTTAGATCGTGATACCAAGCTTCTTTTCCTCTGAAGTCGGTGATGTCCTTTTCGAGTCTATGAATAGTGAATTCAAGACGTTTATTCCGACTTTCCATATCTTTGTACATTTGAGTAATTATTAGTCTCTCATTCTTTTCATGATCACAAGCGGTAGTAAGAGATTCTAATTTACTCAGGAGCTCGAGAGATAGAAGGTACCTCGTATTTGCCATGAGGCGGACATTCGGCTTAGTGGCCGGCTCATCATCCGAGGATTCCTCTTCTTCTTCCGAGCCACTCATGTATTTTGTCACGAGCGCCTTCCTCTTGCTCTTGCTGTTATCCGAGGTGGAGTGGCGAGGAGTTACCTTGTCACTTTTCTCGGCCACTTTTGATTTGGACATGCATTCCTTGGCCCAGGTGACCGGTTTTCCCACGGTTGAAGCATTCCTGGGAACTGGACTCCGGTCGCTCCTTCCTTTGGAACGATGATGATGAGCGTCTTCTGAACCCTTTTCCGCTTTTCCGTAGGAATCGCTCAAAGGATTTGACAAGAAGGGCTATCTCTTCCTCCTCGTCGAATCGAGAATTCTCGAACACGTCCGTATCATCATTCCTCGGTATGTTTAGACATTCCGTAGCTTTGAGAGCTACCCCCTTTTCTTTCGAGTTATTTTCTCATCCCCGTCGAGTACTTAAACCTGACTTCGTGAGTCTGCAGCTCTCCATACGATTCTTCAAGGGGAACATACGCGCGTTTTTGTCCGATTGCATCCGGAGTTGTTTGGAGTAGTAGCGATCCAGGCAAGGAGCGAAAGAACTTGTCATTGATCCGGGATTGAGAATAGTGCTCATTGACAGTCTTGACTCAAGAATGAGCTTGCCGAATCTCCGATAGATGCTTTCGAGTGATTCGCCCGGTTTATGATTAAAACTCTCAAAGTTCCGTCCGAGAGTGCAGATCACATTCGCTATCCGGGACCGACTCCCCTCATAGAGGATTGTCGGTTTGTCCCAAACAGCTTTTCTATCGTGCAGCCCTGGACGTCCGCGAAAGCCTCGGAATCCAAAGACGATGTAACATAAGCCGAGCCTTTTCACTAGCGCACTGCCAGGCTCTTTCATCATTGGTAAGTTCAGCATCTGTCTTTGGCCTCCTAACTCCATGTTCTCCGATAGTCATCGGAATTGGAATCTCCTGATGAAGACATGGCCACATAAGATGATCATGGCATACCATAAACATCTTCATGCGAGCTTTCCACCTGGGAGAAAAGCTCAGGTGTGAATTTGGGCGGTTTCATTAAAGTAAAGCCAGAACTCCGTGGTTGAGAAGCGGCGGTAGCGAGCAGGTTGAGGTGGGTCGACATTTTCACTGCTCGCCGATTCGGGATGGGCTCCTGTGCATCTCCGGAGTTAAGGCGAGTGTTGAATAGCATGCTGCTTTCTTCGGCCATTTCGAGATTGAAAGAGTGGGATCTCTACTTAGAACAAAATAGAACTTGCTCGATACCACTTGATGGTCCCTTGGTGCCTAAAGGGGGGGGGGGGGGTGAATAGGCTCTTACTAAAACTCTTTTCTTTCTCTTAAGACACAAACACTTATCTAGTTAAGTGATAGAATCAACTGCGGAAGATAATCAGATAATGGAAGTATTTTGTTTTATTATCACAAGATAAATACAACAAAATAGAAGCAAGACTCTCTTACACTCGTTTACAAATGAACTCACACACTAGCCAACTTCTATCTCCAAATATGAAAAACGCTTGTGCATACACAGAATTAGTCTTTTCTTAACTAATGCACATTCGCTCTATATTTTCTTTTACAAGTATGAATATTTATACAAAACATTCCTAAGCGACAACCTTGGAACTTGTAGTTCCGGAAAGCGTTCAAAGACTAACTATCCCTCGGTAATCTCTCTGCCTTGGCTGCTGCGGTTTGTGGAGCTCAAGATCTTGGGTTCGAAGAGTATAAGTGCGTTTGTGAGTTCCCAAATACAATTAAGCTTATGTCCACATATCCGGATGATCCACGTGTAAGATTCTTCAGGTTCTCAATAAATTCGTCTTACATCGGGACGCCACGAGCTGATAATTTTAAATGCGGTTGAGTTGAAGCGATATCTTCTTGGTCCGGTGTAATTTTCCTTACTCCGTAGCTAATGAAGCTCGGAACCTTACTCCGTGTCGGTGGTTGCTTACTCCGTATCTATTTAGTCTTGGAATCCTTAGTCCGTGTCAGCGCTTTCTTACTCCACATGTAAGTTCCTTACTCCGTATGTAAGTTCCTTACTCCGTATGTAAGTTCCTTACTCCGGGCGAGTCTTGAAAAGTCGATGACTTATTCCGTGTAAGTGCTTTCTTACTCCGCATTTAAGTTCCTTACTCCGTATGTAATTTCCTTACTCCGGGCGAGTAAGATATCAGGATTCCTTACTCCGCATCTGTACTTCCTTACTCGGCATGTATGAAAGACTCGGACGCCTTACTCCGTGTCTTCTTCACTTTAGTTCGCCTGAGGGGAAGACTTAACTATTTAACTCCATTTCAATCCTTTTGCTTCGTTCGACCTCGTTGACCAAGACTCTTACTTTGCACTTATCCTTTAAGTTCTTAGTCCGTACGAATGTTCCTTATTCCGTATGTATTTGTGACTTGGTTATTTACCAAGTGTTTGACGACACTCACTCTTGTCCAGGATCAGGATTATGTATCCTGTCCTTAGCTTTGCTCTCACGAGTGCATCTCTGGATTAGTAACATATCTTCTGCAATGATCAAATAAACACAAAAGATCTCGAGATCAAATTACATAAGGCTTTATCAGCATTATCCAAATTCGGGTTTGATCCAACAAAATAGCGACTTGTACGGCTCGTGATTGTCCTTTTTTAAGTTTTTTGTTGACACATGTGACTGACAGGCGTTGAAAAGCATATTTGACAAAAGGGCCAGCTAATAAAATGTGTCTCATGAGCAAACAATGAGAGAGCCAACGAGAGAGGCCAAACAACGAAGGTCGAGGTCAAAGGGTCGGAGTGTTGGAGGGTCAAGGGCTAAGGGGCGAAGGGTCGAAGGTAATCTTAGGGTCGAACGTCAACCTTTGAAGGTCAAGGGTCGAAGTGTCAACACATCGGAGTGTCGGCAGGGTCGAAGGTCACCCCTCGAAGATCAATCCTTGAAGACTCGAAGACTTCCCTAGTCGAAGATAGGCTTCGGGGCTTCGAGTCTAGTTTTTTTTTAATTACCCTTTTACCCTCACCTAAAATGCCAAAATGGACGACCTTTTCGGGATTGTTTGGGAAGACCCGTATTTGACTAGATTGACATTTTGAAGAATTTCTCATGATCACTTTTTCGGGAAGTTTGACCAGGGGCATTGACCGTCTTTTGGCAAGTTTGACCTTTTCTGATGAAAATTGTTTCGACCATAACTTCTTTGTTTTACATCGAATTAAGCTCGGTCAAGTGCGTTGATCTCCAAATTTCCTCCCCTATCACTTAGTGTTGGTCTTGTAGCACTTCAAAGGCTGGTAGCAGAGATTCTCAACTTTGGGCTTCCCTGGACCTATTTACAAGATATATGGCATGAGTTAGTATGTTCAACCCGGACAAAATAGGGTCTAAAAAAAAAGGGGAGAGACATAAAAAAAACAAGAAAAAAAAAGTGAGTTTTTAGTTATTTCACAATCACACATTTCACATTTGTCTTGATGTGTGTTTTCTCTAAAAAAAACAAAAAAACTAAACCAATGTTTTTCTCAAACAAAAAAAAATGAAAAAAAGGGGATTTTGCTTAGGATGTATTTCGCAAAACAAAAAAACGAAACAAAACAAAAACAAAAACAAAAAAAAGTCTTCAAAGCACATTTCAATTTTTTTAATGTCCAAAGGAAAAAAATGATAACCTTAGGATTTTATTTTCCACTTCAAACAAAAAAAAGCAAAACAAAACTTTTAGGATTCCCTTTTTAGAAATTTAGGATAAATTAATTTTAACCATAATTTTAACAAACAACTTATCCAAATAAAAAAACTTAGACTTTAGGAAAATAATGATGTCTTCACCCAGTCAAAAACAGTGAAAAACAATAGAAACCTCATCCTCCTATAGGTACCAAAAGGGCGCCGTAGGAGTGCTAATCCTTTCCTACACGTAACCAACCCCTGAACCCTTATCTCTGGGTAATGTAGACCACCCACATTTTAGGTGACCAACTGCACCCCCAAAAACAAGTTGGTGGCGACTATATATTTCATCATTCGGTTGCGGCTCGACGAAAACCGGTGATGACACACCCTTCACATCGATGATGGCTCCAGTGTTGCAAGGAAAGGACATCCCAATATTAAAGGCATAGCTCCTACCTCATCCATATCTAAAGTAATGAAGTTTACCGAAATAATTAGATTTGTGACTTATAGAGGTGCATTTTCCAGAATCCCGACAGGATGTTTGATGGACTTATCGGCCACTTGGAGGGTGATTGATGTTGGTTGTGATTCCCCAAACCCTAACCTTTTGCACATGGAGAAAGGGATTAAACTAACACTTGCACCAAGGCCACATAGGGCATTCTCAAAAGAAAGATCTCCTATGATGCAAGGGATAGAGAAACTTCTTGGATCACTCGGCTTTGGTAGAAGATTTCTTTGTATAATAGCACTACAGTTCTCCCGATAATGCCACCGTAGCATGTTCCTCCAGTGTTCTTTTATTCCCCACTATGTCTTTTAAAAACTTGGCATAAGATGGCATAGTCACAAAGATGTCATCAAAGGAAATTGTTAACTTTATTTGCTTGAAAATTTTCACGGATTTGTTGAATTGTTCATCCTTTTTTCCATTTTGCTTATCTTTGAGGAAACGGTAGAGGTGGAACATAGGGCTTTAGCTCCTTCTTTTGTGGTTGCTCTTTAGTTTCTTGAGCCTCCTTTGCTTTGTCTTTTTCAGGCTCTTGGTCCTTGGCAGGTTCTTTAGTTTGTTGAACCTCCTTTGGTTGATTTTTCTCTGTTTTTGGCTCTATTTCCTCTTGAGGTCCAGGTCATTGAAGTTCCTTGCCGCTCCTCAAAGTTACTGCCTTGCAGTATTCTCTAGGATTGGCCTCGAGCGGCTAAGAAATTCTCCGGGGGTTTCTTTGAGTAAGAGTCTCAACAATTTGGGAGAGTTGAGCTTTAATCCTCTTCCCTTGGCTTTCAACTCTTGTCCATGCATGTACTTATTTCCTGGATCTTATTGTTTGTTACATTGGCCAACTTTTCAATGGCGACCTCCCAACTTGCTTTTTGCTCCTGGTTGACTCCTTTGTTGTTGTTCTTTGAGATCAAAAATTATGTCCACTTGTTTGGCCTTAGGTGTTGTTAGTCTTTTGTTGATCACCCCACTTGAAATTGGGTGATTTCTCTAGCCTGGATTGTAAGTGTTGGAGTAAGGATTGTTCGAACGAAGTTAACTTGGTCCTCACTCTCTATTAGATTGCTAGCTTGACATATGTTCGAGAGGGCAACTTGTTGGTGAATGTGCTCCCCCACACTCTGAACAGTAGGACTAATGTTTGCCACGGGCTTAGCCATAAGCTTCTTACTTGGCGAGTTAATGCGTCTAATTTGGCATTAAGTAGAGTGCTCTCTTCCACTTCATAAGGTTCAGGTTTGTTGAGAACTATCCTCCTTCTTGTTCCCACAAAGAAATTCTTTTCCATAAATTCAATAAGAGTAGTAGCCTCTTGAATACTCTTTTTCATAAGATGTCCTCGACTTCGCATTAAGGAGGTTTTGGTCTTCCTGGCTCAAGGCATAGAAAAAGATTTCCAATGGGAACCCTATGTTCAGCCCATGATTTGGGCACCTCCTTTGTAGATTTTTGAAGCGTTCCCATGCTTCTCTGATGTTCTCTCCCATACCTTGAGAGAAAGAGGTAATCGGACTCCTTAACTTGGAGAGTTTCCCTGGAGGGAAGTACTATGATAAGAACTCCTGTGTGCAATTCCCCCGGTTAGAGAAATAATGGTCTCGGAAAGGAGTTGAATCAACGAAGTTTATTGTCTCGTAAAGACCATGGGAATATTTCCAACTTAATTGTATCTTCGGGCACCCCTTGCTTTCTAGTAGTTCGGCATATTTGATTAAATCTTGAAAGATGAGTGTAAGGATCTTCAGGGGAAGCCCGCTAAAATTGTCTTGAGTCACTTGATTGATTAATTGAGACGAGAAATCAAAGTTCGCTCTAGTGATCTCAGGTGGGTCTATAGGATTGTGTATGTGCCTCGCATCAGGAGTAACATATTCTCGGACAGGTGTATTGTCCATGTAAGCTTCATCCATGATTGACCTTGGTTGAGGTCGAGATTCTACCTCTTCTTCGTGGAATAATAGGTCTAATCTGGTCAACCTTTCTCCTTCAAGTGTTCTTGGTAATTCTTGGTTATAGTTTGTCGACCTTTGCTTAAATACTTCCTTCGGTTGTCGTACTCGAGCTTGGAATAGTTTTTCCGGTTCAAGATTGAAGGGGATGTCAATGCTTTTTGACCTTCAACTCATAAACCTGGTTGTTGTCACTTGCAAACACAATATCCAAGAATATTCCAAAACACAATTGCAAAATAAAAGTTTGAAGCTAAAAAGGAATTTCCTATTCTATCGATGTCTTCCCCGACAACGGCACCAAAAACTTGATTGATAATTTGCAAGTGTACAAATCGTGATAAATAACAAAGTAGATTTTAAAGTCCGAATATCATACCCAAGGGAAGGATGAAGAATTTGGAAATTTCAACTAGCCTATAAAGAGATTTTTGGTTGAAAATATATAAAAACAGAATTAAATTTAAAACAAATTGATTGAATGGATGTGAGAAATGGAAATAAGCTTGTTCGAGTAGAAATAAGTTCGATTGATAAAGGTGATTGGAGTTAAGATTTCATTTGATGTATTTTTTCCAAGAATATATCTTAGTTCAATCTAATTCTTTCCTTGTGATAATATTTAATACTCAACCTCTAATGCATAAATTAGCCTTTTTTTAAGTGCCATAATTCATGTGTACACCCTAGCATAGGGGACGGGTGACCCTTTAAGATTTTGGTTGTTTAGTCTAGAGCTAGCACCACACCCACTCTTAACTTGGTATCCTAGATTTTACACTGGCTTTCGCCAATTATGCAACCCCTACTTTGATTATCTTGCCTTTTCTAATAATTATGCTTCATTTTTCAATCCTTCATGTAAGTACCTATGATGATAAATTGAAATGGTCAAAGTCCATTTTATATTTCCACCCAAGATATTCAATAAACACTCACAAGGTAAAGAAGATTAAACTAAGACATTGCAATTTAATTTATTACATCAAACTCCATCCTAACCCCAATCAAGGGTTTTTAAACTTTCATAGTTTGATTGAAAACAACAAAATTACAAAACAGGGAATAAAAATACCAAAAGGATAGCTTGCCTATATTGACAAAGAATTCCAAGGTTGATCTTCTTTTCCCAGCAGATTGTCTTCAATCTCCAAGAGATGCCCCAAACCTTATTCATTCTCCCTTTCTTACTCTAGATGAGGAATTGTTGGATCAAACCGAGAATTTGGATAATGCGGAACAAACCCTATGTAATTTGACTCGAGATGTTTCATGTTTACCATTAAGTCCGTGCAGATGAGTTAACTTTAAATCCGGACCTACTCATGTGAGGACAAAGCTAAGGACAGGATACATAATCCTGATCTGGATCATCATGAGTGTCGTCATTTACTTGATATATAACCAAGTCATCATCCGGAGTAAGGACCCTTCGTGCTGATTAAACACTTGACAAAACAACTAGGAACCCACGTCTTATACTCAACTAGATTATGTCAATTAATGCGGAGTAAGTTCCTGAGTCTACATCTTGCATGGAGTAAAAGAGACTTGTGAGAGAGAAAGAATCAAAGTTGTCACTCCAACCGGACTAAGGAAAAGAAGACACGGACGAAGAAATCTGAGTCTGGTCATTCGAGCGGAGTAAGGGCAACTGTTGTGGAGTAAGGACATCAAATGTGGAATAAGGAATCCGAACCATTACTCATGCGGAGTAAGGAAGCGCTGATGCGAGTAAGCTCTCCGAACCACTACTCATGCGGAGTAAGGAAGCGCCGACACGGAATAAGGATTCCAGGACTTCATTCATACGGAGTAAGCAATCACCGATACGGAGTAAGGATCCAAGCTTCGTTCATGCGGAGTAAGGAACCTTGCAACGGACCAAGAAGACGCTGCTTCATCTCTCCAAGACGCAATTAATGCTAGCGACTCGCTACGTCCCGATGTAAGACAAACTCATTGAATACCTAAATTGTCCGACGGGTGGAACACACAGAGATGTGGACACGATCTCAAATGCAATTGGAATCAAGCAAAGAATTCATTACAACTTATGCTTCCAATATTTCGAGCTCCACATTCGCAGCGAGTTAAAGCTTCGGCATTTTCCGATGAAGAACTTCAATGCTCCACACCGCTAAGAAAATGCGGTTCCAAGATAGATTTCTAGGATGTCTATATATATGCCTGAAGCAATGTAAATAAAAATGCGCATGCTTACTTGTACTTATACACTCATAAGCGTATATCTTGTAAAGAGCCAAACATAGAGATTCACCGCCAAGTGTGTGTAACTATAACAGTGTTGTGTTGTAATCGGCTAAAATGTTGTTTTGCTTTGTTGTAATTATCTTCAAATAATAAAGCAACATACTTCCACTACCTAGTTAATCTTCCGCACTAATTTTATCCGTTTAACCAGAGTGAGTGTCTAAGCCATTAAGAGAGAGAAAGAATTTTCAAAGAGCCTATTCACCCCCCCCCCCCTCTAGGCTCTCCGGGACCAACAAGTGGTATCGAGCAAGTTCTACCTGTTCGTAGAGATCCCTCACTCCCTCTCAACTTACCAATGGCCGAAGAAAGCACGATGCTATTCGGGACCCGCTTTAACTCGGGGGGGAGCTCAAGAGCCCCTTCCCAACCGAAGCGGCGGTGAAAATGTTGATCCACCTCAACCTGTTGTCGCTACCGCTCCTCAACCACGGAGTTCAGGCTACACTTTAAGCAAACCGCCAAAGTTCACACCCAGAGCTTTTCTCCCAGGTGGAAAGCTCGCATGAAGATGTTCATGACCTGTCATGATCATCTAATATGGCCTTGTCTTCATCAGGGAGCTTCCCATTCCGATGACCATCGGAGAAAATGGGGTCGGGAGGCCAAAGACCGATGCTGAACTCACTCACGATGAAAGAGCCTAGCAATACGCCAGGTGAAAAGGCTCTAGCTTATGTGACATCGTCCTTGGATTCGAGGCTTTCACGGACGTCCAGGGCTGCACGACAGCAAAAGCCGTGTGGGACAAATTGACTATTCTATATGAAGGAAATCAGTCCCGGATGCGGAACGTCATTTGCGCTCTCGGACGTAACTTTGAGAGCTTCAACCATAAACCTGGCGAATCCCTAGAGAGCATCTATCGGCGATTCGGCAAGCTCATCCTGGAATTGAAAACGTCACACGAGCACTACACTCGGTTCCAAATAAATGACAAGTTCTTTCGTTCCTTGCCGGATCGCTATTACTCCAAGTAGCTCCAGATGCAATCCAAAGACAACCGCGGTATGCTCCCCTTGAAGAACTATATGGAGAGCTACGGACTCATGAGGTCGATTCAAATACACCGGCCGAGACGAGAAGATAGCTCGGAAAGAAAAGGGGGTAGCTCTTAAGGCTACACTGGACCAAGCATGCCTGACGGAGGATGATACGGAAGAGTCGAAAAACTCGACTCGGACATGGAAGAAGAAATAGCACTCCTGGTGAAATCCTTCACACGTTTTTGCGAGAAGAAAAGCAAAAAAGGATTCGAAGAGGTTCTTCTTCATCCTTAAGAAGGAAGGAGCGATCGGAGTCGACATCCCAAGACTGCTACGATTGCGGGAAACCTGGTCATTGGGCCAAAGACTGTAGATCCAAACCCAAGATGGCCGACAAGGATGACAAGGTTAAACCCCAACGCTCCACCTCAGACAATAGCAAAATGAAGAGGAAGGCGTTCGTCTCAAAATACAACAATGGCTCGGAAGAAGAAGAGGAATCTTCGGATGACGAACCAACGGAAAAGGCAAACGTCCGCCTCATGGCAAACGCCGAGGTACCTTCTATCTCCGAGCTCTTGAGTAAACTAGAATCTCTTACTAAGGAACGTGATGATGAAAAGAATGAGAGATTAATAATTACTCAAATGTATCAAAATATGAGTGGTCGGACTAAACGCCTATAACTTATCGTTTCTAAACTTGAAAAGGACATAGGCGATTATCGAAGCGGGGAGGTTTGGTATCACGACCTAAGAGCTGAAAATCACCTGCTGAATACCAACCTCACAGGCATGAATGTAAATCTTAAAAGACTCGAGATTGAACTTGAGAAGGAAAAGGAAATAAATCGTAAATGGCTAAAATCGGAGCAATAGCTTCTACATTTAGAACTGATCCCGACAATATCTAAGTCAAACCTGGCCTAGGATCCGAATCCACTTCCACTACTCCAGCCTACCGAGTGCCCTCCAGACTACACTCCAAAACTAACCAACCTATATCCTATTAGTACATCTAAACCGTTGGATGGTTTTGTTTTAGGTGGCACCATAGTTTATGATTGTGGAACAGAGGCTGTTCGGTTAGTCCCGAAGTAGTAGCACCCGTACCAAACGATGACGGGAAGGGCTGCTGCAGTTAAAGCTGAAACCGCAAAGACCCATAAACAAAGGAAAGGCTAAGGCCAACGCATCCAGGGGCCAAGAGCGCGTCACCCGTTTGCAAAGGATTAGGCCATAGGGAACAGGTAGAAAACTTGTAAAACCTAAGAAACCTATATCCCCTATTGTAACTCCTCATCACAAGTGTTTGTTCGATATGTCGCGAAATAGGTCATTATCACTATGAGTGTTGGACTCTATCTCGATGACTGGTTATGTAATCACTCTTCAATCAATAAAAATCCAGATTGTCAAAAAGGGTTCTTCTCGGAAAGCTAAATCTAAAACTCCTCGGAGTATTTCACCTAAGAAAACCCAAGTTGAAGAAGCAACTAAGACGGAAAAAGCTAAGTCAACTTGGAAAGTTAAAGTTCCTAACAACATAAAATCCGGAATAGTTGACACTATTGTTGCTTCTCTTAACCGCCCAAAACAAGTGTGGGCACCAAAAATGTAATCTGTTGTCTTGCAGGAGCATTTATGGAATTCACTTGTCATCTCACTTGAAGTCAAAGATCAATCAAAGCAAGTGGATACTCGATAGCGGATGCTCCCGGACATATGACGGGTGATAAGTCTCTGCTCGTGGATGTTCTCGACAAACGAGGCCCATCCGTAACATATGGTGACAACAGTAAAGGTAAGATTGTGGGGTATGGCACTTTAATCAATGGTTGTGTATCAATTACTAAGGTTGCATTAGTCGAAAGTTTGAAGCATAATCAGTGAGTGTCAATAATTTATGTGACAAAGGATTCACGGTTTCCTTTTTGTCAAACACTCGTACGGTTAGAGATAACTTATTCGGAGATATTAAGTTATCCGGATCAAGAGATGGGGACATATATTCGTAGTCTTGAGAAACAATTCTTCCGACCCTATATGCTTCCTCACTACAAGATCACATGAAGATAGTTGGCTATGGCACAAGCGTTGCGCACATTTAAATTTTAAGACCTTGTCTAAATTAGTGTCGCTTGATTTGGTCACTGGTTTGCCTAAACACAAATACTCCAAAGACACTCGTCGAGAATGCCAACTTGGCAAACAGACCAAACATAGTTTTAAGAGCAAATTAGTTAATTCAATAACTGCTCCTTTACAACTTCTTCACGTGGACCTATGTGGTCCCATTTCGCTTTCTTCACTTGCTAGTGCGAGATACACCCTAGTGGTTATTGATGACTTCACCAGATACACATAGGTGTTGTTCCTGAAATCTAAGGATCAAACCTTTGAACACCTTGTCGATCTCTTCAACTGGA
The DNA here is from genome assembly GCA_023512835.1 of Taxillus chinensis. Lineage (NCBI taxonomy): Eukaryota > Viridiplantae > Streptophyta > Magnoliopsida > Santalales > Loranthaceae > Taxillus > Taxillus chinensis. The sequence continues at coordinate 35,050,229 of CM042092.1, forward strand.
TGAGCAATTCACAAGGACTGAGCATTAAATGCATCGAGTGATCATGGTACGCAATTTGACTTCTCAAATATGAGGTCATATTGTTCGAACAGGGCATTCAACGACGACTTCTCTGCGCCCTGAACTCCACAACAAAATAGGGTAGCTGAGCGCAAGAATCGCACTTTAGTCGAGGCTGGCATATCAATGTTAGCAGGGGCAAAGCTTCCTCTCAGTCTATGGGCTGAAGCGGTGTCTACTGCCTGCTATGTTCAGAACAGAACTCCTATAAATAAATTTACCATGAAAACACCTTATGAGATGTGGAAGGGTAGAAAGCCTTCTATTTCACACTTCAAAACTTTTGGGTGTACTTGCTACGTACTGAACAATGGAAAAGAATCCTGGAATAAATTTGAACCTAAATCTGATGATGGGATATTTGTTGGATACTCATTACATAGCAAGGCTTATCGGATTTTCAATAGAAAACTTTTCAAAGTTGAAGAATCTATCCATGTGACTTTTGATGAAGCTAACATGGATTGGTCGAAAGTTGGTCCTTCAAGTTCTAATGTGCAGGATTAAGACGACAACATTGACTACTCAAAGTTTATGAATGTTCCTGTCACTTCTACTAACCAACCATGTGGCACCAAAGAAGAACGAAAAAATGATGCGAGATGATGCTATGGATGAATCGGACTTGGGACTTCCACATAACTCCGGATATATTCCTTCGGATATTCAAAATACCGGGTACCATCCGGTCCATCCGAACCAGTTGATACGGAAATGAACAAGAATGGAGAACCTCAAAATACTCCAGAACCTGTTAATTTGAATAACGCTGGCCCGGAAGAACCTCAATTAGTGGACGACCAAGGACCACCTAATCCGACGAGCTTCAAATCATTGAGTATTCACCACCACTTGCGCAAAACTATAGGTGGACTCAAAGCCACCCTCAAGAACAAGTGATTGGTGATCCTACTGTTGGTGTTAGAACAAGAGCAGCCACCTCCAACATGTGCCTCTACTCTTACTTTTTGTCACAGATAGAGCCAAAAGTGGTGGAAGAAGCTCTTTAAGATTCAAATTGGATAGACGCCATGCAGGAAGAGTTAAATCGGTTCAAAAGGAATGATGTGTGGACTCTTGTACCAAGGCCAAAGGCTCAACAAGTCATTGGAGTTAAATGGGTGTTCCGGAACATACTTGATACGGACGGAATCATAATCCGGAACAAAGCCCGACTGGTAGCCAAGGGTTATCGTCAAGAAGAAGGAATAGACTATGACAAAACTTTTGCTCCAAGAGCCCGACTTGAGGCAATCGGAATGTTCTTGGCATACGCTTCATACGAAAACTTCAAAGTTTATCAAATGGATGTCAAGTGTGCATTTCTAAATAGAGATCTTCAAGAGGAGGTATATGTTGAACAACCTCTAGGCTTCAATGAACCAAAGGCTAGACATCTGGTCTACAAACTAAGGAAAGCCTTGTATGGATTGAAGCAAGCTCCAAGAGCCTGGTACGACACACTTTCGGAATTCTTACTCGCTCACAACTTCCAAAAAGGGAAGATTGACACCACGCTATTCTTACGAAAAAGAAGACATATACTCGATTGTACGGATCTACGTGGATGATATCATTTTTGGATCAACTAATCCGAAACTTTGTGATGAGTTCGCCAAGTTGATGACTGGCAAGTTTGAGATGAGTATGATGGGAGAACTGTCCTACTTCCTTGGGATCGAGGTCAAACAACTAAAGGAAGGGATCTTCATTAACCAAGCTAAGTACACTTGTGACTTAATCAAGAAGTTTGGTATGGAAGGTTCATCTCCTGTCAAAACTCCAATGCCGATCGGTGCCAAGTTAGACCCAGGATGTTGATGGCGAATCGGTGAATGTGATCGAGTACGAGGGATGATTGGATCCTTGTCGTATCTTATAGCAAGTCGCCTGGACATAATGTTTGCAACTTGCATCTGCGCAAGATATCAAAGCGAATCCCAAAGAGTCACATATGCTTCATGTAAAACGGATATTAAGGTATCTCAAAGGGACGATGAATTTGGGACTCGGTACCCAAAAGAGTCCAACTTCTCCTTATCCGGATATTCGATGCTGATTTTGCCGGGTGTCGCATAGACAGGAATAGCACCAATGGTACATGTCAATTCCTTGGAAACAGATTGATCTCTTGGTTCGATGAAGCGAAATTCCGTATCAACCTCTCTTCTGCCGGCAGAATATAGTCTGGCTGGGAGTTGCTACGCACAACTTCTCTGGATGCAAAGTCAACTTACCGACTACGGCTTCAACATGACATCTGTTCCACTCTATTGTGACAATACTAGTGCTATTGCTATCAGCAATAATCCCGTCATGCATCCAAAGACAAAACATATTGAGGTCAGGCATCATTTCATTCGCGATCATGTTCTTAAAAAGCACATATCCCTGGAACATGTTGCTTCTTGAAGATCAATCAGCGGATATACTTACAAAGCCCCTACTTGATGTAAGATTTTCCGAACTTCTTCTTAAATTAGGTATGCTTGACTTTTCTCGCATAGCTTCTCACCTGTTATCCATCGGTAGTTATTTTCGAACATGCATCGTTGTACTTCATGGTTAGTGATAGTTCCTGAACTTCATGTTTAACTATTTTACTTTAGTCGTGTAAATGTTCGATATTTCTCACTAAATTCATATTGGGAGGATGCTTGCTTATCCGGACCGACAGTGAATCAAGCAAACATAATTAAATTTATATGACACAAATCCTATTCGATGTCATGAATTCAACTCCATCTTCCATCACATGTCTTATGATTTCATGACTGATGAAATATCTAAGATGCATGGTTGAGGAATGATTTGGGATAGCTCGGATGAAAGTGGAAATTCACCTTGTCACGATCACCGCTTGAGTGGAGTAAATCAAGGATAGGCCGCAGTTTCTCTCATTTCATCATAAAACAGGAAACGTCTTAACAGGCTCTAAAAGTCCACGGGGGAGAAATTGCTCTCTCTATTATCTAGTAATACCCCCGGATTCATATTTCATGACCTCTCTCTGGCGTCTATCCGAGGGGAGTCATCCTCGAGAAGATCGCATCAAAATGATTCGCTGATCTCAAGGGGAGAAAATACTTCATTGAATCTTAAGTAAGGCCCCCTGTTTCAAAGAAAAGGCATGACTACAGGGCAAGAGAATGCTTATTATTAAGTAATGCCTCTCCGATATGTCTCGGATGTTCCGCCCTATAACTCTCACTCATAAAGCTGATTGGATTTGCACTGTTGAATCGGAATTGCGGATTGCTTGGTTGTTATCTTCCTCTTCCTAGCATTTTAGGCATGACAGTCGATTGTAACATCATACATCATGTGCTCTTCCTTCCATTTTCACTCATACATTCTCCGATGGATGAAGTCATATAAATCAAATTGATCTTTGCTCTCATTTTCGGTATGAAGGATTGGCTATGTTGTCCTATTGGATTTATGTGTTAATTATATCCCACACGTACATTGATTTCGGTATGATGGCTTTCACTTCTTATGTATGTGTCTAGCACTTAACTTCTTATGCATAAGTTCTGTTTCTTCTTAGTACGGATTGTGTGTTATACTCTTATATTGTTTATCCGAACTAACCCGAACCTGACGAGACTTGCTCTTCAAAGCATCTATTTGTTAAGTCACAAGGTTCAGATTCTCTTTGCATTTCATTGCTCTATCCTGTCGATGTCTCGGATTTCGAGGTGTTGTGGTACTTCATACTCCCTCGACATCAAGACCGCAAAGGAATCATCTCTTTTCAACACTATTATACCTGATACGATTAGTGAGTCTCATCCAGGATGATCTTTATATGGATTATCATGCTCCGGATGAAAGTCGGTTTATTTCCTCCTGAATCTTGGAATTCTCAATTCACGATAAACCAAATAATTATCTTACATCGCTTATTTTTTAGGAGGGATAATGATGGTTCATTTAATGCACGCATCGAGCCCGATACTTATCTTTTCAAAAATCCGGAAGTATGCCTACAAATTGTCATCTTTGAATGGTTAGCACAGCCGCCACGTCATAAGTCTATTCGACGGCGCTAATCCATCACTTCTAATGACATAAGGAAGTTGAGTGGCTCACTGTTCATTTCGTTTAAACTCGAGACCCACTTGCTTCCATGGAAAGGATCCTATTTATACCGCATTATCGGCGTCGGCCAAGGTTATCACTACCAACTCTCAAAACCCTAAACCCTCACCACACCTATTCCGGCAAAGCTCTTCTCTCCTTTTCCCTTACTCTTTCACTCTCAATGGCATCCCAAGCTCTCTATGGTGTTGTTCCTAGCCATCTTGTCGATTGGTCCGGAATCTCTGATCCTCCAGCATGGCTCCATGAGGTTCGCCGCTTACTCGAGCATAGCAACCTTTTCGCGCTTGTTTCCGCCCTGGCCAATCTTCTAGTGTCGGACGTCCTAGCCTTCCATCAGCACTCCACCTCCACTGAGGAGTTTATCCTTTCGTAGTTCGAGGGGAAACTATCAAGATCACACCTCAGGCGATCCGGGATGTTTTCAACCTTCCTACCGGCGATGACATCCGACCAAACGCTGCTGCCATGGCTGCTTCCATGGGGTGTCCTAATAAGGTGAAGGAGTACAAAATGAAGTCTTTCCATGGTCCTCACCGTATGGCCACCATACTCGGCCGGAGTCTTCTAGCTCGCTCCACGGCTCTCGACTCGGTTCCGTACGATCTCCTGCTGGTGATGTATGCGGTTTTTGAGTCACCGTCACTTGACCGGGGGCAACTTTCTCTTCGGGTGTTGCGGAATGGGAAACGGAACTCGTCTTTTGGACGGATTCTGTCCCAAATCTTCCGGCATCTTCACCCCGCGCACTTCCAGGGTGAACCGGTGATTCTCTCCCCGGCGTCCTACTACTTCCGCCATCTTCCTGCCGATGGGACCCTCACCGTTCGCCACCCTCCGGTCTCCCGTGCCCTTGCTATCGCTTGAACAACGAAGCGAGTTCGTTGGTGAACCTGTTGCCGGCTCGGGGCACGAAGTTAGTTCGCTCTCCGGTTAGTTCACTCCTGCATCCGGTCTCGTTGCCGCTTCGGCACGCTCCCGGACCGGCCGCACGGCATTCAGGCCGACCCGTCTGCTGCTGCTCCCCGATCTTGCTGCCGATGCTCCCGCACCCATCTCTCCGGTCCACGGCGGGCCGTTGCTGCTGTTCTTCCGGACCTTCCATCTTCTCCTGCAGAAGCCTCTCCCGCTCACTCTCCGGCCCTCCAGGACTATCTCGACCATCACTCCACCGACATCTTGAATGACCGCTGGTCGCGCCTGACCTCGCCATTACTGCGACATCCTAGAACCTACCTTCCGGGTGTTTTATGCTCAACACACCCAGACCCTGGAGGAAATGCTTATTTGGAACTGCTATCACGGCTTTGTAACGCCGTCGCTCCTAAAGGCCGCACCTCCTGCTCTTGCCTCTTCCGGGGCCTGCCCATGACGCACGTACACCTGTCCCTGCCGAGGCCGGTCCCTCTTATCCTGCGGATATCCCTACCATTGACCTCTCCGGTCAAAGTGGATCTACCGCCCCTCCTCCTCCTGCCGCTTCGGACGACCACCACCCTCTCCTGCTGCCGCCGACTCTACCCTGCCCACACCTACCCCTCTTCATGCGGGCGAGTCCTCAAAAGCTCCCGCCTTTGGTCTTGGGCGCGCCTCTTTTGCCACTATTTTATCCGAGGCTGCTTTCTCCGCCCAACTCGATCGCCTTGCGGAGGACACGGTCATCTTCGGACCCAAGCCCTTTCCGACCATGTCCGGGCCATGGGTCTTGAGCTTCTTTATGCCTTCTCCTCTACCTCTCTCTCCATGGATCGGAAGCTAGAGTGGCTTGCCGTGTCTTTCTCCGATTTGTCCACCTCCATTGCGGAATTAACGCAAGTCGTGGCCGGTCCCTCCCGCTCTCGCCAATCCGCCAAACCGGGGGAGAAATCATCCGATCCTTCCCCTCTTTCCACCTCGGCGTTGCCTCTCGCAAAACGGTCCGCACCTGCGCGATGTGTGTCCGCCTCGTCCCCCTTCGAACCTCAAGGCATCCGGACCATACTATCTGAGGAGGGACAATTTTCCACTGACGACATCGACAACTATGCTCTGGCGGTAAAGATGGAGTTGAGGCTATTCCCCTCTTTACTTGAGGAAGGCCTTGATTTTGATGTTCTTCCTTGCTGGGTTGAAAACTAGTTTCCTGCTGTGGACGTTATTCTATCCTACATCAATGGTACAACAGAGAACAGCCAACCATGGACCTCTCTGTCCATCGTTTTCGTCCCCTTCCGGGTCGACTCCCCACATTTCATGCTGACTGTTTTCCTGATCAAAGAGAAGAAAATCTTGCTTCTGGATTCTCATCAGGTTGTTGACCGCCCGATTAGAAAGAATCAGATGAGGAGTCTCGTTCGAACCTTGTCGGATGCAATCAGACAGAGTTCTCTCTACGAAGACTTGAATCTACCGCCTCTTGGTCAGGATGAAGTACTCATGAGGACGATCCAGAACAAGAAGAATATGCCCCAAAGAACTCGATGGAAACAGTTGTGGAGCCTTTGTCTGCTACTTCTTGAAATCTGTTATCTCCTTCGATGATGACTGGAAAAATATCATCGAGTTCTCCAAGAAGCAGACAATGGCACTACGAGAGCATGCAGCAAGGATGATCTTCAAATATAGTAAGTTGTATGTACCATAATTTATATCTCGTACTAAGGCTTAATGTATTCCTATTTATGGCGAGTGGAACTGTTCTCTTTAATCCTTACCTCTGTGTTATTTCTTGCTGCCTTACCGGATCAGATTACAAAGGGTTTGGCATATCCATATTGGGGGAGACTGTTGGATCAAACCGAGAATTTGGATAATGCGGAACAAACCCTATGTAATTTGACTCGAGATGTTTCATGTTTACCATTAAGTCTGTGCAGATGAGTTAACTTTAAATTCGGACCTACTCATGTGAGGACAAAGCTAAGGACAGGATACATAATCCTGATCCGGATCATCATGAGTGTCGTCATTTACTTGGTATATAACCAAGTCATCATCTCGGGAGTAAGGACCCTTCGTGCTGATTAAACACTTGACAAAACGACTAGGAACCCGCGTCTAACACTCAACTAGATTATGTCAATTAATGCGGAGTAAGTTCCTGAGTCTACATCTTGCACGGAGAAAAAAAGACTTGTGAAAGAGAAAGAATCGAAGTTGTCACTCCAACCGGACTAAGGAAAAGAAGACACGGACGAAGAAATCCGAGTCCGTCATTCGAGCGGAGTAAGGGCAACTGTTGCGGAGTAAGGACATCAAATGCGGAATAAGGAATCCGAACCATTACTCATGCGAGTAAGGAAGCACCGATGCGGAGTAAGCTCTCCGAACCACTACTCATGCGGAGTACGGAAGCGCGACACGGAATAAGGATTCCAGGACTCCATTCATACGGAGTAAGCAATCACTAATATGGAGTAAGGATCCGAGCTTTGTTCATGCGGAGTAAGGAACATTGCAACGGACCAAGAAGACACTGCTTCATCTCTCCAAGCCGCAATTAATGCTAGTAGCTCGCTACGTCCTGATGTAAGACAAACTCATTGAATACCTAAATTCTCTAACATGTGGAACACACGGAGATGTGGACGCGAGTCTCAAATACAATTGGAATCAAGCAAAGAATTCATTACAACTTATGCTTCCAATATTTCGAGCTCCACATCCGCAACAATTAAAGCTTCAACATTTTCCGATGAAGAACTTCAATGCTCCACACTACTCGGAAAATGCGGTTCCAAGATAGATTTCTAGGATGTCTATATATATATGCCCAGAAGTAATGTAAATAAGAATGCGCGTGCTTACTTGTACTTATACACTCATAAGCGTATATCTTGTAAAGAGCCAAACACAGAGATTCACTGCCAAGTGTGTGTAACTATAACAGATCTTGTGTTGTAATCGGCTAAAACGCTATTTTGCTTTGTTGTGATTATCTTCGGATAATAAAGCAATATACTTCCACTACCTGGTTAATCTTCCGCACCGATTTTATCCGTTTAACCGAGTGAGTGTCTAAGCCATTAAGAGAGAGAAAGAATTTTCAAAGAGCCTATTCACCCCCCCCCCCCCCCTCTAGGCTCTCCGGGACCAACAGGAATGAAATTGTAGAATGGAATAAAATTAGATGATAATTGGATGCCTTACAATAAAGGATCAGCTCCCCTTTTATAGCTTCCCAAGCTGAATTTGAATATTTTAATTTTGAATTCCCTATTATTCCTTATAATTTCTTAAATCAATAACTCATATTTAATCCCTTGTAACTCCCACTTTTTGATTTTAAAAAAGGGATTAAATATTAACCTTCAAAGCTCTCTTAATTCCCATAAAACCTCGGTCCAAATGCATCGCACCCATCTTGAATTTGAATTTCTTCATTAATCCACCTTTAACTTGAATGTTTAGTGCTTCTACTTTGATCGAATGAATTCAGTCCAGGAAGGGAATAAGGATGTTGCAAAAATAAAGATTTTATCTCCAAAATTCGGCTTTGGTCAAGTGAAGAAAGCTTCACCCGACCTTCACTCAACCACCATGTGATATCCTTAAATCTCACCCGACCAAAAGGAAGTTTTGTTCCTTGATGCTTGGAGAATATGCAAAATAAGTTTCACCCGACCACATCCAAACATCATCGGATTTCACCTGACCAAAAGGAGAATATTTTTATTGAGATTCTAGAAATGCATCCCTAAAATATGGGCTTCACCCGACCTAGTTGGGTGAAAGTCCTTCACCCAACCTTCACTCAACCAATATGAAATTCGGTCGTCATGATCTTTAGGTCCATGGATTATTTCTTCATTTTATTAATCTTGTGAATTTTTCCTTGATTTTTGGATTCCTGTCAAAATATAGCAAAAATAACCCAAAAACTACAAGAAATCCTCTTTTCCAGGGTTAGAACATGAAAATGTGATAAATAAGCACAATTGGGAAAGAAATGAAGTAAAAAAAGTATAAAAATGTACCCAAAATGGTCTTAAAAAGGGAGTATAAATCCCCCTGATCGAATACAAGAAAGGTATCTAGAGTGATACAAAAGACAACACGAGTAGTTTGTATAACACACACACACACACGGAAAGAAAGATTGTAATCAAGATAATAGTGAGTTAATCTGTCTATGTTTCTCATACATTCAATGAATAGGTTATGAGTTTGGCAAGAGGAGTGATTGAAGGTTAAGCGGTACAAACGATTGAATACACAGGAGCAGATTGCGGTAAACAATTGGTCATAGTGAGTGAGTACCTGGAGTAATACTATTTTTGTATTTGCATTTGAAAGACAAGAGAGTTGATCATGTTGTAACAAGAGTTAGACCATCTTGTATTGAACGCATATAGTGGATTGGACTCGGTGTAGGTACACCCTCACCACCGTAGAGTAGATCACATTGATCGATCCACGTAAACTATGTGTCTTTGTCTTTTACTTCCCATACATACCTATTGTTAATTGATATTGCATGAGACACTGAAAACCACCCAAACAAAATCCACATCTGTAGAATACCTCTCTAAAGAGCACTACTTTAAAACTATAAGAAATAGTTTTAAGTATACGATTTACGCCCTGTCTGTATACACACACACATACCCAGATGATCCTGCTTGGATCTTGGGAATATCACGTATAATCTTGTTTTATGTCATTCCTCCATCGATTGAGAATGTATCATTGTGGAACCTCTCTTACTTTGCTTAAAGTCAACACCGCAAGTGAGTGACAACATAATATCCCTTTAAATTCAAAACGTTGACATGTGCATTTGATGTCAACATTCTCCTCATTCACATATACAAGAACGAAAATGTCCGTATTCATACATTTTAGGTGGACATCTTCGATCACATGACACTTAAAAAGAAATAGCTAGCTAAAATCAAGTAATGTTCACAAATACACTAAACTATATGCATTCAAAAGTAGATAGAATAAGATTATACCAAAAAATGGCTCCTTCATTTCACTTGTGATATAACAATATAACTTTGCTTGCAACTCCACTTGAAGCTCTCAAAAGTTGGTATTTGTATAAGCTACTTGAAATTGTTTCTCTATAACATAATGAGTCACACAATTATATTTGGAATTGAATGAATAATAGTCAACTTCACTTTCTTTCTCAATCTTATTTAGTAAAGCATTGTCATATTGTTCAACAAATTACTTCAAAGATGTCTTTATACTCATATAACCATCAAAAAAAAGCATTCATACTTTCACTCATTTGTGTTATTGACATCCCTACAAAAAAAGTATCTTTCAAATAGATAGAAACTCAATACATTAGGTCAGCATACAACCATTTAAGTCATTCATTTTGTAGAAGGCCATAAATCTGAATCATCTCTATCTATCTATAATCAAACTCTTCTTTGCTGAAACTTTCATAAACAAAGATTTTTTTAAGTTTCTTTTAATGTTTTTATACTCAAAGACATCTGCTAAATTTCTCTTGGAATCTTCTTCATTATAAGCCACAATGACCACCGATGATGACTTCCTGGGAATACAATCTCAATGCCATTTTGCATTGCATTGCATTGGTATGTGATTATAGATTTTGGAGACAGCTATCCATACACATCAACCAAGTTTCAAATAACCATTTAAAGGTTTTTTGTATATTCATTAGATAACAATTTACAACCCAATAACACAAAATTGCCATCATAATTTACGCCTACAAAAGGAGCAAATGGCATATCGTATTTATTTGTGAGATACGTTGTATTAAAGGCGACAACATCTCCAAAAGATCGACACACTGTCCTACTCCTTGCATCAGCCCAAAATACGTTTCTCAATCTATTATCATTATCAAAGTCAATTGCATAAAGAAACCACTCACTTTTTCCTGCATCTAATTAAAGTAATCCTAGAGGGCTGCACCATCTCCCTTTCCAAGTCTCAATTACCTTTCTTTACTAATAAAATTCTTACAGTCTCTTTTATCGAAACATAATTTTTAGCACTTCCTACTTCAATAATTAAAGACCAAAAATTCTGGCTCATTCGTATTCCTGCTCGATCATTTAGATCCAATCTTCTCTTCACATGTGGATCTAACCTTTTATTAAATCTCATATACCTTGTTTTTGTAGAGCTTAATGAATGATTATGTTCAACACAAGTACTTTGCAATTTATATTTCCCATTCGATACTAAAACTACATTTATCCTAGCTTTACAATTTGTTTTCACTGAAAGTTTAAGATTTAGTGAACTCTTCGATGTTGTTTTCCTGATACGTGATAACAAACATATGTGCACCATCTCTCAAGTCTATTATTTCCACGTTTACAATTTCTTTTCATCACACAAAAACCTTTTTTGTCTTCCATAGTTTCTATAATACTCATAACAATCACCTAAATTATCAAATTACTTATTGATCTTAATTTCCGCAACCAAATCATCACCATCACTCACAACAATTTCATTACCACCAATATTACATACTGCATCATCTTCTCTATTCTGCATTCCATCTATTACATCCATGGCCTACAAATATAATAGCAAGTACAATGAGAAAACCAACACCAACGCCATAAAAAATAATAAATGGCTATATATATGTAGTTTATAAACTCCGCCTAACTTTATAAGCATTAATTTCTTTTACTAATTAAACCAACAACATAATAAGATCCGGTAGTTTTATTCAGTTTTTAAACCAATGATGTAACAATTAATGTGGTTTTATCCTTATTAATTTATTTTAAACGTATGTAGTTTTTAAACTAATGACATAGCAATTAATGCAGTTTTATCCTGCATTAATTATTCAAAATAATCAATAATCAAGTGAAAGATAAAAACACATAAATTGATAGAAATTGAGACATACTTAAAATGATAAAACCAAGGGATTCGCGGTAATCACCAATTTTGTGTTGTACGAAGTAAGAATTGCTTTATGTGTAGATGCAAGGAAAAGGAAATGGGAGAGCAGGAAAAGTCGTAGCGAAAAGGATGTCTTTGGTAGCCGTGTATAGGTTTTATTATTTTGTTCCCTGCCATGCTGGATTGCCACTATGGAACAACATATTATCTGCCATATAAATCTGGTTATGAATCCGATGGATTCGTCCAATTAAAATATTTATTGCTAATTGGGTGCCATATACATTGAAAGCAATAGAGACAGACAAACGTTTGCGATGCAAAAACCACACCTCGCACCATTTTCTCGAGTTTTCATTACATAGACAAAAAACAAACAATAATGTTACAGGACTGATATGGTTTCCCCAAAGGGAAAACCTTGATTGACGTCTCAGTCATTGTAATTACAAATCCGCAAGACTCTCCTAAAATAACATGACTTTGACAATCAATTTAGCAAACAGAAAACAGGGAAATAAAATCAATAGAATAAATCAACTTAAAAAAAGGAATGACAACTAGCTTAATTCCAACATTCACTTCCCTAAGCTAGTTGGCTTCTTCACACACTGCAATCCTATCTTCTCCCGCATTGCTTGAAATTTTAGCCTTCCCAGAGGCTTTGTTAAAATGTCAGTCAATTGGTCAACGGTCCCAATGTGTTCCATCATAACCTTGCCATCTTCAACACAATTTTTGATAAAATTAAATTTTGTATCGATGTGTTTGCTTCTATCATGATAAACTGGATTCTTGCATAAGGAAATTGCAAATTTATTGTCAATGCAGAGCTTGATCATGTGAGGGTCATGATCCATGAGGTTGGCTAGTAACGCACCCAACCATACACCCTGACAAGCTGCTGTTGTCGCTGCAATATACTCCGCTTCACAGGAAGAAAGTGCAACCACGAACTCTTTTCTAGATCGCAACCGATCAAATTATGACCAAGAAAAACCGGACACCCGTTGTGCTTTTCTAATCATCTATGTCACCTCGCTAAGTCACCGTCACGATTGCCCACCAACTTGACTTCCTCTCCTTTGCCCTTTTGATAGAAACATCCTATGCCAGGTAGTCCCTTTCACATATCGTAGGATCTGTTTCCACTGCATCCAAGTGTTCTCGCTCTCGGGGTTTTCCATATATCGGCTCACAATCCCAACCGCATAAGCTAAATCCGGTCTAGTGTGTGTGAGATATCGAAGACCGCCAACGATACTTCTAAACATTGCCTGATCTATAGTAGTAGAAGAACTGATTTTACTCAACTTCAACCGTGCCTCCTTTGGAGTTTGGGTGGCATTACAATCCAAAGAATCCATAATCATGCAGAACTCTTATTGCAAATGCGATGCAGTAGACGATATACCAAGTGATGACTGCTCAACTTCTATTCCATTGTAATAACTCAATAGTCCTAAGTCACTCATCTGAAAACATTTCTTCATTTGTGTTTTAAAAAAAACACAATTTCGTCAAGGCATTTTCGGTGACAATTGGATCATCTACATATATGCCAACAAGAAGCTTCATATTCCTTGTATGTTTTTTGTACACGACATGTTCAAACATGCTCCTCTCAAAACCAAAAGATTTAAGTGTGCGATCTAATTTGATATTCGATGCTCTTGGGGTTTGTTTTAAACCATACGGGGCCTTATGCAACTTGAATACTTTATGCTCACTTCCCATCTCTTCGAAACCAAGCGGTTGTTGAACGTATACTTCCACTTCCAATATTCCATTTAATGTCACGCCCCCAAAGTCCAGGGAACCCGAAACCAGGAACATGACTTCCCCTTGCCCACACCCGAAAGGTCAAGGGGTTGGTGACTAGCACTAATAGAGACTACACCGCGGGTCTTTGTCTCAATCATGCTACCCTATACGATCATACATCAAGGGTAATCCTGTACTTTCCCATAAATCATCATGCATACAATAAGTCAAACAATCATACGGACATCACACCATAAATAGTATGCAAATACAATCGTCCACGAACCCATGTCCGGGATACAACACAAAAAATACAGAATACAGTACTGTATCATACATCAGAGTAGTGGGCACGTTCTCCTAGAAGAAAGTCCTCCACTAGTCTCGGGTCACACCTAAAAAAGGTAAACAACAAGTAGGGGTGAGTGATAACGTGCATTTATGCCGTTATCCTAGGCCTTATTTAGGGTGTTTTAGAGTATGTTTTGTACTATTTGCATGATATTTTACACATATTTGCTCTAACTCCTAGGAAGACCTGTTTGGTGTATAGTGGTACTTTTTGAGTGTTTTTGGCAGGTTTTGGAGCAACCTTTTCCCACACACCTTGGCTAGATCACCGCATACACTCAAGAGGAAGCTATAGGAAGAAGATGGAAACAAAATGAAGGCAAAATCAAGGTACACGTGAAAAGGCTTTCTCACGTGCATTCTCACGTGCAAGGATTATATTGCTTAGATGCCTTCTACAACTCAAGAGGAAGCTTTGGAGCAAATTTGGGATGATTTGGAGCTGCACGTGAAAAGGGTCTTCTCATGTGCATTCTCGCGTGCAAGCATTTTTGAGCTCCAAATGATGTGTTTTGTTGTTTTAATCATTTTCCTCTAAAGAACTAGGGTCAAATTTGGTGTAGTTTAGGTGTTATTGAGCCTAGAACGTTGAATAGTGTCACTAACCAAAACGACATCGTTTTGGCTGCGACCATATTTATAATTAGGGCACATCTTTTGTAACCCTAATTTGGCCCACTAAATCCTATAAATAGGGGTCTTTGGAGGCATTGTAAATCATCTTGAGTGAGAGAATCTGATCTGAGTTCTGAAAAAGAGCTATAGCCATTGCTAAAAGATCGGATTGTCCATGGCAAGGAGTGATTTGGGGCAGCAGACGCCGGAGTCTTTGGAGGCTGGAGTCCTGGTTCATCTGGGGGTCTTCCTTTATTGTCCTGATCGTTAATCATGTTCTTTCTTGTAATTGTTATTGCTTTTGTCATGATTATGGAGTAGTTTTGTTAGTCTAGGGGAGCAATGTAGCCCCCAATAAATTGTATTCGGTTTGGTTATGGTGGTTCAATAAAATAGAATTCAGTTCTTGTTTAATTCACTTGCTTGTATGGAAATGCCTAGTTTATGCATAATTAGGTAATCTTAGCCCTTGTCTAGGGTGGAACACTAGTGAATTAGATTTAATATTGCATGATGGACCAAGTCTGCAACTATTAGATTGTTTATCTACCTTGATCACTTTTATTCACATGGACCAAATGGGATGAAAGCCTTAAATCTATCTTAGCATGGACCAAATGTAAGATAGGTAGGAGATAATCAACATGAACATGAACTAGAACATAAATCAAGAACAAGAGCCATAACCAGACTATTACAATCGATTGGGTGGTAAACATTGTGACCCTAGATCCTTAATCACTGAAATTTCTATACCAATAGCTTGCCAACATTCTGATTTAATCATTTTTCGTTCAAACTATTTGTACAACAAAAATCAATTGTCCAGACATAAAATCAACTTATTAGCTTAGTGCTTGCTCCTTAACAGCATTAGCTACCTCCCTGTGGGTTTGACAACCGGAGTCTTAATACTCCATTTTATTACATGACCAGTGCACTTGCTGCAAAACCTATAGACACAATTTATTCGGGTCAAGTTTTTGGCACCATTGCTGGGGATCGCAAGCTAAACATTGTTAGGATTAAGTGACATTAGGTGCTTAAGTTTATTTGTGATCTGGATTTTTTTTTTTTTTCTTGTAATTTTCTAGTACGGTGTTACCTGGTATTTCTTTGTTTTTGCTACTTTGCGGGTGCACCATAGGTGTTTGAGAAAATTCCTCTATGTATGCGTCACACCAGGGGTGAGTTATTTGCATACGATCCCGAAATCGAACAGACGTTGCGAGAGTAGCAAAAGGCTCGGAGGGTATTAGCCGTAGCCGAACAGCAGTTGGAAGGCTTACATACCTTGTGTGAAAAAATCATGGCTGAAAACGAGCAAGAGAAGATCGGGGACACAACGGCCAAGGAGGTTATCAGCCTAGGACCTTCATGGATTATGCTAGACCTGTCTTATCGGATGAGTATTCAGGAATTAGAAGGGTGCCGGTCCAAGAAAATAACTTTGAGCTAAAGCCTGCGCTACTGAGATGGTTGGGCAAGATGCATTCCGAGGCTCGGCACTAGATGATCCACACAACCATCTAGCGCGATTCTTGCAAATTTGCGACACCATCAAAATCAATGGGATCTCGGATGACGCCATTAAGTTGCGACTCTTCCTATTTTCACTGAAGGACCGAGCTCTTGGTTGGTTCCAGTCCTACCTACTGGCGCAGATACACACATGGGACCAAATGGTGGAGAAGGTTCTCTCCAAGTACTTTCCACCAACAAGAGTTATTCATTTAAGGAGCCAAATAAATCAATTCACCCAAAGATGGTGATGAGTCGCAAGACGAGGCCTGGGAGCGATTCAAAGACTTGGTTAGGAGGTGTCCTAATCATGGCAAGCCAGAATGGTTACAAGTCGAATCTTTTTATGCGGTCCGCACGCAAATACAAGGAGCATGATAGATGCGGCCGGCTGGAGGAGCGTTCATGATGATGGAGCCTTCTGCAGCAGTGGAGCCTATAGAGCGAATGGCGTTGTCCAACCGCCAATGGTCCAATGACGACGTCCTAGAGCCGAGCCGGTGGTCATGGTATCAAATTCATCAAATTCAACTCGGTTCGATGAGTTGACAAGGAAGATGGAGTTACCGACGAGCAAATGTCGGTGATGGCTGTTCGCATGGAGGCGGAACCGAGCAACCCAAGGCGATTCTTGAAGACGCTGCTGCAGCCCCATTTATACAAAGAAGCCCAATATGTTAGGAATCGAGGTGGAGGATTCCAGAGACAATTCGGAATCCAAATCGGTGCCCGGAATCCTCCTCAACCCAACAACTTCCAGAATCAGGGAGCACCTCAACAATTTCAACAACGGCCTTACTTATGGCAAAGGCGGAATAAGGTCCCTACTCTTGGAGCAGACAAGATGGAGAACATTCTCAGCCACAACTTCCTCCCGGGTTCCAGAAGATGCCTCAACGAAGGAGGAAGACAAAGAGAAGGCAAAAGATGAAGAGATGCGGAACTTCTTTTATCAATTTGCTAAGCAAGCAACCGACGAGAATGAGTAAGGGGGAGACGAGGATTGAGTCCCTCACCACTTCGTCCCAGGATCTTGGAGCTGTTATGAAGAATCTAGAGCGGCAGATTGGCCGGCTAGCAAATGCGGTTAGGCCATCTTCATCAAATACTTTTCCCAACAATACGGAGGTCAACCCAAGGGAGCAATGCAAAGCTATAATGCTTAGAAGTGGGAAAGAACTACCAGCCGGAGAGAAGAAAATTGAGCCAAACAAGGAGGAGTCGAACAAGACGCCCCAGGAGGAAGCTAAAGAAGGAGATCTTGACGAGCGTAAGGACTAGAAGGAAAAGGTTGGGAGTAGTCAACCAACAGCCATCGGCTTGAAGCTAGCGCTCCCGTTTCGTATAAACCTCCTATGCCATATCCTTAAAGGCCGAGGAAAAATAAATTAGATGCTCGGTTCCGGAAATTTTTAGACGTATTCAAGAAGCTGGAGGTGAACATCCCATTCACGAAGCCTTGGAACAGATGCCTGGCTACGTCAAATTTTTAAAGGATTTCTTGTCTAAGAGGAGAAGCTACACCGATTGTGAGATAGTGGCTCTCACAAATGACATCGATGCGGTGGTGCGGCGACAAGCTACCACCCAAGCTTAAAGATCCGGGTAGTTTCACTCGACTGCACCATTGGAACCTCGCAATTGGAGCAAGCCCTATGTGATTTAGGGGCGAGTATAAATCTGATGCCAATGTCCATCTATCGGCGACCGGGCTTGATCGGAATAAAGCCCACTTCCATATCTTTACAATTTGCTGATCACTCGATAGGAAAGCCGGCGGGCATCATTGAAGATGTTTTAATCAAGGTGGATCGCTTTTATTTTCCCAGTGGACTTTGTTGTTTTGGAAATGGAGGAAGATAAAGGAGTCCAACTGATTCTTGGAAGGCTATTCCTGAGTACCGGAAGGGCCTTGATCGATGTAAACTCGGGGGGAGTTGACGCTGCGTGTGGATGAAGACGCAGTGGTGTTCAACATGGAGCGTTCGATGCGCAAGACGAATGATCATTCCGGCTGCTATTGGATTGATTACATTGCAAAATTCGTGGACAGCTACTTCAAGAGAGCTTGATCACCGAAAGCTTGGATCACGAATTGCGACGGTGGATTTTGCTGAGGCGGAACCAGAAGAGACTTATGAAGTCTTTGGAAGACCAAGGCGAGCAACCTCCCTCAATCCGAATCCTCGGCAATCTCGGAACCCTTGCCGGTTCGAAGCAACTCCCAGAACATCCGAGGTACGAGTTTTTGGATACACAGGGCGTTACCCTGTGATAGTAGGCTACGTCCTTAACGGTAGAAGAAACCGGACAACTACTAGAAGTCTTAAGGTAGCATAAGCAGGCCCTGGGGGTGGTCTCTAGATGATATAAAAGGTATAAGTCCAGCAGTCTGCATGCACAAGATATTGATGGAGGAGTCTTATACTCCTACCGTAGAGCGCCAACGCAGGCTCAATCCTGCAATGAAGGAAGTCATTGGCAAGGAGATTCTGAAGTGGAGGAAAGCGGGCATCATATATGCCATTTCGGATAGCTCCTGGGTTAGTCCAATGCAAGTGGTTCCCAAGAAGGGCGGCATGACGGTGATATGCAATGAGAAGAACGAGCTCATTCCATCCCGCACGGTGACCGGGTGGCACATGTGCATCGACTACCGCAAGCTGAATAAAGCCACTCGTAAGGACCACTTTCTGTTACCTTTCATTGATCAAATGCTAGATCGGTTAGTCAGCTACCCGTATTATTGTTTTCTGGACGGTTATTCCGGATACAACCAGGTAAGCGATTGCGCGGAGGATCAAGAGAAGACTACATTCACGTGCCCTTTTGGCACGTATGCTTTCAGGCGTATGCCATTTGGTCTCTGCAACACACCTGCTACTTTCTAAAGGTGTATGATGGCAATCTTTCAAAGGTTGGTGGAGGACATTATGGAAGTCTTTATGGATGACTTCTCGGTATTTGGTTTATCTTTCTCCATCTGCCTCGAAAACTGGAAACCGTGTTGATCCGATGCAAGGAAAAGGACCTGGTCTTGAACTGGGAGAAGTGTCACTTCATGGTCAAGGAAGGAGTTGTCCTTGGGCATAGAGTGTCCGCACTGGGGTTGCAAGTAGACAGAGCAAAGATCTCCACCATTGAGAGTCTACCTCCTCCCACCAATGTGAAGGGCATCCGAGCTTTCTGGGTCATGCAAGGTTTTATCGGCGGTTCATCAAAGATTTCTCAAAAATTGCCAAGCCCCTAAGCATGCTTTTAGAGAAGGATGTTCCTTTCGTGTTTTCTCGATGACTTGTCTTCAGGCATTTACAAGTGTTGAAAGAGAAGCTCGGTTCGGCACTGTGATAGTAGCTCCAGATCGGTCGCAACCCTTTGAGCCGATGTATGATGCGAGTGACTTTGCGATCGGAGCGGTGCTTGGGCAGAAACGGGACAAGGTTTTCAGGGAAATATATTATGCCGATCGCACACTCAATGAGGCATAGCTCAATTACACTCTTGTAGAGAAGGAGTTACTTGCTGTGGTGTTTGCTTGTGATAAGTTTCGGTCGTATCTATTGGGAACTAAGGTAATTGTTTACACCGACCATGCTGCCTTGAGATACTTGTTCAAAAAGAAGGATGCTAAACCCAGGTTGATCGGATGGGTTTTATTACTCCAAGAGTTTGATCTGGAGACTAAAGACTTGAAGGGGACTTCCAACACTTGTGGCAGACCATTTGTCAAGGCCGGAGCTAGGGGAAGGTAGTACTCAAGGTGCTACTATTTCGACACCTTCCCTGATGAGTAGCTCTTTGTAGCCGAAGCAAAGACGCCATGGTTTGCTAATATAGTGAACTACCATGCATGCGACTATGTACCTACCGAGTTCACTTATCAGGAAAAGAAGAGGTTCCTCTTTAATACAAGAAGATACATTTGGGATGAACCTGTCCTCTACAGGCAATGTCTGATCGGATCATCGAAAAATGTGTGCCGGAAGAGGAAATGGACAGCATACCTGAAGCATTGTCATTCATCCTGACTATGCTGGCCATTTAGGAGTGCAAAGAACGGTGGCAAAGATCCTACAAAGTGGGTTTTACTTGGCCAACCATGTTCAAGGACACATACACCTTTGTTAAGTCATGTGATCAGCGTCAAAGAGCAGGGAGGAATTGCAAGGAAGCAAGAGATGCCCCAAACGGCATTATGCCGGTAGAACTTTTTGATGTATGGGGAATCGATTTCATGGGACCTTTCCCACCATCAGATGGGTTTTCTTACATCCTTCCTGGCTGTTGATTACCACTCGAATTGGGTTGAAGCTATACCCACTAGGAAGAATGATGCTCAAGTGGTTACCAAGTTCCTTCGCCGCAACATATTCGGATGGTTTGGAACACCTAGAGCAATTATCGGTGATGAAGGGAGTCACTTCGCAATAAGCTTTTTGACAAGCTCTTAAACAAATATGGAGTTCAACATAGGCGCACCTTAGCCTATCATCCACAAGCAAACGGTCAAGTCAAGTCTCAAACCGTGAGATCAAGCACATTTTGGAAAAGACAGAGGGAGGCAACCGAAAAGATTGGTCTCTAAAACTCGATGAGGCGTTGTGGGCTTACCGCACAGCATTCAAAATGCCCATTAGAATGTCTCCTTATCGTCTATCGTACGGAAAGGCCTGCCACTTGCTGTTGAATTGGAACACAAGGCATTTTGGGCGATTAAAAAAGCTGAACATGGATCCCAATGTTGCCGTTGAACTATGATTGCACCAACTAAATGAGTTGGAGGAATTTCGCTTCAATGCCTATGAGAGTGCTAAGCCGTACAAAGAGAGGTCTAAGCTCCGACATGATAAGAAGATCAGCCCCTCTCTTGTTGAACCAGGGCAGAAGGTGCTTCTCTTTAATTCCAGAATTAAACTCTTCCCTAGGAAGTTGCGATCTAAGTGGATGGGGCCTTTCATCGTTACAAAGGTTTTTCCCATATGGCGTTGTTGAACTCCAATCAACCTCCGGGGCAAATATTCAAAGTAAATGGTCAGCGTGTAAAGCCATACTACATTCAGGACCATGTTAAGGAGGTTGATCATTTCACTCGAGCACAACTTGACAAGAGGGGATGGTCAAGCTAAAGACCTAAACTCGGCGCTTCATGGGAGGCAACCCATGGTGATTTCTTTTCCTTTTTATTTTATTTTATTTTATTTTATTGGGATATTTTTATTGTGTGCTTTAACCCATAGTTTGTAGGAAGTGCATATCCGCTTTGTTTTAATTTTATTTGCAACATTTGAACCAGGGCCTAGGCCCATATTTCTTGATGGAACTTATGTCCGCTTGGGCTTACTTGGGCCCTGTATCAGAACTTTAGATAACTTTTCTAAGGCCCACATCCAAGCCCAGTTGAATTGAATCGGAGGGGCCCACTCCAATCTATTGCCAAACCAAGGAGATGAAGTTATGGATTATGAGATGGTATTCTGGGCCCACTAATTGACACGTTTTGTCCTTGGGAGATGGGCTACTAGCCTGTCAAATTTCAGCAACTTTGGGCTTCATTTAGGGTGTCAACCAGCTTGCCGTGAGAAGCGAAGTTTCACGTTCACATCTATAATGAATCTACAGTTGATCCGTGACCTCACCGGTGAAATTTGGACAAAAACAGCCCCGACCGTGAAAAGGCTTTTCGCGTGCACAAGGGTAGGATGGTCCAATCGATCCGAAACTTTGCACAAAGGCAACTGGCATCTTCTAGACCTTTCGAGACCTGCCCGTGAAAACGCTTTTCGCGTGCACAAGGATAGACGCGTCTTTTCGATCTCAAATTTTGGTGGAAGACAGGCTGGAAGTGTCTAGATTCATCCAAGACCTGCCCGTGAAATCACGCTTTTCACGTGCACACCTACCTTTGGCCAATCAGTCTGAAATTTCGGTGGGAGCTAGCTGGCATCTTCTAGATTCTTCTTTGTTCTGCACGTGAAAATGATGGAGCACTTTAAGAGGGTCATTTTCGTCTTTTACCCTTGTGGCGAATCACTATAAATAGGGAGGGGTTCCAAGCTTCAAACTCACATCTCATACTTTCCTCTTCCTTCCTGCTGAGAGCAAATTCCTTTCTGGTTAGTCATGGTGCACACAAGGAGAGCCCGCCAAGGAGAAGGCAGTCCTGAAGCCTCTGCCACCTCTATGCCTTCAGCATTGAGAGACACCGACACTATTTTCGTGGGGAATGTGCTTGATTGGGAGATCCTGGAGTCCTCCACACTTGATTGGACTGAAGAAGTTATGACCAAGTTGCAAGCTTTGGGATGAGAAGGTTAGTATGCGCTCGCAGTGATCTATATTACCCTGCCATGTTAGACTTTTATAATTCAGTCTATGTCAATGAGGAAGATGATGAGATAATTGGGGAGGTTCAAGGTGTCTTAATTTCTATTTCCCCCTGTATGTTGAGAGATCGCTTTGATCTACCACATCCCATGCATGCCATACCTGACTTGAACTTAGGAGATTATGGTAGAGCTTTACAGTATAATAAGGAATTTGGGAAACGTCGGCAATTTATTAAAAACGGATTTCACGGGAAATACCGTTGCCTTGCCAATTTGGTAGGGAGGTGCTTATCATTTACGGACTAGTGGCGTAGACTCGGTCCCTAAGTCCCATTTGGAGTTTATGTTTTGCATCGATCGTCGCTTACACATTGATTGGGCTGCTAAAATTTTTAAACTGGTGGAAACGGAATATTCACAAATGTTTATATGGTCGACTACTTAGTATGCTCACAAGTATCAATATGGTTATCTTAGTGCTCAAGTAGTCCCCATCTGTTTTCCCGGATAACCTGCGGTTACGAGTTCTCCATCCAGAGGATGCCTTAGGCGTTAGTTACAAGGGCAAATGGGGAGATAGTATCCACGTCACTCCACAGCCTTCACGTCATAGCGTACATATGGAGCGACCCACCGAGCGGTTTAGGGACACCTCTACTCCCATGAATGCCCGCCGACAAGACATCTTTCAGTGATCTGCCATGTACATGCGGTTCAATGTTCACAAGGAGGAAGTTTATAATTTCTTCCAAGGCTTCAATGGCCAAGTTATCGGTGAAGCCGACGTTCTTAATCGGGCCTTCACTA
The DNA here is from genome assembly GCA_023512835.1 of Taxillus chinensis. NCBI lineage: Eukaryota > Viridiplantae > Streptophyta > Magnoliopsida > Santalales > Loranthaceae > Taxillus > Taxillus chinensis. The sequence goes on from CM042092.1 coordinate 35,073,619, forward strand.
ATGGCCACATCACAAGACTTCAGTCTGGATGAGTTGCTCGAGTACATTGCTCAAGACCAACAAGCAACCTCTCATCCATCTGCCCGACCATGGGAAGCCCCGGAACCAACTCCTGCCGCTTCTTATGAAGATTTACGGAGGCAAACCGCTCAACTCCAAGAGGCACAGGGGAAACCGTCTAGGAGATCGGGTCATTAAAGAAAAATCAAACTCTCATCCTCAAGGAACAGGAAGTCAAAGGTCCGCTTGGTAAGATCTGGAAGGCCCTGGGGAAGAAGAAGAAGAAAACTCCTACACCTCCTATGGAGGATCCATTTGACACACCGTCACCTCCGGTGCGAAGCCGTTGTACATAGCGAAGTGACACCGGAGTACCCAGATGTCCGCAAGAGGCTAAGCCCTACGCCGCTCCACCCTTTCCTCCAAAGCAGGGCCAGCTCTTCACAGGCCCTAATTCCCTTAATCCGGCCGTTGCGATGGTGGTCTCAGCGCGTCATCGAAGCTCCCCAGGAAGATAACCTAGGGGAGCCCATCTATATTCATCTTCATCCGGCCCTCTCCACCGCTGATGCCACGGTGCTTTCAGCAGCGTTACTTATGGAGACACCTTGCAAGCGCGTTTTACGCGTGATTCGAAAGTCTTCACATCATCTTATTTGTAGCGTATCCTAGTCGATGAGTACTTATCTTCCGATGACGTTGACTTATTCTCGCCGTACGATGCGACACGTGGTGGAGGCCGAGCCCAACGACTACCCTATGGCTCGGGACACCTCTATCATGCTATGCGAGATATATGAGCAGCCGTTAGAGGAGCACATTTTCCGTCGATGGATGAATGGAGCAGCGAAAGGACATCGCTCTTGGCACCGGCTAGTCCATGAGGTTCTTATACCGGTCCTCCTTGATCGACATTTTGTACTCTTGCAATTGGACCTGAGTATGGGCCATGCCGTCCTTTTATGACCCGAGCCAAGCCCATGGGTTTTCCACACGAAAGAAGAAGCTCGTCCATGGTTTCTTAAAAAAAAATCAAAAACGCACTCGAGAAAGAAGGGTTGTTGACATCCAAGTTTCCTCTTGGTGCACTTTAATGAAATGGAGCTTCCCCAACAACCTGATCAATTCAGTTGTGGGATTTTTGTCTGCTATTATTTGATAGCTCCATTGCAGATAAGGATACTTGGGCGCTCACGGAGAAACATCGGCTGACTTTGTCGCACGTCTTAGAAGAATGGTGGCCCATGTTATCTTCTACTACAAGACCCACCAACCGGTAATGGTCTTCTTCCTTTTTCCTTTTCCCATGCTCTGAGGGCATCGCATCGTTTAAGTGTGGGGGGGGGGTTCCCTTGAACCGGTTGCTTGTTTGTTTGCATGCATGCTTTATTTTTATTTTATGTTTTTGCTGTGAATGTATGTTTTGCCTGTGAGGTGCATGGCTACCAAGGTATGCAAATTTGTTAACTATATTGACCACCTTAGTATCTTGTTGTGATAAAGATGTTTCAATCGTTAAGGTGTGTTTTAAGTTAGTTGAGCATATCTTTACTTTTTATATGATATCACCATGATTTTGGAGCTGACATTTGAATAGTAAGTTGAGCATGTTATGTTAGGATGAGCTTTGTAAACCCTGAAGTTGAGTGCAGAATAGGCATATACTTTTTGAGAGTACCATTATCTTGCCTTTGAGTATATTTTATGGGTTATTGGGTTACCAATTTGCTCTTAATGTTCATTACTAGCTATTTAATGGTTGGAGTTACTTAGGCAAAAGAAAGTACCTGTTCGTGGCTCAGTGTTTGGTGTATGGTGTTAGTGATTCAAGTATTTCAGCTTAGCTTTGTTTAAAATAAAGAAAAACAAAAAAAAATTAAAAAAAATATATTGCTGCTTATGTGCAACAAAGGCTTGTGTGAGGAAAATAGCAGAGTGAATAATCCATTAAGGGAGAGCATAAAATGCAACCTTGTAAGGTTATTATTTAAAAGAAGTGTTGTTTAAAAAAAAGTTTTGCGGAATAAAAGCCATACTGGCTCGGTTGTGTTTATGTAGAATGTTGAGCTCAATTCTTTGGCTCAAGATGTGTTTTATCAGTCATTAGAGTAGAGTGTGCATTCATTGAGCAAAGCAAAGTGTATGAGGTGCAAAAAGTAGACTAGAGGGTGTGTTTTCCTTGACGAGCACAATGGGGATCTCTCATGTTTACGTGGCAAAAACATAATCAATAGCTAGTAGTGGGTGTAAGAGTAGATCCTTAGCTGTTAGGCATTGATAAGTAGGGCATGAGAGGAGAGAAAAGAAAGTTATATTTGAGTGAGGCTGCTCTAACCTTGGTAAGGACTCTCGGGGGGAGCTAAGTTTCATTTTATCCTTGCATGTTTGCTTTTATCCGAATCATTAGTAACGATATTACATGGTTGTTGGACTTGATAGTAAGGGCATGTTTCGATTAACTTGTGATTCATTTTTAGCTATTGGAATGTCTACTTCATCATGATAGAATTGTATGTCTTGGGAAACCATGCCTCTCTTGTTTGTTAGTTTATTCTTTCTTTTCCGTTTGACTATGTGTTTGTTTCTTTTTCTTTTTTTTTTTTTGCTTGAGGGCAAGCAAAGGTTCAAGTATGGGGGAATTTGATAACATGCATTTATGCCGTTATCCTAGGCCTTATTTAGGGTGTTTTAGAGTATGTTTTGTACCTATTTGCATGATATTTTACACATATTTGCTCTAACTCCTAGGAAGACCCTATTTGGTGTATAGTGGTACTTTTTGAGTGTTTTTGGCAGGTTTTGGAGCAACCTTTTCCCACACACCTTGGCTAGATCACTCCATACACTCAAGACGAAGCTATAGGAAGAAGATGGAAACAAAATGAAGGCAAAATCAAGGTGCACGTAAAAAGGCTTTCTCATGTGCATTCTCACGTGCAAGGATTTTATTGCTTAGATGCCTTCTACAACTCAAGAGGAAGCTTTGGAGCAAATTTGGGATGATTTGGAGCCGCACGTGAAAAGGGTCTTCTCACGTGCATTCTCGCGTCAAGCATTTTTGAGCTCCAAATGATGTGTTTTGTTGTTTTAATCATTTTCCTCTAAAGAACTGGGGTCAAATTTGGTGTAGTTTGGGTGTTATTGAGCCTAAAACGTTGAATAGTGTCACTAACCAAAACGACATCGTTTTGGTCGCGACCACATTTATAATTATGGCACATCTTTTGTAACCCTAATTTGGCCCACTAAATCCTATAAATAGGGGTCTTCGGAGGCATTGTAAATCATCTTGAGTGAGAGAATCTGATCCGAGTTCCGAAAAAGAGCTATAGCCATTGCTAAAAGATCGGATTGTCCTTAGCAAGGAGTGATTTGGGGGCAGCAGATCGGGAGTCTTTGGAGGCCGGAGTCCTGGTTCATCTTGGGGTCTTCCTTTATTGTCCTGGTACTTGTAATCATGTTCTTTCTTGTAATTGTTATTGCTTTTGTCATGATTGTGGAGTAGTTTTGTTAGTCTAGGGGAGCAATGTAGCCCCCAATAAATTGTATTCGGTTTGGTTATGGTGGTTCAATAAAATAGAATTCAGTTCTTGTTTAATTCACTTGATTGTATGGAAATGCCTAGTTTATGCATAATTAGGTAATCTTAGCCCTTGTCTAGGGTGGAACACTAGTGAATTAGATTTAATATTGCATGATGGACCAAGTCCGCAACTATTAGATTGTTTATCTACCTTGATCACTTTTATTCACATGGACCAAATGGGATAAAAGCCTTAAATCTATCTTAGCATGGACCAAATGTAAGATAGGTAAGAGATAATCAACATGAACATGAACTAGAACATAAATCAAGAACAAGAGCCATAACCAGACTATTACAATCGATTGGGTGGTAAACATTGTGACCCTAGATCCTTAATCACTGAAATTTCTATACCAATAGCTTGCCAACATTCTGATTTAATCATTTTTCGTTCAAACTATTTGTACAACAAAAATCAATTGTCCAGGACATAAAATCAACTTATTAGCTTAGTGCTTGCCGCTTAACAACATTAGCTACCTCCCCGTGGGTTCGACAACCGGAGTCTTAATACTCCATTTTATTACTTGACCAGGACACTTGCCGCAAAACCTATAGACACAATTTATTCGGGTCGATGAGCGATAAGCTCGTAGAGGTGACCCTAAAACTCCACATCATGCAATCGTACAAGTCTATACTATATGTTCGGTGTACTCGTGCATCGTGTAGTGTGCACAATCATCGGGACACGCCCTACAAACAAACATTAGGACCCAGCCTACCCACAAGGACAGCTTGTCCACGATCCTCCATGGGATCCCAGCTCAGGAGCACTCGGCCCTAGCTCCACGAGCTCAACGGCTCACAAGCTCAACGGCTCAACACAATCCTCAACGGGATTTTAGCTCAGGGCACTCGGCCCTACCACGCCTATATTCCCGGGACATAGTGCCACACAGGCTTGCCGATCGCCGCATATGCCTGCCCTGACAACCACATAGCATCATCCGTGCTTCACGGTGAGAACCCAACAAGCCCCACTTCCTCCAACCCACATACCAACACCAATATGGCATTAAGGTTCCATACTCCCTTTATAATCGAAGCCGCCTTCACAAAACGATCATCATTCCTTGACCAAGGAAGGAGATACCCATAGGAGTTGTTTTCTTGAAATAAAAAGTCCCGACAATGGGTCTCCATATCATAACTATGATAATCTGATTTTTTGGGGATTTTTCTTGAGATGTCTAACCCCACTTTCCAAAAATCCATCTTTACAAAAAAATTGGATTTTTTCTCGAGATTTTACACTAAATCCCAATTTTCACATTTTGAAGGAGTGGGAATTTATTTTTCTAGTATTTTTCTTTGAATCCAAATGGGGGGTATTTCCATTGTAACTTAAGTATAATACTAAACCGTGGAGAGGCATAATGGTTACAATGTAAATGGTTCACCAGTCAAACCGGAACCGCACCGTCTAACCGGCCGAGACACTAGTCGAGACCGTCGAAACACCCGCTCGATGCTACATTCGCTCGATTCTCCTTGCTCGAAGCCTCTGCTCGAAACTACTTGAGACACTTGCTCGAGGCTACATTCGCTCGATGCTCCCTCGCTGAGGCCTCCGTCGAGATCGCTCGAAGGCGCCGAAGCTAGCCTCGAGCAGCTTCCCCGTCATGAACTGCCGACTACGTTCTTCCCCATTCGTCCCAAAACCCGATTATACTCGTTAAATCTCCATTTTAAGCAATAATTCATCCCTATTAAGGGTTTCTAACATCATCTAGCCACATTAGGCTACCAAGCAACCTAAATCATCTAGTTTTCATGCTCAATTTCCATTTCCCCCAATTCCTAGGGTTCATCACGAATTTGCATGATTTCATCTAATTCGACATGTTAATCCTATAAAACGACAAGAAAAGGGTGAAGAATCAATGGAACACCTACCCTGAATGATTCTTGATGCTTGAACGAGCTCAAAATGCCCCAAATCAAAGGCTCCAAGCTTCCTTCTCTCTTTCTCTCTCTCTCTCTCTCTAAGCTCTCCAACGCCAGAAACGCCGAAACGTAACGTGGAAGCTCTCTTTCCCCCTATTTATATTTCCGTATTTTCTTTCATTAATAAATCCCAAAAATATTAATTAACCTCCCGAGGTCACGAACTCCAAATTGAGTCCAAGTATAGTCAAAATGCTCAAAATGACGAGCACATCACTATCCAGGATATTTTCCAACCCAATTGACTACTTAAACGCAAGGTCAACCAATAAACCCCGAAAAGTCAATAATCGGGCCACTTGGGGCCCCGACCCAGAATCGGGTCCAATTACTGTCAAAATGCTCACATTGACGAACACAATATTGTCCAGATGTTTTTAGCAATAGAGAAAGACTATCTCTCAGCCCTACCCAAATACGGGTCTTTACATTTAAGAACGTAGATTTTACATCCATATGATGTAAGCTCCATCCTTCTTGAGCTTCCAGGTGTAATAAGTAATCTTACATTCTCAATCCTTGCAACCGGTGCAAAGACTTCCTCAAAGTCAATTCCATGTTTCAGTATATATCCTTTCGCCACAAGGTGAGCTTTATACTTAACCACATGTCCATCGGTGTCTTTCTTAACCTTATAAACCCACTTGAGTCCTATCACTTGTTTCCCCAATGGGAGGATGAACTAAACTCCATGTGTGGTCGGAATTAATGGAATTAATTTCCTTTTGCATAGCTTGTCTCCATTTATCATCTTTCCCGACTTCTTGAAAATTTACCAGCTCTTTCCATTCCCAGGAGACATAAACCTGGAAAAATCTAGCAATACGGGTTCTATTACATCATACAACTCTTGTAAACTCCGCATACGTCTTGGTGTATTCCAGGATGAAGATGAAGATGTAAGAGACTCTGTCCCCGTTGCCTAGGTAGGAGATGGAGTTTGTATATCCGTTGGCATGCCAGGTTCTCTGTCCTCACTTTGGCGGTTTCCCGTGTGATGTGACAGTGTGTTGCTACGAGTGGGTGTCAGTCCGTCAAGGGCATTGATATCTAAAATCTGTGTTGGTGGTGAGGGAACGTGAAACACCTCTCCAATGGGGTAAACATTTGAACGAGATGTTTGGTTCCAATCCCATGGTTTGTCTTCCTCGAAAACTACATCGCGTGTAATAACCACCTTCTTAGTAATAGGATCAAACAAACGATAGGCCTTCGTACTATCTTCATAACCAATAAAAATCATTGGGAACCGCAAGCCGAGAATTTCTTGGTCGGCGACGATGGACTGGTTTGACATGGGCGATGCAACCAAAAACACGCAGATGATGTATTGTCGATCGCGTTTATGCCATCCTTCATAAGGCATCATTCCCACCATGTCACGCCCCGGATTTCCGACTCGGGAAACCGGACGTGACTCCCCATTCACCCACATGGAGGGCAACGGGGTTGGATCACTGTATGCCACACAAGCAAAACTAACAATTACAATAAATCAAACAAGCTACATCTTTATTTAATATCAAACATCAAAGGTTCACAAACCAACCAGGTTCCTTACTACAATTCAATCCCTTAGTACATTCCCCCCCCCCCTTGGGGTTACATAAATTATAAAATTACATTTACTGAAGTGAACAATAAAACGAAGATGGTCTTCCACCTTGGTGTATCCACCTAACGCCTGTAAGTCCCTGGAAAACAAGCAAACACAATAGGAGGGGTGAGCAACCACGACTCGCAGGGGATCAAGTCTCCCCAACCTTTCCCATGTTCCTAGCGGTTATATGCATGTGCATAGGTGTAATGACGTGTCGCATTAGGAAAAAATAAAGCATTCCACACAAGCGGGCGTAACCTCGGCCCCAGCCACACCGGCTAACAAACCACATCTCAAGCAAGTAATTTAACCGCCTCTTCGGGCCACCGATTTAACCGACTCTCAGGCAAAGTAGTTTAACCGCCACTTCAGGCCATTGGTTTAACCGCCTCTCGGGCAAAGTAATTTAACCGCCTCTTCGGGCCGGATACCACAATCATGCACACAACACACACTACGGTCACCTAAGCATAAAACCAAACACTTGGTGTGCACCCGTTCACAAGTGCACGGACCCAGCCATTCGAGCAATAACAAACACCCAGCATGCATACATACACCAAATCACAAGTCCAGCCACACGGGCATATTACCAAACATGTAATAGGCATATACACACAACTATATTCACACAGGCATTTCATCGAACATATAACATGCACCGACCACCCAACAACAGAATCACACCAAAATGCCATTGAAGGCCAACATCCATATAGGAGATCACACCTATATGGATTTTTATATATATAATAGCATGTATAGACCGAATTCTACTCAAGAACCCTAGGAGAGAGAGGGATTAGCAAAAACAGAACCCTACCTCAAGTAAAATGCAACAACACAGCAATATTCTGCTCACGCCGAACGCCGTCCGCCCACGAGACACCGATCACCCACGCAAGATGCCCGGCGGCAACCAGGAGAGCTCTCCTTCCCTCTCTCTCTCTCTCTCTGCGATGGGTGGTGGAGCAACAAACCCCTAAACCTAAAATAGAGGGCTTCTCCTCCTTATATAGACAACACAACATCAAAACGACGTAGTTTTGATGGAACAAGCTATGACCTTCCCACATCCATACACACCAAAATATCCACAATTCCAACATGGTCCTTTGGGAAAAGATGATTAGAATAACAAAACTAAGGTAACCATGCAAAAACATGCTTGCACGCCAATTTAAACGCCAATTCCCCAATTGGCGTGCGGCTCCAAATGCACTCAAACTTTACCCCAAGCCTCCTTGCATCATGTAAAAGACATCCATGCAATAAAAACCTTGCACGCCAAATGGGTCCAATTCACGTGCACGTCTGTTTGGCCTCGAAACTTCGTGGTAGATAGAAGACATCATTCTAAGAATCTTTTGGTCCGCACGCCAATTCATCCGAGCCCATCTACTAGGTCAAAATAAATCTCTAAAACTGACAAAACAGACTTTAAAAGCGCCGTATATGCATAGCATCTTCCCAGGGCATAAATGCACGTTATCACTTGTCACATGCACCTCCCAAAAGTCCCCTCTTGGGCTCATCTCTTACCTCAAACTTGTGCACCAACATCCAAGGTGTTTGTGGTTAAGTCCTTACACACGGGTCATTACATCCTCTCCCCCTTAAGACTTTTCGTCCTCGAAAAGAAACGACATGCAAGGAAAACAAACACATGCGGCCCATTTGGAAGACGGTGAGCCACAACGCCCGGATGGATCACACAACACAACAGGACATCTCAAACACATTGTAATCTCAAAACACATCTCAATAAAAATTCCAGTTTACAAGTAGAAATACAAATACACCAAATCATGAACCACCAAAAAACATATCACTACAGCCACCTCCCACCCTTAAGATTGTTCGTCTTCGAACAACTGACAGTCTTGCTCACGCATCACAGGACTCACGTTCCCATGTCTCCTCCTCAATGCCACGGTCGCCACAGACGCGAACCAAAGGAATAACACGACCATGCAAAAGCTTCTCCTGCCGATCTAGGATACGGATAGGGGCCTCAACAACGGACATGTCATCCTCAATGTCCAATGTCCCCCAATCGATCACATGAGTGGGGTCGGGATGATACTTCCTCAAGTGGGACACGTGAAACATGTTGTGCACTCGACTCGGCCAGCGGTGGTAGCCTAACCGGTAGGCCACAGGCCCCACACGATCCGAATCTCAAAAGGACCAATAAACCGCAGGGATAGCTTGGAACCTCGCCCAAATCGTCGATGTCCACGATGTGGAGAAACACGAAGAAACACATGATCACCAACAGAAAACTCCAAAGGTCGCCGCCGCGATCCGCATAAGATTTCCGACTCGAGTTGATAACAAACGCCGACGAATCAACTTAACCTTCTCGGTAGCCTCTTGAACCAACTCGGTCCCAAGAGAGTCGTCTCCCCCACCTCGGTCCAACACAAAGGTGATCGACATGGCCGCCCATACAACGCCTCAAAAGGAGCCATCCCAATGGATGCCCGATAAGCTGTTGTTGTAGGCAAACTCCACCAAAGGAAGGTGAGTCGCCCACGAACCCCCAAAATCTAACACATGGCCCGTAACATGTCCTCCAAAGTCCGATTCGTCCTCTCCTGTCCGGCCGTCGGTCTCGGGGGTGAAAGGCTGTACTCAAGTGAAGTTTGGTCCCCATAGCCGCACTGTGAGCCCAAAACCGGGAAGTGAACCTCAAATCCCGGTCGAGACAACCGATGATGGTACTCCATGTAGTCTCACAATCTCGTTCATGTATAGATGACTCAAGGTCCCAATAAAGTCCCGCTCGCGAACAGCCAGGAAATGGGCCGACTTTGTGAGTCGATCCACAATCACCCAAATCATATCTTTCCTCCCTGTGGTGGGTGGAAGACCAGTCACAAAATCCATCGCTATGTGGTCCTACTTCCACTCTGCTATGGGCAAGGGCTGTAACATGCCCGCCGGCCGCCTGATGCTCAGCCTTCACCTGCTTACACGTGAGGCACCGCGAAACAAAGGCAGCCACATCGCGTTTCATCCCAGGCCACCAAAAATGTCCTCGAAGTGCATGGTACATCTTCGTACCCCCGATGGACGCAAGCAGACTCTAGACCGGTGAAACTCCCTCATCACCTCATCCCCAGAGAAGAAGCCACTACCAACCGCCCCGAAAAGACAACTCATGCTCAGGACCCTCTCGTCCCGATCCTCGAGATAGCTCCCCGGCCTCGATACGGGCACGGAGAACCTCACACTCAATGTCACTCTTACCCCCTCCCGGACGCGCTGGTATAACTCAGGCACAACCACCAAAGGACTCGGGACCGGTCCCACCATCACGAACAACGAGCTGCAGCCGCAACATCACCAATCGCTCCATCGGCTTCCACTCTCTCACGGCCACCTTAGCTTTTCCTTTTCGCTCAACGTCGACGCCCACAACATTACCCCTTGCCCGGGTATAGGCAAGATAAAGTCAAAGGTCTGCAAATACTCCACCCATCTCCTCTTGCCTCAAATTCAAGTCCTTCCGAGTAAAGATGTGTAATGACCCGTGTGTAACCCGTGTGTAAGAAGTTAACCACAAACACCTTGGATGTTGGTGCACAAGTTTGAGGTAAGAGATGAGCCCAAGAGGGGACTTTTGGGAGGTGCATGTGACAAGTGATAACGTGCATTTATGCCCTAGGAAGATGTTATGCATATACATGCGGTTTTAAGTTTGTTTTTGCAGATTTTGGAGCTCACTTTTGGTATAGTAGATGGCCTCAAACAATTGGCGTGCAAGAATAAAAAGTTTCTTAGAATAAGGTCCTCTATCTACCACAGAAATTTCAGGGCATTTGGAGCTGCACGTGAATTCACCCATTTCACGTGCAAGCATATTTTTGCTTCTCGGGACCTCTACAAGGCCAAAGGAACGTGCACGCATATTTTTGCACATGAATTCACCCATTTCAGGCCAAATGAACGTGCACGCGAATTGGACCCATTTGTCGTGCAAGGTTTTTATTGTATGGATGTCTTTTACATGGTGCGAGGAGGCTTGGGGTGAAATTTGAGTGCATTTGGGGCTGCACGCCAATTGGGGAATTGGCGTTCAAATTGGCGTGCGAGCATGTTTTTGCATGGTTACCTTGGTTTTGTCATTCTAATCATCTTTTCCCAAAGGACCATGTTGGAATTGTGAATATTTTGGTGTGTATGGATGTGGGAAGGTCATAGCTTGTTCAATCAAAACTACGTCGTTTTGATGTTTGGGATTTACTTAATCAAAACTACGTCGTTTTGATGTTGTGTTGTCTATATAAGGAGGAGAAGCCCTCTGTTTTAGGTTTAGGGTTTGTTGCTCCACCAGCCGTCGCAGAGAGAGAGAAGAGAGAGAGAGAGAGAGAGAGAGAGGGAAGGAGAGCTTTTGGTGGGCTGCGGGAGCGTCTTTGCGTGGGTGGTCGGAGTCTTTCGTGGAAGGGGAACAGGAGAACATACAAGGTAGGGGTTACTTCTTCCTAAATCCTCCTCTGTCCTAGGGTTCTAGGCAGATTATGGATTATATCTGTTTATATATATATATATATATATATATATATATATATATATAATCCATATAGGTGTGATCTCTTATATGGATGTTGGCCTTGAGTGGCATTTTGGTGTGATTCTGTTGTTACATGCTTATATGTTCGATGAAATGCTGTGTGAATATAGTTATGTGTATATGCCCATTACGTGTTTGGTAATATGTCCGTGTGGCTGGACTTGTGATTTGGTGTATGTATGCATGCTGGGTGTTTGTTCTATGCTGAATGGGCGGGTTTGTGCACTTGTGAACAGGTGCACACAAGTGTTTGGTTTTATGATTGAGTGACCGTGGTGTGTGTTGTGTGCATGACCGTGGTATCTGGCCCGAAGAGGCGATTAAACTATTTTGCACGAGAGGCGGTTAAACCGATGGCCTGAAAAAGGCGGTTAAACTACTTTGCCTGAGAGGCGGTTAAATCGATGGCCTGAAGAGGCGGTTAAATTACTTGCTTGAGATGTGGTTTGTTAGCCCGGTGGTGGGGCTTAAGTTATGCCCGCTTGTGTGGAATGTTTTATTTTCTTTTTCCTAATACTGTCACGTCACTACACACTGTGCACATGCATGTAGCCGCTAGGAGCATGGGAAGGGTTGGGAGACTTGATCCCTCTTGTGTGTGGTTGCTCACCCCTCCTATTGTGTTTGCTTGTTTTCCAGGGGACTTACAGGTGTTAGGTGGATACACCAAGGTGGAAGACCTTATTTATTTTACTCTCTTCCATTTATGTTTTTTTTTTATGGGAATTGATGTAACCCTAGTGGGGATGTATTAGAAAGAGGATTTTGTTGTAATAAAGATGGGTTTGGATTATGGCTTGCTTTTATGAACATTACTTTCTTGAATGTGTTGTGGATGTTTAAAATTTTTAATTCGGGGTTTGCATCCTAACCCCTTTGCCCTCCGTGTGCGTACAAGGGGAGTCACGTACCGGTTTTCCTCGGGTTGGAAATCCAGGCATGACAAGATGTCTTGAAGGCTCTTGTGATCTAAGAACACCACGAACTTCTCCCCCAAAGGTAGTGTTGCCAACTCTTCAGGGCGAAGATGACGGCCGCCAACTCAAGATCATGGGTAGAGTGATGCTCTGCTCATGAGGCTTTAGTTGCCTTGACCCATAAGCTACCACCCGTGCTCCTGTATAAGCACACACCCCAAACCAACCCTGGACGCATCGCAAAATACCTCATATGGAATATCCTCCCTAGGCAACCTCAACACAGGTGCGGTGGTCAAACGAGTTTTGAGAGTCTCAAACGCCTGGCGGCATTTGTCCGTCCACTCAAACTTCACTCCTTTCCTAGTCAACGCCGTCATAGGGGCCGCCAAACGGGAGAACCCCTCGACAAAACGACGATAGTACCCCCGCCAAGCCAAGAAAGCTACGGATCTCAAAACGTTGGTTGGCCTGCCACAATGCCACGGCCTCAATCTTGGCTGGGTCCACCTAACTCCTCAGTGACACCACATGGCCAAGAAAGTAAACCTCCTGCAGCCAAAACTCACACTTGCTAAACTAGCAAGCAATTCTTTAGTCCTCAAGGTTTGCAACACTGTTGCAAATGCTCCACATGCTCCCTCTCGGTCTTGGAATACACCAAGATATCATCAATAAACACCACCACAAACGAATCCAAGTATGGATCAAAGACCTGTTCATCAAATGCATGAACACCGGGGCGCATTAGTGAGCCCGAAAGGCATCACGCCCACTCATAATGCCCATTACCCTGCACCGAAAACACGTCTTAGGGATGTCCTCCTCCCAAACCCTGGTGGTGATACCCGACCGTAAATCTATTTTAGAAACCACTGGGCCCCACTCAATTGGTCAAACAGGTCATCTATCCGAGGCAACGGATACTTGTTCTTCACGATCCACCGATTGTTTTCCGTAGTCGATGCAGAGACGAAGCGTGCCATCTGCCTTCTTAGCAAAAAGCACAGGAGCACCCCAAGGTGAGGTACTAGGTCCGATATACCCGTGGCCCACCAACTCCTCGATTTGCCTCTAAAGCTCCCTCAACTCGGCTGGCCCCATATGATACGCTACTTGGGAAATCGGACCCGTCCCTCGGCACCAACTCAATGGTGAACTCCACACTCCTCTTAGGTGGCAAACTCCTCAACTCTTCAGGAAAAACATCCTGAAATTGGTCCCCAACAGGGGGCCACACCCTCTTTCCACCTTCCCCTCCTCAACAAAGGTCGGGGCTGCCAACCTATGGGTAATGGCACCCCACCGGTCCAACACCGGCCGGCTCGACTCGCCTCATGATCCCACTCCCCTTGCAGGGTGCAGAGATTCTGCCGGGTGACACGAAGGATACACGCGCCGCGTGCGGATCTATCTTGGCTTGGAAAGCCATAAGCCAATCCATACCAAGATCAGGTCAAAAGTACGCAAGGCATCACATGCAAGTCGAAACTCGTTTCCACATCACCCATGGTTAACACACAATCGCGGCAAACATGTCGCACCTCAATCATACCTCCCACCGGAGACTCTACAACTAAGGGCCTCTCCGCCTCGACACACGTTAACCCCAAGCCCTCAACTATAAGCTCGGCAATAAAAGAACGTGATGCACCGTATCGAAGAGAACGAAGCAAGCATGCGGGAGATCGAAGAGTACCTCTAACCACCGATGGTCCTGCTCCCTCCTCTGCCGGCGGAGGTGGTAGCTCGGCCTCCTCCCGGGGTGTCGCGTTGGTGCAAACACCCTCCCTGGCCCGTGCCACGGTCGGCTCACTCATCGGCGGCTCCGCCCTGATTGCCTCTAACATCGGCTGCCGCTCCGCCTCCCCTGAGGTCGGGTCGGCTGGATCCTACCGGCTGGCTCCACGACGGGCTGGTCTCTCGACTGGTGCACGGGAAGCTGGCGGCCTCCTCACGCTAGATGCCCGCCCCCTGCTCCCTTGTTGCCACTCCTGCAAACCCGGCGCAAATGGCCCTCTCATCCACAGTTGTTGCAGCGCCCGTTCTTGGGGCACTCCCCTTGAAGTGACCCCGCTCTCCACAGAATGACAATCGCTAGGTAGACCCCGATGGGCCACCCGTCTTCCGCCGCCAAAGGTGAACCTCCCGGGGTTCACGGATGTCCGACCCCAGCGCAAAAAAGAACCGCGTATCCCTCTCCTCCGTCTTGAGCCTCTTGGGCCTTGCATCTCGATCAGGCCCACTCTGCAACGGGCGACCCAGGGGCCTGCCTCCCATCATCCAGCTCTCTCTCGGCTATACGGGCCGTCTCCTCAACCTCAGCATAGGTCCTCAGCGTGAATTGCCACCCTTTGCCTAAGGGCTGGCCTAAGGCCCAAAGTGAACTTGTGGGCCTTCGGGTCCTCCCCTAGCCACGGTCTCAGAGCAAACCTACTCAAGCTCCGGAACTCCCGCTTCATACTCAAGTACCGTCTTGGATCCCTACTTTAGGTGCCGAATTCTTCCCTCTTCGCCATCTCCGCGATTCCGGGAAGAACTCATCATGGAAGAGTTGGGGAACTCCTCCCAAAGCATGAGTTACCACCGCACGGCTCCCCGCGACACTCGTCCACCACTCCAAGCATCCCTCCACCGCCGAATGGCCCCGTGCTTTATCCTCCTCCCGGGCAGGAGAAAGGAGAACACATGCTCGATCGCCTCAACCACTGCTGCTTTACCACGGGATCACCTTCCCCCTTGAATCGCGGAGGTTGTTCCTTTCGAACCGTGTCACCACGTCATCCTCTGCACGGAGTCGGTACACCACCCAGCCGAACTCTCACGCTCACGAGTCCGGTACACCACGTCATCCTCTGCAATCAGTACACCACCCACAAACTCTCACACCCACCTACCTCTACCCCACTGATCAATTCCACTATCACGTGACATTACACACATACATTGTATCAATCACATTTCACAGTTCGGTACGCATTGCCAAACAAATCAGAGTTGCACATTTCACACTTAATCATATTATCTTATCCACAATTTCCACAGTTTAGCACACATTCACAGCAAATGCAACTAGTGCCCTAATGCCAATGCATGGGAATCCTACCACAAGACTGGACTACCCTAAGTACCCCTTGGAGGCTCAAAGAGGACCATGTTGATCAGGCATGTCCTTCCAGGCTCCTCCAAAGGACTTAGGATAACCAGGTCCGCCAACTACCCTAGGCCAACTAGACCATGCTCTGATACCATACTGTCACGCCCCGGATTTCCGACTCGGGGAAACCGGTACGTGACTCTCCATTCACCCACACGGAGGGCAACGGGGTTGGATCACTGTATGCCACATAAGCAAAACTAACAATTATAATAAATCAAACAAGCTACATCTTTATTTAATATCAAACATCAAAGGTTCACAAACCAACCAGGTTCCTTACTACAATTCAATCCCTTAGTACATTTCCCCCCTTGGGGTTACATAAATTATAAAATTACATTTACTTAAGTAAACAATAAAACGAAGATGGTCTTCCACCTTGGTGTATCCACCTAACGCCACTAAGTCCCCGGAAAACAAGCAAACACAAGAGAGGGGTGAACAACCACGGCTCGTAGGGGATCAAGTCTCCCCAACCCTTCCCATGTTCCTAGCGGCTATATGCATGTGCACGGTGTAGTGACGTGGCAGTATTAGGAAAAAATGAAGCATTCCACACAAGCGGCCGTAACCTCAGGCCGGCCACACTGGCTAACAAACCACATCCGAAGCAAGTAATTTAACCGCCTCTCAGGCAAAGTAGTTTAACCGCCTCTTCGGGCCACTTGGTTTAATCACCTCTCAGGCAAAGTAATTTAACCGCCTCTTCAGGCCGGATACCACGATCATGCACACAACACACACTACGGTCACTTAAGCATAAAACCAAACACTTGGTGTGCACCCGTTCACAAGTGCACAAACCCAGCCATTCAAGCAAAAGAATAAACACCAAAGATGCATACATACACCAAATCACAAGTCCAGCCACACAGGCATATTACCAAACATGTAATAGGCATATACACACAGCTATATTCACATAGGCATTTCATCGAACATATAACATGCACTGACCACCCAACAACAAATCACACCAAAATACCATTGAAGACAACATCCATATAGGAGATCACACCTATATGGATTTATATATATATAATAAGCAGGTATAGAACGAATTCTACTCAAGAACCCTAGGACAGAGAGGGATTAGCAAAAAACAACCCCAACCTCAAGTAAAATGCAACAACACAAAGAATATTCTGTTCCCACGTCGAACGCCGTCCGCCCACGAGACACCGATCACCCACGCAAGACGCCCAGGCAAGAACCAGAGCTCTCCTTCCCCCCCCTCTCTCTCTCTCTCTCTCTCTCTCTCTCTCTGCGACGGCTAGTGGAGCAACAAACCCTAAACCTAAAACAGAGGGGCTTCTCCTCCTTATATAGACAACACAACATCAAAACAACATAGTTTTGATAGAACAAGCTATGACCTTCCCACATCCATACACACCAAAATATCCACAATTCCAACATGGTGCTTTGGGAAAAGATGATTAGAATAACAAAACTAAGGTAACCATGCAAAAACATGCTTGCACGCCAATTTGAACGCCAATTCCCCAATTGGCGTGCAGCTCCAAATGCACTCAACCTTTACCCCAAGCCTCCTTGCATCATGTAAAAGACATCCATGCAATAAAAACCTTGCACGCCAAATGGGTCCAATTCACGTGCACATCCGTTTGGCCTGAAACTTCTGTGGTAGATAGAAGACATCATTCTAAGAATCTTTTGGTCTGCACGCCAATTCATCTGAGCCCATCTACTAGGTCAAAATAAATCTCTAAAACCTGACAAAACAGCCTAAAAGCGCCTGTATATGCATAGCATCTTCCCAGCGCATAAATGCACGTTATCACTTGTCACATACACCTCCCAAAAGTCCCGTCTTGGGCTCATCTCTTACCTTAAACTTGTGCACCAACATCCAAGGTGTTTGTGGTTAACTCCTTACACACGGGTCATTACACACCATGCTCTTGGTTAGCGCACGATTTTGTATATATATTCCTGTTGTAATAGCCTTGCCCTAAAATTCCGGTGGCACTTTCATGCTTCCCATCATGCTTCGCGCCATGGACATGACTGTCCGATTTTTATGTTCCACGACCCTATTTTCTTGGGCGAATAGAGGGCTGTTAAGTACCTTTTGATGCCTAACTCCTTCCAATAAGCTATAAAATCAGATGAGTTAAATCCTCCACCACGATCAGTATGCAAAGCTTTGAGCTTTATTCCCATCTTGACTTTAGCTGCTGCCTTATACTCCTGAAATTTGATGAATGTTTGGTCTTTGGATTTTAACAGAGATACCCATATATATCTACTATAATCATTAATCAGCAAGAAAAAATACCGATTTCTGCTTGGTGTGGAGGGTGTGATGGGTCCACATAAATCAACATGAACTAGTTCCAAAGACCGAGCTTGCTCTAAAGGTTGCTTCTTGTGGGAATTGAGTGCGGTCTTCTTCCCTACCAAACATCCTTCACACGCCGGTGTTCATGGCTAATCTCGTGGAAGTCCATCAACCAAGCCTTCTTGACTCGCTTATGCAATGCTTAAAAATTCAGATGCCCATATTGAGCATGCCACCTCCAAGTAGTATCAGTGAAATAGGCATATAAAGAAATAGGTTGTGCAGGACCAAGATTGATAGTGTACAGTCTGTTTTGGGCTATATTCACTTGAAAAAGTAATTGAGTTGTGCGATCATATACGTACAAAAAATCCTCGCGTCATGATAACTTTGCATCCTCGTTCCTCCAGTTGCCCCAAACCGATGATATTGCTGGTGAGTTTGGGAATGAAATACACATCGGTCAATGCTTTATTTTCACCAATTCTGCCCTTGAATAGTATTGTACCATGACCTCCGATTGAAATTTTAGAGCCATCCCCAATTTTGACCGTACCTCCAACAAATGTATCTAGCTTTGCAAATCGATTTTTGTAACCGGTCATATGGTTGCTTGGCTCCCGAGTTGAGGTACCAGATACTTGTTAGGATCGGGCCAAGGCACCGGCTCGCCCGTATGTCACAATATTGTCTACTTTGGGCTCGCCACATCGGCCCACACGGCTTTAAAATGTGTTGTAACATTTTCCATGCCTCGCTCTACTATATTAACTCCTTGGTTTCCCCCATTTTCTTTCATGTGGGACAACTTCCCAACAATCTCCCCCTTTGTCACACATCGAACCACATCATAGGACACACCTATGGATCCGAGCCGCCACCATGTGAGACTCTTCATGGAATTTTCCTTGCAGCTCCCCCCCCTCAATCCACACATTGATTGAGATCATACGGATTCGATTACTTGGTGACGAGGGTTTTTGTATACCTCTCGAACACCACAAAACACACCGCTCGATCACACCATACCGAGAAGACTTTCGATATCATAAAACATCTTTTCGGGGGACAACCAGGCTCGATATCGATTGTTAGGATCGGGCCAAGGCGCGAGCTTGCCCGTATGTCACAATACTGTCCACTTTGGGTTCGCCACATCGGCCTACACAGCCTTTAAAATACGTTGTAACATTTTCCAAGCCTGCTCTACTATATTAACTCCTTGGCTTCCCCCACTTTCTTCCATGTGGGACAACTTCCCAACAATACTACCATTATTGTGCTCATTAAGATCTTTGGTATGTTGATCTGCTTTGACTTGTTGATCAGCTTCTTGGATCTTTGTTGTCGGCACTCGTTACTCTCAAGCATCAAAAGGGCAGGTTAATCAACACCCTTTTCTACCATAAAAGCTTTTTCTTTCTTTGGTTTACGGCATTTAGACGCAAAATACCCATATTCCGAACAATTATAACAACGAACCTTAACCTTGTCAAATTTACGATAAGGTTTATTTGCATTGGTCCGCTTTTACGCGACCCCTCACCGTTCCTCCTTTCAACAACGAGATAACGCCTCCCATTGTGATTGTGTAAGAAGCACTTGTGCTCCTTCTTCTCTATTTTCTTTGCGTCCTTTTTGATTTTCTTCATACACTCGTAGCTGTCCTATTGCCTCTGCCATTGACATCGTTGAGGTGTCTCCTCACCGCTCAATGGTACTAATTAGAGGAAAAAAAGAATATGGGACAAGCACTAAATAGTTTTTCCACAACGATACTATCATCCATCTCTACTTCAAGTGATCGAATTTTACCCACGAGACTGGTGATTTTCTATGAAAACTCCATAACACTGAATGTTGCTTCCATAACCAGGCGATCAAATTGCCGTTTCAACACTTGTGCCCTTGCTTTTTTGACACGTTCTTCTCCTATGCTCATTTGTTGAATGGCATCCCATGCTTCTTTGGCCATCTTCTTCACAAAGAATGGCCTGTGAGGACCCGTGTCCTAGTCCTGAGAGTTAGAGGTTGTGAGGTGCCTTATCTTGTATCGACACATGTTTGGGCTTGGATGAGTTAGTCTTTTTTGCACCTTGACCCGACGGCCAACGGGAGTCTAAAGGCGCAGCCCCTCGGCAGGGGTCTCGCTGCCTGGTCAGCAAGCAGGGGTCAAGGGGGCAGCGCCCCTTGCGGGGATTTGGGGGCAGCGCCCCGAAAGCCAAATTATATTGGAGGAAGCTAAGTTGGAATTTCATGTGTAGCTTGGTCGATGTGGCCTTGGTCGGTGTGGCAAGGGTCGACGTGGTCGACCTGGCAGAATAAGCAGTCGATATGTGTGGTCGATGCGAGATTCTTGTTTGACGTAGGTTGATGTGTGGTCGACATCGACCAAGAGCAATTTCCCGAGAGCTTTTCCATGTATATTGGTCGATGCGAGAAATGTTCGACGTGGGTCGATGTGAGGTCGACGTGGTCGATCCAGCCTTGAGATCGACCTGATGCGATGTGAGTTTTGGTCGACGTTGAGGCTTGGTCGATGCGAGAAGGGCAGTCGATGTGGGTCGATCCCGCCTATTTTTGGGTCGACGTCACCTCCGTGACAACGTATTTTTGATACGACTTCGTCTTTCGATTTTAGGGTTCTTTTTTCCGTAGTCGCCGATGTGGAGAGAGAGAGAGAGAGAGATTGTTGTCTGTATAATCATTGCAGGTGCGTTCTTGGAATCAGGAGGCGCCATTAGAGAGGAGCAAGGAGGAAGGAGGATCATCCGATTTCTTGATTTCCAAACCCTAACACAATCGGATCTAAGGTAGGTGGTTCTATCTCCTAGAACCCATTTTATGAGTTGTAATTGTTTGAGATGATGATTGCGGGGAGTTTGTATTGTGATGTGTGATTGTGAGACATGTGTGAATTTATGTAGATATTTGTGAGACATGTGTGAATTTATGTAGATATATATATATATATATGTTCTGCGTTGAGAAACATGTGGTAGAGATGTTCTTGAGTGTATTAAGGTGTCATGTGAGTTTGAAAATATGTATGATTTGTTATGCTTAAACAGAGATGTTTCATGAGTTGTGTATTTCGTTATCATGCTTGTGTTTGAGATATGAGGCACCAGGTGAGGGCACGGTCCTGGATTGGACACGAGATATGAGGTCTTAGTGAGGGGACAAGTCCTGGATTGGACATGAGATATAAGGTCCCAGTGAGGGGACAGGTCTTGGATTAGACATGAGATATGAGGTCCCGTTGAGGGGACGGTCCATGGGATGGACATAAGACATTGAGGTTCCATTGAGGGAACCTCCTGTGAATTTCTTGTGTGTATTTCATTGTACTTTAATTACACTACACTGCACATATTTGCATGAAAAGAGCGTTTGTCGCACACGCACTTCAAATAAGATTTAAACTAAGTATAACATAGGGCTAACATAGGTCGTTCTCTACCGGAGGACTTATAAAATTCAATTCAATCTATTTAATTATCTATTTAATAAAAAACTAATGAAAAAGAATAAATATCAAATTGGGGGGGATTTTTTGATTGAATGAAAACTAATTAAAGCAAGGAATTTAAACTAAGAAAAGTAATAACTAAGAAAATCAATTAATTAAAGATGTAACCGGTTTAACTTCACACCCGAATGCTATTTATCACTATCCCAAAAGATTAATTAGATAAATTATGGCCTCATAATTCAAATGCATCAAGACACCATGAATACAATCAAATTATGAATTTATTCTAACCAGAATAATTATGAAATAATTCTCGAAAGACTGCTCATTCCCTACGAAACAAATCTTCCCACTCAAATAGAATAATAACGCACAATGAATTGCTAAATCAACACTCAACCGAGATATTAAATTAACAAATCACAGAGTTGAGAATTAAATCATAGCACATAAAATATCAAATTAAATATTAAAACATGAATTCAAAACAAGCATCCAAAGTGTTACGCTAAACCGATTACAAAATACTTACCCTTCCATGGGTTGCAAAATCACAAATCTATTCGGAAAAATTTAAACAGCAAAAATTAGAACAGAATTAAGAAAAATAGACTGCAGAAAATTAATTATCCGGTCTTGAACTCGATCCGAATCTTTAATGCTTGCTGCGTAATCTCTCTCTAATTACTGCTGTGTAAAGGCTGGGCGTGATGGAGCCGCTATGCAGATGGGAAAAAAACTGCAGTGTCGGGTCTCCTCTTGCAGCGTGATGAAGACGGCGCGCTGCATGGATCTCTTGCTGCGTCGGGCGATGGGTGTTGCTGAAGTAGCCTGTGCCTGCGTGATGAGAGATGAAGATGCGCTGGGCAATCGGGTGAAGTCGCTGGGCGAAGACGGCGTTGGGCGAGATGGGTGCTGTGCTGGGTGATTCGATGGATGGAGGCGGCGCTTTGCGTTGGAGAGACCGTGAATGAAGAGATAGCATGCCGCGTGATGATGTTGCGTAGGTCTATATATATATATAGGACTCAGTTAAACCCATGCAATCTTTTTTAATTCACACGTACACTTTTCTTCTTTTCTTTTTAATTCTAATGGGCTCCACTCTTTCCAATTTGTTCTCCCACGTAGCATGCAATCATTTAACCAATGCTTTCCTTTTTTTTCTGCCCTGCACACAAAAAAGCAATTTGACATTAATTAATTAAAAGGCTCCACAATTCTTTGATTAATTACACCACCAATTTCATAAAGCAAGGCACGCCTCTCTCATTCTCTTTCCATTCAAATGTCAATTTGGAAATAAATTCTTCCCCCATTTAATACTAACAATTAATTAACACTCATAATTCAATTAACCAAAATATCACTTAGTAAAATTACCAATTAAGCCCAAAGAAATAATATTAAAATTGGAATAAATAATTAAACATTAAAAATCACCAAAATTAATATTAAATCTATAAAAATAAATAAAACAATAAATAATTGAAATTGGAGGAAACTATTATAAAAATGCATTAATTCAATAAAATATTCAATTAAAGCCCATAAATTATATGCAAATTTAATGACAAATTACGCAGTTATCAAATTCCCCTACACTTGAACTTTGGTCATCCTCGAACAAATACTAAAATTAAGCACAAAACAAAGATGATCTAATCATGCAAATTCAAATATGCAAAGAGAACAACTTGAATATCACGAATTAAGTTCTAGTATAGACGTGAGTGTGTGAAACTAAAAATTCATCAACTTCTTTATTCGTTCAATCCATCTCTCCTTCATGACACTTAATTAAGCCACACAAATATGCAATTATCAATCAACTGACTACAATTAAGCATACTCAAAAGTTAACCATAGTCATTCCATACTCCAAATATCATGCCATCATTCATACACATACTTGAAGTAAAACAAATGGGTGAAGATTACTGGAGCTAAACAAGATATATGCAATGGATTGGCTAATCACTTTTTTTTAATAATTTTTTTTTTCTTTCACTTTTATTTTAAAATAGGCAGCCAAATTTACTTAACAATAACCATCTATACCACCCATGTAGCGGAACCATCCGGCAGCTCCCAGATTATGGCGGATCTTAGGGTACCAGGTTTAAAAGCCCTTCAAGATAAGTTCCAAGTGATATAGCATACTTCGCAAGTCAGCTAACCTTTTTCAATAACGCTTTTTTTAATTAATAACCTTACAAGGTTGCATTTTATGCTCTCCCTTGATGGATTATTCACTCTTTTCTTTTAACTATCTCACTTTACATCCACAAGCTTAGCTCATATAAAACCCAAATGCAAGAAAAACTCAAGTATTGGCATGAATAGACGTAATGATATAAACAGTATTTCACAACTCATGGAATTAAAGTTCAAGTATAACTCAAAAAAAAGCTAGAATCATGATTCTCACATGTTTGCACTTCCCAATTAAGGCATAAAATCAAGATGAATTAATCAAATATTAAAGCATCAAAATTTCAGTTGTGCAAGATATGTATCCATACTAGACAACTTAACTCTAACTATTCAAGATTCTCAATCATTATTCAAATATTGAATAATCAAATAAACTCAAATGGAACTAATCATAGTGCTCAAGGATTTACCAAAAATTCAAGTGTCAATCAAGTTCAAGACTAAAAACATGCAGCCTATAAATAAAAATAAAGCACACAAAAACAAAAGAAAATCTTTTTGGTTTTTTATTTTTATTTTTTAAAAATAAATAAATAACTAAATAACTAAATAAAAACACAATAACAAGCAAAAATAAACTAATAAAAAACACACAAAAAAAATGTTGAACTAAACTAAGCTAGGTGCTCCCTCCCCCACACTTAAATGTTGCATTGTCCTCAATGTAATCCAAAAATAGAAGCTATGGACATAAAATGCAATTCTAAAAATGAACAATGAACAATAAATGAGAAGGAAAGAAACAACCTGATGGGCTCAAAGAATGACAGGTCGCATGGTTGGATAGAATCCAACGCAGGTAAAGGATAACCCCCATAAAAGTGCTTGAGCCGATGTCCGTTGACCGTGAAGTTATGTCCTGATTCTTCCTGAATGATCTCCACTGCACCATATGGAAAGACACGAACTACAGTATAGGGGCCAGTCCATCTCGTCCTCAGCTTACCAGGCATAAGCTTCAATCTCAAAGTATAAAGAAGAACACGCTCGCCTTCTTCGAACTCCCTCTTGTGAATTATCTTGTCATGGGCAGCCTTGGACTTCTCCTTGTAGAGCCTTGCATTATCATAAGAATCCAAACGAAGCTCCTAAAGCTCCTGAAGTTGAAGTTTCCTTTGCTCCCCTGCTTGGGCTAGGTCCAGATTGCAAGCTTTGACTGCCCAGTATGCTCTATGCTCCACCTCCACGAGAAGATGACAAGACTTCCCATAAACTAATCGAAATGGGGACATGCCAATGGGAGTCTGGTATGCTGTTCGATAGGCCCAAAGTGCATCATCAAGGCGCTGGCTCCAATCCTTCCTATTGGGCTTAACAGTCTTCTCCAAGATTTGCTTCAACTCCCGATTGGACATGTAAGGACCCGTACCTTGAGTTAGTCACAGTTTTGCCTTCTGAGTAGAGTTTTTTCTAGATTTTGACCTAGTGAATGGGCTCAAATGAATTCACGTGCAAAAGGAAAGATGCTTAGAATGATGTCCTCTATCTACCACAGAAGTTTCAGGCCAAACGGACGTGTATGTGAGGTGCACGTGATATGGGTCCAATTCACATGCAAGTGTGGTTGTCTTCTAAATGATGCAAGGAAGCTAGGGGTGAAGTTTGAGCGCATTTGGAGTGCATATGGAGTTGCACGTGAATTGGGGAATTCACGTGCAAATTGGCGTGCAGCCATATTTTTGCATGGTCCCCTTGGTTTTGACATTCTAATGAACTTTCTCCAAAGGACCATGTTGAAATTCTGAGTATTTTGGCCTATATGGGTGCGGAAAGGTGCTAACTTGTGTGATCAAAACTACGTCGTTTTGATCCTGGGTTTACTTAATCAAAACTACGTCGTTTTGATGTGGGTAGTGTCTATATAATGAGGGCTTGAGTTTGAGTTTAGGGTTCTTGTGTTCTTCTTTGCTGCACTGCTGCCCAGAGAGAGAGAGAGGATCTCCGGGCAGTTGCCGTGGTAGTTCGCGTTGTTGGGAGCTGTCTAGCGTGGAGGTTAGGACGAAAGCCTGAGGTAGGGGTTCTGTTCTTCCTAAATCCTCCTCTGTCCTAGGGTTCTGGGGCAGATTAGGGGTTATATCTGTTATATATATATATGCAATCCATATAGGTGTGATCTCCTATATGGATGTTGGCCTTCAGTGGCATATTCTGTTGATTCTGATGTTGAATTTGGCTTGAGGATTTTCTGGGTTTGTTTATGCCCACCATGTGTTTGATAAAATGTCTGTGAGGCCTGCACACTATGTGTTTGATAAAATGTCTGTGAGGCCTGCATGCCATGTATTCAATATAATGCCTGGTGAGACCTTGTATATGAGTGTTTGATGATATACCTGTGTGGACTGGTGTGTACTGTGTTTGATTTGTATTTGATTTTAAGCCTATGAGGCTGATGTGTGTGGCTTGTATCCGACCATGTTGGCCCTTCGAGATAAAGTGTAAATCTTGTGCTGAGTTTACATGTTGAGATGTAATGCTATCTTGTTCGTTGATCTATTTGAGACCGAGTCGAGATATGGGCCAGGCACAATAGCCGGACCCCTTTGAGATTTGGCCAGGACGTGGTCCTGAGTCTCGGTGTAGCACTCACGACGGTGGGCTAAGTCTACACCCATTCCTGAGGGTAGGTATGGCGCTCGAGGAGGTGGTTGACCATATCTCGACTCGAGTGGAAAATGTTGCATTGGTGTCCATGCAACATTCGCCTGGATGTGGTATGTCATGTCGCCGTGGTGGCAGGGTGTCCTCTGCCCTCCGGTGCGGGTTCGGGTAAAGAGTGTTTACCGGGTGATGTTTGTTGCTTTAGCCTTAGGCACGACATGAGCACAAGCATACATATATCATGCATGTTGTAGAGCGGGACGGGTCCGGGGGAGACTGGATCCCCACTTGAGGGTGGTTTGCTCACCCCTCCTATAAACTATTCTTTTGCGGGGGTTTAGCGAGGCGGTAGGTGAAGGCCGAGGAGCTAGGCCCCCGAGGCCGGGAGTTTTATATTATTTCCTTTGTTGTACTACGGTTTTATGTGTTTGGATTTTTGGTTTGGTTTTATTTGTGGCTTCATAGGGGTTTTTCCCCGACTGGGTTGTAATAAACATTTAGTCTTTGAAATGAAATAAAATGAGATGTTGTTATTCAATTTGTGTTTGTATGCATGGTTTAGGAGCAGGAGCATGCCCCTTGGCATGTTAGCCTAATTGTGCAGGTTTGGGACAACACCCGTGCTAGAAGTCCTTTTAAGGTGCTTGCACCAACCCCTTGTCCCTTCGGGTGCGGGCATGGGCAGTCACTACTCATTTCCAAGTGGAAGGAAATTGGGGCG
Organism: Taxillus chinensis; assembly: GCA_023512835.1. Taxonomy (NCBI): domain Eukaryota; kingdom Viridiplantae; phylum Streptophyta; class Magnoliopsida; order Santalales; family Loranthaceae; genus Taxillus; species Taxillus chinensis. Next base: position 35,100,730 of record CM042092.1, read on the forward strand.
TGACAGGACACCTCTGCTTGGCCATTGGTTTGGGGATGGTATGGTGTCGATGTCTTGTGTGTCACCCCATACTTCTGAAGTAGTGCTCGAAAGTGCCTGTTGCAAAAGTGAGTCCCTTGATCGCTAATGATCGCTTTAGGAATGCCAAACCTACAAAAGATGTTAGTTTTCACAAAATCCACAACAACTTTTGAATCGTCAGTCCTCATGGCTTTCGCCTCCACCCACTTACTCACATAATCCACATCAACCAATATATACAAATAACCAAAAGAACTAGGAAAAGGACCCATGAAATCAATACCCCAAACATCAAAAAGTTCACAAAATATCATAGGCTGTTGAGGCATCTCATGCTTCCTAGATATATTACCAGTATGTTGGCAACGATCACATGCTTTACAAAACTCATAAGCATCATGAAACAAAGTGGGCCAATACATACCAGAGTCCAATACCTTCCTAGCCGTGCGCCGTGAACCAAAGTGTTCTCCACAAGCAAGTGTGTGGCAGAATTTCAGAATAGATGGGATCTCATGGCTGGGGACAAATCATCGAATAATCTGATCACTGCCAATCCGCCAAAGATAGGGATCGTCCCAAAAATAGTGTCGCGCTTCACTCTTTAACTTTGCTACTTGGTGCTTCCTATAATGATCAGGAATTTTAGAAGCCACCAAGTAGTTCACCAAATCAGCATACCATGGGAGGGTAGAAGAGACTGCATATAAGTGCTCATCTGGAAAGGTGTCTCTCAACCCCAAGGAAGTGATGTCCTCTGAAAGGTGGGGAAGTCGGCTCATGTGATCGGCAACTAGATTTTCAGACCCCTTCTTATCTTTGATCTCTATGTCAAACTCTTGAAGAAGCAACATCCATCGAATAAGTCGTGGTTTGGCATCTGGCTTCTTCAATAGGTACCTCAGGGCCGCATGATCAGAAAAGACAACAACTTTCGATCCCAAGAGATAGGAACGAAATTTGTCTAAGGCAAAGATGATCGCAAGGAACTCCTTCCTGGTAGTGGTGTAGTGGCACCGAGCTGCATCTAAGGTCCTCGAGGCATAAGCAACGACATGTGGAACTCCATCCACTCTCTCGTGAAAGAACGGCTCCCACAAAGAAAATTGGAAGCATCACACATAAGCTCAAATGGATGGTCCCACTTTGGTGGTTGAATGATCGGCGGGGTGGTCAGCTGCTTCTTCAACTCATCAAAAGCTAACCTGCAAGAATCATCAAAAACAAAAGATTTCTCTTTCTGCAACAATTGCGACAATGGGTGTGCAATCTTGTTAAGTCCCCGATAAAGCGCCTGTAAAAACCTCGCATATCCTAGGAAAGAACGAACATCTCGAACACAAGTAGGATAGGGTAAAGATGTAATAAGATCAATTTTAGATTTATCTACCTCTATACCATGCTTGGAAATTACATGTCCTAGAACTATGCCTTTTTCAACCATAAAATGACATTTTTCAAAATTAAGCACAAGGTTTTTATTAATGCAACGACGCAAAACATTACCTAAGCTAGAGAGACATTCATCAAATGAGGAGCCATAAACAGTAAAATCATCCATAAATACTTCCATGCAATTCTCAAGAAAATCAGAAAATATACTCATCATGCATCTTTGGAAAGTACCAGGAGCATTACAAAAACCGAATGGCATCCTTCTATAAGCAAAAGTACCAAATGGGCAAGTGAATGTAGTCTTCTCTTGGTCCTCTGGAGCAATGGGAACCTGAAAATAGCCAGAAAAACCATCCAAGAAGCAATAATGTGTCCTACTGCCGTCTCTCTAACATTTGGTCAATGAAGGGGAGTGGGAAGTGGTCCTTGCGAGTGACACCATTAAGTCTCCTATAATCAATGCATACTCGCCAGCTATTCTGGACTCGCATAGGAACCAATTCCTCCCTCTCATTTTTCACCACAGTGAACCCAGTCTTTTTGGGTACCACTTGGGCAGGACTAACCCACTGAGAATCAGAGATAGGATAAATAATGCCAGCTGCAAATAATTTTTCTACCTCTTTCTTTACAACTTCTAACAAAGTGGGGTTTAGCCTCCTTTGGGGCTGCCTCACTGGTTTAGCACCATCTTCTAAGAAAATCCTATGCATGCAAGTGGATGGGCTAAGTCCAGGAATATCAACCAATGTCCAACCTATTGCCTTAATATTGTCCCTTAAGAGAGCCAGCAATTTGGTCTCTTGGTCTGGTAGGAGATTACTAGCAATGATAACAGGCAATCTATCTCCATTCATCAAATATGCATATTTCAAATTATTAGGCAAAGGTTTCAACTCAAGTGTAGGTGGGTGTTGTATGGAAGGAAGCATGCTAGGTGTAGACATTTGTGCACAAGAAGAAATAGAGTGAACATGTGCAACATCATCAGAAAACAAAGCATTCAATCCATTAACATAATCCACCTTATCATCAAAATCATTCATATCACTAAAATCAAGGTCAGAATCAATCTCATATGGTGGTTCAGTGTGTGAGAGGAATAAGACACTATGTTCACTAGAGGGATGCTTCATGGAGTCTAAAATATTAAATTTAATAATTTCATCACCAAACTCCATAGAAAGCGTACCTTGGTAAACATCAATGATGGTCTTGGCAGTTTTGAGGAATGGCCTGCCAAGAATGATAGGGGCATGAGAGTTCGCCAAGTCCTCCTCCATGTTGAGAACATAGAAATCAGCGGGAAAGATGGCATCTCTCACTCTAACGAGAACATCCTCAAGAACGCCTACTGGTCCAACTGTGGATCGATTAGCCAATTGGACTACCACCTGTGTTGGCTTAAGCTCCCCAATGTGAAGAGAGGAGTAGACAGAATATGGCATGACATTGATAGAGGCGCCCAAGTCACACAAAGCATCATAAAAGTGAAGTGTCCCAATGGTACATGGAATAGTGAAGGTGCCAGGGTCTTCACACTTCGGAGGCATGGGAGGAGAATGTGTGATGAGTGCTGAGACTATTCTCCCAAGGTTGACCCTTTCAACTCCCTTTAGGCTTCTTCTTCTGTTGATACATAGTTCCTTCAAGAATTTGGCAAATCGAGGGATTTGCTTGATGGCCTCCAAGAGTGGAATGTTGATCTCCACCCTTTTAAATATATCCAGAACCTCCTGCTGAATTGCCTCATCCGTTATCTTCTTGTTTTGAATAGCCTTATATGGGAATGGAAGAGGTCTAGAGGTGGTCTCCTTCTCCTTCTTCAGCTCTTTTTCTTTGATCTCTGGTTCCTCAGTGGTTGAGGTAGGGGGTGGCCCCTTGGCTAGTGGTGCAAATCCTGGTGGAGTAGATGGAACCTGTGGATCTCCAGTTTGTTTGCCACTCCTCAAAGTGATAACCCGACATTCCCCTTAGGATTGGGAGTAGTCTGAGAGGGAAGTGTGTTCTGCTGATGACTAGTGATCTCATGTACAACAGTGGCCATCTGACTTATTTGCATCTTGAGTTCCTTCAACTCATTCTGTTGGTTGAGCACAATCTGCTGAAGGAGATTAAAGTTATCTAGTTCTGCCTTTTGTTGAGGATGAGCTTGCTGTTGACCATTCGATGTTGGCCCCTCAGGCCTCTTCTGAAAATTCTGAGGATATGGAGGTCTTTGGGGTTGCCCTGTCCCATAGCGAAGATTGGGATGATCTCTCCACCCTGGATTATATGTCTGTGAGAATGGATCATATTTCTGCTGAGGGGGACGCTGCTGCTGCTCATATGGGTGACCTGGAAAGATGCCATTGCACTCTTCTGTTTCCTAGAGTTGTGGACATGCATCGGTAGGGTGATCGGTGGCGATGCAGATTCCATAAACTTTTACAGGACTAGCGAGGGCTGGTAAGGCTAAGGCCATCTCGCCTTATCATAGTAGAGATCTCATCAAGCTTGTGTGCCTCAAGGCTAGGGCCGTGTGTTGGGGCTCACATGGTGGACTCCTCGCTGTGTAGGCAATGCTCGATCTCCAAATTACTGTGTATTCTGTGCCATCTTGTCAATGAGAGCTCTTGCATCCACCGGTGTTTTATCAACTAGGGCTCCTCCTGGCAACTGCATCCACCATGCTCCTCTCCATAGATGTAAGACCCTCGTAGAAGTCTTGGATGAGGAGTTGGTCGCTAATTTGGTGATGTGGACAACTAGCAACCAACTTCTTGAAGCGCCGCCAATACTCGTACATCGTCTCGCTATGTCCCTGTTTGATGCCTGAGATCTCCTTCCGAATCGATGTGGTCCTCGATCTGGGGAAGAATCGATTCAAGAACAATTTCTTCAACTCGTTCCAACATGTGACATCTTCTGGTTGCAAGTAATACAACCAATCTATCGCAGCTCCATCAAGTGAGAATGGGAAAGCTCTCAACTTGATTTGATCTTCTGGGACATTGCGGGGCTTCATGGTTGAGCAGACTACATTGAACTCCTTAAGATGCTTGTGTGGGTCTTCTCCAGATAGCCCATGAAACTTGGGAAGAAGATGTATAAGACCAGATCTGAGCTCGAAGTCAGTCTCCAAGGCTGGGTAGGCAATACACGTCGGTTGATAGTTGATGTCTGGTGCTGCCAACTCTCGGATGGTGCGGTTGTATTCTCCGTTTGGCCCTGCCATTGTTGGTGAGGGGCTTTCTTCCCTTACTTGAGTATGTCGAAGACGAGTCCTCAAGTTCCGCTCAACCTCTGGATCCAAATCTAGTAGTTCCCCTGAAGTGGATTGTGTCATAAAACTGCAAAAAGAAAATTAAGAGGAAGAGAAGAGAAAATAAAATAAAAGAAAAAGAAAAACCTGCAAAAAATAAAACTATGAGAAAGAAAAAAATAATAAAACAAAACAGGAAACTTGTTAGAAAAGAAAACCTGCAAAAAAAAAGAAACTTTAGAAAAATGGAAACTTTTTTTTTGATTTTTTTAATAAAATAAATAAATAAAATAAAATAAAATAAAAACGAAACCGCAAAAACAAAGACAAGAAACTACCAGGTAAGTCCGAACAAAATAATCAATAAATTAAAATCAAAACAAAAAATAAAACAAGCAAGAAAATAAATTGAATCAAATTTAATGCCTCCCCGACAACGGCGCCAATTTGAAAAGAGCGTTTGTCGCACACGCACTTCAAATAAGATTTAAACTAAGTATAGCATAGGGCTAACATAGGTCGTTCTCTACCGGAGGACTTATAAAATTCAATTCAATCTATTTAATTATCCGTTTTAATAAAAACTAATGAAAAAGAATAAATATCAAATTGGGGGGGATTTTTGATTGAATGAAAACTAATTAAAGCAAGGAATTTAAACTAAGAAAAGTAATAACTAAGAAAATCAATTAATTAAAGATGTAACCTGGTTTAACTTCACACCTGAATGCTATTTATCACTATCCCAAAAGATTAATTAGATAAATTATGGCCTCATAATTCAAATACATCAAGACACCATGAATACAATCAAATTATGAATTTATTCTAACCAGAATAATTATGAAATAATTCTCGAAAGACTGGCTCATTCCCTACGAAACAAATCTTCCCACTCAAATAGAATAATAACGCACAATGAATTGCTAAATCAACACTCAACCGAGATATTAAATTAACAAATCACGAGTTGAGAATTAAATCATAGCACATAAAATATCAAATTAAATATTAAAACATGAATTCAAAACAAGCATCCAAAGTGTTACGCTAAACCGATTACAAAATACTTACCCTTCCATGGGTTGCAAAATCACAAATCTGTTCGGAAAAATTTAAACAGCAAAAATTAGAACAGAATTAAGAAAAATAGACTGCAGAAAATTAATTATCCGGTCTTGAACTCGATCCGAATCTTCAATGCTTGCTGCGTAGTCTCTCTCTAACTACTGCTGTGTAAAGGCTGGGCGTGATGGAGCCGCTATGCAGATGGGAAAATAATTGCGGTGTCGGGTCTCCTCTTGCAGCATGATGAAGATGGCGCACTGCATGGGTCTCTTGCTGCGTCGGGCGATGGGTGTTGCTGAAGTAGCCTGTGCCTGCGTGATGAGAGATGAAGATGCGCTGGGCGATTGGGTGAAGTCGCTGGGCAAAGACGGCGTTGGGCGAGATGGGTCTTGTCTTTGGGTGATTCGATGGATGGAGGCGGCGCTTTGCGTTGGAGAGACCGTGAATGAAGAGATAGCATGCCGCGTGATGATGTTGCGTGGGTCTATATATATATATAGGACTCAGTTAAACCCATGCAATCTTTTTTAATTCACACGTACACTTTTCTTCTTTCCTTTTTAATTCTAATGGGCTCCACTCTTTCCAATTTGTTCTCCCACGTAGCATGCAATCATTTAACCAATGCTTTCCTTTTTTTTTCTGCCCTGCACACAAAAAAGCAATTTGACATTAATTAATTAAAAGGCTCCACAATTCTTTGATTAATTACACCACCAATTTCATAAAGCAAGGCACGCCTCTCTCATTCTCTTTCCATTCAAATGTCAATTTGGAAATAAATTCTTCCCCCATTTAATACTAACAATTAATTAACACTCATAATTCAATTAACCAAAATATCACTTAGTAAAATTACCAATTAAGCCCAAAGAAATAATATTAAAATTGGAATAAATAATTAAACATTAAAAACCACCAAAATTAATATTAAATCTATAAAAATAAATAAAACAATAAATAATTGAAATTGGAGGAAACTATTATAAAAATGCATTAATTCAATAAAATATTCAATTAAAGCCCATAAATTATATGCAAATTTAATAACAAATTACGCAGTTATCACTGCACAGAGCATTTTGTGGAGGAGATGTTGGGTTGCTCCAGGGAGACATAACCCTTACTTAGTTGTGGTTTGTGTAAGGATCCGTATATGTGTTAGCATAACTTATAATCTATATTTGATGTTAAGAAAGTTATTTTGAGAATATGGTCATTAATACAATCGTTTTAACTATATTTGGGCCTAATTTGAGGTCTAGAAGCCTTCAGGGGGTTATTTAGTAATTTTTGGGGGTTAAATTGAGGGTTAATAAATGAAAAATAAAATTTAGGAGGGCTTTTTGGAAATTATTAAAGAGGAGGATGAATTTTAATTAAAAATAGGGTTTTGGGGTTTTATTATTTAATATGACTTTGTTTTGAGAAACCCTAGCCGTCGGAGGAGAGTTCTTAGTGTTCTTCGCGTTCTTCATCGTTCTTCGCCGATTCTAGACCGTTCTTGCGAGTTTAATTCCTTCGGAAGGCAAGAGGTAGGTGATTCTTGATTCCTCGTTATTCTATTGCATGAACACAAACTATTAATATATATATATATATATAAACGTTTGGATATGTATGTATTTATATAAATATATTCATTTACGTGTATATACATACGGTTGGGCGATTGTTGCAGTGTGGCGTGATTTGACCGGTTCTGAATCCTTGGAGGAGCTACTGCACCTGTTATCCCTTTTATCATATTCTAATTAGTTATTATTAACTTCTACACGTATCGAGCCAATTGGCCTGGTTTCTTCCTGCGCCCAGCAAGAAAAGACACCAGGTATCAAATAATAGCCTGGTTAGCGTCTCCATGATGGGGGGAGGTGGCCTATACGTTCCTGCCTCCACAATCCATTCGATCCAATGCAGCACAAGGGTTTTGTTTTATTTTATTTAATTTTCTCTTAATCAAAAAAGGGGGCATCTTTACATGCGTGGTTTTGTGGCAGTGAAAGAAAAGGGGCATCTTTTTTTTAGTGTCAGATTTTTTTTAAAAAGGGGGGGCTTTATTGATTATGGGAATTAAGTCATGCGTGTCAATAGTTAATATATGTGGGTAATAAATTCGTGCATTATTATGAAGTTGTGCATGGTATTATATATGTGTATTTTGATAATTATCAAGATATATAGATAAATTTAATTTAATTTGATTTAGTAGTAAAAATAACATGTTCATTGATATCATTCCAATAGTAAGGTCAAACAAGAATTATGATATTGTTAGTTTAATAATGAAAATAGTGCTTGGGTTTGATATTATAGTTTAATAATATGAAGTATTACTTGAAGCTTGATATTATTAATTTATCATCTAAAATATTGTCGGAGGCTTGACATTAATAGTTTGATATTAGAAACATTGTTTGTAGCTTGATATTTATAGTCTGACACTAGAAATATTGTTTGTATTTCAATGTTAGAAATTTGACATTTAAATGTTACTTGTACGTAGCTTAATATTATTTAATTAATATTTAAGGTGTTAGATGTTTGATAAATATTTATATATGTATGTATATCTATATATATTATTTGTGGTTAGCGCCGAATTGATGAATTAAATATTTTGTAAGGCTGTTGTATTGAATTTTGACTGTTGGAATATTCTATTTATTGATTATATGTGGAATTGGTGGTGGAGTTGGTTGGGTTAACCGAGGTCCCCTATGTGGGTCAGTTGATCGAGGTCCCATATGTGACAGGTTGTCATTAGGGACACCACAGGTCCCACATATCGCTATCTGGTAATGACTGGGATCCTTACCCTTAATCAATGAAATGTAATGTATGTGATATTATATTTTATGATTGAATGTAAGCTTATTGTGATAAAGTAGGACACTACACTGGCACAAGCATACACCGATCATGTAGACTTAGAAATTTATGTTATACGATGGTGAGGAGATGGAGATCACCTACTGAGCATTCGTGCTCACCCTACGTTATTTCTATTTCCTACAGGTTGTAGAGAGTAGCTGGTGGAGCCATAGCGGAGCAGGTCGGGACATCTTGGGCATGGGAAAGTAGCGTTCCTGGTTCTGTAATTTTTAGAATTTGGGAGCGTGACAGTTTGCTCACCCACCTTTAATGTCTTTTTTTTTGCAGGACCTAGCAGGCGTTAGGAGATTGTCACACCATGGATGCATGAGTGTTGTTTTATTGTTCTCTTTGATGTATTATAATTGAGGAGACTAACACTCTTGTATTTGCTTGAGATTGGTGTACTTATTTGAGACACCGTGTTTTGGAGCCGGTGACCCTATTTGTTATGTGACACAGTTTTATTACATGGAGTATTAAATTGTGTGGTTTGTGCATGTCATGTGTGTCACGGGGTCAGCCTTTATAGCGGCTTAACCCGTGCGGCACCTAGTTCCCACCCGTATGAAGGAACGCTAGGTCGGCCTAACTCGTCGCATTTGGATCGGAACCCATCGATCCGTTGTAAAGCAATTGTGTAGGGAAGCGTTTAGCGGAAGATCGATTTAAACGAAGGCAACAAACGATTGTATTGAATGCTTGAAAGCTTTACAACATCACTCCCCTACATATAGATGTTAACACGTTTTTGGCTATATCGCCAGGAGACATCATATATGATCGAAATCTAAAATCTCTACAACTTGTAAGGACCCGTACCTTGAGTTAGTCGGTTTTGCCTCCCGAGTAGAGTTTTTCTAGATTTTGACCTAGTAGTTGGACTCCAATGAATTCACGTGCAAAAGGAAAGATGCTTAGAATGATGTCCTCTATCTACCACGAAGTTTCAGACCAAATGGACATGTATGTGAGGTGCACGTGATATGGGTCCAATTCACGTGCAAGTGTAATTGTCTTCCAAATGATGCAAGGAGGCTAGGGGTGAAGTTTGAAAGCATTTGGAGTTCATATGGAGTTGCACGTGAATTGGGAATTCACGTGCAAATTGGCGTGCGAGCATATTTTTGCATGGGTCCCTTGGTTTTGGCATTCTAAGGAACTTTCTCCAAAGGACCATGTTGAAATTCCGAATATTTTGGTGTGTATGGATGCGGAAAGGTTGTAGCTTGTGTAATCAAAACTACGTCGTTTTGATCCTGGGTTTACTTAATCAAAACTACGTCGTTTTGATGTGAATGGTGTCTATATAAGGAGGGCTTGAGTTTGAGTTAGGGTTCTTGTGTTCCTTTCTTGCACGTTCTCTGGAGAGAGAGAGAGCTAGAGAGAGAGAGGGAAGGGGAGTTCTTGGTTGCTGCCTGGAGCATCTTGCGTGGGGAGGACGGCGTTTGGCGCGGGAGCAAGGAAGATCTGCTTTAAGGTAGGGGTTCTGTTCTTCCTAAACCCTCCTGTCCTAGGGTCCTAGAGGCGGTTCTTGTGTCAGATCTGTTTATATATATATATGTAAATTCATATAGGTGTGATCTCCTATATGAATGTTGGCCTTCAGTGGCATTTTGGTGTGGTTCCGTGATCTATATGCTATATGTTTGATGAAAAGCCGTTTGGAATATAGTTATGTGTATATGCCTGCCAAGTGTTTGAAATTATGCCTGTGAGGCCGTGCATGTTATGTGTTTGTGGAAATGCCTGTGTGGCCGGGTTTGTGAGCTTGTGGATATATGCATGCTAAGTGTTCGAGGTTATTCTGTGTGACTAAGCCTACTTAGTGTTTGATGTTATGCCTGTATGGCCATGTGTCTTGCGTGTTTGCTTGTACACCCGGTGGTCATGGAAGCCCGGGACTGTTTTGTGGAACCCGGTGGCTGTGGAAGCCCGGGGCTGTTTTGTGGAACCCGGTGGCTGTGGAAGCCCGGGACTGTTTTGTGGAACCCGGTGGCTGTGGAAGCCCGGGACTGTTCTTGAAACCCGGTGGCTGTGGAAGCCTGGGAGTGTTTATGTACTAGCCCATGTATGACCGTGTTTCTTTGTTATAGCCTGTAACCATATCCTGGTGGGATAATTGTATCACGACACAAAGACTTGTACACAAGGCATGTAGATACCAGGTGCATGGGATGGGTTGGGGAGACATGATCCCTACTGAGTGTGGTTGCTCACCCCTCCTACCATGTTGTTTTCTTTTCAGGAACCTACGGGCGTTAGGTGGGACCCCAAGGTGGAAGACCTTATTTATTTAATTTGTTTATGTTATTTTTATTATGAGAATCGATGTAACCCCAGTGGGGAAAGGATTTTGTTGTAATAAACTGGATTGGATTGCTTTTAATGAATATTACTTTCTTGAATGTTGTGGATGTTTAAAATGTTAAATTCTTGTTTTGTATCCTACCCCTTTGCCCTCCGTGTGGGTAAAGGGGAGTCACGTACCGGTTTCCTCGGGTTGGAAATCCGGGGCGTGACAATATGGTATCGAGCATGGTCTAGTTGGCCTAGGGTAGTGGGCGGACTTGGTTATCTTGAGTCCTTTGGAGGAGCCTGGAGGGACATGCCTGATCAACATGGTCCTCTTTGAGCCTTCAAGGTGTACTTGGGGTAGTCCGGTCTTGTAGTAGGATTTGCATGCATTGGCATTAGGGCACTAGTTGCATTTCTTTGTGAATGTATGCTAAACTGTGGATAAAATCATATGATTAAGTGAAATGTGCAACTCTGATTTGTTTGGCAATGTGTCCTGAATCGTGCAATGTGATTGATGCAATGTATGTGTGTAACATCACGTGATAGTGGAATTGATCAAGTGGGGGTAGAGGTAGTGACGCGATAGATTATAAAATTGTTTTGACGTTGTGCTTCTTACTTCGTGTAGTAAGAATGCCGCCGAGGAGAGTGACACGTGCGTCCGGGGCGATGGGCGATGAGTCATCTGCCCATGAGGGTCCGGGTGCGGGACCATCCGTTGGAGGGCATGCGTTGTTACCGGCACAGTTGCAAGAAGGCATCCGGGTGGAGGTACGAGAGCTACGGGAGGGACTCCGGCGGGACGTTCGGGAGGAGGTGCGCCGTGAGATGGCAAGACAGCAGGTGGTGCCACCACCACCACCACCCATACGAGAGCCGCCTCGTGAGCGTGAGAGTTCGCTGGGTGGTGTACCGACCCGTGCGAGAGGATGACGTGGTGACACGGTTCCGAAAGGAACAACCTCCGCGATTTAAGGGGGGGAGAAGATCCCGTGGTAGGCGAGCGGTGGTTGAGGCAGATTGAGCACGTGTTCTCCTTTCTCCTGCCCCGGGAGGAGGATAAGGTGCGACCGGCAATTCGGCGCTGGAGGGGGACGCTTTGGAGTGGTGGACGAGTGTTGCGGGGAGCCGTGCGGTGCAACTCATGTTTTGGGAGGAGTTCTTGCAACTCTTCCAAGATGAGTTCTTCCCGGAATCGGTGAGATGGCAAAAGAGGGAAGAATTTGGCAGCTTGGGCGGGGATCCAAGACGGTACCTGAATATGAGCGGGAGTTCCGGAGATTGAGTAGGTTTGCTCCTGAGAGCCGTGGTAAGGGAGGACCTGAAGGCCCACAAGTTCACCTTGGGTCTCAGGCCAGCCCTTAGGGAGAGGGTGGCGATTCTACGCTTGAGGACCTATCCTGAGGCCGTGGAGACGGCCCGTATAGGCGAGAGGGAACTGGATGATGGGAGGCAGGCCCATCGGGGGCGCCGGTGCAGAGTGGGCCTGATCGAGATGCAGGGTCCAAGAGGCTCAAGACGGAGGAGAGGGATAGCGGTTCCTTCCGCAGCGAGGGGACAGACATTGGCGAACCCAGGGAGGTCTAGCTTTGGCGGTGGCAGACATGGGCGGTCCAGCGAGGGGTCTCCCCGGCCTGGTTGTTACCGCTGTGGGGAGCAAGGCCACTTGAGGAAGGAGTGTCCAAAGAGGGGACCGGAAATGCCATAGATGTGGACGAGAGGGCCATCTCGAGCCGGGTTTGCCGGAGTGGCAACAGGGGGAGTGGGAGGCATGACATCCAGGCCAAGGAGTGATGCCGGTTTTCGTGCACCAGTTGAGAGACCAGCTCGTCGGTGGCGGGCCAGCCAAGTAGGATCCAGTCGGACCCGACCTCGGGGGGAGGCCGGAGCGGCAACAGACCGAGGCCGGAGGCAACCTTAGCGGGAAGCGTCCAGGTGAGTGAGCCGACTAGTGGCACGGGCCAAGGAAGGGTGTTTGCGCTGGAGGCGACATACCAGGAGGAGGCCGAGCTACCACCCCCACCAGTGAGGGTGGAGCAGGACCATCGGTGGTTAGAGGTACCCTCTTGATCTCCCGTACCTTAGCTTCGTTCTTTTCGATACGGGTGCATCGTGTTCGTTTGTTGCTGAGCCTTGTGATAGATAGTTTGGGGTTAGCCTGTGTGGAGGCCGCGAGGCCCCTAGTTGTGGAGTCTCCAGGTGGGAGGCATGATAGAGGTACGACGAGTGTGTCGTGACCGTGTGTTAACCATAGGAGAGGTGGAGCTGCGTTTTGACTTGCATGTGATGCCTTTGAGGGCGTTTGACCTGATCTTGGGTATGGATTGGCTTATGGCTTTCCCAGGCCAAGATAGATTGTTATCGGCGGCGTGTGTCCTTTGTGACACCTGCAGGGACCTCTTGCACCCTGCAGGGGGAGTGGGATTGTGAGGCGAGTCGGGCCGGGGCAAGTGTTGGACCGGTGGGGTGCCATTACCCACAGGTTGGCAGCCCCGACCTTTCTTGAGGAGGGTAAGGTGGAAAAGAGGGTGTGGCCCGTTGTTGTGGACCAATTTCGGGATGTTTTTCCTGAGCAGTTGAGGAGTTTGCCACCTAAGAGGAGTGTGGAGTTCACCATCGAGTTGGTGCCGGGGACAGTCCAATTTCCCAAGTAGCGTATCGTATGGGGCCAGCCCGAGCCGAGGGAGCTTCGAGAGGCAAATCGAGGAGTTGGTGGGCCAGGGGTATATCGGACCAAGTACCTCACCTTGGGGTGCTCCGGTGCTCTTTGCTAAGAAGGCTGATGGCACGCTTCGTCTGCATCGACTACGGGAAGCCGAATTCGTGATCGTGAAGAACAAGTACCCGTTGCCTCGGATAGATGACCTGTTTGACCAATTGAGTGGGGCCCAGGTGGTTTTCCAAGATAGATTTACGGTCGGGGTATCACCAGCTCAGGGTTAGGGAGGAGGACATCCCTAAGACGGCTTTTCGGTGCGGTATGGGCATTATGAGTGGGTAGTGATGCCTTTCGGGCTCACTAATGCGCCAGCGGTGTTCATGCATTTGATGAACCAAGTCTTTGCCCCATACTTAGACTCGTTCGTGGTGGTGTTTATCGACGACATCTTGGTGTATTCCAAGACCGAGAGGGAGCACGTGGAGCACTTGGCAACAGTGTTGCAAACCTTGAGGGACCAGCAATGTTTGCTAAGTTTAGCAAGTGTGAGTTTTGGCTGCAGGAGGTTCACTTTCTTGGCCATGTGGTGTCACTGAGGGAGTTAGGGTGGACCCGGCCAAGATTGAGGCCGTGGCATCGTGGGCAAGGCCAACCAACGTTTTTGAGATCCGTAGTTTTCTTGGCTTGGCGGGGTACTATCGTCGTTTTGTAGAGGGGTTCTCCCGTTTGGCGGCGCCTATGACAGCGTTGACTCGGAAGGGCGTGAAGTTTGAGTGGACGGACAAGTGCCGGCGGGCGTTTGAGACTCTCAAAACCCGTTTGACCACCGCACCTGTGTTGAGGTTGCCTAGGGAGGATATTCCGTATGAGGTGTCTTGTGATGCGTCCAGGGTTGGTTTGGGGTGTGTGCTTATGCGGGGGCACGGTGTGGTAGCTTATGGGTCAAGGCGGTGAAGCCTCATGAGCAGAATTATCCTACTCATGACCTTGAGTTAGTCTGCTGTCATCTTCGCCCTGAAGAGTTGGTAGCACTACCTCTTGGGGGGAAAAGTTTGTGGTGTTCTCAGATCACAAGAGCCTTCAGACATCTTTACTCGGAAGGACTTGAATTTGAGGCAAAGGAGATGGGTGGAGTATTTGCAGACCTTTGATTTTACTCTTGCCTATACCCCGGGCAAGGGTAATGTTGTGGCGATGCATTGAGCGAGAAAAGGGAAAGCTGAGGTGGCCGTGAGGGAGTGGAAGCCGATGGAGCGATTGGCGACGTTGCAGCTGCAGCCTGTTGTTCGTGATGGTGGGACAGTCCTGCGTCCTTTGGTGGTAGTGCCTGAGTTGTACCGGCGCGTCCGGGAGGAACAATTGGGTGACATTGAGTGTGAGGTTCTCCGTGCCCGTATTGAGGCCGGGGAGCTATCTGGGGACCGGACGAGAGGGTCCCGAGCATGAGTTGTCATTTCAAGGGGCGGTTGGTAGTAGCTTCTTCCCTCAGGGATGAGGTGATGAGGGAGTTTCACCAATCTAGGGTTGCTGTGCATCCAGGGGGTACGAAGATGTACCATGCGCTTCGCACATTTTTGGTGGCCTGGGATGAAACGCGATGTGGCTGCCTTTGTTTCGCGGTGCCTCACGTGTCGGCAGGTGAAGGCCGAGCATCGGCGGCCGGCGGGCATGTTCTGACCCTTGCCCATAGCGGAGTGGAAGTGGGACCATATCGCGATGGACTTTGTGATTGGTCTTCCACCCACCGACGGTTTGGGCGAGGTTCCAAGCTATCTCCGCGGTTTATTGGCCCTTTTGAGATTCCGGATCGTGTAGGGCCTGTAGCCTACCGGTTAGCGTTACCACCGCGGGCCGAGTCGAGTGCACAACGTGTTTCACGTGTCCCGCTGAGAGGAAGTATCACCCCGACCCCACTCATGTGATTGATTGGGGGACGTTGGACATTGAGGATGACATGTCCGTCATTGAGGCCCCTATCCGTATCCTAGATCGGCAAGAGAAACTTTTGCGTGGTCGTCTTATTCCTTTGGTTCGCGTGCTTTGTGGCAGCACCGTGGCATTGAGGAGGAGACATGGGAACGGGAGTCCGTGATGCGGGAGCAAAGACCTGGACTTGTTCGAGGACGAACAATCTTAAGCGTGGGAGGTGGCTGTTGGCCAAGGGATAGTGATGTTTCCTTGTGATGTGTTTTCTTGTATTAGTTGATGTATTTGTATTGTCTTTTAAAGACATGTGTTCTTATTTGTGATGTGCTTTGAAATGTGTATTCGTGCCATGTGGACATGTGTTCTGCATTATTGTGGTTATGGATTATGGTGGTACTTGTTATGTCTTTGTTGTCTTGTGTGTGGTGTATGACCCATTTGGGTGTGGTGGCTTGCCGGGTGGCAAATGGGTAGTTTGTGGTTGTTTTCCTCGTATGTCATTTCTTTTCGAGGACGAAAAGTCTTAAGGGGGAGAGGATGTAAGGACCCGTACCTTGAGTTAGTCGGTTTTGCCTCCTGAGTAGAGTTTTTCTAGATTTTGACCTAGTAGTTGGACTCCAATGAATTCACGTGCAAAAGGAAAGATGCTTAGAATGATGTCCTCTATCTACCACGAAGTTTCGGACCAAATGGACATGTATGTGAGGTGCACGTGATATGGGTCCAATTCACGTGCAAGTGTAATTGTCTTCCAAATGATGCAAGGAGGCTAGGGGTGAAGTTTGAAAGCATTTGGAGTTCATATGGAGTTGCACGTGAATTGGGAATTCACGTGCAAATTGGCGTGCAGGCATATTTTTGCATGGGTCCCTTGGTTTTGGCATTCTAAGGAACTTTCTCCAAAGGACCATGTTGAAATTCCGAATATTTTGGTGTGTATGGATGCGGAAAGGTTGTAGCTTGTGTAATCAAAACTACGTCGTTTTGATCCTGGGTTTACTTAATCAAAACTACGTCGTTTTGATGTGAATGGTGTCTATATAAGGAGGGCTTGAGTTTGAGTTAGGGTTCTTGTGTTCCTTTCTTGCACTTTGCCTGAGAGAGAGAGAGAGCTAGAGAGAGAGAGGGAAGGGGAGTTCTTTGGTTGCTGCCGGAGCATCTTGCGTGGGGAGGGACGGCGTTTGGCGCGGGAGCAAGGAAGATCTGCTTTAAGGTAGGGGTTCTGTTCTTCCTAAACCCTCCTGTCCTAGGGTCCTAGGCAGTTCGGGTCGTATATCTGTTTATATATATATATGTAAATTCATATAGGTGTGATCTCCTATATGAATGTTGGCCTTGATGGCATTTTGGTGTGGTTACGTGATCTATATGCTATATGTTTGATGAAAAGCCTGTGTGAATATAGTTATGTGTATATGCCTGCCAAGTGTTTGAAATTATGCCTGTGAGGGCCGTGCATGTTATGTGTTTGTGGAAATGCCTGTGTGGTCGGGTTTGTGAGCTTGTGGATATATGCATGCTAAGTGTTCGAGGTTATTCTGTGTGACTAAGCCTACTTAGTGTTTGATGTTATGCCTGTATGGCCATGTGTGTTGCGTGTTTGCTTGTACACCCGGTGGCCGTGGAAGCCCGGGACTGTTTTGTGGAACCCGGTGGCTGTGGAAGCCCGGGGCTGTTTTGTGGAACCCGGTGGGTCGTGGAAGCCCGGGACCGTTTTGTGGAACCCGGTGGCTGTGGAAGCCCGGGACTGTTCTTGAAACCCGGTGGTCTGGAAGCCTGGGAGTGTTTATGTACTAGCCCATGTATGACTGTGTTTCTTGTTATAGCCTGTAACCATATCTGGTGGGATAATTGTATCACGACACGAAGACTTGTACACAAGGCATGTAGATACCAGGTGCATGGGATGGGTTGGGGAGACATGATCCCTACCAGGCCGTGGTTGCTCACCCCTCCTACCATGTTGTTTTCTTTTCGGGAACCTACAGGCGTTAGGTGGGACCCCAAGGTGGAAGACCTTATTTATTTAATTTGTTTATGTTATTTTTATTATGAGAATCGATGTAACCCCAGTGGGAAAGGATTTTGTTGTAATAAACTGGATTGGATTGCTTTTAATGAATATTACTTTCTTGAATGTTGTGGATGTTTAAAATGTTAAATTCTTGTTTTGTATCCTACCCCTTTGCCCTCCGTGTGGGTAAAAAGGGGAGTCACGTACCGGTTTCCTCGGGTTGGAAATCCGGGCGTGACAACAACTTACTCTATAAGCTAAGTACAACACTTTACAAAGGGGAAATACCCCAAAATGGCCTAAGTATGCTAGGATAAGCCTCGGTCCGTGACATTCTCCCCCACCCGATTTCGCAGCGTCCTCGTTGCGTCTTCGGCTTCCTCGAACTCGTCGAATCGCTGGATGTAGCGTTCGGTTTCTTCCCGGTACTCTTCAATCTCTTTGGAGAATTGCCCCAGATCCTCTTCCTTCTCCCGACTTGCCTCTTCAACCGGCCTGTTCTTCCATTGGACGTAGTACTCCACTCGGCTTGGTTCTACGCCCCTTCTTGGCACGACTCTACGAGAGTGGATTTTCTCTATCTCTTTATCGTAGGTCTTGCCCGTTGATGCTGTTGGTGTCCGCACCACCCGTTGTCCGCTCGTATCTTCCAAGTCTTCATGGTAAGGCTTGAGCAAACTAACGTGGAACACCGGATGCCTTTGTAAGCTAGTCGGGAGGTCCAGTTTGTATGAGACCTTCCCAACTCTCTTGAGTACTTTGAAAGGCCCCTCATATCGGCGCACCAAACCCTTATGCAATTGTCTAAGTGCTTTGGTTTGGCGCGGAAGGAGTTTGAGCATCACCATGTCTCCTTCCTGAAATTCCAAGGGCCTCCTTTGTTGATCCGCCCACTTCTTCATCTTCTTCGCCGCCTTGTGCAAGTATGCCCTGGCCAGATCCGTCTGTTCATGCCATCCTTTTGCAAACTTGAATGCCGCGGGGCTCTTTCCAGTGTACCCCCGAGTGATGGAAGTGGGCGTCAATGGTTGCTGCCCAGTTGCGAGTTCGAACGGGCTCTCGTTTGTGGACTCGCTCTTTTGCAAGTTATATGAGAATTGGGCTATGTCCAGCAACTTGGCCCAATCTCTTTGATTGGCACTCACGTAGTGCCTCAGATATAGCTCCAGTAAGCCATTGACACGTTCAGTTTGGCCGTCTGTTTGTGGGTGAAAACTTGTTGAAAAGTTTAAGTCTGAACCCATTATCCGGAACAGCTCGGTCCAAAACCGCCCAGTGAATCGTGAGTCCCGATCGCTCACGATTGTCTTTGGAATGCCTGATACTTCACCACATACTTGAAGAATAGTCGGGCCGTGTCGTCTGCCGTGCGATCCTTCGGAGCTGGAATGAAAACTCCATACTTAGAGAATCGGTCGAGCCACCACAATGATCGTACCGCATCCTTCGGATCTTGGGAGACAAACAATGAAGTCCATCGAAACACTTTCCCAAGGTCTTTCCGGAGTAGGCAAAGGTTCTAACAGTCCTGCCGATTGCCGATTCTCTATCTTGTCTTGTTGGCACACAAGACAAGTCCTCACGTACACTTGAACGTCCTCGTAAAGTTGAGGCCAATAGTAGCTTCGTTCCACCAACGCCAAGGTACGATCGACTCCGGGATGGCCAGCCCACCGCGAGTCGTGACATTCTTTGAGGATGTCTCTCCTCAAACTTCCCCATTTGGGAACGTACACCCGTTCCCCTCGAGTATGGAGCAAGTCATCCCTTAGCCAAAATCGCCGCGTCTTCCCGACTTTGGCGCATTCCACCAAGGACTTGGCTAATGGGTCATGCTCCATTCCTTCCTTTAATTTGTCCACCAGGGGGAATTGTGGTTGGCTAATGGCTGCAAGTTCCGCCTTCCGACTTAGTGCATCGGCCACCACATTATTTGTGCCCGGTTTGTACTCGAGCATAAAGTCGAATTCCGCTAGAAGTCCTTGCCACCGTGCTTGCTTCGGAGTTAAGTTCCGTTGAGTTAGAAAATAACTCGTAGCAATATTGTCCGTCTTCACTACGAACTTGGACCCTAGCAAATAATGCCTCCACACCCGAAGGCAATGCATAACAGCCGTCATCTCCTTTTCATGCACCGCGTACCTCCGTTCGGTGCCATTAAGTTTTCGGCTCTCATATGCTACAGGATGCCCCTCCTGCATAAGAACTCCACCGATGGCAAAGTCTGAAGCATCCGTGTGAACTTCATAAGGCTTTGTATGGTCCGGCAGTGCCATCACCGGTCCGTTTGTCACGGCTTGCTTCAACTTCTCGAATGCCTCTCGGCAAGCATCATCCCACACCCAAGTCTTGTTCTTCTTTAATAGTTCCGTCAAGGGTGCGGCAATGTGGGAATAGCCGCGGATGAATCTTCTATAGTAATTAACCAAGCCAAGGAAGGAACGCATTTCGGGGACCTTCTTGGGCGTCTCCCATTCCTTGATGGCTAACACTTTCTTATTATCCATCTTTAGTTTGCCGCCGCCAATGATGTGACCCAAGAAGGGCACCTCCTTCTTCGCAAAGTCACATTTCTCCTTCTTCACAAAGAGTTGGTTCTCCCTTAAGATTTGGAAAACCCGCCGTAAGTGTGCCTTGTGCTCCTCCAAGGTTTTGCTTGTAGACGACAATGTCATCAAGGTACACCACGACGAATCTGTCCAAGTATGGTTGGAAGATCCGGTTCATCAACGTACTGAAAATGTGGCGGGGGCGTTTGTAAGGCCAAAGGGCATCACTAAGAACTCGTAAGAGCCATATCTTGTGACGCACGCCGTCTTTGCCTCATCACCTTCGGCTATCCGCACTTGCCAATATCCCGACCGCAAGTCTAGCTTTGAGAACCATCTCGCAGCGCCAAGTTGATCAAATAGGTCGGATATGAGTGGGATAGGGTAGTTGTTCTTCACCGTAATCTTGTTTAGCGCCCTATAGTCAATGCATAGCCGCATCGACCCATCGTGCTTCTTTTGGAACAACACCGGTGCTCCAAATGGCGCTTTGGATGGCCGAATGAATCCGGCATCCAACAAGTCCTTTAGTTGTTTCCGAAGTTCCTCCAACTCCGGTGGTGCCATCCGATAGGGCACCGCAGCCAGTGAGGCCTTGCACCGGCCTCTAGTTCGATCTTGTGGTCCACCTCCCGCTTCGGCGGAAGTTGTTTGGGGAGTTCAGGTGGCATAACGTCCCCAAACTCTTCAAGGACCGTCTTCACTTCGGTTGGGGGCTCCTCCCCAACACTTGGGCCTTCTTCCTTCACCATGGCAATGAAGGTTGGCTCCTGTCGTCTAACTCCTTTAGACAGTTGGAGCGCCGAAAGAGACTTCGCCTTGAGCTCTTCCTCCCGCATTACCTTCACCATGCACGTTTTCCCCTCGTCCATGATGCACATTGTGTTGGTGCTAGGAATTGGAATTGCCCGCACCTGGTCAACGAACTCCATCCCCAACACCATGGGATAGTCGTCCATCGACACCACGGAGAGATTCACCTTGCCTCTCCACTCGCCAATACTTAGCTCGACGCCTCGAGCCACGCCATGGATTGGACCGGCGCTGAGAGTTCACCGCCTTCACCCGGCCCTTCTCTTCCTTGTAGACTATCCCCGGTCTACGAGCTTCTTCGACCTTGATGAAGTTGTTGGTCGCACCCGTGTCCACCAAGGCCTTAGTTTCAAGGTTGTTGGCCTTAGCGAGCACGTACATGCGGCCCTTCGTCGTCCGGATGGTGGCACCTCCACCTTCGCCTTGATTGCATTGAGGAGTTGCAAGGAACCAAGTCGTGGATCCCTCGCATTCCTCTCTTCGTCTTCGTTGATCATCGCGGAGAGTTTGGAGCGCTTCGGGCACTCGAACGCCTTGTGAGGGCCTTCACAAAGGAAACAGGAGATCCTTGGCTTCTCCCCGTCCTTGGAACCATTCGCGAAGTGTTTTGGGCGAAAGTCCTTAGACGGTTGGAAGGGTCTCCCTTTTCCTTCACTCCGGTTGTCTCCCCCACGTTTCTCCTTGTGGAACCTGTTCGTCTTGGAAGTCGATGAAGAGCTAGTGGCCTTCTCCGGCTTCTTGTATTCGATGAGTGATTCGGCCACCGCCATGGCCGACGCCAGGTCCTGCACGTTCCTCCGCTGCAACTCCAACTTCGCCCATTGTTGCAATCCGTCCATGAAGGAAAATAGTGAATCCTTCGCGGACATATCTGGGATCTCCAAGATGAGCTCTGAAAATTCGCGGACGTACTCCCGCACCGTGCCTTTGTGGGTAAGGCGCCGAAGTTTCGCCCGAGACTCGTCTTCCGCATTCTGGGGATAGAACTGGGCCTTGATCTCTCGCTTGAAATCCGCCCAATTATCAATGATACATAGGCCGCACTCCTTGTCGGCGTATCGTCGCCTCCACCACACCATAGCCGAATCGACTAAGTATAGCGGAGCGGTCTTCACCTTCTTTGCCTCGTCGATAATGTTCAAGGCATCGAAGTACTGCTCCATGGTCCAAAGGAAGTTGTCTAACTCCCTCGCATTCCTTGACCCAAGCATAGGTCTTAGGCTTTGGCACATCGATTTTGGAGCCGGAATGGCCGCCAACGCCACCTTGGGTGACCGCCATCTTACAGAGAGACCAATCCGCCTTGATCTCTTTGATTTCCTCTTGCATCGCCAGGATTTGGGACATGAGAGAACCCTTCAAGCCCTCAAATCAAGAGTTCATGTCGTCCATGACGGAGTTGAGAAGCCCTTGCATCCTCCCATAGCTTTCCTCACCCTCTCGAGTCCGACTTTCGATGCTTTCGGTGTGCTCCTCGACCACCTCCATCCGTTCGGCTAACGCCAACTCCAATTTGGCTAGCCGACTCTCCGCGGACATGTTTCCCTCGAAACGGACTTATCTCTCCTCCGTTCCTTAGCGTGGTGCTCCTTGTCGCGGCCTTCGTGGTCGCCACCACTAATGACAACAGATCCTCCGTTTGTCATTTTTACACCGTCTCGAAGTTTTGATTGTTCCACCGAACTTTAGCACCAACCGTGCTCGATACCACTTGTCACGGGGTCAGCCTTTATAGCGACTTAACCCGTGCGGCACCTAGTTCCCACCCGTATGAAGGAACGCTAGGTCAGCCTAACTCGTCGCATTTGGATCGGAACCCATCGATCCGTTGTAAAGCAATTGTGTAGGGAAGCGTTTAGCGGAAGATCGATTTAAACGAAGGCAACAAACGATTGTATTGAATGCTTGAAAGCTTTACAACATCACTCCCCTACATATAGATGTTAACACGTTTTTGGCTATATCGCCAGGAGACATCATATATGATCGAAATCTAAAATCTCTACAACTTACTCTATAAGCTAAGTACAACACTTTACAAAGGGGAAATACCCCAAAATGGCCTAAGTATGCTAGGATAAGCCTCGGTCCAGTGACATGTGTGAGATTGTGATAAGTTTGGGGCAGTACCCAAGAGGGAGCCATATTAGGTGACCATTCACCAACCCCTTGTTCTCCTGGGTGCAAGGCATGGGGCATCACTTACCGGTTTCTCGGTGTTGGGAAATCCGGGGCGTGACATGGCCATCATTATAAGATCTAGCACAGCTTGTGAAATCGTAGCAAGAGCTCCATGATCTCTAGCTTCTTCAAACGGTGCTTCACCATCAATTGTCTTCCACACACCCAAAGCTTGTAAAATGATTCTCATTTTAACTGCCCACAGTCCATAGTTGGTTTCATTCAACATAGGATATTGGATTAGGATACTACCGCCTCGCGTCAGTGCTGTAGGTGTCTCTGCCGCTGTCTTCTTTTCGTCACCCATTGCTTGTAAGGCTCTAATACTAAATAAAAATAGAGTTTGAAAGCAATAGAGACAGACGAACGTTTGCAGTGCAAAAATCACACCTCGCACCATTTTCTGAGTTTTCATTAAATAGACAAAAAACAAGCAATAATCTTACAGGACTAATATGGTTTCCTCAAAGGGCAAACCTTGATTGACGTCCAGTCACTGTAATTATAAATCTGCAAGACTCTCTTAAAATAACATGATTCTGACAATCAATTTAGCAAACAGAAAACAGAAAATAAAATCAACATAATAAATTAACTTAAAAAAAATTGACAACTAGCTTAATTTTAACATGTGAGATTGGTCCCCGGGGACACACCCAGTTGCTGGCAATACTGGGTGTAGTAGCGTACGCGAGCGTTGACAGTGGCAGGGTTGCCGCCATCACACTCAAGGGCACCATTAATGGCTCGGATGGTGGCCCCAAAGCCTTGGTCAATGACCTGCTGTACGAAGTTGGTCCAGTACCACAGGGCTGTCTTGAACGCCAATATCGGGTCCTCCCCGACCGTCTCTGGCTTCCCTAACCCGTCGAAACCGATGCTTTCTCCGGCCGGCCCGTAGTTGAAATTCCACGACAGTTGGATCGGTCCCCTCCCGAAGTAGTTCTTGCCCGCAACGCAGGGGTACTGCGTGTTGTTCTCGTCGCAGTAGTCCCTAGACGAACCATTGATCTCATTGATGTAACAAAAATCTGTAAATGAACACAAAACAGCCTATGAGAATTCAACTTCAGCTGTCCCCTCGTTTAACTTTTTCTTTTTCTTTTTTTTTTATTTGTAAATTTTCTTTAGGGTGTCCCTGACTTCAAATAGAAAGCAAGCAGTTTGCTCCTGGAGTAGAAGTTTGATCTCTCTTTTATAATTGCATGCGAGAGCGCATTGATGTTTCTTACCAATAAGAATATATATATATATATATATATATATATATATATATATATATATATATATAATTTTAAAAAGAAAAAAAGAAAGTGATCGATATTCAAACTCAACCAACCCGGCACATTAATATTAGACGTATGCTTATGCCTTATGATGTTCCAAAATCATCAACTAGCGAGTTAAAAATCATCAACAAAATCAATGCTTACGTCCAGTCTCATGGGTGACGTGGCCAAAGAAGGCTGCGATTTCGCGCATAGAATCATTGACGACAGTGCCGATGGTGCCAAACTGAGGGTATGATTCTGTGGCATTGAGAAACGCCGCTCTGCTGTAGAACCCCTGCCCTTCGCAGCCTGCGTCGGCCTGCCCAATTATTCCGTCAAAGAACTCTGGCGTCACAATATGCGGGACAGAGATGCCATTGCTCGGCGGTGGAGCAAAGCATGGGCCTAACTGGCACCCTGCGCCACAGTAGTCTGTTGTGTTGCCGCAGTAGCCCCACCGGCTGCAGCAGAGCTCGGCGGCGCAGCTGCAGTTCTGAGCGACAATCAACCTCGGTAACGCCAATGCGAAGATTATTATTAATCCCGAAAATATGGTGGTGGAGGCAGCGGTGACAATAGTAGTTGGTGCAACGAGGCCTGCCATTTTAGGGGGTCGTGTTTCGTGCCAGTGTATTGAACTTGGGAGAGGTAGGAAGATCGGTCTTTATAGGGGCAAACAACTTAAAAAAGGTAAGAAGTCGAAGCATCTAAAGACGACCGGGATGGTTTTGACTATTCTCTCGGTGGGCTGGCGGTGGAAACGCGGTATGAGCAGCATATGCCTCAAAGAGAATTGACTTTGAATGGTCAATATATATATAACACGAATATCTCCCCTATTGCTCGTTTGGTGCATTTGAGGGGTAGTATTATGTAAGAGAATAAATAATAGATTATTTAATATATTTTATTTTTACTTTACATATTATTTTTTATGTTTATTTTTATTTTTTTAAAATTATAATTATTTATTTATTTATTTATTTATTTTTAATCTCTTTTATTTATTAGAACCAATCAAAAAAGGTACACATATATTAAAAAATATAATAAAAAATATTTAAAGAATGAATAGTAATCCTTCAAAAATAGAGATTTTCTCTCCAATTTATATTTTTATTGTTTAAAATTTAGAATTTGAAGGACCTGATGTAAAATACTTTTATTCAAAATTTAAAACTTTCTCTAAATTTTAGAGAAAATATATTTTTAATAGAGATAGTGTGGATGCTCTAAGAGAATAAAATTAATGTGGGAATAAAATTAAAATTTTAATTAACTTTCCTCCTGATTGGTATATAAGCCAAGCTATGGAAAAGTAATGAATTGATTCAATTACAAAACTACCCTCGTCAATCCATTGTTTCTCTCATTATTCACTTTGAAAATTCAAACCGATGCCAACCTAGCCTTCTCCAATGGATGACAAGCTCCTCCAAGCGGCTCCCTGCATGTACTCATACACCGCAGCTTCTCTCTCCCATTCAAGCACCAACCGTAGAGGGTCACTACGTTCGGGTGAGGCCGGCTCGGCCCATTCTCGGTGAGGACTTTCATCTTCGACAGTCTTTGTAGAAGGTAGGTGGATTCATGGTGGCCGGACCTAGCATAGGCACCATCGAGGCTCACTGGAGTAGATCTGAACCGGCGGGGACAGCATCAATGGCGGATAGAATTGGGAGGGAAAGAGGACTTAGGTAGGTGGGCTCGGGGTGGCTTGGACCTGGTGTAGGTGTCTTTGAGGCTTACGAGTAGAGATCTGGTCTAGTGGGGAGCGGAATCAACGGTGGAGATGAGAGGAAGGGAAAGAGGGGGGCGTGGAGGACTTGGCGATGGCTTTGGACGATTGCTACGAGGGGCTCGTGGAGGACTCTGCTACTAGTTTGACAAGGACAAGCTAAGGATGAGGATCATGGTAGGCATGGATGAGGAAGAATGGATAAAGATGAAAGGACAGAGCTATAAATTTGATTCACTTATACAAAAGAATCAATCCGAACCTGGGATATGAGAGTAATCAATATACCTCTATGTGAAGGCATAATAATTGCATGGGAATGATTGATTCCCTTGCCAAGTGTACACCAAATGTGGTCAAGGAATGAAATTTGATTCCTTTCCTTTCCTTTACTGCATACCAAACATGACATTAAATTTGGTCATAGAATCGTACTAAAATTTGATCTAACAACTAATCCACCAAGTCAAACACTAAGAGCATCACAACAACTTTAATATTTTTATTTTTATTTTAAAAATAAATAGTATATAATTTACTTATTTTAAAAAATATTAAATATCTTATTCTTTATTTTTATCTATATTTATTCTTTAATTTATTTTATATTATTTTTCTCTCCTCCTTTCATTTATTATCACTAATTAAAAGTTTACAAGTATAATAATATATATTAAAAAATTATAGAAAAAATATTTAAAGATGAATAGTAAATCCCTAAATATAAGAATATACTATTTATTTTCTATTTCTATACACTATTTTAGGAAATCCAATACAGATGCGTTTTTAACAAATTTGTATATTTTTTCTCTAAGTTATAAGAAAATTTTAATTATACAAAACTTATTGTAAATGCTCTGACTTCATACCAAAGCTCTGATAGAGATAATTTTAGATAGAAAGAAGAAAGACCGAGAATAAGTAGAGGGATAGCTGGATAACCATTTTCATGTCCTTTATTCCATTAAGTTGCTGCCTAAATAGGCCTGGTTATAACTACTTGATAGAAAAATAAATGAGTTTGTGACAACAAAAAGTGAAAGAGTAGCAGTTCGTTGTGTAATGACCCATGTTTGGGGTACTGGCAGTTAACCATGTGATGGAGTGCACATCGAGGGATGTGAATATCAGTACGATGACGTATGCGCCGAATAGAGAGTTTCGACTATGAGTGGGCCCGATTTGGAGTTGGAGCCCCGAAAGGCTAATTTTGGGATTTTTGTGGTGTGATCGGGTGACTTTATATTCGAGGTCTTATTTGAAAAAACAAACCTCAGTACAATGATGTACTTATCAAACGGAGCGTTTTAACAGTAATTGGGCTTGATTTGGGGTCTGGATCCTGCGAGGGTAATTTTGATATTTTAACGAATTAAATGTGGGAAAGTATAAATAGGATAGTGAAGAACTTAAATCCCTAATTTTCATACGTGCGTGCCTTTCTAGAGAGAGAAAGAGAGGAGAAGAGAGAGAAACAGAAGGGGGAAAGTGAATTGGATGATCCGGAGCTCAAATCGACCAAAGTCGAGGTAGGAATTTGTTCTTCTCACTCCTATGTCGTTGATTGTGCTTGTTAGAGTAGCTAAAACATGTGAATTAACTCCCAATTCGTGAAATTGGAAGTATGAACCCTAAAGTTTGAGAAACTCGATTTATGTTATTTTGGTATGAATTGATGTGGTTTTGGTAGCCTAAGATGACTATGATGAGTTAGAAAGCCATTTGTGGGATGAATTATTGCTTAAAATGGAGATTTAATGGGTATAATTGGGTTTTGGGACGAAATCGGGAAGAACGCGATCGACGGTTCGTGATCGGGGAACTTCTCGAGGTTAGCTTCGAGCGAGTGCCGAGCGAGCATTGAGCGGGAGCCTCGAGCGGGGAGGCTCGAGCATGTTGCTCGAGCCTAGAGTGTCGAGCAGGGTCGAGCAGAGCTTCGAGCAAGGTGTCTCGAGCAGTTAGATAGTGTAGCTGTCAGTGTATGTTGTCAGCGTACCTGGACCCATTTACATTGTAACCATTAAGTCTCTCCACATGTAAGAATTATACTTAAGTTACAATGTAAATAGCGAAGTACCCCCCATTTGGATTCAAAGAAAAATACTAGAAAATTAAATTCCCACTCCTTCAAAATGTGAAAAATGAGATTTAGTGTAAAATCCCGAAAATATGTAGTTTTTCATAGTGGTGACTGTCATCACTGGTTTTCGTCCGGGCCCGTTTGGGGTGAGCTCAAACTAAACCAATGGTGAGAAAATTTAGAGTCGCCACCAACTGTTTTTGGGGTACAATTGGATACTCTCTACTTTGAGTAGTTTAAAGGTGTGGTCTGCGTTATCAGAGAAGGGTTTGGGAGTTGGTTACGTGTAGGGAATGATTAGCACTCCTACAGCGCCCTTTCGGTATCTATTTTCGGAGGAGGAGGTTTTCTATTTTATTTGCACTGCCACAACTGGGTTAGGTTTCCTAAAAAGTCTAGGGTTTTTATTTAGCCAAGTTATTTATTAAAGTCATGATTAAAATGGATTTGCCCTAAATTTCTAAAGGGAATCCTAAAAAGGTTTTGGGTTTTTGTTTGAAGTGGAGAATGAGATCTTAGGGGTTTGTTTTGGTTTTTGGTTTTATCTTGGGAATTAAAATATTCTTTTTGTTTTTTGTTTTTGTTTTTGCATGGAATTGGAAATCCTAAAAATGAAAATACGTCTTGGCTTGAAAACATTTTTTTGTTGTTTTTTTTTAACTTGTTTTTTTTTTGTTTTTTTTTTTAAATGCGTTTTGGTTTTGAAAACATTTTCTCTCCTTTTTTGCTTCTTTTTGTAAGGGTAAAACAATAAACTAACTCAATAACATATAAAGTGATGTGTGCGTGTGACATCCATAAATCAAAAACGACCCACTCTTTTTCTTTCTTTTCTTTTTCTTCATGCCTCCCTTTGCTCTTTCTTTTTTTCTTTCTTTCTTTGTTTCTTTTTGGCTATACTTTACATATTACAACATACACATATACAAAAGAAAGGGAAATATAAGGAACAACGCATACCAATAAAAGATAAAGAAATACAAGGAAATTACATCAATTATCAATATAAATAAGCTGAAAAGTAATGAATAAATAAAAACTGAACCGACTTTGGGCTTACAACACTAGTCTCCTGTTTGAGCTCCTGTGTGCGTTGATAGTCACTTACTCGAATTAGAACCACCAAATTCCTGTAAAAGACAGAGAGAATCTGGGAGAGTTTTTGATTTTTGATTTTGGGAAAGGGAGCTCTTAAAGGAAAGGGAGGAGAATGGAAGGAGTTTTCCTTCTTTTTATTTTGGAAAAAGGCTTTGGTGTAGATCTGGGCAGACGTTAAAGGCTCTGGGCGTTGTTTTTTTTTTTAGATGAATCTGGGCGTTTTTCTTTTTCTTTTTTTTTTTTCAGGGAGCTGGGTATGAAGATGACAGTAGGGATTAAGAAAAAAAAAGAGTCGTATCGAGGTATCAGGGAAAAGTTGGAAGTGAATGGGTGATATCCGGTTTCAAAATGGCGAGAAGGTTGTTTTTTTTTTTTAATACAGGAGTTGGGCGAAAATGGCAGCAAATTTGGGCGTTTTTTGGGACTCCTCTTTTTTCAGTGCGTTAATCCCCTCTTTTTTTTTCTACCAAACCTCTCTTCTTTTTCTCTTGGCCGATCTTCTCTTCTTTTTTCTGGGACTGAACTCTGTTTTCCTTTTTTTTCTTTTTCTCTGCCGTACTCTTTTTCTCTTGGACGAACCCTCTTTTTTCTCTCTTCCCCTCAATTCCCTTTTCTTGCATGGACGAATCTCGGGCGTGATCCCTTTTTCGTTGGAGAGGATCTTGGTTTTAAAGAGATTTGATGCATCTCATTAATTGCTGCATTTAATGCTTTGTCGAGTGTATTATTAATCCCAGCTTTATTAATTTGTAGATTCTATGCTTTGTTGGGTGGACTTGTCGATCTATGATTGCCTTTTTTGGTCTTTTATTGACATATGTGACTGACGGGGCGTTGAAAAGTATCTTTGATAACATGGCCAGCTAATACAACGTGTCCCGTGAGCAACCAGGCGAGAAAGCCAGCGAGAGGGGCCAAACAGTCAAGGTCGGAGGTCAAAGGGTTAGAATGTCGGCGGGTCGGAGTGTCGGCGGAGGTCGAAGTGTTGGCGGTCAAAGTTTCGGTGGGCTCCCAAGGTTCGAAGAGTCAAAGGTCGGAGTGTCGGCGGGTCGGAGGTTTACCAGGTTTTGATGCTTCGAGGCTTCAAGGCTTCAAGGCTTCAATGCTTCGAGGCTTTGAGGGTCAACAGGTCGAAGTGTTGGCGGGTCGAAGGTCAACGGTCAACGGTCAACCCCCAAGTTTTTTTTTTAATTACCATTTTACCCTCACCCAAAATGCAAAAATGGACGACCTTTTAGGGATGGTTTGGGAAGACCCGTATTCGCCTAAATAGACATTTCAGACTATTCCTCATGTGCACATTTTTGGGCCATTTGACCAGGGGCATTGGCCATCTTTTGGCAGGTTTGACTTCTTCCAACGAAAGTTGTTTTGGCCATAACTTCTTCGTTTTTCATCAGAATATAGCCCAGTCAAGTGCGTTATTCTCCAAATTTCCTCCTCTATCCCCTGGTATTGTCTTGGGGTACTTCAGGGACTTGTAGCAATGGTTATCCATTTTGGGCTTCCCGGTTCGTGTCAATGCATCCATCTTGTACAAATCACAGGGAATCTCTAAGGACCTGTTCAACAAGGTATATGGCATGGGCAAAAAGGCATATATATCAAATGGGGTTAGTATGTCCAATCTGAACAAAATGGGATCTAACGAGTTGCCCCTCTTTGTGCACTTGTTTGTATACAAACAGCGTACAAAGATAAAAGGGAGTCATTTTGGACGGGTTGGAGCGCTTACCTGGCTTACCTTGCACAGAGGAAGAATAGAATGCGATGGTCAGGTCTGTTCCCCAAAGTGAAAAGCGGCGTCTTGGTTGGTGGCTTTGAATAATTGTGATGAGGCATCTAAGGCCTAACAGAAACGGAAAAGGCGAGCAAGGCCTAATCAGGAATTGAAAAGGCAAGCAAGGCCTAACAGAATGTGAAAAGGCATCCAAGGCCCGACAGGGAATTGAAAAGGCATCTAGGGCCTAACAGGAAATTGAAAAGGCATCTAAGGCCTGACATAAAGGGAAAAGGCATCCAAGGCCTGACAGAATTAAAAAGGCATCTAGGGCCTAACAGGAAATTGAAAAGGCATCCAAGGCCTAACGGAAAGGGAAAAGGCATCCAAGGCCCGACAAGAATTGAAAAGGCATCTAGGGCCTAACAGGAAATTGAAAAGGCATCCAAGGCTTGACGAGAAGGGAAAAGGCATCCAAGGCCCGACAAGAATTGAAAAGGCATCTAGGGCCTTACAGGAAATTGAAAAGTCATCCAAGGCCTGACAAAAGGGGAAAAAGGCATACAAGGCCTAAGAAAAGGGAAAAGGCATCCAAGGCCTGACAAGAATTGAAAAGGCATCTAGGGCCTAGCGGGGAAATTGAAAAGGCATCCAAGGCCTAATAGAAAAGGAAAAGGCATCCAAGGCCTAACGAGAAAGGGAAAAGGCATCCAAGGCCTAACAGGAATTGAAAAGGCATCTAGGGGCTAACAAGAGTACATGATTGTTGAAGAGGACATATGGGCTCCCTCTACGAGTTCACTCAATGAGATCGCCCTATGAGGTTACCCGGAAAGGGAAGAAGTTTATTCGAGTGTCAAAAGGGTGCTTTTCGAGCTTGGGGAAATTGTAAAGGAAGATTTGTATAGTTGAACAAAGAAAGCTAGGAAGGCTTGATGAGAAGCTTGCCGAGGATGAGCTCTTAGGATCTTCAAAGGTGATAACATTCCTGACATCGTAGAATATCTTGAATGTATACAAATGAGGCATGGAATGCAATGTCTTGTATGCGGGGATACATAAACCTCAACTTGTGGTGAAATATGATGCAATGTGATGCAATGCGATGTATGCATCGAATGCAATGTGATGTTTTGGCAAGGGCTGGAGATTTATCTCAATGCTGTTAGAGAGATTGGCTAACATTCAACTTGTTGGGGAACAATTTTCTCTCTGGCTGGGGAGTCCGTTCTATCTTTCTTGCGGGGAACTCCCTTTTTGTGCATGAAGGGTCTGTTTAATTTAGCTTAGCCGCATTGAGGAGCTTGTCTTGACGACTTCTCTAGGGATAGTGATATTCTGTGGAGATATGGGAACTACGAGTTGGGGGACTTTGAGCTTGACTCTACCCATAAGGCAATGCTAAAAAGAGCTTACTTGGAGATTTAAGATATTCTACTTAAATGTGAAATGAAGATGATAAAATATGATTAAGGATATAAAATGGGATTTTGCTTGGTTTGATCCCACAAAACATATTTATATCATAAAAAGTGCCCTATTATTATAATCGATAAAACAGAATTACAAGTCTTTAAAAAGCATAATATACAAATTTGATTCGAGCGTTCCTTAGGTTTGACCTAGTCTTCCACCGTTTGTAGCTCTTGTCTTTAGGTGACGCTTGTTTCCATTGTTTTGCAAAGGACCCTGTTTTAGGTGGTCCTGATCCTTGGATTCTAACTGCTTTCACCCTTCGGGATTTGTCGTTGGCTTTGTATTTTACCCTTGGTGCCCTTTTAGGTTTTCACCAAGTCCGCCTTTGTTTGCTTCTTTGTCTTTTGTTGGAGCTTTGTATTTTACCCTTGGTGCCCTTTCGGGTTTTCACCAAGTCCGCTCATTGCGGGGATGAGAATCTTGTTGAGAGGTATGAGAGTTAAGCATAGAACCTTTTCACCGCATCGCTATTCACCAGGTTAGGGAGCTCATCCCCATCCATTCTGGCATGGATTAAGGCACCTCCTGAGAATGCTTTTTTCACCACATATGGCCCTTCATAATTGGGAGTCCACTTGCCTCTATGGTCATGTTGAATTGGTAAAATCTTCTTGAGGACGAGGTCACCCGCCTGAAAGCTTCTGGGCTTCACCTTTTTATTGTAGTTGTTCATCATTCTCTTATTGGTATAGCTTGTCATCTCGCAAACAGTGCTAAGCGTTTGCCCTCAATTAAATTCAACCGCTTCATAACGACTTTGGGCCCATTCTGCTTCTTCGAGCTGAGTATCCTTGAGTACTCGGAGGGGAAGGTATCTCCACTTCGATAGGTAGAACTGCTTCCATGTCGTAGACCAAAGAAAACGGAGTTGCCCCAGTTGATGTTCGCACTGAGGTACGATAAGCATGCAAAGCATATGGTAGCTTCTCATGCCAATCTTTATATGTCTCAGTCATCTTTTTGATAATGTTCTTGATGTTCTTATTGGATGCTTCAACTGCTCCATTCATCTTTGGGCGATAGGGGGTCGAGTTGCGGTGCTGAATTTTGTACGTTTCGCATAATTTACCCATCATCCGACTGTTCAAATTGGCGGCATTATGCTGTTATGATCTGCTCCAGAAAGTCCATAGCGGCATATGATGTTATTCCGCATAAATTTAAGTACCACAGCTTGTGTGACGTTGGCATATGACGCTGCTTTTACCCACTTGGTAAAGTAATCGATGGCCACTAAGATGAAGCAGTGACCATTGGAAGCTTTTGGCGAGATTGGTCCGATAACATTGACGCCCCAAAGCGAAAACGGCCACAGGGAAACCATCGCATGCAGTCTAGATGGTGGTACTTGGATTTTATCACCATAAATTTCACATTTGAGGCATTTGCGCACATATTCAATACAATCTTTCTCCATGGTTACCCAATAATAGCCCATTCGCATGATTTGCCTTGTTAATGCATGTCCATTTGCGTGTGAACCGCATTCTCTTTCGTGCACTTCTTTCATTATCTATTTCGACTCTTCTTTTGCCAAGCACCGCAGTAACACCATGTCATGGTTTCGCTTATATAGGACGGGACCATCAAGGTAGTAGTTGGACGCCGACCTTCGGATATTTCGTTTACCAGACTCAAAGGCCTCGGTCCGGGCACCGTTGCTTAAGCAAATACTGTTTGATGTCATCAAACTAAGGTTTTTCTTCAGTAGTTCCTTCAATGGCCATGCAATGTGCAGGAGCATCTTGTATACGAATATCAAAAGACTGGACTTCCAACGTTGTGTCTAGTCGAAGGAAGGAGGCTAGAGTGGCCAGTGCATCAGGAAGCTGATTGTATTCCCTGGGCATATGCTCAAACGTGATGTCTTCGAATTGCTCGGCTAACTCTGTAACATACTCCCGATAGGGGATTAGTTTATGGTTTCGAGTCTCCCATTCACCCCTTACTTGAAAAATGATGAACGCCGAATCACCGAACACTCGTAATTTTTTGATTCCTTTGTTAATTGCTTCTTAAAGTCCCATCACACAAGCCTCATATTCTGCTACATTGTTTGTACAAGGGAAAGTTAGCTTTGCCGCCATGGGGAAATGTTCACCTTTTGGGGATATCAGGATGGCCCCAGCACCGTGACCTAAGAGACTGGAGGCTCCATCAAACCACATCGTCCATATGTCTGCTACTTGGCCGTAAGAATGTTAATGTGCTCATCCGGAAATCCAACGATCATAGGCTCGTAATCTTCTAGTGCTCTGCTATGCCAAGTAATCGGCTATTGCACTCCCTTTGATGGCTTTTTGAGGCACATAAATGATATCATATTCCGATAGGACCAATTGCCATTTGGCAATTCTTCCAAAGATGGATGGCTTTTCCAAGAGATATTTGAGTGGATCATGCCTCGAAATCAGCCATGTGGTATGATAAAGAGTGTATTGCCTCAATCGTCTTGTTATCCAAACAAGGGCACAACATGTCTTTTCTAATGGTGTGTAATTCGTTTCATTGATGGTGAACTTCTTGCTCAGATAATAAATGGCCTGCTCCTTCTTGCCTGTAGAATCATGTTGCCCCAAGACACAACCCATTGAGGACCCTTGGATAGTCAAATATAAGATCAAAGGTCTGTCTGGTACTGGTGGGACCAAAACAGGTGGATTGGACAGATATTGTTTAATCCTGTCAAAAGCTTATTGACATTTTTCATTCCAAATTTCTTGATTATTCTTCCGTAAAGTCTTGAAAATTGGTTCACATGTGGCTGTTAATTGTGAAATGAATCGGGCAATGTAATTCAAACGCCCTAGGAATCCTTTGACCTCCTTGATGGTTTGCGGTGGGGGCATCTCTTGGATAGCTCGAACCTTATCTGGATCAATTTCCACTCCTTTTTGGATCACAATGAAACCTAACAGTTTTCCCGACATGGCTCCAAAAGTGCACTTTTCGGGTTCAATTTGAGTTGATATTTCCGTAGTCTATTAAAAAGCTTACGGAGTACTTCGATGTGATCTTCAGTGCTCCGCGATTTAGCTATCATATCATCCACATAGACCTCGACTTCTTTATGCATCATGTCGTGGAAAAGGGTCACCATGGCTCACTGATAGGTTGCCCCTGCGTTCTTCAGACCAAAAGGCATCACATTATAACAGAATGTGCCCCAAAGTGTCATAAACATGGTCCTCTCCTTGTGTTCGGGGGCCATGCGAATCTGATCGTACCCTGAGAAACCATCTATGAATGAGAATAGAGCGTGTTTTGCTGTATTATCCACCAAGGTATCAATATGAGGAAGCGGGAACTTATCTTTCGGACTGGCCCAGTTCAGATCTTTATAGTCGACACACATGCGGACTTTGCCTCCTTTCTTCGGTACTGGCACAACATTGGCCACCCATTCTGGATAGTGGGAGACACTTAGGAAACCTGCGTCCCATTGCTTTTTAACTTCTTCTTTAATCTTCAGTAGCATCTCCAGTCTCATTTGTTGCAATTTCTGCTATACTGGCTTGCACTCTAGCTTCACTGGTATGTGATGTTGCACTATATCTGTGTGTAATCCTGGCATATCTTGCTATGACCATGCAAAAATGTCGATGTAGCTTCTTAACAGCTCGATTAACTTCTTCTTGATGTCGGTAGCTATCAAAGACCCTACCCTCAATTCTTTTGGTTCGGCTGTCATCCCCAAATTCACTGTTTCTACTGGGTGTTCACTTGGAATGGATAAGTGATCGTCCCTTTCCAATAGGCGTATGATCTCTCCCGGTAGCTCGGGTGTCTCCTCTGGCTCATTCTCATCAGCTTCAAACACTAGCTGCTCCCAGTTTGGACTTCGGTCAAACCTTAGGCATCTCATTTCGCTTTTGCATATGATGTTTTCATTGACATTGTGATACCTACTTATAAGAGAATTACAAGTTGGTAACCAAATATGATATGCACATGTTATGAATGGAATGTACCGTGAAAGATTTGAAGAAAAGTACATTTTATTGAAAAGCTTTTGATAAAAACAAATTTTCACCGCTTCAAAGGACATTAAAATAGAATACATTAAATCCCAATGACCTCGTAAGCATTACATTATGGGGAGGTCCAGGCTGGTCCAATTGTTCAATGGCTGGTTAGGATCCTCTCGCACTAACTGAACCATCTCACTTGGTGCATGCTCATTTGTGTCCAATACAGCTACAGTCCCCGTCTCGGGCTCAGGTTGGCTCTTATGGATAAACCCTTTAGTCCGGAATGTAACATTTAAGGGGGGGGGGGGGGAAGCTTCTCCTTTATTCTTGTACTGGCCTTTTCGGCAATCTTGCCATTCTAACTTCCCTCTTCTTGATAGCTTCTCTCTGTCTGTCAGCTTTTGTAGGGATGTAGCCTAGCCCAAACTTTTCGGTATTTTCTTGGATGGTCAATGGTTTCTGGATTCCTTGAGCCTTTGGGCCTAATCCTTGCCC
Source organism: Taxillus chinensis (assembly GCA_023512835.1). NCBI lineage: Eukaryota > Viridiplantae > Streptophyta > Magnoliopsida > Santalales > Loranthaceae > Taxillus > Taxillus chinensis. The sequence continues at coordinate 35,137,627 of CM042092.1, forward strand.
TGGTTTGTACCCTTGCTTGATTATGGTGGTTGCAACCATCTTTGATGCCTTCGAGAGATGATAGCTTGGTACAGAAGTGATGTTCACGACCTCAAAGGATCGATAGGAACATTCCGGTACATCCTCGTTGTTTTCAATATATGGGACTAATGCAGGTTTGGTGACGAGGAAACTTGTTTCTCCAGAGACACAAATGAGCTGGTCTCCCATCACAAATTTCATTTTTTGATGAAGGCTAGAGGGCACTGCTCCCGCCATGTGGATCCAGGGTCTTCCCAACAAACAGCTATAATATGGTGCAATGTCCAGCACCTGAAATTCCACCGTAAAAGTAGTTGGCCCAATCATGAGTGGAATATCCAGAGTTCCCACCACGTCACGCTTTCCTCCATCGAATGCCCATACCTTCATTGTACAGGGACGCATATAGGATGCGTCAATTGGAAGTTGCTGCAGTATATGCAAGGGCATAATGTTCAAGGCAGAGCTGTTGTCAATGAGTACACGGGCTATGGTGTGCTCCTTGCATTTGACCGTGATGTGCAAAGCTTTTATATGTCCCTTCCCTTCCTGGGGTAGCTCGTCATCTCCAAAACTGATGACATTGTTCATAATAAGGTTACCAGTGAGTCCATCCACATTTGCCACTGGGATGGTTGGAGGAACATAGGCTTGGCTTAGAACCTTCATTAGTGCTTCCCGGTGAGGTTGGGAATCCATCATTAATGAGAGCAATGAGATGCGAGCTGGTTGTCGACTTAGCTAGTCCACAATGTTATACTCGCTCTGCTTCATGAGTTTCAGAAATTCTGTGGTTTCCTCTTCAATGACTGGTGTTCCTTTCTTTGTTACCTCCAGTGTTGGCTCAATGTCTTATTCGGCAACCTTTTCTTTCCTTGCTTTGTCCACCATATCAGGGGCATAAGCCCGACCGCTCCTGGTCTTCTTTTCTGCTGCGCTGGCTCCCTGAACTACCTCACAATTATAATTCCATGGGACTGCATTATCCGTCTTGTAGGGGAAAGGGGAAGGAACCCGTATGGTGAGAGGTGTAATTCCATGAGGCAGTAGTGGGATTTCTGGAGTCTTAACATTCAAGACAAGGGGGGTTAGCACCCATGACGGTTTGTATGACATGTCTCCTTGGATCATGTGGCTTTGACTGCCTATCTCTTCCTTGGAGAATTCGATCATCCTTTGGTCCATGAGTTTTTGCACCACCTCGGAAAACTCATTACATTCTGCGATGTCATGTCCCCGTGACATCTTGTGATAAGGGCATTGTTTTTCCCCATATGTTCCTTTTCCTGCCTCTGGCATGTCTTTAGCAAGTATATAGCCATGTTCCTGTAACAGAGTAAACAAATATGTTTTCTCCATTTGTACTTAGGGAGACCCTTTCCAGCCGTCCTTCATTCTCGATACTAGCAACATTATTGGAGTGTTCTGGGAGGGGATTGCTATTCATATTTGGCGTCCCGGTTAGTGCAGAAAAGTCTAGCCACTTTGCATCCTTCAATGCCTGAACCTTCCTCTTGAATGTTATACAATTTTCAATATCATGTCCAGCTCCACCTGCATGATATTCACATCTGGCATCTGGCTTATACCAGGCCGGGGGAGAAGTCTTTATTTCTCCCAAGGGTATAGGGGTTACCATCCTTGCCTCTAAGAGCTTGGGGTATAATTCCGCATAAGTTATTGGAATTGGATCAAACTCTTGTCGTGGTCGACGAGAAGCCTGATTCGCTCCTGCTTGCTGGGTCTGGGCCCTCGGTTACCCCTGTCCTTCCTGAGTTGCTGGCCTTGGTTGCTCTGGGTATAGAACTCTCGGTTGAAATGGGTTAGGTACCATTGAATATGGAAATGGGACCCCTCCTTGCGGTAAGTATGGCATGAATTGGGGAGGTGGAGTAGGTGCAGCATAAGCAGCTACCGGTGACCCTTTGTAGCACCCTGGTGCTTGGTAGAATATTGGTTGTATTGACTGGTGCGCTTGGTATACCAGGTTGCTCTCATTTTCCTTCTTCTTTGCTGGTGGTTGAAACCGTTTTGATGCCTCAGCCGCATCACCCTTTAGCTTTCCTCCTTTAATTCCACTTTCTACACGTTCACCGGATGCAACCAAGTCTGCAAAGCTGTTGGAGACGTTACTTATCAACTTCTCGTAGTATACGCCTTTTAGTGTGTTGATAAAAAGAGTGGTGAGTTCTCTTTCGGTAAGAGGAGGTTAGACCTCCATAGCGGCCTCTCTCCATCTTCGTGCATAATCTTTGAAATTCTCCTCGGATCCCTTTTCCATGGACTGCAGGGTTAGTCGATCCAGAGCCAGCTCGATGACATGTTTGTACTGTGCCAAGAAGGAAGTAGCTAATTCTTTCCATGTCTTGATGCGGTTTCCATTTAGTTGAAAGTACCAGCGAAGGGATGCCCCAGTTAGGCTTTCCTGGAAACAATGCATGAGGAGCTTGTCTTCACCAGCATAAACAGCCATCTTTTGACAATACATGGCCAGATGTGTCTTCGGACATCGGGTCCCGTTGAACTTTTCAAACTCTGGCATTTTGAATTTTGGTGGCAGCACCACTCCCGGCACTAAGCGTAAGTCTTGTGGGCTGGTCATGCCATAGCTATCGATGCCTTCTACGGCTTTTAATCCTTCCTCCAGTCGTCTTAGGGTAGGGGACTCAATGTCCTGCTTCGGGGCTAGAGACCCTATTACCTCCATTGCATGTCCCGATGCGGGCATAGTGAAATGAGTTTGATTTGGAGTTGGGGGCTGTGCCATAGCAGGATGATAGGTGGGTGCTTAGCTTGGAGCCAGATTGGGCGGTTGAACTGCTTCTTGCCCTTGCTCTTGATGGTGATTGGTAGTTCCCCCTGTTGGGGTTCCTCTTACCGGGATTCTTTCTCTTTCTTCAGTCAGCTTGGTAAGCATATCCATCATCAAAGCCATTTGCCCCTGCAGGGCTTGTCGTGATTGTTCCAACTCCATGAGTCTGTTCTCTGCCTCGTCTGCCGTTGGTTGTGGCTGTGATACTTGATTGCGGCGGGATCTGAGATTGTAAGAGTGCGCAATCCTGGAAAAAGTCTGCTACCCACCTGGGTACAAGGAGATTTTATTTAATGTTTTTTTTTCATTTGCTATGTATGTATGCATGAATGTATATGCTGAGGGTTAGAAAAACAAACAACTTTATTACAAACAAAACACACAATACAAACATTCAATGCTGAAATGCCATGTAAAATGAAAGCTATCGCTACATGATCTTAAGGCATTCTTCCAGTCATCTCCTAAGTAGCACGGCGCCTCTTCCTCTGGGGTGGCTGCTCACCTGCCTCCTCCCTCTGCTTTAATATGGTCTCTACTTGTTTTTCCCTCAGCTGCAACCTCTGAAGAGCTCCTTCTAGAGATGCTTCCAGCCTTTCGATCTGCTGCCTGAGATTTTGATTATCCTGGAGGATAGCTCTCATGTCCGTCGTTAACTGTGGCTTGTGTTGTGCCCTCCAAGATATGTACGCTGGATAAACACTAGGTTTTGGACTGTTAGGTTGGATCTTGTGTGGGGCGGACCATGCTTGATACATCTTTTGGCCTTTCTCTGCGAGCATGGTTTTGCTGTAAGTGAAGTCACAATCTTCCATGCCAAATAACACAGGGATAATCTGATGATGCCCAACTTGTCTTCCACCCTGCAGTGGTGCATATGCAGTTCCTCCCCAAGGACTTAAGAGTGGGACCCAATTGTAATCCCCACAACTATAAGTCATGGAGACCAACTGCATCCAAGGAGCAGTCCAGGTAATGTCAGCTTCTGTGAGGTTCTCTAACTTCTTTCTCCAGTCTTCAAAGCCTTTAGGTAAGTTCCACTTGCTAAGCAGAATATCCAATAGTGTCATGGCTAGTAATTGATATACAGTAGGAAAATGAGAAACACTGCAAGGGAAATGACCTTGCAACCAGGTGCACAAGAGAGACAAGCACCCCATGAACTGTCCCGAGCCCTTACTCCTCAGGTAAGTAAGAGATCGGATGGTTTCAGCCAAGATAGCAGGAGTAGGGTCACATCCTTTGAGCACTTGTTGGATCAAATCTACAATTGCTCCATCGATGTGGGCCAGTATCCTCGGGAAAATGACCAGCCCATATACAGCTAATGTAAGTAATTTGTGCGCCCCGGCTTCTATCGCGGTTTGTATCATTTCTTTGATTGTGTCCCATGAAAGATATTCCCGCCCACCATAGGTTGTGGCCGCCGGTGAGTCCCATACTGGCTTTCCCATTATCTCAGCAAAGGCCCTTCGACATGATCTTCTGGGCTCCGGTAGATAGATCTTCATTTTGTTTTCTACGGGGATATCCAATAATCTTCTGTATTCTTCTATTGTGGGAACAAGATCTATGTCGTTGAAGTCAAAGCACCACTGTCGAGGCTCCCAGAAATATATGGTTGCCCCAAGCATATCCTTATCGGCCAGTAGCTCGGTCACATGGAGCAAATCCCCAAACTGTTGTATATATATGATTTTCCTTTCGTCTGACCACTGCCTCCATATGGCCTGTACCTCCTTGGTGTAGTCCAGCTGATCTTCTATGATAACATGTTCTGCTTTGTGGGCTTCTTCTGGTGGAAAATCTCCAAGGTGAAGTTGGATGTCCCCAGATGCTTGGGCTACAATTGCAACAGCCTCTTTATCCTGAAGGCTTTTTAGGAGATGACTGAAAGTTGCCATGCCTATATGAATGTCGTGTTATGCATGATGACAGGTTAGGATGGCAGTTAAAACAAATCAGGGCAAATAGACAGGATAAAGAATAGACCAATAGTAAGGCAAATAAGGTGTGCAGTGGATGACTTATGGACTACCCTACAAAATAAAGGTTAGCATGGCATAGAATGAGCAAACAACATGTGGGTCAATGCCCCTGATGGGCGTTTATTGCTACACCTATCTTATTCGTTGGTTCCCAAACTTCCTCAATAGAGGGCTCCGTACACCATGGGATTTACCGGAGGGGGATCTTAAAAGGACGTGCCTTAAAAGAACCTCAAGCTTGAGTGAGGAGTCCGAGGCCCCATTGCAGATAATAATCAACGCGTTGGGGACCATACTGAACCTCGCTAACCTAAATTGTGTTAAACCCAGGTATAGGGTTATGCATGGATGCAACAAGTAGGGAAAGCAGTAAATCATAACTATCATGGTAGTTAAAACGTACAAATAAACCACAGTTTATAGATAAATGACAACTGTAAAAAAAAAAGTAAATCACAATTATATTTAGAAAAAAACAACTTAGCACGATAGTTAAATATATAACAGTATAATTAAAAATAACCTCCTAATCCTAGTTCTAGACCTAACTCTCTAAAGTGTTGACCTCCCCAGTAGAGTCACCAGCTGTCATCACTGGTTTTCGTCTGGGCCCGTTTGAGGTGAGCTCAAACTAAACCAATGGTGAGAAAATTTAGAGTCGCCACCAGCTGTTTTTGGGGTATAGTTGGATACCCTCTACTTTGAGTAGTTTAAAGGTGTGGTCTGCATTATCAGAGAAGGGTTTGGGAGTTGGTTACGTGTAGGGAAGGATTAGCACCCCTACAGCGCCCTTTCGGTATCTATTTTCGAAGGAGGAGGTTTTCTATTTTATTTGCACTGCCACAACTGGGTTAGGTTTCCTAAAAAGTCTAAGGTTTTTATTTAGCCAAGTTATTTATTAAAGTCATGATTAAAATGGATTTGCCCTAAATTTCTAAAGGGAATCCTAAAAAGGTTTTGGGTTTTTGTTTGAAGTGGAGAATGAGATCTTAGGGATTTGTTTTGGTTTTTGGTTTTATTTTGGGAATTAAAATATGCTTTTATTTTTTTGTTTTTGTTTTTGCATGGAATTGGAAATCCTAAAAATGAAAATACGTTTTGGCTTGAAAACATTTTTTGTTGTTTTTTTTAACTTGTTTTATTTTTTTTTGTTTTCTTTTGTTTTTTTGAAATGCCTTTTGGTTTTGAAAACATTTTCTCTCCTTTTTTGCTTCTTTTTGTAAGGGTAAAACAATAAACTAACTCAATAACATATAAAGTGATGTGTGCGACTGTGACATCCATAAATCAAAATGACCCACTCTTTTTCTTTCTTTTCTTTTTCTTCATGCCTCCCTTTGCTCTTTCTTTTTTTCTTTCTTTCTTTGTTTCTTTTTGGCTATACTTTACATATTACAACATACACATATACAAAAGAAAGGAAAATATAAGGAACAACGCATACCAATAAAAGATAAAGAAATACAATGAAATTACATCAAATATCAATATAAATAAGCTGAAAAGTAATGAATAAATAAAGACTGAACCGACTTTGGGGCTTGCAACACTAGTCTCCTGTTTGAGCTCCTATCTGCGTTGATAGTCACTTGCTCGAATTAGAACCACCAAATTCCTGTAAAAGACGGAGAGAATCTAGGAGAGTTTTTGATTTTTGATTTTGGGAAAGGGAGCTCGTAAAGGAAAGGGAGGAGAATGGAAGGAGTTTTGCTTCTTTTTATTTTGGAAAAAGGCTTTAGTGTAGATCTGGGCAGACGTTAAAGGCTCTGGGCGTTGTTTTTTTTTTTGGATGAATCTGGGCGTTTTTTTTTTTTTTTTCAGGGAGTTGGGTATGAAGATGGCAGCAGGGATTAGGAAAAAAAAAAAGAGTCGTATCGAGGTATCGGGGAAGGATGGAAGTGAATGGGTGATATATGGTTTCAAAATGGCAGAAGGTTGTTTTTTTTTTTTTTATACAGGAGTTGGGCGAAAATGGCAGCAAATCTGGGCGTTTTCTAGGACTCCTCTTATTTCTGTGCGTCAATCCCCTCTTTTTTTCTACCGAACCTCTCTTCTTTTTCTCTTGGCCGATCCTCTCTTCTTTTTTCTGGGACTGAACTCTGTTTTCTTTTTTTTCTGTTTCTCTGCCGTACTCTTTTTCTTTTGGCCGAACCCTCTTTTTTCTCTCTTCCCCTCAACTCCCTTTTTTTGCGTGGACGAATCTCGGGCGTGATCCCTTTTTTCGTTGGAGAGGATACTGGTTTTAAAGAGATTTGGCTGCATCTCATTAATTGCTGCATTTAATGTTTTATCGAGTGTATTATTAATCCTAGTTTTATTAATTTGCAGATTCTATGCTTTGTTGGATGGATTGTCGATCTATGATTGCCTTTTTTGGTCTTTTATTGACACATGTGACTGACAGGCGTTGAAAAGCATCTTTGATAACATGGCCAGCTAATAGAACGTGTCCCGTCAGCAGCCAGTGAGAGGGGCCAAACAGCGAAGGTCAGAGGTCAAAGGGTCAGAATGTCGGCGGGTCGGAGTGTTGGCAGGTCGAAGTGTCGGCAGGTCGAAGTTTCAGTGGGCTCACAGGGTTCGAAGGTCAAGCGCCGAAGGGTCGAAGGTCGGAGTGTCGGTAGGTCGGAGGTTTACAAGTTTCGAGGCTTCGATGCTTCAAGGGTCAATGGGTCAAAGTGTCGGCAGGTCAAAGCTCAACAGTCAACGGTCAACCCCGAAGCTTTTTTTTAATTACCTTTTTACCCTCACCCAAAATGCAAAAATGAACGACCTTTTAGGGATGGTTTGGGAAGACCCGTATTCGCCTAAATAGACATTTCAGACTATTCCTCATGTGCACATTTTTGGGCCATTTGACTAGGGGCATTGACTGTCTTTTGGAAGGTTTGACTTTTTCCAACGAAAGTTGTTTTGGCCATAACTTCTTCGTTTTTCATCGAAATTGAGCCCAGTCAAGTGTGTTATTCTCCAAATTTCCTCCTACATCCCCTGGTATGGTCTTGGGGTACTTCAGGGACTTGTAGCAATGGTTATCCATTTCGGGCTTCCCGGTTCGTGTCAATGCATCCATCTTGTACAAATCATAGGGAATCTCTAAGGACGTGTTCAACAAGGTATATGGCATGGCCAAAAAGGCATATATATCAAATGGGGTTAGTATGTCCAACCCGGACAAAATGGGGTCCAATAGTGACTTTTTGGAAAGCAGGGTTAGACCTCTCAGAAAAATCCTCAAAAATCAGATTATCTTAGTTATGGTATGAGGAGCTAATGCTAGGACTTTTTGTTTCAAGAAAACAAGTTCTACGAAAATCCCCTCTCTGAGTCAAGACTTGAGGATAGAGTTGTGAAGATTGGCCTATGTTACAGAGAGAGTATATGAACCCTAGTGGTCATGTAGGCCTGCGAGGCTACCTTGTTAAGCCTGGGAGGCTACTATTGAGGGCCTAGGAGGTGAGATTTGTTTGAAGCCGAAGAGGCTACTGTACCTGAGAGGTAATACTGTACCCGCGAGGTAATATTTTACCTGTGAGGTAATACTATACCTGAGAGGTAATATTGTGCCTGAGAGGCAATACTGTGCCCCCTGGGCAACATGGTGTCTGAGAGGCAATGTTTGTGATTACCAGGGAGGCTTTCTATGTATTTGAATGCATGTGTACATGATTGAGTTGGTAATGTATATGTAGCATTACACGAGCACATGCCTACACTAGTTTATGAGTTGGGATGGGTCGGGGAGACATGATCCCTACTGAGTTGTGGGTGCTCACCCCTCTTGTTATGTTTGTTTTTGTTTATTTCAGGTGCTTACAGGAGCTAGGAGGTCCACCAGAGGTGAAGACCTTGTGTGTGGTTATTCGTTTTGTTGGATTATGAAAACTATGATGTAACCCCGTAGGGGAAAGAACATGTGTGCATTTGTGTTTGTACTATGCTGTGGAATGAGATTTCTGTATATGTGTGATATGGTTTAGGGACGGCACCCATACTAAGGTCCCTTTCTCGGTGTTCTCACCAACCCCTTATCCCTTCGGGTGCGGGCATGGGGATTCACTAACCGATTTCTACGGGTCAGAAATCTGGGGCATGACAGATGGTATCAGAGCATAGTCTAGTTGGCCTAGGGTAGTGGGGTGATTAATTACTCTTGAGTCCTTTTGAGGAGCATGGAGGGATGTGCCTGATCAACACGGTCCTTTATTAGCCTCTAAGGTGTACTGGGATAATCAGTTATGGTGTAGGTGTGCATGCATTAATAGGCACTAGTTTGCATTGAGAATGTGAAACTAGCTTGATGTGCTATATGTGATGATATGATGAACTGTGTGACAATATAGATATGTGTGCCTATGTGACAGCTTATATATGTGCATTGTGTGACTCGTGTGTTTTAATGTGAGCTATATGTGATATGTGCTATATGTGTGATTGACCCATGTGATGCGATGGAATAGAGATTGAACTTTTGTTTCTTTGTGTAGTGAAAATGCCTCCGAGGAGAGTGTTACGTGCGTCTGAGGCAGTTGGTGATGAGTCTTCCACCCATGTGGGGCCAGATGCGGGGCAGTTTGCTGGGGGAAATGAGTTGTTGGCACATCTTGTGGCTCAAGTGGGGGCGCGGAGGGAAAGTATGGGGGACGAGGTTCGGGAAGCAGTGCACCGTGAGTTAGCGGCACAGTGGGTGGTTCCACCACCACCCAGAGAGGAGTCCCAGCGTGAGGATAGGGTTCCACGCAAGGCAGTGGAGACCCGACATGTTGATGAGGACGTGGTCACGAGGTTCTGAAAGGAACAACCGAGTAAATTCCTAGGAGGAGGTGATCCAGTGGCTGCGGAGCACTGGCTGAGGCATATTGAGCACCTATTCTCCTTTCTTCTACCGCGGGAGGGGGATAAAGTGAGACTGGCAGTCAGACAGCTAGAGGGTGAGGCCCTATAGTGGTGGCTTAGTGTTGGTGCAAGCCGTGATGTGCAGATGATGCTGTGGGATGAGTTCTTTCAGTTATTTCATGATTAGTTCTTCCCTGAGTCCGTTAGGTGGCAGAAGAGGGAAGAGTTCGCCATTCTGAGGCAGGGGTCGAAGACAGTGTCAGAGTATGAGCGGGAGTTTAGGAACCTGAGTAGGTTTGCTCCAGAAACTATCGCGCAAGATGACCTAAAGGCCCATAAGTTTACCTTGGGTCTGAGGCCTTCCCTCAAGCAGAGAGTTGAGGCATTTTGTCTGACGACATATTCAGAGACAGTGGAGATGGCCCGTATTGTTGAGAGGGGTCTCGACGAGGGGAGACAGGCCCATCAGGGATGACAGCTCTAAAGTGGATCTGATTCCAAGAGGCCTAAGATAGAGTTTGGGGGCAGCTCCAGAGAGAGGGGTCAAGCCCCAATGGTGCCAGCGAGGTCCCACCTTAGTGGGAGACAGGGGGGTTCGACGGGCGGTCCACCAGGAGGTTTTTTGTGTTGTGGGGATCCAGGACACTGGAAAGGGGAGTGCCTCCGGAGACATTTGACATGCCGCACTTGTGGGCAAGAGGGGCACTTAAGCAGAGTGTGTCGTAGTAGAGGCAGTACGAGTGGTGCTGGAGGGGTAGTACAGAGTGACCGAGGTGACACTGAGTTTAGAGCTCCAGGGGAGAGACCAGCCCGTCAGTGGCAGGGCGGTCAGGCAGGATCCAGTCAGTCTAGACCTCAGGGGAAGCCAGAGAGGCAGCCACACGGAGGTGGAGGGGCCCAGAGTGGGATCCGTACAAAGGAAGAGGACAGAGGAGCGAGGCTACTGGTAGTGCAGCTCAGGGCAGAGTGTTTGCCTTGACCACGGCACTGCAAGAGAAGGCAGAGGTTCCATCCTCAACCACCGAGGGCGGGGCAGAACCTTCAGTTGTACGAGGTACGATTTTGATTTCTCGCACACTTGTATCTATTTTATTTGATATAGGTGCATCGTGTTCTTTTATTGCTGAGTCTATAGTGGATAGCCTTGACATAGAGAGTGGTGCGGATGAGAGGCCACTGTTTATTGAATCACCAGTGGGTGGTGTCTACGAGGTACGACGGGTGTGTCGCGAGTGTATTCTCACCGTGGGTGATGTGGAGTTGTCCTTTGACTTATATGTAATGCCTTTGAGGGCATTTGATTTGATTTTGGGCATGGATTCGTTGAGAACGTTCCAAGCCACTATTGATTGTTATAAACGGCGGGTATCTTTTGTGTCACCGATAGGGCTTCCTTGTACCTTGTTAGGTGAATGAGATCGCGAGGTAAGTCGAGCTGGACCGATAGTGGAGTAGTGGGGCGCCATTACTCATAGATTGGCAGCACTCACATTCGCAGAGGGGAATATAGAGAAGAGAGTGTGGCCAGTGGTTGTGGACCAGTTCCAGGACGTGTTTCCAGAGGAGTTGTGGAGTTTACGACCTGAGAGGGGGATAGAGTTTTGCATTGAGCTACTACCGGGGGTAGGGCCTATCTTGCAGGTGGCCTATCGGATGGGGCCAGCGGAGTTGAGAGAGCTGCAGAAATAGCTAGAGGAGCTAGAGGGCAAGAAATTTATTCGGCCGAGTACTTCGCCTTGGGGTGCTCTAGTGCTTTTTGCTAAGAAAGCAAATGGGACCTTGCGGTTATGTATTGATTACTGAAAACTGAACCAAGTAACGGTGAAGAACAAGTATCAATTGCCTCGGATAGATGATTTGTTTGATCAGTTGAGCGGGGCTCAATGGTTTTCAAAGATAGATTTGAGATCAGGGTATCATCAGTTGAGAGTCAGGAAGGAGGATGTCCCCAAGACCGCTTTTCGGTGTCGATATGGGCATTATGAGTGGTTAGTAATGCCTTTTGGGCTCACAAATGCACCAGCAGTATTTATGCAGTTAATGAACCAGGTGTTTGCTCCTTACTTGGATTCTTTTGTGGTGGTGTTCATTGATGACATCCTTGTGTACTCTAAGACCAGGTTGGAGCATGAGGAACATTTAGCAGTGGTCTTGCAGACCTTGAGGGAGCATCAGTTACATGCCAAGTTTAGTAAGTGTGACTTTTGGATGCAGGACGTGCATTTCCTTGGCCATGTGGTATTAACTGGAGGAGTCCGAGTGGACCCAGCTAAGATTGAGGTTGTATCATCATGGAGGAGGCCAGCGAATGTGTTTGAGATCAGGAGCTTTTTGGGCTTGGTAGGGTATTATTGGCACTTTGTGGAGGGGTTCTCCCGTTTGTCGGCGCCTCTAACAGCATTGACTCGGAAGGGGGTCAAATTTGAGTGGACTGATAATTGCCATCAGGCTTTTGAGACATTGAAGGCCCATTTGACTACCGCGCCAGTGTTGAGGCTTCCACGAGAGGGGGTGCCTTATGAGATTTATTATAATGCATCCAGAGTAGGCTTGGGGTGTGTGCTGATGCAGGAACGCAATGTGATTGCGTATGGTTCGAGGCAGTTGAAACCTCATGAATTGAACTACCCCACGCATGATTTAGAGTTGGTAGCAATGATCTTTGCCTTAAAGAGTTGGCAGCATTATCTTCTGGGGGACAGGTTTGTGGTGTATACAAACCATCGGAGTCTTTAGTATATCTTTACCCAGAAGGATTTGAACCTAAGGTAGCGTCGGTGGATAGAGTATCTACAGACGTTTGATTTTACCCTTGTATATACCCCTGGCAAGGGGAATGTGGTGGCAGATGCTCTGAGTAGAAAGGGTAAGGCCAAGGTGGCAATGAGAGAGTGGAAACTGATGGAGTAGTTGGCTATATTGCAGCTCCATCCTAGTACCTCTGAGAAAGGAATGGTTTTGAGCCCTATTATTGTGGTGCCTAGGTTATATCAGTGAGTCCGAGAGGGACGATTTGGGGATAATGAGTGCAAGGCACTCTGTGCACGGATTATAGCTAGGGACCTAGCGGGAGATTGGGCCGAGGGTTCTGACCATGAGTTGACCTTTCAGGGGCGTCTGATTGTGTCCTCTTCGTAGGGATGTGATGAGGGAGTTCCATCAGTCCAAAGTTGCTGTTCATCCAGGAGGCACCAAGATGTACCATTCTCTTCGGAGACATTTTTGGTGGCTTGGGATGAAGAGGGATGTGGCAGAGTTTGTTTCTGCATGCCTTACCTGCCAACAGGTAAAGGCGGAGCACCAGCGTCCAGCGGGTATGTTGCAGCCCTTAGCAGTGGCAAAGTGAAAATGGGATCACATTACGATGGATTTTGTGACAGGACTTCCACCTACCTTGGGGAGGAAGGACATGATTTGGGTTATTGTGGATCGGCTAACAAAATTAGCACATTTCCTAGCAATAAGGGAGCGGGATCCCATTGGGGCTTTGAGCCAGTTGTATATCAGTGAGATCGTGAGGTTGCACGGGGTGCCCTCATCTATTGTATCGGATAGGGATGCGAGGTTTACATCCCGCTTTTGGGCAGGTTTGTAGGAGGCTTTGGGGACAACGCTGAACTTGAGTACAGCTTTTCATCCCGAGACAGATGGTCAATCTGAGAGGACGATTCAGACCTTGGAGGATATGCTGCGAGCATGTGTGTTGGATTTTGGAGGTTCGTGGGCCACTCACTTACCTTTGGTGGAGTTTGCTTACAACAACAGCTATCAGGCGTCCATTGGGATGACACCATTTGAGGCATTGTATGGTAGACCTTGTCGGTCTCCACTGTGTTGGACTGAGGTGGGCGAGGCCGCTCTTTTGGGACCACAGCTGGTTCAGGAAGCCACTAAGAAGATGAAAATAATCCGTCAGTGTCTATTGACAGCTCAGAGTAGGCAGAAATCCTATGCGGATCAGCGGCGGAGGCCTTTAGAGTTTTCAGTGGGTGATCATGTATTCCTACGTGTGTCCCCGAGGAAAGGACATCGACGGTTTGGGAAGGGTTCCAAACTATTGCCGAGATTTATTGGCCCTTTCGAGATTCTGGACCGGGTTGGTCCTATAGCATATCGATTGGCTCTTCCGCCACGATTGAGCAGAGTGCACAGTGTATTCCACATGTCGCAGTTACGAAAATGTCATCCAGACCCAGCTCATATGATCGATTGGGGTGATCTGGATATTACTGATGATATCTCTGTTGTTGAGGTTCCTGTTCGGGTATTGGATAGGCGGGAGAAGCTTTTGCGAGGCAAAGCTATCCCTTTGGTTCGTGTCTTGTGGAGACACCGTGGCATGGAGGAGGAGACATGGGAATGCGAGGCGGAGATGCGGGAGCATTACCCCGAGTTGTTCGAGGACGAACAATCCTGAAGAAGGGAGGTGATGAGAGCCTTATATGGTATGTGCTTTGTCTTATGTGACGTGGTATTATACACATATGAGATATGTGGATTTGTGTTTATTATGTGTATAGTGTGCTTCTTGTGTTTATTGTTTATTATGGGTTTATTTATGTGGGTTTGTGTTGTACATATGAGATATGTCGTTATTTTGTGTTTTGTTTTGTTTCACATATGTGATATGTGATATGAGGTCATATGTGATATGTGGCTTTGTAGTGTTGAATATATGTGATATATGTGGTCTATTTGGTTGAACATGTATTGGATATGTAAGTGTTTATGTGAGTTTCTTTGTGCTTTTCTTGTGGGGTTGTTTGTGCCAGTTTCGGCTTGTTGTGAGCTGTGAGCTGTGGTACACCTATGTGATGGGTGGAAAGTCTGTGAGTGTTAATGTTATATGGGGACTTTGAGTTTGAATTTTGTGATGGATTTGTTGAGTTTGTGTGTGCCTTTGTGTTGTTGTTTGGCCCTATGTTTCTTTTCGGGGACGAAAAGTCTTTAAGGGGGAGAGGATGTAATGACTCGTGTTTGGGGTTCTAGCAGTTAACCATGTGATGGAGTGTACATCGAGGGATGTGAATATCAGTACGATGACATATGCGCCGAATAGAGAGTTTTGACTGTGAGTGGGCCCGATTTGGAGTCGGAGCCTCGAAAGGCTAATTTTGGGATTTTTGTGGTGTGATCAGGTGACTTTATGTTCGAGGTCTTATTTGGAAAAACAAACCTCAGTACGGTGATGTACTTGTCAAACGAAGCGTTTTGACAGTAATTGGGATTGATTTGGGGTCTAGACCCTGTGAGGGTAATTTTGATATTTTAACGAATTAAATGTGGAAAAGTATAAATAGGGTAGTGAAGAACTTAAATCCCTAATTTTCATACGTGTGTGCCTTTCTAGAGAGAGAAAGAGAGGAGAAGAGAGAGAAAGAGAATGGGGAAAGCGAATTGGCCGATCCGGAGCTCAAATCGACCAAAGTCGAGGTAGGGATTCGTTTTTCTCACTCCTATGCCGTTGATTGTGCTTGCAAGAGTAGCTAAAACATGTGAATTAACTCCTAATTCGTGGAATTGGAAGTATGAACCCTAAAGTTTGAGAAACTCGATTTATGTTGTTTTGGTATGAATTGATGTGGTTTTGGTAGCCTAAGATGGCTATGATGAGTTAGAAAGCCATTTATGGGATGAATTAGTGCTTAAAAATGGAGATTTAACGGGTATAATTGGGTATTGGGACGAAATCGGGAAGAACGCAGTCGACGGTTCACGACTGGGGAACTGCTCGAGGTTAGCTTCGAGCAGAGTGTCGAGCAAAGCATTGAGCAGGAGCCTCAAGCAGGGAGGCTCAAGCATGTTGCTCGAGCCTAGAGTGTCGAGCAGGGTCGAGCAGAGCTTCGAGCAAGGTGTCTCGAGCAGGGTGTCTCGAGCAGTTAGACAGTGTAGCTGCCAGAAAATTAAATTCCCACTCCTTCAAAATGTGAAAAATGAGATTTAGTGTAAAATCCCATAAATATGCAGTTTTTCGTAGTGGTGACTTTTTGGAAAGCGGGGTTAGACCTCTCAGAAAAATCCCCAAAAATCAGATTATCTCAGTTATGGTATGAGGAGCTAATGCCGGGGCTTTTTGTTTCAAGAAAACAAGTTCTACGAAAATCCTCTCTCTGAGTCAAGACTTGAGGATAGAGTTGTGAAGATTGGCCTATGTTACAGAGAGAGTATATGAACCCTAGTGGTCATGTAAGCCTGCGAGGCTACCTTGTTAAGCCTAGGAGGCTACTGTTGAGGGCCTGAGAGGTGAGATTTGTTTGAAGCCTAAGAGGCTACTGTACCTGAGAGGTAATACTATACCTGCGACGTAATATTTTACCTGTGAGGTAATACTGTACCTGAGAGGTAATACTGTACCTGAGAGGTAATATTGTGCCTGAGAGGTAATGCTATGCCCAAGGGGCAATATTGTGCCTGGGGAGGGCAACATGGTGTCTGAGAGGTAATGTTTGTGATTACCTGGGAGGCTTTCTATATATTAGAATGCATGTGTGCATGATTGAGTTGGTAATGTATATGTAGCATTACACGAGCACATGCCTACACTAGTTTATGAGTTAGGATGGGTCGGAGAGACATGATCCCTACTAAGCTATGGTTGCTCACCCCTCCTGTTATGTTTGTTTTTGTTTATTTCAAGTACTTACAGGAGCTAGGAGGTCCACCAAAGGTGAAGACCTTGTGTGTGTTTATTCGTTTTGTTGGATTATGAAAACTATGATGTAACCCCGTAGGGGAAAGAACATGTGTGCATGTGTGTTTGTACAGTTTTGTGAAATGAGATTTCTGTATATGTGTGATATGGTTTAGGGACGACACCCGTGCTAAGGTCCCTTTCTCGGTGTTCTCACCAACCCCTTGTCCCTTCGGGTGCGGGCATGGGGATTCACTAACCGGTTTCTATGGGTCGGAAATCCGGGGCGTGACACATTGCAACAAGAATTATTCAAATATGATAATTAAATATTAGATGATAATGATAAATGATAAATTCAAATAGTAAGGATCACGGCTGTAGCATGGACACGCAATCTTTCCAAACTAATATGCAAGCCCTTGCAGATGCTCAAGGGGTGGTACTCGTAGCATTCCCCTCCGCTTCGAAAGCCTTGTCCGCAAGGATGAAATGAGGGTAGGCCTTGGAAAATCATTTTTTATTTCCCACATTGCATCGGCAACTCCTATCCACTTGACCAGGATTTCGAACTTCGGACGGTATTGTCCTTGCTGAACCACGTGACGATTAAGGATTGCCTCTGGTTGGGAAGGAGCAGGGGATGTGTCCGTGTGAGCTAGCAATTGGGAGGATTGAAAAGTCTTAGGGGGTAGGTGACCCAAATGCTTGCGGAGTAGGCTCACATGGAAGACATCATGAATTTGGGAGCCAAGGGGTAAATCCAACTTGTAGGCCACCGTCCCTATTTTTTCTGCGACGCGATAAGGCCCATGAAAACTAAGGGCCAGTTTAGGTGACCTCTGAGAAGATACTGAAAGCTGTCGATACGGTTGCAACTTAAGATACACATGGTCACCCACATTGAAAGAAACCTCTTATTGTTGTTGGTCTACATGGCATTTCATTTGATTTTGAGCTAGCTACAGGTTCTGACGCACGATACGTAAAATTTTATCACAATCACGAAGTTATGTGTCCACCAATGGGTCACAAGCAGTACCCGGAACATAAGAGAGAAGACAGGGAGTGGAGTATTGTAAACAGCTTCAAAAGGCGTCTGCTGGAGGAGTGGAGGGATGTATTGTAGTTGTACTCAGCCCAAGGTAACCACTCGAGCCACCCCCGGGGTCAAGTACCGGCAAAGCAATGCAAGTACTGTTCTAACGTACGGTTGACAACCTCAGTTTGCCCATTGAATTCAGGATGATAGCTAGAACTCATACATAATTGGGTTTTGTGCAATTTAAACAATGTTTGCCAAAAAAAATGATAAACAGCTTGTCTCAGTCACTTAGGATCGATTATGGAATGCCATGGAGGCGAATCACATTTAAGACAAAGGCCTTTGCTACTGTGACAGCGGTATACGGATGCTTGAGAGGCATAAAATGGGTGTATTTGGACAAGTGCTCAACCACGACCATGTCAACAATATGCCCATTTGAAGAAGGCAACTCATGGATGAAGTCTATTGAAACCTCTATCCATATACATGAAAGGATTGCAAGGGGCTATAATAATCCAGCAAGTTTCATGCAATGGGCCTTTTACTTTTGACAAGCGACACAATGCCACAAAAAAAATCTTCGCCGCCTAATGTATTTATGGCCAAAGGAAACTCTATTTAATACGGGAAAGAGTTTTAAGGAACCCAAAGTGGCTGCCAATCAGAGATGAATGCAAATCCTCAATGATCTTAGAAATTAGTGAGGAAGCGGGACTCAAATATACCCTAGCCCCCATGAACCAAACCCCATCACGCTAGAGCAAGTGTGGATTATGGGACTATGAGGAGCTTGGCAAGTGTAAATTCTGGTAGAAGGAGTCCTGTCAAACTTCCTCTTGAAGGATGTGCCACCAAGTAGCTTGTGGTGCGGAGATAGTTCAGAATTGGAATTCCACCACACGTGATACGGAATATGCGCCCTGGTTATCCCTACCTCTCTTGTTCTCAATTTCATAATCATAGCCAAGGATCTTTGGCAGCCATCGAGCCTGGGTGAGCGTTCTAATGCATTGGTCCAATAGATATTTGAGGCTCTTTTAATCACTGCACATTGTAAAGGGTCGACCCAACAAGTAAGGACGTCATTTCCTAATTGATTTAACTATTGCTAGCATCTTTTTCTCGTACGTGGACATGGCTAAAGCTGACCCCTTCAAAGCTTCACTAAAATAAGCAATGAGCTAATTTCCTTGACAAGATAGCGCCAATTCTAATCCTATATGTGTCACTTTCAATCATAAATCGCTATGAAAATTTGGCAAGCGCAAGATCGGAGGAGAGGTGAGTGCCACTTTCAGCTGCTGGAAAGCCGCCTGGGCATTTTCATTCCAACGAAAATCCCCCTCGAACAAAAGTTGATGCAAGGGAGTTGCTATTCTCCCAAAGTGGCGAATAAACTTTTTGTAATAACCAGTGAGGCCTAGAAACCCCTGAACTCCTTTGACTATAGTGGGAGTTAGTTAATTAATGACAGCTTGGATCTTGGCTAGGTCGACAGCCACGGCTTGCTCTAAAATGACGTGCCCTAAATAGTAAACTTGTGTGACTCCAAAACAACACTTTGAGTCTTTCGCAAACAATTGATTATTTAAAAGAATTTGTAAGACGATCTGTAGATGGGATAAGTGATCCATCTAGGATTTGGAACAAACAAGAATATCATCGAAAAAACCAAAATGAATTTCTGCAAGTGGGGATGGAAGATGTCATTCATCAAACTTTGGAATGTTGCTGGGGCATTAGTGAGGCCGAATGGCATTACAAAAAATTTGTAATGCCCTTCATTATTTCGAAATGCTGTTTTTGGGATATCAGATGCCTTGACCCAGATTAGATGATAACCACCTAGCCCTTAAATCCAATGTAGAATAGAATTTGCACCGTGGAGTTCATCTAACAATTCATCGATCACAACAATTGGAATTTTGTCCTTGATTGTCACATTATTCAAAGCTTGACAATCTACACAAAAACGCTATGTGCCATCCTTCTTTTCCACAAGAAGGATAGGTGAAGAGAAAGGGCTGTTACTAGGCCTGATTAGTCCAGATTGAAGGAGCTCGCACACCAGCTTCTCGATCTCAGCTTTTTGATAATATGGATAACGATTAGGCCTCGCACTGACCGATGACATGTTTGGGGTCAATGAAATTTGATGATCTTATGACTGCAGAGGTTGTAAGCCAAAGGATTGTTTAAAAACACCTGAGAATCTTTCGACAAGGTGGGCAAGGTCCTGGCGGTATTTGTGTGGTCTTTTGCTTCCAATAGCGGGTATGATTTGGAAGAAAAAACCTGCTACTTTCAAAACATTGAATTCTTTCTCGACCAATACTTCCATGCTGGCTCGTTTGATTCCCTTCAAGGTGTGAGTAATTTCCCCATCTCTGAAACTCATGCTTAATTATTTATAATCCATCTCAATTGGTCCCAAGGTTTCTAGCCATTGAACCCCTAGAACTAGCTCACACGTTGCAATGGGAAGGACATAGAAATCTGCTATGATTTGACACCCTTGAATGGTGAGACTCAAAGCATGGCATTAGCCAAGATAGTTGACATGCTCCTGATTCGCAACCATGAAAAAAAAATTTCTTTATTCAGGGGTAACCCGAATTGAGAAACAACTGTCTAATCAATGAAGTTGTGTGTGCAACCGCCATCAATTAATATTACAACATTCTCATTCTTCACTTTCCTTAAAATGTGGATGGTTTGGGGATGGTTCGTTCCCGCAATTGCATGGAACGAGATTTCCAAAATTCCCTCTTGGCCCCCCTGTTAGCCTAGATCCTCACCTGTGTCATCATGGGTGTTTTGTGGAAGATCCTCAATCATGAACAATTGTGGTTGCTCGCACCGATGGTCTGGTATAAACTTCTCATCGCAGTAATAACACAGCCTCGTCTCTCGGTGTTCCGGCGCCTCTTGTGTATAAAGTCGACGAACTGCAAACTTAATTACGGTAGGAGTGGGAGGTGGCCCAAGTACTCCGGCCATGGAATTAGACAATGGTTTTGGGGATGCTATAGCTATGGAATATCGAGATTGAGGCACTGCTTTCTTATATACTTTGTTGGTCCCTAGGAGCCTAGAGGGAGGTGAATAGGCTCTTATCGAAAACTCTTTTCTCATTCTTTGGCACTACATTTATCTGGTTAAGAGATAGAATTAATGCGGAAGATAACCAGATAGTGGAACTATTTTGCTTTATTATCAAAGGATAAATACAACAAAATAAAAGCAGATTAAAGCTTGTAAAGCCTTTAGATCTACTGCAAAACTCTCTTACACTGTGTTTATTAAATGACTCACACACTAGCCTTTATGATCTCAATGAGCTCTAGTATACACTTATTTTAAACTCATGAACGATCAACAAACTTCTACCACAATTTCTAATGTACAAGCTTTACATTATATATGACATACCCTTGAAAGACAGTCTTGGAACTTGTTGTTCCAGACTATGTGCACATTGACTGTTCCTCAGAATTCTCTCTGCTTTGAATGCTGCGGATGTGGAGCTCAAGGTCTTGGCTTTGCAAAGCATAAGTGCGTTTGTGAGTTCCCAAGTTCAGTCAAAGTTGTGTCCACATATCCGGATGATCCACGTGTAAGATACTTTAAGTTCTCAACGAGTTTGTCTTACATCGGGAAGCAGCGAGCTGGTGACTTTAAATGTGAAGAGACAAGTTGAAGCAGCGTCTTCTTAATCCGGTGTAAGGTTTCTTACTCCGTGTTAACTAAGCTCGGATCCTTACTTCGTATCAGTGATTGCTTACTCCCTATCAATTCAGTACTAGAATCCTTATTCCATGTCAGCGCTTCCTTACTCCGTACGAATAAGAAGGTCAGAGTGCTTACTCAGTGTCAGCGCTTTCTTACTCCGTGAGAGTTCCTTACTCCGCGTGAGTTAAAGGATCGGATGGCTTACTCCGTATCAGCACATCCTTACTCTGTATGAGTAACAGGTTCGGATTCCTTACTCCGCATCTAGTTTCCTTACTCCGTGCGAATAAAGACTTAGGTCCTTATTCCACACAAGCCATTCCTTACTCTGCATGTATGGAAGACTCGGATTTCTTACTCCGTGTCTTCTTTTCCTTAGTCTGCTTGAGTGGAAGACTTAGCCTTTTACTCTGCGATAACTATGTCTTACTCCGTGCAATTTATAGACTAGGATTTTTACTCCGCATCTATTTGACTTGGTCCATTTAAGGTGTTAGGCGTAGTTTCCTTAGTCCGTGGCATTAAGTATTTAGTCCGCACGAATGATCCTTATTCCGTATGAAGGAGAGACTTGGTTATATACTAAGTGTTTGAAAATACTCACTCTCATCCGGATCAGGATTATATATCCTATCCTTTGGCTTTGTTCTCCCAAGTGCAGGTCCGGATTAAGATCATATCTTCTGCAATAACTTAAAATAAAAATAACCAACGTCTCAAATCAAATTACATAGGGTTTTATCAGCATCATCCAAATTCTGGGCTTGATCCAACATACTTGGTTCTGCTCTTCAACAAATCGAGCCATGCCTATGGCATCTGCTAAGGTTCGAGGCTGCTTGATTTTGACATCCAAGCGAACATCATCCTGAAGACTGGCTATAAAACAAACTATCAAGAACCCTTTAGGCAAGTCGTCAACCTGATGGGAGAGCTTTTCAAAAGCTTCTTGGTATGTGGCTATTGTGGAAGTATGTTTCAAGTATGTCAAGGCCTTGAATGGATCTTTGTAATCAATTGGCCCGAAATGGAGAAGGACATCCTTTGTGAATTTCGTCCATGTGAGTGGTCCTCGGAATCTCGACATCCATCGGTGCCATTGTAGGGTGATCCGTTCTGAATGAAAAGAGGCAAGTTGCACCTGTTGGTCGTATTCGATCTTCTGGAAGTCAAAATATTGCTCTGCCTTGCGGATCCATCCATTTGGGTCGTCGCCGTTGAATTGACAGCTTGAGCTGATGATGTCGTTGGTTGTCATTGGACTACTCGTGGACTGCTGGCGAGTGTGAGGTTTCATCCCGAGAGAAGGGATTAACTTTCACCTGCGGATCCTAGACAGCTCGCTGGGCTTGAAGTTCTGTCAATATCATCTTCATTGTTGCATGAGGCTGATCGAAGGTGGACTCATGTTGCGTTAGAGCTTTATTGACCTCATTGCGGAATTCCGTGTTGGTCTTACCACGACTGTTCATGGTTATAAGGCTTTGATATTAAATGATAGAGATAATTTTAGATAGGAAAAAGAAAGACCAAGAATAAGTAGAGGGATAATTAGATAACCATTTTCATGTCCTTTGTTCCATTAAGTTGCTGCCTAAATAGGCCAACTTATAACTACTTGATAGAAAAATAAATGAATCTGGTACAATAGACAAAGTGAAGGAGTGACAGCTCATTTCAACAAGAATTATTCAAATATAATAATTAAATGTTAGATGATAATGATAAATAATAAATTCAAACATAATTACGGGCAATCCTCCCAAATTGATATGAAGCATGCTAACGGGTGGTACTAACGAGCGCATCCCAATTATTTTCATTTGAAATAAAAATTCGGCCGTTGGCGACGTGTAAATCAAAAAAAATTGAATGAGATTGTGCTTTAATTTTTTTTTATTATTCCGTTAACCTATTTATTTCTTCCCTATCACTCATTACAATCCAGCTGTGATTGTAAATATTGCAAATATACTTTTGATATATTCCTCCCTCCTTCACCGCGCGCACTTGCCGACCATCCCTCCGCGGTTTCTCCCTCAAGTGCGGACCTTCTGTTTTCACATGAGGATTTTTTCATTTGTCGGCAAATGTGTTTGCAACTTTGCATAAAATTGTGCATTGTTAAATAATATTCTAGCTATCTTACACATAGTACGTAGAATTATCGCATAGGAAAATTGAGCAAAGCTTATTTATCCGGTCTTTCCTTGTCGTTTAGAAGCGTTGTTGCTACCTCTTATACCTGATGGAGCGTCAAAACGTTGCGCAATTTATGAGTGGTTCAAACATATAGGTGACCGACTTCTCAAATACTGATTAATTAAACGATGATAGGCATCGTATATATTTTATAGTGTAATTATCTTGTGGCTTACATATACAATACACTTTCAATATTTCAATGATTATCAAATAATATATATATATATATATATATATATATATATAAATTTGTTGTTTCAAATTTCTATTAAGTCTAATAATTGTCATACTAAACTTTCATCAATTTAGAATTAATTTTTTAATTACATACGGTCTATTAATGTAAGTTTCATTATAAATTATTAAAAATATAAATAATAATCTAATAATTTCTCATTTGGTTCATGTCATAATTTGGTGATTCAATAATTTTAAGTGCGCACCTTTTATTAAATCTATTGTTGGACCCTAATTTCTCCGGGATGGACATATTTTATCAAATTTAATTTTCTTTGATGCCGCCTCAATCTGTTGAAATTTTGCAGAACGACGGAGTCGTGACTATTGAACCGCAAATGCCTGATTTCAAGAAATTATTTGAACGGCCTCCAAATGCCAAAGAATCAGTCCTGGGCAATAGAAAATCTAATTCGAGGATCAACGCAATCGACCACGCTCAATTTTGAGGTCAAACGAAGAAGTTATAGGCAAAACAACGTTCAGACCGCTAACAGCGGTCAAATAACAATTGACCTTCAAAACGGCAATCCGGATCAGCTCACGAACCTCATTTTCCTATTCTACTCGTCGTTCTGAGAATTTTAATATATATATATATATATATATATATATATATATATATATATATATTTTGCACATTTTAGCTCCGGGGCATTTTCAAAAAACTTTTAAAAAAAATATGTTTTCCAATGATAAAACAGTTTTGAGACGCGCAGTACAGGCTTGGTGCGAAAATAAAATTATTATTAAATAAAAATGACACGGGGATGCTTGTCACGACGCCACGAATCCAAAAATAATTTTTGTAGACTTTTTTTGAAACCCGAGTTGCTTTTCCGAGTCCAAAACTTAAAAACATCAGTTAAAAAAATACCCATTGAAAAAATCAGCCCTAGCCGCCATCTCTTTCTTTTTCCTGCCTACCCCTGTCCACGTGTCATCTCCTCATTAGCTTAAGGATAAAGCAAATTAAAAATCAAATAAGAAAATGAGAAACCAAAAGCAAAAAGAAAAAAAAAACAGCATATTCTCACCTTATCTCTCCCGTGTCATCTTCCTCTCTCTCTCTCTCTCTCTCCATGGCATCGTCTTCCTCACCTCCACGCCGGACTGCTACGCTAGCCCATCATGAACCTACCTCCTTTTCTCCCTCTCCCCCGGCCAACTTCTTCCACGCCAGCCACGCCTTGCCCCATACCTCCTTTTCTCTCTCTCGGCTGAACCAAACCCGAGCCAAATCGGGTCCTCACCATGGTGCATCGTACCCTGCCATAGCCGCCGCCCTCAAGAACTGTTGAACCCTAGATCCTCTATAAAACCCCTCTCCCCTCTTAATTTGTGGTGGGCTCTCTCTCCCTTCAAAAATTCAAAAGAAAAACACCCAATCTTCATCCTTCTTCTTTCGTCTCCTCCCACCAGGAGCCCCGCTCCCCTGGCCGGAAATCATCCCGTCGGCCGGTGTGGAGTATCCCTGGTCCGCTCCCACGAGGCTTCCTTCTCCTCAAAAATCTAAAATCCAAAAAAAATACACACACAAACCTTTCATCTTCTCCCACCGAACCTACACAGAGAGCCCCATTTCCCCTTCACCGGAAATCATCCCGCCGAACATTGTGGAGCATAGTCCCCCGTCCTTTCACTAAACTCAAGAACCCCTTTTCCTTTTCCGAAAGCCACGCCTGGCCTTCACGAAAACGGCCCCCTGCACGGTCCTCTATCCCACCACGCAGAGTACCGAGCATCCGCGAGCAGGTGTCGATTACCCATAACCACTATACACCTTGGCCCCGGTGGCACAGCAGTCACCAGACGAGGTAGCGCAGAAACCACCGTACCAAGTCCACACAGTCGGCACACCGTGGCATCGAGTTGCCTCCGTCACCCACTGGCCGTCCGAGCAAGCTAGAATACGCCCCAGTTCATAGTCTGGAGGAAAGGAGGTGCCTTGAAGGAGACGATAAAGTTCCTTCAATTGTGTGGTTGGTTTCTCGTTGTGTGATTCGTTGCTTGTTTTGTTCAGTCTTGGGTTATTATGTTCATGTGCTCCCATTCCTATGTTTATGGGTGTTGTTGTCCCCCTTAGCTGGGTTTGCTCATTTGTGTGTTGTCACTATTCGTTTTATTGTCTGTGCATATATGTTTTCAAAAAAAATCTTCTGTAAAAAAAAAAAAAAAAACAAAAATGTCAATCTGTCGTATGATGAGCCCTTGTTTGTTTAAACATTAGTCTATTTGTGTGTTGAATCTTTGCCTGATTTTTTTTTTGTTTTTTTAGCTTGGTTGAGTTCGTGTTTTTGTACCAGTGTTGACAATAAAATCTAATTTATTGTTTCAGTCTCGTGTTTTTGATTTTTTTTTTGTTTTGTACTTTGGACCTGTGATTAGTAAAAATAAAATCCGGTGTCATACAATTAGCGGGAAAACCAGTATTGAGTGTTATTCGTGTTGACAGTTAAAAAAAATGTTGAGTGTTGGGAAAAACAGTCTGTCTCAGTGTTGTTCGTGTTTGATTTAGGGTCAATAAGTGACTCAACCTGTTAGCCAGTTTAGTGTCTCTCCTTTTGTGTATTTTGGTAGCCACATATACCTGGTCCTTGTTAAAAAAAAAGAACAAACAGAGGTGCAAGAAATTCCACCTTCATGCAAAAATATTAACGTCATGACAAGCTTTAATATTCAGATTTAATATTTCCATCTCTGCTGAATGTTCTTCGTTTTGAACATGGGTCTGATGAGTTTTGGGTCTTGCACAGCCGTGGGTTTCTTTTAGCTTTAGGCTTGGTTTTTCCCTTCTCTTTTTTTTTTCTTCTTATTTCTCTCTTTCTGGTTTTCATATTCACGTGCTGTTTCATACTAGTTTAGTTTCAATGTGTTTGAGCATTCACTGCTTGCGTTGGTTTGCAATTCTTTTCATTTCCTGTCCTACTCTTGGGCTGCAAGTGTATGGGTTGTATTGCTTTGGTCTGGTTTTCTGGGTTGCAAATGTATGGGCTGTATTGCTTATTTTTTTAATTTGTATTTTCGTTCAACCACGTGTAAGGTTCATTGTTACCTGTTTTTTTATTTCTACTTGGCCTTAGGCAAGTATTAGTATGGCCATAAAGTTTGTATACATGAGTTCATGTCCCAGCTTGTAATTGGTAAACCAAATACTCAGTGAAAAGAGGAGTGAAAAAAAGAAAGAAAAAAGAAATGAGCGAAATAAAAAAAAAAGCAAAAAAAAAAAAGAGAAAAAGAGAAAAAAGAAAAAGAAAGGGTGAGCTTGTTTTTTTACTTTGTGGATGACACACAATCACACACATCACTTGTGTTTGTTATTTATGTATTTGGTTTAATATTTTTAAAAAAAATGTTTTTTTATATAAAAAAAACTTTTTTTTTGTTAAATAGACAATAATATAAAATGATTTCAAAATAACAGTCAAAACTTTAAAAAAAACAAACAAACAAACAAAACAAAACAAAAGTGTAGAAAAACTAGAAAACCAGTGTAGAAAAAAATAGAATAAAATCAGTGCAAAAAAAAAACCAGAAACTTAGTGCAGAAAAAAAAAACAGAAAACCAGAACAATTAGTGCAGAAAAACTAGAAAACTAGTGTAGAAAAAAATAGAATAAAATCAGTGCAAAAAAAAATCAGAAACTTAGTGCAGAAAAAAATAGAAAACTAATGCAGAAAAACTAGAAAATTAATGCAAAGAAAAAACAGAAAACCAGTGCAGAAAAAAACAGAAAACCAGAAATAACAGAAAACTAGAATATTAGTGCAGGAAAAAAACCAGAATATTAGTGTAGGAAAAACCAGGAAAAAATCAGTGCAGAAAAATCATCTAGTACAGAAAAAAAAGTGTAGAGAAAAAAAACTGAAAAACTAGTGCAGCAAAAAAAAACCAAAAAAAAAAAACAAAGGAAAACGTTAGCATAGGAATTAGAAATAAAATCTTTCATTTGCCTTTAGATCTAAAACCATAGGATGCCTTTAAAAGTTTAGGATTAAATTTAATTTAATTTTTAACTTTAACAAAGAACGTTGAAATAAAAATGTAAAAATCAATCCATCAGGACTCCCTTTAGGTATTTAGGGCAAATTGGACTTAATCTCACTTCAACAAATAACTTAGGGAATAAAAAGATTAGACTTTTAGGCCATGTGCAAAGTCAACATCACTTCAAAATTAGTCAATTTTAGGCAAACCGTTAAAATAAATTAGAAACCTCCAAACTCTTAAGATAGATACCGAAAGGGCGTCGTGGGGGTGCTAGTCCTTCTCCACGTGTATTTAACTTCCGAGCCCATCCCTAAGCAATATAGATAATTTCCTTTTTTGTGACCAATCGCACCCCAAAAACGATTGGTGGCGACTCTGTTTATTTCATCACCCTTCGGATGAAGGACGGGGGGAACCGCACCCCAAAAGCGGTTTCCCTCCCGGACGGAATCTGGTGATGACATCTATCAAGACTGATATTCCCATGTTCCAAGCACAGTTATCTTTATATAAGTGTTTGTATACAGAGAGGGGGGTGAATCTGTATACTATAAAACTTTTCCTTAAGTTTTATGAGTAGGATACTTTGGAGAGTTTTCTTTAATAGATGTGGTCTTCGTTTGGGTGATATATTAGTGTCTCATGCAATATAGTCACAAGCAAGCATGTATGAGAAAGAAAAGACAGAGACACATAATATACGTGGTTCAATCAATGTGATCTACTCCACGGTGGTGAAGGTGTACCTATACCGAGTCCAATCCACTATTCTCTTTTGATACAGTAGGGTCTAGCCCTTGTTACAATAGGATCAGCTCTCTCTTCTATTCAATGCAAATACAAAAACAGTATTGCTCCAGAATTTACTCACTGTAAGAATCTGTCTAACACAATCTGCTCCTGCGTTGACGACCGTTTGCTATGCTCGACCTTCAATCACTCCTATACCAAACTCATGATCTGTTCTTTGAATGAATGAGAAAGTAGAATAGATTAACTCACTGTTATCTCTTCTTCAATCTTCCTCTCTCTCTCTCTCTCTCTCTCTCTCTCTCTCTCTCTCTCTCTCTCTCTCTCTATGTTCTATGAACTACTCTGTGTCGCCTCTTGTATCTCTTCTGATACATTTCTTCTTTGCACAAAGTATATTTTCGGCGCTGTTTAAGTTAGGCATATTCCTTGCTTTTATAGGTCAGCCTGAGTCTGAAACCCTTCTGCTAGGGTTAAGCATGTTTGCCCCTTGATCTCAATCGTTGAAACATGTTACACCACCCTTAGATGACGTCCACGTGTTTTCCAGTACTTAATGTATTCAAAACCGCTGCTTGGGTAACGACTTACTGAAATGGTGAACTTCCGTGCGTTTCACTCCTTCGTAGCACGCTCCGCTCCTTTGCTTAGCCACAGCCTCGGAGATACTGCCTCGTAGCTTTTCTACGAGTATACAAGTCTTCCTTTTCGATTCTTCGAGTCTGTGTTTTTAAACCAAGGGCATTTGATCTTCCAATTCTTCTGTTCTCTGGCTTCGAAGCTAGGTCAGAACCAGTGCTTAATTGACATCTCATTCTACGAGCCTAAGTGTTGTATGAGTCTTCGAGTCAGTGATCACCTTATTCTGCCTTGGCTGAATAACTGCCTATGGGTCTCTACACCAGGTCTTTCAATCTACGGTTCTAAGAGCCAATCTATGACCCTCCGAACTTCGACTCTATGAGTCTTCGCTTCGAGTCTGTGAGACGCGGCTATGCACCTATCTGCACCTTGGATCTTTGCAACTATGACCCTTCGACCCTATGGCCCTTTGAGGCTTTGACCCTGTTCCTCTTCAAGGCTTTGACCTTATGATCCTTCAAGGGTGCTATGAGCCTCATGGTCTGATGGTCTACGACCTCCGAGTCTTCTGATCTACAACCTTTGAGTTTACGACCTTCGAGTCTTCTGATCTTCTGATCTACAACCTTCGAGTCTTCTGATCTTCTGATCTACGACCTTGGTCTTCTGATTTACGACCTTCGAGTCAGAATGTACATAGGTAGACTCCCTCTACAAGCTCACTCTAAGAGATCACTCTACAAAGTTATCCAACCAAGTACGGATATTCGACCTAGACCTTCGAGCCTGCGGATTCCGTTTCCTGCAACATGTTGACAACAATGACAACTCAACCTTGCGGGAACAATAATCTCCCCCTTTGGAATTGTTGGCAACATACGGAATGCCAAACCTTTCGAACCACTCCCCCTGAAAACCTTTCAAACCACTCCCCTTGAACTCCTCCACTGTGTGCTCCCCCTAGACATAGTACTCTCTTCTCTTCTCCCCCTTTGCCAACCAATTGCAAAGAAAGAGGGGGGAACCCCCACTGACGCCTTACGCGTGAGGAGGTAGCTGTACAGACAGCCTACTTCGGTGTCTATCAAACAACTCAATGGAAAGAGGCTTGGTGAGAATATCTATAGTTTGTACCCGCGTGGGAACATACACCAATTGTACAGTGCCCTCTTCCACTTGTTCTTTGATGTAGTGGTACTGGTAGTCGATATGCTTGGTCTTTGAATGCTGAACGGGATTCCTGCTAATATGAATGACACTCTGGTTGTCACACCAAATGTTGACAGGTAACTCCACATTCACTCCCAAGTCTGACAGTTGAGTATTCATCTATACCTCTTGAGTACATGCAGCATGTGCCACCACATATTCAGCTTCGGCTGTGCTGCAGTCCACACTGTTCTGTTTATGGCTTAACCATGTAACACACTTTGAACCCAGAAAAAAACTGCAGCCACTGGTAGATCGTCTGTTATCTATGTTTCCAACCCAGTCTGCATCAGTGTAAGCTTGTAACTCAATTGAATCCTTAGAGGGATACCATAACCCCATCTCTAATGTATTATTTAGGTATCTAAGGATTCTCTTGACTACCAGCAAGTGAGACTCCTTCGGATCGACTTGATATCGATTTGCTTGACACACAACTTGCATTAGATCAGGTCTAGAGGCAGTGAGGTATAAGAGGCTTCCAATCATACCTCGATACTCTTTTCGATTTACACTTGTGCCTTCCTGATCTTTGTGTAATTTGTAGCCTGTAGGCATCGGTGTTCCAACAGGCCTACTATCATTCATCCCATACTTCTTTAACAGTTCTCTGGCATACTTGTGCTGTGATATAAAGATTCCTTCAGCAGTCTGCCTGATCTGTAATCCCAAGAAGTATGTTAACTCACCTATGAGAGACATTTCAAATTCATCACTCATTTTATTAGCAAAGTCTTGACATAATCCTGAGTGACTTCCTCTTAATATGATGTCATCTACATAGACTATGGTAGCCAACTGGCCTCTATCTGAATTCAGTATATATAAGTTATGATCCACTATTCCTCTACTGAAGTTCATTTTCTGTAAATACCCATCCAGTCGGCGGTACCATGCCCTAGGAGCCTGCTTCAGGCCATATAGGGCTTTCTTTAACCTGCACACATATGTCTCATCATCAGCAATCTATACTCCATCTGGTTGCTCAATATAAACTCCCTCTTTTAGCAATCCATTTAGAAATGCAGACTTCACATCCATTTGATAGACTTTAAACCTCTTGTGTGCTGTTAATGCAAGAAAAATCCTAATCGTTTCTAACGTTGCCACTGGTGCAAATGTTTCATCTACATCTATACCCTCAATCTGAGAGTATCCCTTGCATACCAGTCTAGCCTTGTTCCTAATAACCTTACCATCTTCATTTAGTTTATTTCTGAACACCCACTTTGTTCCGATGACATTTTTACTCTTTGATCTAGGAACCAGCTCCCATGTCTTGTTCTTTTCAATTTTGTCCAGCTCATCATTTATTGCTGTGACCCAAGCTTCATCCTCTACTGCTTCTCCAACTGTTTTTGGCTCTATCTGAGAGAGCAGTGCAATAGCCCTTGTAAACTTTCTTCTGGTAGTTACACCTGCTTGGGGATCACCAAGGATCTGATCCTTGTCATACACACTGGACCACGTCCTCCTGGTCTTTTTAGTTGAATTTCCTCCAGGATTGGACTCTTCCTTCTCTTCTTCATCGGACTTCTCTGAGTCTGTGTCCTCATCTTTCTTTTCCTTTTCATGCTCAGTCTCTTCTTCCATTTGAGATTCTACTACTTCAAAATCTGGATTCTCATCCTCGGTTATATCCTTCTTCCAATTTTCATCACTTTAACTTCACTTGAAGTTATAACTTTTCCAAGTCTTGGAAGAAAAACTCTATATCCCTTTGTTTGATATGAGTATCCAATGAATGTTCCTTCCTCAGATTTGGCACGAAACATTCCTCTTCCTTGCTCCTTTATCTTTACGAAGCAAGGGCTTCCAAAAATTCTGAAGTATTTGGCTGTTGACTTCTTTCCACACCATAACTCATAGGGTGTGCAGTCTGTTCTTGGTCTTAATGTTACTTTATTCAGGAGATGTACTGCTATTCTCGTTGCCTCTGTCGAAAACCTTGCATGAAGATTAGCTTCCAGCAACAATGTTCTGCCCATTTCAATGATAGCTCTATTCTTTCTTTCAACAACTCCGTTTTGTTGTGGAGTTCTTGCTGCTGACAGTTGATGCTAAATCCCATGTTTGTTCAGATATCTCTCAAAGGCTTCATTTGTAAACTCAGTACCCTGATCAGATCTTAGAATCTTAATCTTTCGACCACAGTCATTTTCAGCCATTCTTCTATACTTCTTGAAACAGTCCAGAGCTTCTGTCTTGTGCTTCAAATACATAATGCAGGTTCTCCTGGTGAAATCATCCACAAATAGAATGAAATACCTTTCACCATTGAGTCCCTTGTTTCTCATTGGTCCACACAGGTCTATATGCACAATATCTAGAGCTGCTTCTGAACTATACTCCTTCACATGGTAGTGAAATCGGGCTTGTTTTCCATGTAAACATGCTGAGCAGACATGCTCTCTTTCTCTTTTAATATTTGGGAGATCTCTAATAGCCTTACAATTTATGAGTCTTCTCATGTTCTTCTAATTAAGATGTCCCAATCTTCTATGTCAGAGTTCATTTTCTTCTACCTTTGTAATATGACAGCTATGAGTCTTATTTTCATCAATGACATACAAGTCCCCATCTGTCCTTCTTCTAGCTGCTACTGTGTTGCCATTTTCTCTTTTCACCTGACAACCAATTTTAGTAAAGGTCACTTTATGACCTGCATCACACAGCTGACTGACGGATGCTAAATTGTATTTCAATCCTTCAACATGCAGAACATCCTTCAGCTTATTCTTTCCCCATTTGGCTGATCCTAGCCCCTTGATCTTCAGTGAGCTATCATTGCCAAATCTTACTTTGCCAGATTTGTCTTTGTTTACATCTGACAGTTTCTTCAGGTCACCAGTCATGTGACCTGAGCAGCCACTATCAAGGATCCACTGTCTGTCCTTGATGTTTGCTTTCAATGCAATCTTAGCAATATGAGCCACTTCTTTTCCTTTAGTCATGTAGACTTATTTTACTTTAGACTTGAAGCACTCACCCTGTTTTACTTTAGACTTGAAGCACTCCCCCTGAGATGTAGGCTTCATAGTCTTCTGAGATGCTATCACTTTGCTTTTCTCTTGAACTTTCACAGTATCCTTTTTCTTATTCTGCTCAGGAATAAGTACTCTTCTTGCACCGTAACGTTCACTGCCACACTTATCACAAACTTCCAAGTTCGAAAGTACAGCAAACTTGTTGCTTGTGGTAATGGGCTTTGAATTCCACCAGCATGAAGTTTCTTCATGACCTTATTTCTGACAGTAAGTGCAGAAACTTCTAACTGGTTTCCTTCTTTCCTTCTGATGCAAGTTCCTTGTGGATGTCTTCATCACAGTTCTAGGACTTTGCACCGGATACCTCCACCAACAGTGTCTGGCCATGTGTCCTTGAAAGATAAAACCCCACACTGCACAGTAGTAACAGTGACCCTAAAAGCTGGTGTTGTTCACCCTCGGAACAACTGAGATCTTCTTTAAAACAGGCTTGGCCTTGATGGTTGGTTTCACAGGTTTACCTTCTTTCTTGAGGGGCACCCGAACACTTGAAGAAATGTATTGGATCAAACCTAGAATTTGGATGATGCGGATGAAACCCTGTGTAATTTGAGCTGAGATATTTTATGTTTACCCTAAGTTATTGTAGAAGATAAAACCTTAAACGGGATTTGCACTCAAAGAGCAAAGCAAAGGACAGGATACATAATCCTGATCCAGATCATCGTGAGTGTCATCAAAATCACTTAGTACATAACCAAGTCTTCATATGGAGTTAGGACCCTTCGTGCAGACTAAGAAAGTTGCTAAAACGACTAAGGAATTTGAGTTAATCGCTAAACTGAACTAAGTCAAAAGTTATGGAATGAAGATTCTGAGTCTACATCTCGCATGGAGGAAAAAAGATTTATTGCGGAGAAAGAATCTAAGTTTTCCCTTCTGACATACTAAGGAAAAGTAGATAAGGACCAAGGAGCCCGAGTCTCTCATTTAAGCGGAGTAAGGAAGACTTATGCGGAGTAAAGACATGCAGATGCAGACTAAGGAATCCGGACCTACACTTAAGTAGAGTAAGGACTTCCTGATACGGAGTAAGAAATCCATCACTTATTCCTGATACGAAGTAAGGAACTCAAGCGGAGTAAGGAAGCGCTAATGCGGAGTAAGCACTCCGAGCCTCTTGTTTAGACGGAGTAAGAAAGTGCTACCATAGAATAAGGATTCCAGTACTAAACTCACATGGAGTAAGTAAACACTGACACGGAATAAGGATCCGAACATTCTTAACACGGAGTAAGGAACCTTATCACGGACTAAGAAGATGCTGCTTCATTCTATTTAAGTAGTATTCAAGACATCAGCTTGCTGCGTCCCAATGAAAGATGAACTCGTTGAAGATCTAAATTGTCTTACACATGGAACGCACAGAGATGTGGATAAAGCTTTAATTGCAATTGGAATCAAGCGATGAAATTCAATACACTAATGATTCCAATATTTTGAGCTCCCCATCCACAGTAGTTAAAGCAGAAGCAATTTCTGAGAAAACCTTCAATCCTACATAGTGCTCGGAAAATGCAATTCCAAGATTGTCTCAAGGGATTGTCTATAAATACTAAACCTTGTGTATTTTTATAAAAGCGTGCGCGTACAAGTGTGTGAACTAAGAAATAAAGTTTATGTGCGTGTACATGTACAAGAGCTAGAGGATATTAATTAGCCAGTGTGTGTGTGACTGTAAAAAGGAGTGCTGTTGTAATCAGCTGGAAACGCTGTTCATTTTGTTATAATTTTCAACAGATAATAAAACAAGATACTCCCACTAATCTGGTTATCTTCCGCATTTGATTATATCATTTTAATCAGATTGAGTGTGGTGCCATCGAGTTCGAAGAAAATTTGAAAGAGCCTATTCACCCCCCTCTAGGCTCTCCGGGACCAACAAGTGGTATCAGAGCGAGTTCTACCTGCTCAACGTAGAGATCCTTACTCAACCATGGCCGAAGAAAGCAGCATGCTGTTCAACACCCGCCTTAACTCCTAAGGTGCTCAAGAGCCACTTCCCAATCGAAGCAGCAGTGAAAATATTGATCCACCTCAACCTGCTACTGCCGCTGCTCCTCAACCACAGAGTTCTATATACACTTTGAGTAAACCACCAAAGTTCACACCAGAGCTTTTCTCCCAATTGAAAGCTCGCATGAAGATGTTCATGACATGTCATGATCATCTCATGTGGCCATGTCTGCATCAGGAGCTTCCCATTCCGTTGACCATCGGAGAACATGGAGTGAGACGACCAAAGACTGATGCTGAACTTACCAATGAGGAAAGAGCCTGGTAGTATGCTAGTGAAAAGGCTCTTGCTTATGTGACATCATCTTTGGACTCTGAAGCTTTCACGGATGTCCAGGGCTGCGCAACAGCGAAAGCTATTTGGGACAAGCTGACCATTCTTTATGAAGGTAGTCAGTCCCAAATGCAGAACGTTATCTGTGCTCTCAGACAGAATTTTGAGAGCTTCAATTACAAACCTGGCAAATCCTTGGAGAGTATCTATCGGAGATTCGACAAGCTCATTCTGGAATTGAAAACTATCAATGAGCATTACACGCAATCTCAAATCAATGACAAGTTCTTTTGTTCCTTGCCGGATCGCTACTACTCAAAGCAGCTCCAGATGCAATCCAAAGACAACTGACAGTATGTTCCCCTCGAAGAATTATATGGAGAGCTACGGACTCACGAGGTCAGGTTTAAATGCACTGACCGAGATGAGAAAATAGCTCAGAAAGAAAAGGGGGTAGCTTTCAAAGCTACAGAAAATCCAAGCATGCTGTATGAGGATGATAAGGAAGAGTTAGGAGACTCTGACTCGGACATGGAAGAAGAAATTGCTCTTCTGGTTAAATCCTTCACACGTTTTCTGAGGAAAAGTAGAAAAGGATTCATAAGAGGCTCTTCCTCATTCTTAAGAAGAAAGGAGCGATCGGAGTCGACTTCCCAAAACTGCTTCAACTGTGGGAAACCTGGTCATTGGGCCAAGGACTGTAGATCCAAATCTAAGACGGCCGACAAGGATGACAAGGTTAAACCCCGATGCTCCACCTTAGACAATAGTAAGAACAAGAAGAAGACATTCGTCACTAAATACAAGAGTGGCTCGGAAGAAGAAGAAGAATCTTCGGACGACAAGCCAACAAAAAGGCAAACGCCTGCCTCATGGCAAATACTGAGGTACCTTCTATCTTTGAGCTCATGAGTAAATTAGAATCTCTCACTGCAGAACGTGATCATGAAAAGAATGAGAGATTAATAATTACTCAAATGTACCAAGATATGAGTTGTTAAGCTAAACGCCTTGAATTTACTATTTCAAAACTGGAAAAAGACATAGCTGACTACAGAAGCAAGGAGGCTTGGCATCACGACCTTAGAGCTGAAAATCATTTGCTTAATACTAACCTCACAGGTCTAAATGTAAATCTTAAAAGACTTGAGAATGAACTTGAAAAGGAAAAGGAAATAAATCGTAAATGGCTAAAATCCGGAGAAATAGCTTCTACGTTTAGAACTGATCCTGACGACATCTGAGTCAAACCTGGCCTAGGCTCCGAATCATCATCTTCCACACAAGCTATTGAGTGTCCTACGAATTTCACTCCCAAACTAACCAACCTGTATCCTGTTAGTACATCTAAACCGTTGGATGGTTTTGTTTCAGGTGGGACCATAGTTTACGATTGTGGAAGAGAGGCTTCTACTACTAGTCCCGAAGTAGTAGCACACATACCCAACGATGAAGGGAAGGCTACTGCAGTTAAAGCCGAAACTGTAGCACCCAGAAAGAAAGGAAAGGCTAAGGCTGACGCTACTAGGGCCAAGAGCGCGTCACCTGTTCGCAGACGATTAGGCCATAGGGAACAGACTAGGAAAACTGTTAAAACTTAGAAACCTGTATCCCCTGTTGTCTCTCCACATCATAGTGTTTGCTCAATCTGTAGAAAGATAGGTCATTATCATTATGAATGTTAGAGTTTATCTGATGACTGGTTATGTACACAAAGTTTGATTAATAAAAATCAGTTCATCAAAAAGAGTTCATCTGGCACACCTAAATCTAAACCTCAAAGAAGTAACTCTCCCAAGAAAACCCATATTAAAGAAGCAACTAATACGGAAAAAGTTAAGTCAACTTGGAAAGTCAAAGTTCCTAACAAAGTTAAATCCGGACTAGTTGACACTTCTACTGCTTCTCCTAACCGCCCGAAACAAGTTTGGGCACCAAAAGTGTAATCTATTATCTTGCAGGAGCATCTCTAGAATTCACTCCCAGCCCACTTGAAGTTAAAAATCAATCAAAGCAAGTGGATACTCGATAGCAGATGCTCCGTGCATATGACGGGTGAAAAGTCTTTGCTCGTAGATATTACTGACAAACGAGGACCATCCATATCACATGGTGACAATAGTAAAGGTAAAACTTTGGGGTATGACACTTTAACCAACAGTTGTGTATCAATCACTAAAGTTGCACTAGTCGAAGGTTTGAAGCATAATCTGCTGAGTGTCAGTAACTTATGCGACAAGGGGTTCACTGTTTCCTTCTTGTCCAATACCTGCTCAGTTAGGGATAACTTATCCAGAGATATTAAGTTATCCGGATTAAGAGATAGGGACATATATTCAGTGGTCTTAAGAAATAATTCTTCTGACCCTGTATGCTTCCTCACTAAAGCATCAGATGAAGATAGTTGGCTATGACATAATCGTTGTGCACATTTAAATTTTAAGACTTTGTCTAAATTAGCGTCGCTTGACTTGGTCACTGGTTTGCCCAAACACAAATACTCTAGAGAGACTCTCTGTCGAGAATGTTAACTTGGCAAACAGACCAAACATAGTTTTAAGAGCAAATCAGTTAATTCCATATCTGCTCCTCTACAACTTCTTCATATGGACCTCTGTGGTCCCATTTCCGTAGCTTCTCTTGTCGGTGCGAGATATACCCTAGTGGTTATCGATGATTTCACTAGGTATACATGGGTGATGTTCCTGAAATCGAAGGATCAAACCTTTGAGCATCTAATAGATCTTTTCAACTGGATAAGCAACTCACAAGGACTGAGCATTAAATGCATCTGGAGTGATCATGGTACAGAATTTGATTTTTTAGATAAGAGATCCTATTGTTCTGAACAAGGCATTCAGCACGACTTCTCTGCGCCCAGAACTCCCCAACAAAATGGAGTTGTTGAGCGTAAAAATCGCACTTTAGTCGAGGCTAGTAGATTATTGTTAGCAGGGGCAAAACTTCCTCTCAGTCTATGGGCTGAAGCTGTGTTCATTGCCTGCTACGTTCAGAACAGAACTCTAATAAATAAATTTACCATGAAAACACCCTATGAGATGTGGAGAGGACGAAAGCCCTCAATTTCACATTTCAGAACTTTTGCGTGTACTTGCTATGTACTAAATAATGGCAAAGAAGCCCAGAGCAAATTTGAGCCAAAATCTGATGATGGGATCTTTGTCGGGTATTCCTTACACAGCAAAGCTTATCGCATCTTTAATAGAAAACTTTTTAAGGTTGAAGAATCTGTCCATGTGACATTTGATGAAGCTAATCTGGATTGGTCAAGAATTGGATCTACAAGTTCAAATGTGTAGGACCAAGATAATAACATCGACTATTCACAATTTATGAATATTCCTGCCACTCCTACAGACCAACCATGTATCGCCGTTGAAGCACAAAGAAATGCTATAGATAATGCTTCTGATGAATTGGACTCTGGATTTGTTTTCAACTCTGGACATATTGATGCAGATATCCAAAATTCTGGAGCTACTCCTAGTCCTTCCAGACCAGTTAATACTGAAAGCAATAGTGCCGAAGAACCACCGAGTACTTCTGAACCTGTTAATGCGGAAATAACTGATCCAGAAGAAGTTCAACCAGTGGACGAACCTGAACCACCTAGTCTGGCTGAGCTTCAAATTATTGAGGATCCACCATCACATGCACAGATTTACAGGTGGACTCGAAATCACCCTTCAGATCAAGTGATTGGTGATCCTACTGTTGGTGTAAGAACAAGGGCTGCAACCTCCAACATGTGTCTCTATTCATGCTTCCTTTCACAAATAGAACCAAAAGTTGTAGATGAAGCCCTTCAAGATTCAAACTGGATAGATGCTATGCAACAAGAGCTTAATCAATTCCAAAGAAATGAAGTGTGAAATGAGCCTTAGTACCAAAGCCAATATCCCAACAAGTCATTGGAGTGAAATGGGTGTTCCGGAACAAACTTGATACAGATGGAATAGTAATCTGGAACAAAGCCATATTGGTAGCAAAAGGTTATCGTCAAGAAGAAGGCATAGATTATGATGAGACCTTTGCTCCAGTAGCAAGACTTGAGGCAATAAGAATGTTTTTGGCATATGCATCCTACGAAAACCTTTTGCTCTAGGTTTGATTGAACCCAAGGTGGAACATAAAGTCTACACTACAAGAAAAACAAGATTTGGCGACACTTTTTTTAAGGCTTTTGACGACACTTTTTTAAAATGTCATTATAAATATAATAACACGACACCTTTGAAAAAGTATCGTTAAATGGCAAACTATTAACGACAAGTGTAAAAAAGTGTCGTCCATTAATATCAGTAACGACATTTCATATCATATGTAGCCAAAAATTTACGTGCCCCTCCAAAATTTTCGATGTTTTAGGCCGCGCAAAATCCCTAACCTAATAATTTATGCGCACTACAAGGTATCAAGCTCTGGAAATTTTGGGCAATCTACAGGCGATTTCATTCATGCGGTTGATTTATGCTCGATCCCGTGGTTATTCCTACCGATTGTATATTCTACCGATTTGTGGGGCTTCTTTCTTGAGTGGCGCGCTGGAAGCTTACACGATATGCTAACCTAGAAGATCTAGGGTTCGGCGACTGCCTCTCACTTCCATCGTATCGCCTCCCTCTAGTCCAACCTCGTCTCCGTCGTAGTGCTCCCCATCTCGGTGCTCTGGCAACAGTTGGACTAGATAGCCTCTCTCCGGCCCCGGATCGTATAGCTCGGGCGTTGGTGACTCGTTTCTCATGTCCCGGCTCGTCGGCCTCTCTATTTCGTTCGTGGGCTCGGGAATCGTCACCCGCTATATCTCCGGCCAGCTTGCCACTTCTTGGTGAAGGTTCTTCAAGTGTCACCTCTCTGTTGGCGTCATTGTTTGCTTTGCAGTATATATATTAACCATATCAATTTCATTTATTTATTTTAATTATATAGTGTTACCTTCAACAGAGAACTTGAATGGGTTTTCGGTTGTTAGTTCTGGTGCCAAATTGTTTGATGGGGGCATAATCCAAGTTGTACAATCCTATGAACGGGAAATGGGATTGACCCACTTCAGGTTGTTGTCAAGATTGCGGTGTGGAGATATAGGCAGTGTCACGCCCCGGATTTCCAACCCGAGGAAACCGGTACGTGACTCCCCTTTTACCCACACGGAGGGCAAAGGGGTTAGGATACAAATCAAGAATTTAACATTTTAAACATTCACAACACATTCAAGAGAAATAAAGTCCATCAAAGCAGTCCACAAACCAAATCAGTCTTTATTACAACGTCCTCTTTTCAATCCATCCCCATTGGGGTTACATCAGTTCCCATAAAAATAACATAAACAGTAAAGTAAATAAGGCCTTCCACCTTGGGGTCCCACCTAACGCCTGTAGGTTCCTGTAAAGAAAACAACATGGTAGGAGGGGTGAGCAACCACAGCTCAGTAGGGATCAAGTCTCCCCAACCCATCCCATGCACCTAATACCTACATGCCTTGTGTACAAGTGCTGTGTTGTGATACAATTATTCCACCAGATATAACTACAGGTTATAGCAGCAAATACAATCATACACAGGTTGGTACATAAACACTCCCGGGCTTCCACAGCCACCGGGTTCCAAGAACAGTCCCGGGCTTCCACAGCCACCGGGTTCCACAACCAGTCCCGGGCTTCCACAGCCACCGGGTTCCACAAAATAGCCCCGGGCTTCCACAGCCACCGGTTTCCACAAAATAGTCCCGGGCTTCCACAGCCACTGGGCTTCACAAAACGGTACACACAGCCACTCAGGCATAAAACCAAACACTTAGCGGGCACACCTTCACAAGTGTATAGACCCAGTCATTCAGGCATAAAAACAAACACTTGGCATGCACACCTTTACCAACTCACAATTCTAGCCTTATTGGCATATTATCAAACACATACTGGACATTGTCACACAAATAGATTCACACATGCATTTTATCAAACATTTAACATGCACTGCCTACTCAATGTCAGAATCACACCAAAACGCCATTGAAGGCCAACATCCATATAGGAGATCACACCTATATGGATTACATATGTATATATAACAGATATAACCCATAATCTGCCCTAGGACCCTAGGACAGAGGAGGATTTAGGAAGAACAGAACCCCTACCTCAAGTAAAACGCAACAACACAGCACTGTCCCGATCCCACGTCGAACGCCGTCCACCCACGAGGCTTTGACCACCCACGCAAGGCGCCTGGCAGCAACCAGGAGCTCTCCTTCCCTCTCTCTCTCTCTCTCTCTCTCTCTCTCTCTCTCTCGGCGACGGGGTGGAGCAACAAACCCTAAACCTAAAACAGAGGGGCTTCTCCTCCTTATATAGACAACACAACATCAAAACGACGTAGTTTTGATTAAGTGAATCCCAGATCAAAACGACGTAGTTTTGATCACACAAGTTAGCACCTTTCCGCACCCATATAGGCCAAAATACTCAGAATTTCAACATGGTCCTTTGGAGAAAGATCATTAGAATGTCAAAACCAAGGGAACCATGCAAAAATATGCCTGCACGCCAATTTGCACGTGAATTCCCCAATTCACGTGCAACTCCATATGCACTCCAAATGCTCTCAAACTTCACCCCTAGCCTCCTTGCATCATTTAGAAGACAACCATACTTGCACGTGAATTGGACCCATATCACGTGCACCTCACATACACGTCAGTTTGGCCTGAAACTTCTGTGGTAGATAGAGGACATCATTCTAAGCATCTTTCCTTTTGCACGTGAATTCATTGGAGTCCATTCACTAGGTCAAAATCTAGAAAAACTAGAAAAACTCTACTCAGAAGGCAAAACTGTGACTAACTCAAGGTACGGGTCCTTACAGGCAGTGTGTATTTGTGGAGATATAGGCAGATGGTACTCTTGCCCTCATTAATACATCAAAATTAAAAATTAATTGCTTTCCTATCTTTATTTTTGATAAAATTATTTTATTATCTTTCTTGCACTTTCATTGATTTTAATTTTTGCTTACATTATATATACAGCTATAATTTCTTATTAGAGTGGAAATTGCTAGGATAATTAGTAATGGTGGGTTAATTCAATTGCCAGGTGAATTAGCAACGCTGGGTTAATTTGAGTGTGATCCTCAATATTGCTTTGGAAATTTTATTCTAATTAGTAGAATGTGATGATGTGCTTCTTGAATTTATAGGAAGACTTTTATGTGGTGATGGACTGGGCCTATAAGATTGATCCTTTGCATTGTATATCAATGCGTTGATCCTTTTCCCCTTACTTTTTTTCATAGTTTGTTGTCTGGTTGTTTCTCTGAGTACTTGCTT
Source organism: Taxillus chinensis (assembly GCA_023512835.1). NCBI lineage: Eukaryota > Viridiplantae > Streptophyta > Magnoliopsida > Santalales > Loranthaceae > Taxillus > Taxillus chinensis. The sequence goes on from CM042092.1 coordinate 35,180,348, forward strand.
CTTGCAGTGGATGGTTGGTGGGCTCCCCTTTCGGACAGTTGCTCTACTGATATCCTTGAACTCGCCTTTGATTAATTTCCATATCTTTTCCATTGCTGGCTTAGTTTAATGGTTTGTTGGGTTTTACTGGTTTATGTCAAAAGCAACAACCTACTACTGGTTTATGAATATCTGGTGACTGCTTCATTAATATCTACTATTATTTGTTTCAGCCGCGACTAGTGCTACTGGTTTATGACTATAACAACTATTATTATTCCTGATGACTATGGCAACAGGTCAATAGGTAAGGTGATTTTTATTTGGCTGCTGATTTGATTATTACATCCTGCTACTCACCGCTAGTATGCATTATTCCGGCTTCACAAAAAAATTAAAAAACAAAGCTTCTAAGATACTTACCTTTAATTTTTGCAGAGCTTGTTGAAGATATAGACCTATTGATTAGGGGGGGGGGGGGGGGGCTTAGAGATGCTTAATTAGAGGCTGAGACGGACATGATAATGATAGATGCCAAAGTTGTTTGCCAGCATGCAAGTTCTTTGCAGGCTGATATATATTATTGACAAGGGTGTTTATAACTTTAGAGAGCTATATTATGTTTGTATATGTTTTTTTCTTTTCAGGATATGTATTTTAAATTTGTAATTATTAAGTTGTATGATAATTTAGTCTTTATATGATTATATATATTCATATTATTTTTAAGGGTGTTTCGAGGGCTATATTGCGTGTGTTTTTAGGATATGCATTTTTATAATTATAAAAATGAATGAATTAATATTTATATAATATATTTCCGAGCAAATTTGAAAAATTAAATTGGTATTTGTATTTTTTTTAAATTTTCATTCAAAAAGACGACACTTTTGAAGTGTCATTATAAGTAAAAGAGGCGACACTTTTTAAGTGTCGTTGTAATTTAAAATAATGACACTTTTTAAAGTGTCGTCGTATTTTGAAATAACAACACTTTTTAAGTGTCGTTATTTTACCTTAAAATGACACTTAAAAAGTGTCATCTTTTCTTGTTTTTGACGACACTTTCAAAAGTGTCGTTATTTCTCTCAATTACTTTGACGACGGGTCGATAGATGACACTTTTAAAAGTGTCGTATTTGACCTAAGACGACACTTTAAAAGTGTCGTCTTTGACTGTTTTTGTTGTAGTGCTACAAGCAACGGAAAGCCTTGTATGGATTGAAGCAAGCTCCAAGAGCTTGGTATGAGACACTGTCAGAGTTTCTACTCCCTCATAATTTCAGAAAAGGGAAGATAGACACCACTCTATTTCTGCGGAAAGAGAAAGGACATTCTCTGCTTGTGCAAATCTATATGGATGATATCATTTTCAGATCATCAAATCCGAAGCTTTGTGATGAGTTTGCTAAGTTAATGACTGGCAAGTTTGAAATGAGTATGATGGGAGAACTATCCTACTTCCTTGGAATCGAAGTCAAATAGCTTAAGGAAGGGATCTTCGTTAACCAAGCAAAATACACTCGAGACTTAATCAAGAAGTTTGGTATGCAAGACATATCTCCCATGAAGACTCCTATGCTAGTCAGTGCCAAGTTAGGCCCTGATGTAGATGACAAATCAGTAGATAAGACAAAATACAGAGGGATGATAGGATCCTTGTTGCATTTTACAGCAAGTCGCCCGGACATTATGTTTGCAACTTGCATCTATGCAAGATATCAGGTGAATCCCAAAGAATCTCACATGCTTCATGTTAAATGGATATTGCGGTATCTCAAAGGGACAGTGAATTTAGGACTTTGGTATCCAAAGGAGTCCAACTTCTCTTTATCCGGATATTCTGATGCTGATTTTGCTGGATGTCATATCGATAGGAAGAGCACTAGTGGTACTTGTCAGTTCCTCAGAAACAGACTTATCTCATGGTTCAGTAAGAAGCAGAATTCCGTATCAACCTCTACTGCTGAAGCGGAATACATAGCTGCTGGAAGCTGCTATGCACAGCTTCTCTGGATGCAAAGTCAACTTACTGACTACGGGTTTAACATGACGTCTGTTCCGCTCTATTGTGACAACACTAGTGCTATTGCCATCAACAATAATCATGTGATGTACCCAAAGACAAAACACATTGAAGTCAGGTATCACTTCATCCGCGAATGTGTTCTCAAAAAGAACATATCTCTCGAACATGTTGCTATGGATGATCAACTTGCAGACATATTCACCAAGCCCCTGCCTAATGCAAGATTCTCTGAACTTCTTCTCAAATTAGGTATTCTTGACTTTTCTGCGTAGTTTCTAATTTATTTATCCAACAGTACTTCTTCAGAACGATGCATTGTTCTTCATGTTTAGTGCTAGACACTTACGGTTTATCTTGCTGATCGTACGTACTTATGTCATTCATCTTGTTTTGATGTCTTTCACATAACTCAAATGGGAGGATGCTTGCTTATCCGGATTGAACGTGATTTAAGTGAACATAATTAAGGATATATGAAAATGACCTTCTTTCGATTGCATGATTCCTTTTCCATCTCTCACCACATGTCTTATGATTTCTATGATTGATTGACATATCTAACATGCATGGTTGAAGAGTGAAATGGGTTAGCTTGGAATGTCTGGTGGAAACTCAATCGTTGCCAATCAGCCGTTTGAGTGAAGTTAATCAAGGATAGACAACAGTTTCTCACGATCCATGTTTAGAAGGAAATGTCTTAGAGACTCTCATGGTCTAAGGGGGAGAAAATGCTTTCTCAAATCATACAAGTAATACCCCCCGTTCAAAGTATTTGACCTCTTTCCTGGCTGTCTATCTGAGGGGAGGCATCCTTGAGAGGATCGCATCCAAATGATTCGCTGATCTCAGGGGGAGAGAATACTTTGTTTTATATTAAGTAAGGCCCCCTATTTCAGCAAAAGGCATGAATACAGGGCAAAAGAATGCTTATTATAAAGTAATGCCTCTCTGATATGTCTCGAATGTTCCGCCCTACGACTCTCACTCTTGGATCTGATTGGCCTCGTATTGTTGGATCGGCTTTATGGATTAGCTTGGCTGAGTTCTTCTTCAACCTTGTATCTTAGTAATGACAATCAATTAATATGTCATACATCATGTGTTTATCTATTCATTATCACTCATGTATCTTAAGCCAATTAAATTCAAATAGGCTTAATTAATCTTTGCTATTACCGTCAGTATGAAGGGTTAGCTATGTTGACCTATTGAACTTATGTGTTAGTTATCTCTCATATGCATTGATTTTAAGAAGTTGATCATTAACTCTTTTGTATGTGTCTAGCACTAATGTTCTATGCATAAGTTCTGTTCTCTTTAGTTCGGATGTTGTGTCATTTTCTTATCTTTTATCCGTACTAATCCCAACCTGTTGAGACTTTTGTTTCTTTAAGATTATCCTTTTTTTTTAAAAGGGCCACAGGTTCAGATTCTCTTTGAAATTTATCGATATATCTTGTCTAATGTCTCAGATTTGAAGTGTTGTGGTACTTCTAATTTTCTCGACACCAAGACAGCAAAGGAATCATCTTTTATCAGCACCAGTTCTCCATGGACTCAGTCTCTCAGTTATTCGGATATGCTTCACACGGACATATGTTAGTCCGGAAGAAAGTCAGTTCATTTCCTCATGCATCTTGGAACTCTCAAATCGCGATAAACCAAGTATTAGTTTACATCGCGTGTTTTTGAGGAGGAATAATGATGGTTCATTAAATGCATGTCCCGAGCCCGACAATTTGTCTTTTCTAATTCCGGAAGTATGCCTACAGCTGTCATTAATGAATGGTTCACACTGTCGCTATGTCATTAGTTTATCTGACGGCACTATCGCATCAAGTCTAATGACATCGGATTGTCAGGCGGATCACTATTCATCACGCATAAACCCAAGACCCACTGGCTTCCACGGAACTCGTCCTATTTATACTACACTCTCACGCGCAGCGCGAGGTTCACACTTCTGATTCTCAAAACCCTAAACCCTTGTCGCTCTCTACCTTCCAACGACATTACACCCTTCCTCTCTCTACTCATTCGATGGCATCCAATGCTCTCTACGGTGTTATTCCTGGCCACCTTGTCAACTGGGCCGGCATTCACGACCCTCCTGCCTGGCTTGAAGAGGTTCACACCTTGCTTGGTACCAGTAACCTCCTCGACATAGTTTCTGCCCCGATGGATCTCTTTATCTCCGACGTCCTGAAATTTATCAGATTTTCGACTCCAGTGATCAATCTATCACCTCTGGTGTTCGCGGGGAGTCTATCACCATCACTCCTCAGGTTATTCGTGACGTCTTCCATTTCCCTACCGACATTGACTATAGGCCGAGCGCTTCCACCATGGCTACTACCATGGGGTGCCATACAAAAGTGAAGGAGTACAAGTTGAAATCTTTTGAAGGACCCTATCATTGTGTGGCTACTATACTCAGCCGGTGCTTACTGGCTCGCTCCTCGGCTCTTGACTCTGTCCCATACGATCTGGTTCTAGCGATATACGTAGTGTTCGAGCAATTGCCTCTTGACTGGGGCAATTTTCTTTTTCGGGTGATGGGCCAAGGAAAATGAAATTCGTCTTTCAAATGGATTCTCTCTCAGATTTTCCGGCATCTTCGTCTGGCACACTTCCAAGACCAACTGGTGATCCCCTTCCCACAAAACTTTTATCTACGCCATCTTACTTCTGACGGAAAGCTCACCGTTCACCACCCTCCAGTCTCTCGTGCTCGTGCTATTATCTCGGAACATCAAGACAGTTCCGTTGGAGACCCAGCTGCAAGCTCGGGTCCCGAGGTTAGTTCTGCCCATTGGTCATCCCGCATCCGGTCTGTTGCTGCTCCGACACGCTCCCGCAGCTCCCAGCACAACGTCCATGCTGACCCTTCTGCCACTGCAGGGCCCTCTCAGCCACATTATCCTGAGGCTGTTTCCTCAGCCCATTCTCCTGCTGTTGTCCCTGCTCCTGTTTCCGCTACTGCTGTTGATGCTGTTGATGTTGCTGTTGATGCTCCCGCACCTATTTCTCCGGTAACAGTGGCTATTGCTGCTGTCCTTGTCGACATCCCTACCGTTCCTGCGGAGGCTTCTCCAGCCCATTCTCCTGATCCCACGGACTACCTAGACCATCTTCCAGCTGACCTACTGACAGACTGCTGGTTACGCTTCAGTCTCGCTCACATTACCGATATCCCTGAATCTACTCTCCGAGTGTACTACACTCAACATACCCAAACCTCGGAGGCTATGATTGTCTGGAACACTGCCCATGACTTCTTGATACCGTCTCTGCTCCAGGCCACACCTGCTGCTACTGCCTCCTCCGGACCTGCCCACGACGCACGGACTCCTCTCCCTGCTGAGGCTGGTCCCTCCACTCCTGCGGATATTCCTACTATTGACCTTTCCGGTCAAAGTGGATCTGCCGCCCCTGCTGCTGCTGCTGACATACCACCACCCTCTCCTGCTGCCGACTTCTCCGCCCTGCGCACACCTGCACCTCCTCCTGTGGGGGAGTCCTCCAAGGCCCCTAAATATAGTCTTGGCCGTGCCTCATTTGGCACCATTATGTCTGAAGCCGCCTTCTCTGCCTAGCTAGACCGTCTTGCGGAGGACAATCTTACACAGGCCCAGGCCATCGCTGTTCGAGTTAATGAAATTGGGGCCCAGATTCTTTTTGCTCTTTCTTGCTCCAATATCTCCATGGACCAAAAGTTTGAGATGATAGCCACGGCTATTCAAGGCTTGTCTGCTTCTGTTACGGATCAATCTCAGGTCGTAACTCGTCCCTCGCGCCCTCCTCACCGATCTAACAAACCGAGGGAGAATTTATCTAATCCTTCCACTACTACTGGTGATGCTCCAAGCAAGCGGCCTGCACTTACCCTTCCTCCGGACATCCCGGTACCCAAACGCAGTCGCTTCTCCGGATCATCCAGTGCCGCTCCAGCTCCTTTGATCTGCCCCAGCTCCTCTATTGCACCCCCCTTATCCTCTGCTCCGGCTTTGCAAGTCTCCTTCCTCCCATCTTACGCGGAACTAGACCCAACTAATGCAGATGGGAGCGTACTTGATGCAATGAGAGCTTATGCAAGCTCTGGTTCCTCTACCCAACAAAGGTGTTTGTCAATTTTGTCTCCTTTCTCTCCTGAAGATTTAAGTACCTAACTTTCAGAGAAAGGATAGTTCACCACTGAGGACATTGACAACTTTACCTTGGTGGTAAAAGAAGAGATGAGGCTGTTCCCTTCCCTGTACTAGGAAGGGCATCTGATTGATATCCTACCTTGTTGGTCTGACAACTATCTTCCTCAAATGGATTACCTACAAACCCTCATCAACAGAACAACTGAGAACAGTAAGCCATGGAAAAACCTCACAACTGTTCTCATTCCGTATAAGATAAGCTCCCCTCATCATATGCTTGCAGCCTTCTCAATCAAGGACAAAAGGATTGTTCTGCATGACTCGCATCAGGTTGTGGAACGTCGAAGGAGGAGAAGCCAACTTGAACCATTGCTCCGGACTCTATCAGCTGCTGTCAGATAGAGTGGCCTTTTTGAATCAATTGGTCAACCTTCTCTGCCTCCCAATGCTCTTCTCAACTCAACAATTCTAAGCAAAGGAGATGTTCCCCAATAGCCTGATGGTCAAAGATGTGGAGCCTACGTCTGCTTCTTCATAAAACACCATTTGAAGTATGATCCTAACTGGAATCATTTTTTATTGTGCACCAAGGAGCAAGCTAAGTTACTAAAGGAGCAGGCAGCAACTAAGATCTTCAAGTATAGTAAGCCTTATGAATCTTAATATAATATTTGTACTAAGGCTTATCTCGTACTATAGTTTTTATATTAGTGAAATTTTCTTTATCACTGTGTATATCTTGTTGCCTTACCAGATCAGATTACAAAGGGTTTGGCATATCCATATTGGGGGAGATTGTTGGATCAAACCTAGAATTTGGATGATGCGGATGAAACCCTGTGTAATTTGAGCTGAGATGTTTTATATTTACCCTAGGTTATTGCAGAAGATAAAACCTTAAACGGGATTTGCACTCAAAGAGCAAAGCAAAGGACAGGATACAAAATCCTGATCCGGATCATCGTGAGTGTCGTCAAAATCACTTGGTACATAACCAAGTCTTCATACGGAGTAAGGACCCTTCATGCGGACTAAGAAAGTTGCTAAAACAACTAAGGAATTTGAGTTAATCTCTAAACTGAACTAAGTCAAAAGTTACGGAATGAAGATTCTGAGTCTACATCTCGTACGGAGAAAGAAATATTTATTGCAGAGAAAGAATCTAAGTTTTCCATTCTGACATACTAAGGAAAAGTAGATACGGACCAAGGAGCCCGAGTCTCTCATTCAAGCGGAGTAAGGAAGACTTATGCAGAGTAAGGACATGCAGATGCGGACTAAGGAATCCAGACCTACACTCAAGCGGAGTAAGGACTTCCTGATACGGAGTAAGGAATCTATCACTTATTCTTGATACGGAGTAAGGAACTCAAGCGGAGTAAGGAAGCGCTAATGCGGAGTAAGCACTCCGAGCCTCTTGTTCAGATGGAGTAAGAAAGTGCTACCACGGAATAATGATTCCAGTACTAAACTCACATGGAGGAAGTAAACACTAACACGGAATAAGGATCTGAACTTTCTTAACACGGAGTAAGGAACCTTATCACGGACTAAGAAGATGCTACTTCATTTTATTTAAGCATCATTCAAGACATCAGCTCGTTGCGTCCCATTAAAAGACAAACTCATTGAAGATCTAAATTGTCTTACACGTGGAACGCACAGAGATATGGACAAAGCTTTAATTGCAATTGGAATCAAGCGATAAAATTCAATACACTTATGATTCCAATATTTCGAGCTCCCCATCCGCAGCAGTTAAAGCAGAAGCAGTTTCCGAGAAAACCTTCAATGCTACACACTGCTCGGAAAATGCAATTCCAAGATTGTCTCCAGGGATTGTCTATAAATACTAAACCTTGTGTATTTTTATATAAGCGCGCGCATACAAGTGTATGAACTAAGAAATAGAGTTTATGTGCTTGTACATGTACAAGAGCTAGAGGATATTAATTAGCCAGTGTGTGTGTGTGACTGTAAAAAGGAGTGCTGTTGTAATTAGCTGGAAATGCTGTTCATTTTGTTGTAATTATCAACAGGATAATAAAAGAAAATACTTCCACTAATCTGGTTATCTTTCGCATTTGATTATATCATTTTACTCAGATTGAGTGTGGTGCCATCGAGTTTGAAGAAAATTTGAAAGAGCCTATTCACCCCCCTCTAAGCTCTCCGGGACCAACAAAATGACATGCGTTAGATTTCTTCACATTCTTGGAATGCTCAGATTTCTGAATGCATTTGGTCACTCCATTGAGCTTGGAGTCCTTTGGATGTCTCTCCATCTTCTCATCATTTGCATCACCCTTTCCTTTCATGTTACTTGGGATCACGTCATTCACTCTATCCATTTCATCCAGTGGATTGTCATACGAAAAAGGATTGACTACCTTTGTAGGATTATCTGAATTGACAGCCTTTCCCATAACATGCGGTGTTGCTCTGTTCTTCTAAGCGCCTGATGTTGTGATGAGTGATCTGATCTGGGAGCTGCTGGAGGTTGAGGCTTAACTGGCTCTGTCTTTTGGGATCTTCTATTGAAGGCCTACCAGTTCTTCTTCAAGCCGTTGGATTGTGGTGTCTTTGGTGGTAAGTTCTGTGGTGATGTCATCACAAATCTTGATCTGCTCCTCTAACTTGAGCTATAGCCTGACAATTTTCTCGCAGAACTTCTTGGATTCCTCTAACACCTTATCCTTCTCACCTCTGATTTCATCAAGCTCTCCCTTGGCTAGCTTAAGCTCTCCCTTGAGCTGCTTTATCCTGCAACCTCTCTTGCGGATCTCCTCAGTAGCAAGCTCGAGCTCCTCCTTTAGATCTACTTCTTCTTCTACTGCCTCATCCTCCTTGGAGGCAGTGCTGCCATTGTCTACCTCTATCTTGGCGACAAAGGCACAATCTGATGAACATTCCTCTTCATCATCAGATTCAGTAATCCGACTCATGTAGTTCTTGTGTGAGCCCTTCTTCTTCTATGGAGCTGCTGGTCTCCTTGTGGAATTGCTTATTCGGAATGATGACTTCTTCCACTTTGTATCCTCTTCATCCGAGGCTTCATCATCCGAGTCATTAGCTTTCACCTTGCATTGAGATGCATAGTGCCCCCGCTTTCCACATTTAAAACATTTGAGGGAAAGCCCTCATTTCCCTTTTCCTCCAACTTGCTTTCTTGCTCCACTCTTTTTGAATTTTCTGGTGAAGTAGGCTACCACCTCATCTTCACCATATTCACTGTCACTGTCCTCTTGTTCGTCTCAGGACTCAACTTCCTTATTTATTTTTAATTTTCTCATAGCCTTGAAGGCTACTTCTTTTGATTCCTTGGCTGTGGGCTGGGATGTAGATGTAGATGGCTCTTCATAAGAGTGCAGCTTCATCTCGAATGCAGTCAGACTGTATTGCAACTCCTGCAATGACATTATCTCCAGGTCTCTGCTGTTTTCCAAAACATCCACCCTTGGAATGAATCTTTTGGGTAGAACTCTCAATACCTTCTTTACTATGGAAAAGTTCTTTTTATTTTTGCCATGACTTCGCATGTCATTGACAATTTTTGTTAATCGCACAAAGAACTCCTGTATACTCTCTTCCTCCTCCATCTTGAGAGCTTCGAATCTTTGAGTATACATTTGCAGCCTAGTTTCCTTTAGTCTGCCATCACCTTGATAGATACTTTCAAGTCTATCCCATAAATCCTTCGCAACCCTGCAGTCCATCACCTTTGCATATTCAGAGTCTGTGAGTTCCGATGTAATGACACTCAGAGCTCTGCCATTTAGCTCATAAGTTCTTCTTTCAGCTTCTGTGGGTTCTCTGTCGTTGGCTGGTTCTATATATCCGTCTCTGATTACCCGTTCAACGTCCATACTCATTGACATAAACACAGTCTCCATCCTCGCTCTCCACATCTTATAATTTGTGCCATCAAAGATAAGCACTCTCTTAGCGTAGTTGGAGCTGGTACTCGGTCCGCTGATTGGAATCTCCATTTATGTATAAATTAAAGACTCTTGCTTGGTCACTAAGCTGTTAAACCACAGATCTCAGACAACACAAACTTAGCTATGAGATCACTTCTCCACAGAGTGATAGATCTGCCTCCAGTGAGAACTAAGCTCTGATACCAATTGATATTCCCAGGTTGCAAGCACAATTATCTTTATATAAGTGTTTGTATACAGAGAGGGGGGTGAATCTGTATACTATAAAACTTTTCCTTACATTTTATGAGTAGGATACTTTGGAGAGTTTTCTTTAATAGATGTGGTCTTCGTTTGGGTATATATTAGTGTCTCATGCAATACAGTCACAAACAAGCATATATGAGAAAGAAAAGACAGAGACACACAATATACGTGGTTCGATCAATGTGATTTACTCCACGGTGGTGAGGGTGTACCTACACCGAGTCCAATCCACTATTCTCTTTTGATACAGTAGGGTCCAGCCCTTGTTACAATAGGATCAACTCTCTCTTCTATTCAATGCAAATACAAAAACAGTATTGCTCCAGAATTTACTCACTGTAAGAATCTGTCTTATGCAATCTACTCCTACGTTGACAACCGTTTGCTATGCTCGACCTTCAATCACTCCTATACCAAACTCACGATCTGTTCTTTGAATGAATGAGGAAGTAGAGCAGATCAATTCACTGTTATCTCTTCTTCAATCTTCCTCTCTTTCTCTCTCTCTCTCTGTGCTCTATGAACTACTCTGCGTCGCCTCTTGTATCTCTTCTGATACGTTTCTTCTCTGCACAAAGTATATTTTCGACGCTGTTTAAGTTAGGCATATTCCTTGCTTTTATAGGTCGGCCTGAGTCTGAAACCCTTCTGCTAGGGTTAAGCATGTTTCCCCCTTGATCTCAATCGTTGAAACATGTTACACCACCCTTAGATGACGTCCATGTGTTTTTCAATACTTAACGTATTCAAAACCGCTGCTTGGGTAACGACTTACTGAAATGGTGAACTTCCGCACGTTTCACTCCTTTATAGCGCGCTCCGCTCCTTTGCCTAGCCACAGCCTCGAAGATACTGCCTCGTAGCTTTTCTACGAGTCTATGAGTCTTCCTCTTCGATTCTTCGAGTCTGTGTCTTCGAACCAAGGGCATTTGATCTTCCAATTCTTCTGCTCTCTGGCTTCGAAGCTAGGTCAGAACCAATGCTTAATTGACATCTCATTCTACGAGCCTAAGTGCTCTACGAGTCTTCGACCATGTGGCCCTTCGAGGCTTCGACCCTGTTCCTCTTCAAGGCTTCGACCCTGTGATCCTTCGAGGGTGCTATGAGCCTCATGGTCTGATGGTCTATGACCTTTGAGTCTTCTGATCTACAACTTTCGAGTCTACGACCTTCGAGTCTTCAGATCTTCTGATCTACAACCTTTGAGTCTTCTGATCTTCTGATCTACGACCTTCGAGTCTTTTGATTTACGACCTTTGAGTCAGAACGTACATAGGTAGACTCCCTCTATGAGCTCACTCTAAGAGATCACTCTATGAAGTTATCCAACCAAGTACGGATCTTCAACCTAGACCTTCGAGCCTGTGGATTCCGTTTCCTGTAACATGTTGACAACAATGACAACTCAACCTCGCGGGAACAACAAAGACATTTGTAATTAAATTGAAATGATTGAATCATGGTGGTCACAAGTCATCAAACAACATGATTCTTTCAATGTATTACAAAACCAACTCAATTTAAAATCTTTAATTGGGATATACTTTAATTATTACATTCATTGCTATCTCATTAAAACAATACCATATACAACATTATATGAGTAAAAAATAAATAACCAAAAACATAACTTTAATTAAATTGACTAGTGTCAAAAGCTAACAATCAAATGTACACATCTGAATAACATATCAACAAAGATTTATCTATTACACTCATACTTCTAACATGGCTAATGAATGTTTTGGGTGGTAATCCTTTAGTCAACGGATAGTCTATCATCAGATTAGTACCAATATGGTCAATTGACACTATGTTTTTGCACTTCTTCTTTAACTAACAAGTATTTCAAATTGTTATGTTTTGTACCTTTAAGATACTTATTATTCTTTGAAAAGAAAATAGATGTAAAATTATCACAATAAAGTCTCAATGGTCTAGCTATACTGTCAACAATATTTAGACCTGAGATAACTTTCGCAACCACAATGCATAAACAGTAGCCTCAAAGCATACTAGGATTTCAACCTCCATAGTGGAAGTAGGAATAGTGGATTGCTTTGCACTCTTCCATGAAACTGCTCTTGCAACTTATAGGAACATATAACCAAATATACATTTTCTTGAATCTACATAACCTGCATAGTTTGAATCTAAATATTCAATCACCTCAAGGTGGTTGGATTTACTATATATGTGAACAACTAATTATGTGATATACTGTAGTGCACAGGTTAAGTAATAAAGAGAGGTATATTTCGACCTCGATATATTGATCCTAATATTCCCAAGATCCAAGCTAGATCGAATAGGTATATGGGTTTGTATACAGAGAGTGGGGTGAATCTATATACATAAAACTATTCTCTTTTAGTTTTAGAGTAGTATGATACCCAAAGGTATTCTACAGATGTAATTAGTGTTAGGATGGTGTCTTAGTGTCTCATGAAATATCAGATAATGGTAGGTATGTATGGGAAGAAAAAGACAAAGACGTATGGATTACGTGGTTCGATCAATGTGATCTACTCCACGGTGGTGACGGTGAACCTACACTGAGTCTAATCCATTATATGCTTTTAGTATAGTAGGGTCTAGCCCTTGTTACAATAGGATTAACTCTCTCTTCTTTTAAATACAAATACAAAACAGTATTACTTCAGTACTCACTCACTGTGAAGAACTGTCTAGCGTAATCTGCTTCTGCGCATTCAACTGTTTGCACTGTTTGACCTTCAACCACTCCTTTTCCGAACTTACACATTGTTCGTCTAATGTATGAGAAAGAAGAACAAATTAACTCACTGTTGCTTTCAATCTTCCTCTCTCTCTGTATATGTTGTACGAACTACTCTGCGTCGCTCTTTTATCTCTCCAGATACGTTTTATGTATTCTGTAATATCCGGATGACACTTTAAAGTAAGGCATATTCCTTGCTTTTATAGGTTGGCCTCAGTAAGAAACCTTTCTGCTAGGGTTAAGCATGTTTCACCTTTTGATCTTCACCATTGAAACATGTTAAGCTAGCTCCGGATGTTATCCACGTGTTTTCAAGTACTTAGCGTGCTCGGAGATGCTGTCTGAGTGATAACTTACTTAAACGTGGTCTTCAGTGCGTTTCACACCTTTGATTAGCCACAGCCTCGTAGATATATATACCTCGTAGCTTCACTGTTACTTCACAAGCTACCTCTGAGACTTTGCACGAATCTTCAAGTCTGAGTCTTCGAACCTTGTGAATTGATCTTCCAATTCTTCTGCTCTCTGGCTTCGAAGCTAGGTTAGAACCAGTGCTCAACTGACATCAATTTTTCTCTCTATGAGCTTTTAAACTTTACAAGTCTTCAATTTCGAGTCAGCTACAACAACATTCTACCTTGTGTCACATAGTCAGCCTTTATAGCAGCCTAACTCGTCACATTTGGATCGAAACCCATTGATCCGTTGTAAAGCAATTGTGTAGGAAAACGTTTAGTGGAAAAACGATTGAACAAAGGCAACAAACGATTGTATTGATTGTTCGAAAGCTTTACAACATAACTCCCTACATATAGATGTTAACACTTTTCTAGTTATGACACCAGGAGACATTATTTCTAACTGAGCATTAAAATCTCTACAACTCACTCTATAAACTAAGTTACACACTTTACAAGGGGGAAATACCCCAAAATAGCCTAAGTGTGGTAGGATAAGCCTCGGTCCGTGACGTTCTCCCCCACCTGATTTCGCAGCGTCCTCATTGCGTCTTCGATTTCCTCGAACCCGTCAAATTGTTGGATGTAGCGTTCGGTCTCCTCCTGGTACGCTTCAATCTCCTTGGAGAATTGCCCTAGATCCTTTTTCTTCTCCCAGTTTGCCTTTACAACCGGCCTGTTCTTCCATTGGACGTAGTACTCCACCCGGCTTGGATCTACGCGCCTTCTTGGCACGACTCTAAGTGAGTGCATTTTCTCTATCTCTTTGTTGTAGGTCTTGCCTGTTGATGCTGTTGGAGTATGCACCGCCCGCTGTCCGCTCGTATCTTCTAAGTCTTCATGGTAAGGCTTGAGCAAACTAACGTGGAACACCAAATGCCTTTGTAAGCTAGTCGGGATGTCTAGTTTGTATGAGACCTTCCCAACTCTATTAAGTACTTTGAAAGGCCCCTTATAACGGCGCACCAAACCCTTATTCAATTGTCTAAGTGCTTTGGTTTGGCGCAGAAGAAGTTTGAGCATCACCATGTCTCCTTCCTGAAATTCTATGGGCCTCCTTTGTTGATCCGCCCATTTCTTCATCTTCTTTGCCGCTTTGTGCAAGTATGCCCTGGCGAGATCCATCTGTTCATGCCATCTTTTGCAAACTTGAATGCCGTGGGGCTCTTTCTAGTGTACCCCCGAGTGATGGAAGTGGGAGTCAATGGTTGCTGCCCAGTTGTGAGTTCAAATGGGCTCTCATTCATGGACTCGCTCTTCTGCAAGTTATACGAGAATTGGGCTATGTCCAGTAACTTGGCCCAATCTCTTTGAATGGTACTCACATAGTGCCTTAGATACATCTCCAGTAAGCCATTGACACGTTTAGTTTGGTTGTCTGTTTGTGGGTGGAAACTTGTTGAAAAGTTTAAGTCCGAACCCATTATCCGCAACAGCTCGGTCCAAAACCGCCCAGTAAATCATGAGTCTCGATCGCTCACGATTGTCTTTGGAATATCCTAGTACTTCCCCACGTACTTGAAGAATAGTCGGGTTGTGTCGTCTGCCGTGCAGTCCTTCAGAGCTAGAATGAAAAATCCATACTTAGAGAATCGGTCGACCACTACAATGATTTTACTGTATCCTTCAGATCTTGGGAGACAAACAATGAAGTCCATCGAAACACTTTCCCAAGGTCTTTCTGGAGTGGGCAATGGCTCCAACAATCCTTCTGGCTGTCGATTCTCTATTTTGTCTTGTTGGCACACAAGACAAGTCCGCACGTACACTTGGACGTCCTCGTAAAGTTAAGGCCAGTAGTAGCTCCTTTCCACCAACGCCAAGGTAGGATCGACTCCAAGATGGCCAGCCCATCGCGAGTTGTGACATTCTTTGAGGATATCCCTCCTCAAACTTCCCCATTTAGGAATATACACCCATTCCCCTTGAGTATGGAGCAAGTTATCCCTTAGCCAAAATCATCATGTCTTCCCAGCCTTGACGCATTCCACCAAGGACTTGGCTAATGGATCGTGCTCCATTCCTTCCTTCAGTTTGTCCACCAGGGGGAATTGTGGTTAGCTAATGGCTGCAAGTTCTGCCTTTCGACTTAGTGCATCAGCCACCACATTATTTGTGCCCGGTTTGTACTCGAGCACAAAGTCAAATTCAGCTAGGAGTCCTTGCCACTGTGCTTGCTTCAGAGTTAAGTTCCTTTGAGTTAAGAAATAACTCATAGCAATGTTGTCCGTGTTTACCATGAACTTGGACCCTAGCAAGTAATGCCTCCACACCCGAAGGCAATGCATAACTACCGTCATCTCCTTTTCATGCACTGCGTACCCCGTTCGGTGTCATTGAGCTTTCGGCTTTCATATGCTATAGGATGCCCCTCTTGCATGAGAACTCCACCAATGGCGAAGTCTGAAGCATCGGTGTGAACTTCATAAGGTTTCGCATGGTCCGGCAGTGCCATCACCGGTCCATTTGTCACTGCTTGCTTCAACTTCTTGAATGCCTCACGATAAGCATTATCCCACACCCAAGTCTTGTTCTTCTTCAACAATTCCATCAAGGGTGCAGCAATGTGGGAATAGCCATGGATGAATCTTCTATAGTAGTTAACCAAGCCAAGGAAGGAACGCATCTCAGGGACTTTCTTGGGCGTCTCCCATTCCTTGATGGCTAACACTTTCTTGTTATCTATCTTCAACTTGCCGCCGCCAATGATGTGACCCAAGAAGGGTACCTCCTTCTTCGCAAAGTCACATTTCTCGTTCTTCACAAAAAGTTGGTTCTCTCTTAAGATTTGGAAAACCTGCCGTAGGTATGCCTTGTGCTCCTCCAAGGTTTTGCTGAAGACGACAATGTCATCAAGGTACACCACGACGAATCTGTCCAAGTATGGTTGGAAGATCCGGTTCATCAACGTACAAAATGTGGCAGGGGCGTTTGTGAGGCCAAAGGGCATCACCAAAAACTCATAAGAGCCATATCTTGTGATGCACGCTGTCTTTGCCTCATCACCTTTGGCTATCTGCAGTTACTAATATCCCGACCGCAAGTCGAGCTTTGAGAACCATCTCGTAGCACCAAGTTGATCACATAGGTCGAATATGAGTGGGATGGGGTAGCTGTTCTTCACCGTAATCTTGTTCAGCGCCTTATAGTCAATGCATAGCCGCATTGACCCATCATGCTTGTTGGACCTCATTTTGTCCGGGTTGGACACACTAACCCCATTTTGTACATTTATCTGCCCATGCCATGTATCATGTAAATAGGCCCAGGGAGGCCCAAAGTGTAGAACTCTACTACCAGCTTTCGAAGAAGTCATGGCTAAAACTAACGCACTTGACCGAGCTCAATTCCGATCTAAAATGAAGAAGTTATGGCTAAAACAATTTTCGTGAGAAAAAGTCAAACTTGCCAAAAGACGGTCAACACCCCTAGTCAAATTACCCGAAAAGGTGACAATGTGAAATTCTCCAAAACATTGATTTAGGCGAATACGTGTCTTCCCAAATTATCCCCGCAACATATCCCATTTTGGCATTTTTGGTGGGGGTAAAAGGGTAATTAAAAGTAAAAAAAACTAGACTCGAAGACTCGTAGCCTTCGCGTCTTTGAGGATTGACCTTCGACCCTTGCCTATGACCCTCCAATCTGTGCCTTCAAAGGAAGTCCTCGGTCTACGACCCTCCAACCTGCGACCTTCGAAGGAAGACCTCCGAGTCTACGACTCGCCAATCTGCGACTTTCGAAGGATGACCTTTGAGTTTGAGACTCCAACCCGTTGACCGTTGACCTTCGATACTGTCACGCCCTGGATTTCCAACCCAAAGAAATCGTTCATGACTCTCCTTTACCCACGCGGTGGATAAGGGGGTAAGATACAAGGTTCCACACAGGATGTCACATCCTCCACATCAGATAATTACCAAGGCAATTTAATTAGCTTTATTAGATTTGAAACACAATTAACGTTCACAAAGCAAGCATGTCTTTATTACAATTAAATTTTCCATTACAATATCTCCTCACTGGGGTTACAAAGGTCCCACAAAAATTAACAAGACAAAATAATATTAAACAAAGCAATAAAGCAGAACTGTCTTCCACCTTTGTGTTCCCACCTAACGCCTGTAGGTTCCTGAAAAGTAAACAAAACACAACGGGAGGGGTGAGCGACCACAACTCAGTAGGGATCATGTCTCCCCACCCATCCCATGCTCCTAACATCTACATGTTGACGTGCACGAGTGTAGTGTCATGGCAATACTATACAGACAGGCCATAATCAACATTTATACACAAACAAGCCACATCAACAGGTACAACCATTTCCACAGCTACACAGGCTCCATAACCAGCCACGGGCTTCCATAGCCATCGGGCTCCATAACTAGCCACGTGCTTCCACAGCCACTGGGCTCCATAACTAGCCACGGGCTTCCACAGCCACTGGGCTCCATAAGCAGCCTCGAAGGCTCTAGCCACACAGACTCCAATCTCAGCTACACAGGCATACAATCAAACACATAGCATACATCTCAGCCACAGAGGCATACAATCAAACACATAGCATGTATCTCAGCCACACAGGCATACAATCAAACACATAGCATGCATCTAGATCACCAATCATTATATCAAGTATATTCCCCCCCCCCCGAAACCCCATGGTTTCCCACGTGATCCTACAGCGGAACAAAGCCTAACGAACCACAGACATTCCAACGGCCTCTAAGGCCCACTGCCTCGCAACGAACCCCGAGAATTCTCATATCCCAAACTCAATGTCAGAATCAAACGAAACATGCCATTGAAGGCCAACATCCATATAGGAGATGACACTGTTGGATCAAACCCAGAATTTGGATAATGCTGATAAAGCCTTATGTAATTTGATTTGAGATCTTTTGTGTTTATTTGATTGTTGCAGAAGATGTGTTATTAAATCCGGAGATGCACTTGTGAGAGCAAAGCTAAGGACAGGATACATAATCCTGATCCGGACAAGAGTGAGTGTCATCAAACACTTGGTAAATAACCAAGTCATCAATACATACGGAATAAGGATCCGAGCCTTTATTCGCACGGAGTAAACAAACTAGATGCGGAGTAAGGAATCCGGACAACTTACTCATATGGAGTAAGGAAGCACTAGTACGGAGTAAGGACTTCGATCCCTTAAACTCACCCGGAGTAAGGAACTTACATGCGGAGTAAGGAATTTACATACGGAGTAAGGAACTTACATGCGGAGTAAGGAACCACTGATACGGAATAAGTCATCCGACCTTTTAAGACTCGCCCGGAGTAAGGAACTTACATACGGAGTAAAGAATTTACATACGGAGTAAGGAACCTACATGCGGAGTAAGGAAGCGCTGGCACGGACTAAGGATTCCAGTACTAAACAGATACGGAGTAAGCAACCACTGACACGGAGTAAGGTTCCAAGCTTCATTAGCTACGGAGTAAGGAAAATTACACGGGACCAAGAAGATACTGCTTCAACTCAACCGCATTTAAAGTTATCAGCTTGTGGTGTCTCGATGTAAGACAAATTTATTGAGAACCTGAAGAATCTTACATGTGGATTATCCGGATATGTGGACACAACCTCAATTGTACTTGGGAACTCACAAATGCACTTATACTCTTCAAACCCAAGATATTGAGCTCCACAAACCGCAGCAGTCAAGGCAGAGAGATTACCGAGGAATAGTTAGTGCTGAACGCATTCCGGAACTACAAGTTCCAAGGTTGTCTCTTAGGAATGTTTGTATAAATATTCATAATTGTATATTTGTAAAAATCAGAGCGCGTGTGTGCATTAGTAAGAAAAGACTAACCCTGTGTATGCACAAGTGGCTTTATTTTTGGAGATATAATTTAGCTAGTGTGTGAGTTCATTTGTAAACAGAGTGTAAGAGAGCCTTGCTTCTATTTTGTTGTATTTATCTTGAGATAGTAAAATAAAATACTTCCACTATCTGGTTATCTTCCACAGTGATTCCATCACTTAACTGGATAAGTGTTTGTGTCTTAAGAGAGAGAAAAGAGTTTCAATAAGAGCCTATTCACCCCCCTCTAGGCTCCAAGGGACCATCAAGTGGTATCAGAGCAAGTTCTATTTGTTCTAAGTAGAGATCCCACTCTTTCAATCTTAGAAATGGCCGAAGAAAGCAGTATGCTATTCAACACTCGCCTTAACTCCGGAGGTGCACAGGAGCCCATCCCGAATCGAAGCAGTAGTGAAAATGTCGACCCACCTCAACCTGCTGCTGCCGCCGCTTCTCAACCACAGAGTTCTGGCTTTACTCTGACGAAACCGCCCAAATTCACACCAGAGCTTTTCTCCCAGTGGAAAGCTCACATGAAGATGTTTATGGTATGCCATGATCATCTTATGTGGCCATGTCTTCATCAGGAGATTCCAATTCCGATGACTATCGGAGAACATGGAGTTAGGAGGCCAAAGACAGATGCTGAACTTACCAACGATGAAAGAGCCTGGCAGTGCGCTAGTGAAAAGGCTCTGGCTTATGTTACATCGTCTTTGGATTCTGAGGCTTTCACGGACGTCCAGGGCTGCACTACAGCAAAAGCCGTTTGGGACAAACCGACAATCCTCTATGAGGGGAGTCGGTCCCAGGATGCGGAACGTGATCCGTACTCTCAGACAGAACTTTGAGAGTTTCAATCATAAACCGGGCGAATCACTCGAAAGCATCTATCGGAGATTCGGCAAGCTCATTCTTGAGCTGAAGACTGTCAATGAGCACTATTCTCAATCCCAGATCAATGACAAGTTCTTTCGCTCCTTGCCGGATCGCTACTACTCCAAACAACTCCAGATGCAATCAGACAAGAACTGGCAGTATGTTCCCCTTGAAGAACTATATGGAGAGTTGCGGACTCACGAAGTCAGGTTTAAGTACTCTGACCGGGATAAAAAAATAGCTCGGAAAGAAAAGGGGGTAGCTCTCAAAGCTACAGAATGTCTAAACATACTGAGGAATGATGATACAGACGTGTCCGAGAATTCTGATTCTGACGAGGAGGAGGAGATAGCTCTTCTTGTCAAATCCTTTGAGCACTTCCTATGGAAAAGTAGAAAAGGGTTCAGGAGACGCTCGTTATCATCTTTCCAAAGGAAGGAGCGACCGGAGTCCAGTTCCCAGGAATGCTTCAACTGTGGGAAAACCGGTCACTGGGCCAAGGAATGCAGGTCCAAATCAAAAGTGGCCGAGAAAAGTGACAAGGTAACTCCTCGGCGCTCCACCTCAGACAACAGCAAGAACAACAGGAAGGCGCTCGTGACAAAATACATGAGTGGCTCGAAAGAAGAGGAGGAATCCTCGGATGATGAGCCAACCACTAAGCCGAACGTCTGCCTCATGGCAAATACTGAGGTACCTTCTATCTCTGAGCTCCTGAGTAAATTAGAATCTCTTACTACTGCATGTGATCATGAAAAGAATGAGAGACTAATAATTACTCAAATGTACAAAGATATGGAAAGTCAGAATAAACGTCTTGAATTTACTATCAATAGACTCGAAAAGGACATCATTGACTTCAGAGGAAAAGAAGCTTGGTATCATGATCTAAGATCTGAAAATCATTTGTTAAATACCAATCTCTCAGGCCTAAAAGTTATAGTAAAAAGACTCGAAAATGAACTGGAACAGGAAAAGGAAATAAATCGTAAGTGGCTAAAATTTGGGGAAATAGCCTCTACCTTTAGGACTGATCCTGACGACATCCGAGTCAAACCTGGCCTAGGTTCCGAATCATCAACTTCCATAGCTCAAGGTACTGAGTTTTCTCCGGATTTCACTCCTAAACTAACCAACTTATATCCTGTTAGTACACCTAAACCATTGGATGGTTTCATTTCAGGTGGCACCATAGTTTATGACTGTGGAGTCGAGGGTCATTCGCACTTCCCAGGCGGTAGCACCCGTAACTAAAGATGAAGGGAAGGCTGCTGCAGTTAAAGCCAAAACTGTAGCACCCAAAAAGAAAGACAAGGCTAAGGCTGATGTATCTAGGGCCAAGAGCACGTCACCCAAATGCAATGGATTAGGCCACAAGGAACAGAGTAGAAAGTCTGTAAAATCTAAGAGACCTGTATCCCCTGTTTGTACTTCACATTATAGTGTCTGTTCCATCCGTAGGGAAATAGGTCATTATCACTATGAATGTTGGAGTTTATCTGATAACTGGCTTTGTAATCAATTTCATATCAATAAAGATCAGGTAAACAAAAAGGGTTCTTTGAGCAAAACAAAATCTAAACCTCGAAGGAGTATCTCTCCCAAGAAAACCCAAATAAAAGAGGTAGCTGAAACTAACAAGCTAAAGTCAACTTGGAGAGCTAAAAGTCCTAGCAAAATCAAATTCGTAAATGTTGACAACACTGCTCTCTCTAACCGCTCGAAACAAGTTTGGGCACCAAAAGTGTAAACTGTTGTCTTTCAGGAGTATCTTTGGAATGCATTGCTGGATCACTTGAAGTTAAAGATCAATAAAAGCAAGTGGATCCTTGATAGTGGATGCTCCGGACATATGACGGGTGATCAGACTCTGCTTGTAGAAATTAATGATAAACAAGGTCCATCCGTTTCATATGGCGACAACAACAAAGGTAAGACTGTCGGGTATGGCACCTTAACTAACGGCTGTGTATCAATCACTAGAGTTGCACTAGTCGAAGGTTTAAAGCATAATTTGCTAAGTGTCAGTAATTTATGTGACAAAGGATTTACTGTTTCCTTTTTGTCCAACACCTTTACAAGAAGAGAAAACTTATCCGGAGAAGTTAAGTTATCCGGATCAAGAGATGGGGACATTTACTCAGTGGTCTTAAGAAACAATTCTTCTGACCCTGTATGCTTCCTCACTAAAGCATCAGATGAAGATAGTTGGCTATGGCACAAGCGATGCGCACATTTAAACTTTAAGACTTTGTCTAAATTAGCGTTACTTGATCTTTTCACTGGTCTACCTAAACTCAAGTTCTCCAGAGACTCTCTCTGTCGAGAATGCCAATTGGGCAAACAGACCAAACATAGCTTTAAGAGCAAATCAGTTAATTCAATAACTGCTCCTCTACAACTTCTTCATATGGACCTATGTGGTCCTATATCTGTTCCGTCACTAGCTAGTGCAAGATATACCCTAGTGGTTATCGATGATTTCACCAGATACACATGGGTGATATTCCTGAAATCAAAGGATCAAACTTTTGAGCATCTAGTAGATCTCTTCAACTGGATAAGCAACTCACAAGGACTGAGCATAAAGTGCATCAGGAGTGATCATGGTACAGAATTTGACTTTTCAGAAATGAGATCATATTGTTCTGAATAGGGCATACAGCATAACTTCTCTGCTCCCAAAACTCCACAACAAAATGGAGTAGCTGAGCGCAAGAATCGTACTTTAGTTGAAGCTGGTAGATCCATGTTAGCGGGGCCAACGCTTCCTCTCAGTCTATGGGCTGAAGCTGTGTCCACTGCCTGCTATGTTCAGAACAAAACTCTAATAAATAAATCTACCATGAAAACACCCTATGAGATGTGGAGAGGACGAAAACCTTCAATTTCACATTTCAGAGCTTTTGGGTGTACTTGCTATATATTGATAAATGGCAAAGAGACCCGGAATAAATTTGAACCAAAATCTGATGATGGATTTTTGTCGGGCACTCATTACATAGCAAGGCTTATCGGGTCTTCAATAGAAAACTTTTCAAAGTTGAAGAATCTATCCATGTGACTTTTGATGAAGCTAACCTTGATTGGTCAAAAGTCAGTTCTTCAAGTTCTAATGTGCAGGTCATGGACAGCAACGTCGATTATTCGAAGTTTATGAATGTTCCTGCTACACATCTTGACCAACCACGTGGCATCAGCGAAGCACAAAGACATTATATGGATGATGCTACGGATGACTCGGACTCCGGACTACCATTTAGCTCCGGATATACTTCTACGGATACCCAAAATTCCGGAGTACCTTCAAGTCCGTCCGAACTAGTTAACACTGAAAAAAACAGTGTTGAAGAACCATCTAGTTCAACCGTACCTCTCAATACGGAAACATCTAGTCCAGACGAAGCTCAACCAGCGGATACAACTGAACCACCTAATTTGGAAGAGCTTCAAATTGTTCAAGATCATCCATCACATGCACAGAATTACAGATGGACCCGAAACCATCCCTCAGAACAAGTGATTGGTGATCCTACTGTTGGTGTAAGAACAAGAGCAGCCACCTCCAACATGAGTCTTTACTCGTGTTTTCTATCTCAAATAGAACCAAAGGTGGTAGATGAAGCTCTTCAGGATTCAAATTGGATAGAAGCCATGCAAGAAGAGCTGAATCAATTTAAGAGAAATAATGTGTGGACCTTAGTACCAAGGCCTAAGTCTCAGCAAGTCATTGGTGTTAAATGGGTGTTTCGGAACAAGCTTGATACGGATGGAATAGTAATCCGAAATAAAGCCAGATTGGTAGCCAAAGGATATCATCAAGAAGAAGGAATAGATTATGATGAGACCTTTGCTCCGGTAGCAAGACTTGAGGCAATCCGAATGTTTCTGGCGTATGCTTCATATGAAAACTTCATAGTTTATCAAATGGACATCAAGAGCGCATTCCTGAATGGAGATCTTCAAGAGGAGGTGTATGTTGAACAACCTCCCGGCTTCATTGAACCTAAGACAGGACATCTTGCCTACAAGCTTCGGAAAGCTTTATATGGTTTGAAGCAAGCTCCAAGAGCCTGGTACGATACACTGTCAGAATTCCTACTTGCTCACAACTTCCAAAAAGGGAAGATAGACACCACCCTATTTCTACGAAAAGAGAAAGGACACACTCTGATCGTACAAATATACGTGGATGATATCATTTTTGGATCAACGAATCCGAAGCTTTGTGAAGAGTTTGCTAAGTTGATGACAGGCAAGTTTGAGATGAGCATGATGGGAGAACTGTCCTACTTCCTTGGAATAGAAGTTAAACAATTAAAGGAAGGAATCTTCATTAATCAAGCTAAGTACACTCGCGATCTTATTAAGAAGTTTGGTATGGAAGGTTCATCTCCCGTCAAAACTCCCATGCTGTCGGTGCCAAGTTAGATCCGGATGTTGACCGCATATCGAGAAATGTGACTAACTACAGAGGGATGATCGGATCCTTGCTGTATCTTACAGCAAGTCGCCCAGACATTATGTTTGTAACTTGCATCTGTGCACGATACCAGGCGAATCCCAAGGAGTCACATATGCTTCATGTCAAACGGATATTAAGGTATCTCAAGGGAACGATGAATTTGGGACTCTGGTACCCAAAGGAGTCCAACTTCACCTTATCCGGATACTCTGATGCCGACTTCATGGATGTCGCATTGACGGGAAGAGCACAAGTGGTATATGTCGGTTTCTTGGAAATAGATTAATTTCATGGTTCGGTAAGAAGCGGAATTCCATATCAACCTCTACTCGCTTGAAGCGGAATATATAGCTGCTGGGAGTTGCTGCGCACAGCTACTCTGGATGCAAAGTCAACTTACTAACTACGGTTTCAACATGTCATCTATTCCACTCTACTGCGACAACACTAGCGCTATTGCTATCAGCAACAATCCTGTCATGTATCCTAAGACGAAGCATATTGAAGTCCGGTATCACTTCATATGTGATCATGTTCTTAAAAGTCACATCTCACTGGAACACGTTGCTACTGAAGATCAACTGGCCGACATTTTTACAAAGCCCCTACCTGATGCAAGATTCTCTGAACTACTCTTCCGTTTAGGTATGCTCGACTTTTCTGCATAGTTTCACATTTAATTTGCCCAACAGTATACTTACTATTAGAACATGCATTGTGCTTTTATCGAAAGTGGATGATACATACTAATTCTTAATGCTGATCATACTTACTGATTAACGGCTTCATGCTTCTGATATTAATATCAACTTCATTTATGGGAGGATGCTTGCGTTTCCCGACTGAAGTCATTTAAGCTAACATGATTAAAGTTTATATGATTTACCTCCTTCTGGTTTTATGATCTTAATTTCCACTAATCACCACATGACAATAGCATGTTCATTTAGATTACTCTATGAACATGTATAGTTGAAGAAATGAAATGGGTTAGCTCGGAATGCCTGGTGGATGAACACTCAATCGCAGTCTGGTCAGCTTCTGAAGTATAGTTTCCTAAAAAGATAGACAGTGCTGAATTCTACAAACCGGAAATGTCAACCGAGAGGATTGCAAAATCTATGGGGGAGAAAATGCTTTATATATTATTCTGTAATACCCCCCGTATATGTCTCATGACCTCTTTCTTGGCTGTCTGTTTGAGGGGGATCTTTTCATTGAGAGGATTAAATGATCTACGGGGGAGCAGTAATGAACCCCTAATATGTCTCGGATACTCCCTCCTCTAAACTTTTACTTCCGGATCTGACAGGACATGCTGTTTTGGATCAGAAAAGTGGCATGCTTGGATGTATTTTCTTTCTTCAACCATGCATTTTAATCGGCTAATCACCTGCTTACTTTTGACATGTGTTCGCTTCCACATTTTTCACTCATGAATCCTAAATTGGCTAAATCATATGATCTTTAATTAATCTTAGCTACGTTGTTCAGCAAGACGGTTTCACTATGTTGACCTATGTGAACTTGTGTATTGTTATCTAACATATGCCCTGATTCAGTAATATTGATCATTCTCACGTATGTATATGTCTCTCGCATGCTTAGTAATGCATAAGTTCTATTTCTCATTAGTTCGGATTATGTCGTTTTTCACTGATTATTTTCCCTAATCCGTACTAATCCTTGCCTGTTAAGCTTTTGTATTTTCAGTTCATTTCTTCGTTTAGCTACAGGTTCAGATTCTCTTTGCAACCGTATCGATCAATCTAGTCCATAGTCTTGGATTTGAAGTGTTGTGGTACTTCTCTTCTCTTCGACTTATTGACTGCAAAGGAATCTACTTTACTCTCTCGCCAAACTCTGTATACTACGGACACGGTCTACTTTTCATACGGATACTCTTCCTCGCCTATTATTTACTCTGGATGATTGTCGGTTCATTCTTCCGGACTCCTGACACAGTCTCATTGCGACAATCCAAGTCTTCCTATGTGTCGCGTGCTTTTGAGGAGGAATCATGATGATTCATTAAATGCTAATCTCGTGATGCACACACACTTCTCTGGATGACAACCAGCTGTTATACTTATTTAGTCATGTGGTCTCCACGACATCGTTTCATTCGGAGGCGCATCGATATCCAGACTAGTGACATCAGCCTGTCAAGCGGGTCCCTATTTCACTCGCCAATTCCTAGACCTGCTGACAGTTGCGAACTCAGTCTTATATGTTCTAATCATTCCTGTGAAGCACGAGTATTGCTCATTTCAAATCCCTAAACCTCTCATTGCTCCTTCCATCGCCAAGGCCTCACCTTTCCTCTTGTCCTTCAAATTTATCTGCAATGGCACCCAGAATATCTCTTTCCGGCGTTAATCCTAGCCATCTGGTTGATTGGAATGCTGTCTCTGATCCTCCGGATTGGTTTTTCCAGCTTCGCACTCTCCTTGAAGCCTCGCATATACTCAACCTGATCTCCAATCCCATCGATCTTCTTATCGACGACATCATTGAGTATTACCAACGGATTCGCTGCACCACTGATTCCATAACCTCTTATGTCCGTGGTGTATCCATCACCATCACTCCGGCCGTTTTACGCGCTGCTCTCCACCTACCTCTTGGTGAACCACAGCGCCCAGATGCCGATCCAATGGCGGCTTCTATGGGTTGCACACAAAAGGGCAAGAAATACAAGGTGAAATCCTTCCAAGGTCGCTATCGATGTATGGCGACCATCTTGAGTCGCTGCTTATTGGCTCGCACATCCGCCCTCGACTCCATTCCGTACGACCTTCTCCTGGCCATGTACGGCGTTTTTGAAGGTCTTCCAATGGATTGGGGGATGTTCTTGTTTCGGTTGCTGCAGAATGGTCCCAAGAACCATTCCTTCGGGTGCATCCTAAGCATTGTCTTCCGGCATCTTAATCTGGACCATTTCGCCCGATATGATGCTATTCCATTTCCTCAGGCTTATTACCGTCATTATCTTACGCCGGATGGGAACATAACAGCCCGCCGACCATCTGCAGCTCTCCGCATTCTCCCTGCCCCGGAACAACAAGGCAGTTCTGTTGGTGACACCTCCGACAACCAAGCCCCTGACATCAGTTCTGCACCCCGATCCTCCCGGATTCGGTCCGTTGCAGCACCCTCTCATTCTCGGGCCTCCCAGCACAGTGTTCGTGCCGACCCATCCGAGGTTACGGGGCCATCTCAACGCAGTGCTCCTAAAGCTGTTTCCTCAGCCCCCTCTGCTGCGGATGTCCCCACTCCCTCCTCCTCCGCTATTGCTGCCGCGGTTGATACCTTAACGGACCTCTTCTCCGGCCTCTTCTCCGGAAGCCCCTTTGCCTCCCCTACCTCAACCCCGAGATTACCTTGACCATCTCTCCGCCGACACCTTAACGGACCTATGGCTCCGTTTTAGCCTTGCCCACACTGCCTCCATTCCTGACAATGATCTCCGGGTGTTTTACACACGCCATACCCAATCCCCGAAGACAATGATCATCTGGAACTTCGATCACAGCTTTCTTACGCCGGCCTCCATTCCAGATGTGGCGTTCACTACTCCCTCCAGCCCAGCACATTCCACCAGGGGTCCTTCTCCTACTAAGGCTGGCCCCTCTTCTCCTGCTGCTGCTATTCCCGTGGTTGACCTTTTCGGGTCACAAAGAGTCAGCTGCTCCGGATGCCTCTGATGCTCCGGATACCCCTTCTGCTGTTGCTGCTGCTGATACTCCTGCGGACTCCTCTGCCCAACGCACTCCTGCTCCTGTTCATGCGGGGGAGTCCTCCAAAGCTCCGGAGTTGGTCCTTGGGCGTGCCTCTTTTGGCACGGTCCACTCCGACGCTGTGCTTTCCGCCCAGCTGGACCGGCACGCCCAGGCTCAAAGCACCCAAATTTCCGCCATCGCTGCCAAGGTTGATGCCCTCGGCGCCCAACTCCTCTCTGCTCTCACTGACTCCTCCACTTCAATGGAGCAGAAAATGGATCTCGTCGCCTCGTCCGTCCATTCTTTGTCTACCTCCTTCGCGGACCTGGCGCACATGATGGCTCGTCCTCCCGTTGCTTCCCGGCGATCTGCCAAACCGGGGGAGAAAGTGTCATCTGATCCGTCTGCTCCTTCTGCACCACAACCATCTACTCGGACTGAGAAGCGGCCTGCCACTTCAGTGCTTCAGGGAGTTAGAATTCCCTCAACCAAGCTCCTTTACTGCAGCTCCAGCTCCTCCTCTATCCTCCTCATCCGCAGCCGACACCTTCCTCCCATCATATGCGGCGTTTGACCCTTCTGATGCGGATGGAAGTGTTTGCAAAGCAATGAAGTCATATGCAGCGTCTTCTGCTGAGAGAAGATGTCTTTCTGAAATGTACCCTTTCTCCCCGGACGACATTCAGACTCTTTGTTTGGAGAAAGGACTCTTTACTACAGAAGACATTGACAACTTCTCGAGGGTCGCTAAAATGGAGATGAGGCTGTTTCCATCTCTATACACGGACGGGCACCTGTTTGAAGTTCTGCCGTGTTGGAATGAAGGCTCTCTTCCCAGTGTGGATCTAATTCAGTCCTTCATCGACGGAACTGCTGAGGATAGCAAGCTATGGAAAACTCTCTCAACTATCCTCATTCCGTACCGGATCATGACGCCACACTTCATGATGGCTGTCTTCATGATTCAGTCCAAGCAAATGATTCTCATTGACTCTCATCAGATAGTGGAGCACTTTGTAAGAAAGAATCAATGGGAA
Organism: Taxillus chinensis; assembly: GCA_023512835.1. Classification (NCBI taxonomy): domain Eukaryota; kingdom Viridiplantae; phylum Streptophyta; class Magnoliopsida; order Santalales; family Loranthaceae; genus Taxillus; species Taxillus chinensis. The sequence continues at coordinate 35,209,823 of CM042092.1, forward strand.
CCACTTGTGTCTCGGGCCGATGAAGCTGTGAAGAAAGCCGGTTTATATGAAGAGTTGGGTATCACACCCTTGGGTCCAACTGAGAAGCTGAAGGCGACATTCCGGGGCAAGAAGCAAGTGCCACAACAGCCGGATGGAGATAGCTGTGGAGCCTTTGTCTGTTACTTCATCAAGTCATTTTTGACTGTGGACAAATCGTGGAGCCAACACACTACTTATACGATGAAGCAGACAATGGAGCTTAGAGAGAAGGCAGCAACTATGATCTTCAAGTATAGTAAGCCTTATGTACCTTAGTGAAAATCTTGTATTAAGGCTGAATTGTACTTAGTTGCTGTTAAATGAAATTGGTTGTGATGTGTATTCTGTATGTTATCTTTTTGCACTGCTTACCAGATCAGATTACAAAGGGTTTGGGCATATCCATAATTGGGGGAGATTGTTGGATCAAACCCAGAATTTGGATAATGCTGATAAAGCCTTATGTAATTTGATCTGAGATCTTTTGTGTTTATTTGATTGTTGCAGAAGATGTGTTATTAAATCCGGAGATGCACTCGTGAGAGCAAAGCTAAGGACAGGATACATAATCCTGATCCGGACAAGAGTGAGTGTCGTCAAACACTTGGTAAATAACCAAGTCATCAATACATACGGAATAAGGATCCGAGCCTTTATTCGCACGGAGTAAAAAAACTAGATGCAGAGTAAGGAATCCGGACAACTTACTCAAACGGAGTAAGGAAGCGCTAGTACGGAGTAAGGACTTCGATCCCTTAGACTCGCCCGGAGTAAGGAACTTACATGCGGAGTAAGAAATTTACATACGGAGTAAGGAACTTACATGCGGAGTAAGGAAGCACTGATACGGAATAAGTCATCCGACCTTTTAAGACTCGCCCGGAGTAAGGAACTTACATACGGAGTAAGGAATTTACATACGGAGTAAGGAAGCGCTGGCACGGACTAAGGATTCCAGTACTAAACAGATACGGAGTAAGCAACCACTGACACGGAGTAAGGTTCCGAGCTTCATTAGCTAGGGAGTAAGGAAAATTACACCGGACCAAGAAGATACTGCTTCAACTCAACCGCATTTAAAGTTATCAGCTTGTGGCGTCCCGATGTAAGACAAATTTATTGAGAACCTGAAGAATCTTACACGTGGATTATCCGGATATGTGGACACAACCTCAATTGTACTTGGGAACTCACAAATGCACTTATACTCTTCAAACCCAAGATCTTGAGCTCCACAAACCGCAGCAGTCAAGGCAGAGAGATTACCGAAGAATAGTTAGTGCTGAACGCATTCCGGAACTACAAGTTCCAAGGTTGTCTCTTAGGAATGTTTGTATAAATATTCATAATTGTATATTTGTAAAAATCAAAGCGCGTGTGTGCATTAGTAAGAAAAGGCTAACCCTGTGTATGCACAAGCGGCTTTATTTTTGGAGATATAATTTGGCTAGTGTGTGAGTTCATTTGTAAACAGAGTGTAAGGGAGCCTTGCTTCTATTTTGTTGTATTTATCTTGAGATAATAAAACAAAATACTTCCACTATCTGGTTATCTTCCGCAGTGATTCTATCACTTAACTAGATAAGTGTTTGTGTCTCAAGAGAGAGAAAAGAGTTTCGATAAGAGCCTATTCACCCCCTCTAGGCTCCAAGGGACCATCAAACACCTATATGGATTTATATATATATATATATATATATATATATATATATATATATATATCCAAAAAGCCACAAATCGCCTAATACAAGGCCAAAACCCTAGGATAGATTCAAGGAAGAACAGAACCCTTAACTCTGGAAAATCCTCCTTGCTCCCATGCTAGATGCCGTCCACCCACGCGAGTCACCCCAACAGCTACAACCAGGAGCTCTCCTTGCCTCTCTCTCTCTTTCTCTATGACGACTGCGGTGGCTAACAACTAAAACCCTAAAACCTAAAACAAAGAGGGCTCCTTCTCCTTATATAGACACCTCAACATCAAAATGACGTAGTTTTGATTAAGTGAACCCTAGCATCAAAACGACATAGTTTTGATTAGACAGGCCACAACCTACCCGCATCCACACAAGACATAATACCCATAATTCAAACAACAAGCTCACTTCTCTCTCTCTCTCTCTCTCTCTCTCTCTCTCTCTCTCTCTCTCTCTCTCTTTCTCTTTTTCTTTTTTTGTTTTTTTGTTTTCTCTCTTTTTTTTTCTCTTTTCTTTTTTCTTTTTTTCTTTTCCTTTTCACTGGCTACATATACAATGATGTCCATTGGGACTTATTATAAATGAAAGACTAGGGTCAAAAACGGTACACATGGTTACATAAAGGATAACCTAATTGACAGCAGCTAATGACAAACGAAAAGAAAAAACAAAAAAAAATTGCAAAACAATGGGTTAGACAATAAAACCACACAACACATGCAACTACCAAATTAAAAGAAAAAAGAACTAACAATTAACTATTAGCTACTCCACAACATGGATCTGCCGAGACCTGGCACAGGAAAGCTCCCAACCCTTCCTCACTAGCCAATCGTGGTCAAGGTAAACCACACCAGTTCAAGCATGCACAAACACCAGGACCCCCAAACACGTATTTCACACATAGGACACAAAAGAAGAAACCTCATAAACAAAATCTTTTAAATCCACTAGCCAACCGTGGCCTTGATGCTCGCAATACCATTTACCACACTGCTCCAAACCAGTAAAATAGAGAGAAAAATCCTGAATCCAGAATCCTGATCCATCACTAGCCTAATGTGGCTATGAATATTCAAATAAAAATAGACCCAGATACTGAACTAGCAAAAGGAGGCTAACGCAGAAACGCAATACACAAACAGAAACAAACACCCATTACCAAACAATGTCCACACCACCAAAAGAAAAGCCCATACCAAAAAAAGAACCCCTCATGTCTGCCCGATAGTACAACAAAGAAGGGTGGAGAGAAAAGAACTTGAATGCCTCCTCATCACTAGCCTAATGTGGTTGTGATGTTCAAATAAACACAGATTAAAACACAATTCCACGACACAGATTCAACCCCAAATGGAATAACAAACAGATCTCAACAGAAATAGCATATAACGTGAAATACTACGTATGACCATACCAAATAAATTATAAATCAAATCTAACAAAAACCCAAAGCCAACCTCTATTCAATCACCCCTTTTTTCCTTCCTTGGGTAACCACCAGTGGGCTAGCGGTGAAGCTGGGATGTGCAGGGCAACAGCAAGGGAGACCTTATGGTCAATGACAACGTAGGGAGCAGCTATAAACGTGGTTGAACATGTCGTTAGGCGGAGACGCACCATGATTGGGGCATTCAACATCGGCTGGTTGGCGTGGCGTGTAATGACCCGTATTTTGGGATGTGAGGAGTTAGTCTCCGTTTTACCTTTTTGGGTGGAAATTGTTGGGTTTTAGGGAGTTTTATTTCCACACACTTTGGCTAAATCATCTTGTATGTTGATGAGCAAGCAAGAGGCAAAGTTTGAGCCCAATAGGGAGTGCCCGTGAGAATGCACGTGAGAATGGCTTTTCACGTGCAGTGATATTTTTGCATGGGAGCCTTCCTAATGTTGTTCTAAGGCTTGTGGCAAAATTTTAGAGCATTTGGAGGTGCCCGTGAGAAAGGCCTTTCTCACGCGCAACCTCCATTACCCTTGTTTTGTTGTTCTGATACTCTTTTGTTAAAGGACCATGGTGAAATTATGAGTGTTTTGTCCTGTGTGGTTGCAAAAAGGTTGTAGTCTGCCATCAAAACTACGTTGTTTTGATGCTGGGATTCATTTAATCAAAACGACGTCGTTTTGGGGTGTGGAGGTGTCTATATAAAGAGGTGAACGCTCCTTGTTTTAGGTTTAGGGTTCCCTTCTTTAGCCACTCCAGCCATCGCAGAGAGAGAGAGAGAGAGAGAGAGAGAGAGAGAGAGAGAGAGAGAGAAGGAAGAAGATCTTCTGGTCATGGTTCCTGCGGTGGTGTTTTCGTGGGCGGACAACGTTTGGCGTGGAGGATAAGGCTTGAAGGAATCTGTTGAGGTAGGGGTTCTGTCTTTCCTGGTCTATCCTGGGGTTAGGCCCTTTGTAGATGTTTTGCAGAGTTTCTATTATTGTTGCTATAATATTTATATGTAAATTCATATAGGTGTGACCTCTTATATGAATGTTGGCCTTCAATGGCGTTTTGGTGTGATTCTGACGTTGGGTGGGTAGTGCATGTTAAATGTTCAATAAAATGCCTGTGTGAATATGTCTATGTGAATATGCCTAGTACGTGTTTGATAATAAGCCGGTTTGGCTGGATTTGTGAGGTTGTAAAGGTGTGCATGCTAAGTGTTTGTTTTTATTCCTGAGTGGCTGGGTTTGTGCATTTGTGAATATGTGCCTACTAAGTGTTTGGTTTTGTGCCTGAATAGCTATGTGTACTATGTTTTGTGAAACCCGGTAGCTGTCGAAGCCCGGGACTGTTTTGTGAAACCCGGTGGCTGTGCAAGCCCGGGACTGCTCTTGGAACCCGGTGGCTGTGGAAGCCCGGGACTACTCTTGGAACCCGGTGGCTGTGGAAGCCCAGGATTGCTCTTGGAACCCGGTGGCTGTGGAAGCCTAGGACTGCTCTTGGAACCCGGTGGCTGTGGAAGCCCGGGACTGCTCTTGGAACCCGGTGGTTGTGGAAGCCCGGGATTGTTCATGTGTTAGCCTGTGTGGCTGTGGAAATGATTGTATTTGTTGATGTGCCTTGTTATTATACCTATTGAAATAATTGTATCACAACACTGCACTTGTACACATGGCATGTAGCTGCTGGGAGCATGGGATGGGTTGGGGAGACATGATCCCTACTGAGATGTGGTTGCTCACCCCTCCTACTGTGTTTGGTTTTTCTATAGGGACCTATAGGCGTTAGGCGGGAACACCCAAGTGGAGGGCAGTTCTGTTTTGTGGCTTTGCTTATTATTATTTGAGTTTTGTTGTTTTTGTGTGAGCTTTGTAACCCGGTGGGAAGATTTTGTAATGAGGAGTTTTATGTAATAAAAGCATGTTTGGGCACGTTTGTATGTTTGGACTTAATAAATATATGATTTTGTCTCTGAATATAAAATGCAAAGTGTATGTTGTATTCTAACCCCTTTATCCAAACTCGGGTAAAGGGAGGGTCACGTTCCGTTCTCCTCAGGTTGGAAATTCGGGGCGTGACAATATGGTATCAGAGCATGGTCTAGTTGGCCTAGGGTAGTGGGCGGATCAGGTTATCTTGAGTCCTTTGGAGGAGCCTGGAGGGACGTGCCTGATCAACACGGTCCTCTTGGAGCCTCTAAGGTGTACTTGGGGTAATCCAGACCAGAGGTAGGATTTGTATACATTGGCATTAGGTCACTAGTTGCATTCGTTGTTTGTGTGCTAAACTGTGATAAAGCTGTACATGTGGTAGGAAAGCGTGAATAACATGAAAAAGTGTGAACTGTGCAACTTTGAATTATCTTGAAATACCTTGAGTATGACAACAAGGAAAAGCCCTTGTTTAATTGAGCTAAGTGCAACATGGATTAAGCTGTGTGAAATGTGGATTTGTTGCGATGTGTGTAACATGCCTTGTGATAGTAAAATTGTTAACTGGGGTAAAGGTAGTGATACGCGGTAGAGTATAAATGTGTTTTGATGGTTGTCTTTCTTACTTCGTGTAGTAAGAATGCCACCGAGGAGAGTGACACGCGCGTCCGGGGCAGTGGCTGATGAGTCATCTGCCCATGAGGGTCCGGGTGCGGGGCAGTCCGCTGGAGGACATGCGCTGTTGCTGGCGCAGCTACGAGAGGGCATCCGACTGGAAGTCCAGGAGCTGAGGGAAGGTATCTGGCAAGAGGTTCGGGAGGAGGTGCACCGTGAGATGGAGGCACAGTAGGTGGTCCCACCACCACCACCACCACCAGTGGGAGAGTTACCTTGCGAGCGTGAGAGTTCGCTGGGCGGCGTACCGATTCGTATAGAGGATGACGTGGTGACACGGTTCCGAAAGGAACAACCTCCAAGGTTCAAGGGAGAAGGGGATCCCATGGTAGCTGAGCAGTGGTTGAGACAAATCAAGCATGTGTTTTCCTTTCTCCTACCCCGGGAGGAGGATAAGGTGAGACTGGCCATTCGGCAGCTAGAGGGGAATGCTCTGGAGTGGTGGTTGAGTGTCGCGGGGAGCCGTGCGGTGCAGTTCATACTATGGGAGGAGTTCTTGTAGCTCTTCTATGACGAGTTCTTCCCGGAGTCCTTGAGATGGCAAAAGAGGGAGGAGTTTGGCAGCTTGAGGTAGGGATCAAGGATGGTACCTGAGTATGAGCGAGAGTTCTGGAGCTTGAGTAGGTTTGCTCCCGAGACTATGGCAAAGGAGGACCTGAAGGCCCACAAGTTCACTTTGGGCCTTAGGCCAGCCCTTAGGCAGAGAGTGGCGATCTTGCACTTGAGGACTTATGCTGAGGTTGTGGAGACGGCTCGTATCGCTGAGAGAGAGCTGGATAATGCGAGGCAGGCCCATCAGGGTCGCCAGTTGGAGGGCGGATCTAAACGTGATTCAGGGCCCAAGAGGCCCAAGACCGAAGAGAGAGACAACAGTTCCTTCTGCAGCAGGGGACAGACATCGGTGCACCTAGGGGGGTCTAGCTTTGGCGGTAGCAGACAAGGAGGTCCAGCAGGAGGTCTCCCCAGTGGTTGTCATTGCTGTGGGGAGCAAGGCCATTTCAAGAGGGAGTGTCCAAAGAAAGACTGGAAATGCAATAGTTGTGGATGAGACGGCCATCTGAGCCGGGTTTACCGGAGTGGCAACAGGGGAGTTGGAGGCATGGCATCCAGCAAGAGAAGTGATGCCAATTTCCGTGCACTGGCAGAGAGACCAGCACGACAGTGGTAGGCTAGTCAAGCCGGATCGAACCAGACCCGACCCCAGGGGAGGCCGGAGCCGTAGCAAATTGAAGCTGGAGGCAGCCTTGGCAGGAAGCGCCCAGTGAGTGAGCCGACCGGTGGCATAGGCCAAGGGAGGGTATTTACGCTGGAGGCGACGTACCAGGAGGAGGCTGAGCTACCACCCCCAGTGGCGGAGGTAGAGCAGGACCATCGTTGGTTGGAGGTACCCTTTTGATCTCTCGTACATTAGCTTCTATTCTTTTCGATACGAGTGCATCATGTTCTTTTATTGCTGAGCTTGTAATAGATAGCTTAGGGTTAGTTTGTGTGGAGGCAGCGAGACCCCTAGTTGTTGAGTCTCCAGTAGGAGGTATGATTGAGGTGCGACGTGTTTGTCGTGACTGTGTGTTAACCATAGGAGATGTGGAGCTAAGTTTTGACTTGCATGTAATGCCGTTGCGTACTTTTGACCTGATCTTGGGTATGGATTGGTTTATGGCTTTCCAGGCCAAGATAGATTGTTATCGGCGGCGTGTATCCTTCGTGACACCTGCAGGGACCTCTTGCACCCTGCAGGGGGAGTGGGACTGTGAGGCGAGTCGAGCTGGGCCAGTGTTGGACCAGTGGGGTGCCATTACCCACAGGTTGGCAGCCCTGACCTTTGCTGAGGAAGGGAAAGTGGAAAAGAGAGTGTGGCCAGCTGTCGTTGACCAATTTCAGGATGTCTTTCCTGACCAGTTAAGGAGTCTACCTCCTAAAAGAAGTGTGGAGTTCACCATTGAGTTGATATCGGGGACTGGTCCAATTTCCCAAGTGGCTTACCGTATGGGGCCAGCAGAGTTGAGGGAGCTATAGAGGCAAATAGAGGAGTTGGTGGACCAGGGGTATATCAGACCGAGTACCTCACCTTGGGGTGCTCCGGTGCTTTTTGCAAAGAAGGCAGATGACACGCTACGCCTTTGCATCGACTATAGGAAGCTGAATTCGGTGACTGTGAAGAACAAGTATCCGTTGCCTCGGATAGATGACTTGTTTGACCAGTTGAGTGGAGCCCGGTGGTTTTTCAAGATAGATCTACGGTCGGGGTATCATCAGTTGAGGGGTTGGGAGGGGGACATCCCTAAGACTGCTTTTCAGTGCAGGTATGGACACTATGAGTGGGTAGTGATGCCTTTCGGGCTCACTAATGCACTAACAGTGTTCATGCATTTGATGAACAAGGTCTTTGCTCCATATTTGGATTCCTTTGTGGTGGTGTTTATAGACGATATTCTAGTGTATTCCAAGACGGAGAGGGAGCATGTGGAGCATTTGGCAACAGTGTTGCAAACCTTGAGGGACCAGCAGTTATTTGCTAAATTTAGCAAATGTGAGTTTTGGATGCAGGAGGTTCACTTCCTTAGCCATGTGGTGTCCGCTGAGGGAGTTAGGGTGGACCCAGCCAAGATTGAGGTTGTGGCATCATGGGAGAGGCCAACCAATGTTTTTGAGATTCGTAGCTTTCTTGGCTTGGCAGGGTATTACCGTCGTTTTGTAGAGGGATTCTCCCATTTGGCAGCTCCTATGACGGCGTTAACCCGGAAGGGAGTGAAGTTTGAGTGGACTGACAAGTGTCAGCAGGCGTTTGAGGCTCTCAAAACCCGTTTGACCACTGCACCGGTGTTGAGGCTACATCGGGAGGATATCCCATATAATGTATATTGTGATGCGTCCAGGGTTGGTTTGGGGTGTGTGCTTATGCAGGAGCACAGTGTGGTAGCTTATGGGTCTAGGTAGCTGAAGCCTCATGAGCAGAATTACCCTACCCATGATCTTGAGTTGGTGGCGGTCATCATTGCCTTGAAGAGTTGGCAACATTACCTTTTGGGGGAGAAGCTCATAGTGTTTTTTGATCACAAGAGCCTTCAGTACAACTTTACTCAGAAGGACTTGAATTTGAGGCAGAGGAGATGGGTGGAGTATTTGCAGACCTTTGACTTTACTCTGGCCTATACCCCGGGCAAGGGTAATGTTGTGGCTGGCGCGTTGAGCAGAGAAGGGAAAGCTGAGGTGGCCATTAGAGAGTGGAAGCTGATGAAGCAATTGGCGATGTTGCAGTTGCAGCCTGTTGTTCGTGATGGTGGGATAGTTCTGAGTCCTTTAGTTGTTGTGCCTGAGTTGTACTAGTGAGTCCGGGAGGGACAATTGGGTGACATTGAGTGTGAGGTTCTCCGTGCCCGTATTGAGGCTGGTGAGCTATCTATGGATTGGACAGAGGGTCCTGAGCATGAGTTGTCTTTTCAGGGGCGGCTAGTAGTGGCTTCTTCTTTCCGGGACGAGGTGATGAGGGAGTTTCATCAGTCTAGGCTTGCCGTGCACCCAGGGGGTACGAAGATGTATCATGCACTTCGGGAACATTTTTGGTGGAATGGGATGAAACGTGATGTAGCTGCTTTTGTTTCAAGGTGCCTCACTTATCAACAAGTGAAGGCTGAGCACTAGAGGCCGGCGGGCATGTTACAGCCGTTGCCAATAGCCGAGTGGAAGTGGGACCACATAGCGATGGACTTTGTAACTAGACTTCTACCCACCGCTGGGCGGAAGGACATGATATGGGTGATTGTGGACCGGCTGACTAAGTCGGCCCATTTTCTTGCTGTCCGCAAGCGGGATTCCATCGGGGCCTTAAGTCAGCTGTATGTGAATGAGGTGGTGAGACTGCATGGGGTGCCATCATCGATTGTGTCCGATAAGGATTCGCAGTTTACTTCTCATTTTTGGGCAGGCTTGCAGGAGGCTATGGGGACAAAGCTTAACTTGAGTACAACCTTTCACCTTGAGACTGATGATCAGACGGAGAGGACGAATCAAACTTTGGAGGACATGGTGAGGGCCTATGTACTAGATTTTGGGGGTTTGTGGGCAACTCACCTTCCTTTGGTGGAGTTTGCCTACAATAACAGTTATTAGGCGTCCATTGGGATGGCTCCTTTTGAGGCATTGTATGGGCGGCCGTGTCGATCACCTTTGTGTTGGACCGAGGTGGGGGAGACAACTCTATTAGGACCACAGTTGGTTCAAGAGGCTACTGAGAAGGTCATGTTGATTCGTCAGCACTTGTTATCAGCCCAGACTCGACAGAAATCTTATGCAGATTAGCGGCGGCGACCTTTGGAGTTTTCTGTGGGCGATCATGTGTTTCTCCATGTCTCTCCATGACGTGGACATCGGCGGTTTGGGAGAGGTTCTAAACTATCTCCCCGGTTTATTGGTCCTTTTGAGGTTATAGCTCATGTGGGGCCTGTAGCTTACCAGTAAGCATTGCCACCGCGATTGAGTCAGGTGCACAATGTGTTCCACGTGTCCCAGTTGAGGAAGTATCATCCTGACCCCACTCATGTGATAGATTGGGGGACTTTGGACATTGGGGATGACATGTCCGTTGTTGAGGCCCCTATCCGTATACTAGATCAACAGGAGAAACTTCTGCAGGGTCGTTCTATTCCTTTGGTTCGCGTACTATGGCAGCACCGTGGCATTGAGGAGGAGACTTGGGAACGGGAGTCTTTGATGCGTGAGCAACACCCAGAGTTGTTCGAGGACGAACACTCTTAAGGGTGGAGGGGTGGCTATTGGCTGGTGTATTTGTATTTCGTTTTGACTTTTGACTTTTATTTATATTGAATGTGCGAATGAAATGTGCTTGAGATGTGTATTTGTGACATGTGGATGTGTTTCCATGGATTGTGATGCATGTGGTTATGGACTGTGGTGGCACTGTGTTATGAGCTATTGTGTGCAATGTGCGGTGTATGATCCATTTGGTTGTTGTGGCTTGCTGTGTTTGTTTTCCTTGCATGTTGTTTCTTTTCGAGGACGAAAAGTCTTAAGGGGGAGAGGATCTAATGACCCATATTTTGGGATGTGAGGAGTTAGTCTCAGTTTTGCCTTTTTGGGTGGAAATTGTTGGGTTTTAGGGAGTTTTATTTCCACACACTTTGGCTAAATCATCTTGTATGATGATGAGGAAGCAAGAGGCAAAGTTTGAGCCCAATAGGGAGTGCCCGTGAGAATGCACGTGAGAATGGCTTTCCACGTGCAGTGATATTTTTGCATGGGAGCCTTCCTGATGTTGTTCTAAGGCTTGTGGCAAAATTCTAGAGCATTTGGAGGTGCCCCCGAGAAAGGCCTTCCTCACGTGCAACTTTCATTACCCTTGTTTTGTTGTTCTGATACTCTTTTGCTAAAGAACCATGGTGAAATTATGAGTGTTTTGTCCTGTGTGGTGGCAAAAAGGTTGTAGTCTGTCATCAAAACTACGTCGTTTTGATGCTGGGATTCATTTAATCAAAACAACGTCGTTTTGGGGTGTGGAGGTGTCTGTATAAAGAGGTGAACGCTCCTTGTTTTAGGTTTAGGGTTCCCTTCTTCAGCCGCTGCAGCCATCGCAGAGAGAGAGAGAGAGAGAGAGAGAGAGAGAAGGAAGAAGAGCTTCTGGTCGTGGTTGCTGCGGTGGTCTTTTCGTGGGCGGACGGCGTTTGGCATGGAGGCTAAGGCGTGAAGGAATCTGTTGAGGTAGGGGTTCTGTCTTTCCTGGTCTGTCCCGGGGTTAGGCCCTGTGTAGATGTTTTGTAGAGTTTCTATTGTTGTTGCTATAACATTTATATCTAAATTCATATAGGTGTGACCTCCTATATGAATGTTGGCCTTCAATGGCGTCTTGGTGTGATTCTGACGTTGGGTGGGCAGTGCATGTTAAATCTTTGATAAAATGCTTGTGTGAATATGTCTGTGTGAATATGCCTAGTACGTGTTTGATAATAAGCCGGTATGGCTGGATTTGTGAGGTTGTAAAGGTGTGCATGCTAAGTGTTTATTTTTATGCCTGAGTGGCTGGGTTTGTGCATTTGTGAATATGTGCCTACTAAGTGTTTGGTTTTGTGCCTGAATGGCTATGTGTACTGTGTTTTGTGAAACCTGGTAGCTGTGGAAGCCCGGGACTGTTTTGTGAAACCCGGTGGCTGTGCAAGCCCGGGACTGCTCTTGGAACTCGGTGGCTGTGGAAGCCCGGGACTACTCTTGGAACCCGGTGGGGAAGCCGGGATGCTTGGACCGGGGGTGGCGGGATGCTCTTGGAACTCGGTGGCTGTGGAAGCCCGGGACTACTCTTGGAACCCGGTGGATGTGGCTTATTATTATACCTATTGAAATAATTGTATCATGACACTGCACTTGTACACATGGCATGTAGTTGCTAGGAGCATGGGATGGGTTGGGGAGACATGATCCCTATTGAGATGTGGTTGCTCACCCCTCCTACTCTGTTTGGTTTTTCTACGGGGACCTACAGGCGTTAGGCGGGAACACCCAAGTGGAGGGCAGTTCTGTTTTGTGGCTTAGCTTATTATTATTTGAGTTTTGTTGTTTTTGGGTGAGCTTTGTAACCCAGTGGGGAGATTTTGTAATGAGGAGTTTTATGTAATAAAAGCATGTTTGGGCACGTTTGTATGTTTGGACTTAACAAATATATGATTTTGCCTCTGAATATAAAATGTGAAGTGTATGTTGTATTCTAACCCCTTTATCCAAACTCGGGTAAAAGGAGGGTGACGTTCCGATCTCCTCGGGTTGGAAATCCGGGGCATGACATGGCGGTGATACGGACTTAGAATCTTCGCTGGGGAAGAAGACGCAACAGCTGGAGAGAGAAGGGGAAGAAGATGCTGGGTTTAGGTGTAAGCGTTAAGGGTGAAAGAAATGAGTGGTTGTAGTTTTTTATTATTATTATTTTGTTTTTGTCTTGTTTATTTGATTTTTTTGTTTTTGAGGATCCCTTGGAGCCTAGAGGGGGGTGAATAGGCTCTTATCGAAACTCTTTCTAATCTCTTAAGACACAAACACTTATCCAGTTAAGTGATAGAATCACTGCTGAAGATAACGAGATAGTGGAAGTATTTTGTTTTATTATCAAAAGATAAATACAACAAAATAGAAGCAAGAATCTCTTACACTCTGTTTACAAAGGAATTCACACACTAGCCTAATTCTATCTTTTGAACTCTTGTGCATACACAGGGTTGATCTTAGCTTCCTTACCCACCATTACACAAATGTACAAGTATGAATATTTATACAAACATTCCTAAGAGACAACCTTGGAACTTGGAATTCCGGAATGCGTTCAGCACTAACTATTCCTTGGTAATCTCTCTGCCTTGACTGCTGCGGTTTGTGGAGCTCAAGATCTTGGGTTTGAAGAGTATAAGTGCCTTTGTGAGTTCCCAAATATAATTGAGGTTATGTCCACATATCCGAGTGATCCACGTGTAAGATTCTTCAGGTTCTCAACGAGTTTGTCTTACATCGGGACACCACGAGCTGATAACTTTAAATGCGGTAGTTTAAAGTAGTATCTTCTTGGTCCGGTGTAATTTTCCTTACTCCGTTGCTAATGAAGCTCGGAACCTTACTCCGTGTCATTGGTTGCTTACTCCGTATCTATTAGGTACTGGAATCCTTAGTCCATGTCAGTGCTTCCTTATTCCGCATGTAAGTTCCTTACTCCGTATGTAAGTTCCTTACTCCGTATGAGTGAGTGGCCCGGATTCCTTACTCCGCATCTAATTTCCTTACTCCGTGCGAATAAAGATTCGGGTCCTTATTCCGCATCAATACTTCCTTACTCCGTATGTATGAAAGACTCGGGTCCTTATTCCGCATCAATACTTCTTTACTCCGTATGTATGAAAAACTTGGGTCCTTATTCCGCATCAATTTGACTTAGTCCGTTTGAGGCATTAAGAACAGATTCCGTAATCCGTAGCTTTTAAGTTCTTAGTCCGCACGAATGTTCCTTATTCCGTATGAATTGGTGACTTGGTTATTTACCAAGTGTTTAACGACACTCACTCTTGTTCGGATCAGGATTATGTTTCCTGTCCTTAGCTTTGCTCTCACGAGTGTATCTTCGGATTAATAACATATCTTCTGCAACAATCAAAGAAACACAAAAGATCTCAGATCAAATTACATAAGGCTTTATCAGCATTATCCAAATTCTGGGCTTGATCCAACAATCTCCCCCAATTATGGATATGCCCAAACCCTTTGTAATCTGATCTGGTAAGCAGTGCAAAAAGATAACATACAGAATACGCATCACAACCAATTTCATTCATCAGCAACAGGATACAATTCAGCCTTTATACAAGATTTTCATTAAGGTACATAAGGCTTACTATACTTGAAGATCATAGTTGCTGCTTTCTCTCTAAGCTCCATTGTCTGCTTCATTGTATAAGTGGTGTGTTGACTCCAAGATTTGTCCATAGTTAAGAATGACTTGATGAAGTAACAGACAAAGGCCCCGCAGCTATCTCCATCCGGCTGTTGTGGCACTTGCTTCTTGCCCCAGAATGTCGCCTTCAGCTTCTCAGTTGGACTCAAGGGTGTGATGCCCAACTCTTCATATAATCCAGCTTTCTTCACAGCTTCAGTCAGCCTGAGACATAGTGGTTCCCAATGATTCTTTCTTACATAATGCTCCACAATCTGATGAGAATCAATCAGAATCATTTGTTTGGACTGAATCATGAAGACAGCTATCATGAAATGTGGCGACATGATCCGGTACGGAATGAGGATAGTTGAGAGAGTTTTCCATGGCTTGCTATCCTCAGCAGTTCCATCGATGAAGGACTGAATGAGATCTATACTGGGAAGATAGCCTTCATTCCAGCACGGCAGAACTTCAAACAAGTGCCCATCCTTGAATAGAGATGGAAACAGCCTCATCTCCATTTTAGCAGCCCTAGAGAAGTTGTCAATGTCTTCTGTTGTAAAGAGTCCTTTTTCCGAACAAAGGGTCCGAATGTCGTCTGGGAAAAAGGGTACTGGTCAGAGAGACATCTTCTCTCGGCAGAAGACACAGCATAGGACTTCATTGCCTTACGCACGCTTCCATCCGCATCAGAAGGGTCACTCGCCGCGTATGATGGGAGGAAGGTGTCAGCTGCGGATGGAGAGGATGGAGGAAGAGCTGCACTCGAGGAGCTTGGCTGAGAGAAGCGGCTACGTTTGGGAATTTGGACTCCCTGAAGCAATGAAGAGGCAGGCCGCTTCTCAGCACGAGTGGATGGTTGAGGTGCAAGAGGAACAGAAGGATCAGATGACACTTTCTCCCCCGGTTTGGCAGATCGCGGGGAAGCAACGGGAGGGCGAGCCATCGTGTGCGCCAGGTCCGCAAAGGAGGTAGACAAGGAATGGATGGACGAGGCAACAAGATCCATCTTCTATTCCATGGAAGTGGAGGAATCAGTGAGAGCGGAGAGGATTTGGGCGCCAAGTGCATCAACCTTGGCGGCGATGGCGGATATTTGGGCGCTATGAGCTTGAGCGTGGCGGTCCAGCTGGGCGGAGAGCACAGCGTCGGAGTGGACCGTGCCAAAAGAAGCACGCCCAATGACCAACTCGGGAGCTTTGGAAGACTCCCCCACATGAACAGGAGCAGGAGTGCGCTGGGCAGAGGAGTCCGCAGGAGTATCAGCAGCAGCAGCAGAAGGGGCATCCGGAGCAGCAGATCCGCTTTGACCAGATAAGTCAACAACGGGAATGGCGGTAGCAGGAGAAGAAGGTCCAGCCTTAGAAGGGGAAGAACTCCGTGCGGCATGGACCGGGATGGAAGGTGTAGGGAACGGCACATCTGGAATGGAGGCTGGCGTAAGAAAGCCTTGGTCCAAGTTCCAGATGATCATGGTCTCCGGGGATTGGGTATGGCGCCTGTAAAACACCCGGAGATCGGTGTCAGGAATGGAGGCAGTGTGGGCAAGGCTGAAATGGAGCCATAGATTCGTTAAGGTGTCGGCGAAGAGATGGTCAAGGTAATCTCGGGGTTGAGGTAGGGGAGGCAAAGGGGCTTCTGGAGTAGATTCCGGGACATCAGCAATGACGGCAGCAACAGCGGTATCAACTGCAGAAGCAACAACGGAGGTGGAGGGAGTGGGGACATCCGCAGCAGAGGGGGCTGAGGAAACAGCTTTAAGGGCACTGCGCTGAGATGGCCCCGCAACCTCGGACGGTTCGGCACGGACGCTGTGCTGGGAGGCCCGAGAAAGGGAGGGTGCTGCAACGGACCGAATCCGGGAGGATCGGGGAGCAGAACTGACGTCAGGGGCTTGGCTGTCGGAGGGGTCACCAACAGAACTGCCTTGTTGTTCCGACGCAGGGAGAATGCGGAGAGCTGCAGAGGGACGGCGGGCCGTCATGTTCCCATCTGGCGTAAGATAGCGAAGGTAATATGCCGAAGGAAGTGGAACAGCATCATAGCGGGCGAAATGGTTCGGATTAAGATGCCGGAAGACGATGCTTAGTATGCGCCCGAAAGAATGGTTCTTGGGACCATTCTGCAGCAGTCGGAACAAAAACGTCCCCCAGTCCTTCGGAAGACCTTCGAAAACGCCGTACATGGCCAGAAGAAGATCGTAAGGAACCGAGTCCAGAGCAGAAGTGCGATCCAGTAAACATTGACTCAGTATGGTCGCCATACAGCGATAGCGACCTTGGAAGGATTTCACCTTGTATTCCTTGCCTTTTTGGGTGCAACCCATAGAAGTTGCCATTGGATCAGCATCAGGGCGCTGTGGTTCACCAGGGGGAAGATGAAGAGCAGCGCGGAGTACGGCAGGAGTGATGAGGATGGATTCACCGCGAACATAGGAGATGATTGAATCGGTGGTACAGCGGATCTGTTGGTAATACTCAATAATGTCGTCTATAAGAAGATCGACAGGATTGGAGATCAAGTTGAGTATATGCGAGGCTTCTAGTAGAGGGCGAAGATGGAAAAACCAGTCCGGCAGGTTGGAGACAGCACTCCAATTGACCAGATGGCCGGGATTAACGCCGGAAAGAGAGATTCTGGGTGCCATTGTAGATGAAAGTTGAAGGGCGAGAGGAAAGGTGAGGTCTTGGGGATTGAAGGAGCAACGAGAGGTTAGGGATTTGAAAAGGGTAACGCTCGTGCTTTCCAGGAATGACCAGAATATATAAGAACGAGTCCGTAAATGTCAACGGGTCTAGGAATTTGGTGAGAGAAACAGTGAACCGCTTGACAGGCTGATGTCATTAGTCTTGATATCGATGCGCCTCCGAATTATAAGATGACGTGGAGGCGGCATGACCAAATAAGGGTAATAGCTATTCACCTTCCGGAGAAGTGTGTGCATCCCTAGATATGCATTTAATGAATCATCATGATTCCTCCTCAAAAGCACGCGATATAAGAGAAGACATGGATTATCGCAATTTGACAGTGTCTGGAGTCCGGAGGAATGAACTGACAATCATCCGGAATTAACGATAGTCGTGTGACGAGTATCCCAATGAAAAGTAGACCGTTTCCGTAGTAACAAAGTGCGGTGAGAGAGAAGTAGATTCCTTTGTTTGTCAATAAGTCGAAGAGAAGAGAAGTACCACAACACTTCAAATCCATGACGATGGACTAAATTTACCGATAAGGTTGCAAAGAAAATCTGAACCTGTAGCTTAAAACAAGATAAACTAAAAATACAAAAGCTTAACAGGTAAGGATTAGTACGGATAAGAGAAAATAGGTTGTGAAGAATGACATAATCCGAACTAATGAGAAATAGAACTTATGCATGACAAAGAATGTAATAGACATATACATACGAGAGAATGATCATATTACTGAATCAGGGCATATGTCAGATAAAAATACACAAGTTCATATAGGTCAACATAGCGAAACCGTCCTGCTGAACGACGTAGCTAAGATTAATTAAAGATCATATGATTCGAACAAACTAGGATTCATGAGTGAAAAATGAGGAAGCAGACACATGTCAAATGCAAGCAATTGATTATTCGATTAAAATGCATGGTTGAAGAAAAGAAAAAAACATCCAAGCATGCCTCAATTCCGTTTCAACAATGCATGTCCAGTCAGATCCGGAAGTAAAGGTTTAGAGGAGAGAGTATCCAGACATAGGGGGGGGGGGGGGGGGGGGGGGGGGGGGGGGGGGGGGGGGTGTGGGGTTTGTTTGTTTTGTGGGGGGGGGGGGTGGGGGGGGGGGGGTGGGTTTTTTTTTGTTTTGTTGGGTGGGGGGGGGTGTTTTTTTTTTTTTTTTTTTTTTTTTTTTTTTTTTTTTTTTTTTTTTTTGTTGGGGGGGTGGGGGGGGGGGGGGGGGGGGGGGGGCGGGGGCGGGGTTTTTTTTTTTTTTTTTTTTTTTTTTTTTTTTTTTTTTTTTTTTTTTTTTTTTTTTTTTTTTTTTTTTTTTTTTTTTTTTTTTTTTTTTTTTTTTTTTTTTTTTTTTTTTTTGGGTTTTGGTTGGGGGGGGTGGGGTTTTGGGGGGGTGGGGGGGGGGTGTTGGGGTTTTTTTTTTCTTTTTTTTTTTTTTTTTTTTTTTTTTTTTTTTTTTTTTGTTTTTGTTGTTTGGGGGGTGTGGGGGGGGGGGGGGGGGGGGGGGGTGGGGGTGGGGTTTTGGGGGGTGTTTGGGGGGGGTTTTTTTTTGTGGGCTTCTGCGGGGGCGTCGCGTTCTTCTTTCGTGCGTGGGGGGGGGGTTTTTTTTTGGTGGTTGTTTTTTTTTTTTTTTTTCTCCCCCGCGTGGGGGGGGGGGGGGGGGGGGGGGGGGGGGGGGGGGGGGGGGGGGGGGGGGGTTTTTGGTGGGTTGGGCGTCTCCTCCCCCCCCCCCCCTTTTTTTTCCGCCGGGGGGGGGGGGGGGGGGGGGGGGCGCCCCCCCCGCGGGGGGGGGCGCGCCGGGCGGCGGGGGGGGGCGGGGGGGGGGGGGGGGGGGGTGTTGTTTTTTCGGCGGGGGGGGGGGGGGAGGGGGGGGGGGGGGGGGTTTAAGGGGGGGGGGGGGGGGGGGGGGGGGGGGAGGGGGGGGTTTTAGTCAAATTAGGGGGTCATTATGTGGGGCGAGGTAATAGATGAAGCTTAAGCTCCCCCGTAGATCATTTGATCCTCTCGATGAAAGGCTCCCCCTCAAATAGACAGCCAGGAAAGAGGTCATGAGACATATACGGGGGATTACTCAAATAATATATAAAGCATTTTCTCCCCCGTAGATTGTGCAATCCTCTCGGTAGACCATTCCGGCTTATAGAAATTCAGCATTGTCTATCTTTTTAGGAAACTATACTTCAGAAGCTTATCAGACTGCGATTGAGTATTCAACCACCAGGCATTCCATGCTAACCCATTTCATTTCTTCAACTATACATGTTAATAGAGTAATCTAAATGAGCAGGCTATTGTCATGTGGTGATCTGCGGAAATTAAGATCATGAAACCAGAATGAGGTTAACATATAAACTTTAATCATGTTTGCTTAAAGACTTCAGTCGGGAAATGCAAGCATCCTCCCAATATGAAGTTGATAATAATATCAGAAGCATAAAGCCGTTAATCAGTAAGTATGATCAGCATTAAAAATAATATGTATCGTCTACTTCCACTAAAAGCACAATGCATGTTCTGATAGTAAGTATACTGTTGAGTAATTTAAATGTGAAACTATGTAGAGAAGTCAAGCATACTTAATCGAATGAGTAGTTCAGAGAATCTTGCATGAGGTAGGGGCTTTGTAAGTATGTCTACCAGTTGATCTTCAGTAGCAACATGTTCCAGGGAAATGTGATTTTTGAGAACATGGTCGCGTATGAAGTGATACCTGACCTTAATATGCTTCGTCTTAGGATGCATGACAGGATTGTTGCTGATAGCAATTGCATTAGTGTTGTCGCAGTAGAGTGGAATAGATGACATGTTGAAACCGTAGTCAGTAAGTTGACTTTGCATCCAGGTCGTGCTCGGCCGGACTATATATTCCGCCTTAAGCGATAGAGGTTGATACGGAATTGGCTTCATCCTTGAACCATGAAATTAATCTATTTCCAAGAAACCGACACGTACCACTTGTGCTCTTCTCGATGCGACATCCAGTGTCGGCATCGAAGATCCTGGATAAGGTGAAATTGGACTCCTTTGGGTACCAGAGTCCCAAATTCATCGTTCCCGTGAGATATCTTAATATCCGTTTAACATGAAGCATATGTGTCCCCTTGGGATTCGCTTGATATTGTGCACAAATGCAAGTTGCAAACATAATGTCTGGGATTGTCGTAAAATACAACAGAAGGATCCTATCATCCCTAGTCGGTCACATTTACCGATATGCTGTCCACATCAGGATCTAACTTGGCACTGACAGGCATGGGAGTTTTGATGGGAGATGAACCTTCCATACCAAACTTCTTAATAAGATCGCGAGTGTACTTAGCTTGATTAATGAAGATTCCTTCCTTCAATTGTTTAACTTCTATTCCGAGGAAGTAGGACAGTTCTCCCATCATGCTCATCTCAAACTTGCTTGTCATCAACTTAGCAAACTCTTCACAAAGCTTCGGATTCGTTGATCCGAAAATGATATCATCCACGTATATCTGAACAATCAGAGTGTGTCCTTTCTCTTTTCGTAGAAATAAGGTGGTGTCTATCTTCCCTTTTTGGAAGTTGTGAGCAAGTAGGAATTCTGACAGTGTGTCGTACCAGGCTCTTGGAGCTTGCTTCAAACCATATAAAGCTTTCTGAAGTTTGTAGACTAGATGTCCTGCTTTAGGTTCAATGAAACCGGGAGGTTGTTCTACGTAAACCTCCTCTTGCAGATCTCCATTCAGGAATGCGCTCTTGACGTCCATTTGATAAACTATGAAGTTTTCATATGAAATATACGCCAGAAACATTCGGATTGCCTCAAGTCTTGCTACTGGAGCAAAGGTCTCATCATAGTCTATTCCTTCTTCTTGACGATATCCTTTGGCTACCAGTCTGGCTTTGTTCCGGATTACTATTCCATCCGTATCAAGCTTGTTCCGGAACACCCATTTAACTCCAATGACTTGCTGAGACTTAGGCCTTGGTACTAAAGTCCACACATTATTTCTCTTAAATTGATTCAGCTCTTCTTGCATAGCTTCTATCCAATTCGAATCCTGAAGAGCTTCATCTGCCACCTTTGGTTCTATTTGAAATAGAAAACACGAGTAAAGACTCATGTTGGAGGTGGCTGCTCTTGTTCTTACACCAACAGTAGGATCACCAATCACTTGATCTGAGGGATGGTTTCGGGTCCATCTGTAATTTTTTGCATGTGATGGTTGATCGTGAATAATTTGAAGCTCTGACAGATTAGGTGGTTCACGTATATCTTCTGGTTGAGCTTCTTCCGGACCAGATGCTTCCGTATTAGAAGGTATGGTAGAACTAGATAGTTCTTCAACACTGTTTCTGTCAGTGTTAACTAGTCCGGACGGACTTGAAGGTGCTCCGGAATTTTGGGTATCCGTAGGAGTATTTCCGGAGCTAAACGGTAGTCCAGAGTCCGAGTCATCCGTAGCATCGTCTATATCATTTCTTTGTGCTCCACTGGTGCCGCTTGGTTGGTCAGTATGTATAACAGGAACAGTCATAAACTTTGAATAGTCGATGTTGTTGTCTTGAACCTGTACGTTAGAACTTGAAGAAGCAACTTTTGACCAATCAAGATTAGTTTCATCGAAGGTCACATGGATAGATTCTTCAACTTTAAAAAGTTTTCTATTGAAGACCCGATAAGCTTTGCTATGTAATGAGTACCCGACAAAGATCCCATCATCAGATTTTGGTTCAAATTTATTTCGGGGTTCTTTGTCGTTGTTTAATATATAGCATGTACACCCAAAGGCTCTGAAATGTGAAATTGAGGGCTTTCGTCCTCTCCACATCTCATAGGGTGTTTTCATGGTAGATTTATTTATTAGAGTTATGTTCTGAACATAGCAGGCAGTGGACACAGCTTCAGCCCATAGACTGAGAGGAAGCGTTGCCCCTGCTAACATAGATCTGCCAGCCTCGACTAAAGTACGACTCTTGCGCTCAGCTACCCCATTTTGTTGCGGAGTTCTGGGCGCAGAGAAGTCATGCTGAATGCGCTGTTCTGAACAATATGATCTCATTTCTGAAAAATCAAATTCTGTACCATGATCACTCCTGATGCACTTTATGCTCAGTCCTTATGAGTTGCTTATCTAGTTGAAAAGACCTACAAGATGCTCAAAAGTTTGATCCTTTGATTTCAGGAACATCACCCATGTGTATCTGGTGAAATTATCGATAACCACAAGGGTATATCTCGCACCAGCCAGTGACGGAACAGAAATAGGACCACAGAGGTCCATATGAAGAAGTTGTAGAGGAGCAGTTATTGAATTAACTGATTTGCTCTTAAAGCTATGTTTGGTCTGCTTGCCCAGTTGGCATTCTCGACAGAGAGTGTCTCTGAGAATTTGAGTTTAGGTAAACCAATGACAAGATCAAGTGAAGCTAATTTAGACAATGTCTTAAAGTTTAAATGTGCGCATCGCTTGTGCCATAGCCAACTATCTTCATCTGATGCTTTAGTGAGGAAGCATACAGGGTCAGAAGAATTATTTCTTAAGACCACTGAGTATATGTCCCCATCTCTTGATCCGGATAACTTAACATCTCCGGATAAGTTTTCTCTTACTGTATAGGTGTTGGACATAAAGGAAACAGTAAATCCTTTGTCACATAAATTACTGACACTTAGCAAATTATGCTTTAAACCTTCGACTAGTGCAACTCTAGTGATTGATACACAGCCGTTAGTTAAGGTGCCATACCCGACAGTCTTACCTTTGCTGTTGTCACCATATGAAATGGATGGACCTCGTTTATCATTAACTTCTACAAGCAGAGTCTGATCACCCGTCATATGTCCAGAGCATCCACTATCAAGGATCCATTTGCTTTGATTGATTTTTAACTTCAAGTGATCCGGCATCGCATTCCAGAGATGCTCCTGAAAGACAACAGTTTACACTTTTGGTGCCCAAACTTGTTTCGGGCGGTTAGAGAGAGCAGCAGTAATGTCAACAGTTACGGATTTGATTTTGCTAGGACTTTTAGCTCTCCAAGTTGACTTTAACTTGTTAGTTTCAGCTGCTTCTTTTATTTGGGTTTTCTTGGGAGAGAAATTCCTTTGAGGTTTAGATTTTATTTTTCTCGAAGAACCCTTTTTATTTAACTGATCTTTATTGGTATGAATTTGATTACAAAGCCAGTTATCAGATAAACTCTAACATTCATAGTGATAATGACCTATTTCCTTACAGATGGAACAGACACTATAATGCGGAGTACAAACAGGGGATACAGGTCTCTTAGATTTTACAGACTTTCTACTTTGTTCCCTGTGGCCTAATCCATTTCTTTTAGGTGACACGCCCTTGGCCCTAGATGCGTCAGCCTTAGCCTTTTCTTTCTTTTTGGGTGCTACAGTTTTGGCTTTAACTGCAGCAGCCTTCCCTTCATCTTTAGTTACGGGTGCAACTACTTTGGGAAGAGCAGTAACAGCCTCAAGTCCACAGTCATAAACTATAGTGCCACCTGAAATGAAACCATCCAACGGTTCAGATGTACTAATAGGATATAAGTTGGTTAGTTTTGGAGTGAAATCCGGAGGACACTCAGTAGCTTGAGCTATGGAAGTCGATGATTTGGAACCTAGGCCAGGTTTGACTCGGATGTTGTTAGGATCAATCCTAAAGGTAGAGGCTATTTCCCCGGATTTTAGCCACTTACGATTTATTTCCCTTTCCTGTTCCAGTTCATTTTCGAGTCGTTTCACAATAACTTTTAGGCCCGTTAGGTTGGTATTTAATAGATGATTTTCAGCTCTTAGATCATGATACCAAGCCTCTTTTCCTCTAAAGTCAGCTATGTCCTTTTCAAGTCTAGTGATAGTAAATTCAAGGCGTTTATTCTGACTTTCCACATCTTTGTACATTTGAGTAATTATTTGTCTCTCATTTTTTTCATGATCACGTTCACTAATAAGAGATTCTAATTGACTCATGAGCTCCGAGATAGAAGGTACCTCAGTATTTGCCATGAGGCAGACGTTTGGCTTAGGTGTTGGCTCATCATCCGAGGATTCCTCCTCTTCTTCCGAGCCACTGATGTACTTTGTCACGAACGCCTTCCTCTTGTTCTTGCTGTTGTCTGAGGTGGAGCGGCGATCAGTGACCTTGTCACTTTTCTCGGCCACTTTTGATTTGGATCTGCATTCCTTGGCCCAATGACCGGTTTTCCCACAGTTGTAGCATTCCTGGGAACTGGACTCCGGTCTCTCCTTCCTGAATCCTTTTCTGCTTTTCCGTAGGAATCACTCAAAGGATTTGACGAGAAGAGTTATCTCCTCCTCCTCGTCAGAATCAGAATTCTCGGACGAGTCCGTATCATCATTCCTCGGTATGTTTAAACATTCTGTAGCTTTGAGAGCTACCCCCTTTTCTTTCCGAGCTATTTTCCCATCCCGGTCAGAGTACTTAAACCTGACTTCCTGAGTCCATAGCTCTCCATATAGTTCTTCAAGGAGATTATACTGCCAGTTTTTGTCTGATTGCATCTGGAGTTGTTCGGAGTAGTATCGATCCGGCAAGGAGCGAAAGAACTTGTCATTGATCTGAGATTGAGAATAATGCTCATTGACAGTCTTCAGCTCAAGAATGAGCTTGCCGAATCTCTGATAGATGCTTTCGAGTGATTTTCGCCTGGTTTATGATTGAAACTCTCAAAGTTCTGCCTGAGAGTACAGATAATGTTCTGCATCTGGGACTGACTCCCCTCATAGAGGATTGTCAGTTTATCCCAGACAGCTTTTGCTGTTGTGCAGCCCTGGACGTCCGTGAAAGCCTCGGAATCCAAAGACGATGTAACGTAAGCCAAAGCCTTTTCGCTAGCACACTGCCAAGCTCTTTCATCATTGGTAAGTTCGGCATCCGTCTTTGGCCTTCTAACTCCATGTTCTCCGATTGTCATCGGAATTGGAACCTCCTGATGAAGACAGGGCCACATGAGATGGTCATGGCATACCATGAACATCTTCATACGAGCTTTCCACTGGGAGAAAAGGTCAGGTGTGAATTTGGGCGGTTTTGTCAGAGTAAAACCAGAACTCCGTGGTTGGGCAATCGAGGCAGCAGCAGGTTGAGGTGGGTCGACGTTTTCACTGCTGCTTCGATTCGGGATGGGCTCTCGTGCACCTCCGGAGTTAAGGCGAGTGTTGAATAGCCTAAGGCTTTCTTTGGCCATTGCTGAGAGCGAAAGAGTGGGATCTCTATTTAGAACAAATAGAACTTGCTCTGATACCACTTGAGGATCCCTTGGAGCCTAGAGTGGGGTGAATAGGCTCTTATCAAAACTCTTTCTAATCTCTTAAGACACAAACACTTATCCAGTTAAGTGATAGAATCACTACGGAAGATAACCAGATAGTGGAAGTATTTTGTTTTATTATCAAAAGATAAATACAACAAAATAGAAGCAAGGCTCTCTTACACTCTGTTTACAAGGGAATTCACACACTAGCTTAATTCTATCTTTTGAACTCTTGTGCATACACAGGGTTGATCTTAGCTTCCTTACCCACCATTACACAAATGTACAAGTATGAATATTTATACAAACATTCCTAAGAGACAACCTTGGAACTTGTAGTTCCGAAATGCGTTCAGCACTAACTATTCCTTGGTAATCTCTCTGCCTTGACTGCTGCGGTTTGTGGAGCTCAAGATCTTGGGTTTGAAGAGTATAAGTGCCTTTGTGAGTTCCCAAATATAATTGAGGTTATGTCCACATATCCGGGTGATCCACGTGTAAGATTCTTCAGGTTCTCAACGAGTTTGTCTTACATCGGGACACCACGAGCTGATAACTTTAAATGCGGTAGTTTGAAGTAATATCTTCTTGGTCCGGTGTAATTTTTCTTACTCCGTTGCTAATGAAGCTCGGAACCTTACTCCGTGTCATTGGTTGCTTACTTCGTATCTATTAGGTACTGGAATCCTTAGTCCGTGTCAGTGCTTCCTTATTCCGCGTGTAAGTTCCTTACTCCGTATGAGTGAGTGGCCTAGATTCCTTACTCCGCATCTAATTTCCTTACTCCGTGCGAATAAAGATTCGGGTCCTTATTCCGCATCAATACTTCCTTACTCCGTATGTATGAAAAACTTGGGTCCTTATTCCGCATCAATTTGACTTAGTCCGTTTGAGGCATTAAGAACAAATTCCGTAATCCGTAGCTTTTAAGTTCTTAGTCCGCACGAATGTTCCTTATTCCGTATGAATTGGTGACTTGGTTATTTATCAAGTGTTTGACGACACTTACTCTTGTCCGGATCAGGATTATGTATCCGGTCCTTAGCTTTGCTCTCACGAGTGTATCTCCGGATTAATAACATATCTTCTGCAACAATCAAAGAAACCCAAAAGATCTCAGATCAAATTACATAAGGCTTTATCAGCATTATCCAAATTCTAGGCTTGATCTAACAGTTTTATTATTATGAACCAATGGAAAGGCGACACATGGCCAAGGGTAGGTGGGAAAGAATAAAGAAAAAAAAGAAAAAAGCTTTTATTGCTTAATTTTGTAATTTTTAATTGATGTTTTGGGTTTTGGGATCAGCGGAACAATCTGGTTTTCAATAAAATGTGAAAAATTTAAGTTTTGACCTTAACTTCTACGTTTGACCTCGGATTTGAGTGCGGTTAAAGGCGTTGATCCTCAAAACTGATTCTTTATCACCTGGGACTGGATTTTTGGTGCTTGAAAGCCTTTTTAAAGAAGTCATTGCAATAGCCCCTCGAATCAACGGTCACGTCTCTTTAGTTAATGTATAAAGCGAAAAATGAATGTTATGTCCAAGCCGGACAAAATGGGGTCCAACAGCTGCCCCTCTTTGTACATTGTTTGTATACAAACAGTGTGCAAAGATAAAAATAGAATCATTTTGGACGGGTTGGAGCACTTACCTGACTTACGTGATATCAAAGCAAGGTAAAACCGCATGGTTAAGGCCAATGAAAATTGAAGAAGCATCTAAGGCCAATGGGAATTTGAAAGGGCAAAAAGTCAGAAGTTTAAAAGGCATCTATGGGTAACAGGAAATGACAAGGCATCTAAAGCCAATAGGAATTGAAAAGACAAGGTGGGATAGATGCAGGAGAACTGCCTGCAGACTTCCCAAATGGAGAAAATGAAAAGAATAAGTGCAGAGGACCACCTATGGACTTGCTTGAAATTGAAAAGAAAATGTGGGATAGATGCAGGGAAACTGCCTGCGGACTTCCCAAAAGTAAATTTTTAAAAAAACTGAGGATAGTTAGCAGGGACCTGCTAGTGGACTTCTTGAAAGAATGGAAAAGAAAGGTGGGATAGGTGTAGGGGAACTGCCTGCGGACTTCCCGAAAGGAAAAGTTTTTTTTTTAAACTAAGGATAGTTACCAGGGACCTGCTGGTGGGCTTCCTGAAAGAATGGAAAAGAAAGGTGGGATAGGTGTAGGGGAACTGCCTGCGGACTTCCCGAAAGGAAAATTTAAAAAAAAACTAAGGATAGTTACCAGGGACCTTCCGGTGGACTTCCTGAAAAGATAAAAAAGAAAAGTGGGATAGGTGCTGGAGAACTACTTGCCGACCTCCCGAAAGGATAAAAAGATATGGATATGCACAGGGAATGACCACTAAGGTCGAGGGACTGAAATGGCATCTAGGGCCTGGAAAGGAATCAATGATTGCTAATGAAATTTGCTAATGACTCAATACGGGCTCCCTCTACGAGTTCACTCAATGAGATCACTCTATGAGGTTACCTGTAAAAGAATGAGATGCTTATTTGATTGTTACTGATGCTTCTAGGGCTTAAGAAATCACAAAGAATAACTTTCATGGTTGAACAACGGAAGCTTTTAGGGCTTGGTTACTTGGGGATGATTGTTGAGGATGATCTCTTGGGACCTTCAGAGGTGACAATGTTCCTGAAATGGAAGAAAATGATGAATGTATGCAAGTGATGCATGGAATGCAATGAGATGCATGTCTAGGAAGCACGATAATTCTTATGTTAAAAGGGAGCTTAAACCGCTAGGGGATTTGGTGCTGCTAGAATTCAACTGGACTTGCTGGGGAATGGGATTTAGATTTGATTTCGAGGACTCTTTAGTCAAATGTGCTCTAGTTGCCGGAGAGGCTTGATTTCCAATAACTTTTCCTTCAGGTGGGGAGTAGGTGCATTTAGTCGGGGGACCTTTTCTCGCTTGGCCAAGGCATTTATGCTGAGTAACACCCTGGGAAACTCAGCTGCGGTATAAGCATTTTTTTGAAAAACACACAAAACTATAAAAAATGATTTTTTTTGAGACATGATTATGCAATATAAAATCACCACTTGCTTCCTCGCTTGAGAGAGGAAAAAGCATTTTGAGGGGGAAACCTCCCAAAGTTCATCTGAACTATCTAGGTGTAGCCTTCAGCTAGGCTTTGCATAAATTTGAGGGTTTGGAAATATCAATGCACAATTCTATCTGATGGCTTGGATCTAGGTGTTTAGAGACAAAGTTGGAGAGAATGTCTGGTTGTTTGAATCTTAAGGCTTAAGGACTTGATTTGGATTCCGGCTGCTGGCTTGACAATGATGGCTTGATGCTTTGAAACTCGAATGGAGAAAAAGTTGGGATGATTTTTGACCTCAATTGATATTCAAAGGTTCAGTTGTAAGAAGATGCTTGCAGATGCTGGGATTGTTGTGCAGAGACATGATTTGAGAAGATGCCTGATTGCCAAAGTCTTGATGCTTAATGACTTAATTGGAGAATATGTTGACTGATCTTGGGTCCTGAGTGTTTGATCTTCCTTTCTTGGCTTTGAATTTTGCTCTTAGTGCCCTTTCGGGTTTTCACTAAGCTTGCCTTATTTGTTGTTTGTTGTTCCTTCTACCTTGTAGCTAGCTTTGTATTTTACCCCTGATGCCCTTGCGGGTTTTCATCAAGTCCGCCTTGAATATTCATGACCTTGTTTTTTTTCTTTTTTGAGCATTTGAGAAATAACTTGATTGCTTAATTGGAGAGGACTTTATTAGGACCGTAATGTAGGCTTGGGCTACTGGGTTTAACAAGAAAGGGTATAAAGTGGCTCAAACCTAGTCTAGGCTAAAATTGATCCATAGTTGTAAAGACCCAAACCTAGGTATCATTGGAATTAACCCCTGAACATAGTGAGAAAAATTCATTCGGCAGCGTGGCCTTAGCGTTAGCATTTTGTGTCATTATTATTATTAAAATGGTGATTATTATTATTATTTATGTAACTATTGGGTTTATTATTATTATAATGTTAA
This sequence comes from Taxillus chinensis, assembly GCA_023512835.1. Classification (NCBI taxonomy): domain Eukaryota; kingdom Viridiplantae; phylum Streptophyta; class Magnoliopsida; order Santalales; family Loranthaceae; genus Taxillus; species Taxillus chinensis. The sequence continues at coordinate 35,238,967 of CM042092.1, forward strand.
TACCATTAAGATAATTATTGAGGTATTTTGAGTTATTATTATTATTATTATTGATATTACTATTATTATTATGGATGTAATTATTGGGGTTATTATTACTTTTATTATAATTACTAATCCTATTATTATATTATTATTAAAATAAGTTTAAATATTAAGAATTTATTATTATTCTTATTCTTATTATTAATGTTATTATTAGATTTAATAGAAATAAGAAATAAATATATTTATTTATAGGAGAGTATAAAAGGAAGAACCTAGGATAGAAACCGTAGGCTCCTTTCGTTGTGCGTTGTATGCGGAGCTTGGTGCGAGAGAAGACGTAGAATTGAAGCTATCATGTTTTATCAATCATTCGAGACTAACATCAGGCAGGTGATTTCTAAATTCTTCATTGTTCTATTGCATGAACGCGGATTGTTGGGGAAAAATACAGATTTAATTGTAATTGTATGCGAATATATATATATATATATATATATATATATATATATATATATATATATATATATATATATATATATAATATTTGTGTGTGTGTGTGTGTTAGCCCCCCCCCCCCCCCCCATCCGTTCTTCCTCTTCACGCTCGGTTCCCGAATAGAATTCTGCACATGCTATTATTATTAAAGCATGTATCTATGATTATTATTATTATGATTATTATGATTATTATTATTATTATTATTATTATTATTATTATTATTATGTGGCCGAACTCCACCCCCCCCCCCCCTTCATCCTTTCTTCCTCATGTTCAGTTTCCCAGAGCTGCACCTAATGTTCTTCTTCCTAATATTTTGTCTAACTATTATTATTAATTATCATTATTAAGACGTCTCTTGCCAGGCCAGTTGGCCTGGCCTTCTGTGCAGCAAGGCAGGATGGGTCAGAGGCAGGGATTTAAGAAGGGCGGCAGCCCTGTGCTGCCCTGTGCGTCCTTGCTAGCCCTAATGGGCTGGCATGTTGGACCGGCCCCCTTTGGGCCGGTTTACCATCTCTCTTTAGCCCAATTGTTTTGTTTTTTTTTACATAATAATAATATGTATGGTCTAATTGTGCAATTATTGATGTTAGTTTTGGTAATATAGTTTTATAATATAAAACATTACTTATAGTTCATTAGTAATTTGATATTAAAAAAAAGGTCACTTATAGTTTAATATTATATAATTAACAATTAAGGTATTAATTGTTGTTTGGTGCTATTGGTTTAACACTAAGAATGGAAATTGTGGCTTAATATTAATTGTTTGATGAATATATATATATATATATATATATATATATATATATATATATATATTGTTGGTGGTATGTTATTGTTCGATTAGTGATTTGAATATTTTGTAAGGTCGTTGTATTGAATATTGACTGTTGGAAATATTATTTATGGCTCAATATTTATAGTCTGACACTATAAATATTGTTTGCGGTATATTTTTATTGGTTTAGTGACTTAAATGTTTGTAAAATTGTTGTATTTTAAAATGATTATTTGGAATTATTATTGTTGGTTGTGTGTAGAGTTGGTGGTGCAAATGGTTGGGTTAACCATGGGTCCCACATAGGGCTGGCAAGAGGCCGCAGGTCCCCTATGTGGCAAGTAACCCAGGTCCCATATGTGGCTGGTTGTCGTCAAGGACACCGCAGGTCCCACATATGGCTATCCAGAGGTGGCTGGGATACTTGGAGTTAGTAGCGGGGATCCCATGGATGGATGAATTACTAGTGTGAACCATCATGATTGTACTATGATGTGATGTCTTATCTTGTGATTTAATATAATTTTACTGTGATAGAATATGACACTGCACATGCACAAGCATACACTGATCATATAGACCTAGGAATTTATGTAATAGGATGGTGAGGAGATGGAGATCACCTACTGGGCATTTGTGCTCACCCTACATTATTTCTGTTTCGTATAGGTTGTAGGGAGTAGCTAGAGGAGCCATAACGGAGCAGGCCGGGACATCCTTGGTGTAGGATTCATTCTATTGACTGTTTGTTTTGCTATTTATTTATTTTATTTTCCAGACTTGGGTCCGTGACAGTTGTACGAACCTGATTGGTTGACCTTGTTTATACTGATGTCGTGGGTGATGATTGGATTTTAGTAATATTAACTGCACTGTTATACTTGTTTACTTGCTTGAATATTTTATTGACTCATTGGTAAGTACAATTCTACCCCTGTTGTGGGGTTGTACAAGATTGGGTTGGTCATTAATCCCCTCGACTCCTGTAGTGTGGGTGTGGGGACGTCACGTTCCTAGTTCTGTTGTATTTAGAATTTGGGGGCGTGACAATAGTTCAGACTATACTTTACACAATTGCTAAAATTGCCCCAATGCGGGGGTACTTTACAAAACTGTCCCAATGCGGGATCCTGCTACAAGATGTTTCTTTTCTTCTTTTTATTTTTTCTTTCGCTCACTTTTTTCTATCTAACAAAAATTGGCCCGATTGTAGGGTATCTTTATGAGAGGTCTTAAAAACTGCCCCAACATGAGAGTTATGTTTTGTTTTGGTTTCTTTTCTTTTGCTCTCTTTTTTTTTTTAACAAAAACTGCCCCAATTATGGGGTATGTATCTATGAGGGGTCTTAAAAACTGCCCCAATGTGAGAATTGTTTTACAACACTGCCCCAGAATGGGGTCTTGCTATTTACAAACTGTCCCAATGTGGGGTGAACTATGGATCGGGTTATGTCAAAGAAAATATATTTAAGCTCAAAAGGGCTAACAACGGTAGTATTACGAGGTAAGAAAAGACGGCCTTTCTTCATTTTAAACAATCAAAATTTGTCTCAAAATGCTCAAATAGAAATTTACTTATCTCTCGGTGGCAGAAGGAACCCTTCTGTGTTAAATGTCCCTATTTGAAGTGGATGTCGCTTCTCTTGGATTTGGTCACTTGGTTTCAATGGTAATTGCTCATCTGATCATACTTTTGGTTTCGGATAAACCTAGATAGCCTAGATTCTTGGTTCGGTATGCCCCGTTAGGCTTATTACCCATGCCAAGAGAGTACACAAGTAATAACAAACATCATATGCAAAATGTGGGTAAAATAACTGTTAAAAGACATGCTTGATTATTTTTCCACAAATGCTAAACAAAGGAACGAAGTTCTAGAGTTTCAAAAAGCATGCAGAATATAAAACAAGACTGACAAAACCAAGCACAAGAAAAAAAGTTCTAAACATCCAAAGAGTTTCCCAAGGTGTCACAAGGCTTGCTCCTCTTCTTTATTCCAATGGCTCCCACGTTCACGGTTGGAATGCTCTGGTAATGGATTTGAGTTGACATTTGGTGCACTAGCTTGCTTTGAGAAATCTAACCATTTGGAATTGAGGAGATGTTGGACCTTTCTCTTGAAGGCAATGCAAGCCTCAATGTTATGACTAACTCCGTTATTGTGATAGGCGCAACGGGCATCTGTTTTATACCATCCCGGGTAAGGTTGCTTCACTTCTCCCATTGGTATGGGGCTCACCATACCGGCTTTCGAAAGATGGGGATATAACTCAGTATAGGTTATGGGAATTGGGTCAAATTCTAGTTTAGTCTTGTTGGAAGCTTGATTTGGCCTAGTGGGCGTCTACTGGGGCCCTGGTTGCACAGTCGGAGTTAGGACTGGTGGAAGAGGGTTAGGGACTCCCCTTGGTGGTTGATATGTTGGGAATTGGGATACTGGGGCTGCATAGGCTGCAAATGGAGGTGACCCCGCATAAAATCCGGGTGTAAGAAAAAGACCTGAGTATGCCCCAAAAGTGCCTTGAGAAATAGGAGGATTATGCCAAACTACCTGAGTATCAACTTCCTTTTTCTTTCCTCCCAGTGGAGACTTCTTTGGTGGATCAGGTGTATCTCTATGAAGCTTCCCTTCATTAATACCATCCTCTATGCATTCCCCAGAAGCCACCAGGTCTGCAAAGTTGCTAGACACATTGCCAATTAACTTCTCATAGTATAGCCCCTTTAGAGTTCTGATGAACATCATGGTTAACTCCTTTTCAGTCAACGGGAGTTGGACTTCCATAGCTGCCTCCCTCCACCTTCTAGCATAAATTTTAAAACTCTCATTAGCCCCCTTTTCAAAAGCCAACAGTGCTAACCTGTTGAGTTCGAACTCCGTGACATGCTTGTACTGCATTAGGAATGCAGTTGCAAGGTCTCTCCAGGTTCTGATATGACGTCCCTCCACTACAAGAAATCAGGCCTTTAGTAACACAGAAAGTGTGTTAGCATAGGATACTGTAACACTTTTTGGGGTGTTAGGTCTGCTTGGCTTATGGAAAGTCCCCCAGCTTTCAGTAACACTTTTTGATGTGTTATAATTTTATGTTATGATAGGTCATACAGTAACACATGTTATTGTATTATGAAACAATTTCGTAAGCTTTTTTTAAGCTTACTATAGAACTTTCTACATAACATTTTTTAGTGTCTTACAATTATGTGTTGCTGAAAATCATACAATATGACCTTTCTCGTGTTACGGAAAGTGTCCGACATACCATAAGCCAAGTAGACCTAACACACCAAAAAGGCTTACAGTAGATGCCACAGAAATACGATAAGCCCCCTCAAATGGTTACGATTATTGATTTCAATTTCATAAATACCATTAAAGTTCGAAAACTACAAATATTAAAAAAAACAAACCATCAAAAATAGTAATAATATATTTCCCCATTGAAAAATAGTATTAAGTGTTACAATCCAAAATAAGTAACTGTGTTCAAAATATTTTACAAACCATAATACAAATTCAAAATGTCTCAAAACAAAACCCCTAATGTAATCTTCATTCCATGCCAGAATAAATTACCACAAAACTCCATCATTCTGCAAGAAAAAATAATAATAAGTCTGTCAATATTATTATATATCTATATCATTAATTTGATTTACAAATTGAATGAACAGTTACCTTAATTATCACCTGCCTTGAGCACTCTAGTTCTAGCATTTGTTATTATATACTTACCTATGCAAGACAGAATATATGAGCATTATGTGGATAAATGGGGGTATGAGATTTCCATAAAACATGAAATAAACCTCAACTGAAGATTTTATCAGGGCAAACAATTGAAGTTTTCATTTTTTTTTTCTGAAACCAGCAACCAAAAAAATGGGGGTATGACCGAAGTATCACACTATCAGGTACTGTTTACCCGGACAAGACAAGAAGACCGACAAAAGGATAAATAAAATCTGGAATTTAACTGCATGTTGGAGTAGTTGGGTTAGTTAGATCGTGTGGCGTGTATCTTGTGTAGACTAAGTTAGAAACCACCCGGTACTATTACTCCTCCAGTAAAACCAAACAAACTGCAATTAAGGGTCTTTTGCTAAGTGTTGGGCGCTTGAGAAACCAAACTCGCCAGAGTGCTGGATTAAATATTTTTATGTAAAGTTGGATTCACATGATGAGTTTAACCTTTAAAAAAGAAAAGTAAGAGAGTAAAAAAAGGATACCTAAATAAACTGCAATTAGGGATCTGAAACTCCCATAGAAGAAGAACATGACCCAACCTGAGCAATAATGCAGCTGTGTTCGTACCAAGAGAAGAGATGCAGCTGGCTTTAACAATTGACTTCATCAATGTTGGTTCTAAAAATATAATCTTCATTGTCCAATTCATCTTGAAATAAACAGATCTGCGGCACATTAGATCTAATGCTTGATTCTTTACTATTTGATGATTTCCTTCCCTGCAAAACAAAAGCAAAAACCCAAAACGCAAAAACACGGAATCACGGTCTTTCTGATAAAAAAATTCAGAAAGAAATGTGCTAAGTCCTTAGACCTTGTGCCTCAGTCATAATTATTGTGGTGGATGACATGTCCTTATTGTGAAATCACTAATAGCTTGATTCCATATAAAATTCAGAACCCAATACATTGATCTCTTTAAGTATATGATCATGGGCTTGAATGGTTTTCCAAAAGGAATTCATTCCGCTATTTCAAGAGAATTTTCATAATATTTTTTCATGACAAACCTTCTTTAAGGCGTAGAAGAAATAGTGAAACAAATCTCCAAAAGTACTACACTCAATGGACCAACTGAACTCAGGTGCATCAAATAGGCAGCGCCTAAAGTGTGGTCAGCAGGTAGTAGATTCCAAACAGAAAAATCGATGACAAATATAAAAATGATAAAATAATGAGCATGAATGTTTTGTTAGTAAAACCTGGCCAAATGAAATTGAGATGAAAATGCCATTCGGTTTCAAAACCCTATGGACCCCTTGAAGCATTGCCATAACCTTTGTAATGGTTGCAGGCTTTGGGTTCCATGGATCACCGTTGTCCACGAACAGTACATCCTTTGAATTGTAAAATGCATATTCATTTGTTGGTTAATAATAATAATTGTTATAAGCACTGAAACTAAACTGTAATTTGGGTATTGAAAAAAGGTAAATAATAGTTGTCAATTGTAAGTTTACCATAGTTCCATTTTCAATAACCACATCAAAACAGTCATTGCTAAATGGTAGGTCGAGCATGTCGGCTTTCAGTACTTTAATTTCTGGGGATAATGGAGGAGTGAGACAAATGATGAAAGGCATGAAGTTAAAAAGTCAATCATGGCCGTATACATACATGGAGTTTCCCAAAACAAGGACAATCACAAAAAAAAAACTACATAGACATAGTCCCTTAATAAAAAATGTGCATGCATTCTGTAACTAAATAATAGAATCATCAAAAAGCTCCCTGCCAGAAAAGAAACAAACTCCAGCTATATGTAGAATGGAACTGCAAGTTTTCTACAGTGATGGAATATATATATATATAGCTTTCAATATATATATAATAAAATCATGAATCAAAATACATACTAGATAATGCAGTTACCGAGTAGAATGCTTCTCGCGATTAACAACCCAAAGTAAAGAAAATAATTTTTCTGTAATTACACACCAAGAAAAAGTATGTCATCTCAGTAGACCATTTTCTCGAAAACAAAAAAACCCGAAGTAAAGAAATTTCTGTATTTACACATCATAAAGCATTAGCCACATAAAAAGACAGACCTTTGATTATTTCACAAGATTAAGAACCTTGTTCAAGCAGAGCAGTTATCTTTAATATTATATACAACCCACAATCCCATACAAAGAATGTATAATTTGAAAGTCTTTAGTGACAACCTTTATAAACCTTGGATAACAACTGTGTCTGCATCTTCACTACAGCAATTGGTGACAGATCAATGCATGTAATTTTAGTAATCCCATCTCTATACATGTCTTCACTCAATTGAGAATTTACCTATTTAAACTTCTTTACAAACATCATATAGCGTAAAATAACCCAAAAAATGAAGAGAACAAAATAAGACAAAACAAATAAACATAAGTAGCTAAACGAAAAACCCATATATGACAGGCCAGAGAGTCTAACAAAGAAGTTAAGCCAAAACGAAGCCCTAACACGGAATACACAGAGAAATCAAGGTACACGCATAACCAAAGCCAGAAATTTACGTAGACGAAATCAAAGTACAAAACAATTCCAAAATAAGATTGAGTAGAAATTCTTACAGGATGCAGATGTGAGCTAATTGGAAGTTAAAAACGGACGGATGGATCTTCAATCTCTTTTTCGTTCAGAAACTCCCTTCCAAACCCCCAAGGTGAAAGACCTCGATTCACGTCGTTGAGGTGAGAGAAAGGTGATGCGAAGGAGATCCCGCGTGCGGAGGACTTCGGATCACAGAGCCTTTGGTTGGGTTGGTGCAATTGAGAGATTCCTTATAGCTAGGGTTTGTCGATGAAGGATTGAGCGAGTGTGTAGGGCTCGTCGTGAGAGAGAGAGAGAGAGAGAGAGAGAGAGAGAGAGAGAGAGAGAGAGAGAGAGAGAGAGAGAGACTATGTCGTGTTGGAGGAATGAATGAAGGAGATTTTTTTTGTTTTTTTAGGTATGGGCTAGGGTCGAAAATAAGGGAGGGATTAATTTTGGGCGTGCCGGTAACACTAAAAATATCCCGCTCACTCAAAATGGACCGCGCGCAATCCAAACCCAATTAAGATGCCGCGCGCGTTTTTAATACCAACATATTGTAACACTTTTTCAATAATATTACCCTTTGATGTTACGGTAGGGCTGATTTCTTGTAGTGCTCCAACTGAATATACCATCGTAGTAGTGCCCCAGTCAAACTTTCTTGGAAACAGTGAATTAGGAGTTTATCATCAGCAATCTTCCTACAGTACATGTTAATATGTGTCCTAGGGCATTGAGATCCATTAAACTTTTCAAATTCTAGAACCTTGAACTTCGGTGGTAAAAAACTCCAGGGACTAGGCACAAGTCTTGAGTACTGATCATTCCATAGGTTTCTGTTCTTTCCACAGCTCTTAGTCTCTCCTTCAATTGTTTCATTGCTAGGGACTGGTCATCTTCTTTACGTATTGAAGTCTCCATCGGTTCAGCAACATTCACTGGATTTGGTTGAACAAATGACTTATGGTTTGAAGGTCCAGGGTTCACATTGGTTGGAACAGATACTTGAGGCGGCGTTGGCATGAAATTTTGGGGTAGTGGTGCTTCTTGTGGTTGCCCATGAGGGGAGTTAGTGTCTACCTCAATAGAACCCCTGTCTTTTTCAGCTGCCATCTTAGTCAACATTTCCATCATGACCCTCATCTGATTCTGAAGTTCTTGTTGTCCTTGCTCCAGACTAGTAAAACGACTTTCAGTTTGGTCTGCCATTGAAATGGATGATTGTTGGTGACGGGATCGCAGATTGTATCGGTGCACTATGTTGACTTCTGAAAGAGGTAAAATGTGGTAAGCTCCCTTTTATTATGTTTCATTTTTTTCATTTTTCATTTTTTATGCTGAAAGCATGCATGCATGTAAGGATGTGCATGAGAGTTTTAAAAACCTACCCTTCTTAAAGTAATGCATAAAACATGTTATGAGTCCTAAAGGTTTGTATTATTTACATGATTTCTCCTTTTTTGTTATTTTGTCTTTCTTCTTTTCCCAGTTATGAAATTCACAAACACGTATGAATTAATGAAGCCTAGTCTCAACTACCCCTAAACTAAGTAATGAATGCTTGAATGTACACCTAAATTTAGGTTCGGTAGTTATGTCTTAAGACTATATGAACACATGTATGAATGAAGGTCAAATTAAAAGGATAATAATATACAAGATAAGGTTAAAAGAAAAATAACATTAATATGTATATAATGAAAACAAGGTTAGTAAAAAGAACAATAATATACATAAAATAAGGTTAGTAAAATAATAATATTCATATGAACAATTACATAAATCAAAACAAAGTAAAAAAAAAAAGAGACAATATGTGAACAATAACAACAAGAATATTTACAAGACAGTATACAACAAGATAGTAGTAACACTATAATCTAATATGAATGCACCTATCCTTTAAAAGGAAGGCTAAAATGAGCAAACAGCATGTGGGTCAATGTCCCTAGTGGACTTCTATCGCTAAACTTGTCTTATTCGTTGGTCCTCAAACTTCCTCTATAGAGGACTCCGTACGCCATGGGATTTACTGGAGGGGGGCCTTAAAAGGATGAACCTTAAAAGGACCTCAAGCTTGAGTAAGGAGTCTGGGGTCCCATTACGGATAATGGTCAATGCGCAGGGCACCCTAATAAACCTTGCTAACCTAGACCATGATGAAAACCAAGGTATAGGATTTATGCATGAATGTAACAATTAAAAAAAGAAGTAAAACACGACTATCATGGCATTAAAGCGTGTAAATCAAAACTATCATGCAACGGCGATTAAGCGCAATAAATAAATTAAATAAAGAATGAAAGAATAAAAATAATTTAAAACAAAGTATAAACCTCGTAATCTTAATCTTAGGCCTAACTCTCTAACATTTCCTAGCGGAGTCACTAGCTGTCATCACCAGATTTTGTCCAGGGCAAAACCTGCTTTCGGGGATGCAGTTCTCCCACCCTTCACTCGAATGTTGATGAAACAAAAAAAAAAAGAGTCGCCACCAACTACTTTTGGGGTGCAGTTGGTTACCTAAAAATAGTCTACATTGCCAAAGCTGGGTTCGGGAGTTTGTTACGTGCAGGGAAGGATTAGCACCCCCGCAATGCCCTGTCGGTACCTATCTTAGGAGTTTGGAGGTTTCTAATTTGTTTTAACAGTTGCTTGAAATTAATTAGTCTAAGTTGAATTTCACATGGCCTAAATGTCTACTCTTTTTATTTTACTAAGTAAAATTAAATTCAAATTGTCCTAGTAAAATCAAGCTCAGTTTATCCTAAACTTCTAAAGGAAATTTTATGATTTTGCTTTTAGTTTTCTAAAAGTGTAAAGAAAAACCAAAGTTAAATTAATCCTAAGTCCTATGTTTGATAATCTAAGCTAAATAATTATAATAATTCTAAAGATAAAAGTAAAAAAAATCAAGTATTAAAGATAGAAAGGCAAAGTGTTGAAAAGGTTTTGTTTTGTTTTTTTGGTTTTGTTTTGTTTTGTTTTGTTTTTTTGTTTTTTGTTTTGTTTTTTTTTTGTTTGGTTGGAAAACACTTTTGTTTTTGTTTTTCCTTGGAAAACTCCCCTTTTTTTGTTTGGAAAACATCGTTTTGTTTTTTTGTTTGAAATTTTTTTTTGTTTCACAAAAAACATTTTTTTTTTGAAAAGAAGTTCTTTTTATTGGTGGAAAGAAAAAAAAACTTTTTTTGTGTTTTTCTTTAGCAAACATTTTTTATTTAAGGAACGGTTTTTAAAAATAAAATAAAAATAATAAGAATTCAAAACAAATAAATACAAATGCATTATGTGTGATTGTGACATTTATAAAGTAAAAAAAACAACAAGCTCACTTCTCTCTCTCTCTCTCTCTCTCTCTCTCTTTCTCTTTCTTTTTTTGTTTTCTCTCTTTTTTTTTTTCTATTTTCTATTTTCTTTTTTTCTTTTCCTTTTCACTGGCTACATATACAATGATGTCCCTTGGGACTTATTACAAATGAAAGACTAGGGTCGAAAAGAGTACACAGGGTTACATAAAGGATAACCTAATTGACAGCAATTAATGACAAACGAAAAGAAAAAAAATCTGCAAAACAATGGGTTGGACAATAAAACCACACAACACGGGCAACTACCAAATTAAAAGAAAAAAGAACTAACAGTTAACTATTAGCTACTCCACAACATGGATCTGCCAAGACCTGGCATAGGAAAGCTCCCAAGCCTTCCTCACCGGACAATCGTGGTCAAGGTATTGTAAGAAGAGAAAAGCCACACCAGTTCAAGCATGCACAAACACTAGGACCCCCAAACACGTATTTCACACATAGGACACAAAAGAAGAAACCTCATAAACAGAATCTATTAAATTCACTAGCCAACTGTTGGACCCCATTTTGTCCGGGTTGGACACACTAACCATTTGAAAATTTTATATCTATCCTCCCATGCCATGTATCTCATTAAACAGGTCCATAAAGCTCCCCCACTATCAAGGAGTCTATCCCAGGTTTGGCGCCGATGTTAAAATTCCAGTTGGCATGTGATGGATATGCTATGACAAGAATAGAGAAGCCAAAAATTGAGGACCACTGTTGTAAGTCCCTAAAGTGCCCCAAGGCTAACATTAGGTGATAGAGGGTGAAATTTGGAGACTAACGCACTTGACCGCACTTAAATCCGACGTAAAACGAAGAAGTTATGGCCAAAACAATTATCGTTAGAAAAAGTCAAACTCACCAAAAAACAGTCAATGCCCCTAGTCAAACTGCCTGAAAAAGTGATTACGCGAATGTCTCCAAAACGTATATTTAGGCAAATATGGGTCTTCCCAAACAATCTTCAAAAGGTCGTCCGTTTTGGCATTTTGGGTGAGGGTAAAAGGGTAATTAAAAGTTAAAAAAAAACTTGACTCTTAGCCTCGGAGCCTCGACGACTCGAAGCCTCAAAGCCTCGAAGCCTCGAAGCCTATAAGCCTTCGACACAGTAAGCCTTCGGGTCTTCGAGGAGTGACCCTTTGACCCTGGCAACGTTCCGACCTGCCGACACTTCGACCCGTGGACCTTCGACCCTTCACCCCTTCAATCTTAAACCCTTGACCTTCGAGGGCTGGCCTACGACCCATTGACCATTGACCTACGACCCATTGACCGTTGACCTTCGACCCACCAACCTTCGACCCTACCGACACTTCGACCTGCCGACACTCTGACTCTCTGACCTCTGACCTTCGCTATTTGGCCTCTCTCGCTGGTTCTCTCACTGTTTGCTCACGAGATGCGTTTTTATTATCTGGCAATTGTCAGAGATGCTTTTCAACGCCTGTCAGACGCATGTGCTCACAATAGAATGAAAAAGCAATCACAAGTTGCCCCATTTTATGCACAGGTTGTTCTACCACCAGACAAAGCATAGAATCTGAAAATTAATAATACACCCGACAAAGCATTAAATGTAGCAATTAATGAGATGCAGCCAACCCCTTTAAATCCAGCATTCTGTCCAAGCAATTAAGAGGAGAACAAAGATTACGCCCAAAAAAAAAGAGCACAGACATTACGCCCAAAAAAAACCCAGAGAACGCCCAGATTACGCCCAGAAAAAGAGAACTCTCTGACAAAAAAGAAACCCCTCTCTGATTTGCTGCCATTCTCTCTCAAATTCGCCCAACTCTTACATTCAAAAAAACAACTTTCTGCCATTCTGAAACCGAAAATCGCCCATTCAAATCCAGCTTTCCCTGATACCTCGATACAACTCTTTTTTTCCCTAATACCTCGTCACAGCTCTCTTTTCGCTAGCAAAAACAAAACAAAAAAAATAATTCTTTTTCATTCCCCTATTTCTTACGCCCACTCTCCTTATTTCCAGTTACTAAAAATCTTAAACCCAAAAAATACATCACTCCAGTCTCCAAATACTAGGAAATCTTTTTCACAAATCTCACTGCCAGATTTGTTGGTTCTATTTGCGAAAAGGCGGCTATCGGCGCGGACGGAAGCCCCGTGTTGAAGCCTCATCCAAGCCAAAGTCGGTTCAGTTATTTTGTATTTGTTTCTTTATTATTTTTAGCTTATTTCTATTTCTATTTGATGTAATCTTTGGTATTTTCCTATATCGTTTTTCCTCTTTCTGTTGTTGGAATGTGTTGTATTTTTTCTTGTATTCATCTTTTTATGCTGTTTGTATATGTTATATTTTCTTTGTATTTCCTTTTTTTTATATGTTATATGTTGTAATACGTAAAGAATAGTAAAAAAAAAGACCAAAGAGAGATAAAAAAAGGAGAGATATGAAAAAGAAAAAAGAAAAAAGAAAAATGAAAGAAGAAAAAAGAGTGGTTTTAATTTTTGTCATTTTTTTTGTGAATGCCACATGCACACCTTTCACATTTATTTTGGTATGTGTACTATAGTCAAAATACCTAAATATGCATGTGTAGATTTAGTTTCAATTCTGTCAAAAACTGTGTTTTCCAACAAAAACACAAACAAAAGAAAAAAATGTTTTCAAACAAAACAAAAAAACAAAAAAAAATTCAAACCAAAAACAAACCAAAAAAGAAACAAAAAAACATAAACAAAACAAAGACAAAACCCTAGGATTTCATTTTTCACTTCATACAAAAAAAAATAAAAAAACAAAATAAAATAAAAAAACAAAACAAAAAAGATAAAAACAACAAAATAGAAAAAAAGGGGCATTAGGATTTCGTTTTCCACAAAATAAAACTTTTAGGATTCCCTTTAGAAATTTATGGTAAATCAATTTTAACCATAACTTTAACAAGTAACTTAGCTAAAAAGCATAGACTTTTTAGGAAACTCAAACCAATTACGGCAGTAACAGTAAATAGAAAACCTCCTTTTCCAAAATAGATACCGAAAGGGCGCTATAGGGGTGCTAATCTTTCCTTACACGTAACCAACTCCCGAACCCTTCTTTGATAACGCAGACCACATTTTTACTACACAAGGTAGCGGGTATCAAACTATACCCAAAAAATAGTTGGTGGCGACTCTAAATTTTCTCACCATTGGTTTAGTTTAAGCCCCACCCCAAAAGGGCCCGGACGAAAATTAGTGATGACAGCTGGCGACTCTGCTGGGGAAATCTGAAACTTTAGAGAGTTAGGTCTAGCACTAGGAATAGGAGGTTATTTTATTTTTGTATATATTTAATTGTTAGTTGTGATTATGATTTATTTATACACTTTAACTGTCATAATAACTGTCATTTTGTTTACTTAACTGTAATTGTGATTCATTTATACGCTTTAAACTACCATGATAGTTGTGCTTTACTGCTTTCCCTACCTATTACATTCATGCATAACCCTATACCCGGGTTTATCACAATTTAGGTTAGCAAGGTTCAGTACGGTCCCCAGCCGTTGATCATTATCCGCAATGGGGCCTCGGACTCCTCACTCAAGCTTGAGGTTCTTTTAAGGCACGTCCTTTTAAGACCCCCCTCCAGTAAATCCCATGGTGTACGGAGCCCTCTATTGAGGAAGTTTTGGAACCAACGAATAATATAGGTCTAGCAATAGAAGCCCATCAGGGGCATTGACCCACATGTTGTTTGCTCATTTCATGCCATGCTAACCTTTGTTCTGTAGGGTAGTCCTTAAGTCATCTCCTGCACATATTATTATTGGTTTATTCTGTTATCCTACCTATCTACCTTAATATGTGTTTATGCATTTAATTGCCATCCTAACCTGTCATCATGCATAACATGACATTCATATAGGCATGGCAACTTTCAGTCATCTCCTAAAAAGCCGTCAAGATAAAGAGGTTGTCGTAGTGGTGGCCCAAGCATCTGGGGACATCCAACTTCGCCTAGGAGATTTTCCACCAGGAAAAGGCCACAAGGCAGAACATGTTATCATAGAAGATCAGTTGGACTACACTAAGGAGGTACAAATGATATGGGGGCAGTGGTCAGACGAAAGGAAAAGCATCTATATACAGCAGTTTGGGGAGTTGCTCCATGTGACCGAGCTACTAGCCGACAAGGATATGCTTGGGGCAGCAGTATATTTCTGGGAGCCTCGACGACGGTGTTTTGATTTCAATGGCATAGATCTTGTTCCCACCATAGAAGAATACAAAAGATTATTGGATATCCCATTAGAAGAAAACAAAAGAAAGATTTATTTACCGGAGCCCCGAAGATCATGCCGAAGGGCTTTTGCTGAGATAATGGGAAAACTAGTATGGGACTCACTAGTGGCCACAATGTATAAGAGTATCTTCCATGGGCAACAATCAAAGAAATGATACAGGCTGCAGCAGAAGTAGGGGCCCACAAATTGCTTACACTAGGTATATATGGGCTAGTCATTTTCCTAACGATACCGGCCCACATTAATGGAGCAATTGTAGATTTGGTCCAACAGGTGCTCGAAGGATGTGACCCTACTCCTGCTATATTGGCTGAAACCATTCGATCTCTTACTTATTTGAGGAAAAAAGGCTCGGGACAGTTCATGGGGTGCCTGCCTCTCCTATGCACCTGGATACAAGGTCATTTCCCTTGTAGTGTTCCTCATTTTCCTGCTATTTATCAATTGCCGACCACGACACTATTGGATATTCTGCTCAGCAAATGGAGTTTACCTCAAGACTTTGAAGGTTGGAAGAAGAAGTTAGAGAACCTCACAGAAGCTGACATTACCTAGAATGCTCCTTGGATGCTGGTGGTCTCCATGACTTATAGTTGCGAGGACTATAGTTGGGTCCCACTCCTAGGTCCTTGGGGAGGAACTGCATATGCACCACTACAGGGTGGAAGACAAGTTGGGCATCATCAGATTATCCCTGTGCTATTCGGCATGGAAGGTTATGACTTCACCTACAGTAGAATCATGCTCACAGAAAAAGGCAAAAAGATGTATCATGAATGGTTCACCGCACACAAGATCTAGCCCAATAGTCCAAAACCTGGTGTTTATCCTGCATACATATCTTGGAGGGCACAACACAAGCCACAGTTAACTTTGGACATGAGAGCTATCCTCTAAGAGAATTAGACTCTAAGGCAGCAGATCCAAAGGCTAAAAGCATCTTTAGAAGGAACTCTGCAGAGGTTGCAACTGAGGGAAAAACAGGTCGAGACCATATTGCAGCAGAGGGAGGAAGCAGGTGAGCGACCACCCCAGAGGAAGAGGCGCCGTGCTACTTAGGAGATGACTAGAAGAATGCCTTATGATCATGTAGCGATAGCTTTCATTTTACGTGGCATTTCAGCATTGTATATTTGTATTGTGTGTTTGTATTATGTGTTTTGTTTGCAATAAAGTTATTTGTTTCTCTAACCCTCTGCATATACATTCATGCATACGTGTATATCAAATTGAAAAAATCAAATAAAAATTTCCTTGTACCCAGGTGGGTAGCAGCCTTTCTCCAGGATTGCGCACTCTTATAATCTCAGATCTTGCCGTAACCAGGTATCACAACCACAACCAATGGCAGACGAAGCAGAGAACAGACTCATGGGTTTGGAACAATCACAACAAGCCATGCAGGGGCAAATGGCTTTGATGATGGACATCCTCACCAAGCTGACTGAAGATAGAGAAAGAATCCTGGCAGGAGGAACCCCGACAGGGGGAACTACCAATCACCATCAAGAGCAAGGGCAGGAAGCAGTGCAACGGCCCAATCTGGCTCCAACCCAGGTACCCACCTATCATCCTGCTATGGTACAACCCTGAACTCAAAATCAAACTCACTTCACTATGCCCGCATCAGGACATGCAATGGAAGTAATGGGGTCTCCAGCTCCGAAGGAGGACACTGAGTCCCTTGCCATAAGACGACTGGAGGAACGATTGAAAGCCGTAGAAGGCATCAATAGCTATGGCATGACCAGCCCACAAGACTTATGTTTGGTCCCTGGAGTGGTGCTGCCACCAAAGTTTAAAATGCCAGAGTTTGAGAAGCTCAACGGGACTTGATGTCCGAAGACACATCTAGCCATGTATTTCCAAAAGATGGCAGCCTATGCAGGAGAGGACAAGCTCCTCATGCATTGTTTCCAGGAAAGTCTAATTGGGGCATCCCTCCACTGGTACTTTCAATTGGATGGTAACCGCATCAAGACATGGAAAGAACTGGCCACCTCCTTCTTGGCCCAATACAAGCACATCACCGAGCTGACACTAGACCGATTAACCTTACAGTCCATGGAAAGGGATCCGATGAAAACTTCAAAGATTATGCGCGAAGATGGAGAGAGACTACTGTGGAGGTCCAACCTCCCCTTACAAAAAAAGAACTCACTACTCTTTTTATCAACACGCTAAAAGGCGTCTACTATGAGAAGTTGATCGAGAACGTCTCTAGCAGTTTTGCAGACTTGGTTGCATCCGGTGAACGTGTAGAAAGTGGATTAAAGGAGGAAAGCTAAAGGGTGATGTGGCAGAAGCATCAAAACGGTTTCAACCACCAGCAAAGAAGAAGGAAAATGAGACCAACCTGGTATACCAATCACACCCGCCAATACAACCAACATTCTACCAAGCACCAGGGTACTACAGAGGGTCACCAGTAGTTGCCTATACTGCACCTGCTCCTGCTCCCCAATTCACTCCCTATTTACCACAAGGAGGGGTTCCATTTCCATATCCCATGGCACCCAACCCATTTCAACCAAGAGCACCATACCAAGGACAATCAAGGGCATCAGCTCCAGATGGACCGAGACCCGCAGTTCAAGGTTAGGGGCAACTAAGGGCCCAAACTTAACATGCAGGAGCGAATCAGGCTCCTCGTCGGCCACAACAAGAGTTTGACCCGATTCCAATGACATATGCTCAATTATAGGCCAAGCTCCTAGAAGCAAGGCTGGTACATCCTACACCCTTGGGAGAAATAAGGTCTCCTCCCCCGGCTTGGTATAAACCAAATGTCAAATATAAATATCATGTCGGTGGAGCTGGACATGATATCGAAAACTATATAACATTCAAAAGGAAGGTTAAGGCCTTAAAGGATGCAAAGTGGCTAGATTTTTCTGCACTGACTAGGATGCCAAATGTGAACAGTAATTCTCTCCCAGAACACTCCAACAATGTTGCCAGTATCGAGAATGAAGGATGCCTGGAGAAGGTCTCCCAAGTACAAATGGAGAAGACATATTTGTTTACCTTGCTACAAGAACATGGGTATATACTTGCTAAAGACACGACAGAGGCAGGAAAGGGAACAGATGGAGAAAAACAATGCCCTTATCACAAGATGTCGGGGGGACATGACATCGCAGAATGTAGTGAGTTTTCCGAGGTGGTGCAAAAACTCATGTATCAAAGGATGATCGAATTCTCCAGGGAGGAGACAGACAATCAAAGCCACATGATCCAAGGAGACATGTCATACAAACCATCATGGGTGCCAACCCCCCTTGTCTTGAATGTTAAGACTCCAGAAATCCCACTACTGCCTTATGGAATTACACCTCTCACCATACGTGTTCCTGCCCCTTTCCCCTACAAGACAAATAATGCAGTCCCATGGAACTACAACTGTGAGGTAATTCAGGGAGTCACCACAGCAAAAAAGAAAACCAGGAGTGGTCACGCTTATGCCCCTGAGATGGTTGACAAAGCAAGGAAAGAAAAAGTTGCCAAACCAGACATTGAGCCAATAATGGAGGCAACAAAGAAAGGAGCACCAGTCATTGAAGAAGAGACAACCGAATTTATGAAACTCATGAAGTAGAGCGAGTATAACATTATGGATCAGCTAAGTCAACAACCGGCTCGCATCTCATTGCTGTCATTAATGATGGATTCTCAACCTTACTGGGAAGCACTAATGAAGGTTCTGAGCCAAGCCTATGTTCCTCCGACCATCCCGGTGTCGAATGTGGATGGACTCACTAGTAACCTCATTATGAACAATGTCATTAGCTTTGGAGATGACGAGCTTCCCCAGGAAGGGAAGGGACATATAAAAGCTCTGCACATCATAGTCACATGTAAGGAGCACACCATAGCTCGAGTACTTATTGACAATAGCTCTGCCTTGAACATTATGCCCTTACATATACTGCAACAACTGCCGGTCGACGCATCCTATATGCGCCCTTGTACAATGAAGGTACGGGTATTCGATGGAGGCAAACGTGATGTGGTGGGAACTCTAGACATTCCACTCCTAATTGGGCCAACGACTTTTACGGTGGAATTTCAGGTGCTGGACATTACGCCCTATTATAGCTATTTGTTGGGAAGACCTTGGATCCACATGGCAGGAGCAGTGCCGTCAAGCCTCCACCAAAAGATGAAATTTGTGATGGGAGATCAACTCATTTGCATCTCTGGAGAGACAAGTTTCCTCGTCACCAAGCCAGCATCAGTTCCTTATGTTGAGAACAACGAAGATATACCAGAATGCTCCTATCAGGCATTTGAGATGGTTAATGTCACTTCTGCCCCAAGCCATTATCTCTTGAAAGCTGCAAGAATGGTTGTAGCCACCATGATCAAACAGGGATACAAACTAGGGCAAGGATTAGGCTCAAGTGCTTAAGGAATTCAGAAACCATTCACCATCCGAGAAAATACCGAGAAGTTTGGGTTAGGCTATATGCCTACAAGAGCTGACAGATAGAGGGAAGCTTCCAAAAGGAGGGAAATCAGAATGGCAAAGTTTCATAATAGGCCAATACAAGAGGAAAAGAGGAGCTTTGCCCCCTTAAATGTTATATTCCGGATTGGAGGGTTTATCCACAAAATCCAAGTTGAAATTGAGACTGGCACTGTAGCCGCATTTGACACGGAGGACCATGCACCGAGCGAGATGGTTCTGGTGGTGTGAGAGGATCCGAACCAGCTATTGAACAATTGGACCAGCCTGGACCTCCCCATAATGTAATGCTTAGGGGGTCACTGGGAGTTGTTAAGGAGTTACATAGACGTTTTTGCATGGTCATACCAAGATATGCTGGGATTAGACACGACATAGTGCAGCATCACATACCAGTGAAGCCAGAGTGCAAGCCAGTACAGCATAAATTGCGAAGAATGAGACCGGAGATGCTACTGAAGATTAAAAAAGAAGTCAAAAAGCAATGGGACGCAGGTTTCCTAAGTGTCTCCTACTATCCAGAATGGGTGGCCAATGTTGTACCGGTACCAAAAAAAGGAGGCAAAGTTCACATGTGTGTCGACTACAGAGATCTGAATTGGGCCAGTCCGAAAGATAACTTCTCGCTTCTTCATATTGATACCCTGGTGGATAATACAGCAAAACACGCTCTGTTCTCATTCATGGATGGCTTCTCAGGCTACAATCAAATTTGTATAGCCCCCGAGCACAAGGAGAGGACCATGTTTACGACACTTTGGGGCACATTCTGCTATAATGTGATGCTATTTGGTCTGAAGAATGCAGAGGCAACCTATCATCGAGCCATGGTGACCCTATTCCACGACATGATACATAAAGAAGTCGAGGTCTTTGTGGATGACATGATAGCCAAATCACAAAGCACTAAAGATCACATTGAAGTACTCTGTAAGCTCTTCAACACACTATGGAAATATCAGCTCAAATTGAACCCCGAAAAATGCACTTTTGGAGCCATGTCGGGAAAACTATTAGGTTTCATTGTGAGCCAAAAAGGAGTGGAAATTGATCCAGACAAGGTTCGAGCTTTCCAGGAGATGCCCCCACCACGAATTATCAAAGAGGTCAGAGGATTCCTCGGGCGGTTGAATTACATTGCCCGATTCATTTCACAATTAACGGCCACATGTGAACCCATTTTCAAGACATTACGGAAGGATAACCTAGAAATTTGGAATGACAAATGTCAAGAAGCCTTTGATAGGATCAAACAATATCTGTCCAATCCGCCTGTTTTGGTCCCACTAGTACCAGACAGACCCTTGATCTTATACTTGACTATTTAGGAGTCCTCAATGGGTTGTATCTTGGGGCAACATGATTCTACAGGCAAGAAGGAGTAGGCCATTTATTATCTCAGCAAGAAGTTCACCATCAATGAAGAGAACTATACACCATTGGAAAAGACATGTTGTGACATTGTGTGGATAACAAGACAGTTAAGGCAGTACACTCTTTATGATACCACATGGCTGATTTCGAGGCATGATCCACTCAAATATCTCTTAGAAAAGCCATCCATTTCTGGAAGAATTGCCAAATGGCAATTGGTCCTATCGGAATATGATATCATCTATGTGCCTCAAAAAGCCATAAAAGGAAGTGCAATAGATGATTACTTGGCAGACAGAGCACTAGAAGATTACGAGCCTATGACTATTAGATTTACGGATGAGCAAATCAACATCCTTATAGCCGAGGTATCAGACATATGGACTATGTGGTTCGATGGAGCCTCTAGTCTCTTGGGGCACGGCATTGGGGCCATCTTGATATCTCCAAAGGGCGAACATTTCCCAATGGTAGTAAAGTTAACCTTCCCTTGCACCAACAACGTAGCAGAATATGAGGCCTGTGTGATGGGACTTAAAGAAGCAATTAGCAGAGGAATCAAAAAATTACGAGTGTTTGGCGATTCGGCACTCCTCATTTTTCAAGTAAGGGGTGAATGGGAGACTCGAAACCACAAACTAATCTCCTATCGGGAGTATGTTACAGAGTTAGCCGAGCAATTCGAAGACATCACATTCGAGCATATGCCCAGGGAATACAATCAGATTCCTGATGCGCTGGCCACTCTAGCCTCCCTCCTTCGGCTAGACACAACGTTGGAAGTCCAGTCTTTCAATATCCGTATACAAGATACTCTTGCACATTACATGGCCGTTGAAGGAAATACTGAAGAAAAGCCTTGGTTTGATGACATCAAATAGTATTTGCTCAAGGAAGAATACCCAGTAGAGGCCTTTGAGTTTGATAAAAGAAATATTCGAAGGTCGGCATCCAATTATTACCTTAATGGTCCCATTTTATATAAGCAAAATCATGACATGGTGTTACTGCGGTGTGTGGCAAAAGAAGAGTCGAAACAGATAATGAAAGAAGTGCATGAAGGAGAATGCGGTTCACACGCAAATGGACATGCATTAACAAGACAAATCATGCGAATGGGCTATTATTGGGTCACTATGGAAAAGGATTGCATTGAATATATGCGCAAATGCCTCAAGTGTCAAATTTATGGTGATAAAATCAAAGTACCGCCATCCAGACTACATGTGATGGTTTCCCCGTGGCCGTTTTCACTTTAGGGCATCGATGTGATCGCACCGATATCTCTGAAAGCATCCAATGGTCATCGTTTCATTTTGGTGGCCATCAATTACTTTACCAAGTGGGTAGAAGCAGCGTCATATGCCAATATCACACAAGCTATGGTACTTAAATTTATGTGGAATAACATCATATACCGCTATGGACTTCCTGAGCAGATCATAACATATAATGCTGTCAATCTGAACAGTCGGATGATGGGTAAGTTGTGCAAAACATACAAAATCCAACACCGCAACTCGACCCCCTATCGCCCAAAGATGAATGGAGCAGTTGAAGCAGCCAATAAGAACATCAAGAACATTATCAGAAAGATGACAGAAACATACAAAGATTGGCATGAGAAGCTACCATATGCTTTGCATGCTTACCACACCTCGATACGAACATTAACTGGGGCAACTCCATTTTCTTTGGTTTATGGTATGGAGGCAATCTTACCTGTCGAAGTGGAGATACCTTCCCTCCGAGTACTAAGGATAATCAACTTGAAGAAGCAGAATGGGCCCAAAGTCGTTATGAGCAGTTGAACTTAATCGAAGGCAAACGCTTGGCAGTTGTTTGCAGAGGACAGCTATATCAACAAAGAATGATGAACAACTACAATAAAAAGGTCAAGCCTAGAAGCTTTCAAGCGGGTGACCTCGTCCTCAAGAAGATCTTACCCATCCAACACAACCATAGAGGCAAGTGGACTCCCAATTATGAAGGCCCATACGTTATGAAGAAAGCATTCTCAGGAGGTGCCTTAATCCTTGCCAGAATGGATGGTGATGAGCTCCCTAACCCATTGAATAGTGATGCAGTGAAAAAGTTCTATGCATAACTCTCAAGTCCAAATGAGGAGTTCCTTAATCCTTTTGCCTAGACATGGAAGGAATAAACATGATAGTAATGAGCGGACTTGGTGAAAACCCAAAAGGGCACCAAGGGTAAAATACAAAGCCAAAAACAAATCTTGAAGGATGAAATCAGTCAGAATCTCAGAGGATCAAGACCACATAAAATAGGGTCCTTAATAATGGACACAACACCATTTGAAAACAGCAGCTACAAACAGTGGAAGACTTGGTCAAACCTAAGACACACTCTAATCAAATTTGTACATTATGCTTTTAAAGACTTGTAATTCTGTTTATCAGATTATAACAAGGGGGACTTTCTATGATATAAGTATGTTTTATGGAATCAAAGCAACAACATTCCCTTTTTCATCTCTTTAATCATGTTACATCATCTTCATTTTACATTTAATTAGAATAGTTTAAATCCAGTAGGCTCTTTTGGCATTACCTTATGAGTAGGGTCAAGCTCAAAAACCTCAAACAAGTCAAGCTCTTCAATGCAAGGTACCAATATTGCCACAAAATACCAATATCCCCAGTGAAGTCATCAAGCCAAGCTCCTCAATGCGGCGAAGCTAAATTAAATAGACGCTTCATCCACAAAAGGGAGTTCCCCAGCAAAGACAGAACGGACTCCCCATCCAGAGAGACAAAGAGTTCCCCAAACAAGTTGGATCTCATCCAAACTCTCCAACGACATGGAGATAAACCCCCAGCCTATATTGAGTCATTTATTTCACTATGCATCCCCGCATACACCACATTGCATTCCATGCATTATTTGCATTCATTCAGCAAGCTTATTTGCATGCATTCCATGCATTATTTGCTTTCCATGCGTTATTTGCATTTCACATTTCAGGAACGTCATCGCCTCTGAAGATGTCAATATCTCATTCTCAGCAAGCTTCTCATCAAGCCCTCCAAGCTTCTTTTGTTCAACCCGAAATCTTTCTTTGCCACTCCCCCAAAGCATCCTTTTGACACTCGAACAAACTTTTTTCCTTTTTGGGTCACCTCATAGAGCGATCTCCTTGAGTGAACTCGTAGAGGGAGCCCAAATTGGGTTACTTCCCAAGCTCACCAATTCCCCAAAGCATTTCCCTTAAATACCAATTCATGTCTCCAACAAGTCTTTTCAGTTCAAGCCTGTCGTTGCTGTGGGCTTTTCATTTTTTAGTTTAAGTCTATCGTTGTTGTGGGCTTTTCATCTTCAGTTCAAGCCTATTACGTTGCTGTAGGCTTTCTTTTTCAGTTGAAGCCTATCATTGTTGTGGGATTTTCATTTTTCAGTTCAAGCCTATCGTTGTTGTTGGCTTTTCATCTTTAGTTCAAGCCTATCGTTGCTGTGGGCTTTCCATTTTTCAGTTCAAGCCTGTCGTTGCTGTGGGCTTTTCATTTTTCAGTTCAAGCCTATCATTGGTGTGGGCTTTTCATTTTCAATCCAAGCCTATCGTTGCTGTAGGTTTTTCATTTTTCAGTTCAAGCCTATCATTGCTGTGGGCTTTTCATTTTCAATCCAAGTCTATCGTTGTCATCACTGGTTTTCGTCCGGGCCCATTTGGGGTGAGCTCAAACTAAACCAATGTTGAGAAAATTTAGAGTCGCCACCAACTGTTTTTGGGGTACAGTTGGATACCCTCTACTTTGAGTTGTTTCAAGTGTGTGGTCTGCGTTATCAAAGAAGGGTTCGAGAGTTGGTTACGTGTAGGGAAGGATTAGCACCCCTACAGCGCCCTTTCGGTATCTAATTTAGGAGGAGGAGGTTTTTGTACTGCCATGACTGGGTTAAGTTTCCTAAAAAGTTTATGATTTTTATTTAGCTAAGTTATTTGTTGAAGTCATGGTGAAAATGGATTTACCCTAAATTTCTAAAGGGAATCCTAAAGGTTTTGGGTTTTTGTTTGAAGTGGATAATGAGATCCTACAGGTTGGTTTTGGTGTTTGGTTTTATTTTGGAAATTGAAGTCCTCAAATATGATTTTTTTCTTTTTTCTTTTCCCTTTTTTTGGTTTTTTGGGTTAGAAAACATACATTTTTTTTTGGTTTTTGTGTTTTGCAAAAAAAAATGTTTTGTTTTGGTTTTGCTTCATTTTTGGTTTGAAAACATGAAAACATTTTTTTGTTTGCTTTTGTTTTGTTTTGTTTTTTTTTTGGAAACCTTTCTTTCTTTCTTTCTTTTTTTTTTTTATTTTTGAAAACCCAAAATCTTAAATCAAAGTAATGAACATATGCGTTAAAGTAAAAAAAAACTATGGAGTGTGTGATTATGATATCCACAAATAAAAGCACTCTTCTTTTTTTTTCATCTTTTTTTTATGCCTCTCTTTGCGCTTTTTTTTTAGTTTCCTTGCTATTACATATTACAACTTTGTGTGAAATGACAATTACAATCAATAAAATAAAATAAAATAAATAAAAAACAAGATAACAAAAAGAAACAACATAATACAACAATTACAAAAAAAAAAAAAGAGAATAGCGTAAGGCAATTGAAATGAAAAATTAACCCGACTTTATCTTGGATTTGGGGCGCCGATTGCTGCAACGTTGGTGGGAAGGTGTGACTCCTAAGAAATCTGGGCGTTCCTTTTTTCTGGGCGAAATTATGGGCGTAAGAAATCTGGGCGTTTTTTCTGGGAGCTGAACTCTTCTTCCTTTTTTTTGGATCAGGGAGCTGGGTATGAAGATGGCAGCAGGGAATAGGAAGAAAGAGAGCTGTATCGAGACATCAGGGAGGGCTGGAAGTGAATGGGCGATTTCTGGTTTGAGAATGGCAGAGGGTTGTTTTTTTTGAATGTAGGAGTTAGGCGAAAATGGCAGCAAGGATTAGAAAAAAAGGTTGTTTGCAGAATTTCCGCTCTCTCTCTCTCTCTCTGGGCATGTTTTTTTGCTTTTCCGAACTCTCCTTCTTTTTTTTTTTTTGCTGGGCAAACTCTCTTCTTTTTTTCTTTCTGTCGAACTCCCCTCTTTATTTTGGATGAGATCTCTGTTTTTTTTTTCTCTCCCCGTTTGCGCTGGGACGAGGCTGGGGTGTAATAATGGTAGCAGGCTTTTTTCAATGATGAGGGGTCTCTCCTGTGCAGGGACAGAAGACTGCATTTGAAAGGGCTGGCAGAAATCTTTGGCTGGACTGTCATTAATTGCAGCATTAAATGCTGTATTATTGATGCAGTATTTTATTTTGAGATTCTGCCGTTTGTTGGAGGGAATAGCGACTTGTGCAGCGTAATTGTCCTTTTTAATGTTTTCGTTTAGCATATGTGACCGACAGGTTATTCAAAAATGATTCTTCGCCAGATGGCCAGCACATAAAACGGGTCTGGTGAACAGCCAGCGAGAAAAGCCAAATAGTGAAGGTCAGACGTTAAAGGGTCAATATGTCGGCAGGGTCGAAGCTTCGGTGGGTCGCCAGGTTGAAGGTCAACGGTCAATGGGTCGAAGGCTTACAGGCGTCGCAGGTCAAGGGTCGAAGGGTCGAAGGTCGGAGTGTCGGCAGCGGGGCTTCGAGGGTCAAGGGTCGAAGGGTCAAAGGTAGAGTGTCGGCAGCGGGGCTTCGAGGCTTCGAGAGTTAGGGGGTTGAAGGGCCAAAGGGGCGAGTCGTAGGTCGGAGTGTCGGCAGCGGGGGCTTCGAGGCTTCGAATCTTTGAGGCTTCGAGGCTTTGAGGCTTCGGGGCTTCGATGCTTCGGGGCTTCGAGGCTTTAATTACCTTTTTACCCTTACCCATAATGCAAAAATGGATGACCTTTTAGGGATTGTTTGGGAAGACCCGTATTCGCCTACATAGACATTTTAGAGAATTTCGCATGATCACTTTTTTCGGGCAGTTTGACCAGGGGCATTGACCGTCTTTTGGTAAGTTTGACTTTTTTCCAACAAAAGTTGTTTTGGCCATAACTTCTTCATTTTAAATCAGAATGGAGCTCGATCGAGTGCGTTATTCTCCGAATTTCTTCCTCTATGCCTTGATTTTGGTCTTGGGGTACTTCAGGGACTTGTAGCAAAGGTCATCCATTTTGGGCTTCCCCATTCGTGTAACTGTATCCATCTTGTGCAAATCGTAGGGAATCTCTAAGGACCTGTTCAACAAGGTATATGGCATGGGCAAAAAGGTATATACACCAAATGGGGTTAGTATGTCCAACTCGGACAAAATGGGGTCCAACAGCTGCCCCTCTTTGTGCACTGTTTGTATACAAATAGTGTACAAAGATAAAAGGGAGTCATTTTGGATGGGTTGGAGCACTTACCTGACTTACCTAGCACAGAGGAAGAATAGAATGCGACGGTTGGGTCTGTCCCCGAGAGGGAAAAGGGGCTTCACAAGATGGTGAACTTGGATAACACTTTGATGAGGCATCTAAGGCCGCCTGATGCTGGAGATTGAAAGCCTACAACAATGACAGGCTTGAACTGAAAAATGGAAAGCCCACAGCAATGATAGGCTTGAACTAAAGAAGAAAGCCTACGACAACGATAGACTTGGGTTGAAAATGCAATGATAGGCTTGAATTGAAGAATGAAAAAGGCCCACAGTAATGATAGGCTTAACTGAAAATGGAAAGGCGCACAGCAACGATAGGCTTGAATTGAAAATGGAAAGGCCCACAGCAACGATAGGCTTAAACTAAAAATAGAAAGGCCCTCAGCAACGATAGTCTTAAACTGAAAATAGAAAGCCCACAGCAACGATAGGCTTAAACTGAAAATAGAAAGCCCACAGCAACGATAGGCTTAAACTGAAAATAGAAAGCCCACAGCAACGATAGACTTAAACTGAAAATAGAAAGCCCACAGCAACGATAGGCTTAAACTGAAAATAGAAAGCCCACAATAACGATAGGCTTGAACTGAAAATTGAAAGGCCCACAACAACGATAGACTCGAATTGAAAATGGAAAGCCCACAGCAACGATAGGCTTAAGCTGGAAAAACTTGTTGGAGACATCAATTGGTATTTGGGGAAATGCTTTAAGGAAATGGTGAGTTTGGGAAGTAACCCAATTTGGGCTCCCTCTACGAGTTCACTCAAAGAGATCGCTCTACAAGGTGACCCAAAAGGGGAAAAAATTTGTTCAAGTGCCAAAAGGATGTGTTTAGAGCTTGGGGAAATTGCAAGGAAAGAGTTGTACAGGTGAACAAAAAAGCTAGGATAGCTTGATGAGAAGCTTGCTGAGTATGAACTCCTAGGATCTTCAGAGGCGGCAACATTCCTGAAATTACAGAGTATGCTGAATGTATGCAAATTATGCATGGACTGCAATGTGCTGTATGCGGGGATGCATAAACCTCAACCTATGGTGCCATATGATGCCATATGATGCGATGCGATGTATGCATCGAATGCAATGTGATGTATCACTGAGGGTTTGGCCAGGACTAAAGATTTATCTCAATGCTGTTGGAGAGGTTGGCTAACATTCAACTTGTTGGGGAACAATGTTCTCTTTGGATGGAGAGTCCGTTCTGTCTTTACTGGGGAACTCCCTTTTGTGCATGAAGGGTCTATTAAATTTAGCTTCGCCATATTAAGGAGCTTGACTTGACGGCTTCTCTGGGGATAGTGATATTCTGTGGAGATATGAGTACTCTGAGTTGGGGGCTTAATTTGTTTGGGGATTTTGAGCTTGACCCTACTCATGAGGTAATGCCAAAAGATTCCACTGGGGGCTTGAGATATTCTATTTAAATGTGAAATGAAGAGGATAAAATATGATTAAGGACATAAAACAGGATTTTGCTGGTTTGATTCCACAAAACATATTTATATCATAAAAAGTGTCCTATTGTTATAATCTGATGAACAGAATTACAAGTCTTTAAAAAGCATAATGTACAAATTTGATTCGAGCGTGCTGCAGGTTTGACCAAGTCTTCCACTGTTTGTAGCCGTTGTTTTTGGATGATGTTGTCTCCATTGTTTGTAAAGGACCCTATTTGTCATGGTCCTGATCCTTTCAGATTCTGACCGATTTCACCATTCAAGATTTATTGTTGGCTTTGTATTTTACCCTTGGTGCCCTCTCGGGTTTTCACCAAGTCCGCCTTTGTTTTCTTTTTTTGTCTTTTGTTGGAGCTTTGTATTTTACCCTTGGTGACCTTTCGGGTTTTCACCAAGTCCGCTCATTACAGGAATGAGAATCTTGTTGGGAGGTATGAGAGTTAAGCATAAAACTTTTTGACGGCGTCACTATTCACTGGATTAGGAAGCTCATCTCCGTCCATTTTGGCAAGGATCAATGCGCCTCCCGAGAATGCTTTTTTCATAACATATGGGCCTTCATAATTGGGAGTCCACTTGCCTCGATGGTCATGTTGGATTGGCAAGATCTTTTTGAGGACAAGATCACCCTCTTGAAAGCTTCTGGGCTTCACCTTTTTATTGTAATTGTTGATCATTCTTTGTTGATACAGCTGTCCTCTGCAAACTGGCGCTAAGCGCTTGCCTTCAATTAAATTCAACTGCTCATAACGACTTTGGGCCCATTCTGCTTCTTCGAGCTGAGTATCCTTAAGTACTCGGAGGGAGGGTATCTCCACTTCGACCGGTAGAACTGCTTCTATGCCATTGACCAAAGAAAATGGAGTTGCCCCGGTCGATGTAGGCACTAAGGTACGATAAGCATGCAAAGCATATGGTAGCTTCTCGTGCCAATCTTTGTATGTTTCAGTCATCTTTCTGATAATGTTCTTGATGTTCTTGTTGGCTGCCTCGACTGCTCCATTCATCTTTGGGCGATAGGGGGTCGAGTTGCGGTGTTGAATTTTGTATGTTTCACACAACTTCCCTATCATCCGACTGTTCAAATTGGCAGCATTGTCCGTTATGATCTGCTCGGGAAGCCCATATCGGCATATGATGTTGTTCCGCATAAATCGAAGTACCACAGGCTGTGTGACATTAGCATATGATGCTGCTTCTACCCACTTGGTGAAGTAATCAATGGCTACCAAAATGAAACGATGACCATTAGAAGCCTTTGGAGATATTGGTCCAATAACATCAATGCCCCAAAGCAAGAACAGCCACGGGGAAACCATCACGTGTAGTTTGGATGGCGGTACTTGGATCTTGTCGCCATAAAGTTGACACTTGAGGCATTTGCGCACATATTCAATGCAATCTTTTTCCATGGTGACCCAATAATAGCCCATTCACATGATTTGTCTTGTTAATGCATGTCCGTTTGCATGTGAACCACATTCCCCTTCGTGCACTTCTTTCATTATTTGTGTCGATTCTTCTTTTGCCACACACCGCAATAATACCATGTCATGGTTTCTCTTATACAGAATTGAGCCATCAAGATAATAGTTGGATGCTGACCTTCGGATATTTCTTTTATCAGACTCAGAGGCCTCTGCTGGGTATTCTTGCTTAAGCAAATACTGTTTGACGTCCTCAAACCAAGGTTTTTCTTTAGTATTTCCTTCAATCGCCATGCAATATGCAGGAGCATCTTGTATACGGATATCGAAACACTGGACTTCCAACTTTGTGTCTAGTCGAAGGAGGGAGGCTAGAGTGGCCAACGCATCAAGAATCTGATTGTATTCCCTGGGCATATGCTCAAACGTGATGTCTTCGAATTGCTCGACTAACTCCGTAACGTGCTTCCGATATGGGATTAATTTGTGGTTTCGAGTCTCCCATTCACCCCTTACTTGAAAAATGATGAGTGCCGAATCGCCAAACACTCGTAATTTTTTGATTCTTTTGTTAATGGCTTCTTGAAGCCCCATCACACAAACCTCATATTTTGCTACATTGTTTGTACAAGGGAATGTTAGCTTTGCTGCCATGGGGAAATGTTCGCCTTTTGGGGATATCAGGATGGCCCCAATACCGTGACCTAAGAGACTGGAGGCTCCATCGAACCACATCATCCATATGTCTGATACTTCGGCCGAAATGATGTTGATGTGCTCATCTGGGAAGCCAATAGTCATGGGCTCGTAATCTTCTAGTGCTCTGTCTGCCAGATAGTCGGCTATTGCACTTCCTTTTACGGCTTTTTGAGGTACGTAAATGATATTGTACTCCGATAGGATCAACTGCCATTTGGCGATTCTTCTAGAAATGGATGGTTTTTCCAAGAGATATTTGAGTGGATTATGCCTCGAAATCAGCCATGTGGTATGATAAAGAGTGTATTGCCTCAATCGTCTTGTTATCCAAACAAGGGCACAACACGTCTTCTACAAGGGTGTGTAGTTTTCTTCATTGATGGTGAACTTCTTGCTGAGGTAATAAATGGCCTGCTCCTTCTTGCCTGTAGAATCGTGTGGCCCAAGACACAACACATCGCTGACTCCTGAACGGTCAAGTATAAGATCAGAGGTCTATCCGGTACTGGTGGGACCAAAATATGTGGATTGGACAGATATTGTTTGATCTTGTCAAAAGCTTCTTGACACTTGTCATTCCAAATTTCAGGGTTGTTCTTTCGTAAAGTCTTGAAAATGGGTTCACAGGTGGTTGTCAATTGGGAAATAAATCGGGCAATATAATTCAATCGCCCTAGGAATCCTCTAACCTCCTTGATGGTCTGTGGTGGCGGCATCTCTTTGATAGCTCGAACTTTATCTGGATCGATTTCAACTCCTTTTTGGCTCACAATGAAACCCAATAGTTTTCCCGACATGGCTCCGAAAGTGCACTTTTCGGGGTTCAATTTCATCTAATATTTCTGTAGCCTGTTGAAGAGCTTGCGGAGTACTTCGATATGATCTTTAGTGCTTCGTGATTTGGCTATCATGTCGTCCACATATATTTCTACTTCCTTATGCATCATATCGTGGAATAGAGTCACCATGGCTCGCTGATAGGTGGCTCCTGCGTTCTTTAGACCAAACGGCATCACATTATAGCAGAAAGTGCCCCAAAGTGTCGTGAATGTGGTCCTCTCTTTGTGTTCGGGGGCCATACGAATTTGATTATAGCCCGAGAAACCATCCATGAATGAGAATAGAGCATGCTTTGCCGTATTATCCACTAGCGTATCAATGTGAGGAAGTGGGAAGTTATCCTTTGGACTAGCCCAATTCAAATCTCTATAATCAACGCACATGCGGACCTTGCCTCCTTTCTTTGGTACTAGTACAACATTGGCCACCCATTCTGGATAATAGGAGACACTTAAGAAACCTGCATCCCATTGCTTTCTAACCTCTTCTTTAATCTTCAGTAGCATCTCCGGTCTCATTCTTCTCAATTTCTGCTGAACTGGCTTGCATTCCGGCCTCACTGGTATGTGATGCTGCACTATGTCTGTGTCTAATCCTGGCATATCTTGATACGACCATGCAAAAACATCTATGTAGCTCCTTAACAGATCAATTAATTGCTTCTTGATGTCGGTAGCTATTAAGGATCCTACCCTCAATTCTCTTGGTTCGGCTGTCGTCCCCAAATTCACTGTTTCTACTGGGTCTTCACTTGGAATGGATAAACGGTCTTCCCTTTCCAATAGGCGTATAATCTCCCCTGGTAGCTCAGGTATCTCCTCTACCTCATTCTTGTCAGCTTCAAACACAGGCTGCTCCCAGTTTGGACTTTGGTCAAACCTTAGGCATCTCATTTCGTTTTCGTATATGATGTTTTCATTGACATTATGATACCTGCTTATAAGATAATTACAAGTTGGTAACCAAATATGACATGCATATGTTATGAATGGAATGCACCATGAAAGATTTGAAGAAAAGTGGATTTTATTCAAAAGCTTTTGATAAAAACAAATGTTCACCGCTTCAAAAGACATTAAAATA
The DNA here is from genome assembly GCA_023512835.1 of Taxillus chinensis. Classification (NCBI taxonomy): domain Eukaryota; kingdom Viridiplantae; phylum Streptophyta; class Magnoliopsida; order Santalales; family Loranthaceae; genus Taxillus; species Taxillus chinensis. Next base: position 35,271,857 of record CM042092.1, read on the forward strand.
GAATACATTAAATCCAGTGACCCCGTAAGCATTACATTATGGGGAGGTCCAGGATGGTCCAATTGTTTAATGGATGGTTGGGATCCTCTCGCACCACCAGAGTCATCTCGCTCAGCACCTTCTCGTCTGCATCCAATACGGCTACAAACTCAGGCACGGGCTCAAGTTGGCTTTTATGGATGAACCCTCCACTCCGGAATGTAACCTTCAAGGGGGGAAAGCTTCTCTTTTCTTCTTGAACTGCCCTTTTTTGCAACCTTGCCATCCTGCTTTCTTTCTTTTTGATAGCTACCTTCTGTCTGTCAGCTCTAGTAGGCATGTAGCCCAGCCCAAATTTCTCAGTATTTTCTCGGATGGTCAGGGGTTTCTAGATTCCTTGAGCCTTTGGACCTAATCCTTTCCCTGGCTTGTACCCTTGCTTGATCATGGTGGTCGCAACCATCTTTGATGCCTTTGAGAGGTGATAGCTTGGTACAGAAGTGATGTTCACGACCTCAAAGGATCGATAGGAACATTCCGGTACATCCTCATTGTTTTCAATATAAGGTACTGATGCCGGTTTGGTGACGAGGAAACTTGTCTCTCCAGAGATGCAAATGAGCTGGTCTCCCATCACAAATTTCATCTTTTGGTGGAGGCTTGACGGCACTGCCCCTACCATGTGGATCCAGGGTCTTCCCAACAAACAGCTGTAATATGGCGTGATGTCCATCACCTGAAATTCCACCGTAAAAGTAGTTGGCCCAATCATGAGTGGAATATCCAAAGTCCCCACCACGTCACGCTTTCCTCCATCGAATGCCCATACCTTCATCGTACAGGGACGCATATAGGGTGCGTCGACTGGAAGTTGCTGTAGTATATGCAAGGGCATAATGTTCAAGGCAGAGCCATTGTCAATGAGTACACGGGCTATGGTATGCTCCTTGCATTTGACCGTGATGTGCAAGGCTTTTATGTGACCCTTTTCTTCTTGGGGTAGCTCGTCATCTCCAAAGCTAATGACATTATTCATGATGAGGTTACTAGTGAGTCCATCCACATTCGCGACTGAGATGGTTGGAGGAACGTAGGCTTGGCTTAGGACTTTCAATAGTGCTTCACGGTGAGGTTGGGAATCCATCATTAATGAGAGCAATGAGATGCGAGCCGGTTGTCGACTTAGCTGATCCACAATATTATACTCACTCTGCTTCATGAGCTTCAGGAATTCCAATGTATCTTTTTCAGTGACTGGTGCTTCTTTCTTTGTTGCCTCCAGCGTTGGCTCAATTTTTAATTCCACAGTGTTCTCCTTCCTTGCTTTGTCTGCCATATCAGGGGCATAAGCCTTACCGCTCCTAGTTATCTTCTCTGCTGCTGCAGTTCCCTGAACTATTTCGCAACTGTAGTTCCATGGGACCGCCTTATCAGTCTTATAGGGGAAAGGAGCAGGAACACCTATGGTGAGAAGTGCAATTCCATGCAGTAGTTGTGGGATTTCGGTTCTCTCCCCTTTGTCTAGCACGAGACTTGAGGCATGGATAGTGAGAGGCTTGATTCCATGTGGCAGTAGCGGGATCTCTGGAGCCTTAACGTTTAAGACAAGGGGTGTTGGCACCCATGGCGATTTGTGTGAATCATCTCCTTGGATCATGTGGCTTTGGTTGTCCGTTCCTCCTCTTGAGAATTCGATCATCCTTTGGTCCATGAGCTTTTGTACCATGTTAGCAAACTCGCTACAGTGTTCGATATTATGCCCCCGTGACATTTTGTGATAAAGGCATTGTTTCTCCAACTCCGTCCCCTTCTCTGTCTTTAATGCGTCGGGAGCAAGTATATATCCATATTCCTGCAGTAGGTTAAACAAATAGCTTTTCTCCATTTATATTTGTGAAACCTTCTCTAGCCGTCCTTCTGTTGTGATACTGGTCACGTCATGGGAATGTTCCGAAAGCGGATTATTGTTCACATTTGGCATCCCAGTCAGTGCGGAAAAATCCAGCTACTTTGCATCCTTCAAAGCCTGAACCTTCCTTTTGAATGTTATACAATTCTCGATATCATGTCCAGCTCCACCTGCGTGATATTCACACCTGGCATCCGGCTTGTACCAGACCGGGGGAGGAGTCTTTATTTCTCCCAAGGGTATAGGGGTTACCATCCTTGCTTTTAAGAGTTTGGGGTATAATTCTGTATAAGTCATTGGAATTGGATCAAACTATTTCCGTGGTCGACGAGAAGCCTGATTCGTTCCTGCTTGCTGGGTCTGAGCCCTCGATTGCCCCTGTCCTTGGAATGAGGCTCCTGGTCCTTCCTGAATTGCTGGCCTTGGTTGCTCTGCGTAAGGCATTCTTGGTAGAAACGGATTAGGTGTCATTGGATATGGAAATGGAACCCCTCCTTGTGGCAAGTATGGCGTGAATTGGGGAGGTGGTGCAGGTGCAGCATAAGCAGCTACCGGTGACCCTCTGTAGCACCTTGGCGCTTGGTAGAATGTTGGTTGTATTGACTGGTGTGCTTGGTATACCAGGTTGCTCTCATTTTCCTTCTTCTTTGCTGGTGGTTGAAATCGTTTTGATGCCTCAGCCGCATCACCCTTTAGCTTTCCTCCTTTAATTCCACTTTCTACACGTTCACCGGATGCAACCAAGTCTGCAAAGCTGTTGGAGACGTTACCTATCAACTTCTCGTAGTATATGCCTTTTAGTGTGTTGATAAAAAGAGTGGTGAGTTCTCTTTCGGTAAGAGGGGGTTGGACCTCCACAGCAGCCTCTCTCCATCTTCGTGCATAATCTTTGAAATTCTCCTCGGATCCCTTTTCCATGGACTGCAGGGTTAGTCGATCCAGCGCTAGCTCGGTGACATGTTTGTATTGTGCCAAGAAAGAGGTAGCCAATTCCTTCCATGTCTTGATGCGGTTTCCATTTAGTTGAAAGTACCAGCGAAGGGATGCCCCGGTTAGGCTCTCCTGGAAACAATGCATGAGGAGCTTGTCTTTACCAGCATAAGCAGCCATCTTTTCAAACTCCGGCATTTTGAATTTGGGTGGCAGCACCACTCCAGGGACTAAGCATAAGTCTTGTGGGCTGGTCATGCCATAGTTGTCAATGCCTTCTACGGCTTTCAATCTTTCCTCGAGTCGGCGTAGAGCGGGAGACTCAATATTTTCCTGAGGAGCTAGGGAACCCATTACCCCCATTGTATGTCCCGATGTGGGCATAGTGAAATGAGTTTGATTTGGAGTTGGAGGTTGTGTCATAGCAGGATGATAGGTGGGTGCTTGGCTTGGAGCCGGATTGGGCGGTTGAACTGCGTCTTGCCCCTGCTCTTGGTGGTGATTGATAGTTCCCCCTGTCGGGGTTCCTCTTGCCGGGATTCTTTCTCTTTCTTCAGTCAGCTTGGTGAGCATATCCATCATCAAAGCCATTTGCCCCTGCAGGGCTTGTTGCAATTGTTCTAAACCCATGAGTCTGTTTTCTGCTTCGTCTGCCATCGGTTGTGGCTGTGATACTTGATTGCGGCGAGATCTAAGATTGTAAGAGTGCGCAATCCTGGAGAGAGGCTGCTACCCACCTGGGTACAAGGGAACTTTTATTTGATTGTTTTTTTTTATATGCATGTATGCATGGAATGTATATGCGGAGGGTTAGAAAAACAGACAAATTTATTGCAATTATTTCAAACAAACACACAATACAAACAATACAATGCTGAAATGGCCTGTGAAATGAAAGCTATCACTACATGATCTTAAAGCAAACTTCCAGTCATCTCCTAAGGAGCACGGCGCCTCTTTCTCTGGGGCAGTCGCTCACCTGCCTCTTCCCTCTGCTTCATTATGGCCTCGATCTGTTTTTCCCTCAGCTGCAGCCTTTGAAGAGTTCCTTCTAGAGATGTTTCTAGCCTCTGGATCTGCTGCCTTAAAGTTTGATTCTCCTAGAGGATAGCCTTCATGTCGGAAGTTAACTGTGGCTTGTGTTGTGCCCTCCAAGATATGTATGCGGGGTAAACACCAAGTTTTGAACTGTTGGGTTGGATCTTGTCTGGTGTGGACCATGCTTGATACATCTTGTTACCTTCTTCTGTGAGCATGGTTCTGCTGTAAGTGAAGTCACACTCTTCCATGCCAAATAGCACGGGGATAATCTGATGACACCCCACTTGTCTTCCCACCTGAAGTGGTGCATATGCAGTTCCTCCCCAGGGACCTAAAAGTGGAACCCAATTGTAGTCCCTGCAGCTATATGTCATGGAGACCACCGGCATCCAAGGAGCAGTCCAGGTAATGTCAGCTTCTGTGAGGTTCTCCAACTTCTTTTTCCAGCTTTCAAAATCTTTAGGTAGGCTCCACTTACTGAGCAGAATATCTAGCAGTATTGTGGCTGGTACCTGATAAACAGCAGGAAAACGATGAACACTATAGGGGAAATGACCTTGCAACCAGGTATATAGGAGAGGTAGGCACCCCATGAACTGTCCTGAGCCTTTACTCCTCAGATAAGTAAGAGACCGAATGGTTTCGGCCAAGATAGCAGGAGTAGGGTCACATCCTTTGAGCACCTGCTGGACCAAATCTACAATTGCTCCATTGTTGTGGGCCGGTATCCTCGGGAAAATGACTAGCCCATATATAGCTAGTGTAAGCAGTTTGTGTGCCCCTGCTTCTGTTGCGGTCTGTATTATTTTCTTTGATTGTTGCCCATGGAAGATATTCCCGCCCACCATAGGTTGTGACCGCTGGTGAGTCCCATACTGCTTTCCCATTATCTCAGTGAAGGCCCTTCGACATGATCTTCTGGGCTCCGGTAGATAGATCTTCATTTTGTTTTCCACGGGGATATCCAATAATCTTCTGTATTCTTCTATTGTGGGAACAAGATCTATGCCGTTGAAGTCAAAGCACCGTCGTCGAGGCTCCCAGAAATATATGGCTGCCCCAAGCATATCCTTATCAGCCAGTAGCTCGGTCACATGGAGCAAATCCCCAAACTGTTGTATGTATATGCTTTTCCTTTCGTCTGACCACTGCCTCCATATTGTCTGTACCTCCTTAGTGTAATCCAGCTGATCTTCTATGATAACATGCTCCGCCTTGTGGGCTTCTCCTAGCGGAAAATCTCCAAGGCGAAGTTGAATGTCTCCAGATGCTTGGGCCACCACTGCGACAGCCTCCTTGTCCTGGGGGCCTTTTAGGAGATGACTGTAAGTTGCCATGCCTATATGAATGTCGTGTTATGCATGATGACAGGTTAGGATGACAGGTTAATATGTATCAAGGTAGTTAGACAGGATAAAGAATAAACCAATAGTAAAAAAAACAGTTAATATGTGCAGGGGATGACTTAAGGACTACCCTACAAAACAAAGGTTAGCATGGCATGGAATGAGCAAACAAAATGTGGGTTAATGCCCCTGATGGGCTTCTATTGCTACACCTATCTTACTCGTTGGTTCCCAAACTTCCTCAATAGAGGGCTCCGTACACCATGGGATTTACTGGAGGGGGATCTTAAAAGGACGTGCCTTAAAAGAACCTCAAGCTTGAGTGAGGAGTCCGAGGCCCCATTGCGGATAATGATCAACGCGCTGGGGACCGTACTGAACCTCGCTAACCTAAATTGTGCTAAACCCGGGTATAGGGTTATGTATGAATGCAACAAGTATGGAAAGCAGTAAATCACAACTATCATGGTAGTTAAAGCGTAAATAACTTAGCACAATATATACAATAGTACAATTAAAAATAACCTCCTAATCCTAGTTCTAGACCTAACTCTCTAAAGTGTTCATTGTCCCCAGCGGAGTCGCCAACTGTCATCACTGGTTTTCGTCCGGGCCCATTTGGGGTGAGCTCAAACTAAACCAATGTTGAGAAAATTTAGAGTCGCCACCAACTGTTTTTGGGGTACAGTTGGATACCCTCTACTTTGAGTCGTTTCAAGTGTGTGGTCTGTGTTATCAGAGAAGGGTTCAGGAGTTGGTTACGTGTAGGGAAGGATTAGCACCCCTACAGCGCTCTTTCGGTATCTAATTTAGGAGGAGGAGGTTTTTGTACTGCCATGACTGGGTTAAGTTTCCTAAAAAGTTTATGATTTTTATTTAGCTAAGTTATTTATTGAAATCATGGTGAAAATGGATTTACCCTAAATTTCTAAAGGGAATCCTAAAGGTTTTGGGTTTTTGTTTGAAGTGGATAATGAGATCCTACGAGTTGGTTTTGGTGTTTGGTTTTATTTTGGAAATTGAAGTCTTCAAATATGATTTTTTTCTTTTTTCTTTTCCCTTTTTTTGGTTTCTTGGGCTAGAAAACATACATTTTTTTTGGCTTTTGTGTTTTGTAAAAAAAAAACGTTTTGTTTTGGTTTTGCTTCATTTTTGGTTTGAAAACATGAAAATGTTTTCTTTGTTTGCTTTTGTTTTGTTTTTTTTTTGTTTTGTTTTGTTTTTTTTTTTTGGAAACCTTTCTTTCTTTTTTTTTTTTTTTGAAAGCCCAAAATCTTAAATCAAAGTAATGAACATATGCATTAAAGTAAAAAAAAAACTGTGGAGTGTGTGATTATGATATCCACAAATAAAAGCACTCTTCTTTTTTTTTTTATGCCTCTCTTTGCGTTTTTTTTTAAGTTTCCTTGCTATTACATATTACAACTTTGTGTGAAATGACAATTACAATCAATAAAATAAAATAAAATAAATAAAAAACAAGATAACAAAAAGAAACAACATAATACAACAATTACAAAAAAAAAAAAGAATAGCGTAAGGCAATCGAAATGAAAAATTAACCCGACTTTATCTTGGATTTGGGGTGCCGATTGCTGCAACGTTGGCGGGAAGGTGTGACTCCTAAGAAATCTGGGCGTTCCTTTTTTCTGGGCGAAATTATGGGCGTAAGAAATCTAGGCATTTTTTTTCTGGGAGCTGAACTCTTCTTCCTTTTTTTTGGATCAGGGAGCTGGGTATGAAGATGGCAGCAGGGATTAGGAAGAAAGAGAGCTGTATCGAGACATCAGGGAGGGCTGGAAGTGAATGGGCGATTTCTGGTTTCAGAATGGCAGAGGGTTGTTTTTTTTGAATGCAGGAGTTGGGCGAAAATGGCAGCAAGGATTAGAAAAAAAGGTTGTTTGCAGAATTTCCGCTCTCTCACTCTCTCTGGGCGTTTTTTTTTGCTTTGCCGAACTCTCCTTCTTCTTTTTTTTTTTGCTGGGCAAACTCTCTTCTTTTTTCTTTCTGTCGAACTCCCCTCCTTTTTTTTGGACGAGATCTCTGTTTTTTTTTTCTCTCCCCGTTTGCGCTGGGACGAGGCTGGGGTGTAATAATGGTAGCAGGTTTTTTTCAACGATGAGGGATCTCTCCTGCGCAGGGACAGAAGAGTACATTTTAAAGGGCTGGCAGAAATCTTTGGCTGGACTGTCATTAATTGCAGCATGAAATGCTGTATTATTGATGCAGTATTTTATTTTGAGATTCTGCCGTTTGTTGGAGGGAACAACGACTTGTGCAGCGTGATTGTCCTTTTTAATGTTTTCGTTTAGCACATGTGACCGACAGGTTATTCAAAAATGATTCTTTGTCAGATGGCTAGCGCATAAAACGGGTCTCGTGAACAGCCAGCGAGAAAAGCCAAATAGCGAAGGTCAGACGTTAAAGGGTCAATATGTCGGCAGGGTCGAAGTGTTGGTAGGTCGAAGTGTCGGCAGGGTTGAAGCTTCGGTGGGTCGAAAGTCAACGGTCAACGGGTCGAAGTGTCGGCAGGTCGAAGGTCAACGGTCAATGGGTCGAAGGTGTACAGGCGTCGCAGGTCAAGGGTCGAAGGGTCGAAGGTCCGAGTGTCAGCAGCGGGGCTTCGAGGCTTCGAGAGTTAGGGGGTTGAAGGGCCGAAGGGGCGAGTCGTAGGTCGGAGTGTCGGCAGCGGGGGCTTTGAGGCTTCGAATCTTTGAGGCTTCGAGGCTTCGAGGCTTCGGGGCTTCGATGCTTCGGGGCTTCGAGGCTTTAATTACCTTTTTACCCTTACCCATAATGCAAAAATGGACGACCTTTTAGGGATTGTTTGGGAAGACCCGTATTCGCCTACATAGACATTTTAGAGAATTTCGCATGATCACTTTTTTCGGGCAGTTTGACCAAGGGCATTGACCATCTTTTGGCAAGTTTGACTTTTTTTCCAACGAAAGTTGTTTTGGCCATAACTTCTTCATTTTAAATCAGAATAGAGGTCGGTCGGGTGCGTTATTCTCCGAATTTCTTCCTCTATCCCTTGATTTTGGTCTTGGGGTACTTCAAGGACTAGTAGCAAAGGTCATCCATTTTGGGCTTCCCTATTTGTGTAACTGTATCCATCTTGTGCAAATCGCAGGGAATCTCGAAGGACCTGTTCAACAAGGTATATGGCATGGGCAAAAAGGTATATACACCAAATGGGGTTATTATGTCCAACCCGGACAAAATGGGGTCCAACAATCGTTGCTATGGGTTTTTTATTTTTCAGTTCAAGCCTATCGTTGCTGTGGGCTTTTCATCTTCAGTTCAAGCCTATTACGTTACTGTAGGTTTTCTTTTTCAGTTCAAGCCTATCATTGTTGTGGGCTCTCCATTTTTCAGTTCAAGCCCATCGTTGTTGTGAGCTTTCCATTTTTCAGTTCAAGCCTATCATTGTTGTGGGCTTTTCATCTCCAGTTCAAGCCTATTACGTTGTTGTAGGCTTTCAATCTCCAGTATCTTTACATCGTAGGCGGCCCTAGATGCTTCATCAAAATTATTATCTAAGTCCACTGGCCTACGAAGCACCTTTTCCCTCTTGGGGACAGACCCAACCGTCGCATTCTACTCTTCCTCTGTGCTAGGTAAGTTAGGAAAGTGCTCCAACTTGTCCAAAATGACTCCTTTCTATCTTTGTACACTGTTTGTATACAAACAATGCACAAAGCGGGGCAGCTGTTGGACCCCATTTTGTTCGAGTTGGACACACTAACCATTTGAAATTTTTTTTATCTATCCTCCCATGCCATGTATCTCATTAAACAGGCCCATAAAGCTCCCCCACTATCAAGGAGTCAATCTTAGGTTTGGTGTCGATGTTAAAATTCCAATTGGCACGTGATGGATACGCCATGACAAGAACAGGGAAGCCAAAAATTGAGGACCACTATTGTAAGTCCCTAAAGTGCCCCAAGGCCAACATCAGGTGATAGAGGGCGAAATTTGGAGACTAACGCACTTGACCGCACTTAAATCCGACGTAAAACGAAGAAGTTATGGCCAAAACAATTATTGTTAGAAAAAGTCAAACTCACCAAAAGACGATTAATGCCCCTGGTCAAACTGCCCGAAAAAGTGATTACGCGAAAGTCTCCAAAATGTCTATTTAGGCAAATATGGGTCTTCCCAAACAATATTCAAAAGGTCGTCCGTTTTGGCATTTTGGGTGAGGGTAAAAGGGTAATTAAAAGTTGAAAAAAAAAACTTGACTCGTTGCCTTGAAGCCTTGAAGACTCGAAGACTCGAAGCCTCAAAGCCTCGAAGCCTCGAAGCCTGTAAGCCTTCGACACAGTAAGCCTTCGGGTCTTCGAGGAGTGACCCTTCGACCCTGCCGACGCTCTGACCTGCCGACACTTCGACCCGTGGACCTTCGACCCTTCACCCCTTTGATCTTCAACCCTTGACCTTCGAGGGCTGGCCTATGACCTATTGACCATTGACCGTTGACCTTCGACCAACCAACCTTCGACCTACCGACACTTTGACTCTCTGACCTCTGACCTTCGCTATTTGGCCTCTCTCACTGGTTCTCTCGCTGTTTGCTCACGAGATGCATTTTTATTAGATGGCAATTGTCAGAGATGCTTTTCAACGCCTATCAGACGCATGTGCTCATAAAAGAACGAAAAAGCAATCACAAGCTTCCCCATTTTACGCACAGGTCGTCCAACCACCAGACAAAGCATAGAATCTAGAAATTAATAATACTGGGATTAATAATACACCCGACAAAGCATTAAGTGTAGCAATTAATGAGATGCAGCCAACCCCTTTAAATCCAGCATTCTGTCCATGCAATTAAGAGGAGAAGAGAGATTACGCCAAAAAAAAAGAGCACAGAGATTACGCCCAAAAAAAAACCCAGAGAATGCCCAGAAAAAGAGAACTCTCTAACAAAAAAACCCCTCTCTGATTTGCTGCCATTCTCTCTCAAATTCGCCCAACTCTTACATTCAAAAAAACAACTTTCTGCCATTCTGAAACCGAAAATCGCCCATTCAACTCCAGCTTTCCCTGATACCTCGATACAGCTCTCTTTTTCCCTAATACCTCGTTACAGCTCTCTTTTTCCCAGCAAAAAAAAACAAAAAAAAAACAATTCTTTTTCATTCCCCTATTTCTTACCCCCACTCTCCTTATTTCCAGTCACCAAAAATCTTAAACCCAAAAAATACATCACTCCAGTCTCCAAATACTAGGAAACCTTTTTAACAAATCTCACTGCCAGATTTAATTGTTCTATTTGCGAAAAGGCAGCTATCGGCACGGACGGAAGCCCCGTGTTGAAGCCTCATCCAAGCCAAAGTCGGTTCAGTTATTTTGTATTTGTTTCTTTATTACTTTTTAGCTTATTTCTATTTCTATTTGATGTAATCTTTGGTGTTTTCCTGTATCATTTTGCCTCTTTCTGTTGTTGGTATGTGTTGTATTTTTTCTTGTATTTATCTTTTTATGTTGTTTGTATCTATTATATTTTCTTCATATTTCCTTTTTTTTGTATATGTTATATGTTGTAATATGTAAAGAATAGTAAAAAAAAAGCAAAGAGAGATAAAAAAAAGGAGAGATATGAAAAAGAAAAAAGAAAAAAGAGTGGTTTTAATTTTTGTCATTTTTTTTGTGAATGCCACATGCACACCTTTCACATTTATTTTGGTATGTGTACTTTAGTCAAAAAACTCAAATATGCATGTGTAGATTTAGTTTCAATTCTGTCAAAAAATGTGTTTTCCAACAAAAACAAAAACAAAAGAAAAAAAATGTTTTCAAACAAAACAAAAAATATTTTCAAACAAAAAAAAACAAAAAAAAACATAAAAACATAAACAAAACAAAGACAAAATCCTAGGATTTTATTTTTCACTTCATACAAAAAACAAAAGAAAACAAAAACAAAAACAATAAAAACAAAAAACAAAAAAACAAAACAAAAAAGAAAAAACAACAAAAAAGGGGCATTAGGATTTCGTTTTCCACAAAATAAAACTTTTAGGATTCCCTTTAACTTCAACAAATAACTTAGCTAAAAAGCATAGACTTTCTACGAAACTCAAACCAATTACGGCAGTAACAGTAAATAGAAAACCTCATTTTCCAAAATAGATACCGAAAGGGCCCTGTAGGGGTGCTAATCCTTCTCCAGACGTAACCAACTCCCGAACCCTTCTCTGATAACGCAGACCACATTTTTACTACTCAATATAGAGGGTATCCAACTGTACCCCAAAAACAGTTGGTGGCGACTCTAAATTTTCTCACCATTGGTTTAGTTTAAGCCCCACCCCAAAAGGGCCCAGACGAAAACCGGTGATGACAGCAACCGTGGCCTTGATGCTCGTTGTTGGACCCCATTTTCTCTAGGTTGGACATACTAACCCCATTTGGTGTATATACCTTTTTGCCTATGCCATATACCTTGTTGAACAGGTCCTTAGAGATTCCCTGCGATTTGCACAAGATGGATGCATTGACACGAACCGAGAAGCCCAAAATGGATAACCATTGCTACAAGTCCCTGAAGTACCCTAAGACCAATACCATGGGATAGAGGAGGAAATTTGGAGAATAACGCACTTGACTGAGCTCAATTCCGATGAAAAACGAAGAAGTTATGGCCAAAACAATTTTCGTTGGAAAAAGTCAAACTTGCCAAAAGATGGTCAATGCCCCTGGTCAAACTGCCCGGAAAAGTGACTATGTGAAGTTCTTAAAAACATCTATTCAGGCAAATACAGGCCTTCCCAAACAATCCCCCAAAGTTCACCCATTTTGGCATTTTTGGTGGGGGTAAAAAGGTAATTTAAAAAAAAAAACGGGGTTGACCGTTGACCATTGACCTTCGACCTACCGACACTTCGACCCATTGACCTTCAAAGCCTCGAAGCCTCGAAGCATCGAAGCCCTGAAGATTCGAAGCCTCAAAGCCCCGCTGCCGACACTCCGACCTTCGACACTTGACCCTCGAAGCCTATAAACCTTCGACCTGCCGACACTCCGACCTTCGACCCTTCAACCCTTGACCTTCGAACCCTGTGAGCCTTCGACCCTTCGACCCGTTGACCGCTGACCTTCGACCTGCCGACACTTCGACCCATTGACCGTTGACTTTTGACCCAACGAAATTTCAACCCACCGAAGCTTCGACCCTACCGACACTTCGACCCTACCGACATTCTGACCCTTTGACCTCTGACCTTCGCTGTTTGGCCCCTCTCACTGGCTTTCTCGCTGGCTGCTCACGGGATATTTTTTATTTGTTGGCGATTGTCAAAGATGCTTTTCAACGCCTGTCAGATGCATGTGTTCACAAAAGAACGAAAAGGCAATCACAAGCTGCCCCGTTTTACGCACAGGCTGTCCAACCACTAGACAAAGCATAGAATCTGGAAATTAATAATGCTGGGATTCATAATACACCCGACAAAGCATTAAATGCAGCAATTAATGAGATGCAGCAAAAACCTCTTTAAAACCAGTATCCTTTCCATCGAAAAACATGATTACGCCCCAACTTCTTCCCTGCGAAAAAAACAAACAAACAAACAAAAAGAGGAGTCCCAGAGAACACCCAGATTTGCTGCCATTTTCGCCCAACTCCCGCATTCAAAAAACCAACCTTCTGTCATTCTGAAACCAAAAATCGCCCAGTCACTTCCAGCCTTCCCTAATATCTCGATACAGCTGTCTTTTTTCCTAATCCCAGTTGCCATCTTCATACCCAGCTCCCTAATACAAAAAAAGAAATAGAAAATGCCCAGATTCATCCAAAAAAAAAAAAACGCCCAGAGCCTTTAACGCCTGCCCAGATCTACACCAAAGCCTTTTTCCAAAAAAAAAAAAAGGAAAACTCCTTCCATTCTCCTCCCTTTCCTTTATGAGCTCCCTTTCCCAAAATCAAAAATAAAAAACTCTCCCAAATTCTCTCTGTCTTTTATAGGAATTTGGTGGTTGGTAATTCGAGCAGGTGACTATCGACGCTGACAGGAGCCCAAACGGAAGACTGGTGTTGAAAGCCCCCAAAGTCGGTTCTGTATTTGTTTTTTTATTGCTTTTTAGCTTATTTCTATTTCTATTGGATGTAATTCTTAGTAATTTCCTGTATTGTTTTTCCTTTTCCTGTCATCAGTATGTGGTGTATCTTTCCTTGTATTTACCTTTTTATGTTGTTTGTATTTGTTATATTTTCGTTGTATTTCCTCTCTTCTGTATATGTTGTATGATATAAAGAAAAAGAGAGCAAAGAGAAAAAAAAGGAGTGATATGAAAAAGAAAAAGAAAAAAAAGAAAGAGAAAAAAAAGATAGAGAGTGGTCTGAATTGTTGTCATTTTTTTTTCGAATGCCACATGCACACATTTCACATTTATTTTGGTATGTGTACCACAGTCAAAAACTCAAATATGCATGTGTAGATTTAGTTTCAATTCTTTCAAAACATGTTCCTTTAAAAAACAAAAAACAAAAAACAAAAAACAAAAAACAAAAAGCAAAAAAACAAAACAAAACAAAAACAAACAAAAAACGTTTTCATGTTTTCAAACCAAAAAAACCAAAATTAGTACTTCAGTTTCCAAAACCAAAAAACAAAAATGAAAACAAAAACAAAAACAAAAACAAAATACAAAATAAAAAAAATAAAAAAACACCAAAAGATTTCATTTTTTAGTTCAAGCAAAAAAAAAAAAAACTCAAAATTCTTAGGATGCCCTTTAGAAATTTAGGATAAATCAATTTTAACCATAACTTTGAGAAATAACGTAGTAAAATAAAAAGCATAGACTTTCTAAAAAAACAATAGTGCCTCAACCGAATCACGACAATACAAATAAATAGAAAACCTCCTCCTCCGAAAATAGATACCGAAAGGGCGCTGTAGGGGTGCTAATCCTTCCTTACACGTAACCAACTCCCGAACCCTTCTCTGATAACACAGACCACACCTTTAAAACTACTCAAAGTATAGGGTATCCAACTGTACCCCAAAAATAGTTGGTGGCGACTCTAAATTTCTCACCATTGGTTTTGTTTGAGCCCACCCCAAACGGGCCCGGACGAAAACCAGTGATGACACTCGCAATACTATTTACCACACTGCTCCAAACCAGTAAAATAGAGAGAAAAATCCTGAATCTAGAATCCTGATCCATCACTAGCCTAATGTGGCTTTGAATATTCAAATAAAAACAGACCCAGATACTGAACTAGCAAAAGGAGGCTAACACGGCTAACGTAGAAACGCAATACACAAACCAAAACAAACACCCATTACCAAACAATGTTCACACAACCAAAAGAAAAGCCCATACCAAAAAAAGAACCCCTCATGTCTGCCCGGTAGTACAACAAAGAAGGGTGGAGAGAAAAGAACTTGAATACCTCCTCATCACTAGCCTAATGTGGTTGTGATGTTCAAAAAAACACAGATTAAAACACAATTGCACGACATAGATTCAACCCCAAATGGAATAACAAACAGATCTCAACAGAAATAGCAGATAACGTGAAATACTACGTATGACCATAGCAAATAAATTATAAATCAAATCTAACAAAAACCCAAAGCCAACCTCTCTTCAATCACCCCTTTTTTCCTTCCTTTGGTAACCACCAGTGGGATAGCAGTGAAGCTGGCATGTGCAGGGCAGCCGCAAGGGAGACCTTGTGGTTAATGACAATATCAGGAGCAGCTATGAACGTGGTTGAAGATGTCGTTAGGTGGAGACGCACCACGGTTGGGGCATTCAACATCGGCTGGTTGGCGTGGCGGTGATACGGACCTAGGACAGTAGCGTTGTTATGTCGTTGTTGAGGAGCTAAGACGTGCTACTGTTGGAATCGGCTATGTCGGCTAGTTGTTATGGCGGCATCGTGGGGCTGGGGAGCGATGGTTGGCGTAGTCGGTGTTAGCTAGCTAGTACGGCAGGTCGTTGCACTGGTGCCATAGAACGAGGGACGTAGTGGCAGAGGCTGATTTTGAAGCAATGGTGGCTTTTTATATGGCCGACCGGCGAGAGAACTTCCGGTCGGGGACTCTCCACAACGGATGAGGGAGATGAGAGGTTGTGAGATTGCCATTTCTTAACAGGATTTTTTTAATTCTGAGAGCCCCTCGAATATTGGTGGTTTGACGGGTTTAAATAGGAGAAGGATTAGGGCTATCAAGAGAGAGAGTTCGGTGATGTTTGGTTTGAGGTGGTTTGAGAGTGTGGCTCGCAAAATCCAAGCCAAGGGCATGACGAAGGCGGCTCGGTGGACGGCTTCGATTCGAGTGGACTAAGTCCAAGGGGGGAGAGGGAGAGAAGAGAGAGATAGTTGTCTAGCCGGGCTGTGATCCTTCGGCTGGCGCGGCAGCCATGGCGCGTGGCTGGGGAAGAAGACGCAACGGCTGGAGAGAGAAGGGGAAGAAGACGCTGGGTTTAGTGTAAGCGATAAGGGTGAAAGAAATGAGTGGTTGTAATTTTTTTTATTATTATTTTATTTATTTTGTTTTTGTTTTTGTCTTGTTTATTTGATTTTTTTTGTTTTATTATTATGAACCAATGGAAAGGTGACATGTGGCCAAGGGTAGGCAGGAAAGAAAAAAGAAAAAAGAAAAAAGCTTTTATTGCTTAATTTTGTAATTTTTAATTGATGTTTTGGGTTTTGGGATCAGTAGAACAATCTGGTTTTCAATAAAATGTGAAAAATTTAAGTTTTAGACTCGAGGCATCATGACGAGCGACCTTGTATCCTTTTTTCTTGAAAATGAGTTTATTTTTATGCCAAGACTGTACTGCGCGTCCCTAAATTGCTTTATTACCGAAAAAGGTTTTTTTTTCTAAAATAAGCTCTCTGAGCGAATATATACAATATATACATCAAAATTCTTAAAATGATGAGAGGATTAAAAAAATGAGGTTTGTGACCTGATCCGAAGTGTCATTTTGAATATTGGCCGCCAGTTGATCACCATTAGCGTTCCAAATACAGTTTTGACCATAACTTCTTCGTTTAACCACGGATTTGAGCACGGTCAAAGGCGTTGATCCTCAAAATTGATTCTCTATCACCTGGGACTGGATTTTTGGTGTTTGAAAGCCTTTTTAAAGAAGTCATTGCAATACCCCCTCAAATCAACGGTCATGTCTCTTTATTTAATGTATAAAGCGAAAAATGAATGTTATGTCCAGCCCGGACAAAATGGGGTCCAACAGATCCTATGCAAAAAGAGCTTAATCAGTTCAAGAGGAATGATGTGTGGACTTTAGTACCAAGGCCGAGATCGCAACAAGTCATATGAGTCAAATGGGTATTCCGGAACAAATTGGATACTGATGGAATAGTAATCCTGAACAAAGCTAGACTAGTAGCAAAAGGTTATCGTCAAGAAGAAGGCATTGATTATGGCGAAACCTTTGCTCCGTAGCTAGACTTGAAGCGATCCGCATGTTCCTGGCATATGCTTCATATGAAAACTTCACAGTTTATCAAATGGACGTCAAGAGCGCTTTTCTGAATGGAGATCTTCAGGAGTAGGTCTATGTTGAACAACCTCCGGGCTTCGTTGAACACAAGGCTGAACATATGGTATATAAACTTTGGAAAGCTTTGTACGGATTTTTGGAATGACACACTGTCAGAATTCTTGCTTGAACACAATTTCAGAAAAGGGAAGATTGACACCACTATATTTCTACGGAAAGAGAAAGATCATTCTCTGATCGTACAAATCTATGTGGATGACATCATTTTCAGATCATCTAATCCGAAGCTTTGTGAAGAATTTGCGAAGTTGATGACTAGCAAATTTGAAATGAGCATGATGGGAGAATTAATGTATTTCCTTAGGATAAAAGTTAAACAACTAAAGGATGGAATCGTCATCAACCAAGCGAAGTACACACGGGACTTAATCAAGAAGTTTGGAATGCACAACTCAACTCCCGTGAAAACTCCCATGCCAGTCAGTGCCAAGCTGAAAATCAGTAAATGTGACTGAATACAGAGAGATGATTGGATCATTGCTGTACCTTACAGCAAGTCGCCCGGATATAATGTTTGCAACTTGCATCTATGCAAGTTATTAGGCGAATCCCAAAGAGTCACACATGCTTCATGTAAAACGAATATTGCGGTATCTCAAAGGAACAGTGAATTTGGGACTCTGGTATCCGAAGGAGTCCAACTTCTCTTTATCCGGATATTCAGATGCTGATTTTGCCGGGTGTCGCATCGACAGAAAAAGCATTAGCGGTACAAGTTAGTTCCTAGGAAACACATTGATTTCATGGTTTAGTAAGAAGTAGAATTCCGTATCAACCTCTACTGCTGAGGCAGAATATATAGCTGTTGGGAGTTGCTGCGCACAGCTACTCTGGATGCAAAATCAGCTTACTGACTATGGCTTCAACATGACATCCGTTCCACTATATTGTGATAACATGAGTGCAATTGCTATCAGCAACAACCCTGTCATGCACTCGAAAATAAAGCACATTGAAGTTAGGTATCATTTTATCCGAGATCATGTTCTCAAAAAGCACATATCACTTGAACATGTTGCTACGGATGATCAACTCGCAGACATACTTACCAAGCCCCTACCTGTCACGCCCCCAAATCTCAGAAGGACCGGAACTAAGAGTGTGACTTCCCCATGCCCACACCCGAAGGGTCAAGGGGTTGGTGACTAGCACCGATATGGACTACAAATCGGGTGTTGTCCCAGATAAACCTGTACATTCATACATCAGGGGTATTCCTGTACATTCCCACATGCTATAAAGTTAAGGAAAATAATTTATTAATAACAGAGTCATGCTATAATTCCAATATAACTTCCACGGACCCTCGTCGGGATATTCAAATAATAAAACAATTATGTTATACCAAATCCATAAACCAAGTTATACAAAATGTGAAATGAATAGCAATCAACTTCGGACCAACCTCTAGCGAATGGGTCAATACCTGAAACATGTCAACAAAGTAGGGGTGAGCATAAGTGCCCAATAGGTGATCTCCATCTCCTCACCATCCTATAACATGAAATCCTAAATTTACATGATGGGTGTATGCTTGTGCCAGTGTAGTGTCCTATTCTATCACAATAAGCTCACATTCAATCACAAATATAACATCACACCTATTATATTTCATCCATCAAAGGTTTGCACCGGCAATCCAACCATTCACAGGATCCCTGCTACCAACTCCAAGAATCCCAGTCACTACCAGATAGCCATATGTGGGACCTGTGATGTCCCTAATGACAACCAGCCACATATGGGACCTCAGTTAGCCACATAGGGGACCTGTGGCCTCTTGCCAGCCCTATATGGGACCTGTGGTTAACCCAACCAACTCCACCACCAATTCCACATATAATCAATAAATAGAATATTCCAACAGTCAAAATTCAATACAACAGCCTTACAAAATATTTAATTCATCAATCCGGCACTAACCACAAATAATATGTATAGATATACATACATATATAAATATTCATCAAACATCCAACACCTTAAATATCAATTAAGTAATATTAAGCTACGTACAAGTAACATTTAAATGCCAAATTTCTAACATTGAACTACAAACAATATTTCTAGTGTCAGACTATAAATATCAAGCTACAAATAATGTTTCTAATATCAAACTATTAATGTCAAGCCTCTGACAATATTTTAGATGATAAATTAATAATATCAAGCTTCAAGTAATACTTCATATTATTAAACTATAATATCAAACCCAAGCACTATTTTCATTATTAAGCTAACAATATCATAATTCTTGTTTGACCTTGCTATTGGAATGGTATCAATGAATATGTTATTTTTACTACTAAATCAAATTAAATTAAATTTATCTATATATCTTGATAATTATCAAAATACACATATATAATACCATGCACGACTTTAAAATAATGCACGGATTTAATGCACAGATTTATTACCCACATATATTAACTATTAACACGCACGACTTAATTCCATAATCAATTAAACCCCCCTTTTTTAAAAAAAAATCTGACACTAAAAAAAAGATGCCCCTTTTCTTTCACTGCCACAAAACCACGCATGTAAAGATGCCTCCTTTTTTTGATTAAGAGAAAATTAAATAAAATAAAACAAAACCCTTGTGCTGCATTGGATCGAACGGATTGTGGAGGTAGGAACGTATAGGCCGCCGCCCCCCGTCATGGAGACACTAACCAGGTTGTCATTCGACAGCCTGGTGTGCTGCTGCTGCGCGGAAGAAACCAGGCCAACTGGCCTGGTACGGGTAGAAATTATTAATAACTAATTAGAATATGATAAAAGGGATAACAGGTGCAGTAGCTCGTCCAAGGATACGGAACCGGTCGAATAATGCCGCACTGCAACAATCGCCCAGCCGTATGTATATACGCGTAAATGAATATATTTATATAAATACATACATATCCAAACGTTTATGTATATATATATATATTCTAACAGTTTGTGTTCGTGCAATAGAATAACGAGGAATCAAGAATCATCTACCTCTTGCCTTCCGAAGGAATTAAACTCGCAAGAACGGTCTAGAATTGGCGAAGAACGATGAAGAACGCGAAGAACACTAAGAACTCTCCTCCGACGGCTAGGATTTCTCAAAACAAAGTTATAATGAATAATAAAACCCCAAAACCCTATTTTTAATTAAAATTCATCATCCTTTTTAATAATATCTAAAAAGTTCTCATAAATTCTATTTTTCACTTATTAACCCTCAATTTAACTCCTAAAAATTATTAAATAACCCCTGGAGGCTTCTGGACCTCTATCCAGGCCCAAATATAGTCAAAATGATCGTATTAATGGCCACGTTCTCACAATAACATTCTTAACATCAAATATAGATTACAAGTTACGCTAACACATATACGAATCCTTACATCCTCCCCACCTTAGGTTTTTTCGTTCTCGAAAAAAAACAAAACGTTCTTATAGACACTACACCTACACACAACTACTACGCATACCCAATATCTAACATATTACCCTCACTAACGAACACAATTGCTTTCACTAGCATAATTTTACATAGCCTATCATATTTTATACAAGCAACACATAGCAACAACCATACATCATGCCCTTCACAAATACCACCATATATCCACGAGTTATCATTTCAACATACACATCATAGTGAACTTGCTCTCACCACTGAGAAAAATCCTCACACTACCTAATGCAAGATTTTCTGAACTTCTCTTAAAACTAGTATGCTTGACCTTACTGCATAGGTCTTTATTTATGTATCCAACAACATTTCTTTCAGAACATGCATTGTAATTCTTAGTGGGCATAAGACACTTACTGTACTTCATGCTGATCACGTTTACTATTGATTTGCATCATGTTTCTGATAATTTTCTCATATCTTCATTTGGGAGGATGCTTGTGTTTCCCGACTGAAGTTATTCAGCTGACATAATTAACCCTATATGAGTATACTCTCCTTTGGATTTCATGATTCATATTTTCATGTATCACCTCATGTCCAATGCTGTTTCATATTGATTACACTATTAACATGTCTAGTTGAAGAAATGAAATGGGTTAGCTCGGAATGCTAGTGGATGAAATCACTGTGACAATCTGATCAGCTTCTGAAGTGAAGTTTCTGAAAGGATAGACAGCATTATACTCAAAATCTAAATCATTTAGCTAGAAATGTCTATCAAGACGATTGCAAGATCTAAGGGGGAGAAAATGCTTATTGTTACCGAAGTAATACCCCCCCCCCCCCTTATATGTCTCGTGACCTCTTTCCCGGTTGTTTATCTGAGAAGGAGTTCATCACTGAGAGGATCGTACGATCTACGGGGGAGCAAAAGCTTTATCTATTCTTTTAGTAATGACCCCCTAATATGTCTCGAATGCTCCTCCCTCTCACCTCTCACTTCCGGATTTGACTGGACATGTGTTGTTGAATCAGATTTGTGGCATGTTTGGATGCTTGTATTTCTTCAACTGTGCATCTTAATTAGATAATAAATTGATAGCATCTGGCATGTGTTCTTTTTTTCCATTCTCACTCATGAATCTTAATCAGAGTAACACATATATAGTTCAATTATCTTGGCTACAATGTTCAGCATGACGGTTTCACTATGTTGACCAATGTGAACTTATGTGTTTCTTATCTGACATATGCTTGTTTTTCAGTATCGTTGATTTAGTCAATTGCTTGTATGTGTCTAGCATTCATCTTTAACGCATGAGTTCTGCCTTTTTCATTAGTTTGGATTATGCTCACTTTTCATATCTGTTTACATCTACACTAATCCCAACCTGTAAAAGCTCTGTGTTCCTTTTTAGTTTGTCTTCATGCAGCTACAGGTTCCAATTCACTTTGCATTCTCACCGACATATCTTGTCTGAAGTCTCGGATATGAAGTGTTGTGGTACTTCATTCTTCTTCGACTTCAAGCCAGCAAAGGAATCACTTTCTCTCTTATCACACTCTGTTTTTACAGACACACTCTGTTGCTCATCCGGATATACTTCTACGGATTATTTTTCATCCGAATGATTGTCGGTTCATTTCCTCCGGACTCTTGAAATACTCAAGTCTCATTGCATGTTTTTGAGGAGGAATAATGATGGTCTATTTAAAATGCAAGTCTCGAGACAAGCAATTTCCAGAAGAAGGCATACAACTGTCCTAAATACTTGATTCTGCGGCCTCCACGTCATCTTTACATTTGGAGGTGCTCATATATCAAGATAAATGACATCAACTTGTCAGGCAGATCACTATTCATCTCGCTTAATCCCAATATCCGCTTGCAACCACGGACTCGGTCTTATATATACTAGATTTTCACATGCAGCACAAGTTTTACATTTCCAAATCCCTAAACTCTCGTCGCTCTTCCAATCTCTAAGACCTACCTTCCTCCTCCCTCGTACTCGAAATGGCACCCAAGCTCTCTCTTTCTGCCGTTAATCCCGGCCATCTGGTCGATTGGGCTGCAATTTCCAATCCTCCAGCTTTGTTTTTGGATCTATGCCCCCTTCTGGAAGCCTCTCATATTCTGAACCTAGTCTCCAATCCTATCGCTCTTCTCATCGACGACATTACTGAGTACTACCAGCGCATCCACTGCACCACCGATTCCATCCTTTCCCATGTTCGGGGTGAATCCATCGTCATCACTCCCGCCGTCCTCCGTGCCGCTCTCAACCTAGCTCCTGGTGAACCTCAACGCCCGGATCCCGAATCGATGGCAGCTTCCATGGGCTGCACTTACAAAGGGAAGGAATACAAGGTGAAGTCCTTCCAAGGTCGCTATCACTATATGGCGACCATTCTGAGCCGATGTTTACTGGCTCGCACTTCCGCTCTGGACTCTATTCCATATGACCTTCTACTGGCAATGTATGGAGTTTTTTAGGGTCTCCTGAGGGACTAGGGGACATTCTTGTTCCGCTTGCTAAAGAACAGCCCCAAAACCTATCTTTCGAGAGGATTCTCAACATAGTCTCCCGATATCTACATTCGACCCATTTCAACGGAAATGGCATTATCCCTTTGCCCCAGGCTTACTATCTTCGCCACCTTATGCCTGATGGGACCATGACGGCTCGCCGGCCTTTTGCTGCTCTCCGTCTCCTTCGTGCCTCGAAACAACAAGGTAGTTCGGTTGTTGACCCAGCCGATAGCCATGTCCCCGAAGTCAGCTCTGCTCACCGGTTCTCTCGGATTCGGTCTGTTGCTGCCCCATCCATCTCTCGAGCCTCCTAGCACAGTGTCCGTCCTGAACCATCTAAGGTTGTGGGGCCCTCTCAGCCAAGTCCTCATCCAGCTAACTCTCCAATGGCTTCTCCCGCTGATGTCCCTGCACCTGACTCACTCGCTATTGCTGCCGTTGTTGATGCTGCCGTTGCTTCGGCAATGGCAGATGTCCCACCTTCTCCTCCGGAAGCACCTTTACCTCCCCTACCTCAACCTCGTGACTACCTTGCCCATCTCTCCACTGACACCTTAATGGACCTCTGGTTCCGTTTTAGCCTCACCTGCACTGCCTTCATCCCTGACAATGACATCAAGGTGTTTTATGCCAAACACACCCACTCCCCGGAGGATATGATCATCTGGAATCTGGATCATGGTTTCCTTATGCCGGCCCACATTCCGGATGTTCCCTTTGCTGTTACCTCTGGCCCGGCTCATGACGCATGAGCTCCTTCTCCTGCTGAGGCCTGGCCTGCCTCTCCTGCTGCCGCTATCCCTGTCGTTGACCTCTCTGGTCAAAGTGGCTCTGCTGCTCTGGATGCCTCCGATGCTCTGGATGCTTCTTCTACTACTGCCGCTGCTGACGCACCCTCCACTCCTGCTGACTCCTCTGCCCAGCGCACACCTACACCTATTCCTACGGGGGAGTCCTCCAAAGCCCTAGAGTTGGCGATTGGTCGTGCCTCGTTTGGCACGGTCCACTTCGATGTTGTGCTCTCCGCTCAGCAGGACCGCCATGCCCAAGCCCAGAGCGCCCAAATCTCTACCATCGTTGCCAAGGTTGATGCTCTCGGCACCCAACTCCTCTCTGCCCTGACCGACTCTTCCACTTCTATCGAGCAAAAGATGGATCTCGTGGCCTCGTCTGTTCATTCTCTGTTGACTTCTTTCGCGAACTTGGCACACATGATGGCTCATCCCCTACTGCCCCTCGACGATCTGCCAAAACGGGGGAGAACGTGTCATCTGACCCCCCTGCACCTTCCTCCGCTCGTGCTAAGAAGCAGGCTGCATCTTCACTACATCCAATTCCGGGAGTTACCATTCCCAATTACAGCCGTTTCTCTTAGCCTAGCTCCTCCAATGCAGCTCCTCCTTCCACCTCTCCATCATCGGCTGACACCTTCCTCCCATCATATGCGGATCGTGATCCACTTGATGTGGATGGAAGTGTTTTTCTTGAGATGTCTAAGTATGTCACATCCAATGGCGAGAAAAGATGTCTTTCTGACCTATACCCTTCTCTCCTAAAGACATTAAAGACTCTCTGTTCTGAGAAGGGCCTATTCACCACATAAGACATAGAGAACTTCTCTTGAGCAGTTAAGATGGAGATGAGGCTGTTTCCGTCCCTCTACAAGGACGGACATATATTTGATATTGTGCCTTGTTGGTCTGAAGGATATCTTCCCGAAGTACCCTTCATCCAGACCTTCATCGACAGAACTGCTAAGGATAGCAAACCACGGAAGAATCTTTCAACTGTCCTTATTCCGTACTGAATTTTGTCGCCGCACTTCATGCTGGTTGCCTTCATGATTCACTCGAAGTAATTGATCCTGATTGATTCTCATCAAGTTGTGGATAACAACATAAGAAAGAATTAATGGGAACCTCTGCGTCTTTGACTGACTGAAGCAGTGAAGCAATCCGGACTCTATGAAGAAATGGGTCTTACTCCCCTGGGTCCAAATGAAAAGCTGAAGGCGTCGGTCCGGAATAAGAAACAAGTGCCACAATAGCCCGATGGAGATAGCTGTGGAGCCTTTGTCTGCTTCTTTATCAAATCGCTCGTTCAAGTGAATAAGGGTTGGAACAACATCCGCAACTACACTTTGGAGCAGATAATGGAGTTGAGGGAGAAAGCAGCAACGATGATCTTCAAGTATAGTAAGCCTTATGTACCTTAGTGAAAATTTTGTATTAAGGCAAAATTGTACTATGTTGCTTCTTAATGAAAATGGAGGTGATTTCTTTTCTGTATGCTATCTTTTTGTGTTGCTTACCAGATCAGATTACAAAGGGTTTTGGCATATCCATAATTGGGGGAGATTGTTGGATCAAGCCCAAAATTTGGATGATGTTAATAAAACCCTATGTAATTTGATTTGACACTTTAGTTGTTTTATCTTAAGTTATTGTAAAAGATATGATCTTAATCCGGATCTACACTCATGAGAGCAAAGCTAAGGACATGATACATAATCCTTATTCGGACGAGTGTGAGCGTCGTTAGACACTTGGTAAATAACCAAGTGTTTACTTCATACGGAATAAGGATCATTCGTGCGGACTAATGAGTTGAAGCTATGAACTAAGGAATCTGCGCCTAACACTTTAAATGGACTAAGTCAAATAGATGCGGAGTAAGAATCCTAGACTACAACTCGCACAAAGTAAGGGAAAGTCATCGCGGAATAAAAAGCTAAGTTCTTCCACTCAAGCAGACTAAGGAAAAGAAGACACGGAGTAAAGAATCCAAATCTTCCATATATCCGGAGTAAGGAACGACTTGTGCGGAATAAGGATCCGAGTCCTTATTTGCACTGAGTAAGGAAACTAGATGTGGAGTAAGGAATCCGATCCTGTTACTCATACGGAGAAAAGATGCGCTGATATGGAGTAAGCCATCCGATCCTTTAATTCATATGGAATAAGGAACTCCTGCGGAGTAAGGAAGCACTGGTGCGGAGTAAGGAAGCACTGGTGCGGAGTAAGCACTCCGACCTTCTCATTCATACGGAGTAAGGAAGCGCTGACACGGAACAAGGATTCTTGTACTAAATTGATATGGAGTAAGCAATCACTGACACGGAGTAAGGATCCGAGCATAATTAATATGGAATAAGGAACCTTACACCGGATTAAGAAGACATTGCTTCAAATTTATCTCTTCGCATTCAAAGTCACCAGCTCGCTGTGTCCCGATGTAAGACAAATGCATTGAGAACCTAAAGCATCTTACACGTGGATCACCCAGATAGGTGGACACAATTTGAGCTGAACTTGGGAACTCACAAAGACACTTATGTTCTGCAAACCCAAGATCTTGAAGACCACATTCGCAGCAATTGAGGCAGAGAGAATACTGAGGAACAGTTAATGTGCACATAGTCCGGAACATCAAGTTCCAAGATTGTCTCTAAGGGATGCCGTTATATATATCAACATTTGTACATTTTCATAAAGGTAGTTGATGTTCGTTAGTTTGTAATGACCTTGTGTATGTACAAGAGCTCATATAGATAATAGAGGCTAGTGTGTGAATCATTTTGTATACAGAGTGTGAGAGAGTCTTGCTTCTATTTTGTCGTATTTATCATTCGATAATAAAACAAAATACTTCCACTATCTGGTTATCTTTTAACCAGATAAGTGTTGTGCCACAGAGAGTTCAAAAGAGTTTTAATAAAAGCCTATTCACCCCCTCTAGGCTCACAGGGACCAATAGTCTACGACATGGAGAAACACGGAGAAACACATGATCTCCTACAGAAAACTCCAAAGGTCACTGCCGCTGATCTGCATAAGATTTTTGTTGACTCCGCGCCGACAACAAGCGCTGACGAATCAACTTGACCTTCTCAGTAGCCTCTTGAACCAACTGTGGTCCCAAGAGAGCTGCCTCTCCTACCTCAGTCCAACACGAAGGTGATCGGCACGGTCTGCCATACAACGCCTCAAAAGGAGCCATCGCAATGGATGCCTGATAATTCTTGTTGTAGACAAACTCCACCGAAGGAAGGTAAGTTGCCCACGAACCCCCAAAATCTAACACACAGGCCCTCAACATGTCCTCCAATGTCTGATTCGTCCTCTCAGTCTGACTATCAATCTCAGGGTGAAAGGCTGTGCTCAAGTTAAGCTTTGTCCCCATAGCCTCCTGCAAGCCTGCCCAAAAACGGGAAGTGAACTGTGAATCTCTATTAGACACAATCGATGATGGCACTCTATGCAGTCTCACAATCTCATGCACATACAGCTGACTCAAGGCCCCGATGGAATCCCGCTCTCAAACGGCAAGAAATGGGCCAACTTGGTTAGTTGATCCACAATCACCAATAGCATGTCTTTCCTCCCAGTGGTGGGTGGAAGACTAGTCACAAAGTCCATCGCTAAGTGTGTTGGACTCCATTTTGTCCGGGTTGGACATACTAACCTATTTTATATATTTATCTGCCTATGTCATATCTTGTAAATAGGTCCAGGAAAGCCCAAAGTTAAGAACCTCTACTACCAGCCCCTAAAGTGCCCCAAGACCAATGCCAAGTGATAGAGGATGAAATTTGGAGACTAACGCACTTGACTGAGCTCAATTCTGATTTAAAATGAAGAAGTTATGGCTAAAACAATTTTCGTCGGAAAAAGTCAACTTTGCCAAAAGACGGTCAATGCCCCTGGTCAAATTGCCCGAAAATGTGCACGTGAGGAATAGTCCGAAATGTCTATTTAAGCGAATACGGGTCTTCCTAAACAATCCCTGAAACGTCGTCTATTTTGGTATTTTAAGTGGGGGTAAAAGAGTAATTAAAAGTTAAAAAAAAAAACTCGAAGTGTCGGCAGGTCGAAGCCTTGAAGCCTCGAAGACCCGAAGCTTCGAAGACTCGAAGCCTTGATGCCTCGAAGCCCCGCTGCTGACACTCCGACCTTCGACTCACCCCATCGACCTTCGACCCACCAACCTTCGAAGCCTGTAAGCCTGCCGACACTCCAACCTGCTGACACTTCGACCCTTCGCCCTTTGCCCTTTGACCCACCGACCTTCGACCCTTTGACCGTTGACCTTTGACCTGTCGACACTTTGACCCATTGACCGTTGACCTTCGACCCTTCGACCCGTTGACCTTCGTTGTGTGGCATCTTTCGCTGGCATTCTCGCTGGCTACTCACAGGACACATTTTATTAGCTGGCCATTTTTGTCAGAGATGCTTTTCAACGCCTGTTTGTCACATGTGCTTACAAAAAACGAAAAAGCAATCACAGGCCCCCTGATTTTATGCACAGGTCGTCCAACCACTAGACAAAAGCCAAAATCTAACAATTAAAAATGCTGGCATTCATAATAGAGCATTAAATGCTGCAATCAATGCAATCCAGCCAAATTGAGCTAGCTCTTTAAAACCAGTCTTCTGTCCACGCAAAAACACTGGGAGTTCGGCCAAGAGAAAAAAGGGGATTGGCACACAGAAAAGGAAAAAACAGAGAGAGATTTGGACACATAAAGGAGAGTTTGGCAAAGAGAAAAAAAACAGAGTTTAGCCCCAGAAAAAAAAAGGAGGCCCGAAGGATAGACCTGAGAACTCGCTGACGAAAATTGCTTCCATTCTTTCTCAATTTCGCCCAACTCCTGCAATAAAAAAAAACAAAAAACAAAAAGGAGAAGACAGTCCGATTCCTTTTTTCTTTCCTTTTCTCCCATTTCTCTCCTCACTATACCAACCCTCATACATATGCTCTCCCCATTTCAAACCCAGAAATTCTGAAATACCATTATCATTCCCCCAGTTATGTTTTCTTCTCTTTTTAGCGCATAGCGTAACAATACCAAAATAAAAAAAAGGGGATAGCAAAATGAAAAGAGAGAGACACAGGTTTATATGCAGTTCCGGCCAGCAGTGTTCAACCTCCAGCCCAAGTTCAACTAACCAGTCTTTGGAGACTCGCCCTCCCGCTAACGTTGCCACTACCGGAGTCCCAATCCAAAGCCCAAGTCGGTTTCATTATTATTATTAGTTTTGCTAACTGAATATATTTCTTAGTAGTTGTGTTATGATTTAATTTTCTTCCTTCCTGTTAATTTCGTTTCTTGTTTTTTTGTATTCCGTTGTTCTTTTCTTCATTTTATTTAAGTTGTAATATGTAATAGTTTGTTGGAAATATAGGATTTGATGAAGCTTCCAAAATATAGTCTAAGTCTGGAGACTCGAAGAACCGAAGGTCGTAGGGTCAAAGAGTCGAAATTTGTAGAAGTGAAACTGTCATAGGGCGTATTGGCAAGAGACTCGTAGACTCGTAGGGTCTGGAGGCTCAAGGTGAAACAAGGATGACAACATTGCGACTCGTAGATCCAGGGTCGAAGGTCGTAGAGTCACAGTACGGAAAAGAGAGTGTTACTGTAAGTGTTAATAAGCTCGGAGACTCGTAGAGTCGAAGAAGTGTTAAGAACAGTAACCAAAGCTAAATGACTCGTAGACTCGTAGAGTCCCCATAAATACGTAAGTCAATTAACAGAACTTCAATGATCACTAGACTCGAAGACTCGCAGAGTCGTAGGGTCGAAACCTTTGAACACTGTTAAGAAAATAGGACTCGTAGACTCGTAGATCGAAAGTCACAGAGTCGAAGCCTTCGAACAGTGTAAAGAAAACTGGACTCGTAGACTCGTAGATTGAAAGTCGTAGAGTCAAAGCCGTCGAACACGGTTAAGAAAACTGAACTCGTAGACTCGTAGGTTGAAGGTCGAAGAGTCGATACTATAAAGACTGGCAAACAAATGAAACTGTAACTCAAGGGTCATAGAGTCATAGACTCGTAGACTCAAGGGACACAGTTACTATAAAGAAATTGCCACACTTCCAGACTCGGAGATTGATGGCAGAGAGTTGTAGCTAAAGGGTCGTAGCCGTACAGTAACTCAGTTTATGAGCCTCTGTAAAAGACTAAGGAAGAAAAGCGAAGTCAAAGACTCGTAGAGTCGAAGATTTTCAGACCACTTAGTCAAATATAGTAAACTGAGAGACCCGAAGATCGTAGACCCGCAGGACTAGAGTCGTAGACTCGTAGCTACAATAACAGGTTGATTAGCTGAACTCGAAGAAGTCACTCTAAGCGCCATTCGAAGAGTCGCAGACTCATAGAGTCGTAGACTCACAGAGTCATAGACTTCAGTTAATAGAGGGACACAAAAGACTGATCCAACCTAAACTCTAGCCTCGGAGACTCGAAGATATGAGTCGTAGACTCACAGAAACGCAGTAAAGCCTGAAGCAAACTTTAGCCACTTTCAACAGGTTCTAACTGAAATCTTCGAGTCACCGAACCTACGAGGCATCTATCTCCGAGGCAAACTTACAACCCTAAACACAACCACTTAGCGATATTGTCAGCTAGGGTTTGTACAGCAAGTCTGCGCCGTCCCGAGCAGTTGACCACATTAATGACACATTAATTGCTGCCAACTACCATCCATGGATGAACGGCCAAGATTGCCTGACTGCATGCCAAATACGCAGTATGGGCAACTGATCTGCAAATCAAAGCAGATCAACCCATCCCCTGACATTCCGCATTTTCAGTGGCGGGAAGTCAGTCTGTCGGGATGGACAACTTGGCGCACGAGTACTTTAATCTTAAAAATATATCTCTCATGCACTTAACAACAAAAATCAAGAGTTTAACCTCTCTCTCAAAAGAAGGAAACACATAGAACACAAGATATTGGTTCTGACGGACTTCGAGAAAATCGAGACTAAACAGAACTAACATTAAGAGTTCCAACACAAGAGAGAGAGATGAACGGAGAGAAATTGAAAAAGTGTTGTGCGCCGTGTTGAATCAAGAACAAGAACAATCCATTCTTTTATTCACGAGTCTTGTTGTTCATCAAAGATCTAGCACTTTCATTAAGTCTTGATCTCCGTGTTATTAGTTTTCCACACCTCGATCTATCATAAACAATCTCTTTCACAACTGAGATCTGTTGAGAAAAGAGCATTTACTCTTATCTCAGTTTTGTCTGATAGTTCATTATCACTCACCTTATCCTTGCAATACTTCTGTCATCTTCTCCATAAATACTTCCATTATAGTCATCTATAGCAGGAATCCAAAACCCAACTAACAGTCTAGCTTCCGCACACGAAGAAAGTCTATTCACCCCCCCCTCTAGACTCACTTTGGGACCTACAATTGGTATCGAGCAAGTTCTACAACTCGTAAAGATCCCTATTGGCCGACATGGATTCCAAGCAGTGCAGCTCCAGCTCCCGTGCAAGCTCTAGTTCCTGTTGAGGAACTTGAAGCCAGTCGTGTTCCAGAGGAAGGAGCGACTGGAGACCAGGAGCAGGAAGAACCGAGTACCAGCAGCAATAAGAAAGAACAAGAAAACTTCTATGATGTTTTGCCTGGCTCATCCTCCCAAGTACCCATGTGCACACCCACGCGCTTTTCCAAATGGAAAGCGAGAATGAGAGCACACCTAGACATGCTCGACACTTATCTCTGGGAAACAATAAAGAACGGACCTTTCACACCAAAGAGTATGCAGAGAGGTCGGCTAATGACGAAAGACCCGGACAGTTGGTCTAAGGTGGAGCAGAGGAAAGTAAAGCTTGGCTTCAAGGCAAAAGTCATACTTTTCTCTGCACTCGATGATGACATGTTCATGGATGTGCAAGATCTTGAGACTGCTAAAGAGGTATGGGACAAACTCTGTCTCATCTACGAAGGAGATGAGCAAATATAGGACAACAAGATCTCCATGCTCAAACAAGAGTATGAAGCCTTCAGATGTGAACCGAAAGAGTCATTGGACAGCATTTACAAATGGTTCACGGGTCTGATTCAACGGATGAAGACTTACAATGTTGAGATCTCTCAAAAGGACAAAAATGACAAATTTCTGAGATCTCTACCCTTGAGACTGCTGATAAATACATCAGTCATCCGTCAGCTAAAGGAATGGAAGACTTGTGCCTTGGAAGCATTATACGGAGACCTCAAGACGTTCGAAATGCAAAAGGAAGAACTTGAGGCATTTGAGAATCCTTCCAAGAAAAAGGAGAAGTCTGTTGCCTTTAAGACTGCTGCTGAACCACGGGAACCATCTTCAGAAGAGGAAGAAGATGAAGCTGATGAACTTGGTTCAGATAGTGCCTCAGATGAAGAAGTGGCATTTCTGATCAAGAAACTGCTGAAGAGAAGGGGGAACTACAGAAGGAAAGCAAGGCAGTCTTCCTTATCTTTCTCTAAGGGAAAAGATAAGGACAAGTTGCAATGTTATCACTGCAACAAGCCCGGCCATTTCGCTGCTGGCTGTTATAAGCTGAAGAGGGAGAATAAGGAGGCAGCTGAGCAGAAGAAGAAGACCAAAGGCTCCTCAAGCAGAAAGGATGACAAGAGGAAGAAGGCTCTTGTCACCAACAAGTTTAATAATGAAACCGAGGAGGAAGAAGAGTCATCTGATGAGGAGAAGAAGGAAAAAGGTCTCATTTGTTTCATGGCTGACCATTCACCTCCCCTCAAGGTAAGAACTTATGAATAACTCTACATTGAATATGAAGTTACCTATAGAGCTCTTAAAGAAATGGAGGAACAATTTCTTCCTATGAAAGAGACAAAGAAAGATACTATTCTAAACTGAACGGCTTTCATGTGAATATAGAGACTCTATAGATGATTATGAAAGAACAGAGAGAGAAGATTAAGCGCTGAAGTGAGTGAGATGAGAAGCACACACGATGATCTTTTGGACAAAGCTGGTCAACTAAAAATGCCTAATAAAGACATCGATAGGCTTGAAAAGGAACTAGCCAAACTAAAGCGAACTGGAAAAGGAAAGACAAATCCGTCAAAAGTGGCAAGACTCGGCGAGATTGCAGCCCACTTTAGGACTACTCCAGATGTTAAAAGTCTAGCCTTAGGTCTAGGTTTCTCTGAAGACCAAATAACCAAGGCCCAGGACTTACCCTGTTCGGACCAAGTGTCTTGTTGGCTTTATTCTCTTGGCGGTGTGCTCGTTGAGTGTGGAAAGGAGGTACAGATGGCTGTTGCTAGTTCACCCAAACAAGTAACACCCGAACTCAAAGACCTGGGTACTGTTGCATCTCAGAACAGTGATGCAGTAGTTGCTAAGAAAGAACTAAAAGCTGAACCCTCAGTCAACCTGTCCTCTACATCCCAATGCAAGGGTAACGGTATAGTTATCTCAGAGACAAAACCAAGTAGACACACTACTACATTTGAGATTGGTTCATCCAGTAAGGCTGCTGCCTTCCAGCCTAAGTTTGTCTCTGATGGAGGAGCTAAGAACGGTCTAGGATATGTGAGAAAATCTAGGAAACCTCTTAACCCTCCAGCTAAACCCTTGAGACAGAGTGTTCAACCTAAACCTGTCACATGCCCCATCTGCTGTGAAGTTGGACACCTCTCCTATCAGTGCAGATTCTACCCTGAGTATCTTAGGAAAGAGATTGCCACATAAATCAGGGTAAATCTTAAATAGCTTAATTTCACTAAAAATCTACAGTGCAACAACAACTCTGATAGGAAGAAACATAACAAGCACACATAGGCTACCCATTCAAAAGACTTAAAGACCAAGCTTGTGAAGAAAACCGACAAACCTGTGCTTGCTAATGCTGCTAAAGACAACAATAAGAAAGGAAAACATGCTAAAAATCTAAAGATCAACCCTGCAAATGAATCTAATGATGGATCACCAAGAGTAGCATGGAAAGTTAAATCTGCCCCTTCTTATTGGAAACCTAAATTGTCACCTGTAGCTTTCACGTACCCAAAGCCCAGTCTTAATTGGGCCCCCAAGACGTAGTTGCTCATTGTGCAGGAATAGGTACCTAAAGCTGAAAGCAGCCACCGGAAACAAAAGATCAATTCCAACAAGTGGTATCTTGATAGTGCCTGTTTTGTGCACATGACAGATGATGCCTCTCTATTGAGTGAGGTAAGGGAGATTGCAGCTTTATCTGTTACATTCAGGGACAATAAGAAGGGTAAGATTGTGGGTAAGGGTACTCTCTCTAATGGTTCTGTGTCCATTCAAAATGTATCTGTTGTTCAAGGTCTTAAACATAACCTGTTGAGCATAAGTCAGTTGTGTGACAAGGGTTATGAATTTTTATTCACTAAACACACCTGCATAGTTATGGATCCTGTCTCCAAAGAGGTGAAGCTAAATAGATATAGACAAGGCAATGTCTACAAGTTGGTCTTTGGTAATGCTCAATCCGATGAACCAATTTGTTTTCTCGTCCAAAGCTTCACCTGACATTAGTTGGTTGTGGCATAAGAGATTCGGCCATTTAAACTTTAAGACTATGTCTAAATTGGCATCTCTGGATTTGGTTGAGGGCTTTCCCAAGCATGTTTATGAGAAAGAACACCCATGCAGGGATTGTCACTGGGTAAGCGGGTTAAACATTCTTTTAAGAGTATAGATAAAACCTCAATCATACAACCTCTCGAACTTCGCACATGGACCTATGTGGACCAATAAATGTGTCTTCCTTATCTGGTGCACGATACTTTCTTGCGGTAATAGATGACTATACCAGATACACATGGGTCATGTTTCTCAAAAACAAATCTGGAACATTTGAGAATCTTGTCGAACTCTTCAATTGGGTCATAAATGTTAAGAGTCTCTCTATTAAGTACATTCGTAGCGATCATGGCAAGGAATTTGAATTTTCGATATGCTAGAGTTTTGTCCTGAACATGGTATCCAGGATAATTTCTCAGGACCAAGAACTCCACAACAAAATGGAGTAGCTGAAAGAAAGAATCGAACATTAGTTGAAGCCGCTAGAACCATGTTGACAGGAGCTCGGTTCCCAAAATCCCTATGGGCCAAGTTGTTGCCACCGCTTGTTATGTACAAAACAGAACTCTAATTAACAAACGAGCCATGAAAACACCGTATGAGTTATGGAAGGGAAGGAGACCAAACATTGGTCACCTAAGGATCTTCGGGTGTACTTGCTACATTCCGAACGATGGCAAGGGTTACTTGAACAAGTTTAATGCCAATCAGATGATGGATATCTTGTTGGATATTCCATGACTAGCAAGGCTTATCGTGTATTTAATAGAAGGACCAAAGTTGTTGAAGAGTCTATTCATGTTTCTTTTGATGAGACTAACCATGGAATGCAGAAAGGAGACCCAAATGTAAATGAAGTGCAGGACATTGTTATTGTAGAAGACCAAGACACAGATAATCCCACTACAACAAAACATTGGAAGATGCACCGAACCTGATGAACACAAAGCTGAACCAGTTGCTGGGGAACCAAGTCAAAAATCAGCAGAAAACCATGACTCTAACATTCAACCTGTTCAGACTCTGCCACCTATAGCAGCCCAAGAACCTGACATTGAGCAATTGGGCATTCATCATGAAGAAAGAGAAGACCTTCCAAAGACAAGAAGAAGGTTAAAGGACCACCTTTCTGAACTGATAATTGGAGATCCAGCTGCACGAGTTAAAACAAGGGCTGCCACACTTCATGAAAATCTGTATATGTGCTTCCTATCACAAGTGGAGCCAAAATCAGTTGACGATGCAGTTCAGGATCACCATTGGATTGATGCAATGCAAGAAGAATTAAATCAGTTTAAAAGACAGAAAGTATGGGAGTTAGTCAACAGGCCCGATCACAACAAGTCATTGGCGTGAAATGGATTTTCGAAACAAACTTGATGTTGATGGTGTTGTAATCAGAAACAAGGCCAGACTAGTTGCAAAAGGATACAGACAAGAAGAAGGAATCGACTATGATGAAACCTTTGCACCAGTTGCTAGACTGGAGGCCATTCGCATGTTCTTAGCATATGCAGCATTCAAGGACTTCAAAGTTTATCAGATGGATATCAAGAGTGCTTTCTTGAATGGAGACCTCCAAGAAGAAGTCTATGTTGAACAACCACCTGGATTTCTGGAGCCAAACCAAGAGCATAAGGTATACAAACTGAAAAAGGCTCTTTATGGACTAAAACAAGCTCCCGGAGCGTGGTATGAAACTTTGTCGAGTTTCGATCAAAAACAAATTCGAAAAGGTAAAATTGACCCCATACTGTTTCTCAAGGAAGGAAAAGGATCACCTTTAATAGTCCAAATCTATGTGGATGACATCATATTCGGATCAAGGGACAAAAAGTAATGTGAAGACTTCTCTCATCTAATGAAAAGTGAATATGAAATGAGTATGATGGGAGAACTCTCATTCTTCCTTGGACTGGAGGTCAAGCAGTTAGAGGATGGGATCTTCATCAGTCAAACCAAATATACAAAGGAGATTCTGAAGAAGTTTAAGATGACTGATGTGACACACATGAAGACTCCCATTCCTACAAACGCCAAACTGGATATGGATGAAGTAGGGAAGGAGATGGATATCTCAGAATACAGAAGCATGATTGGATCTTTGCTATATCTGACAGCAAGCAAACCTGAGATAATGTTTGAAACATGTATCTGTTCTAGATACCAAGCTAATCCCAAGGAATCCCACTTGTCACATGTCAAGAGGATCATGCGGTATCCGAAGGAACCGAGAATTTGGGATTATGGTATCCAAAAGAGTCTAATTTTAAACTAAGAGGATATTCAGATGCAGACTTTGCTGGATGCAGGATTGATAGAAAGAGCACAAGTGGAACATGCCAACTTTTAGGCAACAGACTTGTATCCTGGTTTAGCAAGAAACAGAATTCAGTTTCAACCTCCACAATTGAAGTGAATATATTGTTGCAGGAAGTCATTGTGCTCAATTGCTTTGGATGGCCATCAACTATCGGATTATGGGTTTGACCTGAAGGCCGTTCCTTTGTATTGTGACAATACAAGCGTCATTGCAATTTCCAACAATCCTGTTATTCATCCCAAAACCAAGCACATTGAGGTCAGACATCACTTCATACGTGATCATGTGCTAAAGAAAGACATTTCTCTGAAGTATATATCCACTGATGTTCAGCTTGCTGACATATTCACCAAACCACTGCAAGAAGCCAGGTTCAATGAACTTCTGACAAAACTTGGCATGCTAGATTTAAATTCATGAGTCTCATAGCATGTCTTGTGTTTCATTTCAACCTAATTACCTGTTCGTTAACATAAGTATGACACTGTTAATAATTGGTGATGTCTCCATGAAAATTAGTGATGACTAAGTGTGATTCATGCATATCTACTGCTAGAAAGTGAGAAATCACATGGATGAAACTTGCTACCTCTGAACCTGGTTCAAGTCTTTTGTGCAACCTGTCATGAATCCTCAAGTCTTGAGTGAAATGAGTGCAATTTCCTTTATGTTTAAATTGAATGATATTCCCCCTACTTGTCATTTTATTCTGAGCGAATATCAACTGTGTGGTATAGCATTCATTAACTAGCAGGAACTGTTGTATCTCATGGTACTGTTGGCCTGCACGGAAAGGATCCTCAATGATTTAATGCTCAAAGGATGACTGAGACTGTAGTATTTGAGAATCATAAAAAGCCTATTACTTAAGAAGAGCCACTACCTTTTACTGAAAAAGGCAAGGTGAAAAAGGCAAAATGATAATAGACAATAGATGGACTGCCTATCTTAGGGGGGAGTCCTCACTATTCCCAGTTGTGTCTCTTTAGAGTAATAGTTGGAGGTTAAATTGTATGATCATGTGATTCAAAAAGATACTGTGTTGAGCTCTGTCCTTGTAAAAAGGCTCATGAATAAGCACTGAAAAATTGTGCTCCACAAAAGAAAAGAGACAACTCACACTGACAAGCTGAATGATCAAACTTCAAACTCTACTTGTACGATGTTGTAAATTAGACAATGATAGAGTGTGTGTTCTGATTCTCAATAGGGCCATCTTGTTTCTCAAGTCATCTATGCTGAACTAAAAATCATTGCTGGATCAGGGTAGTGGTAAGATTCGGTTGACCATGAGATTACTTACATAGTGTAATTCTAGTTCCTGAATCAAGCTCACATGCTGATCTGAGAGTGAGAGGGTGAGGCCTCCGCTGAGTGAGTTTTGCTAAATATGTGAGAAGACTTAAAATTCAGGACTGGGTTGTTAAAATTGATAAATCATGGTTTACTGGATGCTATGTTAACATAGCGATCACCTTCTGGCACATGATGTTGTGTGATGAAATACTTAATCATTTCTAAGGTAAATGGAGACTTCAATGGTAGTGATACAGTAACCATACATGTAAATCAGACATTACGGTTGAAATAAATCAAGCTCTGGACATGTAATTTCAATTCCACTCGCAACACTGTTCCTCATGAATAATATTATGTGAATTGTCATATGCATCTCATGTGTGTTGTTGAGTGTTGAAAAGTCCAAAGAAATCCACCGCTCGCTAAATTCGCAGTCGACCTCGAAGCAACTACATCGAAGAACTGCGGGATCGAAGACTGCTGCTTCGAAGCTTTGAGGGTCGTAGCCTCGAAGCATCCAGCTTCGTAGAAGTTGCTGTCCAAAGGATCGAAGCGAGATGAAGTCTGTCATTTACTATTCAAGCCTCATAGACACGTCATCACGTCACTGTGCACTTAAAATGGAAGCTATACCGACTTAAGGAGTGACATGGACTTATTGCTTGAATATTCCAACGGGTGGATCCGGATGACAAAAAGGGCGGGTCAAAGAAAAGAACACGGACCATGAAGACAAACCGACGAGTGAGTGACTTCTATGATACACTTCTCAACTCATATATAAGTCACTGATAGAAACGGAGCTCAAAGGTATGTTCGTCGTTTTCACACTCGAACCCTAACCCTAGAACTCTCTCTCTCTCTCTTCGACTCTGTCTCTTTCTCTCCTTCTCTCTCCCTTGACCACCTTCGAACCTTACAATCTCTCTCTACGAGTGTCTCTTTCTCTCTCTCTCTCTACAAACTCAATGGCAGGACCAAGCTCATCGATGGCCGACGACCTACGCAACATCGTCCCGGGATTCATCGTAGACAGGGGAAGCCATAGGCGACGCCAAAGTCAACCGGGCTGGATGATTTCAAAAATCACCTCGATGAAACCGGTATTGCATCCGTCCGCTCAGGGATGCTAGACTTGCTGATAGAAGATGTCGTGGAATTTTACGAGACCATGGTACTCTCCTGGAGACGACCTTATGGGAGCCGTACACGGAGTGGAGATTCGTATCTCTACCGAAACAATCCGAGATGCACTTCCACTCCCAAACGGTACCTTTGATTCTCTTCCCGGTTTTTTCTAGAGATGAGTGTAAGTCTTTCCTTGGGTACTCCAACCCCGGAAAGTAAGGTCGGGGAGCCCTGAAGATGGGTTTTTCCGGTCAGGCACTGGCGACTCTTATAGTCACTGGACAGTGCCTACTGTGCAAGAAGATGGCTCATGACTCTGCAAGTCATGAGCAGATGAAGATCATGTGCAGTGTTCTACAGGGAAGACGAGTAGACTGGGGAACACATATACACTCCATGATCAAAAGCAAGAAGGGACATTTTGGACTTCTTCTCACCAAAGTCCTTAGGTTTCTGCACCCTGACGTATTCTGCAACAGGCCCTCAGTGCCACTGCCGACCAAATACATATTCAAAAGTATTTATGAGGATGGTTGGCTGGAGATCAAGTTAATGAGGAGGACTAAGTCAGGTGCAAGAAGTCATACAGGAGACACAGCCAGCTCTGTACGAGCCCCAGCTCACATACCACGACAACCGGTTCGTGTCCCACAGACTTCTAGGGGCTCCTCTGCATCCGCCGAAACAGTACATATAACTGAAGTGGTGGAGAACATTTCCAGAACTCATCTCCCCATAGACTCTACACCTGAGGAGACCGCTACTGTCGAGGTGCCCAAGGATACTGCAGAAGTAAGAGAACCTGCAGTTGGAGGGCAGACACCAGCACAGGAAACCCCAGAGGATAGGGGCACTACACCTGTACTGTTGAGCACCCTTGGGGAGTCTGAGCTAGAAGAGTTTTATATGGAATATGCCAAGGCTCATATGACCCCCTCTGACTTACGGAAGGCATGGATTGCCTTTGGTAAACAGATGGTAGATAGAGACCATCTGATCAATTGGTTAGTTGAGCAGGGTCGTGTACATAGAGACCCAGTAGAAACCGTCTCAGTGGTTGCCCCATCTCCTATCATGGTGGACTCACCCATCACATCTATTCCACATGATGCTGAGGTGGTGGGCATTGTTGTAGAAGAAGAAGCAGAAGAAGAAGAAATTCCTGGTGCTGCAGCCAGTGACTCCGATGGCGGATCTATCCCACAAGTTCGGGAGACTGTGGAAGGGACTGAGATGGCCACACCATCTGTACATGTCGTTCATCAGGTGGCCACTCAGGTGAGTGAGGAGTTCGCAGCCAATATCCCAATGGCTATTCCAGTACCAGCTGCGTCTCACTCGCGTTCTCTGACAGCTGAAGAAGTAGATCTTCTGGCCAGCAAGGTCATTGAGAAACTGATTTCCTTTGGCATCCTCAAAACATCAGTTTCTCAGGCCTTTGAAGAACGACTGGCTACTATGGAGTCCAGCATGGAAGAGGTACGGACGCAAGTTGAATCATCAGATCGTACCCTCGACAAGGTGCAGCAAGAAATGACATCACTCACAAGTGCGACCGCTGATGGGTTTAGACATCTGGAGGAGCACTGTGAAGACATCAAGGGAGCTTACCAGAGACAATACAAAGAACTCAGTACAACTCTGGGAGCTATTTTGTCAGAATGTCATCGGCTTGCAAGTGGTGAAATATCGCTTACGGTCAAGAACACACTCCCACAGCCATCCAACCGACCTGCACCTGAACCAGTCGATACTCCATAGCCTGCTGCCCCCTCTCCGAGTCACTCACAACCTCAGCCTACTGCCACTTACATGCGGGGGAGAAAGCGCGCACATAGGACTACGGTCATCTCAGATTCTGATGATGATGATGATGTTCCTATTGCAACCCGCATAAGGAAGCAGACTGCTGCTCCCTGCCAACCATTCTCTTCCACTCAGCCAGGCCCCTCAACTTCCCATCCAAGTACGGCTGAGTACACTATGCCTGCTTCACCTATCAAACCAACCGCTACCACTACTGACCAACATCTAGCCCCACCTCGCATTGTAACTATTGGAGGCACCTCAGCTGAACTGGCTGCATTCAACACCTACATTGCTGGGGATACCACTGCGAGGACCTGCGGTTATGAACCCTTCTTCACCGGACCTGATCTTTGTCGACAACTCCATGACGGTGAAGAAATGGATAACCTTGAGATGACTCAGTTCATCTTCGCCCAGAAGTCCTTTCTCGAGAAGCTACCTTTCCACATTCGCAGTGATACCAGGATGGAACTCTGTTTGCCAATCATGCAGGCTCAGCTGCTCGATGATGCAACAATGATTGAGATTATACAGGGTTGCAGATATGAGAACTCCTTCTGTCCCTGGGATGAGGTAGACCATGTGCTCATTCCCTACTTGTCAACCTCCCCGCACTGGTTTCTTCTTGACATTGACTTCAAAAACCAACGGATCATCATCTTCGACTCCAAACCTAGTACCTTACTTATTCATCAGCGTGAACAATTGCGTGAATTCAATCGCACTCTCACCCGTGTTATGCAGGGATACTCGCATGGGTGTGGTGGCTATTATCTCTCCAAACCGATGGAAATTACGCGAGTCAGGAAGGCGTTCCTGCTCAAGATGATGCTCATAGCTGCGGCTTCTATGTTTGCCATTATATCCGCATCCTGACCACCAACGGGTTCCCAGCTCTCGTGCCTGAATTTGATCATGTGAGCAGTCGAGCGGCCTTGTTACACTTGACTCCTGCTCAACTCCTGCATGAGCAAGCTGCTGTTTTTCTCTTTACACAGAGTGTCTTGTACTCTGAATTTAACCCGTAACTGTCTTGTACTCTAATTCCTTGTACACTGCTTTTCTTGCTTTTCACTTTTATGTGTACTTCTTACTACCAGCTACTTTTTATGTATATCTTTGCTCTAAGGCCTGCTATTCTGTGCTTTCTTATCTTGCTCCCATGAGGATTATGTTCTGGTGCTTGTTCCTCCCCCCAGAAAGGAGGAGTGTTTCTCTCAGGGGGAGCAAGTTCATAGGGGGAGTTATCTTTGGCAGGAGCCAGCTAACGCAACCTTCATGCCTATGGGGGCGAGGAGTGTGTATTTTTGAAAATTTGAACTCCTCCATTCTTTACATGTAAAGATCTCTTCTAATTAATTTAAAATTGCCCATCAAACTCGTAGTCTTAGACTTCATGTATTTACCCAGTTGACGGCTTACATTAAATAGGGGGGAGATTGTTGGAAATATAGGATTTGATGAAGCTGCCAAAATATAGTCTAAGTCTAGAGACTCGAAGAACCGAAGGTCGTAGGGTCGAAGAGTCGAAATTCGTAGAAGTGAAACTGCCATAGGGCGTATTGGCAAGACTCTCGTAGACTCGTAGGGTCTGGAGACTCAAGGTGAAATAGTGATAGAACATTGCGACTCGTAGATCCAGGGTTGAAGGTCGTAGAGTCACAGTATGGAAAAGAGAGTGTTACTGTAAGTGTCAATAAGCTCGGAGACTCGTAGAGTCGAAGAAGTGTTAAGAACAGTAACCAAAGCTAAATGACTCGTAGGCTCGTAGACTCGTAGAGTCCCCATAAATATGTAAGTCAATTAACAGAACTTCAATAATCACTAGACTCGAAGACTCGCAGAGTCGTAGGGTCGAAACCTTCGAACACTGTTAAGAAAATAGGACTCGTAGACTCGTAGATCGAAAGTCGCAGAGTCGAAGCCTTCGAATAGTGTAAAGAAAACCGGACTCGTAGACTCGTAGATTGAAAGTCGTAGAGTCGAAGCCGTCGAACACGGTTAAGAAAACTAAACTCATAGACTCGTAGGTTGAAGGTCGAAGAGTCGATACTATAAAGACTGGCAAACAAATGAAACTGTAACTCAAGGGTCGTAGAGTCGTAGACTCGTAGACTCAAGGGACACAGTCACTATAGAGAAATTGCCACACTTCCAAACTCGGAGATTGATGGCAGAGAGTTGTAGCTAAAGGGTCGTAGCCATACAGTAACTCAGTTTATGAGCCTCTGTAAAAGACTAAGGAAGAAAAGCGAAGTCAAAGACTCGTAGAGTCGAAGATTTTCAGACCACTTAGTCAAATATAGTAAACTGAGAGACCCGAAGATCGTAGACCCGCAGAACTAGAGTCATAGACTCGTAACTACAATAACAGGTTGATTAGCTGAACTCAAAGAAGTCACTCTAAGCGCCATTCGAAGAGTCGCAGACTCGTAGAGTCGTAGACTCACAGAGTCGTAGACTTCAGTTAATAAAGGGACACAAAAGACTGATCCAACCTAAACTCTAGGCTTGGAGACTCGAAGATATGAGTCGTAGACTCGCAGAAACGCAGTAAAGCCTGAAGCAAACTTTAGCCACTTTCAACAGGTTCTAACTGAAATCTTCGAGTCACCGAACCTATGAGGCATCTACCTCCAAGGCAAATTTACAACCCTAAACACAACCACTTAGCGATATTAGCGATATTGTCAGCTAGGGTTTGTACAGCAAGTCTGCACCGTCCCGAGCAGTTGAGCACATTAATGTCACATTAATTGCTGCCAACTACCATCCATGGATGAACGGCCAAGATTAACTGCATGCCAAATACACAGTATGGGCAACTGATCTGCAAATCAAAGCAGATCGACCCATCCCCTGACATTCCACATTTTCAGTGGCAGGAAGT
This sequence comes from Taxillus chinensis, assembly GCA_023512835.1. NCBI lineage: Eukaryota > Viridiplantae > Streptophyta > Magnoliopsida > Santalales > Loranthaceae > Taxillus > Taxillus chinensis. Next base: position 35,315,362 of record CM042092.1, read on the forward strand.
CAGTCTGTCGGGATGGACAACTTGGCGCACGAGCACTTTATCTTAAAAATATATCTCTCATGCACTTAACGACAAAAACCAAGAGTTTAACCTCTCTCTCAAAAGAAGGAAACACACAGAACACGAGATATTGGTTCTGACGGACTTAGAGAAAATCGAGACTAAGCAGAACTAACATTAAGAGTTCCAACACAAGAGAGAGAGATGAACGGAGAGAAATTGAAAAAGTGCTGTGTGCCGTGTTGAATCAAGAACAAGAACAATCCATTCTTTTATTCACGAATCTTGTTGTTCATGAAAGATCTAGCACTTTCATTAAGTCTTGATCTCCGTGTTATTAGTTTTCCACACCTTGATCTATCATAAACCATCTCTTTCACAACTGAGATCTGTTGAGAAAAGAGCATTTACTCTTATCTCAGTTTTGTCTGATAGTTCAATATCACTCACCTTATCCTTGCAATACTTCGTCATCTTCTCCATAAATACTTCCATCATAGTCATCTCAGCAAGGGAATCCAAAACCCGGCTAATCCTAGCTTCCGCACACGAAGAAAGTCTATTCACCCCCCCCCCCCTCTAGACTCACTTTGGGACCTACATAGTTAATGGTAAAAAGAAACCAAGAGAGAGAGAAAAAATGAGAGGCATGGAAAAAAAGAGAAAAAAAAGAGTGGTTTCATTCTGTTTGTGGATGTCACAATCACACGCTTCATATTTATGTTGTTTTAGTCATAGTCGGTCAAAAAAACCAAAAAAAGAAGACAAAAAGGAGTTTTCCAAAAAAAAAATCCAATAAATAAATAAAAAAATGTTTTAAACCAAAACCAAAACTTTAGGATTTCATTTTCCACTTCAAACAAAAAAAAACATTTAGGATCTCCTTTAGACACTTAGGGCAAATCAATTTTAACCACAACTTTAACAAACAACTTAGCCAAATAAAAAAAAGAGCTTAGATTTTAGGAAAACGATAATGTCTTCACCCAGTCAAAAACACTGAAAAACAAATAGAAACCTCCTCCTCCTATAGGTACTGAAAGGGCACTGTAGGGGTGCTAATCCTTCCCTACACGTAACCAACCCCCGAACCCTTATCTAGTAATGTAGACCACACACATTTTTAGGTGACCAACTGCACCCCCAAAAATAGTTGGTGGTGACTCTAAATTTCTCATCATTGGTTTAGTTTGAGCTCACCCCAAATAGGCCTGGACGAAAACCGGTGATGACAGCTGGTAACTCTGCTGGGGACTACACTTAGAGGGTTAGGCCTAGTACTAGGATTGGGAGGTTTCCTTTTGTTTTTACGTGTTTTTTTATTTATCTATGATAATTGTGATTTATATGCTTTAATACCATGATTGTTGTGATTTACTGATAATGTGCATTTATGCCGTTATCCTAGGCCTTATTTAGGGTGTTTTAGAGTATGTTTTGTACCTATTTGCATGATATTTTACACATATTTGCTCTAACCCCTAAGAAGACCCTGTTTGGTGTATAGTGGTACTTTTTGAGTGTTTTTCGTAGGTTTTGGAGCAACCTTTTCTCACACACCTTGGCTAGATCACTCCATACACTCAAGAGGAAGCTATAGGAAGAAGATGGAAACAAAATGAAGGCAAAATCAAGGTGCACGTGAAAAGGCTTTCTCACGTTCATTCTCACGTGCAAGGATTGTATTGCTTAGATGCCTTCTACAACTCAAGAGGAAGCTTTGGAGCAAATTTGGGATGATTTGGAGCTGCACGTGAAAAGGGTCTTCTCACGTGCATTCTCGCGTGCGGGGCATTTTTGAGCTCCAAATGATGTGTTTTGTTGTTTTAATCATTTTCCTCTAAAAACCGGCGTCAAATTTGGTGTTGTTTGAGTGTTATTGAGCCTAGAATGTTGAATAGTGTCATTAACCAAAACGATGTCGTTTTGGTCTTGACCACATTTATAATTAGGGCACACCTTTTGTAACCCTAATTTGGCCCACTAAATCCTATAAATAAGGGTCTTTGGAGGCATTGTAAATCATCTTGAGGGAGAGAATCCGATCTGAGTTCTGAAAAAGAGCTATAGCCATTGCTAAAAGATCAAATTGTCCTTGGCAAGGAGTGATTTTGGGCATCAGACGCCGGAGTCTTTGGAGGCTGGAGTCCTGGTTCATCTTGGGGTCTTACGTTATTATCCTGGTACTGTAATCATGTTCTTTCTTGTAATTGTTATTGCTTTTGTCATGATTATGGAGTAGTTTTGTTAGTCTAGGGGAGCAATGTAGCCCCCAATAAATTGTATTCAGTTTGGTTATGGTTGTTCAATAAAATAGAATTCAGTTCTTGTTTAATTCACTTGCTTGAATGGAAATGCCTAGTTTGTGCATAATTAGGTAATCTTAGCCCTTGTCTAGGGTGGAACACTAGTGAATTAAATTTAATATTGCATGATGGACCAAGTCTGCAACTATTAGATTGTTTATCTACCTTGATCACTTTTATTCACATGGACCAAATGGGATAAAAGTCTTAAATCTATCTTAGCATGGACCAAATATAAGATAGGTAGGAGATAATCAACATGAACATGAACTAGAACATAAATCAAGAACAAGAGCCATAACCAGACTATTACAATCGATTGGGTGGTATACATTGTGACCCTAGATCCTTAATCACTGAAATTTCTATACCAATACCTTCCCAACATTCTGATTTAATCATTTTTCGTTCAAACTATTTGTACAACAAAAATCAATTGTCCAGACATAAAATCAACTTATTAGCTTAGTGCTTGCTGCTTAACAGATTAGCTACCTCCTTGTGGGTTCGACAACCGGAGTCTTAATACTCCATTTTATTACTTGACCAGGTGCACTTGCTGCAAACCCTATAGACATAATTTATACGGGTCAAGTTTTTGGCGCCGTTGCCGGGGAGGCAAGCCAAACGTTGTTAGGATTAAGTGACATTAGGTGCTTAAGTTTATTTGTGATCTAGATTTTTACTTTCTCGTAATTTTCTAGTACGCTGTTACCTAGTATTTCTTTGTTTCTGCTACTTTGCAGGGGTGCACCATAGGTGTTTGAGAGAATTCCTCTGTGTATGCATCACACCAGGGGTGAGTTATTACCATACGATCCCGAAATCGAACGGACGTTGCGAGAGCATCGAAGGGCGCAGAAGGTATTAGCTGCAACTGAACAGCAGTTGGAAGGCTTACATACCTTGTATGAAGAAATTATGGCTGAAAACAGAGCAAGAGAAGATCAGAGACACAACGGCGAAGGAGTTAATCAGCCTAGGACCTTCATGGACTATGCTAGACCTGTACTGTCGGATGAATACTCAGGCATTAGAAGGATGCCGGTCCAAGCAAATAACTTCGAGCTGAAGCCTACGCTACTGCAGATGGTTGGGCAAGATGCATTCCGAGGCTCGACACTAGATGACCCACACAACCATCTAGCGCGATTCTTGCAAATTTGCGACACCATCAAAATCAATGGAGTCTCGGATGACGCCATTAAGTTGCGACTCTTCCCGTTTTCACTGAAGAACCGAGCTCTTGGTTGGTTCCAGTCCCTACATACTGGTAGCATACACACATGGGACCAAATGGTGGAGAAGTTTCTCTCTAAGTACTTTCCACCAACAAGAGTTATTCATTTAAGGAGCCAAATAAATCAATTCACCCAGCATGGTGATGAGTCGCTATACGAGGCCTAGGAGCGATTCAAAGACTTGGTTAGGAGGTGTCCTAATCATGGCAGGCCAGAATGGTTACAAGTCGAATCTTTTTATGCAGGTCTACACGCAAATACGAGCATGATAGATGCAGCCGCTGGAGGAGCGTTCATGATGATGGAGCCTTCTGCAGCAGTAGAGCTTATAGAGCGAATGGCATTGTCCAACTGCCAATGGTCCAATGACAGGCGTCCTAGAGCTGAGCCGGTGGCTGCGGTAGCAAACTCATCAAATTCAACTCAGTTTGATGAGTTGACAAAGAAGATGGAGTTGCTGACAGAGCAAATGTTAGTGATGGCTGTTCGCATGGAGGGCAGAGCTGAGCAACCCAAGGCAATTATTGAAGATATGGCTGCAGCTCAGCTATATGAAGAAGCTCAATATGTTAGGAATCGAGGTGGAGGATTCCAGAGACAATTTCAGAATCCAAATCAGTACCAGAATCCTCCTCACCCCAACAACTTCCAGAACTAGGGAGGACCTCAACAATTTCAACAACAACCTTACTTATGGAAAAGGCAGAATACGGTCCCTGCTACTGGAGCAGCACAGTATGGAGAACATTCTCAGCCACAACTTCCTCCTGGGTTCCAGAAGATGCCTCAACAGAAGGAGGAAGACAAAGAGAAGGCAAAGGATGAAGAGATGCGGAACTTCTTTTATCAATTTGCTAAGCAAGCAACTGACAGAATGAGTAAGGGGGAGACAAGGATTGAGTCCCTTTCCACTTCGTCTAGGATCTTGGAGCTGCTATGAAGAATATAGAGCGAAGAACTTGGCCAGTAGCAAATGCAGTTAGGCCATCTTCATCAAATACTTTTCCCAGCAATACGGAGGTCAACCCAAGGGAGCAATGGAAAGCTATAATGCTTAGAAGTGGGAAAGAACTACCAGCTGGAGAGAAGAAAATTGAGCCAAACAAGGAGGAGTCGAACAAGACGCCCAGGAGGAAGCTAAAGAAGGAGGTCTTGAGCGGATAAAGACCCAGGAAGGAAAAGGTTGGGAGTAGTCAACCGACGGCCGATCACTGAAGCTAGCACTCCCATTCCGTATAAACCTCCTATGCCGTACCCTCAAAGGCTAAGGAAAAAGAAATTAGATGCTCGGTTCCAAAAATTTTTAGATGTATTCAAGAAGCTGGAGGTGAACATCCCATTCATAGAAGCCTTGGAACAGATGCCTGGCTATGTCAAATTTTTAAAGGATCTGCTGTCCACGAGGAGAAGCTACACTGATTGTGAGATAGTGGCTCTCACAAATGACATCAGTGCGGTGGTGCGGACAAGCTACCACCCAAGCTTAAAGATCCAGGTAGCTCGACTGCACCATTGGCACCTCGCATTTGGAGCAAGCCTTATGTGATTTAGGGGCGAGTATAAATCTAATGCCAATGTCCATCTATCGGCGACCGGGCTTGACCGGAATAAAGCCCACTTCCATATTTTTACAATTTGCTGATCGCTCGATAGGAAAGCCGGGGGCATCATTGAAGATGTTTTAATCAAGGTGGATCGCTTTATCTTCCTAGTGGACTTTGTTGTTTTGGAAATGGAGGAAGATAAAGGAGTCCAACTGATTCTTGGAAGGCCATTCCTGAGTACCGGAAGGGCCTTGATCGATGTAAACTCGGGGGAGTTGACACCGTGTGTGGATGAAGACGCAGTGGTGTTCAACATGGAGCGTTCGATGCGTAAGGCGAATGATCATTCCAGCTGCTATTGGATTGATCAAATTGCTGAATTCGTAGACAACTACTTCAGAGAGCTTGATCACCTGAAAGTGTGGATCACGAATTGCAACGGGTGGATTTTGGCGAGGCAGAACCAGGAAGGAACTTATGAAGTCTTTGGAAGACCAAGCTAAGCGACGGCCTTCCTCAATCGAATCCTCCGCAAGCAAGGAACCCTTGCCGGTTCAAGCAACTCCCAAACATCCGAGGTACGAGTTTTTGGGTACACAGGGCGTTACCCTTGTGATAGTAGCTGCGTCCTTAAGGTAGAAGAAACCAGACAGCTACTAGAAGTCTTAAGGGAGCATAAGCAGGCCCTGGGGTGGTCTCTGGATGATATAAAAGGTATAAGTCTAGCAGTCTGCATGCACAAGATACTGATGGAGGAGTCTTATACTCCTACTATAGAGCGCCAACGCAGGCTCAATCCTGCAATGAAGGAAGTCGTTGGCAAGGAGATTCTAAAGTGGAGGAAAGCGGGCATCATATATGCCATTTCAGATAGCTCCTGGGTTAGTCCAGTGCAAGTGGTTCCCAAGAAGGGCGGCATGACAGTGATACACAATGAGAAGAACGAGCTCATTCCATCCCGCACAGTGACCGGGTGGCGCATGTGCATCGACTACCGCAAGCTGAACAAAGCTACTCGTAAGGACCACTTTCCGTTACCTTTCATTGATCAAGTGCTAGATCGGTTAGCTGGCTATCCATATTATTGTTTTCTGGACGGTTATTCTGGATACAACCAGATAGCAGTTGCCCCGGAGGATCAAGAGAAGACTACATTCACGTGCCCTTTTGGCACGTATGCTTTCAGGCGTATGCCATTTGGTCTCTGTAACGCACCTGCTACTTTCCAGAGGTGCATGATGGCAATATTTCAAGGGTTGGTGGAGGACATTATGGAAGTCTTTATGGATGACTTCTCGGTATTTGGTTCATCATTCTCCATCTGCCTCAGAAATCTGGAAACCGTGTTGATCCGATACAAGGAAAAGGACCTGGTCTTGTCCTGGGAGAAGTGTCACTTCATGCTCAAGGAAGGAGTCGTCCTTGGGCATAGAGTGTCCGCAGCTAGGTTGGAAGTAGACAGAGCGAAGATCTCCACCATTGAGAGTTTACCTCCTCCCACCAATGTGAAGGGCATCTGGAGCTTTCTGGGTCATGCAGGGTTTTATCGGCGGTTTATCAAAGATTTCTCCAAAATTGCCAAGCCCCTAAGCATGGTTTTAGAGAAGGATGTTCCTTTCGTGTTTTCTGACGACTGTCTTCAAGCATTTACAGTGCTGAAAGAGAAGCTCAGTTCAGCACCTGTGATAGTAGCTCCAGACTGGTCGCAACCCTTTGAGCTGATGTGTGATGCGAGTGACTTTGCAATCGGAGCGGTGCTTGGGCAAAAATGGGACAAGATTTTCAGGGCAATATATTATGCCAGTCGCACACTCAACGAGGCCCAGCTCAATTACACTACCACAGAGAAGGAGTTACTCGCTGTGGTGTTTGCTTGTGATAAGTTTCGGTCGTATCTATTGGGAACTAAGGTAATTGTTTACACCGACCACGCTACCTTGAGATACTTGTTCAGCAAGAAGGATGCTAAACCCAGGTTGATCAGATGGGTTTCGTTACTCTAAGAGTTTGTTCTAAAGATTAAAGATTTGAAGGGAAATTCCAACACTGTGGCAGACCATTTATCAAGGCTGGAGCTAGGGGAAGGTAGTACTCAAGGTTCTACTATTTCTGACACCTTCCCTGATGAGCAGCTCTTTGTAGCTGAAGCAAAGACGCCATGGTTTGCTGATATAGTGAACTACCATGCATGCGACTATGTACCTACCGAGTTCACTTATCAGGAAAAGAAGAGGTTCCTCTTTAATGCAAGAAGATACATTTGGGATGAACCTGTCCTCTACAGGGCAATGTGCTGATCAAATCATCGAAAATGTGTGCCAGAAGAGGAAGTGGACAGCATATTGAGGCATTGTCATTCATCTGATTATGCTGGCCATTTAGGAGTGCAAAAAACGGTGGCAAAGATCCTACAAAGTGGGTTTTAGTGGCCGACCATGTTCAAGGACACATACACCTTTGTTAAGTCATGTGATCAGTGTCAAAGAACAGGAGGAATTGCAAGGAAGCAAGAGATGCCCCAAATTGGCATTATGCCAGTAGAACTTTTTGATATATGGAGAATCGATTTCATGGGACCGTTCCCACCATCAGATGGGTTTTCCTACATCCTTCTAGCTATTGATCACCTCTCAAAGTGGGTTGAAGCTATACCCACTAGGAAGAATGATGCTCAAGTGGTTACCAAGTTCCTTTGCCGCAACATATTCGAGACGTTTGGAACACCTAGAGCAATTATCGGTGATGAAGGGAGTCACTTCGCAATAAGCTTTTTGAAAAGCTCTTAAACAAATATGGAGTTCAACATAGGTGTACTTTAGCCTATCATTCACAAGCAAATGGCCAAGCTGATGTCTCAAACCGTGAGATCAAGCAAATTTTGGAGAAGACAGTGGGAAGCAACTGAAAAGATTGGTCTCTAAAACTCGATGAGGCGTTGTGGGCTTACCGCACAGCATTCAAAACACCCATTGGAATGTCTCCTTATCGTCTCATTGTATGGAAAGGCCTGCCACTTGCCTATTGAATTGGAACACAAGGCATTTTGGGCAGTTAAAAAGCTGAACATGGATCCCAATGTTGCTGCTGAACTATGATTGCACCAACTAAATGAGTTGGAGGAATTTCGCTTCAATGCCTATGAGAGTGCTAAGCTGTACAAGGAGAGGTCTACGCTCAGACATGATAAGAAGATCAGCCCCTCTACTGTTGAACCAGGACAGAAGGTGCTTCTCTTTAATTCGAGAATTAAACTCTTCCCTGGAAAGCTGCGATCTAAGTGGATGGGACCTTATACTGTTATAAAGGTTTTCCCATATGGCAGTGTTGAACTCCAATCAACCTCTGGGCAAATATTCAAAGTAAATGGTCAGTGTATGAAGCCTTACTACATTCAAGACCATGTTAAGGAGGTTGATCATTTCACTCTGAGCACAACTTGACAGAGGGGACGGTCAAGCTAAAGACCTAAACTCAGCGCTTCATGGGAGGTAACCCATGGTGATTTCTTTTCCTTTTTATTTTATTTTATTTTATTGGGATATTTTTATTGTGTGCTTTAACCCATAGTCTGTAGGGAGTGTATATATGCTTTGTTTTAATTTTATTTGCAGCATTTGAACCAGGGCCTAGGCCCATATTTCTTGATGGAACTTATGTCTACTTGGGCTTACTTGGGCCTGTGTATCAGAACTTTAGATAACTTTTCTAAGGCCCACATCCAAGCCCAGTTGAATTAAATCAGAGGGGCCCACTCTAATCTATTACCAAACCAAGGAGATGAAGTTATGGATTATGAGATGGTATTTTGGGCCCACTAACTGACACGTTTTTGTCCATGGGAGATGGGCTACTAGCCTGTCAAATTTCAGCAACTTTGGGCTTCATTTGGGGTGTCAACCAGCTTGCCCGTGAGAAGTTTCACGTCCACATGTATAATGAATCTACAGTTCATCCGTGACCTACTCGTGAAATTTGGACAAAAACGGCCCTGACCGTGAAATCACGCTTTTCACGTGCACACCTACCTTTGGCCAATCAGTCTGAAATTTTGGTGGGAGCTAGCTGGCATCTTCTAGAGTATTCTTGGGTCTGCACGTGAAAATGATGGAGCACTTTAAGAGGGTCATTTTCGTCTTTTCCCCTTGTGGCGAATCACTATAAAAAGGGAGGGGCTCCAAGCTTGAAACTCACATCTCATACTTTCTTTTTCCTTCCTGCTGAGAGCAAATACCTTTCTGGGTTAGTCATGGTGCGCACAAGAAGAGCCCGCCAAGGAGAAGGCAATCTTGAAGCCTCTACCACCTCTTTGCCTTCGGCATTGAGAGAAGCCGACACGATCTTCGTGGGGAATGTACTTGATTGGGAGATCCTGGAGTCCTCCACGCTTGACTGGACTGAAGAAGTTATGACCAAGATGCAAGCTTTGGGGCTGAGAAGGTTAGTATGCGCTCGCAGATGATCTATATTACCTTGCCATGTTAGACTTTTATAATTCGGTCTATGTCAATGAGGAAGATGATGAGATCATTGGGGAGGTTCAAGGTGTCTTAATTTCTATTTCCCCCGCTATGTTGAGAGACTCGCTTTGAGCCGCCACATCCCATGCATGCCATACCTGACCTGAACTTAGGAGATTATGGTAGAGCTTTACGGTATAATAAGGAATTTGGGAAACATCGGCAATTTACTAAAAACGGATTTCACGGGAAATACCGTTGCCTTGCCAATTTGGTAGGGAGGTGCTTACTATTTGAGACTAGTGGCGTAGACTCGGTCCCTAAGTCCCATTTGGAGTTTATGTTTTGCATCGATCGTCGATTACACATTGATTGGGGTCGTTAAAATTTTTAAACTTGTGGAAATGGGATATTCACAAATGTTTATATGGTCGACTACTTAGTATGCTTCACGCAGTATCAATATGGTCATCTTAGTGCTCAAGTAGTCCCCACTGTTTTCCCGGATAACCTGTGGTTACGAGTTCTCCATCCAGAGGGTACCTTAGGCGTTAGTTACAAGGGCAAATGGGGGAGATAGTATCCACGTCACTCCACAGCCTTCACGTCACAACGTACATATGGAGTGACCCACCGAGCGGTTTAGGGACACCTCTACTTCCATGAATGCCCGCCGATAGCTCATCTTTCACTGATCGCCATGTACATGCGGTTCAATGTTCACAAGGAAGAAGTCTATAATTTCTTCCAAGGCTTCATGGCCAAGTTATCGGTGGTGACAATCTTAACTAGGCCTTCACTAATGGCCACATCACAAGACTTCAGCTGGATGAGTTGCTCGAGTACATCGCTCAAGACCAACAAGTAACCTCTCGTCCATCTGCCCGACCATGGGAAGCCCCGGAACCAACTCCTGCTGCTTCTTATGAAGATTTACGGAGGCAAACTGCTCAACTACAAGAGGCACAGGCGGAAACCGTCCAGGAGATCAGGCTGCCAAGAAAAATCAAACTCTCATCCTCAAGGAGCAAAAAGGAAGTCAAAGGTCCGCTTGGTAAGATCCGGAAAGCCCTGGGGAAGAAGAAGAAGAAAACTCCTACACCTCCTGTGGAGGATCCATTTGACGCACCGTCACCTTCGGTGCGGAGAAGATGTCGTACATAGTGAAGTGACACCGGAGTACCCACAGTATCCACAAGAGGCTGAGCCCTACGCCGCTCCACCCTTTCCTCCAGCAGCTCCTGTTTATTTCACACCACCAGCAGGGCCCAGCTCTTCACAGGCCCTAGTTCCCTTAATCCAGCCGTTGCAATGGTGGTCTGGCGTGTCATCAGAAGCCCCCCAGGAAGATAACCTAGGGGAGCCCATCTATATTCATCTTCATCCGGCCCTCTCCACTGCTGATGCCACAGCTGCTTTTCAGCAGTTTACTTATGGAGACACCTTGCAAGTGTGTTTTATGTGTGATTCAGAAGTCTTCACGTCATCTTATTTGCAGCATATCCTAGCTGATGAGTACTTATCTTCTGATAACGTTGACTTATTCTGCCGTACGATGCGACACGTGGTGGAGGCTGAGCCGAACGAATACCCTATGGCTCAGTACACCTCTATCATGCTGTGCGAGATATATGAGCAGCCGTTAGAGGAGCACATTTTCCGCCGACGGATGAATGGAGCAGCAGAAGGACATCGCTCTTGGCACCAGGTCCATGAGGTTCTTATACTGGTCCTCCTTGATCGACACTTTGTACTCTTGCAGTTGGACCTGAGTATGGGCCATGCCGTCCTTTATGACCCGAGCCAAGCCCATAGGTTTTCCACACGAAAGAAGAAGCTTATCCATGGTTTCTCGAAAAAAATCAAAAATGCACTCAGAAAAGAAGGGTTGTTGACATCCAAGTTTCCTCCTGGTGCACTTTAATGAAATGGAGCTTCCCCAACAACCTGATCAATTCAGTTGTGGGATTTTTGTCTGCTATTATTTGATAGTTCGCATTGCGATAAGGATAGTTGGGTGCTCACAGGAGAAACATCGGCTGACTTTGTCGCACGTCTTCGAAGAATGGTGGCCCATGTTATCTTCTACTACAACGTACCCACCAACCGGTAATGGTCTTCTTCCTTTTTCCTTTTCCCATGCTCTGAGGGCATCGCATCGTTTAAGTGTGTGCGTGTGTGGGGGGGGGGGTTTCCTTGAACCGGTTGCTTGTTTATTTGCATGCATCCTTTATTTTTATTTTATGTTTTTGCTGTCAATGTATGTTTCGCCTGTGAGGTGCATGGCTACCAAGGTATGCAAATTCTGGTTAACTATATTGACCACCTTAGTATCTTGTTGTGATAAAGATGTTTCAATCGTTAAGGTGTGTTATACGTTAGTTGAGCATGTCTTTACTTTTTGTATGATATCACCATGATTTTGGAGCTGACATTTGAATAGTAAGCTGAGCATGTTATGTTAGGATAAGCTTTGTAAACCCTGAAGTTGAGTGAAGAATAGGCATATACTTTTTTGAGAGCACCATTATCTTGCCTTTGAGTGTATTTTATGGGTTATTGGGTTACCAATTTGCTCTTAATGTTCATTACTAGCTATTTAATGGTTGGAGTTACTTAGGCATAAGAAAGTACCTGTTCGTGGCTCAGTGTTTGGTGTATGGTGTTAGTGATTCAAGTATTTCAGCTTAGCTTTGTTTAAAAAAAAAACAAAAACAAAAACAAAAACAAAAGTTTTAGAATAAAAGCCATACTGGCTCAGTTGTGTTTATTTAGAATGTTGAGCTCAATTCTTTGGCTCAAGATGTGTTTTATCAGTCATTAGAGTAGAGTGTGCGTTCATTAAGCAAAGCAAAGTGTATGAGGTGCAAAAAGTAGACTAAAGGGTGTGTTTTCCTTGACGAGCACAATGGGGATCTCTCATGTTTACGTGGCAAAAACTTAATCAATAGCTAGTAGTGAGTGTAAGAGTAGATCCTTAGCTGTTAGGCATTGATAGTAAGGCATGAGAGGAGAGAAAAGAAAGTTATATTTGAGTGAGGCTGCTCTAACCTTGGTAAGGACTCTTAGGGGGGAGCTAAGTGTCATTTTATCCTTGCATGTTTGCTTCTATCTCAACCGTTAGTAACTGATATTACATGGTTGCTGGACTTGATAGTAAGGGCATGTTTTGATTAACTTGTGATTCATTTTTAGCTATTGGAATGTCTACTTCATCATGATAGAGTTGTATGTCTTGGGAAACCATGCCTCTCTTGTTTGTTAGTTTATTCTTTCTTTTCAGTTTGACTGTGTGTTTGTTTCTTTTTTGCTTGAGGACAAGCAAAGGTTCAAGTGTGGGGGAATTTGATAACGTGCATTTATGCTGTTATCCTAGGCCTTATTTAGGGTGTTTTAGAGTATGTTTTGTACCTATTTGCATGATATTTTACACATGTTTGCTTTAACCCCTAGGAAGACCCTGTTTGGTGTATAGTGGTACTTTTTGAGTGCTTTTGGCAGGTTTTGGAGCAACCTTTTCTCACACACCTTGGCTAGATCACTCCATACACTCAAGAGGAAGAAGCTATAGGAAGAAGATGGAAACAAAATGAAGGCAAAATCAAGGTGCACGTGAAAAGGCTTTCTCACGTTCATTCTCACGTGCAAGGATTGTATTGCTTAGATGCCTTCTACAACTCAAGAGGAAGCTTTGGAGCAAATTTGGGATGATTTGGAGTTGCACGTGAAAAGGGTCTTCTCACATGCATTCTCGCATGCAGGCATTTTTGAGCTCCAAATGATGTGTTTTGTTGTTTTAATCATTTTCCTCTAAAAAACTTGGGGTCAAATTTGGTGTAGTTTGAGTGTTATTGAGCCTAGAACGTTGAATAGTGTCATTAACCAAAACGATGTCGTTTTGGTCGCGACCACATTTATAATTAGGGCACACCTTTTGTAACCCTAATTTGGCCCACTAAATCCTATAAATAGGGGTCTTTGGAGGCATTGTAAATCATCTTGAGGGAGAGAATCTAATCTGAGTTCTGAAAAAGAGCTATAGCCATTGCTAAAAGATCGGATTGTCCTTGGCAAGGAGTGATTTTGGGCAAGAGACGCCGAGTCTTTGGAGGCCGGAGTCCTGGTTCATCTTGGGGTCTTCCGTTATTGTCCTGGTACAGTAATCATGTTCTTTCTTGTAATTGTTATTGCTTTTGTCATGATTATGGAGTAGTTTTGTTAGTCTAGGGGAGCAATGTAGCCCCCAATAAATTGTATTCAGTTTGGTTATGGTTGTTCAATAAAATAGAATTCAGTTCTTGTTTAATTCACTTGCTTGAATGGAAATGCCTAGTTTATGCATAATTAGGTAATCTTAGCCCTTGTCTAGGGTGGAACACTAGTGAATTAAATTTAATATTGCGTGATGGACCAAGTCTGCAACTATTAGATTGTTTATCTACCTTGATCACTTTTATTCACATGGACCAAATAGGATAAAAGCCTTAAATCTATCTTAGCATGGACCAAATATAAGATAGGTAGGAGATAATCAACATGAACATGAACTAGAACATAAATCAAGAATAAGAGCCATAACCAGACAATTACAATCGATTGGGTGGTAAACATTGTGACCCTAGATCCTTAATCACCGAAATTTCTATACCAATACCTTGCCAACATTCTGATTTAATCATTTTTCGTTCAAACTATTTGTACAACAAAAATCAATTGTCCAGACATAAAATCAACTTATTAGCTTAGTGCTTGCTGCTTAACAGCATTAGCTACCTCCCTGTGGGTTCGACAACCGGAGTCTTAATACTCCATTTTATTACTTGACCAGTGCACTTGCTGCAAAACCTATAGACATAATTTATACGGGTCATTTATTGCTTTCCATACCTGTTACATTCATGCATAACCCTATACCCGGGTTTATCACAATTTAGGTTAGCGAGGTTTAATACGAAACCTTGCGCGTTGATCATCATCCGCAATAGGGCCCCGGACTCCTCACTCAAGCTTGAGGTTCTATTAAGGCACGTCCTTTTAAGACCCCCGTCCGGTAAATCCCATGGTGTATGGAGCCCTCTATTGAGGAAGTTTGGGAACCAGCGAATAAGATAGGTGTAGTAATAGAAGCCCATCAGGGGCATTGACCCACATGTTGTTTGCTCATTACATACCATGCTAACCATTTGTTTGTAGGGAAGTCCTTAAGCCATCCCTTGCATAAATGATTTGCCTTACTATTTGTTTATTCTTTCCCATCTGTTTGCCTTGCTATTATTATATACTATTCGATTTATCTCATACAACTGTTCATAATTATTCTTTTGAGTTAACTCTGTCTTACAAGGAACCACATTGTTACTTCCCATGTTTATTTCAACATAGGACGCATGTTCTATTCCATTCCACCCCATACACAGTCTTGGGTCATATAGACCATCGCATTACTAGGTGTCCCTTCATTCCCCACTCAACACGCGTATTACATCACTCGGACATGTAGATCCCTGCATACATGTTTACCCACACACACAATCATGCATACGTACATAGAGATCTGCTTTCATATGTTGCAACATTTAGACATAGCTCCATGCATACATACATGTCAAAAAAACTTGCATACATGTTTGTGTGCACATATGCATATATACATGCATACATACATGTCAAAAAGAGCAAAAAAAAAACAAGCAAAAATGAGAAAACATCCAACAAATCAAAAGGGGAGCTTACCTGAAGGACCCGTACCTTGAGTTAGTCGCAGTTTTGCCTTCTGAGTAGTTTTTCTAGATTTTGACCTAGTGAATGGGCTCAAATGAATTCACATGCAAAAGGAAAGATGCTTAGAATGATGTCCTCTATCTACCACGAAGTTTCCAGGCCAAACGGACGTGTATGTGAGGTGCACGTGAAATGGGTCCATTTCACGTGCAAGTGTGGTTGTCTTCTACATGATGCAAGGAGGCTAGGGGTGAAGTTTGGGCGCATTTGGAGTTGCACGTGAATTGGGGAATTCACGTTCAAATTGGCGTGCAGCCATATTTTTGCATGGTTCCCTTGGTTTTGACATTCTAATGATCTTTCTCCAAAGGACCATGCTGAAATTCCGAGTATTTTGGCCTATATGGGCGCGGCAAGGTGCTAACTTGTGTGATCAAAACTACGTCATTTTGATCCTGGGTTTACTTAATCAAAACTACGTCGTTTTGATGTGGGTAGTGTCTATATAATGAGGGCTTGAGTTTGAGTTTAGGGTTCTTGTGTTCTTCCTTGCTGCAGCTGCTGCCAGAGAGAGAGAGAGAGAGAGAGAGAGAGAGGATCTCCGGGCAGTTGCCGTGGTGGTTCGCGTTGTTGGAAGGTGTCTAGCGTGGAGGTTGGGACAAAAGTCTGAGGTAGGGGTTCTGTTCTTCCTAAATCCTCCTCTGTCCTAGGGTTCTAGGGCGATTATGAATTATACCCGTTTATATATATATATGTAATCCATATAGGTGTGATCTCCTATATGGATGTTGGCCTTCAATGGCGCTTTTTGATGTATTCTGGTGTTGGATGGTGTGCATATTAAGTGTTCGATAAAATGCCTGTGTGGATATGTCTGTGTGAATATGCCTAGTATGTGTTTGATAATATGCCTGTGTAGCTGGATTTGTGGGTTTGTGAATGTATGCATGTTAAGCGTGTGGTAAAATACCCGTGAGACTCGTATGTCAAGTGTTTGGTTGTATGCCTGATGGGTCATGCGAACTAAGTGTTTGGTTTAATGCCTGTGTGGCCTTGTATCTTGTGCTTGTGGAACCCGGTGGTGTGAAAGCCCGGGATCGGAAATGTTAGCCCGTGTGGCTAAGCCTATATGGCCGTGGATATGTTAGCCCGTGTGGCTAAGCCTATATGGCCGTGGATATGTTAGCCTAAGTGGCTAAGCCTGAGTGGTCTAGATATGTTAGCCTATATGGCTAAGCCTGTATGGTTGTGGATATGTGTGCCATGTGAATGTGGAATACAACTTGTTTACATTTTATTGTCACTACACCGCACCCGTACACACTCATGTAGATGCTAGGAGCATGGGATGGGTTGGGAAGACATGATCCCTACTGAGCTGTGGTCGCTCACCCCTCCCTCTATGTTGTGTTTTCTTTCAGGAACATACAGGCGTTAGGAGGGACCCCAAGGTGGAAGACCTTATTTACTTTACTGTCTACCATTTATGTTATTTTTATGGGAATTGATGTAACCCTAGGGGGGATGGATTGAAAAGAGGATTTTGTTGTAATAAAGACTGGTTTGGATTGTGGATTGCTTTTATGAACTTTACTTTCTTGAATGTGTTGTGGATATTTAAAAGGTTATATTCGGGGTTTGCACCCTAACCCCTTTGCCCTCCGTGTGGGTACAAAGGGAGTCACGTACCGGTTTCCTCGGGTTGGAAATCCGGGGCGTGACAATACGGTATCAAAGCATGGTCTAGTTGGCCTAGGGTAGTGGGCGGACCTGGTTATCCTAAGTCCTTTGGAGGAGCCTGGAGGGACATGCCTGATCAAGATGGTCCTCTTTGAGCCTCCAAGGTGTGCTTAGGGTAGTCCGGTCTTGTGGTAGGATTTGCATGCATTGGCATTAGGGCACTAGTTGCATTTGTTGTGAATGTGTGCTAAACTGTGGATATGATTAAGTGAAATGTGCAACTCTGATTTGTTTGGAAATGCGTCTGAATCGTGAAATGTGATTGATACGATGTATGTGTGTAATGTCATGTGATAGTGGAATTGATCAGTGGGGTAGAGGTAGTGACGCGGTAGATTATAAATTTGTTTTGACGTTGTGCTTCTTACTTTGTGTAGTAAGAATGCCGCCGAGAAGAGTGACACGTGCGTCCGGGGCAATGGTCGATGAGTCATCTGCCCATGAGGGTCCGGGTGCAGGACCGTCTGTTGGAGGGCATGCGTTGTTGCTGGCACAGCTACGAGAAGGCATCCGGGCCGGAGGTATGAGAGCTACGTGAGGGACTCCGGCAGGAGGTTCGGGAGGAGGTGCGCCGTGAGATGGCAAGCACAGCAGGTGGTACCACCACCACCACCGTAGGAGAGCTGCCTCGTGAGCGTGAGAGTTCGGCTGGGTGGTGTACCGACTCGTGCGAAGGATGACGTGCTAACACGGTTCCGAAAGGAACAACCTCCGCGATTCAAGGGGGAAGGTGATCCTGTGGTAGGCGAGCAATGGTTGAGGCGGATCGAGCATGTGTTCTCCTTTCTCCTGCCCCGGGAAGAGGATAAGGTGCGACCGCAATTCGGCACTGGAGGGGGATGCTTTGGGAGGAGTTCTTGCAACTCTTCCATGATGAGTTCTTCCGGAATCGGTGAGATGGCGGAAGAGGGAGGAATTCGGTAGCCTGGGCGAGGATCCAGGACGGTACCTGAGTATGAGCGGGAGTTCCGGAGCTTGAGTAGGTTTGCTCCCGAGACTATGGCAAGGGAGGACCTGAAGGCCCACAAGTTCACCTTGGGTCTCAGGCCAGCCCTTAGGCGAGGGTGGCAATTCTACACTTGCGGACCTATCCTGAGGTTGTGGAGATGGCCCGTATAGGCCGAGAGGGAGCTGGATGATGGGAGGCGGACCCATCAGGGTCGCCCGTTGCAGGTGGGTTGGAGCGTGATTCCGGGTCCAAGCGGCCCAAGACTGAGGAAAGGGATAGCAGTTCTTTCCGCAGCCGGGGACAACCATCAGTGCCCCCAGGGAGGTCTAGCTTTGGCGGTAGCAGACAGGAAGGTCCGGCAGGAGGACTCCCCAATGGTTGTCACTGCTGTGGGGAGCAAGGCCACTTCAAGAGGGAGTGTCCCAAAAAGAACTGGCGATGCAATAGCTGTGGACGAGAAGGCCATTTGAGCCAGGTTTGCCGGAGTAGCAACAAGGGAGTTGGAAGCATGGCATCCAGCATGAGGAGTGATGCCAGTTTCCGTACACCAGCGAGAGAGACCAGCTCATCGGTGGCAAGCTAGTCGGGTAGGATCGAGTTAGACCCGACCCCAGGGGAGGCCGGAGCGACAAGAGATGAAGCTGGAGGCAACCTTAGCGGGAAGCATCCAGGTGAGTGAGCCGACCGATGGCACGGGCCAAGGAAGGGTGTTTGCGGCTGGAGGCGACGTACCAGGAGGGAGGTCGAGCTACCACCCCCACCAGTGAGGGTGGAGCAGGACCATTGGTGGTTAGAGGTACCCTCTTGATTTCCCGTACGTTAGCTTCTATTCTTTTTGATACGGGTGCATCGTGTTCCTTCGCTGCCGAGCTTCTTATTGATGGCTTGGGGTTAGCTTGTGTGGAGGCCGCGAGGCCCCTAGTTGTGGAGTCTCCGGTGGGAGGCATGATTGAGGTACGGCGTGTGTGTCGTGGACTTGTGTGTTGACCCTAGGAGAGGTGGAGCCGAGTTTTAACTTGCATGTAATGCCTTTGAGAACGTTTGACCTGATCTTGGGTATGGATTGGCTTATGGCTTTCCAGGCCAAGATAGATTGTTATCGGCGGCGTGTATCGTTCGTGACACCTGCAGGGACCTCTTGCACCCTGCAGGGGGAGTGGGACTGCGAGGCGAGTCGGGCCGGGCCAGTGTTGGACCAGTGGGGTGCCATTACCCACAAGGTTGGCAGCCCTGACCTTTGCTGAGGAGGGTAAGGTGGAAAAGAGGGTGTGGCCCACTGTTGTGGACCAATTTCAGGATGTCTTCCCTGACCAGTTGAGGAGTTTACCTCCGCAGAGGAGTGTGGAGTTCACCATTGAGTTGGTGCCGGAACGGGTCCGATTTCCCAAGTAGCGTATCGTATGGGGCCAGCCGAGTTAAGGGAGCTTCGAGGCAAATCGAGGAGTTGGTGGGCCAGGGGTATATCGAGATCGAGTACCTCACCTTGGGGTGCTCCGGTGCTTTTGCTAAGAAGGCAGATGGCACGCTTCGTCTCTGCATCGACTACGGAAGCCGAATTCGGTGGATTGTGAAGAACAAGTACCCGTTGCCTCGAATAGATGACCTGTTTGACCAATTGAGTGGGGCCCAGTGGTTTTCCAAAATAGATTTACGGTCGGGGTATCACCAGCTCAGGGTTAGGGAGGAGGACATCCCTAAGACGGCTTTTCGGTGCAGGTATGGGCATTATGAGTGGGTAGTGATGCCTTTCGGGCTCACTAATGCGCCAGCGGTGTTCATGCATTTGATGAACCAGGTCTTTGCTCCCTACTTGGATTCGTTTGTGGTGGTGTTTATTGATGATATCTTGGTGTATTCCAAGACCGAGAAGGAGCATATGGAGCACTTAGCAACAGTGTTGCAAACCTTGAGGGACCAACGGTGTTTGCTAAGTTTAGCAAGTGTGAGTTTTGGCCTAGGAGGTTCACTTTCTTGGCCATGTGGTGTCACTTGAGGGAGTTAGGGTGGACCCAGCCCAGATTGAGGCTGTGGCATCGTGGGCGAGGCCAACCAACGTTTTTGAGATCCGTAGCTTTCTTGGCTTGGCGGGGTACTATCGTCGTTTTATCGAAGGGTTCTCCCGTTTGGCGCCTCTGTCACGCCCGGATTTCCAACCCGAGGAAACCGGTACGTGACTCCCCATTCACCCACACGGAGGGCAAAGGGGTTGGATTACTGGATGCCACAAACAAGTCTAACAATTACAATAAATCAAACAAGCCACATCTTTATTTAATTCCATATATCAAAGGTTCACAAAACAACCATGTTCCTTATTACAATTCAATCCCTTAGTACATTTCCCACCCTGGGGTTACATAAATCATAAAATTACATTACTGAAATAAACAATAAAATGGAGATGGTCTTCCACCTTGGTGTTCCCACCTAACGCCTGTAGGTTCCTGTAAAGAAAACAACATGGTAGGAGGGGTGAGCAACCACAGCTCAGTAGGGATCATGTCTCCCCAACCCATCCCATGCACCTAATATCTACATGCCTTGTGTACAAGTGCTGTGTCGTGTTACAATTATTCCACCAGATGTAATTACAGGCTATAATAGCAAATGCAATCATACACGGGCTGGTACATAAACACTCCCGGGCTTCCACAGCCACCGGGTTTCCAATAACAGTCCCGGGCTTCCACAGCCACCGGGTTACAAGAACAGTCCCGGGCTTCCACAGCCACCGGGTTCCACAAAACAGTCCCGGGCTTCCACAGCCACCGGGTTCCACAAAACAGTCCCGGGCTTCCACAGCCACCGGGTGTACAAGCAAACACGCAGCACACATGGCCATACAGGCATAACATCAAACACTTAGTATGCTCACTTACACAGAATAACATCGAACACTTAGCATGCATATATCCACAAGCTCATAAACCCACCACACGGACATAATCTAACACACCTGACGTGCGTGGCCTCACCAGGCATTACCTCAAACACATAACATGCACAGCCTCACAGGCATTACCTCAAACACATAACATGCACAGCCTCACAGGCATTATGTCAAACACTTGGCAGGCATATATACATATATCCAAACAACACGCCATTGAAGGCCAACATTCATATAGGAGATCACACCTATATGAATTTACATATAAATATATATACGAGATACGGCCCAGAATCTGCCCTAGGACCCTAGGACAGAGGAGGGTTTAGGAAGAACAGAACCCCTACCTTAAAGCGAGATCTTCCTTGCTCCCGCGCCAAACGCCGTCCTCCCCCACGCAAGATGCTCCAGGCAGCAACCAGCAACTCCCCTTCCCTCTCTCTCTCTAGCTCTCTCTCTCTCTCAGGAAGCTGCAAGCAAAGGAACACAAGAACCCTAAACTCAAACTCAAGCCCTCCTTATATAGACACCATCCACATCAAAACGACGTAGTTTTGATTAAGTAAACCCAGGATCAAAACGACGTAGTTTTGATCACACAAGTTAGCACCTATCCGCACCCATATAGGCCAAAATACTCGAATTACAACATGGTCCTTTGGAGAAAGGTCATTAGAATGACAAAACCAAGGGAACCATGCAAAAATATGCTTGCACGCCAATTTGCACGCCAATTCCCCAATTGGCGTGCAGCTCCAAATGCACTCAAACTTCACCACAAGTCTCCTTGCATCTTGTAGAGGCCTGAGGAGCAAAAATATGCTTGCACGTGAAATGGGTGAATTCACGTTCAGCTCCAAATGCTCTGAAATTTCTGTGGTAGATAGAGGACCTCATTCTAAGAAACTTTTGTTCTTGCACGCCAATTGTTTGAGGCCATCTACTAGGTCAAAAGTGAGCTCCAAGATCAGCCAAAACAACTTAAAACCGCCTGTAAACGCATAGCATCTTCCTAGGGCAGAAAGGTACGTTACCACTTGTCACATGCACCTCCCAAAAGTCCCCTCTTGGGCTCATCTCTTACCTCACACTTGTGCACCAACATCCAAGGTGTTTGTGGTTAACTTCTTACACATGGGTTACACACGGGTCATTACATCCTCTCCCCCTTAAAACTTTTCGTCCTCGAAAAGAAATGACGTACGAGGAAAACAAACCCAAGTTACCCATTTGCCACCCGGCAAGCCACAACACCCAAATGGGTCATACACCGCATACAAGACATAACAAGACATAACAAGGTACCACCATAATCCATAACCACATGCCTCACAATAATGCATATAACACATATCCGCATGTCGCAAATACACATCTCAAAACACATCACAATGAAGAACATATGTCTAAAAGACAAAACCAATACACCAAATCATACACAACTAATACAAGAAAACACATCACAATCCTTGGCCAACAGCCACCAACAGCCACCTCCCACTCTTAAGGTTGTTCGTCCTCGAACAACGCTGGGTGTTGCTCACGCATCATGGACTCACATTCCATGTCTCCGCTGCAGGACAACACACCTTCCAAAATGCACATGCTGAGGCACATCGCCCACAACCATTCACATACCCGCGACCGAAGATATCACACCATAACACACATGAAGGTACGTACCCGCAGACCCAATACAACACAGCATGATAGGGAAACACATATTCGAATCTCACAAACAACCATTGTTCTCCTCACCTAACACATGTCACAAGTATTCACATGTCACGACAAGATAAGACATATACGCCCATCACCAACACGTTTAACAGATCACATAGGTCACAGAGCAACTCACATCATAAACACCACCACAAGGAACAACTCACAAACAAAACACTACTACACGTTTAACGTTCCACTGCCCATTCACCATCATTATAAACTCATCCGCAGGGAGTTTCCTCACAACCTTCCCACCTTTGGACTTTTCGTCCCCGAAAAGAGAAACCAAGTAGTAAACAACGCGAAAAGATCAAAGCAACACATAATGTAGTCATTACCACAAATGTTGGAGATGCCAACTCGCGGCATGATGGGACCAACACTCCACAACGTAAAATACCCAACAATTGGGAGTTGAAGTCAACGCAGCCTCGGCCCATAGGTAGACCACACCCTAACAAAGAAGCACAATGAGGTCACAATGAAACACAAACAAATAGGATAGCATGATGCAAACCACAATCACATTCCCACCCAGGGAGCTCACCTCGGCGAAGACCATCATCACTGCGAAAACCACCTCACTCAAGCAAGGAACATTGAAACCCCACCAACGCCAATGGTGACGCAGAACGCAGTACAAGCCTAGACATAGAAACACGAGAATGGAGTGTGCCCTTAACCACTCGGTCGCAGTCAACCTGGCGCCCAACGGAGTCCAAGGATGCACTAAAAACAATAAATGCAGCACCACACACACAACCATGGTAAGACCAAAACCCACTATCGGGCTATCACTAGTCACCGACTTTGAGAATCGACCTCCTTGATCACGGTCAAACAGAGATCCGCCAAGGTCCCACACAACCTTCACAATCGAGGCTTACCGTACGGCCCCAAGAGATAATGCCTTACCAAGTCGGCAGACGGACCACGCGATAGGAATCCCTTGACGCCAAGTAGCTATGAACATCATAGTCCCCCCCCACACCGAAAACGCTCCTATCTGCAACCCGACCATAATGGAATCCTCTGTGTCACCACTCACAGGTCACAAGAAAATCCCTTGCCTCCAAGACATACTCCACCTCATGGCCCACCAACTCCGCTATATCAACTATTACGTTTTATCTCAACACACCAGCAAAACACTCAAATGGACCAAGAAATACTCAGGCTCTAGCCGCAGCCTTAATATGGTCACTGCAATTCCTCCGGGTAGGCACAAGAAACGAGGCATGCAAACTCCTTATTCGGGACATTCACGTAGCTCCCAAACACACCAACACTTTGATGGCGTGGACCATGTCACTTACCGCATCAAAACGCACACGAAAGACTTTCAAGAAGAACATATGTAGCATGAGGACCCCATGGTAGCCGCGGGACACAAATCTCCCCCCAAAGGGGTAGCCTAATACCCCTTACAAGCAAAACTCACATCCGACTCCATTTAGTGAATCACAACGCATCAATACTTTCACACTTTTAATTAGCATGCCATCATATGTGACAAGGAATAACATCAACATTACACATAACACCCCTCTTCATCCCACACCGCACATAATATGCGCATGCATCACCTCTTACTCCTCTCGCATATGAATGCCACGAGGCCCACACATAAGAACTTTGCTACTCCTTTAGCACATATGTAACACACACAACAAAACAAAGCAACCACAACACACGAAATAAACTACGTGTAGAACACATGTAAGAGAGGACATACTAGTCCCCACCTCCTCGCCTCTTTTAAGCCTATTACCCACACGACATGGATTAACGGAATGGTCCTACCACCAGGAGTACATCCTCAACCCCTCGGAAGGTGTCTCCCAATTATGAGGAAAAACCCAAACAAGGCCTGCCCAATCTCACTCGCTTGCACTGCTTGCACCGATTGGGTTCACTGGGCAGGATCCTATAAACTCACTCGTAACCTAGTTCCAGAACTCATCACATTCTTATACATACGCAAACCCATTTCACCACATATCCTATGAACATTACCCAAGGTCTTTCACACACCACCAGCATGACACGTGGTCAATGTTTGGCCACCCAAGAATTTGCAGCCATTTCCATAGGACACCCACAAGAATCTTAAAACCACATACCACTCTCGCCAATCAATTTAGATTTCAATGACTCAAGGGGTGGGTTATACTAGTGGCAATTTCCTCCCTCAACCTTGACACTTGGAAAGGTTACCAAAAGAACATCCTTCTTAAGTAGCACATCTCCGAAAACCTCTACTCACAAGAAAACACATTTCTATTACTCAAGGTTGCCACAAAGGGGTCACACACTACCCACAAGCCACTAACTCATGCCTCCGGCTTCCTAGGCTAGCTAGGCCAGAGGTAATCTCACCTACGCTAGAGTATTAGGGGTAACACAGTGACATTTATTACTTTCCTCACACACGGGCGCCCAAAATTGACTACCACACGAAGATGCAATTAACACTTTAGACCGCATTAAAACCACCAGCTCTTTCCAATAACCGCTTATAACCATTAGTAATTTATTAGTCTTTTGGTATCATATATATATTTTATTTATTTATTTTACTCATTTATTCTCTAGTAGGTCCCCAACTACGTCCATCCAAAATGGTAACTCAAACGACCTTCTAAGCCTCACCTAACATAAAACAATGGCTCAAGAGCCCACCCAGATAAAATACCCCTTTATCACAAGTGTCTTAATCAAATTGCTAGAAACGCAACAATCAAAGGTTCACCCAGCCTCACCTAATCCTGCACGAGACTCAACCGATCACTATCATTAAAGGAATATGATACCACCACTAAAACGAAATCTTAACACGCGAGAATCAAAATCGTACCCGTGACTAAGGAAAGTTCCGCCATGCTCTCCTCCTAGCCTCACTTGAATTTTGCTTTGTCCCTAGCTCGTTGAGCCAGTCTTCTAGCACCATGACTTGTTTTACCAAAACAGGTGTCGGGAGATGTCCTACTTTCCAATGTCCCGGTTGTCCACCGCAAGAACAACCCCTTTGGGAAACCTGGTCTCTACCTCTTGAGCCCCTTCTGGCCGATCGGGACAACTATGCTTCAATTAATCTTCACCCAAGATCCCCCCGATGATGTGGGGTTGATAGCTCTCGACGTACCTCGCTCTTAATCAGTTGTCGAATCTCATCCCTCAACTCTTGCATTACCAGGCTTAAGATGCCAACCTCATTACTTACATCCTGCAGCTCTCCCACTTGCCCCAGGCTGGGGGCGGGCTTCTTTGCTACCTCAATAGTCGTACCGGTCACAATTTTCGGAGACATTGGCTCCACGAAAAGGCAGCGCTCTAGGTCATCACTCCATAATCTCAACAATCGCGAGACCACTACCGACTAAGCAGCTTAAGCTATAACACGCATTATTACCATACAAGTCTATAGGTTCACATTTAACAGATTATACCAATTTTACATTCCATTGCATTGCTCATAACCACGCTTATTTCACACAGTACCAAGCAAATCACATGTTCAACCATTCACAGAACACCAAACAAATCACATTTAATTTTTTTTTTTTTTTTTTTTTTTTTTTGTTAACAGGTCACAAGCCTCAAGTTTCCAAGCACACAGTTTCACTTCCACAATTTCTTTTCCATGTTTCCATGCTCAAATCATCACAAAATTTCGAGTTGCACAATTGAAACTTTATCATGTTCAAACCCTTTATCCATGCAATTACACACACTGCACACATTTCAGTTCTCATTAAACCACATTGCACAAGCATCCATTCCACAAGCACACAGTTCAACTAAACAAGGACCTTTCCTTGTAGTCATGCTCAAGGTACTTCAAATAAAATCAGAGTTGCACAGTTCACGCCTTATCACATTATTCATATTTTCTTTTATCACAATTATTTTTTTTATTTTTTTATTTTTATTTTTATTTTTTTTTTTTTTCAGGTATCCACACCTTCACATACAACAACCAATGCAACTAGTGCCCTAATGCCAATGCATGCAAATCCTACCACAAGACTGGACTACCCCAAGTACACCTTGGAGGCTCCAAGAGGACCGTGTTGATCAGGCACGTCCCTCCAAGGCTCCTCCAAAGGACCCAAGATAACCAAGTCCGCCCACTACCCTAGGCCAACTAGACCATGCTCTGATACCATATTGTCACGCCCCGGATTTCCAACCCGAGGAAACCGGTACGTGACTCCCCATTCACCCACACGGAGGGCAAAGGGGTTGGATTACTGGATGCCACAAACAAGTCTAACAATTACAATAAATCAAACAAGCCACATCTTTATTTAATTCCATATATCAAAGGTTCACAAAACAACCATGTTCCTTATTACAATTCAATCCCTTAGTACATTTCCCACCCTGGGGTTACATAAATCATAAAATTACATTACTGAAATAAACAATAAAATGGAGATGGTCTTCCACCTTGGTGTTCCCACCTAACGCCTGTAGGTTCCTGTAAAGAAAACAACATGGTAGGAGGGGTGAGCAACCACAACTCAGTAGGGATCATGTCTCCCCAACCCATCCCATGCACCTAATATCTACATGCCTTGTGTACAAGTCTTGTGTCGTGTTACAATTATTCCACCAGATGTAATTACAGGCTATAATAGCAAATGCAATCATACACGGGCTGGTACATAAACACTCCCGGGCTTCCACAACCACCGGGTTTCCAATAACATCCCGGGCTTCCACAGCCACCGGGTTACAAGAACAGTCCCGGGCTTCCACAGCCACCGGGTTCCACAAAACAGTCCCGGGCTTCCACAGCCACCGGGTTCCACAAAACAGTCCCGGGCTTCCACAGCCACCGGGTGTACAAGCAAACACGCAAAGACACATGGCCGTACGGGCATAACATCAAACACTTAGTATGCTCGGTCACACAGGAATAACATCGAACACTTAGCATGCATATATCCACAAGCTCATAAACCCGGCCACACAGACATAATCTAACACACCGGACGTGCGTGGCCTCACAGGCATTACCTCAAACACATAACATGCACGGCCTCACAGGCATTACCTCAAACACATAACATGCACAATCCTCACGGGCATTATGTCAAACACTTGCAGGCATATATACATATATCCAAACAACACGCCATTGAAGGCCAACATTCATATAGGAGATCACACCTATATGAATTTACATATAAATATATATACGATACAGCCCAGAATCCGCCCTAGGACCCTAGGACGGAGGAGGGTTTAGGAAGAAACAGAACCCCTACCTTAAAGCATCTTCCTTGCTCCCGCGCCAAACGCCGTCCTCCCCACGCAAGATGCTCCGGCAAAGCAACCAACAACTCCCCTTCCCTCTCTCTCTCTAGCTCTCTCTCTCTCTCAGGGCAGCTGCAGCAAAGGAACACAAGAACCCTAAACTCAAACTCAAGCCCTCCTTATATAGACACCATCCACATCAAAACGACGTAGTTTTGATTAAGTAAACCCAGGATCAAAACGACGTAGTTTTGATCACACAAGTTAGCACCTATCCGCACCCATATAGGCCAAAATACTCGAATTACAACATGGTCCTTTGGAGAAAGGTCATTAGAATGACAAAACCAAGGGAACCATGCAAAAATATGCTTGCACGCCAATTTGCACGCCAATTCCCCAATTGGCGTGCAGCTCCAAATGCACTCAAACTTCACCACAAGTCTCCTTGCATCTTGTAGAGGCCTGAGGAGCAAAAATATGCTTGCACGTGAAATGGGTGAATTCACGTTCAGCTCCAAATGCTCTGAAATTTCTGTGGTAGATAGAGGACCTCATTCTAAGAAACTTTTTGTTCTTGCACGCCAATTGTTTGAGGCCATCTACTAGGTCAAAAGTGAGCTCCAAGATCAGCCAAAACAGCTTAAAACCGCCTTAGAAACGCATAGCATCTTCCTAGGGCAGAAGGTACGTTACCACTTGTCACATGCACCTCCCAAAAGTCCCCTCTTGGGCTCATCTCTTACCTCACACTTGTGCACCAACATCCAAGGTGTTTGTGGTTAACTTCTTACACATGGGTTACACACGGGTCATTACAGCTCCTATGACAGCGTTGACTCGGAAGGGCATGAAGTTTGATTGGACTGACAAGTGTCAGCAGGCGTTTGAGGCTCTCAAAACCCGTTTGACCACTGCACCGGTATTGAGGTTACCTCGGGAGGATATCCCATATGAGGTGTATTGTGATGCGTCCAGGGTTGGTTTGGGGTGTGTGCTTATGCAGGAGCACAGTGTGGTAGCTTATGGGTCAAGGCAGCTGAAGCCTCATGAGCAGAATTACCCTACCCATGATCTTGAGTTGGCGGCTGTCATCTTCGCCCTGAAGAGTTGGCAGCACTACCTCTTGGGGGAAAAGTTTGTAGTGTTCTCAGATCACAAGAGCCTTCAGTACATCTTTACTCAGAAGGACTTGAATTTGAGGCAAAGGAGATGGGTGGAGTATTTGCAGACCTTTGACTTTACGCTTGCCTATACCCCGGGCAAGGGTAATGTTGTGGCTGACGCGTTGAGCAGAAAAGGGAAAGCTGAGGTGGCCGTGAGAGAGTGGAAGCTGATGGAGCAGTTGGCGATGTTTCAGCTGCAGCCTGTTGTTCGTGATAGTGGGACAGTCCTGAGTCCTTTGGTGGTTGTGCCTGAGTTGTACCAGCGCGTCCGGGAGGAACAGTTGGGTGACATTGAGTGTGAGGTTCTCCGTGCCCGTATTGAGGCTGGTGAGCTATCTGAGGACTGGACAGAGGGCCCCGAGCATGAGTTGTCATTTCAGGGGCGGTTGGTCGTGGCTTCTTCCCTCAGGGATGAGGTGATGAGGGAGTTTCACCAGTCTAGAGTTGCTGTGCATCCAGGGGGTACGAAGATGTACCATGCACTTCAGGGACATTTTTGGTGGCCTGGGATGAAACGCGATGTGGCTGCCTTTGTTTCGCGGTGCCTCACGTGTTAGTAGGTGAAGGCCGAGCATCGGCGGCCGACGGGCATGTTACGGCCATTGCCCATAGCGGAGTGGAAGTGGGACCACATAGCGATGGATTTTGTGACTGGTCTTCCACCCACCACAGGGAGGAAAGATATGATTTGGGTGATTGTGGATCGACTCACAAAGTCAGCCCATTTCCTGGCTGTTCACGAGCGGGACTCTATTGGGACCTTGAGTCAGTGTACATGAACGAGATTGTGCGATCGCATGGAGTACCATCATCGGTTGTCTCGACCGGGATTCACGGTTCACTTCCCGTTTCTTGGCGAGGTTTGCAAGAGGCTATGGGGACCAAACTTCACTTGAGTACGGCCTTTCACCCCGAGACGACGGCCGACAGAGAGGACAAATCAGACTTTGGAGGACATGTTACGGGCCTGTGTGTTAGATTTTGGGGTTCGTGGGCAACTCACCTTCCTTTGGTGGAGTTTGCCTATAACAACGCTTATCGGGCATCCATTGGGATGGCTCCTTTTGAGGCGTTGTATGGACGGCCGTGTCGATCACCTTTGTGTTGGACCGAGGTGGGGGACGACTCTTTTGGGGCCACGTTGGTTCAAGAGGCTACCGAGAAGGTTAAGTTGATTCGTCGAGCGTTTGTTATCAGCTCAAAGTCGGCGAAATCTTATGCGGATCAGCGGCGGCGACCTTTGGAGTTTTCTGTTGGTGATCATGTGTTTCTTCGCGTTTCTCCACGTCGTGGACATCAACGGTTTGGACGAGGTTCCAAGCTATCTCCACGATTTATTGGTCCTTTTGAGATTCGGATCGTGTGGGGCCCGTAGCCTACCGCTTAGCGTTACCACCGCGGGCCGAGTCGAGTGCACAATGTATTCCACGTGTCCCGAGTTGTGGATGTATCACCCTGATCCCACTCATGTGATCGATTGGGGAACATTGGACATTGAGGATGACATGTCCGTTGTTGAGGCCCCTATCCGTGTCCTAGATCGGCGAGACAAGCTTTTGCGTGGTCGTGTTATTCCTTTGGTTCGCGTGCTGTGGCAGCACCGTGGCATTGAGGAGGAGACTTGGGAGCGTGAGTCCGTGATGCGTGAGCAGCACCCGAAATTGTTCGAGGACGAATAATCTTAAGCGTGGGAGGTGGTCGTTGGCCAGCGATAGTGATGTGTTTTCTTGTATTAGTTGTGTATGATTTAATGTATTGTCTTTTAGACATATTTTCATATTTGTGATGTGTTTTGAGGTGTATTTGTGACACACATGCGGATATGTGTTATATACATTATTGTGATGCATGTGGTTATGGATTATATGGATTATGGTGGTACCTTGTTATGTGTCTTGTGCGCGTGTATGACCCATTTGGGTGTTGTGGCTCGTCATGTGACAAATGGGTAGCTTGAGTTTGTTTTCCTCGTATGTCATTTCTTTTCGAGGACGAAAAGTCTTAAGGGGAGAGGATGTAAGGACCCGTACCTTGAGTTAGTCGCAGTTTTGCCTTCGAGTAGTTTTTCTAGATTTTAACCTAGTGAATGGGCTCAAATGAATTCATGTGCAAAAGGAAAGATGCTTAGAATGATGTCCTCTATCTACCACAGAGTTTCAGGCCAAACGGACATGTATGTGAGGTGCACATAAAATGGGTCCATTTCACGTGCAAGTGTGGTTGTCTTCTACATGATGCAAGGAGGCTAGGGGTGAAGTTTGGGCGCATTTGGAGTGCATTTGGAGTTGCACGTGAATTGGGGAATTCACGTTCAAATTGGCATGTAGCCATATTTTTGCATGGTTCCCTTGGTTTTGACATTCTAATGATCTTTCTCCAAAGGACCATGCTGAAATTCCGAGTATTTTGGCCTATATGGGTGCGGCAAGGTGCTAACTTGTGTGATCAAAACTACGTCGTTTTGATGTGGGTAGTGTCTATATAATGAGGGCTTGAGTTTGAGTTTAGGGTTCTTGTGTTCTTCCTTGCCGTGCTGCTGCAGAGAGAGAAAGAGAGAGAGAGAGAGAGAGAGAGAGAGGATCTCCGGGCAGTTGCCGTGGTGGTTCGCGTTGTTGGAAGGTGTCTAGCGTGGAGGTTGGGACAAAAGTCTGAGGTAGGGGTTCTGTTCTTCCTAAATCCTCCTCTGTCCTAGGGTTCTAGGGCAGATTATGAATTATACCTGTTTATATATATATATGTAATCCATATAGGTGTGATCTCCTATATGGATGTTGGCCTTCAATGGCAGTTTTTGATGTATTCTGGTGTTGGATGGTGTGCATATTAAGTGTTCGATAAAATGCCTGTGTGGATATGTCTGTGTGAATATGCCTAGTATGTGTTTGATAATATGCCTGTGTAGCTGGATTTGTGGGTTTGTGAATGTATGCATGTTAAGCGTGTGGTAAAATACCTGTGAGACTCTGTATGTCAAGTGTTTGGTTGTATGCCTGATGGGCTGTGCGAACTAAGTGTTTGGTTTAATGCCTGTGTGGCCTTGTATGCTGTGCTTGTGGAACCCGGTGGCTGTGAAAGCCCGGGACTGGAAATGTTAGCCCGTGTGGCTAAGCCTATATGGCCGTGGATATGTTAGCCCGTGTGGCTAAGCCTATATGGCCGTGGATATGTTAGCCTAAGTGGCTAAGCCTGAGTGGTTGTGGATATGTTAGCTTTATATGGCTAAGCCTGTATGGCCGTGGATATGTGTGCCATGTGAATGTGGAATACAACTTCTTTACATTTTATTGTCACTACACCGCACCTGTACACACTCATGTAGACGCTAGGAGCATGGGATGGGTTGGGAAGACATGATCCCTACCGAGCGTGGTCGCTCACCCCTCCCTCTATGTTGTGTTTTCTTTCAGGAACATACAGGCGTTAGGAGGGACCCCAAGGTGGAAGACCTTATTTACTTTACTGTCTACCATTTATGTTATTTTTATGGGAATTGATGTAACCCTAGGGGGGATGGATTGAAAAGAGGATTTTGTTGTAATAAAGACTGGTTTGGATTGTGGATTGCTTTTATGAACTTTACTTTCTTGAATGTGTTGTGGATATTTAAAAGGTTATATTCGGGGTTTGCACCCTAACCCCTTTGCCCTCCGTGTGGGTACAAGGGAGTCACGTACCGGTCTCCTCGGGTTGGAAATCCAGGGCGTGACATTACCACAGTCCACTTCTGCCACAGCCAAGATTGCACACCGATACTACCTCAGATCCCGACAATAACCATCCACTTCAATGGCAGAACTAGCAGAAAACAGATCTGCTAGTCTGGAGCAAGGCCAACAAGAACTGCAAAATCAAATGAAGAGCATGATGGAAATGTTGACCAAGATGGCGGCAGACAAAGACAGGGGTCCCACAGAGATGGCCACTAGACAGTCCCCAAGGCAAGCACAAGAGGCAACATTGCCTCCCCATTTCATACCAAGTACCCCCACGGGAGTTCAATCCATCGAACATGAACCCCGGGTCTTCTCATCAGGTCCAATTTACCTCTCCTGCCCCAAGCAACATGGCCGAAGCGATGGGACTTCATGTACCTCGGGAAGGTGATCGATCACTATCAATGAAGAAGCTCGAGGAAAGACTCAAAGCGGTTCAAGGAGCGAAGCTTATGGGATGATTAGTCCCCAAGATTTATGCTTGGTTCCCAGCATCATTTTGCCACCAAAATTCAAGGTACCGGGACTTTGACAAATTTAATGGGTCCCAGTGCCCAAAAAGACACCTTACTATGTCTTGTCGGAAGATGGCTGCCCATGCTAATGATGACAAGCTCCTCTTACATTGTTTCCAAGAAAGCCTGGCTGGGGCACCACTCCGATGGTATATTCGGTTGGAGGGAAGTCACATCAAGACTTGGAGAGACCTCGCAACGGCTTTCCCGACACAATATAAACATGTCACGAAATTGGAGCTAGACAGGTTGGCATTGCTAGCCTTTAAGAAAGGAGCTACGGAAAGTTTTAAAATCTATGCTAGAAGATGGAGGCAGGCAGCTACGAAGTCCAACCCCGCTAACGAAAGGAGTTGACCACCATGTTTATCAAAACTTTGAAAGGGGTATACTATGAAAAGCTGATAGGTAATATATCCAACGAACTTCTCAGATCTAGTGGCTTCCAGGGAACGTATTGAAAACGGTGTAAAAGAAGGGAAGCTTCATGAAGATACGTCGGACATATTCAAGAAGTCTACACAAACGGGGAAAAAGAAAGAACCAGATGTCCAGTCAATCTGGCAAAGTACTCCTATGCATCAAGCCAATTTCGGGACATACCCCAGTTTGTATCCGACACCTGGACCCTATCCAAGGCCACTCCCAATGACAGCCTATGCAGCACTGATGCCTCCATACTTAGCATATCGACCACCAGGGGGAGCTCCTTATAGTCTTCCACCAAATCCGGCTCCAACTATACAACCAGAACCCCAGCAAACCCCTGCTAGGCCAAGCCAAACCACCAATAGACCTAGGCAAGAATTCGATAAGCTCCCTATGACCTATTCTGAGCTGTATCCACGACTCCTGGAAGCGAGAATGGTGGCTCCAATTCTAGCAATAGAAGTGAAATAGCCACTCCCTGCCTGGTACAAGTCGGAGGCCCGATGTGCCTATCACAGCAATGGAGTAGGGCATGACATTGAGAATTGTTTTGCCCTCAAGAAAATTGTCCAACAGTTGGTAAGGGCCAAATGGCTGGACTTTTCAAAACCATCCGAACCTAGTGTTACCTCAAACCCATTACCAGAACATCCAAGCTAGTAAGCAATGGCGCCACAGAAATAAAACATAACCAGGTTTGTGATGTTGTGAGAAAGCTCTCTGGGGATGTGGCAATTCTCTGTTGTTTTGTGTGTGTTCATAAAAACAATCACTCTTGTTTGGTTTTATTAAGTTTATGTTACCTGCAATTTTTTGTGTGCAATGTCTGTCATAACTTGTTTACTCTTTTGACATGGGTAGTAAGTCCAAACCGGGGAACATCAAGCCAAGAAAACCTAAGCCATTTCAGTTCTACCTTGAACTCCATGGAGATCAGAAGAGCATGTCAGCATAAAAGCCAACAAAGCCGCTCTTATTTCAAATCGGGAACAACGAGATTCCTTCACAATGAAAGTTCCTTCTTGTACGCTTTGAGAAAAACTTTGATTGTTTAAAATGAAGAGAGGTCATCTTTCACTTCCTCGCGATACTACCCTCGCTACCCCTTTTGAGCCTGACTAAAATTCCTTCTTATGTAAAACCTGATCCATAGTTTACCCCACACTGGGGCCAGTTTCGAATATCAAGATTGCACACAGGGGCAATTATTGAGTAAAAGAAAAAAAAAAGAGAATGAAAGAACAAGAAAGGAAGTATTTTGAAAATCATAATCCCATATTGGGACAATTTTGTGATATCCCCTGACGCTGGGGCAATAAAAATCATTCGAGCAACAATAATGTCCCACACGAGGGAAAATTCTTGACAAACAAAAAGGAGAGTCCAGTTTGAACTATGGATCACAACCTGCCTAGAATAGGTTTGAGCCTATTATATCCCTTTCTTGATAAACCCAGTAGCCTAGCCTACATTACAGTCCTAAAAAGTCCTCTCAAATTAAATGATCAAAGTTATTTCTCATATGCTCAAGTCAGAATAGCGCTACAGAGATCAAGGATTCAAGGCGGACTTGATGATAACCCGCAAGGTCATCAAGGGTAAAATACAAAGCCACCTATAAGGTAGCAGGAACAACAAGCAGAAAACAAGGCAAGCTTAGTGAAAACCCAAAAAGAGCACCAAGAGCAAAATTTGGAGCTAGAAAAAGAAGGGTAAGCACTCAAGGCCCGAGAGTAACCGACATCGAGCATCTGGCCTGACACACTTAGGCACCCCACTACCAACCTCAAACAATCCTTTCCGATCAAATCCCTACACCACAAAGCACACAAACAAGCCAACTAGCCATCAGGAGCTCCACTCAGTCCCTAAACCTTAGAAGTGGGCAAGTAGGCAAGATCCTCAACCTAGCCCCGAGCACCGACTCAAACCATCGAAATTCCTGTTCAGCTCAGTAACCTAGAGTCTCCTAACCCTCAAATACAACTACAAGGTCAAGCCGAAAGTTATACTCAGATACCCCCTAAACATTATTACCTCTATTAGAAGAGGACAACCAACGGATTTGTACATTGCATACTCCAATAAAAAAAACAAATCATTTTCATCAAATTTTGCGTGCGTTTGTTTCAAAAAGCCAATTCCCAATAGAGTTTCCTTAGAAGGTCATTCAACAACCTTGGCCCAACCATGGTCCAACTAGATAACAGCCCCACAGAAGTTGCCTCCAAAAATCAAGTTAGTCCCTCAGCAAGCCAAACTTCAAAACAGCTACCAGATCATTTCTCCTGCACGAAGACAGTATCCCAACATCACCAATGGATTAAACTCCCATAACAGATCATGCAACCACCAGGCATACATTACATAACCATGCATATATTACACAAGCATCAGACGTTATCTCTCATTGCGTTGTGCATGCATGCACCTTTCATACAAGTATTAAACAATCATTATAGCAACATGCATCATCATGCATCATCACATACAATATCAAACCTAGGGTGGTCTAGGTTTCCTTCATTTGAGCTTCTTCCCGACACAAACTGGTTTTAGCTCATTTCTTTTTCAATTTCGTGTGCCTAGCTTCTTCCTGAATAGACTGGGATTAGCTAATTTCTTTCTTACGAGCTTCTTCCTGACACAAACTGGTTTTAGCTCATTTCTTTTCAATTTCGTGTGCCTAGCTTCTTCCTGAACAGAGTGGGATTAGCTAATTTCTTTCTTACGAGCTTCTTCCCGACACAAACTAGTTTTAGCTCATTCTTTTCAATTTCGTGTGCCTAGCTTCTTCCTTAACAGACTGGGATTAGCTAATTTCTTTCATTCGAGCTTCTTCCTAACACAAATTGGTTTTAGCTCATTCCTTTCAATTTCGTGTGCCTAGCTTCTTCTTGAACAGACTGGAATTAGCTAATTTCTTTCTTTTGAGCTTCTTCCTGACACAAACTGGTTTTAGCTCATTCCTTTCAATATCGTGTGCCTAGCTTCTTCCTGAACAAACTAGAATTAGCTAATTTCTTTATTTCGAGCTTCTTCCTGACACAAACTAGTTTTAGCTCATTCCTTTTCAATTTCGGTGCCTAGCTTCTTCCTGAACTGGGATGGAATTAGCTAATTTCTTTCTTTTGAGCTTCTCCCCACACGAACAGGTTTTAGCTCATTTATCTTCCGTTTTGTGTGCCTAGCTTTTTCTGAGCAGACTGGAATTAGCTAATTTCTCTCTTGTGAGCTACTTCCGACACTGACCGGTTTTTAGCTCAATTCTTTTCATTTTGTGTGTCTCGCTTTTTCCTCAACAGACTGGAACTAGTTACCTTCTTTCCATCCTAGACCGTTAAACTTTCCTGTTCCCCGAGGTTACCAGGTATTTCACTTCCCGCCATCCAAACGTGTTAACCGAACCATGGTAGCAGGTAAGTCGGGTAGGCGCTCCAACCCGTCCAAAATGAGTTCCTCTTATCTTTGTACATTATTTGTATACAAACAATGCACAAAGAGGGGCAATTGTTGGACCCCATTTTGTCCGGGTTGGACATACTAACCTATTTTATATTTATCTGCCCATGCCATATCTTATAAACAGGTCTAGGAAAGCCCAAATTTAAGAACCTCTATTACCAGCCCCTAAAGTGCCACAAGACCAATGCCAAGTGATAGAGGATGAAATTTGGAGACTAACGCACTTGACCGAGCTCAATTCTGATTTAAAATGAAGAAGTTATGGCTAAAACAATTTTCATCGAAAAAAGTTAACTTTGCCAAAAGATGGTCAATGCCCCTGGTCAAATTGCCCGAAAATGTGCACGTGAGGAATAGTCCGAAATGTCTATTTAGGCGAATACGGGTCTTCCTAAACAATCCCTGAAAGGTCGTCCATTTTGGTATTTTAAGTGGGGGTAAAAGGGTAATTAAAAGTAAAAAAAAACTCAAAGTGTCGGCAGGTTGAAGCCTCGAAGACCCGAAGCTTCGAAGACTCGAAGCCTCGAAGCCCCGCTGCCGACACTCCGACCTTCGACTCGCCCCATCGACCTTCGACCTACCAACGTTCGAAGCCCGTAAGCCTGCCGACACTCGACCTGCCGACACTTCGACCCTTCGCCCTTTGCCCTTCAACCCACCGACGTTTGACCCTTTAACCGTTGACCTTCGACCCGCCGACACTTCGACCCATCGACCGTTGACCTTCGACCCATCGACCTTCGATCCACCGACACTTCGACCCTTTGACCCGTTGACCTTCACCGTGTGGCCTCTTTCACCGGCATTCTCGCCGGCTACTCACGGGACACGTTTTATTAGTTGGCCATTTTTGTCGGACATGCTTTTCATCGCCGTCTGTCACATGTGCTCACAAAAAACGAAAAAGCAATCACGAGCCCCCCTGATTTTACGCACAGGTCGTCCAACCACTAGACAAAAGCCAGAATCTTACAATTAAAAATGCTGGCATTTATAATAGAGCATTAAATGCTGCAATCAATGTAATCCGGCCAAATTGAGCCAGCTCTTTAAAACCAGGTCTTCCACGCAAAAACACTGGGAGTTCCGCCAAGAGAAAAAAAGGGGATTGGCACCCGAAAAAGAAAAAAAATAGAGAGAGATTTGTACACAGGAAGGAGAGTTCGGCAAAGAGAAAAAAAAATAGAGTTCAGCCCCGGGAAAAAAGGAGGCCTGACGGACAAACCTGAGAACTTGCCGACGAAAATTGCTTCCATTTTTTCTCAATTTCGCCCAACTCCTGCAATCAAAAAAAAAAACAAAAAAGTAAAAAAAGAGAAGGCAGTCCGATTCCTTTTTTCTTTCCCTTTCCCCCCACTTCTCTCCTCACCGTACCAACCCTCATACATATGCTCTCCGCATTTCAAACCCAGAAATTCTGAAATACCACAATCATTCCCCCAGTTATGTTTTCTTCTCTTTTTAGCGCATAGCGCAACAATGCCAAAATCAAAAAAAAGAGGGATAGCAAAACGAAAAGAGAGAGACACAGGTTTATATGCAGTTCCGGCCAGTAGTGTTCAACCTCCAGCCCAAGTTCAACTAACCAGTCTTTGGAGACTCGCCCTCCCGCTAACGTTGCCACTACCGGAGTCCCAATCCAAAGCC
The DNA here is from genome assembly GCA_023512835.1 of Taxillus chinensis. Taxonomy (NCBI): domain Eukaryota; kingdom Viridiplantae; phylum Streptophyta; class Magnoliopsida; order Santalales; family Loranthaceae; genus Taxillus; species Taxillus chinensis. The sequence continues at coordinate 35,354,135 of CM042092.1, forward strand.
CAAGTCGGTTTCACTATTATTATTAGTTTTGCTAACTGAATATATTTCTTAGCGATTGTGTTATGATTTAATTTTCTTCGTTGCAGTTAATTTCGTTTAGTTGTTTCGTTTCTTGTTTCCTCTATTTCGTTGTTCTTTTCTTCATTTTATTCAAGTTGTAATATGTAATAGTTAATGGTAAAAAAAACCAAGAGAGAGAGAAAAAATGAGAGGCAAGGAAAAAAGAGAAAAAAAGAGAAAAAAAGAGTGGTTTCATTTTGTTTGTGGATGTCACAATCACACGCTTCACATTTATATTGTTTTAGTCATAGTCAGTCAAAAAACCAAAAAAAGAAGACAAATAGGAGTTTTCCAAAAACAAAAAAAACGTTTTCTAATAAATAAATAAATAAAATGTTTTAAACCAAAACCAAAACTTTAGGATTTCATTTCCACTTCAAACAAAAAAAAAACATTTAGGATCTCCTTTAGACACTTAGGGCAAATCAATTTTAACCACAACTTTAACAAACAACTTAGCCAAATAAAAAAAAAAGAGCTTAGATTTTAGGAAAACGATAATGTCTTCACCCAGTCAAAAACACTGAAAAACAAATAGAAACCTCCTCCTCCTATAAGTACCGAAAGGGTGCTATAGGGGTGCTAATCCTTCCCTACACGTAACCAACACTCGAACCCTTATCTGGTAATGTAGACCACACACATTTTTAGTTGACCAACTGCACCCCCAAAAACAGTTGGTCGTGACTCTAAATTTCTCATCATTGGTTTAGTTTGAGCTCACCCCAAACGGGCCCGGACGAAAACCGATGATGACAATGTGGTCCCACTTCCACTCGGCTATTGGCAACGGTTGCAACATACTTGCTGGCCGCTGGTGCTCAACCATAACCAGCTGACACGTGAGGCACCTTGAAACAAAAGTAGCTACATCACATTTCATCCCATGCCACCAAAAATGCCCCCGAAGTGCATGGTACATCTTCGTACCCCCTGGATGCACAACAACTCTAGACTAATGAAACTCCCTCATCACCTCATCTCTGAGAGAAGAAGCCACTACTAGCCACCCCTAAAAAGACAACTCATGCTCGGGACCCTTTATCTAGTCCTCGGATAGCTCACTAGCCTCAATACCGGCACGGAGAACCTCACACTCAATATCACCCAACTGTCCCTCCCGAACTCGCTGGTAGGAACTCAGGCACAACAACAATAGGACTCAAGATCGGTCCTACCATCACGAGCAATAGGCCGCAACCGCAACATCGCCAATTGCTCCATCGGCTTGCACTCTCTTCCTGCCAATTTAGCTTTCCCTTTCCTGCCCAACGCATTAGCCACGACATTGCCCTTGCCTGGGGTATAAGCAAGAGTAAAGTCGAAGGTCTACAAATACTCCACCCATCTCCTCTCGCCTCATATTCAAGTCCTTCGAGTAAAGATGTACTAAAGGCTCTTATGCTCGAGAACACCACAAACTTTTCCCCGAAGAGATAATGTTGCACACTCTTCAAGCCAAAGATGATAGCCGCCAACTCAAGATCGTGAGTAGGGTAATTCTGCTCATGAGGTTTGAACTGCCTCGACCCATAAGCTACTACACTGTGCTCTTACATAAGCACACACCCCAAACCAATCCTGGATGCATCACAATACACCTCATATGGGGCGTCCTCCTTAGGTAACCTCAAAACTGGTGCAGTGGTCAAATGGGTCTTGAGAGCCTCAAACGCCAGCTGACACTTGTCAGTCCACTCGAACTTCACTCCCTTTCGGGTCAACACCCTCATAGGAGCCGCCAAACGGGAGAATCCCTGAACAAAAACGATAGTAATACCCCACCAAGCCAAGGAAACTACGAATCCTGAAGACATTGGTTGGCCTCTCCCATGATGACACAACCTCAATCTTAGCTGGGTCCACCCTAACTCCCTTAGCTGACACTACATGGCCAAGAAAACAAACTATTGGATCAAGCCCAGAATTTGGATAATGCTGATAAAGCCTTATGTAATTTGATCTGAGATCTTTTGTGTTTCTTTGATTGTTGCAGAAGATATGTTATTAATCCGGAGATACACTCGTGAGAGCAAAGCTAAGGACAGGATACATAATCCTGATCCGGACAAGAGTGAGTATCGTCAAACACTTGGTAAATAACCAAGTCACCAATACATACGGAATAAGGAACATTCGTGCGGACTAAGAACTTAAAAGCTACGGATTACGGAATCTGTTCCTAATGCCTCAAACGGACTAAGTCAAACTGATGCGGAGTAAGAGTCTTGGTCTACAAGGTCGCACGAAGTAAAAGGTTAAGTCTTCCCCTCAAGCGAACTAAAGAAAACACGGAGTAAGGGATCCGAGTCTTTCATACATACGGAGTAAGGAAGTATTGATGCGGAATAAGGACCCGAGTCTTTATTCGCATGGAGTAAGGAAATTAGATGCGGAGTAAGGAATCCGGGCCACTCACTCATACGGAGTAAGGAACTTACATACGGAGTAAGGAACTTACATACGGAGTAAGGAACTTACATGCGGAATAAGGAAGACCGACACGGACTAAGGATTCCAAGACCTAATAGATACGGAGTAAGCAACCACCGACACGGAGTAAGGTTCCGAGCTTCATTAGCAATGGAGTAAGGAAAATTACACCGGACCAAGAAGATACTACTTCAAACTACCGCATTTAAAGTTATCAGCTCGTGGTGTCCCGATGTAAGACAAACTCGTTGAGAACCTGAAGAATCTTACACGTGGATCACCCGGATATGTGGACACAACCTCAATTATATTTGGGAACTCACAAAGGCACTTATACTTTTAAAACCCAAGATCTTGAGCTCCACAAACCGCAGCAGTCATGGCAGAGAGATTACCAAGGAATAGTTCGTGCTGAATGCATTCCAGAACTACAAGTTCCAAGGTTGTCTCTTAGGAATGTTTGTATAAATATTCATACTCGTACATTTGTGTAAATGTGTGTAAGGAAGCCAAGATCAACCCTGTGTATGCACAAGAGTTCAAAAGATAGAATTAGGCTAGTGTGTGAATTCCTTTGTAAACAGAGTGTAAGAGAGTCTTGCTTCTATTTTGTTGTATTTATCTTTTGATAATAAAACAAAATACTTCCACTATCTGGTTATCTTCCGTAGTGATTCTATCACTTAACTGGATAAGTGTTTGTGTCTTAAGAGATTAGAAAGAGTTTTGATAAGAGCCTATTCACCCCCCTCTAGGCTCCAAGGGACCATCACAAACCTCCTGTATCCAAAACTCACATTTGCTAAACTTAGCAAACAACCGTTGGTCCCTCAAAGTTTGCAACACTATTACCAAATGTTCCACATGCTCCCTCTCGGTCTTGGAATACACCAAGATATCATCTATAAACACCACCATAAAAGAATCCAAGTTTGGAGCAAAAACCTGGTTCGTCAAATGCATAAATACTCATGGTGCATTAGTGAGCCCAAAAGGCATCACTACCCACTCATAATGCCCATAGCGGCACCGAAAAGCAGTCTTAGGGATGTCCACATCCCTAACCCTCAACTGGTGGTACCCAGACCACAAATTTATCTTGGAAAACCACTGGCCCCTCTCATCTGGTCAAACAAGTCATCTAACCGAGGCAATGAATACTTGTTCTTCATAGTTACCAAGTTCACTTCCGTAGTCAATGCAAAGACGAAGCATACCATCTACCTTCTTTGCAAAGAGCACCGGAGCACCCCAGGGTGAGGTACTCGGCCTAATATATCCTTGGCCCACCAACTCCTCTATTTTCCTCTCGAAGCTCCCTCAACTCGTTGTTCCCATACAATAAGCCACTTGGGAGATTGGACCCATCCCCGGTACCAACTCAATGGTGAACTCCATACTCCTTTTTGGTGGTAAACTCCTCAACTCATCAGGAAAAACATCCCGAAATTGGTCAACAACCGCTGGCCACACCCTCTCTTCCACCTTCCCCTCCTCAGCAAAGGTTAGGGCTGCCAACTTATGGGTAATGGCACCCCACTGGTCCAACACAGGCCCAGCTAGACTCGCCTCACGATCCCACTCCCCCTGCAGGGTGCAAGAGACCCCTGTAGGGGACACAAATGTTACCCATCGCCGATAACAATCTATCTTGGCCTGGAAATCCATAAGCCAATCCATACCCAAGATCAGGTCAAACGTCCTCAATGGCATCACATATAAATTGAAGCTAAGCTCCACATCTCCTATGGTTAACACACAGTCACGACAAACACGCCACACCTCAACCATACCTCCCACTGGAGACTCAACAACTAGGGGTCTCGCTGCATCAACACATACTAATCCCAAGCCATCAATTACAAGCTCAGCAACAAAAGAACATGATGCACCTGTATCGAAAAAACAGAAGCAAGCGTACGAGAGATCAAAAGGGTACCTCAAACCACCGATGGTCCTGCCCCACCCTCCGCCGGTGGAGTTGGTAGCTCAACCTCCTCCTGGGGTGTTGCATTCAGTGCAAACACCCTCCCTTGGCCTGTGCCACTTGTCGGCTCAATGAATGGGCGATTCCTGCCCTGATTGCCTCCAAAGATTAGTCTTGTTGTCGCTCCGGTCTCCCCGAGGTCGAGACCGACTAGATCCTGCCCGACTAGCTTGCCACCGACGAGCTGGTCACTCTGCTGGTCCACGGAAACTAGCATCACTCTTCATGCTGGATGCCAAGCCTCCTGCTCCCCAGTTGCCAATCCTGCAAACCCGGCCCAAATGACCCTCTTGTCCATAGCTCTTGCATCGCCAATCCTTCTTGGGACACTCCCTCCTAAAATGGCCTTGCTCCCCACAACAACGACAACCACTGGGGAGACCTCCTGCTAAACCTCCCCCGCCATCGCCGCCAAAGGTGAACCTCCCTAGGTTCATAGATGGTTGACCCTAGCTGCGGAAGGAATGGCTATCTCTCTCCCTCGGTCTTGGGCCTCTTGGACCCTGAATCACGTTCGGACCCTCCCCTTGTAATCGTCGACCCCGATGGGCCTGCCTCCCATCATCAAGCTCCCTCTCGCCTATACGGGCTGTCTCAATAACCTCGGATAAGTCCTCAAACGCAGTATCACCACCCTCTGCCTAAGGGCTAGCCTGAGACCCAAGGTGAACTTATGGGTCTTCAGGTCCTCCCTTGCCGCATTCTCAGGAGCAAATCTACTCAAGCTCCAGGAACTCTCGCTCATACTTGGGCACCGTCTTCGATTCCTGCTTCAGCCGCCGAATTCTTCCCTCTTTCGCCACCTCAACGACTTGGGGAAGAACTCATCATGGAAGAGCTATAAGAACTCCTCCCCTAGCATGAACTGCACTGCATGGCTTCCCGCGACACTCTGCCACCACTCCAAAGCATTCCCCTCTAGCTGCTGAATGGCCAGCCTCACCTTATCCTCCTCACGAGGTAGGAGAAAGGAAAACACATGCTCGATCTGCCTCAACCAATGCTCAGCCACCACGGGATCCATTTCTCCCTTGAAGCTCAGAGGTTGTTCCTTTCGGAACCTCGTCACCACGTCATCCTCTACACGAATCAGTACACCACCTAGCGAACTCTCACGCTCACGAGGTAACTCCCCCACTGGTGGTGGTGGTGGCAGTGGCACTTGCTATGCTGCCATCTCACGGCGCACCTCCTCCCGAACCTCTTGCTGGATACCCTCCCTCAGCTTTTGGACTTCCTGTCGGATGCCCTTTCGCAACTGTGCCAACAACAGTGCATGTCCTCCAGCGGGCTGTCCCGCACCTAGCCCCTCATAGGCAGATGACTCATTAGCCACTGCCCCGGATGCACGCGTCACTCTCCTCGATGGCATTCTTACTACACGAAGTAAGGAACACAAACGTCAAAACGAATTTGAATCTGTCGAGTCTTACTTCCTTTACCCCATTTATCAATTCTACTATCACATGGCATTACACCCATTGTACACATTGCATCAATCCACATTGCACATAGCTCAATCCACATTGCACACAGCTCAAATACACAAGGACTTTTCCTTATAGTCATGCTCAAGGTATTCCAAGAAAAATCAGAGTTGCACAATTCACACTTTATCACGTTATTCACATTTTTCTTTTTATTACAGTTACAATTTTAACAGTTATCCACACTCACACATAACAACAAATGCAACTAGTGCCCTAATGCTAATGCATGCAAATCCTACCACAGGACTGGACTACCCCAAGTACACCTTAGAGGCTCAAAGAGGACTGTGTTGATCAGGCACGTCCCTCTAGGCTCCTCCAAAGGACTCAAGATAACCAGATCCGCTCACTACCTTAGGCCAACTAGACCATGCTCTGATACCAAACTATCACGAACCAGTTTTCTTGGGTTGGAAATCCGGGGCATGACAAACCCACCAAATCGTCTTCCCACCGACCTTCGATCCCGCCGACACTTCGACCTGCCGACACTCGACTCTTTGACCATTGACCTTCACTGTTTGGATGTATTCCACAGAATCTTTCCTATGTAGTCACGAGACACGTTTTTTATGCGCTAGCCATCTGACAGTTATTTTTCAACGCCTATCGGTCACAGGTGTTAATGAAAAATTAAAAAATAAAGGACAATCACGAGCTGCACAGGTCGCCAGACCACCCGATAATGCACAGAATCTGGAAATAAAATATTGGCATCAATAATACAACATTAAATGTTGCAATCAGTGAGATGCAGCTGACCCCATTAAATTCAACCTTCAGTCCACGCGAGAAAAGGGGGTAGAGAGTGCAAAAAAAGTGACATGAGGAAGAAAAAGAACAGAGGAATATTATGCCAAGAAAAAAAAGGGAGAACACAAGGATAGTCTGCCCAAAAAAAAATGAAAAATGCTTTGTTATTCTACAATCTGCCTAGTCTTCAAAACATTTTTAACACAAAAAAAAGGTTTTCAAACCAAAAACAAAAAAAAGTGAAAAAACATATTTCAATTTTTAGGATTCCAATTTCCAAAAACAATAATAATAATAATAATAATAATAATAATAATAATAATAATAATAATAATAATAATAATAATAATAAAAAAACCTTAGGATTTCATTTTCCACTTCAAACAAAAAAAAAAGCAAAACAAAACTTTTAGGTTTCCCTTTAGAAATTTAGGATAAGTTAATTTTAACCATAACTTTGACAAATAATTTAGCCAAATAAAAAACTTAGACTTTCCAGGAAAACCATAGTGCCTTGACCCAGTCAAAACAGTGAAAAACAAATAGAAACCTCCTCCTCTTATAGGTACCGAAAGGGTACTATAGGGGTGCGAATCCTTCCCTACACGTAACCAACCCCCGAACCCTTATCTCTGGTAACGTAGACTACCCACATTTTCGGTGACCAATTGCACCCCAAAAACAGTTGGTGGCGACTTTGTACATCTCATCATTCGGTTGTGGCCCAGACGAAAACCGGTGATGACAACTGGCGACTCTGCTGGGGACAACACTTAGAGGGTTAGGCCTAGTACTAGGATTGGGAGGTTTCCTTTTGTTTTTACTTGGTTTATTTATTTATTTATTTATTTTACTCGATTTTTTTATATGATAATTGTGATTTATATGCTTTAATACCATGATAGTTGTGATTTACTGCTTTCCATACTCGTTGTATTCATGCATAACTCTATACCCGTGTTTGTCACAATTTAGATTAGCGAGGTTTAGTACGGTACCTTGCGCGTTGATTATTATCCGCAATAGGGCCCCGGACTCCTCACTCAAGCTTGAGGTTCTTTTAAGGCTTGTCCTTTTAAGACCCTCCTCCAGGTAAATCCCATGGTGTACGAAGCCCTCTACATAGGAAGTTTGGGAACCAACGAATAAGATAGGTCTAGCAATAGAAGCCCATCAGGGGCATTGACCCACATGTTGTTTGCTTATTTTATGCCATGTTAATCTTTGTTTTGTAGGGTAGTCCTTAAGTTATCCCTTGCACAAATGATTTGCCTTACTATTGGTTTATTCTTTTATCCTGTGTATTTATCTTGCTATTGCTATATCTATATATTGTTATACTTATCTCATATAATTGTTCATAATTTTATTATCCTTTTATGCTAACTCTGTCCTACTAGAAAAAAACTTTACTTTGTTACTTCTCATGTTTACTTCTTGTTATGAACATCTAACATGGGCCCACATAGGACACATGTTCGTTCCATTCTACCCCACACATAGTATTTGGTCACATAGACCACCTCAGTACTAGGTGTCCATTCATTCCCACCTAACATACAACATTCTTCCACATCAGTCCATACTCCATAGGTACCTGAGAGGTGCACCCTCATTCATACATTCACAACTCCATAACAATTTGCCCTCATGCATTGCATCACGTAGACATTTAGATCCATGCGTGTATGCTTACTTATTCACAAGTTCATGCATACATGCATGTCAAAACAAGCAAAATATAAGAGAAAAACAAAAAAATAAACAATAGAAAATAAAAAAGGGAGCTTACCGCAGTCCACTTCTGCCACAGCCAAGATTGCGCATTGATACAACCTCAGACCCCAACAGCAACAACTATCCACTTTAATGGCGGAACAAACAGAAAACAGATTTGCTAGTTTGGAGCAAGTCCAACAAGAATTGCAAAATCAAATGAAAGCCATGATGGAAATGTTGACGAAGATGGTGGCAGATAAAGATAGGGGTCCCACTAAGATGGCCACTGACCAGTCCCCAAGGCAAGCACAAGGGGCAACAATGTCTCCCCACTTCATACCAGTACCCCCACAGGAGTTCAATCCATCCAACATGAACTGTCACGCCCCGGATTTCCAACCCGAGGAAATCGGTTCGTGACTCCCCTTTACCCACTCAGTGGGCAAGGGGTTAAGACAAATAACTCCACACATGACATCACACACATTAACAATAGACAACCACAAGACAAAAACATATATCTTTATTAATTTCAAACCACAATAAGTGTTTACAAACCAAACATGCCTTTATTACAAAGAAAACCCATTTACAAACTTTCCCCACCGAGGTTACATCATTTTCCTACTGGGATTACAAAGGTCCCACAAAATATCATAACACAAAATAACATTTAAACAAAGCAAGAGGCAGAATTTTCTTCCACTTTGGTGTCCCCACCTAATGCCTATAGGTCCCTGAAAAGAAAACAAAACACAGTAGGATGAGTGAACAACCACAGCTCAGTAGGGATCATGTCTCCCCAACCTATCCTATGCACCTAACGTCTACATGCAGACGTGCACAAGTGCAGTGTCATGGCAATAGTATAAGAACAGGTATACTCAACATTTAAGAACATGTCGACACAGACAAGTCACTGGGGCAAGTACAATCACAGCCACAGCCACATAGGCTCCACATCCACAGCCACACAGGCTCCACAAACACAACCACACAGGCTCACAAACACAGCCACACAGACTCCACAAACATATGGCACACATAGTCACATTCACAGCATATCAGATATACACATGTATCCAACAATCCACACACAATCCATAATTATCATATCCACATAGATATCATATCAAACATAATTTTCATATCGACGTAACTACTCCGGAAACTCTAAGGTTCCCCCACGCGGTCCTACTGCAGGACTAACTCTAACGATCTCACCACGGAACGAGTAGTGCAAATGCCCCAATGGCCCCTAAGGTCCTCTACCCCAGGAACGGACCCAAATCCCCCGACCCCGGACTCAACATCATATCCGACCAAGTATGCCATTGAAGGCCAACATCCATATAGTAAGTCAAACCTATATGGATATGGATTTACATATATATATATATATACATATATATTAACAATAACAATCTACGATTCACGTACCACAGGGCCTAATTCCGGAATGGATACCAGAAGAGACAGAACCCTTCTCTCAGGAAGATTCTCCTTGGTCTTGCTCCCACGCTAGACGCCGTCCACCCACGCGAGTCACCCCAGCAGCAATGATCAGGAACTCTCTCTCTTTCACTTTGCGATGGCTGCGGCGGCTGACAACAAAAACCCTAAACCTAAAACAAAGAGAGCTCCTCCTCCATATATAGACACCTCACGTATCAAAATGACGTAGTTTTGATAAGTGAAACCTATCATCAAAACGACGTATTTTTAATAAATGAAGTCCAACGTCAAAACAACATAGTTTTGATAAATGAAACATGCTACAACCTTCCTGCATCCACACAGGAGAAAATGCCCACAATTCGAACATGGCCCTTTGGTAAAAGATTACCAGCATAACAAAACAAAGAAGACGGTGCAAAAACATGGTTGCACATGACAAAGACCATTGTCACGTGCAAGCTTCAAATGCCCTAGGATTTTGCCACAAGCTTTAGAACTAAATCTGGAAGGCTCACATGCAAAAACATCATTGCACGTGACAAAGCCATTGTCATGTGCATTGTCACGTGCAACCTTTAAAAGCTCCCTCTTGAGGTCATCTCTTGCCTCATGCTTGCTCATCAATAAACAAGGTGTTCTAGCTAATGTGTGTGGGAATAAAACTCCCAAAAACCCGACAATTGCCACCCAAAAGGCAAAACTGTGACTAACTCCTCACATCCTAAAACACGGGTCATTACATCCTCTCCCCCTTAAGACTTTTAAGACTTTTCATCCTCAAAAAGAAACAACATGCCACTAAAACCGCAAGGAATAACAAACACATGCAACCCATTTGCAAAATGGCAAGCCACAACACCCAAATGAATCATACACCGCACACATCACATAACATGGCATACGTCCGCAAACTCAACAAAGCACCACCACAATACATATAATACATACTCGCATGTCACAAATACACATCTCAAAATACATCTCAAATACAAAATGTCTAAAAAGGACAACACAAAAATACACAACACATCACGAACAACTAGCACAGGAAATTTCATCATTATTATCTCTTGGCTAACAGCCACCTCCCACCCTCAAGATTGTTTGTCCTCGAACAACTCCGGGTGCTGCTCACGCATCATGGACTCACGCTCCCAAGTCTCCTCCTCAATGCCACGGTGCTGCCACAGCATGCGAACCAAAGGAATAGCACGACCATGCAAAAGCTTCTCCCGTCGATCCAGTATACAGACAGGGGCCTCAATAACGGGCATGTCATCCTCAATGTCCAATGCCCCAATCAATCACATGAGTTGGGTTAGGATGATACTTCCTCAACTCGGACACATGGAACACATTGTGTACCCGACTCAACCGCAGTGGCAATGCTAACCGGTAGGCCACTGGCCCCACATGAGTCATAACCTCAAAAGGACCAATAAATCGTGGGGATAGCTTGGAACCTCTCTCAAACTGTCGATGGCAACGACGTGGAGAAACACGGAGAAACACGTGATCACCCACAGAAAACTCCAAAGGTCGTCGCTGCTGATCCGCGTAAGATTTCTGTCGACTCTGAGCTGACAACAAGCACTGACGAATCAATTTGACCTTCTTAGTAGCCTCTTGAACCAACTGTGGTCCCAATAGAGCTGTCTCCCCCACCTCAGTCCAACACAAAGGTGATTAACACGGCCTCCCATACAACACCTCAAAAGGAGCCATCTGAATGGATGCCTGATAACGGTTATTGTAGGCAAACTCCACCAAAGGAAGGTGAGTTGCCGATGAACCCCCAAAATCTAGTACACAAGCCGTCAACATGTCCTCCAATGTCCGATTCGTCCTCTCTCGTCTAACCGTCAGTCTTAGGGTGAAACGTGGTACTCATGCTAAGCTTTGTCCCCATAGCCTCCTACAAGCCTGTCCAACAACGAGAAGTGAACCTCGAATCTTGGTCAGACACAATCGACAACGGCACTCCATGTAATCGCACAATTCCGTTCACATAAAGCTGACTCAACACCCCAATGGAATCCCTCTCTCGAACGGCAAGAAAATGGGCCGACTTCATTAACCGAGCCACAATCACCCATATCATGTCTTTCCTCCCAGTGGTGGGTGGAAGGCCAGTCACAAAATCCATCGCTATGTGGTCCCACTTCCACTCCGCTATTAGTAATGGTTGCAACATGCCCGCCGGCCACTGGTACTCAACCTTCACCTGCTAACAAGTGAGCATCTCGAAACAAATGCAGCCATGTCACATTTCATCCCAGGCCACCAAAAATGGCTCCAAAGTGCATGGCACATCTTCGTACCCCCTGGATGCCAACAACTCTAGATTGATGGAAATCCCTCATTACCTAATCTTTGAGAGAAGAAGCCACTACCAATCGTCCTTGGAAAGATAACTCATGCCTAGGACCCTCTGTCTAATCCTTAGATAGCTAGCTAGCCTTAATACGAGCACGAAAAACCTCACACTCTATATCACCTAACTGTCCCTCCCAAACTCGCTGGTACAACTCGGGCACAATAACAATGGGACTCAGGACTGTCCCTCCATCACGAGCAATAGGGTGCAACTACACCATCACCAACTGCTCCCTTAGCTTCCACTCTCTCACTGTCACCTCAGCCTTTCCTTTCCTGCTCAACGGGTCAGCCACAACATTGCCCTTGCCCGGGGTATAGGCAAGAGTAAAGTCAAAGGTCTGCAAATACTCTACCCATCTCCTCTACCTCAAATTCAAGTCCTTCTGAGTAAAAATGTACTAAAGGCTCTTGTGATCTGAGAACACCACAAACTTCTCCCCTAAAAGGTAATGCTGCCAACTCTTCAAAGCAAAGATGAGAGCCGCCTACTCAAGATCATGGGTCGGGTAATTCTGCTCATGTGGTTTGATGGTCCCTTGGAGCCTAAAGGGGGGGGGGGGGGGGTGAATAGGCTCTTATTCAAACTCTTTCTTTTCTCTCAAGACACAAAGACTTATCTAGTTGAAGTGATAGAATCACTGCGGAAGATAACCAGATAGTGGAAGTATTTTGTTTTATTATCACAAGGTGATTACAACAAAATAGAAGCAAACACTCTCTTACACTCTGTTTACAACAATGAACTCACACACTAGCCAAGTTCCTTTTCTATATTTTTTTTCACTTAAGCACACATTTACATGAAGTATAAGTATGAATATTTATACAAAACATTCCTAAGAGACAACCTTGGAACTTGAAGTTCCGAATGCGTTCCGCACTAACTATCCCTCGGTAAACTGTCTGCCTTGACTGCTGCGGATTGTGGAGCTCAAGATCTTGGATTTGAAGAGTATAAGTGTCTTTGTGAGTTCCGAGATACAATTAAGGTTGTGTCCACATATCCGGATGATCCACGTGTAAGATTCTTCTTGTTCTAAATGCATTTGTCTTACATCGGGACAGACGAGCCGATAACTTTAAATGCGGTTTTGTTGGAGCAAGTGTCTTCTTGGTCCGGTGTAATTTTCCTTACTCCGTAGTTAATGAAGCTCGGAACCTTACTCCGTGTCGGTGGTTGCTTACTCCGTATCTATTCGATCTTGGGAATCCTTAGTCCGTGTCAGCGCTTCCTTACTCCGCATGTAAGTTCCTTACTCCGTATGTAAGTTCCTTACTCCGCATGTAAGTTCCTTACTCCGCATGTAAGTTCCTTACTCCGTATGTAAGTTCCTTACTCCGCATGTAAGTTCCTTACTCCGGGCGAGTAATAAGTCCGGATTCCTTACTCCGCATCTGGTTTCTTTACTCCGCATCTATTTTCCTTACTCCGCACTTATTTTCCTTACTCCGCACTTATCCTTTAAGTTCTTAGTCCGTAGGATTGTTCCTTATTCCGTATGTATTTGTTACTTGGTTATTTACCAAGTGTTTGACGACACTAACTCTTGTCCGGATCAGGATTATGTATCCTGTCCTTAGCTTTGCTCTCACGAGTGCATCTTTGGATTAGTGACATACCTTCGCAATGATCAAATAAACACAAAATATCTCAGATCAAATTACATAAGGCTTTATCAACATTATCCAAATTCGGGTTAGATCCAACAATCTCCCCCAATTATGGATATGCCCAAACCCTTTGTAATCCGATCCGGTAAGCGATACAAAAGAATATCATACCGAATACGCAACACAACCAATTTCATTACTCAGCAACTAAATACAAAACAGCCTTAATACAGATTTTTCACTAAGGTACATAAGGCTTACTATACTTGAAGATCATAGTTGCTGCCTTCTCTCTTAGCTCCATTGTCTGCTGCATCGTAAAGGTGGAGTGTTGGCTCCAATGTTTGTCCATAGTTAAGAACGATTTGATGAAATGACAAACAAAGGCTCCGCAGCTATCTCCATCCGGTTGTTGTGGCACTTGCTTCTTGCCCTGGAATGTCGCCTTGAGTTTCTCGGTCGAACGCAGGGTGTGATACCCAACTCTTCATATAATCCGGCTTTCTTCACGGCTTCATTAGTCGAGACACGAGGTTCCCATTGATTCTTCCTAACGAAGTGCTCCACAACCTGATGAGAATCGATGAGAATCATCTCGCTTGGACCGAATCATGAAGACGGCCATCATGAAGTGTGGCGACATGATCCGGTACGGAATGAGGATGGTTGAGAGAGTTTTCCATGGCTTGCTATCCTCACGGTTCCGTCAATGTAAGTCCGAATTAACTCCACACTGGGAAGATAGCCCTCATTCCAACATGGCAGAACTTCAAACAAGTGCCCATCTTCGTAAAGAGATGGAAACTGCCTCATCTCCATCTTAGCGGCCCTCGAGAAGTTGTCAATGTCTTCCGTAGTAAAGAGTCCTTTCTCCGAACAAAGAGTTTGAATGTCGGCCGGAGAGAAAGGATACATTTTAGAAAGACATCTTCTCTCGGCGAAGACGCAAAGATAGGCTTTCATTGCCTTGCGCAAGCTTCCATCCGCATCGGACGGGTCAAACTCCGCATAGGATGGGAGGAAGGTATCAGTGCGGATGAGGAGGATGGAGGAGGAGCTCGAGGTGCGATAGAGGAGCTTGGTTGAGAGAAGCGGCTTCGTTTGGGAATTGGAACTCCCCGAAGCACTGAAGTGGCGGGCCGCTTCTCGGACCGGGGAAGATGGTTGTGGGGCGAGAAGGAGTAGACGGATCGAGATAACACTTTCTCCCCCGGTTTGGCGATCGCCGGGAAGCAACGGGAGGGCGAGCCATCGTATGCGCCGGATCCGCGAAGGAAGTAGAGAGTGAATGAACGGAGGTGGCGACAAGATCCAATTTCCGCTCAATGGAAGTGGAGGAGTCGGTGAGGGCGGAGAGTAGTTGGGCGCCGAGGGCATCAACTTTGGCGACGATGGCGGAAATTTGGGCGCTTTGAGCGTGGGCATGGCGGTCCAGTGAGCGGAAAGCACAAGCATCGAGTGGACCGTGCCAAAAGAGGCACGCCCAAGTGCGAACTCCTGGAGCTTTGGAGGACTCCCCCGCATGAACAGGAGCAGGAGTGCGGTGGGCGAGGAGTCCGCAGGAGTAGCGAAGAAGCAGCAGGAGCATCCGGAGCATCGAGGCATCCGGAGCTTCGGAGGCATCCGGAGCATTGGAGGCATCCGGAGCAAGAGACCCGCTTTGACCCAGATAAGTCAACCACGGGAATCGCGGCGGCAGGAGAAGAGGGTCCAACCTTAGCGGTAGAGGGACTCCGGGTAGCAAGGGACCGGGCCGGAGGGTGTAGGGAACGACACATCGGGAATGGCGGCCGGCGTAAGAAAGCCGTGGTCCGATTCCAGGATGATCATAGTCTCCGGAATTGGGTATTGCGGGTGTAAAACACCCGGAGATCGGTGTCAGGAATGGAAGAGGTGTGGGCTTGGCTGAAACGGAGCCGAGGTCCGTTAAGGTGACGGCGGAGAGATGGTCAAGGTAATCTCGGGGTTGAGGTAGAGGAGGCAAGGGGGCTTCCGGAGAAGCGGCCGGGACATCAGCGGTGGCGACGGCAACAACGGTATCAACCGCGGCAGCTATAGCGGATGTGGAGGGAGTGGGGACATCGCAGCGAGAGGGGGCCGAGGAAACGACTTTAGACGCACCGCGCCGAGAGGGCCCCACAACCTCGGACGGTTCAACACGGACGCTTGGGTGGGAGGCCCGTGAGTGGGAGGGCGCAGCAACGGACCGAATCCGAGAGGATCGGTGTGCGTAACCGACCTCGTGGGCTTGGGCGTCGGAGGGGTCACCAACAGTAGCCGCCTTGTTGTTCCGGGGGCAGGGAGAACGCGGAGTGCTACATTGGGTCGGCGAGCGGTCATGCTCCCGTCCGGCGTAAGATGACGAAGGTAAAGAGCCGAGGGAAACGAGACACCATCAACTTGGGCGAAATGGTCCGGACGAAGATCTTTGGAAGACCATGCCGAGGATGCGCCCGAAGGAATGGTTTTTGAGACCATTTTGCAGCAAACGAAATAAGAACATCCCCCAATCCATTGGAAGACCTTCAAAGACGCCGTACATGGCCAGGTAGAAGATCGTACGGAACCGAGTCCAGGGCGGATGTGCGAGCCGAGGGCATCGACTTAGAATAGTCGCCATACATCGATAGCGACCCTGGAAGGATTTCACCTTGTATTCCTTCCCTTTGGTCGTGCACCCCATAGAAGCCGCCATCGGTTCGGCATCCGGACGTTGTGGTTCACCAAGAGGAAGGTGAAGAGCGGCGCGGAGAACAGCCGGAGTGATGATGATGGATTCACCGCGGACATGAGAGGTTATGGAATCGGTGGTGCAGCGAATCCGTTGGTAATACTCAAGAATGTCATCGATAAAAAGATCGATGGGATTGGAGACCAGGTTGAGTATGTGCGAGGCTTCAAGAAGAGGGCGAAGCTGGTGAAACCAATCCAGAGGATCAGAGACAGCATTCCAATCAACGAGATGGCCAGGATTGACGCCGGAAAGAAAGATTCTGGGTGCCATTGCAGATTTGATGGGAAGGAACAGAGGAAAGGTGAGGTCTTGACAGTAGAAGGAGCAACGAGAGGGTTAGGGATTTGAAATGAGCAATACTCGTGCTTCGCAGGAATGATCAGAACATATAAGACCGAGTCTGCAAATGTCAGCGGGTCTAGGAATGTGGGAGTGAGGTGGGGACCCGCGCGACATGCTGATGTCATTTGTCTGGATATCGAGGCGTCTCCGAATAAAACGATGTCGTGGAGACCGCATGACCAAGTAGAGATTACAACTGGTTGCCATCCAGAGAAGTGTGTGTGCAACCCGAGATAGGCATTTAATGAATCATCATTATTCCTCCTCAAAAGCATGCGACATATGAGTATACGTGGATTGTCACAATTGAACAAAGTCGGAGTCCAGGAGGAAAGAGCCGACACTCATCCGGAGTTAATAATATTCGTGAAAGAGTATCCGGATGAATAATAGACCTTGTCCGTCATAAACGAGTTTGGTGAGAATGTAGAGTAGATTCCTTTGCAATCAATAAGTCGAAGAGAAGAGAAGTACCACAACACTTCAAATCCGAGACTATGGACTGGATTTATCAATATGGTTGCAAAGAAAATCTGAACCTGTAGCTAAATAAAGAGATACGGAAAATACAAAAGCTGAACAGGCAAGGATTAGTACGGATTAGAGAAGATAATCAGTGAAAAGCAACATAATCCGAACTAATAAGAAACAGAACTCATGCATGGCAAAGAATGTAGTAGACGTACGCAATGTGAAAGTGATCAATATTACCGAGTCAGGGCATAGGTCGGATAGCAATACACAGGTTCATATAGGTCAACATAAGTAAACCGTCTTGCCGAACAGCGTAGCTAAGATTAATTAAAGATCATATGATTTGGCTTCATTAGGATTCATGAGTGTGAAATGATCAGGTGAACACATGTCAAAAGAATGCAGATGATTAGTCGGTTAAAATGCATGGTTGAAGAAAGAAAATACATCCACACATGCCACTTTTCGATTTAAAACAAGCATGTCCAACAGATCCGGAGTAACAGCGTAGAGGAGGGAGAATCCGAGACATATTAGGGGTTCATTGCTGCTCCCCCGTAGATCATTTAATCCTCTCAATGAAAAGCTCCCCCTCAGATAGACAGTCAAGGAAAAAGGTCATGAGACATATACGGGGGTATTCCTGAATAAAATATAAAGCATTTTCTCCCCCGTAGATTGTGCAATCCTCTCGGTTGACCGTTCCAATTTGTCGTTCAAGATCGTCTATCTTATTAGAAAACTATACTTCGAAGCTGATCGAATGCGTTTGTGTATTCATCCACCAGGCATTCCAAGCTAGCCCATTTCACTTCTTCAACTATGCACGTTAATAGAGAAATCTAAATGAACATGCTTTGGTTATGTGGTGATTAATGGATGTGAAGATCATGAATCCGACCGAGGTAAATCATATAAACTGTAATTATGTTAGCTTTAAACGACTTCATCGGAAACGCAAGCATCCTCCCATAATGAGGTTGAGATTAATATCGAAGCATGAAACCGTTGAACAAGTAAGTATGATCAGCAATACAGCGGAGAGTTTCTACTACTTTCGGTAAACATACAATGCATGGTCTCGTGAGTAAATATCTTGTTGGGTAACTCAAATGAGAAACTATGCAGAGAAGTCGAGCATACCTAGTCGGAAGAGTAGTTCGAAAACCTTGTATCAGGTAGAGGCTTTGTAAATATGTCTGCTAATTGATCTTCGGTGACAACATGTTCCAGGAAATATGGTTTTTGAGAACATGATCGCGTATGAAGTGATACCGAACCTCAATGTGCTTTGTCTTAGGATGCATGACAGGATTGTTGCTGATGGCAATTGCACTAGTGTTGTCACAAGAAAGTGGAATAGAGGACATGGTGAATCCGTAGTCGGAAGTTGACTTTGCATCCAAAGTAGCTGTGCGCAAAGAACTTCCAAAGCGACTATATATTCCGCCTCAAGAGTAGAGGTTGATACGGAATTCTACTTCTTCCTGAACCATGAGATCGGTCTATTTCCAAGAAACCGACACGTACCGCTTGTGCTTTTCCTGTCGATGCGACATCCAGCGAAGTCGGCATCGAGTACCCGGATAAGGTGAAGTTGGACTCCTTTGGGTACCAGAGGCCCAAATTCATCGTCCCTTTGAGATACCTTAATATCCGTTTTACATGAAGCATATGTGACTCCTTGGGATTTGCCTGATATCGAGCACAAATGCAAGTTGCAAACATAATGTCCGGGCGACTTGTCGTAAGATAAAGCAAGGATCCGATCATCCCTCCGTAGTCAGTCACATTCATCGATATGCCGTCCACATCCGGATCTAACTTGGCACCGACAGGCATTGGAGTTTTGACGGGAGATGAACCTTCCATACCAAACTTCTTAATAAGATCGCGAGTGTACTTAGCCTGATTGATAAAGATTCCTTCCTTTAATTGTTTGACTTCAATTCCAAGGAAGTAGGACAGTTCTCCCATCATGCTCATTTCAAACTTGCCTGTCATCAATTTAGCAAACTCTTCACAAAGCTTCGGATTCGTTGATCCGAAAATGATATCGTCCACGTATATTTGTACGATCGAGTGTGTCCTTTCTCTTGTCGTAGAAATAGGGTGGTGTCTATCTTCCCTTTTTGGAAGTTGTGAGCAAGTAGGAATTCGACGATGTGTCGTACCAGGCTCTTGGAGCTTGCTTCAAACCATATAGAGCTTTCGAAGTTTGTAGACAAGATGTCCTGCCTTAGGTTCAATGAAGCCGGGAGGTTGTTCAACATACACCTCCTCTTGAAGGTCTCCATTCAGGAATGCGCTCTTGACGTCCATTTGATAAACTATGAAGTTTTCATATGAAGTATACGCCGAAACATTCGGATTGCCTCAAGTCTTGCGACCGGAGCAAAGGTTTCATCATAATCTATTCCTTCTTCTTGACGATATCCTTTGGCTACCAGTCCGGGCTTTGTTCCGGATTACTATTCCATCCGTATCAAGCTTGTTCCGGAACACCCATTTAACGCCAATGACTTGCTGAGACTTAGGCCTTGGTACTAAGGTCCACACATTATTTCTCTTAAATTGATTCAGCTCTTCTTGCATGGCCTCAATCCAGTTTGAATCTTGAAGAGCTTCATCTACCACCTTTGGTTCTATTTGAGATAGAAAGCATGAGTAAAGACTCATGTTTGAGGTGGCTGCTCTTGTTCTTACACCAACAGTGGGATCACCAATCACTTGATCTGAGGGATGGTTTCGGGTCCATCTATAATTCTGTGCATGTGTTGGTTGATCTTGAACAATTTGAAGCTCTTCCAGATTGGGTGGTTTAGTTGTATCGACTGATTGAGCTTCGCCCGTAATTAGAGGTACGGATGAACTAGTTGGTTCTGCAACACTGTTTCTTCCAGTGTTAACTAGTCCGGACGAACTTGAAGGGGCCCCAGGAATTTGTGTATCCGTAGGAGTTTGTCCGGAGCTAAGTGGTAGTCCGGAGTCAGAATCAACCGTAGCATCATCCATAAAATTTCGTTGTGTCTCGCTGATGCCACGTGGTTGGTCAGGATACCAGTCCGGATGTGTAACAGGGATATTCATAAACTTCGAGTAATCGACGTTGCTGTCCATGACCTGCATATTGGAATTTGAAGGACCGACTTTTGACCAAACAAGATTAGCTTCATCAAAGGTTACATGGATAGATTCTTCAACTTTAAAAAGTTTTCTATTGAAGACCCGATAAGCCTTGCTATGAAGTGAGTATCCGACAAAAATCCCATCATCAGATTTTGGTTCAAATTTATTCCGGGTTTCTTTGCCGTTTATCAGTATATAGCAAGTACACCCAAAGGCTCTGAAATGTGAAATTGAAGGTTTTCGTCCTCTCCACATCTCATAGGGTGTTTTCATGGTAGATTTATTTATTAGAGTTCTGTTCGAACATAGCAGGGCTGGGGACACAACTTCAGCCCATAGACTGAGAGGAAGCGTTGCCCCTGCTAACATGGATCTACCAGCTTCAACTAAAGTTCGATTCTTGCGCTCAACTACCCCATTTTGTTGTGGGGTTCTGGGAGCAGAGAAGTCATGCTGTATGCCCTGTTCTCGAACAATATGATCTCATTTCGAAAAGTCAAATTCGGACCATGATCACTCCTGATGCATTTAATGCTCGATCCTTGTGAGTTGCTTATCCAATTGAAGAGATCTACAAGATGTTCAAAAGTTTGATCCTTTGATTTCAGGAACATCACCCATGTGTATCTGGTGTAATCATCGATAACCACAAGAGTATATCTCGCACCAGCTAGTGATGAAAAGAGATATAGGACCACATAGGTCCATATGAAGAAGTTGCAGAGGAGCAATTATTGAGTTAACCGATTTGCTCTTAAAGCTGTGTTTGGTCTGTTTACCAAGTTGGCATTCTCGACAGAGAGTGTCTCTGGAGAACTTGAGTTTGGGTAGACCCAGTGACAAGATCAAGTGACGCCAATTTAGACAAAGTCTTAAAATTTAAATGTGCGCATCGCTTGTGCCATAACCAACTATCTTCATCTGTTGCTTTCGTGAGGAAGCATACAGGTCAGAAGAATTATTTCTTAAGACCACCGAATATATGTCCCCATCTCTTGATCCGGATAACTTAACATCTCCAGGATAAGTTTTCTCTTCTCTCAGGTGTTGGACAAAAAAGGAAACAAGGAAATCCTTTGTCACATAGTTTACCGACACTTAGCAAATTATGCTTTAAACCTTCGACTAGTGCAACTTTAGTGATTGATACACAACCGTTAGTTAAAGTGCCATACCCGACGGTCTTACCTTTGTTGTTGTCGCCATATGAAACGGATGGACCTTGTTTATCATTAACTTCTACAAGCGAGTCCTGGTCACCCGTCATATGTCCGGAGCATCCACTATCAAGGATCCACTTGCTTTGATTGATCTTTAACTTCAAGTGATCCGGCAATTCATTCCAGAGATGCTCCTGAAAGACAACAGTTTACACTTTTGGTGCCCAAACTTGTTTCAGGCGGTTAGAGTGAGCAACAGATATTGTCAACATTTACGGATTTGATTTTGTTAGGACTCTTAGCTTTCCACGTTGACATTAACTTGTTAGTTTCGGCTGCTTCTTTTGTTTGGGTTTTCTTGGGAGAGACACTCCTTTTAGATTTAGATCTTGTTTTGCTCGAAGAACCCCTTTTATTAAACTGATCTTTATTTAATTGAAATTGATTACAAAGCCAGCTATCGATAGACTCCAACATTCATAGTGATAATGACCCATTTCCCTACGGATGGAACAGACACTATAATGTGAAGTACAAACAGGGGATACAGGTCTCTTAGATTTTACGGTTTTTCTACTCTGTTCCCTGTGGCCTAATCCATTACGTTTGGGTGACACGCTCTTGGCCCTAAATGCGTCGGCCTTAGCCTTGTCTTTCCTTTTGGGTGCTACGATTTTGGCTTTAACTGCAGCAGCCTTCCCTTCATCTTTAGTTACGGGTGCTACTGCTTCGGGAAGTGCGAGAATGACCTCCGTTCCACATCATATACTATGGTGCCACCTGAAATGAAACCATCCAACGGTTTAGATGTACTAACAGGATATAAGTTGGTTAGCTTAGGAGTGAAATCCGGAGGACACTCGGTAGCTTGAGCTATGGAGGTTGATGGTTCGGAACCTAGGCCAGGTTTGACTCGAATGTCGTCGGGTCGGTCCCTAAAGGTAGAGGCTATTTCCCGGATTTTAGCCACTTACGATTTATTTCCTTTTCCTGTTCCAGTTCATTTTCGAGTCTTTTCACTATAACTTTTAGGCTTGAAAGATTGGTATTTAACAAATGATTTTCAGCTCTTAGATCATGATACCAAGCTTCCTTTCCTCCCGAAGTCAGCGACGTCTTTTTCGAGTCTATTAATAGTAAATTCGAGACGTTTATTCGACTTTCCATATCTTTGTACATTTGAGTAATTATTAGTCTCTCATTCTTTTCATGATCACATGCAATAGTAAGAGATTCTAATTTACTCAGGAGCTCGAGATGAAAGGTACCTCAAGCATTTGCCATGAGGCGGACGTTCGGCTTAATGGTCGGCTCATCATCCGAGGATTCCTCCTCTTCTTCCGAGCCACTCATGTATTTTGTCACGAGCGCCTTTCTCTTGCTCTTGCTGTTATCTGAGGTGGAGCGGCGAGGATTTGCCTTGTCACTTTTCTCGGCCACCTTTGCTTTGGACCTGCATTCCTTGGCCCAGTGACCAGTTTTCCCACAGTTGAAACATTCCTGGGGAACCGGACTCCTGTCGCTCCTTCCGTTGGAACGATGATGATGAGCGTCTTCGATCCCTTTTCGCTTTTCCGTAGGAATCGCTCAAAGGATTTGACAAGAAGGGCTATCTCTTCCTCCTCGTCGAAATCGAATTGTCGGATACGTCCGTATCATCATTCCTCAGGTATGTTTAGACATTCCGTAGCTTTGAGAGCTACCCCCTTTTCTTTCCGAGCTATTTTCTCATCTCTCGTCGGAGTACTTAAACCCGACTTCGTGAGTCCGCAGCTCTCCATATAGTTCTTCAAGGGGAACATACTCGCCGGTTTTGTCCGATTGCATCCGGAGTTGTTTGGAGTAGTAGCGATCCGGCAAGGAGCGAAAGAACTTGTCATTGATCCGGGATTGAGAGTAATGCTCATTGACGGTCTTCGGTTCAAGTATAAGCTTGCCGAATCTCCGATAGATGCTTTCAAGTGATTCGCCCGGTTTATGATTAAAACTCTCAAAGTTCCGTCTCGAGAGTACAGATCACATTCTCGATCCTGGGACCGACTCCCCTCATAGAGGATTGTCGGTTTGTCCCAAACAGCTTTTTGTTTGTCGTGCAGCCCTGGACGTCCGTGAAAGCCTCGGAATCCAAAGACGATGTAACATAAGCCGAGCCTTTTCACTAGCGCACCGCCAGGCTCTTTCATCGTTGGTAAGTTCAAGATCGGTCTTTGGCCTCCTTACTCCATGTTCTCCGATAGTCATCGGAATTGGAATCTCCTGATGAAGACATGGCCACATAAGATGATCATGGCAAACCATAAACATCTTCATGCGAGCTTTCCACCGGGAGAAAAGCTCAGGTGTGAATTTGGGCGGTTTCGTTAGAGTAAACCCCGAACTCCGTGGTTGAGAAGCGGCGGCGGCAGCAGGTTGTGGTGGGTCGACATTTTCACCGCTTGCTTCGATTCGGGATGGGCTCCTGTGCGCCTCCGGAGTTAAGGCGAGTGTTGAATAGCATACTGCTTTCTTCGGCCATTTCTGAGATTGAAAGAGTGGGATCTCTACTTAGAACGAAGTAGAACTGGCTCTGATACCACTTGATGGTCCCTTGGAGCCTAAAGGGGGGGGGGGGTGAATAGGCTCTTATTCAAACTCTTTCTTTTCTCTCAAGACACAAAGACTTATCTAGTTGAAGTGATAGAATCACTGCGGAAGATAACCAGATAGTGGAAGTATTTGGTTTTATTATCACAAGGTGATTACAACAAAATAGAAGCAAACACTCTCTTACACTCGTTTACAACAATGAACTCACACACTAGCCAAGTTCCTTTTCTATATTTTTTTCACTTAAGCACACATTTACATGAAGTATAAGTATGAATATTTATACAAAACATTCCTAAGAGACAACCTTGGAACTTGAAGTTCCGGAATGCGTTCCGCACTAACTATCCCTCGGTAAACTGTCTGCCTTGACTGCTGCAGATTGTGGAGCTCAAGATCTTGGATTTGAAGAGTATAAGTGTCTTTGTGAGTTCCGAGATACAATTAAGGTTGTGTCCACATATCCGAATGATCCACGTGTAAGATTCTTCTTGTTCTAAATGCATTTGTCTTACATCGGGACAGCACGAGCTGATAACTTTAAATGCGGTTTTGTTGGAGCAAGATGTCTTCTTGGTCCGGTGTAATTTTCCTTACTCCGTAGTTAATGAAGCTCGGAACCTTACTCCGTGTCAGTGGTTGCTTACTCCGTATCTATTCAGTACTGGAATCCTTAGTCCGTGTCAGCGCTTCCTTACTCCGCATGTAAGTTCCTTACTCCGCATGTAAGTTCCTTACTCCGTATGTAAGTTCCTTACTCCGCATGTAAGTTCCTTACTCCGCATGTAAGTTCCTTACTCCGTATGTAAGTTCCTTACTCCGCATGTAAGTTCCTTACTCCAGGCGAGTAATAAGTCCGGATTCCTTACTCCGCATCTGGTTTCTTTACTCCGCATCTATTTTCCTTACTCCGCACTTATTTTCCTTACTCCGCACTTATCCTTTAAGTTCTTAGTCCGTAGGATTGTTCCTTATTCCGTATGTATTTGTTACTTGGTTATTTACCAAGTGTTTGACGACACTAACTCTTGTCCGGATCAGGATTATGTATCCTGTCCTTAGCTTTGCTCTCACGAGTGCATCTTTGGATTAGTGACATACCTTCTGCAATGATCAAATAAACACAAAATATCTCAGATTAAATTACATAAGGCTTTATCAGCATTATCCAAATTCTGGGTTTGATCCAACATGGTTTTAACTGCCTCGACCCATAAGCTACCAAATTGTGCTCTTACATAAGCACACACCCCAAACCAATCCTGGACACGTCACAATACACCTCATATGGGACGTCCTCCTTAGGTAACCTTAACACAGGTGCAGTGGTCAAACGGGTCTTGAGAGCCTCAAACGCCTGCTGATATTTGTTAGTCCACTCAAACTTCACTTTCTTCCTGGTCAACGCCGTCATAGGAGCTGCCAAACGGGAGAATCCCTTTACAAAACGACGGTAATACCCCACCAAGCCAAGAAAACTACGAATCTCGAAAACATTGGTTGGCCTCTCCCATGATGATACAACCTCAATCTTAGTTGGGTCTACTCTAACCCCCTCATCTAACACTACATGGCCAAGAAAATGAACCTCATGCATCCAAAACTCACATCTTCTAAATGTAGCAAACAACTGCTGGTCCCTCAAGGTTTGCAACATGGTTGCCAAATGCTCCACATGCTCCCTCTCCGTCTTGGAATACACCAAAATATCATATATAAACACCACCACAAAAGAATCCAAGTATGGAGCAAAGACCTAGTTTATCAAATGCATGAACACTACTGGTGCATTAGTGACCCAAAAGGCATCATTACCCACTCATAGTGCCCGTACTGGCATCGAAAAGCAGCCTTAGGGATGTCCTCCTCCCTAACCCTTAACTTGTGATACCCCTATCGCAGATCTATCTTGGAAAACTACTAGGGCCCACTCACCTAGTCAAATAAGTCATTTGTCCGTGGCAATGGATACTTGTTTTTCACAGTCACCAAATTCAGCTTCCTATAGTCAATGCAAAGACGAAGTGTGCCATCTGCCTTCTTTGCAAGGAGCCTCGGAGCACCCCAAGGTGAGGTACTCGGCCTGATATGCCCCTGGTTGACCAACTCCTCTATTTGCCTCTAAAGCTCCCTCAACTCAGCTGGTCCCATATGATAAGCCACTTGGGAGATTGGACCCGTCCCCGGTACCAACTCAGTGGTGAACTCCACACTTCTCTTAGGTGGTAAACTCCTCAACTCCTCAGGAAAGACATCCTGAAATTGGTTAACAACAGCTTGCCACACCCTTTTTCCCATCTTTCCCTCCTCAGCAAAGGTTAGGGCTGCCAACCTGTGGGCAATGGCACCCCACTGGTCCAACACTAGTCCGGCCCGACTCGCCTCACAATCCCACTACCACGATCACCACCAGTGGGGGAGTCACCATAATAAGTGTTTACAAACCAAATATGCCTTTATTACAGAGAAAACCCTTTTACAAACTTTCCCCACCGGGGTTACATCATTTCCCTACTGGGATTACAAAGGTCCCATAAAATATCATAACATAAAATAACATTTAAACAAAGCAACAAGCAGAACTATCTCCCACTTTGGTGTCCCCACCTAACGCCTGTAGGTCCCTGAAAAGAAAACAAAACACAGTAGGAGGGGTGAGCAACCACAGATCAGTAGGGATCATGTCTCCCCAACCCATCCCATGCACCGTACGTCTACATGCGGACGTGCACAAGTGTAGTGTCGTGGCAATAGTATAAGAACAGTTATGCCCAACATTTAAGAACATGTCAACACAGACAAGTCACTGGGGCAAGTATAATCACAGCCATAGCCACACAGGCTCCATAGCCATATAGGCTCCACAAACACAGCCACACAGGTTCACAAACACAGCCACACAGGCTCACAAACACAGCCACACAGGCTCCACAAACACATAGCACACATAGTCACATTCACAGCACATCAGATATACACATGTATCCAACAATCCACACACAATCCATAATTATCATATCCACATAGATATCATATCAAATATAATTTTCATATCGACATAACTACCCCGGAAACTCTAAGGTTCCCTGTCACGCCCCGGATTTCCAACCCGAGGAAACCGGCACGTGACTCCCCTTTTACCCACATGGAGGGCAAAGGGGTTAGGATACAAACCAAGAGTTTTACATTTCAAACATCCACAACACATTCAAGAAAGAAATATTCATAAAAATAATCCAAACAGTTTATTACAACAGAATTCTTTCCAATCCCATCCCCACTGGGGTTACATCAGTTCCCATAAATGAAAACAACATAAATGGAAGAGAGTAAAATGGTTAAGGTCTTCCACCTTGGTGTATCCACCTAACGCCTGTAAGTCCCTGGAAAACAAGCAAAACACAGTAGGAGGGGTGAGCAACCACAGCTCAGTAGGGATCAAGTCTCCCCAACCCTTCCCATGCTCCTAGCGGCTACATGCATGTGCACAGGTGTAGTGACGTGTTACAACAATCTCAACAAACAATAACAAACCACCAGTAGTCATAATTATCCACCACACAAAACACAAGTGATTTAACCGCCTCTTCAGGCCAAGTTATTTAACCGCCTCTTCCAGGCCAAGTGATTTAACCGCCTCTTCAGGCCACGGTTTAACCGCCTCTTAGGCAAAGTAGTTTAACCGCCTCTTCAGGCCGAGATACCACAATCAGGCACACAACTTACACCACAATTACACAAACATAAAACCAAACACTTGGTGTGCACCCGCTCACAAGTGCACAAACCCACCATTCAGGCAACAGAACACACACCCAGCGTACATACATACACTAAATCACAAGTCCAGCCCACACAGGCATATTATCAAACACGTAATGGGCATATACATACAGCTATATTCACACAGGCATTTCATCGAACACATAGCATGAAATCCACGAATCACACCAACATGCCACTGAAGGCCAACATCCATATAGGAGATCACACCTATATGGATTACATATTTATATATAACAGTTATAACCAGGAATCTGCCCTGGAACCCTAGGACAGAGAAGGACTTAGGAAGAACAGAACCCCTACCTCAAGGAAAACGCAACAACACAACGAACGGTCTGATCCCAAGCCGAACGCCGTCCACCCACGAGTCACCGACCACCCACGCAAGACGCCCGGCAAGAACCAGGAGCTCTCCTTCCCTCTCTCTCTCTCTCTGCGACGGCCGGTGAAGCAACAAACCCTAAACCTAAAACAGAGGGACTCCTCCTCCTTAAATAGACAACACAACATCAAAACGACGTAGTTTTGATTAAGTAAATCTCGGGATCAAAACGACGTAGTTTTGATCACACAAGTTACCACCTTTCCGCACCCATATAGGCCAAAATACTCGGAATTTCAACATGGTCCTTTGGAGAAAGTTCCTTAGAATGACAAAACCAAGGGAACCATGCAAAAATATGGCTGCACGCCAATTTGCACGTGAATTCCCAATTCACGTGCACCTCCATATGGACTCCAAATGCTCTCAAACTTCACCCCTAGCCTCCTTGCATCATTTAGAAGACAATTACACTTGCACGTGAATTGGACCCATATCACGTGCACCTCACATACATGTCCATTTGGCCTGAAACTTCGTGGTAGATGGAGGACACCATTCTAAGCATCTTTCCTTTTGCACGTGAATTCATTGGAGTCCATTTACTAGGTCAAAATCTAGAAAAACTCTACTCCAGGAGGTAAACCGACTAACTCAAGGTACGGGTCCTTACATCCTCTCCCCCTTAAGACTTTTCGTCCTCGAAAAGAAATGACATAAGAGGAAAAACGAACACAAGCTACCCATTGCCACACGGCGAGCCACAACACCCTAATGGGTCATACACCACACACAAGACAACAAAGACATAACAAGATACCACCATAATCCATAACCACAATAATGCACACAACACTTCCACATGGCACAAATACACATCTCAAAGCACATCACATTAAGCACATGTCTTTAAAAGACAAAACAAATACATCAACTACTACAAGAAAACACATCACAAGAAAACACAACACTAGCCCTTGGCCAACAGCCACCTCCCACGCTTAAGATTGTTCGTCCTCGAACAAGTCTGGGTGCTGCTCACGCATCACGGACTCACGTTCCCATGTCTCCTCCTCAATACCACGGTGTTGCCACAGCACGCGAACCAAAGGAATAGCACGACCACGCAATAGCTTCTCTCGCCGATCGAGGATACGGATAGGGGCCTCAATGACGGACATGTCATCCTCGATGTCCAACGTCCCCCAATCAATCACATGAGTGGGGTCAGGGTGATACTTCCGCAACTGGGACACGTGAAATACGTTGTGCACTCGACTCAGCCGCGGTGGTAACGCTAACCGGTAGGCCACAGCCCTACACGATCCAGAATCTCAAAAGGACCAATAAACCGCGGAGAGAGCTTGGAACCCCGCCCAAACCGTCGATGACCACGACGTGGAGAGACACGAAGGAACACATGATCACCAACAGAAAACTCCAAAGGGCGCCGCCGCTGATTCGCATAAGATTTCTGCCGACTCTGAGCTGACAACAAACGCTGACGGATCAACTTGACCTTCTCAGTAGCCTCTTGAACCAAGTGTGGCCCCAAGAGAGCTGTCTCCCCCACCTCGGTCCAACACAAAGGTGACCGACACGGCCGTCCGTACAACGCCTCAAAAGGAGCCATCCCAATGGATGCCTGATAACTGTTGTTGTAGGCAAACTCCACCAAAGGAAGGTGAGTTGCCCACGAACCCCCAAAATCTAGCACACAAGCCCTCAACATGTCCTCCAAAGTCCGATTCGTCCTCTCCGCCGGCCGTCGGTCTCCGGGTGAAAGGCTGTACTCAAGTTAAGCTTGGTCCCCATAGCCTCCTGCAAACCTGCCCAAAAACGGGAAGTGAACCTCGAATCCCGGTCCGAGACAACCGATGATGGTACGCCATGCGGCCTCACAATCTCGTTCATGTATAGCCGACTCAAGGTCCCAATAGAGTCCCGCTCGCGAACAGCCAGGAAATGGGCCGACTTTGTGAGTCGATCCACAATCACCCAAATCATATCCTTCCTCCCAGGTGGTGGGTGGAAGACCGGTCACAAAATCCATCGCTATATGGTCCCACTTCCACTCCGCTATGGGCAAGGGCAGAACATGCCCGCCGGCCGCCGATGCTCGGCCTTCACCTGCCGACACGTGAGGCACCGCGAAACAAAGGCAGCCACATCGCGTTTCATTCCAGGCCACCAAAAATGTGCCCGAAGCGCGTGATACATCTTCGTACCCCCCTGGATGCACAAGCAACTCTAGGCCGGTGAAACTCCCTCGGCACCTCATCCCTGAGGGAAGAGGCTACTACCAACCGCCCCTGAAATGACAATTCATGCTCAGGACCCTCTCGTCCGGTCCCCGAGATAGCTCCCCGGCCTCAATACGGGCACGGAGAACCTCACACTCAATGTCACCCACTGTTCCTCCCGGACGCGCTGGTACAACTCAGGCACAACCACCAAAGGACTCGGGACTGTCCCACCATCACGAACAACAGGCTGCAGCCTGCAACGTCGCCAACCGCTCCATCGGCTTCCACTCCCTCACGGCCACCTCGGCTTTCCCTTTTCTCCTCAATGCATCGCCCACAACATTACCCTTGCCCGGGGGTATAGGCAAGAGTAAAATCAAAGGTCTGCAAATACTCCACCCATCTCCTTTGCCTCAAATTCAAGTCCCTCCGAGTAAAGATGTCTTAAGGCTCTTGTGATCGGAGAACACCACAAACTTTTCCCCCAAGAGGTAGTGCTGCCAACTCTTCAGGGCGAAGATGACGGCCGCTAACTCAAGGTCATGAGTAGGATAATTCTGCTCATGAGGCTTCAATGCCTTGACCCATAAGCTACCACACCGTGCTCCTGCATAAGCACACACCCCAAACCAACCCTGGACGCATCACAATACACTTCATATGGAATATCCTCCCGAGGTAACCTCAACACAGTGCGGTGGTCAAACGGGTTTTGAGAGTCTCGAACGCCCGCGACACTTGTCGATCCAATCAAACTTCACGCCCTTCCGAGTCAACGCTGTCATAGGAGCCGCCAAACGGGAGAATCCCTCGACAAAACGACGGTAGTACCCCGCCAAGCCAAGAAAACTACGGATTTCAAAAACGTTGGTTGGCCTCGCCCACGATGCCACGGCCTCAATCTTAGCTGGGTCCACCCTAACTCCCTCAGCTGACACCACATGGCCAAGAAAGTGAACCTCCTGCAGCCAAAACTCACACTTGCTAAACTTAGCAAACAATGCTGGTCCCTCAAGGTTTGCAACACTGTTGCCAAGTGCTCCACATGCTCCCTCTCGGTCTTGGAATACACCAAGATATCGTCGATAAACACCACCACGAACGAGTCTAAGTATGGGGCAAAGACTTGGTTCATCAAATGCATGAACACTGCTGGCGCATTAGTGAGCCCGAAAGGCATCACTACCCACTCATAATGCCCATACCTGCACCTAAAAGCCGTCTTAGGGATGTCCTCCTCCCTAACCCTGAGCTGGTGATACCCCGACCGTAAATCTATCTTGGAAAACCACTGGGCCCCACTCAATTGGTCAAATAGGTCGTCTATCCGAGGCAACGGGTACTTGTTCTTCACCGTCACCGAATTCGACTTCCTGTAGTCGATGCGAGACGAAGCGTGCCATCGGCCTTCTTAGCAAAGAGCACCGGAGCACCCCAAGGTGAGGTACTTGGTCTAATATACCCCTGGCCCACCAACTCCTCGATTTGCCTCTGAAGCTCCCTCAGCTCGGCTGGCCCCATACGATACGCTACTTGGGAAATCGGACCCGTCCCCGACACCAACTCAATGGTGAACTCCACACTCCTCTTAGGTGGCAAACTCCTCAACTCTTCAGGAAAAACATCCTGAAATTGATCCACAACAGCGGGCCACACCCTCTTTTCCACCTTCCCCTCCTCGGCCAAAGGTCAGGGCTGCCAACCTGTGGGTAATGGCACCCCACCGGTCCAACACTGGCCCGGCCCGACTCGCCTCACAATCCCACTCCCCCCTGCAGGGTGCAAGAGGTCCCTGCAGGGTGTCACGAAGGTCACACGCCGCCGATAACAATCTATCTTGGCCTGGAAAGCCATAAGCCAATCCATACCCAAGATCAGGTCGAACGTCCTCAAAGGCATCACATGCAAGTCAAAACTCGGCTCCACCTCGCCTATGGTTAACACACGGCCCACGACACACTCGCCGTACCTCAATCATGCCTCCCACCGGAGACTCCACAACTAGGGGCCTCGCGGCCTCCACACAAGCTAACCCCAAGCCGTCTATTACAAGCTCGGCAACAAACGAACATGATGCACCCGTATCGAAAAGAACGAAGCTAAGGTACGGGAGATCAAGAGGGTACCTCTAACCACCGATGGTCCTGCTCCACCCTCGGCCGGTGGGGGTGGTAGCTCGGCCTCCTCCTGGTATGTCGCCTCCGGCGCAAACACCCTCCCTTGGCCCGTGCCACCGGTCGGCTCACTCACCGGACGCTTCCCGCTAAGGTTGCCTCCGGCCTCGGTCTCGCTGCCGCTCCGGCTTCCCCTGGGGTCGGGTCTGACTAGATCCTGCCTGGCTGGCCTGCCACTGACGAGCTGGTCTCTCAGCTGGTGCACGGAAGCTAGCATCACTCCTCACGCTGGATGCCATGCTCCCCGCTCCCCTGTTGCCACTCCTGCAAACCCGGCGCAAGTGGCCCTCTCGTCCACGGTTGTTGCATCGCCGGTCCTTCTTGGGGCACTCCCCTTTGAAGTGACCCTGCTCTCCACAAGCAGGGCATCTACTCGGTAGACTCCCGGATGGACCACCCTGTCTTCCGCCGCCAAAGGTGAACCTCCCAGGGTTCACGGATGTCCGACCCCGACTCGAAAAGAACTGCTATCCCTCTCCTCCGTCTTGAGCCTCTTGGACCCTGCATCTCGATCAGGGCCCACTCTGCAACCGGCGCCCCCGATGGGCCTGCCTCCCATCATCCGGTTCTCTCTCGGCTATACGGGCCGTCTCCACGGCCTCGAGCATAGGTCCTCAAGCGTAGAATCGCCACCCTCTCCCTAAGGGCTGGCCTGAGACCCAAGGTGAACTTGTGGGCCTTCAGGTCCTCCCTTACCACGATCTCAGGAGCAAACCTACTCAATCTCCGGAACTCCCGCTCATACTCAGGTACCGTCTTGGATCCCTGCTTCAAGCTGCCAAATTCTTCCC
The DNA here is from genome assembly GCA_023512835.1 of Taxillus chinensis. Classification (NCBI taxonomy): domain Eukaryota; kingdom Viridiplantae; phylum Streptophyta; class Magnoliopsida; order Santalales; family Loranthaceae; genus Taxillus; species Taxillus chinensis. The sequence goes on from CM042092.1 coordinate 35,387,769, forward strand.
TCTTCTCGCCATCTCACCGATTCCGGGAAGAACTCATCATGGAAGAGTTGCAAGAACTCCTCCCAAAACATGAGTTGCACCGCACGGCTCCCCGCAACACTCGTCCACCACTCCAAAGCGTCCCCCTCCAGTTGCCGAATTGCCGCCGCACCTTATCCTCCTCCCTGGGCAGGAGAAAGGAGAACACATGCTCAATCTGCCTCAACCACCGCTCGCCTACCACAGGGTCTTCTCCCCCCCTTAAATCGCGAAGGTTGTTCCTTTCGGAACCGTGTCACCACGTCATCCTCTGCACGGGTCGGTACACCACCCAGCGAACTCTCACGCTCACGAGGCGGCTCTCCCTCCTGGTGGTGGTGGTGGTGGCACCACCTGCTTGTCTGCCATCTCACGGCGCACCTCCTCCCGAACGTCCTGCCGGAGTCCCTCCCGTAGCTCTCGTACCTCCGGCCGGATGCCTTCTTGTAGGTGTGCCGGTAACAACGCATGCCCTCCAACGGATGGTCCCGCACCCGGACCCTCATGGGCAGATGACTCATCGACTGCCCCCGGACGCACGTGTCACTCTCCTCGGTGGCATTCTTACTACATGAAGTAAGATGCACAAACGTCGAACGCGTTTGACTACTAACAAGTTGACTACCTTTACCCCATTATCAAGTCAAGCCGTACATGGCATTACACACATTTTAACCATTGCATCAATCAATATTGCACACAAGACACGTCCACATTAGTCATACCCAAGGCATTCCAAGAATATTCGAGTTGCACGTTCACACATAATCATGTTATGCACATCCTTCACACATGACAACAAATGCAACTAGTGCCCTAATGCCAATGCATGCAAATCCTACCACAAGACTGGACTACCCTAAGCACACCTTGGAGGCTCAAAGAGGACCATGTTGATCAGGCATGTCCCTCCAGGCTCCTCCAAAGGACTCAAGATAACCAAGCCCGCCCACTACCCTAGGCCAACTAGACCATGCTCTGATACCATATTGTCACGCCCCGGATTTCCAACCCGAGGAAACCGGCACGTGACTCCCCTTTTACCCACATGGAGGGCAAAGGGGTTAGGATACAAACCAAGAGTTTTACATTTCAAACATCCACAACACATTCAAGAAAGAAATATTCATAAAAATAATCCAAACAGTTTATTACAACAGAATTCTTTCCAATCCCATCCCCCCTGGGGTTACATCAGTTCCCATAAATGAAAACAACATAAATGGAAGAGAGTAAAATGGTTAAGGTCTTCCACCTTGGTGCATCCACCTAACGCCTGTAAGTCCCTGGAAAACAAGCAAAACACAGTAGGAGGGGTGAGCAACCACAGCTGAGTAGGGATCAAGTCTCCCCAACCCTTCCCATGCTCCTAGCGGCTACATGCATGTGCACAGGTGTAGTGACGTGTTACAACAATCTCAACAAACAATAACAAACCACCAGTAGTCATAATTATCCACCACACAAAACACAAGTGATTTAACCGCCTCTTCAGGCCAAGTTATTTAACCGCCTCTTCAGGCCAAGTGATTTAACCGCCTCTTCAGGCCACTGGTTTAACCGCCTCTTAGGCAAAGTAGTTTAACCGCCTCTTCAGGCCAGATACCACAGTCAGGCACACAACTTACACCACGATCACACAAACATAAAACCAAACACTTGGTGTGCACCCGCTCACAAGTGCACAAACCCAGCCATTCAGGCAACAGAACACACACCCAGCGTACATACATACACTAAATCACAAGTCCAGCCACACAGGCATATTATCAAACACGTAATGGGCATATACATACAGCTATATTCACACAGGCATTTCATCGAACACATAGCATGAAATCCACAGAATCACACCAACATGCCACTGAAGGCCAACATCCATATAGGAGATCACACCTATATGGATTACATATTTATATATAACGATTATAACCAGAAATCTGCCCTGGAACCCTAGGACAGAGAAGGACTTAGGAAGAACAGAACCCCTACCTCAAGGAAAACGCAACAACACAAGAATGGTCCGATCCCAAGCCGAACGCCGTCCACCCACGAGTCACCGACCACCCACGCAAGACGCCCGGCGAAGAACCAGGAGCTCTCCTTCCCTCTCTCTCTCTCTCTGCGACGGCTGGTGAAGCAACAAACCCTAAACCTAAAACAGAGGGACTCCTCCTCCTTAAATAGACAACACAACATCAAAACGACGTAGTTTTGATTAAGTAAATCTCAGGATCAAAACGACGTAGTTTTGATCACACAAGTTACCACCTTTCCGCACCCATATAGGCCAAAATACTCAGAATTTCAACATGGTCCTTTGGAGAAAGTTCCTTAGAATGACAAAACCAAGGGAACCATGCAAAAATATGGTTGCACGCCAATTTGCACGTGAATTCCCAATTCACGTGCACCTCCATATGGACTCCAAATGCTCTCAAACTTCACCCCTAGCCTCCTTGCATCATTTAGAAGACAATTACACTTGCACGTGAATTGGACCCATATCACGTGCACCTCACATACATGTCCATTTGGCCTGAAACTTCTGTGGTAGATGGAGGACACCATTCTAAGCATCTTTCCTTTTGCACGTGAATTCATTGGAGTCCATTTACTAGGTCAAAATCTAGAAAAACTCTACTCCGGAGGTAAAACTGACTAACTCAAGGTACGGGTCCTTACATTCCCCCACGCGGTCCTACCGCAGGACTAACTCTAACGATCTCACCAAGGATGAATAGTGCAAATGCCAATACGGCCACTAGGGTCCTCTGCCCCGGGAACGAACCCAAAATCCCCCGACACCGAACTCAACATCATATCCAACAAAGTATGCCATTGAAGGCCAACATCCATATAGGAGGTCACACCTATATGGATTTACATATATATAGATATATATATATTAACAATAACAATCTACGATTTATCTACCATAGCGCCTAATTCCGGAATGGATACCAGGAGATACAGAACCCCTACCTCAGGAAGATTCTCCTTACTCTTGCTCCCATGCTAGACGACGTCCACCCACGTGAGTCACCCCAGCAGCAACAATCAAGAACTCTCTTTTTCCCTCTGCGACAGCTGCGGCAGTTGACAACAAAAACCCTAAACCTAAAACAAAGAGAGCTCCTCTTCCTTATATAAACACCTCACTTATCAAAACGACGTAGTTTTGATAAGTGAAACCCATCATCAAAACGAGGTAGTTTTGATAAATGAAGTCTAGCATCAAAACGACGTAGTTTTGATAAATAAAACAGGTTACAACCTTCCCGCATCCACACAGGACAAAATACCCACAATTTGAACATGGCCCTTTGGTTAAAGATTACCAGCATAACAAAACGAAGAAGATGGTGCAAAAACATGGCTGCACATGACAAAGACCATTGTCACGTGCAAGCTCCAAATGCCCTAGGATTTTGCCACAAGCTTTGAAACTAAGTCTGGAAGGCTCCCATGCAAAAACATCAATGCACGTGACAAAGCCATTGTCACGTGCAATGTCACATGCAACCTCTAAAAGCTCCCTCTTGAGCTTATCTCTTGCCTCAAGCTTGCTCATCAATAAACAAGGTGTTCTAGCTAATGTGTGTGGGAATAAAACTCACAAAAACCCGACAATTGCCTCCCAAAAGGCAAAACTGTGACTAACTCCTCACATCCCAAAACACAGGTCATTACATGAACCCTGGGCCTTCTCTTGAAATCCAATTTACCTCACCTGCTCAGAGCAACATAACCGAAGCGATGGGACTTCATGTACCTCAGGAGGGCGATCAGTCACTGTCAATGAAGAAGCTCGAGGAAAGACTCAAAAAAGTTGAAGGAGCAGAAGCTTATAGGATAATTAGTCCCCAAGATTTGTGCCTGGTGCCTGGCATCATTTTGCCACCAAAATTCATGGTACCCGACTTTGACAAGTTTAATGGGTCCCAATGCCCAAAAACACACCTTACTACGTACTTTCGGAAGATGGCTGCCCATGCTAATGATGACAAGCTGCCATGCATTGTTTCCAAGAAAACTTGACTGGGGCACCACTTCGATGGTATATTCAGTTGGAGGGAAGTCATATCAAGACTTAGAGAGACCTCGAAACAGCTTTCCTCACATAATACAAAGACGTCACCGAATTGGAGCTGAACATGTTAACGTTGCTAGCCTTCGAGAAAGGAGCTACTGAAAGCTTTAAAGTCTATGCGAGAAGATGGAGGGAGGCAGCTATAGAAGTTCAACCCCCATTAACCAAAAAGGAGTTGACCACAATGTTTATCAAAACTTTGAAAGGGGTGTACTATGAAAAGCTGATAGGTAATGTATGCAACAGCTTCTCAGATCTAGTGGCTTTAGGGGAACGTATTAAAGACGATGTCAAAGAAGGGAAGCTTCATAGCAATACATCAGACACATCCAAGAAGTCTGCACAGACGGGGAAAAAGAAAGAACCAGATATCCAGTCAATCTGGTAGAGCACTCCTATGCATCAAGGCAACTTTGGGACATATCATAGTCTGTATCCCACACCTGGATCCTATGCAAGGCCACCCCCAATGACAGCCTATGCAGCGCTGACACCTCCATACTTAGCATATCAACGACAAGGGGGAGCTCCTTATCGTTTTTCACCAAATCCAACTTTAACCATGCAACCAGAACCCCAACAAGCCCCTATCAGGCTGAGCCAAACCACCAATATACCTTGGAAAGAATTCGATAAGATCCCTATAACCTATGCTGAGCTGTACCCATGACTCCTGGAAGCTAGAATGGTGACTCCAATTCCAGCAATAGAAGTGAAACAGCCACCCCCTGAATGGTACAAGTGGGAGGCCTGATGTGCTTATCACAGCAATGGAGTGGGGCACAACCTTGAAAATTGTTGTGCCCTCAAGAAAATTGTCCAACAGTTAGTCAGGGCGAAGTAGCTAGACTTTTCAAAGCCATCAAGGGAACCAAGTGTCGACTCAAACCCATTACTGAAACATCCAAGCCAGTAAACCATGGAGCCACAGAAATAAAAATAACCAGGATTATGATGTTGTGAGAAAACTCTCTGGGGGATGTGGCAATTTTCCTCTGTTTTGTGTGTTCAATCAACCTCATTTTGTTTTATTCAGTTTATTTTACCTATAATTTTTGTGTGCAACGTCTGTCACTACTTGTTTACTCTTTTAACACGGGTAATAGGTCCAAATCAGGGCATATCAAGCCAAAGAAACCTAAGCCATTTCAGTTATACCTCAAACTCCAAGCATATCAGAAGAGCATGTTAGCATAAAAGATAATGAAACTGTCCCTATGTCAAACCGGGGCACGACAAAGTTCCTTCTATCATTGAAAGTTCCTTCTTGTCCACTTTGAGAAAGACTTTGATTGTTTAAAATGAAGGAGGTCGTCTTTCACTACCTTGTGATACTACCCTTGCAAGCCCTTTTGAGCCCGACTAAAATTCTCCTTGTATATATAACCTGATCCATAGTTCACCCCACACTAGGGCCAGTTTTGAGTGTCAAGATTCCACACATGGGACGATTAGTGAGTAAAAGCAGAAAAAAAAAAGAGAATGAAAGAAAAAAAAAGAAATATTTTGAATATCACAAATTGCGACACTTTTGTGAAATCCCCTGACACTAGGGATAGTGGTAAAAAAAATCATTTACAACAATAATGTCCCACACATGAGCAAATTTTTGACAAACAAAAAAGGAGAGTCCTGTTTGAAATATGGTGTCACGCCTCCAAATTCCAAGGAACTCGGAACCAGGAACATGACTTCCCCTTGTCCACACCCGAAAGGTCAAGGGGTTGGTGACTAGGACCAATAGAGACTACACCGCGGGTGCTGTCCCAATCATGCAACCCAGTACAGTCGTACATCAAGGCTAATCCTGTACTTTCCTGTATATCATCATGCAGGCAATAAGTCAAACAGTCATACAGACATCACATCACAAACAGTATGCAAATACAACTGTCCACGTACCCATGTCCGAGATATCACATAAAACCAGACAGAATACAATACTGTATCATACATCAGAGTAGTGGGCACGTCCTCCTGGAAGAAAGTCCTCCACTAGTCTCGAGTCACACCTGATAAAGGGAAATAACAAGTAGGGGTGAGTGACAAGCTCAGTAGGTGACCCCAAAACGTCACATCATGCAAACATATAAGCCTATACTATATGCTCAGTGTACTCGTGCATCGTGTAGTGTACACAAATCATCAGGACTCAGCCTGCAAACAAACATCAGGACCTAGTCTGCCCACACAGGACAACTTGTCTACGATCCTCCACGGGATCCCAGCTCAGGGCACTCAGTGTAAGATCCGAGATTTTAAATAAAATAATAAATATTTATTATGTTATTTTATGTTTATAATTAAACTATTTTGATCATATATTTAGAAAAATATTATTTGATAGCGTATATGATAATTATATTAATATTAATTAAATATTGCATAAGATTTACTTTTCATAAATAAATTACAATTTAAGAAAATAAGTGTGTTATTAGGTTTTCTAATGAGGTGTTACGTTATTTTACCTAACTATATAATTATTTTAATCGTTTGTTTAATTATATTAAATAAATAATTTCTTAGTTGACATGTTGAATCTAAATCAAATAAGATACAACTTTAAATTTATCACATCAAAATTTATTAAGAGTTGTAAAATACAAAATGTTCATTAATACTCCATGGCCAATAGTTACGCTTAGAAAGGATAGACTAGTGCAGTTCTGGAAGTCATCTTTAAAAATTTATAACTTTGTTTATGTAACTACAAACGACTTGATATTTTTACAACATGCTCCAACGTTAGTTATATATGTTTGGTTAAAATTGTAGACTCATTGGATCATCCCATTAGGAGAAACAAATTAAACAGTGCACAAAGGTCTAGTACCACGCCCAGAATTTCTAGTCTCACTTCAAAACCCAATAACTTTTGATATACAAGTCCAATACATTTGAAATTGGTCTCGAAATGTAGATAATTAAGTTAAAAATCCATCCCAATTGGCCTTATTTAATTTAATGAAGAATCTAGAAAGTTATAGTCAAAATAGTAGGCTATGCACCCATGTGACTTTTGTGACCAAAAGAACCTTCAAAGTCAAACAAATCCAAAAAATTCAAAAATGGGGGAAACAAGGGGGCCACCTGGTAGATAATAATGGAATAAGAATCAAATGATTTGAAAAGGAGAAAATTATGGAAGAAAATAAGGTATTAAGGACAAAAGTTTCACCTACCACCACCCTTGCCCTATATAAGGAGTGTTTTGCCTCCCCTCTTATTGCACAAGTCCCTCAAGCCATACCACGAAATTCCTTCTACAAACACTCCCTTAAGTGCTCTTAACACCCCAAATACTCTACTTAAAATCCTCTTTTGTTTTTGGTACTTACTAAGCGTCGAAGTTCTACGAAAGGTAATACTCAAGATTTTGAAATTTTGAAGTTACTTCTTATTTATTATGTAGATTTATATGATTGGTTTTACCACCTCATATATACTATATTCATGGTTGGTTTTACCACCTTATATATATTACTTACATGGTTGGTTTTACCACCTCACATATGTTATTTATATGGTTGGTTATATCACCTCGTATATACACGCATGGTTGACATTGCCACCTTATTTTAAAATATGTTATTCCATCATAGCATTTTCATTATATAATTAAAGTAAAAGGATGAGAATATTGACTTAATGTTTCTTTTATTTTTACGGTTCTACATAGCGGAGGATCGTAAGGAACAACTTCCATAATGAATTCCCCCGACAATCGCCCTTCTTCTTTCGCAACCCCAATTGTTAATGCTTTAACCTCACAGCTATCCCTATCCTTATCTCCTCTAGATATTCCCTTTAGACCCATGTCTAATATCCCCTCATGGTTAAGGTGGAAGACACGTAGGAAAAATAAGCTTATCGAACGTCTTTTTCGTTCACCCAATACAAAAAGTAAATCTTATTCAAAAACTCTCAAAGCATATAACATAGTTATTGCACAACTCGAGGCTTACGATGTATGGGATCGAAATAGGAGATGGAACAATAGAAGTGGGAACCCAAATTAATATTCAACCCCACAAGCACGATATGCCTATTTAAAGATATAAGTTAAAGTATGATATATATATATATATATATATATAAGGAGATAATGTGTGATATTGAACTTTTCAAGCATTAATGCTAATTTAGTGTTTTGATATTTTTAAGGTTTAGAATGCGGAGAACGACAAGCGGATTGTAAGGGTTTTTCTCATCCCTTTTTTCCTTTTTCATTATAGTCTGTATTTTATTATTATTGTAAGGGTTTTTCTTTTCTTTATTCTCCCTTTTCTCTTCCTCTTTATCTTGTTTTATTTGGAATTATTATTGTAAGAGTTTTATGTTTCTTATTCTTCTATTTCCATTCTATTGTTGAGAACATTAGTCTCTTTTTAATCTCTCTTGATAATCTATGCTATTGATTGGGGTAGATAACCATTTTGATATTCGTGCTTATCCTTGTTAACCTTGAATGTTTTATTAGAATTCTATGATATGCCTCATGTTATGTATGTTAAAATTGTTATAACCTCTTATGTTTGGACAAAGTAAGTTTATGATGAGTGGTTCCAGAAAGACCTCCAATGCATTGGGTAAAGAACATCACTGGAGAGTGTCAATCCAGCTGATAATATGTTATGTTATGGTATCTAGGTAGTTAACCTAGATCATGATGTTATGATACGATGTTCAAACATAATCTTCCATATTATGATTCCCTTTTGAAATGTTGTTCACGTATGATGTACAAACATTATGAAATTTTTATGGTATTTTTTATGTCCGATATTTTTATGATTTTCCTTGCCCACTTATGTTTACTCTTACTGGGCTATTTGAGCTCACCCTTTCTATAATTTCTTTTCCAACCCCAGGTAATTAAAGGAATGAAGAAAACTAAGATAAGGAGTCGAGAAGTGCTTGGAAATAAAGTTGTGTGGAATTTTAAAGATTTATAAGTTTGATTGCTCGCGTGCTTGTTATGTAATAATGGGTTAAGGACACTTAGTCTCTAAACCCCTAAACCTTAAAGATCTTGGATTGGAATTTAAAATAATGAATGGTTTGTTTGATAAAATAAGTAATAGTTTGAGATTGATATAAAATTTGTATATTTAATTTCCGCTAACACACCCGGTTTGGAGGTCCCAAAATTTGGGGGCGTTACAGTTGGTATTAGAGCGATCGTTTAGTATAGGTTAGAGACTGAGTCTTAGAAATATGAAGTGTGATACATAAGTTAAAGGTCTTAGAATGATAATTTCATATAAAGCATTGGAATAAAGTATAACACGCTACAAGAAATCAAAATCAATAAAACTTTAAGTAAATGCATGAGATTATTATTAGGAAATTATATTTCGTTTATTGATGGACTAACAGGTACTTTGCCTATATATCTCGAAAGAAGCAGACATGGAGAAATCTAGTAAATGACATGGTGAAAGGTATGTTATCAAGTCTTCAACGTGATTTTAGGACAACACACTTGTGAAAGGTACGTCACTCGGCACGCTACAAAATAAAATAATAGTAGTGTATATCGCACACAAACACATTATTTTATTTCATAAGGAAATATTACATAAAGAAAATTACACCAACATTGCGATAATATAAAACAGATAGATTGTCATAAGAAATGGTATGAAAATTGGACTAAACACTTCGTCTATGAAAAATAAGAACGTTACAAAAATAACAAGAACGGTAAACAAGATCTTGACAAGTGGAAACATTTTGTAGAGAAGGGAAGGAGTGGTTGTTCGTCGGATTCGAAGCTCGTCGTAGGAGAAGCAAGCTCGCCGGAGAAGCGATAACAATCGGCAACCAGTTCGTTAGAGTGTTAGCGGGTGAGAAGATCAAGTCGTCAAGGTTGGGAAGCACCTCACCATTAGGGTCTTCGATGCCAACGAGAAGGATTCGAAGTCGATCCTGATTCCTTGACCAAGGAAGGAGATACTCATAGTAGTAGTTTTCTTGAAACAAAAAGTCCCGGCATTGGGTCTCCATATCATAACTAAGATAATCTGATTTTTGGGATTTTTCTGAGATGTCTAACCCCACTTTCCAAAAATTCACCTCTACGAAAAACTGGATTTTTCTGAGATTTTACACTAAATCCAATTTTCACATTTTGAAGGAGTGGGAATTTAATTTTCTAGTATTTTTCTTTGAATCCGAAAGGGTGGTATTTCGCTATTTACATTGTAACTTAAGTATAATACTTGACTTAGTGGTTACAATGTAAATGGTCTAGTCTAGTGTAGTGTAGTTGCACTACTGCAGAACACTGCTGCGGATTGAAGCTACGGATTGATGTTGCGGAAATACTACTACGGATTGATGTTGTGGACCACTGTTGCTGCCATATCTGGACTACTGATCCAGACTAACTGATCCGGATTACTGGTCCGGACTAACTGATCCGGACTACTGATCTAGACTACTGATCCGAACTAACTCATCTGGACTACTGATCCGGACTAACTGATACGGACTAACTGATCCGGACTACGCTGCTGCTGACTACGAAGCTGCTGACTATGCCCAGGGTATTGTTCATCATCATTTTGGCCTGTTCTTCATTTATAATCAACCTAGTGACCCCCAGACGCTCACAAACACACGTTTTACTCAACAAACTACAATATCTACCTCAAAACGTGTCCTAAATGCCTCTAAATCGCACGATAACAACAGAAAGGCACACAAATCATATATCCATCTAGATCTAAATCTAGATTTCCATGGTTGACTTCTCAACCCTCATGAAATACATAGTTATATAACCACAGATCACAGTAACACATATCCAAAGACAAGATCGAGATAAGAAGGTCAAGGACACCTACTTGGAAAGAATATGTGCGATCCACGTGTAGGTCCCAAAGTGAGTCCAGAGGGGGGGTGAATAGACTTTCTTCATGTGTGGAAGTTAGACTGTTTGCTGGTATGTATTACTTCTAAGGATAACTATGCTGGAAGTATTTATGGAGAAGATGACAGTAGTAATTTGAGTGATAATGTGAGTTATGAACTATCAGACAAGTCTGAGATATAGTAAATGCTCCTTATTCACAGATCGCAGTTGTGTAAGGAATGGTCCGTGATAGTTTTGATTGTGGAAATCAACACTGAGGTTAGACTAGATAATCGTGCTGAATCTTGGATGAACAAGAGTATATGATGGATCACAAAGTTTGATCTTGATCTTGGTTCAACGCGGCACATAACACTTAGAAGTTCTTTCTCTCAGAGTCTCTCTCTCTAGCATTAGAGTTCTTGCTTGAATTCTACAAAAGATTATTTTTTTAATATAGCGTTAGAGGTTGACTCCTGATTTTTTCGTTAAGTATATGAGAAAGGTATATTTTAAGTTTAAATTTTTGTGCGCCTTGTTGTCCATCCCGACAAACAAACTTCCCACCACTGGATATGCAGGATGTCAAGGGATGGGTTGACCTGCTCTGATTTGTAGATCTGTTGCCCATGCTGCGCAGTTGCACGCCCATACTTACGCAGTCAATCTTGGACGTTCATCCATGGAGGGTAGTTGGCAGCAATTAATGCGACATTAACTTCGCTCTAACTGCTCGAGACGGCACAGGCTTACTGTACAAACCTTAGCTGAAGATATCGCTAAGTGAATATGCTTAGGGTTGTACGCATGCCTTGATTGTGGGTGCCTCGTAGATTTGGTGACTCGAAGGTTTTAGTTAGAGCTTGTCGAAGTTGCGGAAGTTTGCTTTAGGCTTTACAGTGTTGATATCTGCAAGTCTATGAGGTTGAGTTAGATAAGGTCTTTTGTGTCACTCTATTAACTATAAGTCTATGACTCTGCGAGTCTACGACTATACGAGTTTGCGACTATCCTAATGGCTCTTAGAGTGACTTCTTCGTAGTGCGCCTAATCTACCCGTTGTTACAACTGTGAGTCTACGACCCTAACTCTGCGGGTCTACGACATTCGGGTTTCTCAGTTTATTTTACTTGACTAAGAGGCTTTTCGACTCTGCGAGTCTTCGACCTTTAAAATCTTCGACACTATGAGTCTTAGACTTTACATTTCTTCCTTAGCCTTTCGCAGTTGCTCGTGTACTGAGTTTCTGTATTCTACGAGTCTTCGACTCTACGGCTACGACCCTTTAGCTATAACTCTCTGCCTTCATGATCTTCGAGTCTGTGATGTGTATGACAAGTTCTTTAACTTACCTATATCCCTTGAGTCTACGACTCTACGACTCTCGAGTTACAGTTTCATTTTAGTTGGTCAGTCTTTTTGGCTTCGCCTCGATCTTCGACCTACGAGTTTGTGAGTCTTGTTTTCTTAACAGTGTTTTAAGGCTTCGACTCTACGACCCTTGAGTCTACGAGTCTAGCGGTACTTTAAGTTCTGTTAAGTGACATGAGTGCTCTAGGGACTCTATAGTTCTACGGGCTTCGAGTCTTCGAGTTATTTAAGTTTGGTTACTATTCTTTAAAATTCTTCGACTCTACGAGTCTCTGAATTTAATCCTCGCTTACAGTAACGCTCTCTTTTCCGTACTATGACTCTACGACCTTCGACCCTGGATCTACGAGTCACAATGTGTTCTGTCACAAATATGCTTCGAGTCTCCAGACCCTATGAGTCTACGAGCCTCTCACCCAGATGTCCTGTGACAAATTTACTTGTACTAACTTTGACTCTTCGACCCTATGACCCTTCGAATCTACGAGTCTCAAGACTTAGACTATATCTTGGCAGCTTCATCAAATTCTATATATCCAACAATCTCCCCCTATTTAATGTAAGCTGACAATCAGTGAAAATCATGAAGTCTAAGACTACAATTCTTCTTTTGGGCATTTTTAAGTTAACAGAATATATCTTTGCATATGAAAACTTTGGAGGAGAACCAAATTACGAAAAATTTCACACTCCTCTCCCCTATAGGCATGAATGTCTTTGTTAGCTGCCTTCTGTCAAAGAGAACTTATAACTTACGCTTCCCCTACGACCTTGCTCCCCCTGAGAGATACTCCCCCTTTCTGGGGTGAGGAACAAGCACCAAAACACATGGGAGCAACACAAGACAGTATAGGACAGTAGGCAGCAGATTAAAGATATAAACAAAAAGTAACTGAGAGAGAATAAGTACACAGAAATGGGAAAGAAGGATAGTGTACGGTTTAAAGTCATAATATTTTACACTTTGCGAAAATAGAAAAACAATAGCTTGCTCGCGTAAGAGTTGAGCAGTAGTCAGATGTAAAGAGGCAGCTCAACTGCTCACACGATCGAATTCGGGCACAAGGGTAGGGAAACCAGTGGTGGTCAGGATGCGAATATAGTGGCATACATAGAAACCACAGCTATGAGCATTATCCTAAGCAGGAACGCCTTTCTTGACTCGAGTAATCTCCATCGGTTTTGAAAGAGGATAGCCACCACACCCATGCAGATATCCCTGCATGACACGCGTGAGGGTGCGATTAAATTCACGGAGTTGTTCCCGCCTATGGAGTAGTAAAGTAGTGGGCTTGGAGTCAAAGATGACAATCCTCTGGTTTTTGAAGTCGATGTCGAGAAGAAACCAATGTGGGGATGTCGATATGTGGGGGATGAGCACATGGTCGACTTCATTCCATAGACGGAAGGAGTTCTCATATCTGTGACCCTGAATAATCTCGATCATTGAGGCATCATCAATGAGATGAGTGATAACGTGCATTTTATGCCGTTATTCTAGTATTTATTTAGGATGTTTAAGAGCATGATTAGAGCCTTATCGCTTCATATATCATATATATTTGCTCTAACCCCTAGGAAGATGCTATTTGCAAATACATGCGTTTTTAAGCTGTTTTGGCAGATTTTGGAGCTCAATTTTGATATAGTAGATGGCCTCAAACAATTGGCATGCAAGAACAAACGTTGCTTAGAATGATGTCCTCTACCTACCACAGAAATTTCAGAGCATTTGGAGCTGCACGTGAATTCACCCATTTCACGTGCAAGCATATTTTTGCTTCTCAGGCCTCTACAGGATGCAAGGAAGCTTGGGGAGAAGTTTGAGCTGATTTGGAGCTGTACGTGAATTCACCATATCACGTGCAAACTGACGTGCAGAGATATTTTTGGACCGATCCTATCGATTTTCCATGCTGATCATTTGTTCCTGAAAGCCCATGTCCAAATTGTGGATGGAAGATAGAGATTTTAAAGTATGGAGTGTCATTTATCAAAACTACGTCGTTTTGATAGATGGCTAGGGTACACACCTCAAGGCCCATCCAACCTCTATAAATAGAGGCTCCACGCCCCATGCTATAATACCTAGACCCCCCTACATGTTTTTAGAGGGAGAGGGAGGCTTCACGACTTGGAGGCTACTCCTTGACCTAGGAGAGCAGCCATCACAGTCACCCGTCACGGATTTTGGAGCCTGGATTTGAAGCCTTATTGCGCGCGTGGATTAGAAGAAGATGTTTAGCTTTACTGCTATGGTTTTGCTTGTAATCATGCGTGAGTAGTTCTTATAATCTAGGGGAGCAATGTAGCCCCCTTGTTGCTTTGCTGTGTTTATGAATATTGGGTTTGGATGATTGAGTTTTGCATGTTTTATGAATCTGTTCTTAATTTCTATCTTTGGATGTACACCTTGGTATTCTTAGCCCTAGTCTAGGGCGGATTGAGATTCATAACTTATTTGTAATTGGTGTGATCATTATCCTTTTGCAAGTATGATTTATTGGCTTTGCATGTTTGTGTGTTTAGATGACCATTCTGGCATACAACTCTTAAAAGGACCTCAATGACCATTTGTTGTCCTTGGCTTATGTTTAGCATGTTTTCAATCAGACAACCCTAATACCATGAACCAGTAGAGATAACATAGGGAGGTGAAATTGTGACCCTAGATGCCTTAATCCTTGATTCTAAATCCAACGTTTTTAGTTATTTCAATTGCAATTCTGTTTTTAGTAAAGTAATTTTAAAACACAATTTTGTTTGCCGAGACATTGTTTTAAGCAAGATTAATTTGGTGATTTGAGTTAAAGCTAAATAACTTGGTAATCTCTGTGGGATCGACCCCTTTCTTGTCGCTATTCTATTTAGCATTAGTTAAGGGAATTAATATTTTGAGAAGGGATTTAAACGACAGTAGTTTAACCCTCACTTGGGTTTTGCTCACGAAATACCCGTTTGTCAATGAGCCTGCATAATAGGAAGATAGAGCTCCACACAGGTATCTTGGTGAATATTGAGAGGAAGCTTCGCCAGATAGGACTTTTGGGAAAAGATGAACTGTGCCATCTCAACATTATCCATTTCTTCACCGTCGTGTAGTAAACGACATAGTTCAGGCCTAGTAAAGAATGCTTCGTAGCCACAAGTCCGCGTGGTGGTGTCCCCAGCAACATAGCTATTGAAAGCGGCAAGTTCAGCTGGGCTGGCTCTGGTAGTGACAGTGCACGGTGGTAGCATCATTTTAGTGGTGGAGGTAGCGGCTAGCTTAGTAGGTGAAGCTGGCATGGAGGCCTCAGCCGAAGTTGGATGGGTCGTTGAGGGACCAGGCTGAGTGGAGGATGAGGTTTGGCCTAGCATAGTAGGGTGCTTCTTCATGCGTGTCCCAATGGGCGCATCATCATCATCATCAGAGTCTATAAGTACAGTGGCTCTGTGCGCATGCTTTTGCCCACGGGCATAGGTAGCTTCCTGTCGCGGATGTGGAGGAGGAGCATGAGTTTCAGTAGGACTGGGAGCCAGATCGTCAATGGGAACTGGCTCAGGTTGGCCCTCAGATGTCTTTTGAGGTGGCTTCATGGTGAGAGTGATCTCTCCACGATCTAACCGCCTGCATGCTTCAAAAATAGGACCTATCGTTTTAAGAAATCCCTCATGTTGATTCTTGTATGCCTCCTTTATGTCTTCACTGTGGTCCTCAAGGTGTTTAAATCGATCAGTGCTTATTCTGATGAGGGATTCCAGCTCACTCTTGACCTTTTCTAATTCAAAGTCAGAGAGTTCAACCTCAGTCCAGAGCTTCTCCATTCCCTCCTCCACTACAGAGAACCGCCCCTCGACTACTTGAATGGTAGGTGTGAAATTGAACAATCCAGAAGTGGTCAGTTTTTCCAATACTTTGTCAGCAATGTGATCCACTTCCTCAGCAGTTAGAGAGCGTGAGTGAGACGTAGAAGCCAATGGAATGGCTGAAGGGATGTGGAAGGTTAAGTCCTCACTCCTCTGAGTGACCACTTGATGAGTCTCCAGTTCAAGTGGGGTGGCCATCTCAGGTACCTCTACATGCTCAGGAGTATGTGGTACTTCCTTTGCATCTGAGTCACTTTCTGCTTCAACAAGAGGTGCTTCCTCTTCTTCCTCAACATTCACAGCTATCTCTGCATCATGGGGAGTTGATGTGCTAGGTGCTTCGCTCAAGATAGGAGATGGGGCAACCATCGAAACTGCTTCCAGAGGGTCTCTCCTCACAAGACCTTGTTCCACCAACTAGCGAATCAGTTGGTCTTTGTCCACTATCTGCTTTCCGAAGGCTATCCAAGCCTTCCTCAATTCAGCGGGGGTCATATGAGCTTTGGCATACTCAACGTAAAAGTCTTCTAGCTCAGACTCCCCGAGAGAGCTTAATAATACAGGTGTTGTACCCCTAACCTTTGGGGTTTCCAGAACCGACGACTGTCCTCCAGTTGCAGGCTCTCTTATCTCTGCAGTGTCACTGGGCATATCAGCCGGTTGAGCTTCCTCAGGTGTAGGATCAGTGGGGAGACTGGTCCTTACAATATTCTCCACCACTTCAGTTATATGAGCCATTGCGTTAGACGCAGAGGAAGCTCGAGAAGTCTGGGGAACAGGTGCCGATTGATGTGGTTTAGGAGCTGGGGCTCTAACAGAACTGGCAGTGTCCTCAGCGAGACTTCTCGTACTCGACCCAGGCCTTTTCATAGGATTAATCTCTAGCCTCCCATCCTCGTATATGCTCTTGAAGATAAACTTGGTCGGTAATGGTACCACGGGTCAGTGACTGAACACGTTAGGGTAAAGGAACCTTAGGACTTTAGTAAGAAGTAATCCAAAGTGCCCCTTCTTGCTCTTGATCATATTGTGTAGCTGAGTTCCCAGTCTATTCTTCTTCCTTGCAGTACACTACACATGATCTTCATCTACTCATGGCTTGCAGAGTCATGAGCAGTCTTCTTACACATTAGGCACTGTCCGGTGACTATGAGAGTCACCAGTGCTTGACCGGAGAACCCAATTTTCAGGGCTCCCCGTCCTTGCTTTCCAGGGTTAGAATACGCCAGAAAAGACTTACACTATTCTTTGGAGAGACTGGGTAAAGGTTCAAAGTTACCTTTAGGGAGTGGAAGTACATTGCAAAGCATTTCGGCTCAAACCCGAATCTCCACTCCTTGTACTATTCCCACCACGTCGTCTCCAGAGATCGCCAAAGTCTGGTAAAATTCTGAGACGTCTTCTACTAGCACATCTTGCATCCCCGAACATATGGATGCAATCCCAGATTGATCGAGGCGATTTCTGAACTTGCCCAGCCAGCTGACCTTCACGTCACTTATGGCTTCCCAGTCGACAATGAAGCACAGGATGATTTTGCCTAGTCCTTCTGCCATCGATGAGCTGGGTCCTGCCATAGAGGTTGAAGAGAGACAAAGAGACACTCGTAGAGAGAGATTGTAAAGTTCAAAGGTGGTTAGAGGAGATATATATATATATATATATATAGAGAGAGAGAGAGAGAATGAGGATCGAAGAGATGGATGGAGCGATTAGGGTTAGGGTTCGAGTGTGAAAACGAAGAACGTACCCTTGGGCTCTGTCTCTCAGTAACTCATATATGAGGTGGGAAGTGTACCGTAGAAGTCAAATAATCTGTCAGTTCGTCTTCAGGGTCCGCGTCCTTTTTGCTGACCCGTCTCTTTATCTTCCAGATCCACCCGTTGGAGTACGCAAGCATTGAGTGCACGTCAGCCCTTGTGTCGGTGTATTTTGAATTTTAAGTGCACAGTAGCGTGCTGACATGTCTTCAATGCTTGAGCAACAAAGGAGCCAAATCCGTTAAGCTTCGACCCTCAAGACTGTGACCCTACGAAGTTGCATAGAGAGTCTCCGAGCTTCGAGGCTACGAAGAAGCAGTCTTCGAGGCAGTAGTTCTTCGATGCTTTGTGCTTCATGATCGACTACAGATTCAGCGACTGTGGCGGATTCCTCTGGACTTTTTCAACACTTAACGACACAAATGTGATGCGTATGATATCTTATATAAAAAATAAAAAGCAAAAAAAAAACAAATCATTTTGCAAACAAAAAAAACCACAAAACAAACCAGGCAAAAAGATATAAAACAAAAAAACAAAAAAAACAAAAAAATAAAAAAACAAAACTTCTAGGATTCTCTTTGGCAATTTAGGGTAAATCAATTTTAACCATAACTTTAACAAATAACTTAGCTAAATAAAAATAATAGACTTTCTAGAAAACTCCACCCAATAAATAGAAAACCTCCTCCTCCAATAGATACCGAAAGGGCGCTGTAGAGGTGCTAATCCTTCCCTACGCGTAACCAACTCCCGAACCCTTTTCTGATATTGCAGACCACACCTTAAACTACTCAAAGTAGAGGGTATCCAACTATACCCCAAAAATAGTTGGTGGCGACTCTAAATTTCTCACCATTGGTTTAGTTTAAGCCCACCCCCAAACGGGCCCGGACGAAAACCGGTGATGACAGCTAGCGACTCTACTAGGGATTTGTACAAACTTTAGAGAGTTAGATCTAGCATTAGGAAAAGGAGGATATTTTATTTTTGTATATATATTGTGATTTATTTATACACTTTAATTGCCATAATAACTGTCATTTTATTTCCTCAACTATAATTATGGTTTATTACTTTGATTGCTATAATAGTTGTTATTTTCTACAAACATACCATGATAGTTGTGATTTACTGCTTTCCCTACCTGTTGCATCCATGCATAACCTTATACCTGGGTTTATCATAATCTAGGTTAGCGAGGTTTAGTACGGTCCCCAATGTGTTGATCATTATCCGCAATGGGGCTTCGGACTCCTCACTCAAGCTTGAGGTTAGGCTCGTCCTTTTAAGACCCCCCTCCTGTAAATCCCATGGTGTACGGAGCCGTCTATAAAGGAAGTTTGGGAACCAACGAATAACATAGGTCTAGCAATAGAAGCCCATCAGGGGCATTGACCCACATGTTGTTTCCTCATCCCATGCCATGTTAACCTTTGTTTTGGAGGGTATTCCTTAAGTCATCCACTGCACATATTATTATTGGTTTATTCTTTTATCCTATTTACCTTGATATGTGTTTAACTGCCATCCTAACCTATCATCATGCATAACACGACATTCATATAGGCATGGCAAATTTCAGTCATGTCCTAAAAAGCCTTCAGGATAAAGAGGCTGTCGTAGTTGTGGCCCAAGCATTTGGGGACATCCAACTTCCGCCTTGGAGATTTTCCACCAAGAGAAGCCCACAAGGCCGAACATGTTATCATAGAAGATCAGTTGGACTACACTAAGGAGGTACAGACGATATGGAGCCAATGGTCAGACGAAAAGAAAGCATCTATATACAGTAGTTTGGGGATTTGCCCCATGTGACCGAGCTACTAGCCAACAAGGATATGATTGGGGCACCAATATATTTTTGGGAGCCTCGACAATGGTGTTTTGACTTCAATGGCGTAGATCTTGTTCCCACCATAGAAGAATACAAAAGATAATTGGATATCCCAGTAGAAGAAAACAAAAGGAAGATTTATTTACCGGAGCCCAGAAGATCATGTTGAAGGGCCTTTGTTAAGATAATGGGAAAGCTAGTATGGGACTCACCAATGGCCACAATGTATGGTTGGCGAGAATATCTCCCATGGGAAACAATCAAAGAAATGATACAGACCGCAATAGAAGTAGGGGCACACAAATTGCTTATGCTAGCTATATATGGGCTAGTCATTTTCCCGAGGAGACCGGCCCATATCAATGGAGCAATTGTGGATTTAGTCGAGCAGGTGCTCAAAGGATGTGACCCTACTCCTTCTATATTGGCTGAAACCATTTGATCTCTTACTTATCTAAGGAATAAAGGTTCGGGGTAGTTCATGGGGTGCCTGCCTCTCCTATGCACCTCGATGCAAGGTCATTTCCCTTGTAATGTTTCTTATTTTCTTGTTGTTTATCACTTGCCAGCCATGACACTATTGGATATTTTGCTCGTAAATGGAGTTTACCTCAAGACTTTGAAAGCTGGAAGAAGAAGTTAGACAACCTCACAGAAGCTGACATTCCCTGGACTGCTCCTTGGATGCCGGTGGTCTCCAGGACTTATAGCTACGGGCACTACAATTGGGTCTCACTCTTAGGTCCTTAGGGAGGAACTGTATATGTACCACTGCAGGGTGGAAGACAAGTTAGGCATCATCAAAGTATCCCTGTGCTATTCGGCGTGGATGATTGTGACCTCACTTATAGCAGAACCATACTCGTAGAAAAAGGCAAAAAGATGTATCAGGTATGGTCCTTCCCATACAAGATCCAACCCAATAGTCCAAAACCTAGCGTTTATCCAGTGTACATATCTTGGAGGGCACAACATATGCCACAGTTAACTACAGACATGAGAGCTGTCCTCTAGGAGAGTCAAAATCTCGGGGCAGCTGATCGAAAGGTTGGAATCATCTTCAGAAGGAGCTCTCCAGCGATTGCAGTTGAGGGAAAAACAGGTTAAGACTATATTCAAGCAGGTGAGTGACCACCCTAGATGAAAAGGCATCGTGCTGCTTAGGAGATGACTGGAAGTTTGCTTTAAGATCATGTAGTCATAGTTCTCATCTGCATAGCATTTCTGTATTGTACTGTGTGTTTGTTTGAAAATGTTTGGAATAAAGTCATTTGTTTCTCTAACCCTTTGCATGGTCATTCATGGATACATGCATATCAAAATTGAAAATCAAGTAAAAATTACCTTACACCTAGGTCGGTAGCCACCTTTCTCCAGGATTGCGTACTCTTACAACCTCAAATCCCGACGCAATCAAATACTACAGCCGCAGCCAATGGCAGAAGAAGTCGAGAACAAACTCACGAGATTGGAACAATCACAACAAGCCCTACAGGGGCAAATGTCTGCAATAATGGAAATGCTTACCAAGCTGACCGGAGAAAGAACATCAGCAAGAGGAACCTAAAATCACCAACGAGAATAGGGGCAGGAGGTAGTTCTGCCACCTAATCTGGGTCCAAGTTAGGCACCCACATATTAGGCTGCCATGACACAACCCCCTACTCCAAATCAAACTCATTTCACTATGACCGCAGCGGGAAATGTAATAGAAGTGGTGGGTTCCCCAGCTCTTGAGGAGAATGTTGACTCTCCCACTTTAAGGCGACTGGAGGAAAGACTGAAAGCTGTAGAAGGTATCGACAGCTATGGCATGATTAGCCCACAAGACTTATGCTTAGTCCCTGGACTAGGAATTCAAGATGCCAGAATTCGAGAAGTTCAATGGGACCCGTTGCCCGAGGACACACCTTGCTATGTATTGTCAAAAGATGGCAGCCTACGCAGGCAATGACAAACTCCTTATGCATTGTTTCTAGAAAAGCCTAACTGAGGCATCCCTCCGTTGGTACTTTCAGTTTGATGGTAACCGCATGAAGACATGGAAAGAATTAACTACCTCCTTTTTAGCACAATACAAACATGTCACCGAGCTGGCGCTGGATCGGCTAACCCTGCAGTCCTTAGAAAAGGGGTCTGACGAAAGCTTTAAGGATTATGCACGAAGATGGAGAGAGACGGCTGTGGAGGTCCAACCTCCCCTGACAAAAAGGGAACTCACTACTCTTTTCATCAACATGCTAAAAGGCGTCTACTATGAGAAATTGATCGGGAACGTCTCTAGTAGATTTGCAGACTTGGTCGCCTCTGGTGAACGTGTTGAAAGTGGAATTAAAGGAGGAAAGCTAAAGGGTGTTGGTCCCTGGGAGCCTAGAGGGGGGTGAATAGGCTCTAATTGAAAACTCTTCTCTTGTTTCTGGCGCAATACTTATCTGGGTAAACGGTAATATTAGTACGGAAGATAACAGATAGTGGAAGTATTTTGTTTTATTATAAACTGATAAATACAACAAAATAAAGCAGATTAAAGCTTGTGAAGCTTTTCGATCTACTTGGAAACTCTCTTACACTGTTTATAATGACTCATACTCTAGTCAATGTGATCTTTAAAAGCTCTTGTACATGTACGCGCATATATGAAAATATACAAGTGTTAATATATATAGCCATCTGTTAGAAACATTCTTGGAACTTGTTATTCCGAGCGATGTAAAGCATTGATTGTTCCTCGAAAATCTCTCTGCCTCAATTGCTGCGGATGTAGTTGCTTACTCCGTGTCAATTTGATATCGAAATCCTTATTCTGTGTCAGCGCTTCCTTACTCCGTATGAACGAGATGTCCGGAGAGCTTACTCCGTATCAGCGCTTCCTTACTCCACACAAGTTCCTTACTCTGCATGAGTTAAAAAGTCCGGATGGCTTACTCCGTATCAGCACATCCTTACTTCGCTTGAGTAATAGGTTCAGATTCCTTACTCCGCATCTATTTTCCTTACTCTATGCGAATAAAGGACTTGGGTCCTTATTCCGAACAAGTCGTTCCTTACTCCGCATGTATGAAAGACTCGGATTCCTTACTCCGTGTCTTTTTGTCCTTAGTCCACTTGAGTAGAAGACTTAGCTTTTTATTCCACGATAACTTTCTCTTACTTTGTGCGAGATGTAGACTGGGATTCTTATTCCGCATCTATTTAACTTAGTCCATTTAAAGTCTAAGACGCAAATTCCGTAGTCCATAACTTTGAGTATTTAATCCGCACGAGTGATCCTTATTCGGTATAGAGACTTGGTTATTTACCAAGTGCTTGATGACACTCACGATGATCCGGATCAGGATTATGTATCCTGTCCTTAGCTTTTCTCTCACGAGTGAAGGTTCGAATTAAGATCATATCTTTTGCAACAACTTAAGAATAAACATGCAAGGTCTCAAAGCAAATTACATAGGGTTTTATCCGTATCATCCAAATTTTGGGCTTGATCCAACAATCTCCCTCAATATGGATATGCCAAAACCCTTTGTAATCTGATCTGGTAAGTGAAGCAAAAAGATAACATACATAAATAAAGATAACTTCCACATTTCATTAAGTCAGCAACAAGAGTACAATTCAGCATTGATACAAGAATTTTACATTAAGGTACATAAGGCCTCCTATACTTGAAGATCATTGTTGTTGCTTTCTCTCGAAGCTCCATTGTCTGCTCCATCGTATAGTCGTGCATGTTGTTCCAGTCTTCATCCACCCTTATAAAAGACCTGATGACGAAACAGATGAAAGCTCCACAGCTATCTCCATTGGGCTGTTGAGGCATTTGCTTCTTGCTCCGGATCGCCGCCTTCAATTTTTCAGTAGGAGCTAAAGGAATTTAACCCATTTCTTCATAAAGCCCAGATTGCTTTATAACTTCTGTCAGTCGAAGACGTATTGGTTCCAATTGATTCTTTCTAACTTTGTTATCCACAACTTGATGAGAATCAATTAAGAGCATCTGTTTGGACAGAATCAGAAAGATAATCAGCATGAAGTGCGGCGTCATGACCTGGTACGGAATAAGTACTGAGGAAAGATTTCTCCATGGTTTATTGTCCTCAGCAGTTCCGTCAATGAAGGTACGGATGTGGGCTATGTCTGGAAGATAGCCCTCAGACCAACACGGCAAGACATCAAACAAGTGTCTGTCCTTGTATAGAGACGAAAATTGCCTCATCTCCATCTTTACCACCCGAGAGAAGTTGTCTATGTCATTTGTGGTAAATAGTCCCTTCTAAGAATGTAGAGTCTAAATATCTTCAGGGGAGAAGGGATAAATATCTGGCAGACACCTTCGGTCGGCAGTAGAAGTGGTGTCATAGTTGTTCATTTCGTTGAAAACACTTCCATCCGCATCATATGGATCATGTTCCATGTATGATGAGAGGAAGGTGACAACCATGGATAGAGACGTCGAAGGAGGAGCTGCACTTGAGGAGCTAGGCTGAGAGAAGCGGCTGCGCTTGGGGATAGCAACTCTTGGAAGAAGTGTAGATGCAGGTCGCTTACCAACAAGAGCGGAGGAAGTTGCAGGAGGATCAAATGGCACTCTCTCCCCCGTTTTGGCAGATTGCCGAGGAGCGGTAGGAGGACGAGCCATCGTGTGCGCCAAGTCCGCAAAGAAGGTAGACAGTGAGTGCATGGAAGAGGTGACGAAATCCATCTTCTGCCCGATGGAAGTGGAAGAATCAGTTAGGGCAGAGAGGAGTTGGGTGCCGAGAGTATCAACCTTGATGGCGATGGCAGCAATTTGGGTGCTCTAGGCTTGGGCGTGATGGTCCAGCTGTGCAGAGTTCATAGTGTTAGAGTGAACTGTGCCAAACGAGGCACTTCCAAGCGCAAACTCTGGGGCTTTGGAGGACTCCTCAGCATGAAATGGTGCAGGATTATGGTGGCCAGAGGAGTCAGCAGTTGGAGAGAGTGGTTGGTCATCAATAGTAGTAGAGGGACCGGCCGGAGCATCGGAGGCATCTGGGGCAACAGATCTTCTTTGACCAAAGAGCTCAATAACGGGAATGTCTGCAGCAGGAGAAGAGGCCCCGGCCTCAGCAGGGGAAGGAACCCGTGCGTCATGGCCCGGTCTAGAGGTAACAGTGAAAGGAACGTCAGGAATGGAGGCCGCGGTAAGAAAGTCGTGATCCAAGTTCCAGATGTTCATGTCCTCTGTGGTTTTGGTGTGGCGAGTGTAATACACTCGGAGGTCATTGTCGGGGATGGTGGCTGTGCAGACGAGGCTGAAACGTAACCATAGGTCTATTAGGGTGTCGGCTGGAAGATGGTCTACGTAGTCTTAAGTTTGAGGAAGTGGGGGCAAAGGTGCTTCCGGAGGAGAGGTAGGGACATCAACCATTGCCACAGCAACAGCGGGAGAATCAGGTGCGGGGACATCAGCAACAGAAGGCGCTGGAGTATCAGCCGGAGGATAACTTGGCTGAGACAGCCCCGCAACCTCAGATAGGTCTGCGCGAACGTTGTGCTAGGAGCCTCGGGAGATAGAAGGAGTAGCTACAGACCGAATCCGTGAGGACCGGTGGGTAGAGCTGACCTCGGGGGTAAAGCTGTCGGCTGGGTCACCAACCGAGCTACCCTATTGTTCCAGAGCAGGGAAGAGGCGG
Source organism: Taxillus chinensis (assembly GCA_023512835.1). Lineage (NCBI taxonomy): Eukaryota > Viridiplantae > Streptophyta > Magnoliopsida > Santalales > Loranthaceae > Taxillus > Taxillus chinensis. Next base: position 35,413,210 of record CM042092.1, read on the forward strand.
ATAGCAGCAGAGGGCCGGCGGGCCGTCAGATTCCCATTAGGCGTAAGATGGGGAAGATAAAAGGCCTGGGGAAAAGGGATGACGCCATGTCCGTTTGGGACAAATAAAGATGCCGGAAGATGATGCTAAGTATCCGCCCAAAAGATTGATTCTTTGGGTTGTTTGCCAGCAGTCGGAACAAGAAAGTCCCCCAATCCATCGGAAGACCCTCAAATACTCTATACATTGTGAGAAACAGGTCGTATGGGATAGAGTCGAGGGCTGTTGTGTGATCTAGAAGGCACCGGCTCAGGATGGTTGCCATACATCGGTAGCGACCATGAAAGGACTTCAACTTATATTCCTTCCCTTTGTAATTGCAGCCCATGGAAGTGCCATTTGTTCTGGGTCCGATCGCTGATGAGGACCGGAGGGGAGATGGAGAACAGCACAAAGGATGTTTGGGGTGATAACAATGGATTCACCCCAAATGATGGAACGGATGGAATCAGTGGTGCAGCGGATGTTTTGGTAGAACTCAGCAATATCGTCGATATGGAGATCGACGGGAACAAAGACTAGGTTTAAGATATGGCTGGCTTCTAGTAGAGGGCGAAGTTGTAGAAACCATGCCGGAGGATTGGACACAGAGGGCCAATCAACCAGATGGCCGAGATTTACGCTAGAGAGAGTGGTCCTGGGTGCCATTGGAAATGGATGTAGAGAAGGGAAAGGAAATTTAGGGTTTAGAGAAGATGAAGAGCGACGAAGAAATGTGAGAGTTAGAAATCGCTCTTGCGTGAAGGCTTAGGATTTATATAGCGGGTCGGTAGATGCCGGCGGGTCTAGGGTTTAAGCGAAATGAACATTGAACCACCTAACAATCTGATGTCATTAGACTTGATAGTTGGTGCCCCAGAGTAAAGAGATGACGTCGAGGCAGCAGAACCAAGCATTTATGACAGCTATATGCCTTCTTCCGGAAAATGAAGTGACTAATTGACCGGCTTGAGACATGCATTTAATGGACCATTGTTAGACCCCATTTTGTCCGAGTTGGATATACTAATTTCATTTTATATATTTGTCTGCCCATGCCATATACCTTGTTGAACAGGTCATTAAAGATTCCACCCTACCAAGGAATGATTTGGAGTTGTTGTTTAACCCCAATTTGCACAAACAAACATGAACCAAAAATAAAAGTTACCCCCAAGTTGCTTACTCAAGTTTAACTATCATTGCACCCTCCTCGAGGCTCCAGTTTTGATCTTACTCGATGATTTACCTAACTCGACACTCCTGCTCGAAACACTGCTCGACCCTCTTGCTTAAGGCCTAGCTCGAGGCTGCCTCGACACTATAGCCTCGAGTAGGCATCGAGCTGCTTGCTCGAAGTAGCCCTTCGACTACGTTTGTTTTGGTTTAACCCCATAACTGTAATGACCCGTGTTTTGGGTTGTGAGGAGTTAGTCACAGTTTTGCCTTTTGGGGTGGCAATTGTTGGGTTTTAGGGAGCTTTCTTCTCACACACATTGGCTAGAACACCTTGTATTATGATGAGCAAGCAAGAGGCAAGATTTGAGCCCAAGAGGGAGCTTTTAGAGGTTACACGTGACAATGCCATTGTCACGTGCAAGGAGATTATTGCATGCCTACCTTCTACATGATTCAAGGAAGCTTGGGGCAAAATTTCACATCATTTGGAGCTGCACGTGATATGGGGATATCGCGTGCAATATGGCATGCAGCCATATTTTTGCACCGTCTTCTTCGTTTTGTTATACTGATCAACTTTTTCTTAAGGGCCATGTTCGAATTATGGGTATTTTGTCCTGTGTGGATGCGGGAAGGTTATGACATGTTCCATTTATCAAAAATCAAAACTTCGTCGTTTTGATGTTGTCTTTCATTTATCAAAACTATGTCATTTTGATGTTGTGGTGTCTATATAAGGAGGTGGAGACCTCTTGTGTTAGGGTTTTAGGGTTCATCTGCCGCAGCCATCGCAGAGAGAGAGAGAGTGAGAGAGAGAGGGAAATTGGGAGAGAGAGAACTCTTGATCGTGGCTGCCGTGGTGGTTCCCGTGGTTGGACGGTGTTTGGCGTGGAAGCAAGAGCGTGAAGGATCCTTCTGAGGTAGGGGTTCTGTCTCTTCTGGTACCCATTCCGGGGGTAGGCCCTGCGTTGGATGATTTTTAGAGTATTGTCATTATTGTTATAATATATATGTAAATTCATATAGGTGTGATCTCCTATATGGATGTTGGCCTTTAATAGCATATTTTGTTTGGTTTTGATGTTGCGTCCGGGGTATGGGAACTCTCAGGGTTCGTTGCGTGGTAGTGGGCCTTGGAGGCGATCGAGAATGTCAGTGTTGTTTGTTAGGCTTCGTTCCATTATAGGTTCACGTGGGGAAACCTTTACGTTTCCGTGGGAAGTATACTTGATATAATGATTGTTGATCCATATGTATGCTATGTGTTTGATTTTATGCCTGTGTGGCTGAGATGCATGCTATGTGTTTGATTTTATGCTTGTGTGGTAGATTGTGAGCTTGTGTGGCTGAATGTGAGCCTGTGTGGCTGATTGTGAGCCTATGTGGCTATGAATGTGGAGCCTATGTGCCTGTATATGTGGAGCCTGTTCTTGTGACTTGTTTGTGTTGACATACTCTTTGTCGATGTTTATACCTATTTAAATACTTGTACCACGACGCTGGACCTGTACACGTCGACATGTAGTTACTAGGAACATGGGATGGGTCGGGGAGACATGATCCCTACTGAGCTGTGGTTGCTCACCCCTCCTTCTGTGTTATTTTCCTTTTAGGGACCTACAGGCATTAGGTGGAGACACCAAGGTGGAAGGCAGTTCTGTTTTGTTGCTTTGCTAAATGTAATTTGTGTTATGTTATTTTGTGGAACCTTTGTAACCCCAATGGGAAGATGTTGTAAAAGAATTTTTAAATTAATAAAGTATTGTGGTTTGAAAATTATTAATAAGATTTTGTTTTGTGAATATTTATTGTGGATGTGCGTAAAGTCGTGTGAAATTAATGCCAACCCCTCGCCCACCGGGTGGGTAAAGGGGAGTCACGAACCATTTTCCTTGGGTTGGAAATCCGAGGCGTGACAATAGCCCAGTTATACCAATTTTATCCCATTTTCAAGCAGGTTTATACCCATAAAATGATCTCTTAAGAGCACTAGTAGTGGGCTAGCTAAAAATTCTGAACATAACATGCAGTGGACATAGCTTCAGCCCATAGGCTACTGAGAGGAAGCTTTGCCTATGCTAACATTGATCTACCAGCTTCGACTAAAGTGTGATTCTTACGCTCAGCAACTCCATTTTGTTGTGGAGTCCTGGGCGCAGAGAAGTAATGCTGAATGCCCTATTCAGAACATATGATCTCATATCTGAAAAGTCAAATTCCGTACCATGATCACTCCTAGTGCATTTAATGCTCAGTCTTTGTGAATTGCTTATCCAATTGAAAAGATCTAGAAGATGTTCAAAGTTTTGATCCTTCGATTTCAGGAACATCACCCATGTATACCTTGTGAAGTCATCGATAACCACAAGGGTATATCTCGCACTAGCAAGAGAAGCAATAGAAATGGGACCATAGAGGTCCATATGAAGAAGTTGCAACGGAGCAGTCATTGAATTAATTGATTTGCTCTTAAAGCTATGCTTGGTCTACTTGCCAAGTTGACATTCTCGACAGAGTAAATCTCTAGAGTATTTATGTTTGGGCAGACCATTGACCAAGTCAAGCGACGCTAATTTAGACAAAGTTTTAAAATTTAAATAAGTGCAATGCTTGTGCCATAGCCAACTTTCTTCATTTGATGTTGTAGTAAGGAAGCATATAGGATCAAAAGAATTATTTCTTAAGACCATTGAATATATGTCCCCATCTCTTAATCCGGATAACTTAATATCTCTGGATAAGTTTTCCCTAACTGTGCAGATGTTGGACATAAAGGAAACACTAAATCCTTTGTCACATAAATTACTGACACTCAGCAGATTATACTTCAAACCTTCGACTAGTAGAACCTTAGTAATTAATACACAGCCATTGGTTAAAGTGCCATACCCCACAGTCTTACCTTTACTGTTGTCGCCATTTGATACAGATGGTCCTTGTTTGTCAATAACTTCTACGAGCAAAGACTGATCACCAGTCATATGTCCGGAGCATCCACTTCGAGTATCCACTTGCTTTGATTGATCTTTAACTTCAAGTGGTCTGGCAATGAATTCTAGTGATGCTCCTGCAAGACAACAGATTACACTTTCGGTGCCCAAACTTGTCTCGGGCAGTTAGGAGAAACAACAACAATGTCAACATTCTGGATTTTACTTTGTTAGGAACTTTAACTTTCCATGTTGACTTTACTTTGTTAGTGTCAGTTGCTTCTTTTATTTGGGTTTTCTTGGGAGAGTTACTTCTTTGAGATTTAGATTCAGATTTACTAGAAGAACCCTTTTTGATGAACTGATCTTTATTAATATGAACTTGATTACAAAGCCAGTCGTCAGATAGACTCTAACACTCATAGTGATAATGGCCTATTTCTATACAGATGGAATAGACACTATGATGCGGAGCGCAAACATAGGTTTCTTAGGTTTGATAGGTTTTCTACTTTGTTCCCTATGGCCTAGTTCTTTGCGATTGGGTGACGCGCTCTTGGCCCTAGATGCGTCAGCCTTAGCCTTTCCTCTTTTTTTGGGTGCTACAGTTTCGACTTTAACTGCAGTAGCCTTCCCTTCATCTTTAGGTAAGGGTGCTACTACTTCGGGATTAGTAGTAACCGTCTCTCTTCCATAATCATACACTATGCTGCCACCTAAAATAAAACCATCCAATGGTTTAGATGTACTAACCGGATAAAGGTTGGTTAGTTTCGGAATGAAATCCGAGGGACACTTAGTAGCTTATGTGGAGGTTAATGGTTCAGAGCCAAGGCTAGGTTTAACTCGGATGTCGTCCGGATCAGTCCTAAACGTAGAAGCTATTTCCCCTAATTTTAGCCACTTACGATTTATTTCTTTTTCCTTTTCAAGTTCGTTCTCGAGTCTTTTAAGATTAACAGTTAGGCCATTTAGGTTGGTATTTAGCAAATGATTTTTAGGTCTAAGATCGTGATACCAAGCCTCTTTACTCCTAAAGTCAGCTATGTCTTTTTCAAGTTTTGCAACAGTGTATTCAAGACGTTTAGCCTAACCATTCATATCTTTCTACATTTGAGTAATTATTAGTCTCTCATTTTTTTCTTGATCACGTTCAACAGTAAAAGATTCTAATCTACTCATGAGCTCAAAGATAGAAGGTACCTCAGTATTTTCCATGAGACAGACGTTTCGCTTCTTGGTTGGCTCATCATCAAAGGATTCCTCCTCTTCTTCCGAGCCACTGACGTACTTTGTGACGAATGCCTTCCTCTTGTTCTTACTGTTTTCTGAGGTGGAGCGTCGGGGTTTAACCTTGTCACTTTTATCGGCCGTCTTTGATTTGGATTTACAATCCTTGGCCCAGTGACCAGGTTTCCCACAGTTGTAGCAGTCTTGGGAAGTAGACTCCGATCGTTCCTTCCTTCTGGATGATGATGAGGAGCCTCTTCTAAATGCTTTTCTGCTTTTCCTTAGGAATCGCTCGAAGGATTTGACTAGAAGAGCTATTTCTTCTTCAACGTCCGAGTTAGAGTTTTTTGACTCTTTCTTATCATCATCCCGCTTTATGCTTAGACATTCCGTAGCTTTAAAAGCTACCTCTTTTCTTTCTAAGCTATTTTCTCATCTCGGTCAGAGTATTTAAACCTGATCTCATGAGTCTGTAGCTCTCCATATAGTTCTTCAAGGGGAGCATACTACCAGTTACTATTAGCTTGCATCTGGAGTTATTTGGAGTAATTGCAATCCGGCAAGGAGCGAAAGAACTTGTTATTGATTTGGAATTGCATATAATGCTCATTGACAGTTTTCAGGTCTAGTATGAGCTTGCCGAATCTCCGATAGATGCTTTCAAGGGATTCACTAGGTTTATGCGAAAAGCTTTGAAAGTTCTGTCCAAGAGCACAGATGATGTTCTGCATTTGGGACTAACTTCCCTCATAGAGGATTGCCAATTTATCCTAGACAGCTTTCGCTGTCGTGCAGCCCTAGATATCCGTGAAAGCTTCGGAGTCCAAAGACGATGTTACGTATGCTAAAGCCTTTTCAATAGCACACTGCCAGGCTCTTTCCTCATTGGTGAGCTCAACATCAGTCTTTGGCCTTCTCACTCCATTTTCTCCAATAGTCATCGGAATAGGTAGCTCCTGATGAAGACATGGCCACATGAGATGATCATGACATATCATGAACATTCTCATGCGAGCTTTCCACTGGGAGAAAAGCTTAGGTGTGAACTTTGGCTGAGGCATCAAATAGATTTCGACCACTGGCGAAAAAGGAAAATGAGACCAACCTGGCATACCAATGCACCCAACGATACAACCGACATTCTACCAAGCACCATGGTACTACAGAGGATCACCAGTAGTAGCCTATGTTGCACCTGCTCCTGCTCCCCAATTCACGCCCTATTTGACACAAGGAGGGGTTCCATTTCCATATCCAATGGCACCAAACCCATTTCAACCAAGAGCACCATACCAAGAGCAATTAAGGGCGTCAACTCCAGAAGGACCTAGACCCGCATTCCAAGGACAGGAGCAACCAAGGGCCCAAACCCAGCATGCAGGATCGAATCAGGCCCTTTGTCGGCCACGACAAAAGTTTGACCTGATTCCAATGACATACACTGAATTATACCCTAAGCTTTTAGAAGCAACACTAGTACTCCCTACACCCTTGGGAGAAATAAGGTCTCCTCCCCCGGCTTGGTATAAACCAGATGCCAGATACAAGTATCATGCTGGTGGAGCAGGACGTGATATTGAAAACTGGATAGCGTTCAAAAGGAAGGTCCAGGCTTTGAAAGATGCAAATTGGTTGGATTTTTCCACCATGACAAGGACACCAAATGTGAACAGCAACCCTCTCCTAGAACACTCCAATAATGTGGCTAGTATCGACACTGAAGGATGATTGGAGAAGGCTTCACAAATACAGATGAAGAAGGTGTATTTGTTTCAATTGCTACACGAACATGGCTTTGTACAAGCCAAATGTAGGACCCTATTTTGTCCAGGTTGGACATACTAACCCCATTTGATATACCTTTCTACCCATGCCATGTACCTTGTTGAACAGGTCCACAATGATCCCATACTTCCAAGGAATGGTCTACCCCAATCGGCACGAGATGGATACAATTGACACGGATGGGGGAGTTCAAAATTAATGACTTTTGCTACAAGTCCTTGAAGCGCCCCAAGACCAACACCAGGTGATGGAGGATGCAAATTCGAGACCAACGCACTTGACCGAGCTCAAATCGGACTTAAAATGAAGAAGTTATGGCCAAAACAACTTTCGTTGGAAAAAGTCAAACTTGCCAAAAGACGGTCAATGCCCCTGGTCAAACTGCCCGCAAAAGTGATCATGCGAAACCCTTCAAAATGCCTATGTAGGCGAATACGGATCTCCCCAAACAATTCCTAGAAGGTTACCCATTTTTGCATTTTTGGTGGGGGTAAAAAGGTAATTAAAAAAAAAAGTTGACCGTTGACCGTTGACCTGCCGACACTTCCACCTGTTGACCCCGAAGCTCGAAGCCTCGAAGCCTCGAAGCCCCGAAGCTCGAAGCCCCGAAGCCCCGAAGCCTCGAAGCCTCGAAGCCTCGAAGCATCGAAGCCTCGGAGCCTCGGAGCCTCGAAGCCTCGCTGCCAACACTCCGACCTTCGATCCGCGGTACCCGTACGCCTTCCACCTTCGACCCTCGAAGCCACGAAGCCTCGCTGCCGACACTCCGACCTTCGACCCTTCGACCCTTGACCCTGCGATGCCTTGACCTGCGAACCTTCGAACCTTGACCTACGACCCACGGACCCTCGAAGCCTGTCAACCTCCGACCTTCGACCTGCCGACACTTCGACCCGTTGACCGTTGACTTTTGCCCCACTGAAATTCGACCCACCGAAGCTTCGACCCTGCCGACATTTCGACCCTGCCGACGCTCCGACCTGCCGACACTTTGAACCTCCGACCCTTTCTGCCTTCGCTGATCTTTTTTCTCGCTGGCTTTTTGCGTCGGCTTTTTTTTCTCACGGGTTTCCTTTTTTCTCTCGCTGGTCGTTCACGGGACCTGTTTTATGTGCTGGCCATCTGAAAAAACATCATTTTTAATACCTGTCGGTCACATGTGCTGCTAAAATACAAACTTGAAAAAAGGCAATCACGAGCTGTCCTGTTTCCCGCACACACTGTCCTCCCGACAAGGCATCAAACCTGCAAATTAAAAATACTGCATCAAATAATACAACAATTAATGACAGTGGAGCCAAAAACTTTTCTGCAGCACTTTAAGAGGTATTCGACAGTCCCTGCGCAGGTGGGATTCCTTTTTGGAGGAAAAAATTCGTTAAGGAAAAAGAGAGGGAAAAAGGAGAAAAAAAGAGAGAGGGGGATTGAAAGAAAAGTAGGTTTTCGTTGAAGAGAGCCATCTATCGTTCTAGTGCAAAAGAAAAAAAGAGAGAGTTCTTCAGGTGGGTTTTTTCGTTGAAGAAAGCCATAAAAAAAAAAAACACAGAGAGAGGAGGAGGGAACCCTCCATCATTCCAGTGCAGAAAAATAGCAAAAGAAAAAAAAAGAGAGATCATTGAGAAAAAAAAAGAAGAGAGACATCATTGGAGAAGAAAGAAAGGAGAGAAACGCCCCAGCCTCATCTCCTCAGATTAAACGTCCAGTTTTTTTTACAGTCAATATCACCCCTTTATCCTCTTTCCCCTCCTGTCTTACGCCAGCTTTTTTTTCTCCAACAAGAAAAACACAAAAACAGCCCCAACTTCAGCCTTTCTTTTTCTGCGTGTTCAACAAGCAAGAAGACATAACAGATACCAATCCTGTTCCAATCCCCTACTCCTCACGCTTACCCTCCTTATTCCCAGCCAGCAAGGATCTCAAACCCAGAAAATTCATCTCTTCAAATACCAAAAAAACCTCCCCTCACAAACCTCGTTGTCAAATCTTGCTGGTTCCAAGCAGGTGGTGACCATCAGCATCAGTGGGAGCTCAAGCAGAAGATTCAAAGTCGGTTCAGCCCTTATCTTTTCACTCCTTTTTTCAGCTGATTTGTATCTATATTTGGTGTATTTGTTTTAGCATTCTTTTTAATTTTCGTTTTTTTTAGTTTATCTATATTTGATGTAATTGCTTTTCAACCTTTTTCCATTGCATTTTCCCTGTATTTCTTCTTATGTGTATGTGTAATATGTAAAGTGTAGTAAAAAAAACAACAAAAGAAAAAGAGAGAGAGCAAAGGGAAAGGATGAAGAAAAAGAAAAAAAAAGAAGAAAAGAAAAAAGAGTGATTTTATTTTTGTGGATATCACACTCACACACTCCACATCTATTTTGATATATGCATTTTCAATTTCAAAAAAAAGGAAACACAAAAAAAAAAAAACAAACATGTCTTTTAAAAAAAAACGTTTTCAATAAATAATTTTCAAAATGTTTTCAAAAAAAAACAAAAAAAAACAAACAAACAAACAAAAAACAAAAAAACAAAACAAAACAAAACGTTTTTTCAATAAAATATTTTTTTAAAAATCTCTTCAATAACATGTTTTGAAAATGTTTTCATAAAATGTATTCCAAATGTCTTTCAAAAACAAAAAAACAAAACAAAACAAAACAAAAAAAACAAAAAAAAGGGAAAATAATAAAAATCATTTTCTAGGACTCCAAAACAAAACCAAAAACCCAAAACCAACCCATAGGATCTCATTCTCCACATCAAAACAAAAAACCAAAATTTTTAGGATTCCCTTTTTTAGAAATTTAGGATAAACCCATTTTAACCATAACTTTAATAAATAACTTAGCTAAATAAAAATCATAGACTTTTTAGGAAACTTAACCCAGTTATGACAGTACAAATAAAAGAAAAACCTCCTCCTCCTAAATTAGATACCGAAAGGGCGCTGTAGGGGTGCTAATCCTTCCCTACACGTAACCAACTCCCGAACCCATCTCTGATAACGCAGACCACACACTTAAGACTACTCAAAGTAGAGGGTATCCAACTGTACCCCAAAAACAGTTGGTGGCGACTCTAAATTTTCTCACCATTGGTTTAGTTTGAGCTCACCCTAAAAGGGCCCGGACGAAAACCAGTGATGACACCAAAGACATATCAGAAGCAGAGAGGGGGGTAAATATGGAAAAACAATGTCCATACCACAAGATGTCGCGGGGACATGACATCGAAGAATGTAGTAAGTTTTCCGAAGTGGTGCAAAAACTCATGGACCAAAGGATAATCGAGGTTTCCATGGAAAAGGCGGACAATCAAAGCCACATGATCCAAGGAGACATGTTATATAAACCATCATGGGTGCCCACACCCCTTGTCTTGAATGTTAAGACTCCAGAAATCCCACTACTGCCACATGGAGTTAGGCCTCTCACTATACATGATGCAAATCTTGTGCTAGACAAGAAAGCAAAAATGAAAATCCCGCAACTGCCTAATGGAATTATAACGCTCACCATATGAGTTCCTACCCCTTCCCTTACAAGACAGATAAAGCAGTCCCATCGAATTACAACTGTGAAGTAGTCCAGGGAGCCACCGCAGTAGAAAAGAAAACTAGGAGTTGTTGGGCTTATGCCCCTGATATGGCTGACAAAGCAAGGAAAGGAAAGGCTGTAGAACTAGACATTGAACCGATGCTGGAGCCAACGAGGAAAGGAACACGGTCACGGAAGAAGAGACCACAAAATTTCTGAAACTCATGAAGGAAAGCGAGTATAATATTGTCGATCAATTAAGACGACAACCAGCTCACATCTCCTTGCTCTCCTTAATAATGGATTCCCAACCTCACCGGGAAGCACTGCTGAAAGTTCTGAGCCAAGCCTATGTTCCTCTGACCGTCTCAGTGGTGAATGTGGATGGAATCGCTAGTAACCTCATCATGAACAATGTTATTAGCTTTGGAGTTGACGAGCTGCCTCAGGAAGAGATGGGACATATAAAAACTCAGCACATTACAATCAAGTGTAAGGAGCACACCATAGCCCGAGTGCTCATTGACAACGGCTCTGCCTTAAATATTATGCCCTTACATGTACTGCAACAACTGCCAATTAACGCATCCTATATGCGTCCTTGTACAATGAAGGTACGGGCATTCGATGGAGGAAAACATGACATGGTGGGAACTCTGGACATTCCCTTAATGATTGGACCAGCTACCTTTATGGTGGACTTTCTGGTGATGGACATTACACTCTATTATAGCTGTTTGTTAGGAAGACCTTGGATCGACATGGCAGGAGCAGTGCCGTCAAGCCTCCACCAAAAGATAAAATTTGTGATGGGAGACCAACTCATTTACATCTTGGGGGAAACTAGTTTCCTCGTTACCAAGCCAGTATCAATCCATTTGTTAGTCCCTGGAGCCTAGAGCGGGGTCAATAGGCTCTAATTGAAATCTCTTTAGTCTTCTCTGGCACAACACTTATATGGTTAAACGATAATATCAGTGCGGAAGATAACCAGATAGTGAAAGTATTTTATTTTTTTATCAACTGATAAATACAATAAAACAGTAGCAGATTAAAGCTACTAATGCTTTTCGATCTACTGTAAACTCTCTTACACTCTGTTTACAATGACTCACACACTAGCCAATATGATCTATAAAAGCTCTTGTACATGTATGTGCTTATATGAAAATATACAAGTGTTAATATATATAGCCACCTATTAGAAAATATTCTTGGAACTTATTATTCCGAGCAACATGAAGCATTGACTATTCCTTGGAAATCTCTCTGCCTTAATTGTTGCGGATGTGGAGGTCAAGATCTTGAGTTTGTAAAACATAAATGTCTTCGCGTAATCCCAACTGTAACTAAAGCCTTGTCCACATCTCCGTGTGTTCCACGTGTAAGGTAATTTATATTTTCAACAAGTTTGTCTTACATCGGGACACAGTGAGCTGACGACTTTGAATGCGAAGTTGATAAGTTGAAGTAGCGTCTTTTTAATCTGTCGTTAAGTTCCTTACTCCGTGTTAATGAAGCTTGGATCCTTACTCCATGTCAGTAGTTGTTTACTCCGTGTCAGTTTGATACTGGAATCCTTATTCCGTGTTAGCGCTTCTTTACTCCGTATGAACGAGAAGTCCGGAGAGCTTACTCCGTATCAGCGCTTCCTTACTCTGCATGATTTAAAAGGTCCGTATGACTTACTCCGTATCAGCGCATCCTTACTCCACATGAGTAAAAGGTTCGGATTCCTTACTCCATATCTCTTTTCCTTACTCCGTGCGAATAAAGGACTTGGGTCCTTATTCCGCACAAGTCGTTTCTTACTCCGCATGTATGAAAGACTCAGATTCCTTACTCTGTGTCTTCTTGTCCTTAGTCCGCTTGAGTGGAAAACTTAGCTTTTTTATTTCACAATAACTTTCTCTTATCTTGTGCGAGATGTAGACTAGGATTCTTATTCCGCATTTATTTAACTTAGTCCTTTAAAGTCTAGGATGCAGATTTTGTAGTCCATAACTTTAAGCATTTGGTTTGCATGAGTGATCCTTATTCCGTATGAAGACTTGGTTATTTACCAAGAGTTTGACGACACTCACAATGGTCCGGATCAGGATTATGTATCCTGTCCTTAGCTTTTCTCTCACGAGTGAAGGTTCGGATTAAGATCATATCTTCTGCAACAACTTAAGAATAAACATGCAAGGTCTCAAAGCAAATTACATAGGATTTTATCTACATCATCCAAATTCTGGGCTTGATCCAACAATCTCCTCCAATATGGATATGTCAAAACCCTTTGTAATCTGATCTGGTAAGTGAAGCAAAAAGATAACATATAGAAATAAAGATAACTTCCACATTTCATTAAGTCAGCAACAAGAGTAGAATTCAGCCTTGATACAAGAATTTTACATTAAGGTACATATGGCTTACTATACTTCAAGATCATTGTTGCTGCCTTCTCTCGAAGCTCCATTGTCTGCTTCATCGTATAGTTGTGGATGTTGTTCTAGTCTTCATGCACCTTTATAAACGAATTGATGAAGAAACAGACAAAGGCTCCGCAGCTATCTCCATCGAGCGATTGAGGCACTTGCTTCTTGCTTCGGATCGCCGCCTTTAACTTTTTAGTAAGAGCCAAAGGAATTTAACCCATTTCTTCATAACTTTACAGACAAAGGCCCAGATTGCTTTATTGCTTTTGTCAATCGAAGATGCAGTGGTTCCAGTTGATTCTTTCTAACTTTGCTATCCACAACTTGATGAGAATCAATCAAGAGCATCTGCTTTGACGGAATCAGAAAGACAGTCAGCATGAAATGTGGCGTCTTGACCCGATACAGAAAGAGGACTGAGGAAAGATTTCTCCATCGTTTGCTGTGCTTAGCAGTTCCGTTAATGAAGGTCCGGATGTGGGCTACATCTGGAAGATAACCCTCAAACCAACATGGCAAGACATCAGACAAGTGTCTGTCGTTGTACAAAGACGGAAATAGCCACATCTCTATCTTTACCACCCGAGAGAAGTTGTCTATGTCATCAGTGGTAAACAGGCCCTTCTCAGAACGTAGAGTTTGAATATCTTGTGGGGAGAAGGGATAGATATCTGATAGACATCTTTGCTTGGTAGTAGAAGTGGTGGCATACTTGCTCATTTCGTTGAAAACACTTCTCCGCATCATGTGGATCACATTCCGCATATGATGAGTAGAAGGTGACAGCCACAGATGGAGACGTCGAAGGAAGAGCTACACTTGAGGAGCTGGGCTAAGAGAAGCGGTTGGGTTTGGGGATAGGAACTCCCAGAAGTAGTATAGATGCAGGCCGCTTACCAGCAGGATCGGAGGAAGTTGCAGTAGGATCAGATGGCACTCCCTACCCCATTTTGGCAGATCATTAGGGACAGGTAGGAGGACGAGCCATTGTGTGAGCTAAGTCCGCAGAAGAGGTAGATAGTGAATGCACGAAAGAGACTACAAGATTTATCTTCTGCTCGATGGAAGTGGAAGAGTCAGTTTGGGTGTCGAGAGCATCAACCCTGACGGTGATGGCAGCAATTTGGGCGCTATGGGCTTGGGCGTGTCGGTCCAGCTGTGCAGAGATTACAATGCCGGAGGGAATAGTGCCAAATGAGGCGCGCCCAAGCACTAACTCAGTGGCTTTGGAGGACTCCCCCACATGAAGAGGTGCAAGAGTGTGGTGGGAAGAGGAGTCAGCAGCTAGAGAGAGGGGTTGGTCATCAACAGCAGCAGAGGGACCAGCCAGAGCATCAAAGGCATCCGTGGTAGTTGATCCGCTTTGACCAGAGAGGTCAACAACAGGAATGGCTGTGACTGTGGTTGTGTTGTGGATGTGGAGCCTGTGTGCCTGTGGATGTGGAGCCTATATGGCTGTGACTGTGGTTGTGCTTGCCCTTGTGGCTTGTTTGTGTTGACATGTTTTTAAATGTTGATTATACCTATTTATATATTACTACCATGACACTGCACTTGTGCACGACTTCATATGGATGCTAGGAGCATGGGATGGGTTGGGGAGACTTGATCCCTACTGAGCTGTGTTGCTCACCCCTCCTACTGTGATGTGTTTTCTTTCAGGAACCTACAAGCGTTAGGTGGAAACCCAAGGTGAAAGACCATATTTGTTGTTTTATTATGTTTTTTCAATTATTTTATTTTGGGGAAAATGATGTAACCCAGTGGGGAAAAATTGTAAAAAGGATTTAACTGTAATAAAGGCATATTTGGTTTGTAAACGTTTATTGTGGTTTGTGTTTAATAAAGATATATGATTTTGTCTTTCTGAATGTCTATTGTGGATGTTTGTGATGTACTGTGTGGAATTACTTATCCCAACTCCTTGCCCACCGGGTGGGTAAAGGGGAGTCACGAACCGGTTTCCTCGGGTTGGAAATCCGGGGAGTGACATTATGGTATTAGAGCATGGTCTAGTTGGCCTAGGGTAGTTGACAGATCTGGTTATCTTGAGTCCTTTGTAGGAGCCTGGAGGGACATGCCTGATCAACATGGTCCTCTTCGTACCGGTGGGAACTAAGTGCCGCACGGGTTAAGCTGCTATAAAGGTTGACCCCATGACAAGTGGTATTAGAGCACGGCTGGTGCTAAGTTCGGTGGAACAATCAAAAACTTCGAGACGGTGCAAAAATGACAAGCAGATGATCCATTGTCATTAGTGCTAGTGGGCACGAAGGCCTTGAGAAGGAACAAACCGCTAAGGAACAGAGGAGAGACAAGTCCGTTTCGAGGGAAACATGTCCGCTGGAGAGTCGGATAACCAAAGTGGAGTTGGCATTAACCGACCAGATGGAGGTGGTCGAGGAGTATTCCAAAAGCATCGAAAGGCTGGACTCAGAGGGTGAGGAAAGCTATGGGAGGATACAAGGACTTCTCAACTCCATCATGGATGACATGAATTCTTGATTCGAGGGCTTGAAGGGTTCTCGCATGTCCCAAATCCTGGCGATGCAGGAGGAAATCAAAGATATCAAGGCTGATTGGTCTCTATGCAAGATGTCGGTCACGCAAGGCGGCATTAGCGGCCATTCCAGTTTCAAAATCGACATGCCAAAGCCTAAGACCTATGGTGGGTCAAGGAATGCGAGGGAGTCAGACAACTTCCTTTCGACTATGGAGCAGTACTTCAATGCCTCAAACATTGTTGATGAGGCAAAGAAGGTGAAGACCGCTCCACTATACTTAGTCAATTCGGCTATGGTGTGGTGGAGGCGACGATATGCCGACAAGGAGTGCGGCTTATGCATCATCAACAATTGGGCGGATTTCAAGCGGGAGATCAAGGCCCAGTTCTATTGCTAAAATGAGAAAGACGAGTCCCGGGCGAAACTTCAGCGCCTTACCCACAAAGGCATGGTGCGGGAGTACGTCCGTGAATTTTCAGAGCTTATATTGGAGATTCCGGATATGTCCGCAAAGGATTCACCATTTTCCTTCATGGAAGGATTACAACAATGGGTGAAGTTTGAGTTGCAACGGAGAAATGTGCAGGACCTGGCGTTGGCCATGGTGGTGGCCAAATCACTGATTGAATACAAGAAGCCGGAGAAGACCACCAATTTTTCATTGACTTCCAAGGCGAACAGGTTCCACAAGGAGAAACGTGGGGGAGACAACCGAAGTGAAGGAAAAGGGACACCCTTCAAACCGTCTAAGGACTTTCGCCCAAAACATTTCACGAATAGTTCCAAGGACGGGGAGAAGACAAGGATCTCCTGTTTCCTTTGTGAAAGCCCTCACAAGGCGTTCGAGTGCCCGAAGCGCTCCAAGCTCTCCGCAATGATCAACTAAGACGACGACAGGGATACGAGGGATCCAAGACTTGGTTCCTTGCAACTCCTCAATGCAATCAAGGCGAAGGTGGAGGTGCCACCATTCGGAGGACAGAAGGGGTGCATGTACGTGCACGCTAAGGCCAACAACCTTGAAACTAAGGCCTCAGTGGACACAGGTGCAACCAACAACTTCATCAAGGTCAAAGAAGCTTGTAGACTAAGGATAGTCTACAACGAAGAGAACGGCTGGCTGAAGGTGGTGAACTCCAGTGCCAGTCTAATCCATTGCGTGGCTCGAGGTGTCGAGCTAAGTATTGGCGAGTGGAGAGGTAAGGTGAATCTCTCCGTGGTGTCGATGGATGACTATCCCATGGTGCTGGGGATGGAGTTTGTTGACCAAGTGCGAGCAATTCCAATTCCAAGAACCAACACAATATACATCATGGACGAGGGGAAGACGTGCATGGTGAAGGTAATGAGGGAGGAAGAGCTCAAGGAGAAGTCTCTTTCGGTGCTCCAACTATCCATAGGAGTTAGGCGACAGGAGCCAACCATCACTGCCCTGGTGAAGGAATAATGCCCAAGTTTTGGGGAGGATGTAATGACCCCTGTGTAAGAAGTTAACCACAAACACCTTGGATGTTGGTGCACAAGTTTGAGGTAAGAGATGAGCCCAAGAGGGGACTTTTGGGAGGTGCATGTGACAAGTGATAACATACATTTAAGCCCTAGGAAGATGCTATGCATATACATGCGGTTTTAAGCTGTTTTGGCAGATTTTGGAGCTCACTTTTGGTATAGTAGATGGCCTCAAACAATTGGCATGCAAGAACAAAAGTTGCTTAGAATGAGGTCCTCTATCTACCACAGAAATTTCAGAGGATTTGGAGCTGCACGTGAATTCACCCATTTCACGTGCAAGCATATTTTTGCTTCTCAGACCTTTACAAGATGCAAGGAGGCTTGGGGTGAAGTTTGAGTGCATTTGGAGCTGCACGCCAATTGGGGAATTGGCGTTCAAATTGGCGTGCACGCATGTTTTTGCATGGTTACCTTGGTTTTGTCATTCTAATCATCTTTTCCCAAAGGACCATGTTGGAATTGTTAATATTTTGGTGTGTATGGATGTGGGAAGGTCATAGCTTGTTCCATCAAAACTACGTCGTTTTGATACTGGGATTCACTTAATCAAAAGTACGTCGTTTTGATGTTGTGTTGTCTATATAAGGAGGAGAAGCCCCTCTGTTTTAGGTTTAGGGTTTGTTGCTCCACCAGCCGTCGCAGAGAGAGAGAGAGAGAGAGAGAGAGAGAGAGAGAGAGAGAGAGAGAGAGAGAGAGAGAGGGGAAGGAGAGCTTCTGGTGGCTGCCGGAGCGTCTTGCGTGGGTGGTCGGAGTCTTGCGTGGAAGCGGGAACAGGAGAACATACAAGGTAGGGGTTCTGTTCTTCTTAAATCCTCCTCTGTTCTAGGGTTCTAGGGCAGATTATGGATTATATCTGTTTATATATATATATATATATATGTAATCCATATAGGTGTGATCTCCTATATAGATTTTGGCCTTCAATGGCATTTTGGTGTGATTCTGTTGTTGCATGCTATATGTTCGATGAAATGCCTGTGTGAATATAGCTGTGTGTATATGCCTATTACATGTTTGGTAATATGCCTGTGTGGCTGGACTTGTGATTTGGTGTATGTATGCATGCTGGGTGTTCGTTCTATTGCCTGAATGGCTGGGTTTCTGCACTTGTGAATGGGTGCACACCAAGTGTTTGGTTTTATGCTTGAGTGACCGTGGTGTATGTTGTGTGCATGACTGTGGTATCTGGCCTGGAGAGGCGGTTAAATTACTTTGCCTGAGAGGCGGTTAAACCAGTGGCCTGAAGAGGCGGTTAAATTACTTTGCTTGAGAGGCGGTTAAATCAGTGGCGTGAAGAGGCGGCTAAATTACTTGTTTGAGATGTGGCTTGTTAGCCAGTGTGGCTGGGGCTGGGGTTACGCCCGCTTGTGTGGAATGTTTTATTCTTTTTCTAATACTGCCACGTCACTACACCTGTGCACATGCATGTAGCCGCTAGGAACATGGGAAGGGTTGGGGAGACTTGATCCCTACTGAGCTATGGTTGCTCACCCCTCCTACTGTGTTTGCTTGTTTTCCAGGGACTTACAGGCGTTAGGTGGATACACCAAGGTGGAAGACCATCTTCATTTTATTGTTCACTTCAGTAAATGTAATTTTATGATTTATGTAACCCCAAGGGGGGAAATGTAATAAGGGATTGAACTGTAGTATGGAACATGGTTGGTTTGTGAACCCTTTGATGTTTGAAATTAAATAAAGATGTGGCTTGTTTGTTTATTGTAATTGTTAGTTTTGCATGTGTGGCATCCAGTAATCCAACCCCCTTGCCCTCCGTGTGGGTGAACGGGGAGTCACGTACCGGTTTCCCCGGTCGGAAATCCGGGGCGTGACAATATGGTATCAGAGCATGGTCTAGTTGGCCTAGGGTAGTGGGCGGACCTAGTTATCCTAAGTCCTTTGGAGGAGCCTGGAGGGACATGCCTGATCAACATGGTCCTCTTTGAGCCTCCAAGGTGTACTTAGGGTAGTCCAGTCTTGTGGTAGGATTTGCATGCATTGGCATTAGGGCACTAGTTGCATTTGCTGTGGATGTGTGCTAAACTGGGGAAATTGTGGATAAGATAATATGATTAGGTGAAATGTGCAACTCTGATTTGTTTGGCAATGCGTACTGAACTGTGTAATGTGATTGAAACAATGTATGTGTGTAATGTCATGTGATAGTGGAATTGATCAGTGGGGTCGAGGTAGTGACGCGATAGATTATAAATTCGTTTTGACGTTTGTGCTTCTTACTTCGTGTAGTAAGAATGCCGCTGAGGAGAGCGACACGTGCGTCCGGGGCAGTGGCTGATGAGTCATCTGCCCATGAGGGTCCGGGTGCGGGACCGTCTGTTGGAGGGCATGCGTTGTTGCTGGCATAGCTACGAGAAGGCATCCGGCTGGAGGTACGAGAGCTACGGGAGGGACTCCGGCAGGAGGTTCGGGAGGAGGTACTTCGTGAGATGGTAGCACAACAGGTGGTACCACCACCACCACCACCACCAGTAGGGGAGCTGCCTCATGAGCGTGAGAGTTCGCTAGGTGGTGTAACGACTCGTGCAGAGGATGATGTGGTGACACGGTTCCGAAAGGAACAACCTCCGCGATTCAAGGGGGAAGGTGATCCCGTGGTAGCTAAGCAGTGGTTGAGGTAGATCGAGCATGTGTTCTCCTTTCTCCTGCCCCGAGAGGAGGATAAGGTGCGACTGGCCATTCAGCAGCTGGAGGGGGATGCTTTGGAGTGGTGGACGAGTGTCGCGGGGAGCCGTGCGGTGCAACTCATGCTTTGGGAGGAGTTCTTGCAACTTTTCCATGATGAGTTCTTCCCGGAATCAGTGAGATGGCAGAAGAGGGAAGAATTCGGCAGCTTGAAGCAGGGATCCAGGACGGTACCTGAGTATGAGCGGGAGTTCCGGAGCTTGAGTAGGTTTGCTCCTGAGACTGTGGCAAGGGTGGACCTGAAGGCCCACAAGTTCACTTTGGGCCTAAGGCCAGCCCTTACGCAGAGGGTGGCAATTCTACGCTTGAGGACCTATGCTGAGGTTGTGCAGACGGCCCGTATAGCCGAGAGAGAGCTGGATGATGGGAGGCAGGCCCATCAGGGTCGCCAGTTGCAGAGTGGGCCTGACCGAGATGCAGGGCCCAAGAGGCTCAAGACGGAAGGGAGGGATAGCAGTTCTTTTCGCAGTCGGGGTCAGACATCTGTGAACCCTGGGAGGTTCACCTTTGGCGGTGGAAGACAGGGTGGTCCATCTGGGAGTCTACCTAGCAGTTGTCACTGCTGTGGAGAGCAGGGTCACTTCAAGGGGAGTGCCCCAAGAAGGACTGGCGCTGCAACAACTGTGGACGAGAGGGCCATTTGCACCGGGTTTGCAGGAGTGGCAACAGGGGAGCGGGGGGCGTGGCATCCAGCGTGAGGAGTGATGCTAGCTTTCGTGCACCAGCTGAGAGACCAGCTCGTCAGTGGCAGGCTAGCCAGGCAAGATCCAGTCAGACCCGACCTCAGGGGAGGCCAGAGCGGCAGTAGGCTGATGCTAGAGGCAGTCAGGGCGGGAGCCGCCCAGTGAGTGAGCCGACCAGTGGCACGGGCCAAGGGAGGGTGTTTGCACTGAATGCGACACCCCAGGAGGAGGCTGAGCTACCACCTTCACCGGCAGAGGAGGGAGCAGGACCATCGGTGGTTAGAGGTACTCTTTTGATCTCCCGCATGCTTGCTTCTGTTCTTTTCGATACGGGTGCATCGCGTTCTTTTATTGCTGAGCTTATAGTTGAGGGCTTGGGGTTAACGTGTGTTGAGGCGGAGAGGCCCTTAGTTGTAGAGTCTCCGGTGGGAGGTATGATCGAGGTGCGACATGTTTGCCGTGGTTATGTGTTAACCATGGGTGATGTGGAACTGAGCTTCGACTTGCATGTGATGCCTTTGCGTACTTTTGACCTGATCTTGGGTATGGATTGGCCTATAGCTTTCCAGGCCAAGATAGACTGTTACCGGCGGCGTGTATCCTTCGTGTCACCCGCAGGAATCTTTTGTACCCTGCAAGGGGAGTGGGATCGTGAGGCGAGTCGAGCCGGGCCAGTGTTGTACCAGTGGGGTGCCATTACCCACAGGTTGGCAGCCCTGACCTTTGCTGAGGAGGGGAAGGTGGAAAAGAGGGTGTGGCCCGCTGTTGTGGACCAATTTCAGGATGTTTTTCCTGAAGAGTTGAGGAGTTTGCCACCTAAAAGGAGTGTGGAGTTCACCATTGAGTTGGTGCCAGGGACGGGTCCAATTTCCCAAGTAGTGTATCGTATGGGGCCAGCCGAGCTGAGGGAGCTGCAGAGGCAAATGGAGGAGTTGGGGGACCAGGGGTATATCAGACCGAGTACCTCACCTTGGGGTGCTCCGGTGCTCTTTGCTAAGAAGGCTGATGGCACGCTTCGTCTTTGCATCGACTATAGGAAGTCGAATTCGTGGATCGTGAAGAACAAGTACCTGTTGCCTCAGATAGATGACCTGTTTGACCAATTGAGTGGGGCCCAGTGGTTTTCCAAGATTGATTTACGGTCGGGGTATCACCAGCTCAGGGTTAGGGAGGAGGACATCCCTAAGACGGCTTTTCGGTGCAGGTATGGGCATTATGAGTGGGTAGTGATGCCTTTCGGGCTCACTAATGCACCAGCGGTGTTCATGCATTTGATGAACCAGGTCTTTGCTCCATACTTGGATTCGTTTGTGGTGGTGTTTATTGATGATATCTTGGTGTATTCCAAGACCGAGAGGGAGCATGTGGAGCATTTGGCAACAGTGTTGCAAACCTTGAGGGACCAGCAATGTTTGCTAAGTTTAGCAAGTGTGAGTTTTGGCTGCAGGAGGTTCACTTTCTTGGCCATGTGGTGTCAGCTGAGGGAGTTAGGGTGGACCCAGCCAAGATTGAGGCCGTGGCATCGTGGGCGAGGCCAACCAACATTTTTGAGATCCGTAGCTTTCTTGGCTTGGCGGGGTACTATCGTCGTTTTGTCGAGGGGTTCTCCCGTTTGGCGGCCCCTATGACGGCGTTGACTAGGAAAGGAGTGAAGTTTGAGTGGACGGACAAGTGCCAGCAGGCGTTTGAGGCTCTCAAAACTCGTTTGACCACTGTACCTGTGTTGAGGTTGCCTAGGGAGGATATTCCGTATGAGGTATTTTGCGATGCGTCTACGGTTGGTTTGGGGTGTGTGCTTATACAGGAGCACAGTGTGGTAGCTTATGGGTCAAGGTAGCTGAAGCCTCATGAGCATAATTACCCTACGCATGATCTTGAGTTGGCGGCTGTCATCTTCGCCCTGAAGAGTTGGCAACATTACCTTTTGGGGGAGAAGTTCGTGGTGTTCTCAGATCACAAGAGCCTTCAGTACATCTTTACTCGAAGGACTTGAATTTGAGGCAGAGGAGATGGGTGGAGTATTTGCAGACCTTTGACTTTACTCTTGCCTATACCCCGGGCAAGGGTAATGTTGTGGCTGACGCGTTGAGCAGAAAAGGGAAAGCTGAGGTGGCCGTGAAAGAGTGGAAGCTGATGGAGCAGTTGGCGATGTTGCACCTGCAGCCTGTTGTTCGTGATGGTGGGACAGTCCTGAGTCCTTTGGTGGTTGTGCCTGAGTTGTACCAGCGCGTCCGGGAGGAACAGTTGGGTGACATTGAGTGTGAGGTTCTCCGTGCCCGTATTGGGGCTGGGGAGCTATCTGAGGACTGGACAGAGGGTCCTGAGCATGAGTTGTCTTTTCAGGGGCGGTTGGTAGTGGCTTCTTCCCTCAGGGATGAGGTGATGAGGGAGTTTCACCAGTCTAGAGTTGCTGTGCATCCAGGGGGTACGAAGATGTACCATGCGCTTCGAGGACATTTTTGGTGGCCTGGGATGAAACGCGATGTGGCTGCTTTTGTTTTGCGGTGCCTCACGTGTCAGTAGGTGAAGGCTGAGCATCAGCGGCCGGCGGGCATGTTACAGCCCTTGCCCATAGCGGAGTGGAAGTGGGACCATATAGCGATGGATTTTGTGACTAGTCTTCCGCCCACCACAGGGAGGAAAGATATGATTTGGGTGATTGTGGATCGACTCACAAAGTCGGCCCATCTTCTGGCTGTTCGCGAGCGGGACTCTATTGGGACCTTGAGTCATCTATACATGAACGAGATTGTGAGACTACATGGAGTACCATCATCGGTTGTCTCTAACCGGGATTCGAGGTTTACTTCCCGTTTCTGGGCAGGTTTGCAGGAGGCTATGGGGACCAAACTTCACTTGAGTACAGCCTTTCACCCTGGGACTGACGGCCAGACAGAGAGGACGAATCAGACTTTGGAGGACATGTTACGGACCTGTGTGTTAGATTTTGGGGGTTCGTGGACGACTCACCTTCCTTTGGTGGAGTTTGCCTACAACAACAGTTATCAGGCATCCATTGGGATGGCTCCTTTTGAGGCGTTGTATGGGCGGCCGTGTCGATCACCTTTGTGTTGGACCGAGGTGGGGGAGACAGCTCTCTTGGGACCACAGTTGGTTCAAGAGGGTACCGAGAAGGTTAAGTTGATTCGTCAGTGTTTGTTATCAGCTCAAAGTCGGCAGAAATCTTATGCGGATCAGCGGCGGCGACCTTTGGAGTTTTCTGTTGGTGATCATGTGTTTCTTCGTGTTTCTCCACGTCGTGGACATCGACGGTTTGGGCGAGGTTCCAAGTTATCTCCGCGGTTTATTGGTCCTTTTGAGATTCTGGATCGTGTGGGGCCTGTGGCCTACCGGTTAGCGATACCACCGCGGCTGAGTCGAGTGCACAACGTGTTTCATGTGTCCCAGTTGCGGAAGTATCACCCTGACCCCACTCATGTGATCGATTGGGGGACATTGGACATTGAGGATGACATGTCCGTTGTTGAGGCCCCTATCCGTATCCTAGATCGGCGAGAGAAGCTTTTACGTGGTCGTGCTATTCCTTTGGTTCGCGTGCTATGGCAGCACCATGGCATTGAGGAGGAGACATGGGAACATGAGTCCGTGATGCATAAGCAGCACCCAGAATTGTTCGAGGATGAACAATCTTAAGCGTGGGAGGTGGCTGTTGGCCAAGGGATAGTGATGTGTTTTCTTGTATTAGTTGTGCATGATTTGGTGTATTTGGTTTGTCTTTTAGACATGTGTTCATATTTGTGATGTGTTTTGAGATGTGTATTTGTGACATGCGGATATGTGTTGTTATGGATTATGGTGGCACCTTGTTATGTGCTGTTATGTGCTGTGCGCGGTGTATGACCCATTTGGGTGTTGTGGCTCGCCGTGTGGAAAATGGGTAGCTTGTGTTTGTTTTCCTCGTATGTCATTTCTTTTCGAGGACGAAAAGTCTTAAGGGGGAGAGGATGTAATGACCCGTGTGTAAGAAGTTAACCACAAATACCTTGGATGTTGGTGCACAAGTTTGAGGTAAGAGATGAGCCCAAGAGGGGACTTTTGGGAGGTGCATATGACAAGTGATAACGTACATTTATGCCCTAGGAAGATGCTATGCATATACATGCGGTTTTAAGCTGTTTTGGCAGATTTTGGAGCTCACTTTTGGTATAGTAGATGACCTCAAACAATTGTCGTGCAAGAACAAAAGTTGCTTAGAATGAGGCCCTCTATCTACCACAGAAATTTCAGAAGATTTGGAGCTGCACGTGAATTCACTCATTTCACGTGCAAGTATATTTTTACTTCTCAGACCTCTACAAGATGCAAGGAGGCATGGGGTGAAGTTTGAGTGCATTTGGAGCTGCACGCCAATTGGGGAATTGGCGTTCAAATTGGCGTGCAGGCATGTTTTTGCATGGTTACCTTGGTTTTGTCATTCTAATCATCTTTTCCCAAAGGACCATGTTGGAATTGTGAATATTTTGGTGTGTATGGATGTGGGAAGGTCTTAGCTTGTTCCATCAAAACTACGTCGTTTTGATACTGGGATTCACTTAATCAAAACTACGTCGTTTTCATGTTGTGTTGTCTATATAAGGAGGAGAAGCCTCTCTGTTTTAGGGTTAGGGTTTGTTGCTCCACCAGCCGTCGCAGAGAGAGAGAGAGAGAGGGAAGGAGAGCTCCTGGTTGCTGCCGGGCGTCTTGCGTGGGTGGTCGGAGTCTCGTGGGTGGACGGCGTTCGGCGTGGGAACAGACTATTGCTGTGTTGTTGTGTCTTACTTGAGGTAGGGGTTCTGTTCGTCCTAAATCCTCCTCTGTCCTAGGGTTCTGGGGAAAATTATGGATTCTATCTCTTTATATATATATATGTAATCCATATAGGTGTGATCTCCTATATGGATGTTGGCCTTCAGTGGCATTTTGGTGTGATTCTGTTGTGGCATGCTATATGTTCGATGAAATGCCTGTGTGAATATAGCTGTGTGTATATGCCCATTACATGTTTGGTAATATGTCTGTGTGGCTGGACTTGTGATTTGGTGTATGTATGCATGCTGGGTGTTTGTTCTATTGCCTGAATGGCTAGCTTTGTGCACTTGTGAACGGGTGCACACCAAGTGTTTGGTTTTATTCTTGAGTGACCGTAGTGTGTGTTGTGTGCATGACTGTGGTATCTGGCCTGAAGAGGCGGTTAAATTACTTTGCCTGAGAGGCGGTTAAACCAGTGGCCTGAAGAGGCGGTTAAACTACTTTGCCTGAGAGGCGGTTAAATCAGTGGCCTGAAGAGGTAGTTAAATTACTTATTTGAGTTGTGGTTTGTTAGCCAGTGTGGCTGGGGCTGAAGTTACGCCCGTTATGTGAAATGCTTTATTTTCTTACTACTGCCACGTCACTACACCTGTGCACATGCATGTAGCCGCTAGGAGCATGGGAAGGGTTGGGGAGACTTGATCCCTACTGAGCTGTGGTTGCTCACCCCTCCTACTGTGTTTGCTTGTTTTCCAGGGACTTACAGGCGTTAGGTGGATACACCAAGGTGGAAGACCATCTTCATTTTATTGCTCTTCTATGATGTAATTTTATGACTTATGTAACCCCTTATTGCTCTTCTGTGATGTAATTTTATGACTTATGTAACCCCATGGGGGAAATGTACTAAGAGACTGAATTGTAGTACGGAACATGGTTGGTTTGTGAACCTTTAAGGTTTAGAATTAAATAAAGATGTGGCTTGTTTGATTTATTATAATTGTTAGTTTTGCTTGTGTGGCATCTAGTAATCGAACCCCGTTGCCCTCCGTGTGGGTGAATGAGGAGTCACGTACCGGTTTGCCGAGTCGGAAATGCAGGGCGTGACATTGATCCTGTCAGAGTATGATATCATTTACGTGCCTCAAAAAGCTATAAAAGGAAGTGCAATAGCTGATTACTTGGCAGACAGAGCACTAGAAGACTATGAGCCTATGACTATAGGCTTTCCTGATTAGCATATCAACATCCTTACTGCTGAAATATCAGACATATGGACTAT
Source organism: Taxillus chinensis (assembly GCA_023512835.1). Classification (NCBI taxonomy): domain Eukaryota; kingdom Viridiplantae; phylum Streptophyta; class Magnoliopsida; order Santalales; family Loranthaceae; genus Taxillus; species Taxillus chinensis. Next base: position 35,439,738 of record CM042092.1, read on the forward strand.
GTGGTTTCATGGAGCATCCAGTCTCTTAGTGTATGGTGTTGGGGCCATCTTGATATCCCCAAAAGGCGAACATTTCCCAATGGCAGTAAAGTTAACCTTCCCTTATACCAACAATGCAGTGGAATATGAGGCCTGTGTGATGAGACTTCAAGAAGCAATTAGCAAATGAATCAAAAAATTATGAGTATTTGGTGATTCTGCGCCTATCATTTCTCAAGTAAGGGGAGAATGGGAGACTCAGAACCAAAAATTAATCCCATATCGGAAATATGTTGTAGAATTAGCTGAGCAATTTGAAGACATCACATTTGATCATATGCCTAGGGAATACAATCAGATTCCTGATGCACTGGCAACTTTAGCCTCCCTCCTTCGACTAGACACAAAGTTGGAAGTCCAATCTTTCAATATCCGTATACAAGATACTTCGGCACATTGCATGGCCATTGAAGGAAATATTGAAGAAAAGCCCTGGTTTGATGACATCAGACAGTATTTGCTCAAGCAAGAATACCCAGGAGAGGCCTCTGAGTCTGATAACAGAAATATCTGAAGGTTGGCATCCAATTATTACCTTGATGGTCCCATTCTATATAGGCGAAATCATGACATGGTGTTATTCCGGTGTGTAGCAAACGAAGAGTCGACACATATAATGAAAGAAGTGCACGAAGGGGAATGCGGTTCACATGCAAATAGACATGCATTAACAAGACAAATCATGCGAATGGGCTATTATTGCGTAACCATGGAAAAAGATTGTATTGAATATGTTTGCAAATGCCTCAAGTGTCAAATTTATGGTGATAAGATCCAAGTACCTCCATCCAAGCTACACATGATGGTATCCTCATGGCTTTCTAGCTTTGGGGTATCAACATTATCAGATCGATATCTCCGCAAACATCCAATGGTCACTGCTTCATCTTAGTGATCATTGATTATTTCACCGAGTGGGTAGAAGCGGCATCATATGCTAATGTCACACAAGCCGTGGTGCTTAAATTTTTGCGGAACAACATCATATGTTGATATGGGCTTCCAGAGTAGATCATCATAGACAATGCCACCAATTTGAACAATCGGATTATGGATAGGTTGTGTGAAGCATACAAAATCCAACACCGCGACTCAACTCCCTATCACCCCAAGATGAATGGAGCAGTTGAAGAAGCCAATAAGAACATCAAGAACATTGTCAGAAAGATGACGGAAACATACAAAGATTGGCATGAGAAGCTGTCATTTGCCTTGCATGCTTATCGCTCCTCGGTACGAACATCAACTGGGGCAACTCCATTTTCTTTGGTCTATGGTATGGAGGTAGTCTTACCTATCGAAGTGGAGATACCTTCCATCCGAGTTCTCAAAGATACTCAGCTCAAAGAAGTAGAAAGGGCCCAAAGTTATTATGAGTAGTTGAACTTAATTGAAGGCAAATGCTTGGCAATTGTTTGCAGAGGACAGCTATATCAACAGAGAATGATGAATAACTACAATAAAAGGGTGAAACCTAGAAGTTTTCAAGCGGGTGACCTCGTCCTCAAGAAGATCTTACCAATTCAATACGACCATAGAGGCAAGTGGACTCCCAATTATGAAGGCCCATATGTGGTGAAGAAAGTATTCTCAGGAGGTGCCTTAATCCTTGCTAAATGGATGGTGATGAGCTCCCTAAGCCAGTGAATAGCGATGCAGTGAAAAAGTTCTATGCTTAACTCCCTCGTACAAATGGGGAGTTGCTTATTCTTTTTTCCTAAACATGGAAGCAATAAATCATGACAGCAATGAGCGGACTTGGTAAAAACCTGAAAGGGCACCAAGGATAAAATACAAAGCCAAAAACAAATCCCAAAGGGTGAAATCAGTCAGAATCATCTAAAAACAAGGTTCTTTACAAACAATAGAAACAACACCATATAAAAACAGTAGCTACAAACGGTGGAAGATTTGGTCAAACCTGAGGCACACTCGAATCAAATTTGTACATTATGCTTTTAAAGACTTGTAATTCTATTTATCAGATTATAACAAGAGGCACTTTCTATGATATAAATATGTTTTGTGGAATTAAACCAACAAAAATCCCATTTTATATCTCTAATCATGTTTTATTGTTTTCATTTCACATTTAATTAGAATATTTTAAATCCCCAGTAGGGTCCTTGGGCCTTATGGGTAGGGTCAAGCTTAAAATCCCCAAGTAAGTCAAGTTCCTCAACTCAAAGTACCAATATCTCCACAGAATTTCAATATCCCCAGCAAAGTCATCAAGTCAAGCTCTTCAACGCAATGAAGCTAAGTCAAACAGGCCCTTCATCCACAAATAAGCTTCCCCAGTCAGAGAGAAAAATAGTTCCCCAACAAGTTGGATGTCCGCCAAAATCTCCAATAGCATGGAGATGAAACCCCAGCCCATATTCGGTCATTTAGAATACATTTCACTATGCATTCCCGCATACACCGCATTGCATTCCATGCATCATTTGCATACATTCAACATCTGCTGGAATTTTAGGAATGTCATCACCTTTGAAGATCCCAAGAACTCTTCCTCAGCAAGTTTCTCATCAAGCCCTACTAGCTTCCTTTATTTAACTCTACAAGACTCTCTTTACAATTTTCCCAAGCTCTAAAAGCACCCTTTTGACACTCGAACAAGCTTCCTCTCTTTTCGGGTAACCTCTAGAGGGAGCCCATATACCTTCTTCAACAATCACGCACCCTTGTCTAGGCCTTAGATGCCGTTTCAATTTCTGTTAGGCCTTGCTTGCCTTTTCCATTTCTGTTAGGCCTTGCTTGCCTTTTCCAATTCTGTTAGGCCTTGCTTGTCTTTTCAATTTCTGTTAGGCCTTGCTTGCTTTTTCCATTTCTGTTAGGCCTTTCTTGCCTTTTCCATTTTTGTTAGGCCTTGGATGCCTTTTTAATTCCTATTAGGCCTTAGATGCCTCGTCTTAATTATTCAAGTCCACCAGCTGAGATGCTCCTTTTCACTTTGGGGAACAGACCCAACCATCGCATTCTACTCTTCTTCTGTGCAAGGTAAGTCAGGTAAGTGCTCCAACCCGTCCAAAATGATTCCCTTTTATCTTTGTATGCTGTTTGTATACAAACAGTGCACAAAAAGAGGCAACTATTAGACCCCATTTTGCCCGGGTTGGACATACTATCCCCATTTGATATATATATATATATACCTTTTTCCCATGCCATATACCTTGTTGCACAGGTCGTTAAGGATTACCCCAATTTGAACAAGATGGATACATTGACACGAACAAAGAAGCCTGAAATTGATAACCTCCGTTGCAAGCCCTGAAAGTTCCCCAAGACCAACACCAAGTGATACAGGAGGAAATTTGGAGATCAATGCACTTAACCGAGCTCAATTCCGATGTAAAACGAAAAAGTTATGGTCAAAACAAGTTTCATCGGAAAAACTCAAACTTGCCAAAAGACAGTCAATGCCCCTAGTAAAAGGTCCCGGAAATGTGACTATACGGGATTCTGCAAAATGACTATTTAGGCGAATATGGAGCTTCCCGAACAATTTCCCAAAGTTCACCCATTTTTTAGGTCCTTACACTAAAAAAAGGGAGGATTACGCCCAAGCTCTTTCCTTTCCCTAGAGTCTTCACGTCCAAAAAAACAAAACACCCATGCTCTTTCCCTAGGAAAAAAAAAGAGTTAACGCCCTAGTCTCACAAAAAAATGCCCCAGTACAGAAATTACATTCAAAAAACCTAGGAGAATCCAAAAAAAATAATCCTAAGAGTCTTTGTTTCAATCTGTCTCTAAAAAATCCATGAAAATCCCAAAAAAAAATCCCAAGAGCTTTCTCCAATTCTTCCCTAGTTCCAGTCCATCTCCAGCATCAATTTCAAATTCCAGCCAAACTCTGGCACACTGCACAGGGCGAGTTCACAGCTTTCCACCAAATTTGGAGGTTCTTCCAGCACTACCAACGTCAATAGGATAGCTTGGACGTAGTGATCGATAAAGTTGGTTCAGATACCTTTATTATTTTTTTTGTGCTATATTGCTAAATTTCGTTTCAATTATTTGTCGATATTTATCTCACATTCTTCATTAACAATGACAAATGAGGAGACCAAGATGAACAAACAATGGTTCGAAGATGTCACGCCCCGGATTTCTAATCCCGCGGAAAACGGTTAGTAACTCCCCTTACCCACACGTTGGGGCAAGGGGTTAGGTTAGACAACAAGTCATACAGAAAATACCACATTAACTACTTTGAATAACCACAAGTCAAACTACATATTTATTAAAAACTTAAAACTCTTATATAACATTCTCCACATGGAGTTACATCAGTTCCTCAAAAACAAAGCTATATTAAATGAGAACAAGCGACAAAATAATATATTCAAAGTGTCCACCTTGGTATTCCACCTAGCACTTGTAGGTACCTGAATAAAAATAATCACACAACAGGAGGGGTGAGTAACCACAACTCAATAGAGATCATCTTTCCCCAACACATCCTATGCTCCTAGTATCTACATGATAGTGTTAATTAGTGTAGTGTCATGGCAATGTATGAATAGGTTATGACTAGCGTTTCAACCTCACGGAGTAAATTAAACAAAACATGAACAAACCACAGAGGACCCTTAACCTCAGCCACACAGGCTACCACAACTAGTCACACAGACTTCCGCTCTCAGCCACACAGGCCCCACATCACAATGTCTCAAAATATAAACAAAACACAATATCACAAATCCTCATATCGAACCCTACAGTGAGAGCACATTACGGAGCGTGCATACCATACATGTTGGATCAAACCCAGAATTTGGATAATGCTGATAAAGCCTTATGTAATTTGATCTGAGATCTTTTGTGTTTATTTGATCATTGCAGAAGATATGTTACTAATCCGGAGATGCACTCGTGAGAGCAAAGCTAAGGACAGGATACATAATCCTGATCCGGACAAGAGTGAGTGTCGTCAAACACTTAGTAAATAACCAAGTCATCAATACATACGAAATAAGGAACATTCGTGCGGACTAAGAACTTAAAAGCTACGGTTTGCGGAATATGTTCCTAGTGCCTCAAACAGACTAAGTCAAACTGATACGAAGTAAGGAAGTATTAATGCGGAATAAGGACCCGAGTCTTTATTCGCACGGAGTAAGGAAACTAGATGCGGAATAAGGAATCCGGACAACTTTACTCATACGGAGTAAGGAAGCGCTAGTACGGAGTAAGCATTCCGATCCCTTAGACTCGCCCGGAGTAAGGAACTTACATACGGAGTAAGGAATTTACATACGGAGTAAGGAACTTACATACGGAGTAAGCAATTTACATACGGAGTAAGGAACTTACATGCGGAGTAAGAAAGCGCTGACACGGACTAAGGATTCCAGTACTAAACAGATACGGAGTAAGGTTCCGAGCTTCATTAGCAACGGAGTAAGGAAAATTACACCGGACCAAGAAGATACTACTTCAACTCACCGCATTTAAAGTTATCAGCTCGTGGCGTCCCGTTGTAAGACAAACTTATTGAGAACCTGAAGAATCTTACACGTGAATCATCCGGATATGTGGACACAACCTCAATTGTATTTGGGAACTCACAAATGCACTTATACTCTTCAAACCCAAGACCTTGAGCTCCACAAACCGCAACAATCAAGACAGAGAGATTACCGAGGAATAGTTAGTGCTGAACGCATTCCGGAACTACAAGTTCCAAGGTTGTCTCTTAGGAATGTTTGTATAAATATTCATACTTGTATATTTGTAAAAAGTGTATACGTGTGCGAACAAGCCTGAATAACCTGTGTATGCACAAGAGCTCAAAGAAATAATCTAGGCTAGTGAGTAAATCCCTTTGTAAACAGAGTGTAAGAGAGTCTTGCTTCTATTTTGTTGTATTTATCTCTTGATAATAAAACAAAATACTTCCACTATCTGGTTATCTTCCGCAGTGATTCTATCACTTGACTAGATTAGTGTAGTGCCTTAAGAGATAAAAAGAGTTTAGATTAGAGCCTATTCACCCCCCTCTAGGCTCCAAGGGACCATCAAGTGGTATCAGAGTAAGTCTATTTGTTCAAAAGTAGAGATCCCACTCTTTTACTCTAAGCAATGGCCGAAGAAAGCAGTATGCTATTCAACACTCGCCTTAACTCCGGAGGTGCACAAGAGCCCATCCCAAATCGGCGCAAGAAGGGGAAAACGTCGACCCACCTCAACCTGCTGCTGCCGCCGCTCCTCAACCACGGAGTTCTGGTTGTACTCTGACGAAACCGCCCAAATTCACACCTGAGCTTTTCTCCTAGTGGAAAGCTCGCATGAAGATGTTTATGGTGTGCCATGATCATCTCATGTGGCCATGTCTTCATCAGGAGATTCCAATTCCGATGACTATCGGAGAACATGGAGTTAGGAGGCCAAAGACGGATGCTGAACTTACCAACGATGAAAGAGCCTGGCAGTGTGCTAGTGAAAAGGCTCTGGCTTATGTTACATCATCTTTGGATTCCGAGGCTTTCACGGACGTCCAGGGCTGCACGACAAAGAAAAGTCGTTTGGGATAAACTGACAATCCTCTATGAGGGGAGTCAGTCCCAAATGCAAAATGTGATATGTGCTCTCAGACAGAATTTTGAGAGTTTCAATCACAAACCTGCCGAATCCCTTGAAAGCATCTATCGGAGATTCGGCAAGCTTATTCTAGAGCTAAAAACTGTCAATGAGCACTACACTCAGTCTCAAATAAATGACAAGTTCTTTCGATCCTTGCCGGATCGATACTACTCCAAGCAGCTCCAGATGTAAGCTGACAAAAACTGGCTATTCACTACCCTTGAGGAAATATATGGAGAGCTTCGGACTCGTGAGGTCAGATTCAAATACACTGACCGTGATGAGAAGATAGCTCGGAAAGAAAAAGGGGTAGCTCTCAAAGCTACGGAATGCTCCAGTAATCATCAAGAGGATGATACGGATGAGTCAGAGAATTCTGACTCAGACGCAGAAGAGGAAATAGCTCTTCTTGTCAAATCCTTTGAACGATTCCTTCGGAAAAGTAGAAAAGGATTCAGAAGAGGCTCCTCATCATCTAGAAGGAAGGAACGATTGGAGTCGAGCTCCCAAGAATGCTTCGACTGTGGGAAACCCGGTCATTGGGCCAAGGAATGCAGATCCAAATCAAAAGTGGCCGAGAAAAGTGACAAGGTAACTCCTCGCCGTTCCACCTCAGACAACTGCAAGAACAAGAGGAAGGCGTTCATGACAAAGTACGTCAGTGGCTCGGAAGAAGAGGAAGAATCCTCGGATGATGAGCCAACTCCTAAGCCGAACATCTGCCTCATAGCAAATACTGAGGTACCTTCTATCTCTGAGCTCATGAGTCAATTAGAATCTCTTATTAGTGAACGTGATCATGAAAAGAATGAGAGACAAATAATTACTCAAATGTACAAAGATGTGGAAAGTCAGAATAAACGCCTTGAATTTACTATCACTAGACTTGAAAAGGACATAGCTGACTTCAGAGGAAAAGAGGCTTGGTATCATGATCTAAGAGCTAAAAATCATTTGTTAAATACCAACCTAACGGGCCTAAAAGTTATTGTGAAACGACTCGAAAATGAACTGGAACAGGAAAGGGAAATAAATCGTAAGTGGCTAAAATCCGGGGAAATAGCCTCTACCTTTAGGACTGATCCTGACAACATCCGAGTCAAACCTGGCCAAGGTTCAGAACCATCGACTTCCATAGCTCAAGCTACTGAGTGCCCTCGAGATTTCACTCCTAAACTAACCAACTTATATCCTGTTAGTACATCTAAACCGTTGGATGGTTTCATTTCAGGTGGCACCATAGTTTATGACTGTGGAGTTGAGGCTGTTACTGCACTTCCCGAAGTAGTAACACCCGTAACTAATGATGAAGGGATGGCTGCTGCAGTTAAAGCCAAAACTGTGAAAGGAAAGGCTAAGGTTGACGCATCTAGGGCCAAGAGCGCATCACCCAAACGCAATGGATTAGGCCACAGGGAACAGAGTAGAAAGTCTATAAAATCTAAGAGACCTGTATCCCCTGTTTATACTTCACATTATAGTGTCTGTTCCATCTGTAGGGAAATAGGTCATTATCACTATGAATGTTGGAGTTTATCTGATAACTAGCTTTGTAATCAATTTCAAACCAATAAAGATCAGTTAAATAAAAAGGGTTCTTCGAGCAAAAAAAAATCTAAACCTCAAAGGAATATCTCTCCCAAGAAGACCCAAATAAAAGAGGCAATTAAACTAACAAGTTAAAGTCAACTTGGAGAGCTAAAAGTCCTAGCAAAATCAAATCCGAATCGCTGACATTATCGTTACTCTCTCTAACCACCCGAAACAAGTTTAGGCACCGAAAGTGTAAATTGTTGTCTTTCAGGAGCATCTCTGGAATGCATTGCCGGATCACTTGAAGCTAAAGATCAATCAAAGCAAGTGGATCCTCGATAGTGGATGCTCCGGGCATATGACGGGTGATCAGACTCTGCTTGTAGAAGTTAATGAAAAATGAGGTCCATCCATTTCATATGGTGACAACAGCAAAGGTAAGACTGTCGGGTAATGCACTTTAACTAATGGCTGTGTATCAATCACTAGAGTTGCACTAGTCGAAGGTTTGAAGCATAATTTGCTAAGTGTCAGTAATTTATGTGACAAAGGATTTACTGTTTCCTTTATGTCCAACACCTGTACAGTAAGGGAAAACTTATCTGGAGATGTAAAGTTATCCGGATCAAGAGATAGGGACATATACTCAGTGGTCTTAAGAAATAATTCTTCTGACCCTGTATGCTTCCTCACTAAAGCATCAGATGAAGATAGTTGGCTATGGCACAAGCGATGCGCACATTTAAACTTTAAGACTTTGTCTAAATTAGCGTCACTTGATCTTGTCACTGGTCTACCTAAACTCAAGTTCTCCAGACACCTCTCTGTCGAGAATGCCAACCGGGCAAGCAGACCAAACATAGCTTTAAGAGCAAATCGCTTAATTCAATAATTGCTCCTCTACAACTTCTTCATATGGACCTCTGTGGTCCTATTTCTGTTCCGTCATTGGCTGGTGCGAGATATACCCTTGTGGTTATCGATGATTTCACCAGGTACACACGGGTGATGTTCCTGAAATCAAAGGATCAAACTTTTGAGCATCTTGTAGATCTTTTCAACTGGATAAGCAACTCACAAGGATCGAGCATAAAGGGCATCAGGGAGTGATCATGATACGTAATTTGATTTTTCGAAATAAGATCATATTGTTCCGAATAGGGCATACGAGATGACTTCTCTCGCTCCCGAACTCCACAACAAAATGGGGTAGCTGAGCGCAAGAATCGTACTTTAGTTGAAGCTGGTAGATCCATGTTAGCAGGGGCAACACTTCCTCTCGCTCTATGGGTCAAGCTCGTCCATCGCCCGCTATGTTCGAACGGAACTCTAATAAATAAATCTACCATGAAAACACCCTATGAGATATGGAGAGGACGAAAACCTTCAATTTCACATTTCGGAGCTTTTGGGTGTACTTGCTATATATTGATAAATGGCAAAGAGACCCGGAATAAATTTGAACCAAAATCTGATGATGGGATTTTTTGTCGGGTACTCACTACATAGCAAGGCTTATCGGGTCTTCAACAAAAACTTTTTAAAGTTGAAGAATCTATCCATGTGACCTTTGATGAAACTAATCTTGATTGGTCAAAAGTTGCTTCTTCAAGTTCTAACGTATGGTTCAAGACAACAACATCGACTATTCAAAGTTTATGACTGTTCCTATCATACATACTGACCAACCAAGCGGCACCAGGAGGAGCACAAAGAAATGATATGGACGATGCTACGGATGACTCGGACTGGACTACCGTTTAGCTCCGGACATACTCCTACGGATACCCAAAATTCCGAGCACCTTCAAGTCCGTCCGGACTAGTTAACACTAACAAAAACAGAGTTGAAGAACCATCTAGTTCAACCGTACCTTCTAATACGGAAACATCTGGTCCGCAAGAAGCTCAACCAAAGCAGATATACATGAACCACCAAATCGCAGAGCTTCAAATTATTCACGATCAACCATCACATGCACGTAATTACGGATGGACCCGAAACCATCCCTCGATCAAGTGATTGGTGATCCTACGGTTGGTGTAAGAACAAGAGCAGCCACCTCAAACATGAGTCTTTACTCGTGTTTTCTATCTCAAATAGAACCAAAGGTGGTAGATAAAGCTCTTCAGGATTCAAATTGGATAGAAGCCATGCAAGAAGAGTCAATCAATTTAAGAGGAACAATGTGTGGACCTTAGTACCAAGGCCTAAGTCTCAAGCAAGTCATTGGAGTTAAATGGGTGTTCCAACAAGCTTGATACGGATGGAATAGTAATCCCGAACAAAGCCAGATTGGTAGTGAAAGGATATCGTCAAAAAGAAGGAATAGACTATGATGAGACCTTTGCTCCAGGAAGCAAGACTTGAGGCAATTCGGATGTTTCGGCATACGCTTCATATGAAAACTTCATAGTTTATCAAATGGACGTCAAGAGCGCATTCCTGAATGGAGATCTTCAAGAGGAGGTTTACGTAGAACAACCTCCCGGTTTCATTGAACCTAAAGCAGGACATCTGGTCTACAAACTTCGGAAAGCTTTATACGGTTTGAACCAAGCTCCAAGAGCCTGGTACGACACACTGTCAGAATTCCTACTTGCTCACAACTTCCAAAAAGGGAAGATTGACACCACCTTATTTCTACAAAAAGAGAAAGGATACACTCTAATCGTACAGATATACATGGATGATATCATTTTTGGATCAACGAATCCGAAGCTTTGTGAAGAGTTTGCTAAGTTGATGACAGGCAAGTTTGAGATGAGCATGATGGGAGAACTATCCTACTTCCTCGGAATAGAAGTTAAACAATTGAAGGAAGGAATATTCATTAAGGAAGCTAAGTACACACGCGATCTTATTAAGAAGTTTGGTATGGAAGGTTCATCTCCCGTCAAAACTCCCATGCCGCCGGGCCAAGTTAGATCCTCGATGTGGATGGCATATCAGTAAATGTGACTGACTACAGAGGGATGATAGGATCATTGCTGTATCTTACAGCAAGTCGCCTAGACATTATGTTTGCAACTTGCATCTGTGCACGATATCAGGCGAATCCCAAGGAGTCACATATGCTTCATGTTAAACGGATATTAAGGTATTTTAAGGGAACGATGAATTTGGGACTCTGGTACCCAAAGGAGTCCAACTTCACCTTATCCGGATACTCGATGCCGACTTCACTGGATGTCGCATTGACAGGGAAGAGCACAAGTGGTACGTGTCAATTTCTTGGAAATAGATTAATCTCATGGTTCAAAGAGAAGCAATTCCGTATCAACCTCTACTCATTGAGGCGGAATATATAGCGCTTGGGGTTAGTTGCCGGATAGCTACTATGGATGCAAAGTCAACTTACCGACTATAGTTTCAACATGTCATCTATTCCACTCTCCTGCGACAACACTAGTGCAATTGCTATTAGCAACAATCCTATCATGCATCCTAAGACGAAGCATATTGAGTTCAGGTATCACTTCATACGCGACCATGTTCTCAAAAATCACATTTCCTTGGAACATGTTGCTACTAAAGATCAACTGCGGACATTCTTACAAAGCCCCTACCTGATGCAAGATTCTCTCGAACTACTCATCCGATTAGGTATGCTTGACTTCTCTCGATAGCTTCACATTTACATTACCCAACAAAGATACTTACTATCGAACATGCATGGTGCTTTTATTAAAAGTAGAAGATACATACTAACTTTAATGCTGATCATACTTATCGATTAACGACTTCATGCTTCGATATTAATATCAACTTCATATTGGGAGGATGCTTGCGTTTCCTGATCAAGTCGTTTAAGCAAACATGATTAAAGTTTATATGATTCACCTCTTCTTGGTTTCACGATCTTAATTTCCACTGATCACCACATGACAAAAGCATGTTCATTTAGATTACTCTATTAACATGTATAGTTAAGAAATGAAATGGGTTAGCCCGGAATACCCGGTGGATGAATACTCAATCAGAATGACCCGTGTGTAAGAAGTTAACCACAAACACCTTGGATGTTGGTGCACAAGTTTGAGGTAAGAGATGAGCCCAAGAGGGGACTTTTGGGAGGTGCATGTGACAAGTGGTAACGTATATTTATGCCCTAGGAAGATGCTATGCATATACATGCGGTTTTTAGCTGTTTTGGCAGATTTTGGAGCTCACTTTTGGTATAGTAGATGGCCTCAAACAATTGGCATGCAAGAACAAAAGTTGCTTAGAATGAGGTCCTCTATCTACCACAGAAATTTCAGAGCATTTGGAGCTGCACGTGAATTCACCCATTTCACGTGCAATCAAATTTTTGCTTCTCAGACCTCTACAAGATGCAAGGAGGCTTGGAGTGAAGTTTGAGTGCATTTGGAGCTGCACGCCAATTGGGGAATTGGCGTTCAAATTGGCGTGCGAGCATGTTTTTGCATGGTTACCTTGGTTTTGTCATTCTAATCATCTTTTCCCAAAGGACCATGTTGGAATTGTGAATATTTTGGTGTGTGTGGATGTGGGTAGGTCATAGCTTGTTCCATCAAAACTACGTCGTTTTGATGTTGAGATTCACTTAATCAAAACTACATTGTTTTGATGTTGTGTTGTCTATATAAGGAGGAGAAGCCCCTCTGTTTTAGGTTTAGGGTTTGTTGCTCCACCACCGTCGGAGAGAGAGAGAGAGAGAGGGGGAAGGAGAGCTTCGGTGGCTGCCGGAGCGTCTTGCGTGGGTGGTCGGAGTCTTGCGTGGAAGCGGGAGCAGGAGAACATACAAGGTAGGGTTCTGTCTCACCTGATCCGTTCGGGGTTAGGCCCCGTGTAGAGGATTTATAGAGCTTCTACCGTTATTGTTATACTATCTATATGTAAATTCATATAGGTGTGACCTCCTATATGAATGTTGGCCTTCAAAGGGCATGTATGAGGTTGAGATTGGGCCTGTGTGGCACCGCACACTAGGTGTTTGATATTATGCCTGTGAGGCCATGCATGTTATGCGATTGATGTTATGCCAGTGTGGTTATGCCTGAATGGTGTTTGATGTAATGTCTGTGAGGATATGCATGCTAGGTGTTTGTTGTTATACCAGGGTGGACATGCATGTTAAGTGTTTGTTGTTATGCCTGAATAACTGACATATATGTTAAATGTTTGTTGTCTCGTGGAGCAGCCTAAGAAGCCCGAGAGGCCGAGGCAATGCTTGGGGATGTGACCTAACGTGAGCCCGAGAGGTCGAGTTAATGTCGCTGAGACCGATCGTGGAAACTATGCCTGAGAGGCGGTTAAATCATTGGCCCGAAGAGGCGGTTAAATCACTTGTGGCTTGTGTGGTAAAGAATTGTAACTACTGTTGTGGTTTGTTATTGTCTGTTGAAATTATTGTAACACGACACTGCACTTGTACACATGGCATGTAGATGCTAGGAGCATGGGATGGGTTGGGGAGACTTGATCCCTACTGAGCTGTGGATGCTCACCCCTCCTACTATGGTGTGTTTTCTTGCAGGGACCTACAGGCGTTAGGTGGGAGCATCAAAGTGGAAGAGTTCTATTTTGTGGCTTTGTTTTGTGTTATTTGCATTATGTAATTTTGTTGAGGCATTGTAACCCCAGCGGGGAGATATTGTAATGAAGTTTGCAACATAATAAAGGCATATGGTTTCAATTAAATAATTGTGTGATTTTGGTTTTTGAAGTGTATGTTGTGTTCCACCCCTTTATCCAAACTCGGGTAAAAGGGAGGGTCACGTTCTGGTCTCCCCGGGTTGGAAAACCGGGGCGTGACACAATCGCAGTCTGATCAGCTTCTGAAGTATAGTTTTCTAATAAAATAGACAAGTGCTGAATTTTTACAAACCGGAAAGGTCAACCGAGAGGATTGCACAATCTACGGGGGAGAAAATCCTTAATATATTATTCGAGTAAGACCTCCCGTATATGTCTCATGACTTCTTTCCTGGCTCGTCTATATAAGGGGGAGCTTTTCACCGAGAGGATCAAATGATCTACGGGGGAGCTTAAATTTCATCTATTACATCGTAATGACCCCCTAATATGTCTCTAAACTCCCTCCTCTAAACCTTTACTTCTGGATCTGACTGGACATGCCGTTTTGGATCGTAAAAGTGGCATGCTTGGATGTATTTTCTTTCTTCAACCATGCATTTTAATTGACTAATCACCTTGCTTACTTTTGACATATGTTCGCTTCCTCATTTTTCACTCATGAATCCTAAATTGGCCAAATCATATGATCTTTAATTAATCTTAGCTACGTTGTTCAAAGAAGACGGGTTTCGCTTATGTTGACCTATATGAACTTGTGTATTGTTATCCGACATATGCCCTGATTCAAGAATATTGATCATTCTCATGTATGTATATGTCTCTTACATGCTTTGTAATGCATAAGTTCTGTTTCTCATTAGTTCGGATTATGTCGCCTTTCACCGATTATTTTCTCTAATCCGTACTAATCCTTGCCTGGTTAAGCTTTTGTATTTTCAGCTCATTTTTTTTTAGCTACAGGTTCAGATTTTCTTTGCAACCGTATCGATAAATCTAGTCCATAGTCTTGGATTTGAAGTGTTGTGGTACTTCTCTTCTCTTCGACTTATTGATCGCAAAGGAATCTACTTTACTCTCTCACCGAACTCGTCTACTACGGACACGGTCTACTTTTCATCCGGATACTCTTCCTCGACTATTATTTACTCCGGATGATTGTCGGTTCATTCCTCCGGACTCCTGACACAGTCTAATTGCGACAATCCAAGTCTTCCTATATGTCGTGTGCTTTTGAGGAGGAATCATGATGATTCATCAAATGCAAATCTCGGGATGCACACACACACTACTCTGGGTGGCAACCAGCTGTTACAGTTATTTGGTCATGCGGTCTCCACGACATCGTTTCATTCGGAGGCGCATCGATATCCAGACTAATGACATCAGCCTGTCAAGCGGTTCCCTGTTTCACTCGCCAAATTCCTAGACCCACTGACATTTGCAGACTCGGTCTTATATGTTCTGGTCATTCCTACGAAGCACGAGTATTGCTCATTTCCAATCCCTAAACCTCTCGTTGCTCCTTCCATCTCCAAGACCTCACCTTTCCTCTTGTCCTTCAAATTTCATCTCGCAATGGCACCCGAATCTCTCTCTTGGTGTTAATCCTGGCCATCTGGTCGATTGGAGTGCTGTATCTAATCCTCCAGACTAGTTTTTCCAACTTCGCCCTTTACTCGAAGCCTCGCATATACTCACCTTGATCTCCAATCCTGTCAATCTTCTTATCGACGACATTAATGAGTATTACCAAAGGATTCGCCGTACCACCGACTCCATCATCTCCTATGTTCGCAGTGAATCCATCATCATCACTCCCGCCGTTCTCCGTGCTACTCTCCACTTACCCCTTGGTGAACCACGCGCCGGGATGCCGATCCTATGGCCGCTTCTATGGGATGTACCCACAAAGGCAAGGAATATAAGGTGAAATCCTTCCAAGGTCACTATCGCCGTATGGCGACCATACCGAGTCGTCACATCGGCTCACACTTCGCCTGGACTCGGTTCCTTATGATCTTCTCCTGGCCATGTACGGCGTTTTGAAGGTCTTCCGATGGACTCGGGGATGTTCTTGTTTCGATTGCCGCAGAATGGACCCAAGAACCATTCCTTCGGGCGCATACTTAGATCGTCTCTTCCGGCATCTTAATCCGGACCATTTCGCCTGATATGATGCCGTTCCATTTCCTTCGGCTTATTACCTTCGTTATCTTACGCCGGATGGGAACATGACAGCCTGCCGACCATCTCGCCGCTCTCCGCATTCTCCCTGGCCTCGAACAACAAGGCGCTTGTTAGTGACCCCTCCGACAGCCCAAGTCCCCGACGCGCTTCGCACCCCGATCCTCCGAGATTCGGTCCGTTGCAAAGACCTTCCCACTCTCGAGCCTCCCAAAGACAGCGTTCGTGCCGACCCGTCCGAGGTTGCGGGGCCATCTCGGCGCAGGCCTCTAAAGCTATTTCTTCGGTCCCCCGGCCGCGGATGTCCCTACTCCCTCCACCTCTTGCTATTGCTGCCGCGGCCGACACCGCCGTTGCCGTAACCACCGCCGATGTCCCGGAATCTACTCCTGAAGCTCCTTTGCCTCCCCTACCTCAACCCCGAGATTACCTGGACCATCTCTCCGCCGACACTCTAACGGACTTATGGCTCTATTTTAGCCTTGCCCACACCGCTCCATTCCCGACAACGATCTCCGGGTGTTTTACACATAACATACCCAATCCCCGGGAGACAATGATCATCCGGAACTTGGATCACGGCTTTCTTATGCCGGCCTCCATTCCGGATGTGCCGTTCCCTACCCCCTCCGCCCGAGCCTCCTTTCCGCCGGGGTCCTTCCCCTGCTAAGGCCGGCCCCTCTTCTCCTGTCGCCGTCATTCCTGTGGTTGACCCTCTGGTCAAAGCGGGTCACCGCTCCGGATGCCTCGATGCTCTGGATGCCCCTTCCGCATCGCTGATACTCCTGCGGACTCCTCCGCCTGGCCGCACTCCTCGCTCTTGTTCATACGGGGAGTCCTCCAAAGCTCCGGAGTCGGTCCTTGGGCGTGCTTCCTCTGGCACGGTTCAGCCCGATGTCGTGCTCTTGCCTAGCCGGACCGCCACGCCAGGGCTCACAGCCGCCAATTTCCGCCATCGCCGCCAAGGTTGACGCACTTGGCGCACAACTCCTCTCCGCTCTCACCGACTCCTCCACCTCCATGGAGCGGAAATGGATCTCGTCGCCTCGTTAGTCCATTCATTGTCTACCTCCTCCGCGGACCTGGCACACGATGGCTCGTCCTCCCGTTGCTTCTCGGCGATCTCGCCAAACCGGGGGAGAGAGTGTCATCCGATCCGTCCGCCCTTCCCGCCCTCCGCACCACAACCATCTACTCGGGCCGAGAAGCGACCCGCCTCTTCGGTGCTTAAAGGAGTTCAAATTCCCAAACGACGCCGCTTCTCTCGCCCAAGCTCCTCACTCGCAGCCTCCGGCTCCTCCTCCATCCTCCTCATCCGCAGCCGACACCTTCCTCCCATCATATGCGGCGCTGACCCTTCCGATGCGGATAGAGCGTTCACAAAGCAACGAAGTCCTATGCGGCGTCTTCGCTCGTAGAACATGTCTTTCTAAAATGTACCCTTTCTCCCCGGCCGACATTCGACTCTTTGTTCGGAGAAAGGACTCTTTACTACGAAGACATTGACAACTTCTCGAGGGTCGCTAAAATGGAGATGAGGCCGTTTCCATCTCTATACAAGGACGGGCACTTGTTTGAAGTTCCACCGTGCCGGAATGAAGGCTATCTTCCCAAAGTGGATCTAAGTCGGTCCTTCATCGACGGAACTGCCGAGGATAGGAAGCCATGGAAAACTCTCTCAACTATCCTCATTCCGTACCGGATCATGTCGCCACACTTCATGATGGTTATCTTCATGATTCAGTCCAAGCAAATGATTCTCATTGATTCTCATCGATATAGTGGAGCACTTTGTAAGAAAGAATCAATGGGAACCACCGTGTCTTGGCCGATCAAGTCAGAAGAAAGCCGGTTTATATGAAGAGTCGGGCATCACACCCTTGGGTCTAATTGGAAGTCAAGGCGACATTCCGGGCAAGAAGCAAGTGCCACAACAGCCGGATGGAGATAGCCAGGGGGCCTTTGTCTCGTTACTTCATCAAGACAAATCGTGGAGCCAACACACAACTTATACGTTGAAGCACAATGGAGCTTAGAGAAAAGGCAGCAACTATGATTTTCAAGTATAGTAAGCCTTATGTACCTTAGTGAAAATCTTGTATTAAGGCCGAATTGGACTTAGTTGCCGATAAATGAAATTGGTCAGGATGCGTATTCCAGATGTTATCTTTTGCATTGCTTACCAAATCAGACTACAAAGGGTTTGGGCATATCCATAATCGGGGGAGATTGTTGGATCAAACCCGGATTTGGATAATGCCGATAAAGCCTTATGTAATTTGATCTCGAGATCTTTTATGTTTATTTGATCGCCGCAGAAGATATGTTATTAATCCAGAGACGCACTCGTGAGAGCAAAGCTAAGGACAGGATACATAATCCTGATCCGGACAAGAGTGAGTGTCGTCAAACACTTGGTAAATAACCAAGCCATCAATACATACGGAATAAGGAACATTCGTGCGGACTAAGAACTTAAAAGCTACGGTTTGCGGAATATGTTCCTAGTGCCTCAAAAGGACTAAGTCAAACCGATACGGAGTAAGGAAGTATTAATGCGGAATAAGGACCCGAGTCTTTATTCGCACGGAGTAAGGAAACTAGATGCGGAGTAAGGAATCCGGACAACTTTACTCATACGGAGTAAGGAAGCGCTAGTACGGAGTAAGCATTCCGATCCCTTAGACTCGCCCGGAGTAAAGAACTTACATACGGAGTAAGGAATTTACATACGGAGTAAGGAACTTACATACGGAGTAAGCAATTTACATACGGAGTAAGGAACTTACATGCGGAGTAAGGAAGCGCTGACACGGACTAAGGATTCCAGTACTAAACAGATACGGAGTAAGCAACCACTGATACAGAGTAAGGTTCCGAGCTTCATTAGCAACGGAATAAGGAAAATTACACCGGACCAAGAAGATACTACTTCAACTCACCGCATTTAAAGTTATCAGCTCGTGGCGTCCCGATGTAAGACAAACTTATTGAAAACCTGAAGAATCTTACACGTGGATCATCCGGATATGTGGACACAACCTCAATTGTATTTGGGAACTCACAAATGCACTTATACTCTTCAAACCCAAGACCTTGAGCTCCACAAACCGCAGCCGTCAAGACAGAGAGATTACCGAGGAATAGTTAGTGCTGAACGCATTCCGGAACTACAAGTTCCAAGGTTGTCTCTTAGGAATGTTTGTATAAATATTCATACTTGTATATTTGTAAAAAGTGTGTACGTGTGCGAATAAGCCTGAATAACCTGTGTATGCACAAGAGCTCAAAGAAATAATCTAGGCTAGTGTGTGAATCCCTTTGTAAACAGAGTGTAAGAGAGTCTTGCTTCTATTTTGTTGTATTTATCTCTTGATAATAAAACAAAATACTTCCACTATCTGTTATCTTCCGCAGTGATTCTATCACTTGACTAGATTAGTATAGTGCCTTAAGAGATAAAAAGAGTTTAGATTAGAGCCTATTCACCCCCCTCTAGGCTCCAAAGGACCATCAATACAATATAAAGTTCAGGGTATGATGCCTTAATCCACAAAAACACATACATTAAACACATACATATAACATAAGTTTCGATGTTAACACTCACTCCCAACCACAAGTCCCCTTGTGATTCCAAGGTTTTCCACGAAGCATTATCGCGAGACTAACACGTAAGAACATGGACGGGAAACAAACAACAACTCCCAACCACGGTGGGCACTACAATGGCCTCTATAATCAACTATCATGAAAACAGACCCTTAATCTACTTTAACCATAGACCCACAAAACAACCATGTACATGAACACCATTAAGGCCTTCCTATAAGAGGTCACACCTATATGAATTTACATACATATATAAACCTCAAAACCTAACCCTAGAATAGGTCATTAATCATATATAAACAACAAACCAAAAGGTAGGAGAGTAGAACAAACCGTTGGAAATATAGGATTTGATAAAGCTACCAAAATATAGTCTAAGTTTGGAGACTCGAAGAACCGAAGGTCGTAGGGTCGAAGAGTCGAAATTCGTAGAAGTGAAACTGTCATAGGACGTATTGGCAAGAGACTCGTAGACTGTAGAGTCCGGAGACTCAAGGCGAAATAGTGACGGAACATTGCGACTGTAGATCCAGGGTCGAAGGTCGTAGAGTCACAAAGACAAAAGAGAGTGTTACTGTAAGTATCAATAAGCTCGGAGACTCATAGAGTCGAAGAAGTGTTAAGAACAAGAACCAAAGCTAAATGACTCGTAGACACGTAGAGTCCCCATAAATACTTAAGTCAATTAACGTAACTTGAATTATCACTGGACTCGAAGACTCGTAGAGTCATAGGGTCGAAACCTTCGACACCGTTAAGAAAATAGGACTCGTAGACTCGTAGATCGAAAGTCGCAGAGTCGAAGCCTTCGAATAATGTAAAGAAAATCGGACTCGTAGACTCGTAGATTGAAAGCCGTAGAGTCGAGCCGTCGAACACGGTTAAGCAACCGGACTCGTAGACTTGTAGGTTGAAGGTCGAAGAGTCGATGCTATAAAGACCGGCAAACAAATAAAATCGTAACTCAAGGGTCATGGAGTCGTAGACTGTAGACTCAAGGGACACAACCACTATAGAGAAATTGCCATACTTCCAGGCTCGGAGATTGATGGCGGAGAGTTGTAGCTAAAGGGTTGGAGATATACAGAACTCGGTTATGAGCCCGTGAAAGACTAAGGAAGAAAAGCGAAGTCAAGACTCGTAGAGTCGAAGACTTCGAGACCACTTAGTCAAATATAGTAAACCGAGAGACCCGAAGGTCGTAGACCCGCAGAACTAGAGTCGTAGACTCGTAGCTACAATAATTGGTAGATTAGCCGAACTCGAAGAAGTCACACTAAGCGCCATTCGAAGAGTCGCAGACTCATAGAGTCGTAGACTCGCAAAGTCGTAGATTTTAGTTAATAGAGTGACACAAAAGACTAATCCAACCTGAGCTCCTGCCTTGGAGATCGGAAGATATGAGTCGTAGACTCGCAGAAACGTTGTAAAGCCCGGAGCAAACTTTCACCACTTTCAACGGGCTCTAACCGAAATCTTCGAGTCACCGAACCTACGAGGCATTTACCTCCGAGGCAAGCTTACAACCCTAAACACAAACACTTAGCGATATTGTCGCCTAGGGTTTGGACAAAGAAGTCTGGCCGGCCCAAGCAAATGAGCGCATTAATGATGAATTAATTGCTACCAACTACCATCCTTGGATGAACGGCCAAGATCAATCGCATGCCAAATACGCAAGATGGGCATTTGATCTATAAATCAAAGCGGATCAACCCATACCCTGACATTCCGCATTTTCGGGCAAGGGAAGTCGGGCTGTCGGATGGACATCATGGCGCACGAGCACTTTAATCTTAAAAATATATCTTTCACGCACTTAACGACAAAATCAAGAGTTTAACCTCTCTCTCAAAAGAAGGAAACACACACAACACAAGACATTGGTTCTGACAAACTTAGGGGAAAAAGAATCTCTTTTAGAACTAAGAAGAGTGTTCCAACACGAGAGAAAAAGACTAAGAGAGAATCGAGACAAGTGCCGGGCGCCGTGTTGAATCGAGAACAAGAGCAATCCATTCGTTTATTCACGAATCTTGTTATTCATCAAAGATCTAGCACTTCCATTAAGTCTTGATCTTTGTGTTGTCTCGTTATCCACACTTTGATCTATCATAAGCCTTCTTTCACAATCGAGATCTAAAGAAAAAAGAGCATTTACTCTTATTTCGCTTTGTCTCGATAGTTCATCATCACTCACGCTATCCTCAATACTACTATCATCCTCTCCATAAATACTTCCATCATAGTCATTTGTAGAGGAATCCAAAACCAGCTAAAAGTCTAGCTTCCGGACGCGATGAAAGTCTATTCACCCCCCCCCCCTCTAGACTCACTTTGGGGACCTACGGAATCCCTAGCTCGAATAAATTTGACCTTAGGGTTTTAGATCGAAGAACATGCTTCCTCCTTGCTCCTCTTTGCTAGACGTCTTCTACCCTCAAGAACGTAATAGCCACTCTCCCTCTCTCTCTCTCTCTCTCTCTCTCTTTGATAAATGAAATTAAAAGAACCTTAAAATTGCATACCGAACAACATATATCAAAAAATATTATATCATAGGGTCGATGTCGACCAAAATACACCCACATTGACCTACATCGACCACATATGCTCACATCGACCAAACAACATGTCAACCAACCTTAATTCAAACATGGTCGATATGCAGCTAAATCAATCACATTGACCACACATCGACCACCCTTTGAGAAATCTCTTTGGAATCTCAACAGTCAACCTCGACCACTTCGTGCTACACCAACCACATATCAACCACAAGTCAAATATCATCCTCATATCGACCAACTTTTGAAGAAAACCCCCGATTCTCCCCCTGGTCAACATCGACTACCAAAAAGCCGGATTTGTCACGCCCCCATTTTGAAACCCAGGTAATTCAGAACGCGACTTCCCACGCCCACTCAGGGGCCGAGGGGTTGGAGACTGATCCACTCCCGTACAATACTACAACAGGGGTAGTAATGTACTAACCAATGATCCAAATACAAGCATGCAATCAACCAATAATTATCGTGCCATCAATATTACCGAATTCAATCAACACCCATAAAAAACAAAGTACAGGTCCTGCTATCCGAGTTAATACAATCGCCATGGACCCGAGTCCGGAAAATAAATAATCAAACCAATAAGTAAATCCGTAAGAAGGAATCCTACATAATGAGGTCCCGACCTGCTCCGCTATGGCTCCAACGGCTATCCCCTACAACCTGTAGGAAAATGAAATAAAGTAGGGTGAGCACGTATGCCCAATAGGTGAATCCCATCTCCAGGACCCTATTACATGAATTCCTAAGTTTGTATGATTAGTGTATGCTTGTGCTAGTGTAGTGTCACCTACCATCACAATCAAATTTTCAAGACATCATAACACATTTCCATTATTAAAGGTTCACATCAGCCTTTCATCCACCCACGGGATTCCCGCTACCATCATCGGGAAATTTAAATTACTACCTAACATCCATATGTGGGACCTGTGGTGTCTCTGTTGACAACCTGCCACATATGGGACTTGGGTTACCAGCCACATGGGGGACTTCATGGCCTCTTACCAGCCCTATGTGGGACCCACGGTTAACCCAACCATCTCCGTCACCCAATTCACCCCATGTTAAAAGAAAATTAAACAAGGTGTGTTAACAACTAACGTTCAATACATCAACCATACAAAACATTTCAACAACAAACCAAATATAGTGTACCATAAATGACAACTCTATACCAACAAGCGAAAACAAGTCCAGACCTACTTATTACAATCAACCAACAGTGTCAGACCCAACAAAAATTACAGTTACACCTTTTCAGTTCTATTATAATTGACTAATAATATTGGGCTACAACAACATTAATATATATATATATATGTACACATACTTAAATATCGACTAATTTATTTATTTTTTATTAATTAATTTATTTATTTAACACACACACACACACATATATATCAATATATATATATGATGCACACACACGCGTGCACACCCACCCACCAACGTTAGGGTTGGTGGCCCTGCACGGGCGGCGCATCAAGCTACACTGCGCCTCCTCCCCTTCCTTCTCTCGCGCCGGCGAGCAAACAAGCGCGCGCTTCCTCTCCTTCGCGTTGACGCCAACGCTATCGCCTGCCTGCTTCCGATCTTCCCTTCCAACACATCCGCACGGCGCGCGAGGACTCAACATCGGTCTCGACGCTTGGACCAACACCCTCGACGCCGCCCAAAGTCGTCGCCCATGACGCCGCCTGGGCCGTTGCCCATGATGCCGCCTGAAGCCATCGCCCTTGATGCCGCCTCGAAGCCGATGCCGGTGATGACTCCATCCAGCAAGCATGGCACCCTTGACATGACGCAACAAGCACGGAACTCGAGATGCAAATTATCGAGTAACAAAACAATTGAATGTGTGTTTAGACCCATAAAGAATTAACAGATACTAGCTCTATCCGTCCGTGCTTATACAATAGGATAACAGATGATCAAGAAACACCTACCTGATTCAAACTCGGAAGGTTAATAACACGACTTCAATTCAACGCTCTTCCTTACCAAACCGCACACGCACAACAAACGTAGGGTTTTACCCAAGATTCCCCTCTATTTATACTAACATTAAATAATAATAATAATAATAATAAACTTAATAATTATCACAATAATAATAATCTTGATAATAACAACTTATTATTAATAACAAAATCTTAATATTAAAATACGTGAATTAATAATATTCACATAATAATAAACTCAATAACTGCACGAATAATATTAATGGCATAGCATTGATTAATGTAATAATAATCCAAAGACTTAAATAATCATATTAATAATATTACCATAATAATCGAACATACTAAAAATAATAATATAGAGCATCAAAATAAAAAAAACTAATGCTAAGGCCACACTATCAATAAATATTGCAAGCTTTATTTGGCCCAACTCGATCACACATCGATACGGGTCTTTACAAGATTGACCATATCCACACCATCTCAGATTGACCAAGAAACCAAACACTTTGGAATTTCCCTCTGGTCGACACCAACTGACAAAATGGGTTAGGTCAACCATGTCGATCACAATATCCCACATTGACCAAGGCTATATCGACCATGACTAGAAATGACACTTCTAGCTTAGCTTTTCCAAAATAATTTTGCTTTTGACTTGCTACCCGAATTCTTGCAAGGGGCACTACCCCTTGACCACTGTCGCGACCGGTAAACGAAAACCCCGCCGAGGAGTTGTGCCCTCGGACTCCCACTAACGACATGATCAAGTGTCCTTGCCTATGCCCACACACAAATAACTAACTCCTTAAATCCCAAAACACGAATTGTTACATCTTCTAAGGCTTGCAGGAGAAATATTTAGAACATAACCTGTGCTCCCCAAATATGGGTCATTACAGAAGCCTTGGAACATTCTGTTACAGAGCTTTCAACGAAGATGGCTCATTCTCATGATACAACCAACGAGAATATCAACTTGTACTTGCTGCCAGGAAGGGCAAGGAACCCACTGTACGTAAGCAAAGTCATGGTGACGACTATAGATCATGACGATCTGCGTGGGAGGCTGATGATACTTCAGAAGGTGAAGATATACACTAACATGGTCATCCTAGGTGTGGTGGTCGTGTGGAGCATGGACTGATGGTTATTGAACAAGAGCTATGAGATAATCCGGTCGAGGAGGGATAGATGATAGCTTCAATTCGATGTGATGTCCAATAGGATAGATCATGAGCAAAGACCAATCTTCGAACAACAAAGGGGACAGAGGCATGGCACAAACGATTCTAATGGCAACGGATGCTAAGGTCGGGCTCGAGGAAGCCAAAGATCAAGTTTCCACACTTCAAGGGAGGTGATCCATATGAGTGACTAGACAAGGAAGCCCACTACTTTTGAGTTTTTGAGGTAGCCAGAGATGATCGAGTTGCAATGGCGTGTATGTATTTAAATGCAAAGGCCAAGAACTAGTGGTGTTGGATTAAAGCCCAATATAAACAAGACATACGACATTTGGGATGAACGACATTCGAGTGAGAGTTCCTAACTCAATGGGGACCCTTCCCAGTTGTTAATCAACATGGACAATAAGCCAAGTTGAAGCAAGAAGGAAAGGTAGTTGTCTGTGTGGAGGAGTTACACTGACTCCAATATTCTTGTTTAACGTTGGTCGGAGGAGTCCTTGCTAAGTACCTTTATTGAGGGACTAAAGCCATGGACAGAAAATCAAAACACTTTTATATGATAAGGTTAAGGAGAGAGGTAAAAAAGGTCTGCTTTAAATGCTGTGAAAAGTGGGATGAGGGGCATTGATGTCGAATAGGAAAGGTGTTTCTGATCAATGACTCTGTCTTAGTCGATGAAGACAATAGCAATGATGGTGGTGAGTTGAGGATGGCTAAAGTTGAAGAGGATACTTGTGAGGTTAAGTTAGCTCTTGTTGCCATGACAAGGAAAGAAAAACCAGCCACGATAAGGCTCATGGCATGGATTGGAAATTATGAAGTTTTGTTGCTTGTAGATTCTGGTTCTACCCACAATTTCATTAACACTGATATTATAAAGAAGGTTAGACTACAAGCCTTTACCCTATAATCTTCTCTTGTGCGAGTGGCGAATAAAGAAAAATTACATCGTGAGGATATAGTGCTGTCATGCCCTGATTTCCTACCCGTAGAAACCGGTTAGTGAATCTCCATGCCTGCACCAGAAGGGACAAGGGGTTGGTGAGAATACCTAGAAAGGGACCTTCGCATGGGGGCCGTCCCTAAACCATATCACATATATACAGAAATCTCATTTCAATCCATAGTACAAATACACATACATACATGTTCTTTCCCCCATAGGGTTACATCATAGTTTTTACAATAAAAAAGAAAGAAATACCCACGAGGTCCTCACCTCCTGTGAACCTCCTAGCTCTTGTAAGCACTTGAAACAAACAAAGACAAACACAACAGGAGGGGTGAGCAATCACGGCTTAGTATGGATTATCCCCGACCCATCACAACTCATAAACTAGTGTAGGCATGTGCTCGTGTAATGCTATATGTACATCACCAACTCAATCATATACACATTAGAATACAAAGAGCTTCCAGGCAATCCCAAACATTGCTTCCCAGGCTCGGTATTTCCTCGGGTATAGTATTGCCTCTCGGGCCCCGTATTTCCTCTCAAGCACAATATTGCCTCTTTGGCTCTTAACCTATCTTGCCTCCCAAGCCCTCAACAGTAGCCTCCCAGGCTTACTAAGGCAGCCTCACAAGCTCATTGCAAACCCCATCAAGTTGATGTGTCCACCCCACCACATTGACCATGTCAACCACCCACGTCAACCACATCGACCACGTCAACTGCCCGAATTGCGATTGTACAAATTCGGCGCATCGCTCTTACACCGAGACTTCCATAAGGAAACCAAGCAATTACCAATCCGGAGCATCACTAGTCCAGAGCATCACTAATCTGGAGCATCACTAATCTGGAGTAATGGATCTAAGGGCTCCTTAGCATCAAATAAGACATCCGAGTCTTCCTTCACATGGACTAAGCTTCCATTGACCCTTAATATGGAATAAGACATCCCGCCTTCCACTAACATGGAATCGGATCTATGATCCAGACTAATCCGCACCTCCCATGATCTAGAAGGATCTGTGCGTTTAATGATCCGAAAGGATCTGCACCTTCAATAATCCGGAAGGATTTGCACCTTCACTAATCCGGAAGGATTTGCACCTTCACTGATCCGGAAGGATCCGCACCTTCAATGATCCAGAAGGATCTGCACCTTCACTGATCCAGGCCTCTCATTAATCCAGTAACCCTAAGGTTACTGTTCATCTATCTGGACTCCTTGCGTCCTCGACCTCACAGTTTGCTAAGGTTACTGTTTATTGTCGTTTTTAGCCTATTGCTCGTCTGGCTTTAACCTAGTAAGCTCCAAACCCTCCGAAACCTCATAATAATCATACCCAATACTACATATTAGATTTTAATCACATATTGTTGGACCCCATTTTGTTCGGCTTGGACATACTAACCCCATTTGATATATATACCGTTTTACCCATGCCATATACCTTGTTGAACAGGTCCTTAGAGATTCCCTGTGATTTGTACAAGATGGATGTATTGGCATGAACCGGGAAGCCCAAAATGGATAACCACTGCTACAAGTCCCTGAAGTACCCCAAGACCAATACCAGGGGATAGAGGAGGAAATTTGAGGAATAACGCACTTGACTGAGCTCAATTCCAATGAAAAACAAAGAAGTTATGGCCAAAACAATTTTCATTGAAAAAAGTCAAACTTGCCAAAAGACGGTCAATGCCCCTGGTCAAACTACCCGAAAATGTGCATGTGAGGAATAGTCCGAAATGTCTATTTTTACGAATACGGGTCCTCCCAAACAATCCCCGAAAGGTCATCCATTTTTGCATTTTGGGTGGGGGTAAAAAGGTAATTAAAAGTTTCGGCAGGTCGAAGCCGAGACTCGAAGCCTCGAAGCCTCGAAACCTCGAAGACTCGAAGACTCAAAGCCTCGAAGCCTCGAAGCCTCGAAGCCTCGGAGCCTCGAAGACTTGAAGCTTCGAAGCCGTCATGCCGACACTTCGACCTACCAACACTTCGACCCACCAACCTTCGACCCTTGACCTCCGAACCCTATGAGTCTTCGACCCTTTGACCCTGCCAACCTTCGACCTACCGACACTTCGACCCGTTGACCGTTGACCTTCGACCTGCCAACACTTCGACCCATTGACCGTTGACCTTCGACCCACCGAAATTTCGACCCACCGAAGCTTCGACCCCTGCCGACACATCGACCTTCCGACACTTCGACCCCGGCCGACATTCTGACCCTTTGACCTCTGACCTTCGCTGTTTGGCCCCTCTCACTAGCTTTCTCGCTGGTTGCTCATGGGATGTGTTTTTATTTGCTGGCAATTGTCAAAGATGCTTTTCAATGCCTGTCAAATGCATGTGCTCACAAAAGAACAAAAAGGCAATCACAAGCTGCCCCATTTTACGCACAGGCCATCCAACCACCAAACAAAGCATAGAATCTGGAAATTAATAATGTTGGGATTCGTAATACACCCGACAAAGCATTAAATGCACCAATTAATGAGATGCAGCCAAATCTCTTTAAAACTAGTATCCTCTCCATTGAAAAACATTATTACGCCCCAGCTTCTTCCCCGTGCAAAAAAAAAAAAAAAAAGAGGACAATCTGCAAAAACGGAAAACGAAAAAGAGCTCTACTATTCTCGCCATCTTACACCCGCCCTCGAGCCCAAAAGAAAAAAAGAGATTTGCACCCGAAAAAAGAAAGGAAGAGAGTTCGCCCAAGAGAGAAAAAAAACGCCCGAGAGAGAGGACGTTAGTCAAAAAAAAAAAAAGAACAAAAAAGGCTCTTCTGCCATCTTCATACCCAGCTACATAATCCAAAAAAAGAGAATGCTCGGATAGCTTTCGCCATTCGAAGATCCAAATCGCCCATCCTTTCCAACTCCTTCTTCCCTATTATTTCGTTTCAGCTCTTTTTTTTCCCAGCAAAAGAAAAACACAAAAAAAACAACTCTAGTATGTCCTTTTTGTTTTTACGCTTCCATCACACAAAAAAACAATCTTTTTTCAGCCCCCTATTTCTTACGCCCACTCTCCTTATTTCCAGTCACCAAAAAAATCTTAGCCCCCAAAAAATACATCACTCCAATCTTCAAATACCAGGAAATCCCCTTTTTTACAAATCTCATTGCCAGATTTGTTGATTCTATCTTCAAGTAGGTGATTATCGTCGTGGAAAAAATAGTTTAAGCGAAATATTTCGGATTTACGCCCTGTGTTAAAGCCCCATTCAAGCCAAAGTCAGTGTAATTTACATTTGTTGCTCTATTTTTTTAGTTTATTTGTACTTATCTTTGATGTACTCTTAGTATTTTCCAGGTTTTCGTTTTTTTTAGTTTATTTTTATACCTGATGTAATTTTTAGTATTTGTCGTTGTATTTTCCTTGTATTTTCTTTATTTACATATTGTACGATGTAATATATAAAATATAGTGAAAAAAAGAGCGCAAAGAGAGGCATAAAAAAAAGATGAAAAAAAGAAAAGGAAAGAAGAGTGCTTTTATTTGTGGATGTCATAATCACACACTCCACGTTTTTTACTTTAATGCATATGTTCATTACTTTGATTTATGACTTTGGGTTTTCAAAAAAAAAAAAGGGGAAAGAAAGAAAGGTTTCCAAAAAAAAAAAAAAACAAAACAAACAAACAAAACATTTCTTTTTTAAACAAACAAAAAAAAACATACAAAAAAAAAAACAAAACAAAACGTTTCTTTTAGCAAAACACAAAAACCCATAAATGTTTTCTAACCCAAAAAAAAAAAAAAAGAAAAACATATTTCCATTTTTTTGGACTTCAAAATAAAACCAAAAACCAAAACAAACCCCTAGGATCTCATTCCTCACTTCAAACAAAAAACCAAAACTTTTAGGATTCCCTTTAGAAATTTAGGGTAAATCCATTTTAACTATAACTTCAACAAATAACTTAGTTAAATAAAAATTATAGGCTTTTTAGGAAATTTAACCCCATCATGGCAGTACAAATAAAATAGAAAACCTCCTCCTCCGAAAAAAGATACCGAAAGGGCGTTGTAGGGTTGCTAATCCTTCCCTACACGTAACCAACTCTCGAACCCTTCTCTGATGACGCAGACCACACCTTTAAAACTACTCAAAGTAGAGGGTATCCAACTGTACCCCAAAAACAATTGGTGGCGACTCTAAATTTTCTCACCATTGGTTTAGTTTGAGCCCACCCCAAACGGGCCCGGACGAAAGCCGGTGATGACAGCTAGCGACTCTGCTGGGGACCTACACACTTTAGAGAGTTAGGTCTAGAACTAAGATTAGGAGGTTATTTTAATTGCACTATTGTATCTATTTAGCTGTCGTGATAAGTTGTTTTTATTTTCTAGATATAATTGTGATTTACTTATTTTTTTTACAGTTGTCATTTATCTTTAAACTATGATTTATTTGCACATTTTAACTACCGGATAGTTATGATTTACTGCTTTCCCTACTTGTTGCATCCATGCATAACCCTATACCCGGGTTTAACACAATTTAGGTTAGCGAGGTTCAATACGGTCTCTAGCGCGTTGATCATTATCCGCAATGGGGCCTCAGACTCCTCACTCAAGCTTGAGGTTCTTTTAAGGCACGTCCTTTTAAGATCCCCCTCCGGTAAATCCCATGGTGTACGGAGCCCTCTATTGAGGAAGTTTGGGAACCAATGAATAAGATAAGTGTAGCAATAGAAGCCCATCAGGGGCATTGACCCACATGTTGTTTGCTCATTCCATTCCATGCTAACCTTTGTTTTGAAGGGTAATCCATAAGTCATCCCCTGCACATCTTATTTGCCTTACTATTCTTTATCCTGTCTATTTGCCCTGATTTGTTTTAATTGCCATCCTAGCCTGTCATCATGCATAACACGACATTCATATAGGCATGGCAACTTTCAGTCATCTCCTAAAAAGCCTTTAGGATAAAGAGGCTGTTGCAGTGGTGGCCCAAGCATCTGGGGACATCCAACTTCGCCTTAGAGATTTTCCACCAGAAGAAGCCCACAAAGTAGAACATATTATCATAGAAGATCAGCTGGACTACACTAAGGAGGTACAGACAATATGGAGGCAGTGGTCAGACGAAAGGAAAAGCATATATATACAACAGTTTGGAGATTTGCTCCATGTGACCGAGCTACTGGCCGATAATGATATGCTTGGGGCAGCCATATATTTCTGGGAGCCTCGACGGTGGTGCTTTGACTTCAACGGCATAGATCTTGTTCCCACAATAGAAGAATACAGAAGATTATTGGATATCCCCGTGGAAAACAAAATGAAGATTTATCTACCGGAACCCAGAAGATCATGTCGAAGGGCCTTTGCTGAGATAATGGGAAAGCCAGTATGGGACTCACCGGCGGCCACAACCTATGGTGGGCAGGAATATCTTCCATGGGAAACAATCAAAGAAATGATACAGACCGCAACAAAAGCAGGGGCACACAAATTGCTGACACTAGTTATATATGGGCTAGTCATTTTCCCAAGGATACCGGCCCACATCGATGGAGCAATTATAGATTTGGTCCAGCAGGTGCTCAAAGGATGTGACCCTACTCCTGCTATCTTGGTCGAAACCATTCGATCTTTTACTTATCTGAGGAATAAAGGCTCGGGATAGTTCATGGGGTGCCTACCTCTCCTATGTACCTGGTTGCAAGGTCATTTCCCCTATAATGTTCATCGTTTTCCTGCTGTTTATCAGGTACCAGCCATGACACTATTGGATATTCTGCTTAGCAAGTGGAACTTACCTAAAGGCTTTGAAGACTGGAGAAAGAAGTTGGAGAACCTCACGGAAGCTGACATTACCTGGACTGCTCCTTGGATGTCGGTGGTCTCCATGACTTATAGCTGCGGGGACTACAATTGGGTCCCACTCTTAGGTCCTTGGGGAGGAACCGCATATGCACCATTGCGGGGTGGAAGATCGGGCATCATCGATTATCCCTGTGCTATTTGGCATGGAAGATTGTGACTTCACTTACAGTAGAACCACGCTTGCAGAAAAAGCAAAACAGATGTATCAAGCATGGTCCACCCCACACAAGATCCAACCCAACAATTCAAAACCTGGTGTTTATCCCGCATACATATCTTGGAGGGCACAACACAAGCCATAGCTGACTTCAAACATGAAGGCTATCCTCCAGGAGAATCGGACTTTAAGGCAGCAGATCCAAAGGCTGGAAGCATCTCTAGAAGGAGCTCTTCAGAGGTTGCAGCTGAGGGAAAAACAAGTAGCAATATTAAAGCAGAGGGAGGAAGGGTGAGCGGCCACCCCAGAGGAAGAGGCGCCGTGCTACTTAGGAGATGACCGGAAGAATGCCTTAAGATCATGTAGCGATAGCTTTCATTTTACATGGCATTTCGAGCATTGAATGTTTGTATTGTGTGTTTGTTTGTAATAAAGTTGTTTGTTTTTCTAACCCTCCGCATATACATTCATGCATACATGCATAGCAAATGAAAAAAATCAAATAAAAGTTCCCTTGTACCCAGGTGGGTAGCAGCCTTTCTCTAGGATTGCGCACTCTTACAATCTCAGATCTCGCCGCAATCAAGTGTCACAACCACAACCAATGGGAGACAAAGCAGAGAACAGACTCATGGGTTTAGAACAATCACAACAAGCCCTGCCAGGGGAAAATGGCTTTGATGATAGATATGCTCACCAAGCCGATCGAAGAAAGAGAAAGAATCCTGGCAAGAGGAACCCCGACAGGGGGAACTATCAATCACCATCAAGAGCAGGGGCAAGAAGCAGTTCAACCGCCTAATCTGGCTCCGAGCCAGGCACCCACCTATCATCCCGCTATGGCACAACCCCCAACTCCAAATCCAACTCATTTCACTATGCCCGCATCGGGACATGCAATGGAGGTAATGGGTTCTCCATCCCCGAAGGAAGACATTGAGTCCCCTGCTCTAAGATGACTGGAGGAAAGATTGAAAGCCGTAGAAGGCATCGATAGCTATGGCATGACCAGCCCACAAGACTTATGTCTGGTCCCTGGAGTGGTGCTGCCACCAAAGTTCAAAATGCCAGAGTTTGAGAAGTTCAACGGGACCCGGTGTCCAAAGACACATTTGGCCATGTACTGTCAAAAGATGGCTGCTTATGCTAGTGAAAACAAGCTCCTCATGCATTGTTTCCAGGAAAGCCTAACCGGGGCATCCTTTCGCTGGTACTTTCAGCTAAATGGAAACCGCATCAAGACATGGAAAGAATTAGCTACTTCCTTCTTGGCACAATACAAACATGTCACCGAGCTGGCACTAGATCGACTAACCCTGCAGTCCATGGAAAAGGGATCCGAGGAAAATTTCAAAGATTATGCACGAAGATGGAGAGAGACTGCTGTGGAGGTCCAACCTCCCCTTACTGAAAGAGAACTCACCACTCTTTTTATCAACACACTAAAAGGCGTATACTATGAGAAGTTGATAGGTAACGTCTCCAACAGCTTTGCAGACTTGGTTGCATCCGGTGAACGTGTAAAAAGTGGAATTAAAGGAGGAAAGCTAAAGGGTGATGCGGCTGAGGCATCAAAACGGTTTCAACCACCAGCAAAGAAGAAGGAAAATGAAACCAACCTGGTATACCCATCGCACCCGCCGATACAACTAACATTCTACCAAGCACCAGGGTGCTATAGAGGGTCACCGGTAGTTGCCTATGCTGCACCTGCACCACCTCCCTAATTCGTGCCCTACTTGCCGCAAGGAGGGGTTCCATTTCCATATTCAATGGTACCTAACTCATTTCAACCGAGTGCGCCATACCCAGAGCAACCAAGGCTAGTAACTCAGGAAGGACCAGGAGCCTCATTCCAAGGATAGGGGCAACCGAGGGCCCAGACCCGGCAAGCAGGAGCGAATCGGGCTTCTCGTCGACCAAGACAAGAGTTTGATCCAATTCCCATGACTTATGCGGAATTATACCCCAAACTCTTAGAGGCAAGGATGGTAACCCCTATACCCTTGGGAGAAATAAAGACTCCTCCCCCGGCCTAGTACAAGCCAGATGTCAGATGTGAATATCATGTAGGTGGAGCTGGACATGATATCGAAAATTGTATAACATTCAAGAGGAAGGGTCAGGCATTGAAGGATGCGAAGTGGCTAGACTTTTTTGCACTTACCAGGATGCCAAATGTGAACAAAGCAATCCTCTCCCAGAACACTCCAACACCTTGCTAGTATCGAGAATGAAGAACGGCCGGAGAAGGTCTTCCAAGTACAAATGGAGAAAACATATTTTTTTACCCTGCTACAGGAACATGGGTATATACTTGCTAAAGACACGCCAGAGGTAGGAAAGGGAATAAAGGGGGAGAAACAATGCCCTTATCACAAGATGTCACGGGGACACAACATCGAACAATGTAGCAAGTTCGCTAGACAGTACAAAAGCTTATGGACCAGAGAATGATCCAATTCTCAAGAGGAGAAGCGGACAATCAAAGCCACATGATCCAAGGAGACATGTCGGACCAACCATCATGGGTGCCAACACCCCTTGTCTTGAACGTTAAAACTCCAAATCCCGCAATTGCCTCATGGAATTACGCCTCTCACCATACGTGTCCCCTGCCCCTTTCCCCTACAAGACAAATAATGCGGTCCCATGGAACTACAACTGTGAGGTAGTTTAGGGAGCCACCACAGCAGAAAAGAAAACCCGGAGTGGTCGTGCTTATACTCCTGATATGGTTGACAAAGCAAGGAAATAAAAAGTCACGGAACCAGACATTGAGCCAACACTGGAGGTAACAAAGAAAGGAACACCGATCATCGAAGAGGAAACCATAGAATTTCCGAAACTCATGAAGCGGAGCGAGTACAACATTGTGGACCAGTTGAGTCGACAACCAGCTCGCATCTCATTGCTCTCATTAATGATGGATTCCCAACCCCACCGAGAAGCACTCATGAAGGTTCTAAGCCAAGCCTATGTTCCTCCAACCATCCCGGTGGCGAATATGGACGGACTCACTAGTAATCTTATTATGAACAATGTCATCGACTTTGGAGATGACGAGCTGCCCCAGGAAGGAAAGGGGCATATAAAGACTCTGCACATCATAGTCAAATGTAAGGAGCACACCATAGCTCGAGTACTAATCGATAATGGCTCTACCTTGAACATTATGCCCTTACATATCTTGCAACAATCGCCGGTCGACGCATCCTATATGCGCCTAGTACAATGAAGGTACGAGCATTTGATGGAGGCAAACATGATGTGGTGGGAACTTTGGACATTCCACTCCTAATTGGGCCGGTGACTTTTTACGGTTGAATTTCGGGTGATGGACATCACGCCATATTACACTGTTTTTTTGGGAAGACCTCGGATCCACATAGCGAGGCGGTGCCATCAAGCCTCCGCCAAAAGATGAAATTTGCGATGGGAGACCAACTTGTTTGCATCTCTTGAGAGACAAGTTTCCTCGTCACCAAGCCGGCATCGGTTCCTTATGTTAAAAACAACGAAGATATACTAGAATGCTCTTATCGGGCATTCGAGATGGTGAATGTCACTTCCTGCCCAATACATTATCTCTCGAAGGCTACAAGAATGGTTGCGGCCACCATGATCAAGCAAGGGTACAAACCAGGGCAAGGATTAGGCCCAAAGGCTCAAGGAATCCAGAAACCATTGACCTTCCGAGAAAATACTGAGAAGTTTGGGCTAGGCTATGTCCCTACAAAAGCTGACAGACAGAGGGAAACTATCAAGAAGAGGGAAGTCAGAATGGCAAGATTGCAGAAAAGGCCAGTACAAGAAGAAAGGAGGAGCTTTCCCCCCTTAGATGTTACATTCCGGACTGGAGGGTTTATCCATAAGAGTCAACCTAAGCCCGAGATGGGGACTGTAGCTGCATTGGACACAAAGGAGCATGCACCAAATGAGATGGTTCAGTTAGTACGAGAGGATCCTAACCAGCCATTGAACAACTGGACCAGCCTGGACCTCCCCATAATGTAATGCTCATGGGGTCACTGGGATTTAATGTATTCTATTTTAACGTCTCTTGAAGCAGTGAACATTTGTTTTTATCAAAAGCTTTTCAATAAAATGTACTTTTCTTCAAATCTTTCACGGTGCATTCCATTCATAACATAGGCATATCATATTTGGTTACCAACTTGTAATTCTCTTATAAGCAGGTATCACAATGTCAATGAAAACATCGTATGCGAAAGTGAAACGAGATGCCTAAGGTTTGACCAAAGTCCAAACTAGGAGCAACCAGGTGTTTAAAGCCGATGAGGATGAGGTAGAGGAGACACCCGAGCTACCGGAGAGATCATACGCCTATTGGAAAGGGATGATCGCTTATCCATTCCAAGTGAAAACCCAATAGAAACAGTGAATTTGGGGATGACAGTCGAACCAAAGGAATTGAGGGTAGGGTCTTTGATAGCTACCGACATCAAGAAGAAGTTAATTGTGCTGTTAAGATGCTACATCGACGTTTTTGCATGGTCATACCAAGATATGCCAGGATTAGACACAGATATAGTGCAGCATCACATACCAGTGAGGCCGGAATGCAAGCCAGTTCAGCAGAAATTGAGAAGAATGAGACCGGAGATACTACTGAAGATTAAAGAAGAGGTCAGAAAGCAATGGGATGCAGGTTTCCTAAGTGTCTCCCACTATCCAGAATGGGTGGCCAATGTTGTACCAGTACTGAAGAAAGGAGGCAAAGTACGCATGTGTGTCGATTATAGAGATCTGAATTGGGCCAGCCCAAAGGACAACGTCCTGCTTCCTCATATTCATACCCTAGTGGATAACACAGCAAAGCATGCCCTATTCTCATTCATGGATGGCTTCTCAGGCTACAATCAGATTCGCATGGCCCCTGAACACAAGGAGAGGACCACCTTCACGACACTTTGGGGCACATTCTATTATAATGTGATGCTGTTTGGTCTGAAGAATGCTAGGGCAACCTATCAGCGAGCCATGGTGACCCTATTCCACGACATGATGCATAAAGAAGTCGAGATCTATGTGGATGATATGATAGCTAAATCGCGGAGCACTGACGATCACATTGAAGTACTCCGCAAGCTCTTCAACAGGCTACGAAAATATCAACTCAAATTGAATCCCGAAAAATGCACCTTTGGAGCCATGTCGTGAAAACTGTTAGGCTTCATCGTGAGCCAAAAAGGAGTGGAAATTGATCCGGATAAAGTTCAAGCTATGCAAGAGATGCCCCCACCACGAACCATCAAGGAGGTTAGAGGATTCCTTGGGCGATTGAATTATATTGCTCGATTCATTTCACAATTAACAGCCACATGTGAACCAATTTTCAAGACTTTACGGAAGAACAATCCAGAAATTTGGAATGACAAATGTCAAGAAGCTTTTGACAGGATCAAACAATATCCTGTCCAATCCACCTGTTTTGGTCCCACCAGTACCAGACAGACCTTTGATCTTATACGTGACTATCCAAGGGTCCTCAATGGGTTGTGTCTTGGGGCAACATGATTCTACAGGCAAGAAGGAGCAGGCCATTTATTATCTGAGCAAGAAATTCACCATCAATGAAACGAATTACACACCATTGGAAAAGACATGTTGTGCCCTTGTTTGGCTGATTTCGAGTCATGATCCGCTCAAGTACCTTTTAGAAAAACCATCCATTTCTGGAAGAATCGCCAAATGGCAGCTGATCTTATCGGAGTATGATATCATCTACATGCCTCAAAAAGCTATAAAAGGAAGTGCAATAGCTGATTACTTGGAAGACAGACCGCTAGAAGACTATGAGCCCATGACTATCGGCTTTCCAGGATGAGCACATTAACATCATTACGGCCAAGTATCGGACACATGGACAATGTGGTTTGATGGAGCCTCCGGTCTCTTAGGTCACGGTGTTGGGGCCATCCCGATATCCCCAAAAGGCGAACATTTCCCCCATGGCGGCAAAGCTAACCTTCCCTTGTACAAACAATGAAGCGAGAATATGAGGCTTGTGTGATGGGACTTCAAGAAGCAATTAACAAAGGAATCAAGAAATTATGAGTGTTCGGCGATTCGGCACTCATCATTTTTCAAGTAAGGGGTGAATGGGAGACTCGAAACCACAAACTAATCCCCTATCGGGAGTATGTTACGAGTTAGCCGAGCAATTCGAAGACATCACGTTCAAGCATATGCCTAGGGAATATAATCGGCTTCCCGATGCACTAGCCACTCTAGCCTCCCTTCTTCGACTAGACACAACGTTGGAAGTCCAGTCTTTTGATATCCGTATACAAGATGCTCCTGCACATTGCATGGCCATTGAAGGAAATACTGAAGAAAAACCTTGGTTTGATGACGTCAAACAATATTTGTTTAAGCAAGAATACCCAGCAGAGGCCTCTGAGTTTGATAAAAGGAATATCCGAAGGTCGGCGTCCAGCTACTACCTTGATGGTCCCGTTCTATATAAGAGAAACCATGACATGGTGTTTTTGCGGTGTGTGGCAAAAGAAGAGTCGAAATAGATAATGAAAGAAGTGCACGAAGGAGAATGTGGTTCACACGCAAATGGACATGCATTAACAAGGCAAATCATGCGAATGGGCTATTATTGGGTAACCATGGAGAAAGATTGTATTGAATATGTGCGCAAATGCCTCAAGTGTCACATTTATGGCGATAGAATCCTAGTATGCGCCATCTAGACTGCATGTGATGGTTTCCACGTGGCCGTTTCGCTTTGGGGCATCGAAGTTATCGGACCAATCTCGCCAAAAGCTTCCAATGGTCACCGCTTCATCTTAGTGGCCATCGATTACTTTACCAAGTGGGTAGAAGTAGCGTCATATGCCAATGTCACACAAGTCTGGTACTTAGATTTATGCGGAATAACATCATATGCCGCTATGGACTTCCTGACTAGATCATAACGGACAATGCGCCAATTTGAACAATCGGATGATGGGTAAGTTGTGCGAAACATACAAAATCTAACACCGCAACTCGACTCCCTATCATCCCAAAATGAATGGAGCAGTTGAAGCGGCCAATAAGAACATCAAGAACATTATCAAAAAGATGACTGAGACATACAAAGATTGGCATGAGAAGCTACCATATGCTTTGCATGCTTATTGTACCTCGGTGCGAACATCAACCCGGGTGACTCCGTTTTCTTTGGTTTATGGTATGGAGGCAGTCTTACTGTCGAAGTGGAGATACCTTCCCTCCGAGTACTCAAGGATACTCAGCTCGAAGAAGCGAGAATGGGCCCAAAGTTGTTATGAGCGGTTGAATTTAATTAAGGGCAAATGTTTGGCGGTCGTTTGCAAAGGACAGCTATATCAACAGAGAATGATGAACAACTACAATAAAAAGGTGAAACCCAGAAGTTTTCAGGCGGGTGACCTCGTCCTCAAGAAGATTTTACCAATTCAACATGACCATAGAGGCAAGTGGACTCCCAATTATGAAGGGCCATATGTGGTGAAAAAAGCATTCTCAGGAGGTGCCCTTAATCCTTGCCGGGAATGGATGGGGATGAGCTCCCTAAAGCTGGTGAATAGCGATGCGGTGAAAAAGTTCTATGCTTAACTCTCATACCTCTCAACAAGATTCTCATCCCTGCAATGAACGGACTTGGTGAAAACCCGAAAGGGCACCAAGGGTAAAATACAAAGCTCCAACAAAAGACAAAGAAGCAAGTAAAGGCGGACTTGGTGAAAACCCAAAAGGGCACCAAGGGTAAAATACAAAGCCAACGACAAATCCTAAAGGGTGAAAGAAGTTAAAATCCAAGGATCGGGGCCACCTAAAAACGGGGTCCTTTGCAAACGGTGGAAACAAAGTCACCTAAAGACAACAACTGTAAACGGTGGAAGACCTGGTCAAACCTAAGGCACGCTCGAATCAAATTTGTATATTATGCTTTTTCAAGACTTGAATTCGTTTATCAGATTATAACAATAGGGCACTTTTTATGATATAAATATGTTTTATGGAATCAAACTAGCAAAATCCCATTTTTCATCTCTATCATCTTCATTTCACATTTAAGTAGAATATCTTAAATCCCGGTGAGCTCTTTTAGCATTGCCTTATGAATAGGGTCAAGCTCATAATCCCCAAACAAATTAAGTCCCCCAACTTAAAGTACCCATATCTCCACTAGAATATCACTATCCCCCAGAGAAGTTGTCAAGTCAAGCTCCTCAATGCGGCGAGCTAAATTAAACAGACCCTTCATCCACAAAAGGGAGTTCCCCAGAAAGATAGAGCGGACTCCCCAGCCAAAGAGAAAATTGTTCCCCAACAAGTTGAATGTTAGCCAAAATTGAGATAAATCTCCAGCCCTTGCCAAAACATCACATTGCATTCGATGCATACATCGCATTGCATCACATTGCATCATATTTCACCACGGGTTGAGGTTTATGTATCCCCGTATACGGCACATTGCATTCCAGGCCTCATTTGTATACATTCAAGCATATTCTACAATTTCAGGAATGTTATCATCTTTGAAGATCCTAAGAGCTCATCCTTAGCAAGCTTCTCATCAAGCCTTCCTAGCTTTCTTTGTTCAACCGTACAAATCTTTCTTTACAATTTCCCCAAGCTCGAAAAGCACTCTTTTGACACTCAAATAAACTTCTTCCCTTTCCTGGTAACCTCGTAAAGCGATCTCATTGAGTGAACTCGCAGAGGGGAGCCCATATGTCTTCTTCAACAATCATGTACTCTTGTTAGGCCCTAGATGCCTTTTCAATTCTGTCCAGGCCTTGGATGCCTTTTCCCTTTCAATTAGGCCTTGGATGCCTTTTCAATTTCTATCAGGCCTTGGATGCCTCTTCCGTTTCTCGTTAGGCCTTGGATGCCTCTTCCCTTTCGGTTAGGCCTTGGATGCTTTTTCAATTTCTGTCAAGCCTTGGATGCCTCTTCCTTTCTCGTTAGGCCTTGGATGCCTTTTCAATTTCTTGTTAGGCCCTAGATGCCTTTTCAATTCCTATCAGGTCTTGGATGCCTTTTCCCTTTCTATCGGGCCTTGGATGCCTTTTCAATTTCTGTTAGGCCCTAGATGCCTTTTCAATTCTTGTCGGGCCTTGGATGTCTTTTCCCTTTCTTGTCAGGCCTTGGATGCCTTTTCAATTTCTGTTAGGCCCTAGATGCCTTTTCAATTCCCGTCCAGGCCTTGGATGCCATTTCCTTTCTCGTCAGGCCTTGGATGCCTTTTCACATTCTCTTAGGCCTTGCTTGCCTTTTCAATTCTCGACTAGGCCTTGCATGCCTTTTCCATTCGTTAAGCCTTAGATGCCTCATCACAATTATTCAAGCCCACTAGCCAAGAAGTCGCTTTTCACTGGGGGGACAGACCTAACCATCGCATTCTATTCTTCCCCTATGCAAGGTAAGCCGGGTAAGTGCTCCAACCTGTCCAAAATGACTCCCTTTTATCTTTGTACGCTATTTGTATACAAATAGTGCACAAAAAGGGGCGATTGTTGGACCCCATTTTGTCCGGGTTGGACATACTAACCCCATTTGATATATATACCTTTTTACCCATGCCATATACCTTGTTGAACAGGTCCTTAGAGATTCCCCGTGATTCGCACAAGATGGATGCATCGACATGAATCAGGAAGCCCAAAATAGATAACCACCGCTACAAGTCCCTGAAGCACCCCAAGACCAATATCGGGGATGGAGGAGGAAATAACGCACTTGATCGAGCTCAATTCCGATGAAAAAACAAAGAAGTTATGGCCAAAACAGTTTTCATTGAAAAAAGTCAAACTTGCCAAAAGACGGTCAATGCCCTGGTCAAACTACTCGAAAATGTGCATGTGAGGAATAGTCCGAAATGTCTATTTTTACGAACATGGGTCCTCCTAAACAATCCCCAAAAGGTCATCTATTTTTGCATTTTGGGTGGGGGT
Organism: Taxillus chinensis; assembly: GCA_023512835.1. Taxonomy (NCBI): domain Eukaryota; kingdom Viridiplantae; phylum Streptophyta; class Magnoliopsida; order Santalales; family Loranthaceae; genus Taxillus; species Taxillus chinensis. The sequence goes on from CM042092.1 coordinate 35,481,905, forward strand.
AAAAAGGTAATTAAAAGTTTTAAAAAAAAAACGTTACTCGTAGCCTCGAAGTGTCGGCAGGTCGAAGCTCAAGACTCGAAGCCTCGAAAACTCGAAGCCTCGAAGACTCGAAGCCTCGAAAACTTGAAGCCTCGAAGCCTCGAAGCCTCGAAGACCCGAAGCTTCGAAGCCCGTCATGCCGACACTCCGACTGCCGACACTTCGACCCACCAACCTTCGACCCTTGACCTTCGAACCTTGTGAGTCTTCGACCCTTCGACCGTCACGCCCGGATTTCCAACCCGAGGAGACCGGAACGTGACCCTCCCTTTACCCAAGTTGGATAGAGGGGTTAGAATACAACATACACCTCACACTTTATATTCGGAGAACAATCTTATATTTATTGAGTCCAAACATAGCAAATACGTTCAAAACACACTTTTATTACATTGAACTCCACATTACAATACCTCCCCACCGGGGTTACAAAGTTACATAAAGAAAAGCAACATAACTCGAAATAATAATGAGCAAGCCACAAGGAGGACTTCCACCTTGGTGTTCCCACCTAACGCCCGTAGGTTCCTGTAAAGAAAACAACATGGTAGGAGGGGTGAGCAACCACAGCTCGTAGGGATCATGTCTCCCCAACCCATCCCATGCACCTAATATCTACATGCCTTGTGTACAAGTGCCGTGTCGTGATACAATTATTCCACCAGGATATAATTACAAGCTATAGCAGCAGAATACAATCATACACGGGCTGGTACATAAACACTCCCGGGCTTCCACAGCCACCGGGTTCCAAGAACAGTCCGGCTTCCACAGCCACCGGGTTCCAAGAACAGTCCCAGGCTTCCACACCACCGGGTTCCAAGAACACAAGACACATAGCCACACTTAGTCACACGGACATAACATCAAACACTTAGCATGCAAAGCCTCACAGGTATAAAACCAAACAATTGGTGTACATAAATTCACAAGGCTCATAAACCCAGCCGCACAGGCATTTTCTCAAACATGTAGCCGGCATGTCACACAGGCATTTTATCGAACACTTTTCATGCATCACACGAACACCCGAAACACACCAAAATCGCCATCGAAGGCCAACATCCATATAGGAGATCACACCTATATGGATTACATATATATATATAAACAAGTTTAACTCCATAATCTGCCCTAGAACCCTAGGACGGAGGAGGATTTAGGAAGAACAGAACCCCTACCTTGTGTGTTCTCCTGCTCCCGCTTCCACGCAAGATGCCGACCACCCATGCAAGACGCTCCTGGAGCCACCAAACGCTCTCCTTCCCTCTCTCTCTCTCTCTCTCTGCGACGGCCGGTGGAGCAACAAACCCTAACCCTAAAACAGAGGGGCTTCTCCTCCCTATATAGACAACACAACATCAAAACGACGTAGTTTTGATTAAGTGAATCCCAAAGATCAAAACGACGTAGTTTTGATTACACAAGTTAGCACCTTGCCGCACCCATATAGGCCAAAATACTCAGAATTTCAGCATGGTCCTTTGGAGAAAGATCATTAGAATGTCAAAACCAAGGGAACCATGCAAAAATATGGCCGCACGCCAATTTGAACGTGAATTCCCCAATTCACGTGCAACTCCAAATGCACTCCAAATGCGCTCAAACTTCACCCCTAGCCTCCTTACATCATGTAGAGGACATCCACACTTGCACGTGAAATGGACCCATATTACGTGCACCTCACGTACACGTCCGTTTGGCCTGAAACTTCGTGGTAGATAGAGGACATCATTCTAAGCATCTTTCCCTTTTGCACGTGAATTCATTTGAGCCCATTCACTAGGTCAAAATCTAGAAAAACTACTCGAAGGCAAAACCGTGACTAACTCGAGGTACGGGTCCTTACATCGACCCGCCGACCTTCGACCCGCCGACACTTCGACCCGTTGACCGTTGACCTTCGACCTGCCGACACTTCGACCCATTGACCGTTGACCTTCGACCCACCGAAATTTCGACCCACCGAAGCTTCGACCCTGCCGACACTTCGACCTGCCGACATTCTGACCCTTTGACCTCTGACCTTCGCTGTTTGGGCCCTCTCGCTAGCTTTCTCGCTGGCTGCTCACAGAATGTTTTTTTATTTGCTGGCAATTATCAAATATGTTTTTCAACGCCCTGTTAGATGCATGTGCTCACAAAAGAACAAAAAAGGCAATCACAAGCTGCCCCGTTTTTTACCAAAATGCTGTCCAACCACCAGGACAAAGCATAGAACTGGAAATTAATAATGCTGGGATTCATAATACACCCGACAAAGCATTAAATGCAGCAATTAATGAGATGCAGCCAAATCTCTTTAAAACCAAGTATCCTCTCCATCGAAAAACATTATTACGCCCCAACTTTTCCCCGCAAAAAAAAAAGAGAGGACAGTCTCCAAAAAACAAAAACGAAAAAGAACTCTCGCCGCAAAAAACAAAACGAAAAAACGAAAAACAAATCCGCTCCATCTTCACACCCAGTTCCCTGAGCCCAAAAGAAAAAAAAGAGATTTGCGCCCGAGAAAAAGAAAGGAAGAGAGTTCGCCTAAGAGAGAAAAAAAAACGCCCAGAGAGAGAGGACGTTCTGCAAAAAAAAAAAAGAGAACAAAAAAGGCTCTTCTCCCATCTTCATACCCAGCTCCATAATCCAAAAAAAGAGAACCCCGGATAGCTTTCTACCATTCTAAAGATCCAAATCGCCCATCCTTTCCAACTCCTTTTTCCCTATTATTTCGTTCTCAAGCTCTTTTTTTTCCCAAGGAAAAGAAAAACAAAAAAAAAAAAACAACTCTAGTATGCCCTTTTTGTTCTTACGTTTCCATCACAAAAAAACAATCTTTTTTCAGCCCCCTATTTCTTACGCCCACTCTCCTTATTTCCAGTCACCAAAAAAATCTTAGCCCCCAAAAAAATACATCACTCCAATCTTCAAATACCAGGAAATCCCCTTTTTTACAAATCTCACTGCCAGATTTGTTGATTCTATCTTCAAGTAGGTGATTATCGGCGTGGACAAGATAGTTTAAGCAGAATATTTCGGACGGACGCCCGTGTTAAAGCCCCATTCAAGCCAAAGTCAGTGTAATTTACATTTGTCGCTCTATTTTTTTAGTTTATTTGTACTTATCTTTGATGTACTCTTAGTATTTTCCTGGTTTTCATTTTTTTTTTAGTTTATTTCTATACCTGATGTAATTTTTAGTATTTGTCGTTGTATTTTCCTTGTATTTTCTTTATTTACATATTGTACGATGTAATATATAAAATATAGTGAAAAAAAAGAGCGCAAAGAGAGGCGTAAAAAAAATGAAAAAAAGAAAAAGAAAGAAAAGTGCTTTTATTTGTGGATGTAATAATCACACACTCCACGTTTTTTGCTTTAATGCATATGATCATTACTTTGATTTATGACTTTGGGTTTTCAAAAAAAAAAAAAGGTTTCCAAAAAATAAAAAAAAACAAAACAAACAAACAAAACATTTCTTTTTTTAAACAAACAAAAAAAAACAAACAAAAAAAGACAAAACAAAACAAAAACAAAACGTTTCTTTTAGCAAAACACAAAAACCCATAAATGTTTTCTAACCCAAAAAAAAAGAAAAGAAAAACATATTTCCATTTTTTTGGACTTCAAAATAAAACCAAAAACCAAAACAAACCCCTAGGATCTCATTCCTCACTTCAAACAAAAAAACCAAAACTTTTAGGATTCCCTTTATAAATTTAGGGTAAATCCATTTTAATTATAACTTCAACAAATAACTTAGTTAAATAAAAATTATAGACTTTTTAGGAAATTTAACCCCATCATGGCAAAGACAAATAAAATAGAAAACCTCCTCCTCCGAAAAAAGATACCAAAAGGGCGTTGTAGGGGTGCTAATCCTTCCCTACACGTAACCAACTCCCGAACCCTTCCTCGATGACGCACCACACTTTTAAAACTACTCAAAGTGGAGGGTATCCAACTTTACCCCAAAAACAAGTTGGTGGTGACTCTAAATTTTCTCACTATTGGTTTAGTTTGAGCCCACCCCAAACGAGCCCGGACGAAAGCCGGTGATGACACATATTATGTACTCAAATCACATGAGTCAACCCGAAATTGAATTTTCCCCAAAACTTAGGGTTCAAGATCCAAATTGCACAAATTTAGGATTAATTCCCATGTCTTAGCTACTCTAGAAAGCATAATCAATGACATATGAGTGAAGAATCCCTACATTGAATTTAAGCGATTTGAGTCCGGATCATTCAATCCCCTTTACAAGCTCTTGGTTCCTCCTCAAACGTTCTCTCTTCTCTCTCTTTATGTACACGAACACACAACAACAAAATGAATGTTCATCCCCTCTTCTCTATTTATACTTCATTTAATTCCTTAAAATACTAAAATTTCCCTCACAGGGCTCAAACTCCAAATCGATCCCTAGGCATTGTCAAACCACTCCGTTTGATGAGCACATCCCTTGTCTAGATATTATTATCCCCCCGATATTCATTCCATCACATGGCTCTTCCAAAACCTCAAACATGAGTCATTATATCCTCTCCCCCTTAAAGACTTTTCGTCCCCGAAAAGAAACATAGGGGCCAAACAACAACATAAAGTCACCCAAACTCGACAAATCTATCGTAAAATCCAAACTCAAAGTCCCCACATAATAACATTAACACTCACCAACATGCCTCCCATCATACGGGTGTACCACACCATAACTCACAACAAGCCAAAACTAGCACAAACAACCCCACAAGAAAAGCATACGAAACTCACAGATCTCATATGCGTTACACAACCACGAACCCAAAAACCCGCATGCAACACGGTTCAAAACACCGCATATCACATATACACATAATACCATAAAACATAAAACATATCACACAACCATACGAATAATAAAATGGTAAACATAATAAGTATACATACACATACCACGTAAGGCTCTCGCCACCTCCCTCCTTCAGGATTGTTTGTCCTCGAACAACTCGGGAAATGCTCCCGTATCTCCGCAACTACGACACGTGGTATACACTGTGCACCCCGCTTCAATTGTGGTAGAAGAGCCAATCAATATGCCATAGGACCAACCCGGTCTAAAATCTCAAAAGGGCCAGTAAATCTTGGTATAACTTGTGCTAGAAATCATAGGAATTGGTGAAGATGCCAATAATAGTCTAAGTCCGCGACTCGAAGATCCGAAGGTATTAGGGTCGTAAAGTCAAAGTTCGAAGAAAAGAAAACTGTCTCTTAGCATAATAACTAACGACCCGAAGACTCGAAGAGTCGAAGTCGTAGACAGAAAGTGACAGAACATCAACTGACTTGAAGATCTGTAGAATGCGAAACTGAAGAGTGTCCAAACATGTCCCGACGAAAATTGATAAAACATAGATTGATATATAGACTCGTAGACTCATAAGGTCGAAGAGCTGTAGTCGCAAGCAAAATTTGTCAACTACTAAACGTATGGAAACTTACAAACTCGAAGGTCGAAGGTCGAAGGTCGAAGAGTCTAAGTCTCACTCGCTAAGACTAACAAAAGAAATTGTAAATCGAAACACGAAGAGTCGTACGCAGCTAGGAATTGTAAGCCCATTAATAAGACCAAAACCTGTAGATTGTTTAGGCAGAGTCGTAGATGAAGAGTCGGAGCCGTAGAGTCGCAGACTTGAAGAAATGGAGACTCGGTTTGCAAGAACGTAGTGATGACAAGCTTGGTAGACATTGAGAGTCGAAGACTCGCAGGTTCAAGACCTAGCATACGTTCCCACATAATAACATTAACACTCACCAACATGCCTCCCATCATACGGGTGTACCACAGCTCACACTCACAACAAGCCAAAACTAGCACAAACAACCCCACAAGAAAAGCATACAGGAAACTCACAGATCTCATGCTGTTACACAACCACGAACCCAAAAACCCGCATGCAACATAGTTCAAAACACCGCATATCACATATACACATAATACCATAAAACATAAAACAAATCACACAACCATGCAAAAACATGCTTGCACGCCAATTTGAACGCCAATCCCCCCAATTGGCGTGCAGCCTCCAAATGCACTCAAACTTCACCCCAAGCCTCCTTGCATCTTGTAGAGGTATGAGAAGCAAAAATATGCCAAAAGTGAGCTCCAAAATCTGCCAAAAAACAGCTTAAAACCGCATGTATATGCATAACATCTTCCTAGGGCATAAATGTACATTATCACTTGTCACATGCACCTCCCAAAAGTCCCCTCTTGGGCTCATCTCTTACCTCAAACTTGTGCACCAACATCCAAGGTGTTTGTGGTTAACTTCTTACACACGGGTCATTACATCCTCTCCCCCTTAAGACTTTTCGTCCTCGAAAAGAAATGACATACGAGGAAAACAAACACAAGCTACCCATTTGCCACACGGCGAGCCACAACACCCAAATGGGTCATACACCGCGCACAAGACATAACAAAGCACCACCACAATCCATAACCATATGCATTACAATGCATATAACACATATCCGCATGTCGCAAATACACATCTCAAAACACATCACAAATATGAACACATGTCTAAAAGACAAAACAAATACACCAAATCATACACAACTAATACAAGAAAACACATCACTATCCCTTGGCCACCAGCCACCAACAGCCCACCTCCCACGCTTAAGATTGTTCGTCCTCGAACAATTTCGTGCCGCTCACGGCTCATGGACTCACACTCCCACGTCTCCTCCTCACCTAACACATACTTCACAAGTAGTCACATGTCACAATGATGTAAGACATATACTCCCATCGCCAACACGTTTAACAAATTACCTAGGTCACGGACCAACTCACAAAGATAAACACCACCACAAGGAACAACTCACAAAACACTACTACACGTTTAACGTTCCACTGCCCAGTCGCCAATACCATACAAATGCAGCCGTTGGGAGTTTCCTCACAACCGTCCCACCTTTGGACTTTTCGTCCCCAAAAAGGGAAACCAAATAGTAAACAATAGGAAAAGATCAAAGCAACACATAATGCGGTCATTACCACAAATGTTGGAGATGCCAACTGCAGCACGATGGGACCAACACTCTACAACGTAAAATACCCAACAATTGCCCACCAATTGGGATTTGAAGTCAACGCAGCCTCGGCCCATAGGTAGACCTCACCCTAACAACAAGCACAATGAGGTCACAATGAAAACAAACAAACAAAGATAGCGTTATGCAAACCACAATCACATTCCCACACAGGGAGCTCACCTCAGCAGCACCATCATCATCGAAAACCACCTCACTCAAGCAAGGAACATTAAAACCCCACCAATGCCAATGGTGACGCAGAACCGAGTACAAGCCTGGACACGTAAACACGAGAATGGAGTGTGCCCTCAACCACTCGGTCACAATCAACCTGGCGCCCAACGGAGTCCAAGGATGCACTAAAATTAGTAAATGCAAAGACCACACACACAACCATGGTAAGACCAAAACCCACTATCGGGCTATCACTAGTCACCGACTTTGAGAATCGACCTCCTTGATCACGGTCAAAGAGATCCGCCAAGGTCCCACACAACCTTCACAACCGAGGCTTACCGTACAGCCCAAGAGATAATGCCTTACCAAGTCATCGACGGACCACGTGATAGAATCCCTTGACGCCGAGTAGCTATGAACAACATAGTTCTCCCCACACCGAAAACTCTCCTATCTCGCAACCCGACCACAATGGAATCCTCCGTGTCACCACTCACAGTCACAAGAAAATCCCTTGCCTCCAAGACATACTCCACCTTATGGCCCACCAACTCCGCTATATTAACTATTACGTTTTATCTCAACACACCAAGCAAAACACTCAAATGGACCAAGAAATACTCAGGCTCTAGCCGCAGCCTAATATGGTCACCGCAATTCCTCCGGGTAGGCACAAGAAACAAGACATGCAAACTCCTTATTCGGGACATTCACGTAGCTCCCAAACACATCAACACTTTGATGGCGTGGACCATCTCACTTACCGCATAAAAACGCACACGAAAGACTTTCAAGAAGAACATATGTAGCATGAAGACCCCATAATAGCCGCAGGACACAAATCTCCCCAAAGGAGTAAAGACTAATACCCCTTACAAGCAAAACTCACATCCGACTCCATTCAGTGAATCACAACTCATCAATACTTTCACACTTTAACTTAGCATGCCATCACACGTGACAAGGAATAGCATCAACATTACACATAACACCCCTCTTCATCCCACACCGCACATAATATGGGCATGTATCACCTCCTACTCCTCTCGCATATGTCCGCCACGAGACCCACACATAAGAACTTTGCTATACCCCTTTAACACATATGCAACACACACAACAAAACAAAGCAACCACAACACACAAAATAAACTACCGTGTAGAACACATGTAAGAGAGGACATACTAGCCCCCACCTCCTCGCCTCTTCTAAGCCTATTACCCACACGACATGGATTAACGGAATGGTCCTACCACCAGGAGTACATCCTCAACCCCTCGGAAGATGTCTCCAAATTATGAGGAAAAACCCAAACAAGGCCTGCCCAATCTCACTCGCTGCACCGCTTGCACCGATTGGGTTCACCGGGCACGATCCTATAAACTTACTCATAACCTAGTTCCGTAACTCATCACATTTGTATACACATGCAAACCCATTTTACCACATATCCTATGAACATTACCCAAGGTCTTTCACACACCACCAAGTATGACACGTGGTCAATGTTTGGCCACCCAAGAATTTGCAGCCATCTCCACGGACACCCATAAGAACCTTAAAACAACATACCACTCTCGCCAATCAATTTAGATTTCAATGACTCAAGGAGTGGGTTATACTAGTGACAATTTCCTCCCTCAACCGTGACACTTGGAAAGGTTACCAAAAGGACATCCTTCTTAGGTAAAGACATCTACGTAAACCTCTACTCACATGAAAACACATTTCTATTACTCAAGGTTGCCACAACGGGGTCACACACTACCCACAAGCCACTAACTCATGCCTCCCAGCTTCCTAAGGCTAGCTAGGCCGGAGGTAATCTCACCTACGCCAGAGTATTAGGGGTCACACAATAACATTTATTACTTTCCTCACACACGGGCGCCCAAAATTGACTACCACACAAAGATACGATTAACACTTTAGACCACATTAAAACCACCAACTCTTTCCAACAACCTGTTCATAACCATTAGTAATTTATTAGTCTTTTGGTGTCATTTATATATTACTCATTTATTCTCTAGTAGGCCCCCAACTACGTCCATCCAAAATGGTAACTCAAACGACCTTCTAAGCCTCACCTAACATAAAACAAGTGGCTCAAGAGCCCACCTAGCGAGAATACCCCTCTATCACAAGTGTCTTAATTAAATTGCTGAAACGCAGAGAATCAAAGGTTCACCCAACCTCACCTAATCCAAAGACGAGACTCAACCGATCACTATCATTAAAGGAATATGGTACCACCACTAAACAAATCTTAACACGCGAGAATCAAAATCGCACCCTTAACTAAGGAAAGTCTCGCCATGCTCTCCTCCTAGCCTCACTTGGTAGTCTTCGGCCCCCAAACAAGGTTTGAATTATTTTCTTTTTGCTTTATCCCTAGCTCGCCGAGCCGCCCTCTAGCACCATGCCTTGCTTTACCAAACAGACTGTCTGGGAGATGTCCTACTTTTCCAATGCATGCGACACTAGTACTTCTTCCCGCCATACTCTTTTCCAATGTCCCGGTTGTCCACTGCAAGAACAACCCCTTTGGGAAACCGGTCTCTACCCTTGAGCCCCTTTCGCTGATCAAAGACAACTATGCTTCAATTAATCTTCATCCAAGATCCCCCCCGATGATGTGGGTTGATAGCTCTCGACGTACCTCGCTCTTAATTAGTTGCCGAATCTCATCATTCAACTCTTGAATTACCAGGCTTAAGATGCCAACCTCTCGCCATGATTAGATCATTACTTACATCCCGCACTCACCCACTTGCCCAACCCGAGGGGCGGGCTTTCTCTTACCTTAATAGTCGCACAGTCACAATTTTCGGAGACATTGGCTCCACAAAAAGGCAGCGCCTCCGGGTTATCACTCAACAATCTCAATACCATTACCGATCAGGCATTCTCGAGCTATAACTAACCTCAAAACATGCATTATCACCACACAATTTCATGGATGCACATCACGTACTATACAAGTTCACACCTTTACATTGCACATATAATCTATACTTAAGTGGATATCTCATCGTTTTGAACACAACGAGAAAACATATTTTTTTACCCCGCTACAGAACATGGGTATATACTTGCTAAAGACACGCCAGAGGTAGGAAAGGGAATAAAGGGGGAGAAACAATGCCCTTATCACAAGATGTCACGGGGACACAACATCGAACAATGTAGCAAGTTCGCTAGACAGGTACAAAAGCTTATGGACCAGAGAATGATCCAATTCTCAAGAGGAGAAGCAGACAATCAAAGCCACATGATCCAAGGAGACATGTCAGACCAACCATCATGGGTGCCAACACCCCTTGTCTTGAACGTTAAAACTCCAGAAATCCCGCAATTGCCTCATGGAATTACGCCTCTCACCATACGTGTCCCTGCCCCTTTCCCCTACAAGACAAATAATGCGGTCCCATGGAACTACAACTGTGAGGTAGTTTAGGGAGCCACCACAGCAGAAAAGAAAACCCGGAGTGGTCGTGCTTATACTCCTGATATGGTTGACAAAGCAAGGAAATAAAAAGCTACGGAACCAGACATTGAGCCAACACTGGAGGTAACAAAGAAAGGAACACCAGTCACTGAAGAGGAAACCACAGAATTTCTGAAACTCATGAAGCAGAGCGAGTACAACATTGTGGACCAGTTGAGTCGACAACCAGCTCGCATCTCATTGCTCTCATTAATGATGGATTCCCAACCCCACCGAGAAGCACTCATGAAGGTTCTAAGCCAAGCCTATGTTCCTCCAACCATCCCGGTGGCGAATATGGACGGACTCACTAGTAATCTTATTATGAACAATGTCATCAGCTTTGGAGATGACGAGCTGCCCCAGGAAGGAAAGGGGCATATAAAGACTCTGCACATCATAGTCAAATGTAAGGAGCACACCATAGCTCGAGTACTAATCGATAATGGCTCTACCTTGAACATTATGCCCTTACATATACTGCAACAACTGCCGGTCGACGCATCCTATATGCGCCCTAGTACAATGAAGGTACGAGCATTTGATGGAGGCAAACATGATGTGGTGGGAACTTTGGACATTCCACTCCTAATTGGGCCAGTGACTTTTTACGGTTGAATTTCAGGTGATGGACATCACGCCATATTACAGCTGTTTTTTGGGAAGACCTCGGATCCACATAGCAGGGGCAGTGCCATCAAGCCTCCGCCAAAAGATGAAATTTGCGATGGGAGACCAACTTGTTTGCATCTCTTGAGAGACAAGTTTCCTCGTCACCAAGCCGGCATCAGTTCCTTATGTTAAAAACAACGAAGATATACTAGAATGCTCTTATCAGGCATTCGAGATGGTGAATGTCACTTCTGCCCCAATACATTATCTCTCGAAGGCTACAAGAATGGTTGCAGCCACCATGATCAAGCAAGGGTACAAACCAGGGCAAGGATTAGGCCCAAAGGCTCAAGGAATCCAGAAACCATTGACCTTCCGAGAAAATACTGAGAAGTTTGGGCTAGGCTATGTCCCTACAAAAGCCGACGTGACAGAGGGAAACTATCAAGAAGAGGGAAGTCGAATGGCAAGATTGGGCAAAAAAAGCCGATAAGAAGAAAGGAGGAGCTTTCCCCCCTTAGATGTTACATTCCGGACTGGAGGGTTTATCCATAAGAGTCAACCTAAGCCCGAGATGGGGACTGTAGCTGCATTGGACACAAAGGAGCATGCACCAAATGAGATGGTTCAGTTAGTACGAGAGGATCCTAACCAGCCATTGAACAACTGGACCAGCCTGGACCTCCCCATAATGTAATGCTCATGGGGTCACTGGGATTTAATGTATTCTATTTTAACGTCTCTTGAAGCAGTGAACATTTGTTTTTATCAAAAGCTTTTCAATAAAATGTACTTTTCTTCAAATCTTTCACGGTGCATTCCATTCATAACATAGGCATATCATATTTGGTTACCAACTTGTAATTCTCTTATAAGCAGGTATCACAATGTCAATGAAAACATCGTATGCGAAAGTGAAACGAGATGCCTAAGGTTTGACCAAAGTCCAAACTAGGAGCAACCAGTGTTTAAAGCTGATGAGGATGAGGTAGAGGAGACACCCGAGCTACCGGGAGAGATCATACGCCTATTGGAAAGGGATGATCGCTTATCCATTCCAAGTGAAAACCCAATAGAAACAGTGAATTTGGGGATGACAGTCGAACCAAAGGAATTGAGGGTAGGGTCTTTGATAGCTACCGACATCAAGAAGAAGTTAATTGTGCTGTTAAGATGCTACATCGACGTTTTTGCATGGTCATACCAAGATATGCCAGGATTAGACACAGATATAGTGCAGCATCACATACCAGTGAGGCCGGAATGCAAGCCAGTTCAGCAGAAATTGAGAAGAATGAGACCGGAGATACTACTGAAGATTAAAGAAGAGGTCAGAAAGCAATGGGATGCAGGTTTCCTAAGTGTCTCCCACTATCCAGAATGGGTGGCCAATGTTGTACCAGTACTGAAGAAAGGAGGCAAAGTACGCATGTGTGTCGATTATAGAGATCTGAATTGGGCCAGCCCAAAGGACAACGTCCTGCTTCCTCATATTCATACCCTAGTGGATAACACAAAGAAAGCATGCCCTATTCTCATTCATGGATGGCTTCTCAGGCTACAATCAGATTCGCATGGCCCCCGAACACAAGGAGAGGACCACCTTCACGACACTTTGGGGCACATTCTATTATAATGTGATGTCGTTTTGGTCCGAAGAATGCTAGGGCAACCTATCGGCGAGCCATGGTGACCCTATTCCACGACATGATGCATAAAGAAGTCGAGATCTATGTGGATGATATGATAGCTAAATCGCGGAGCACTGACGATCACATTGAAGTACTCCGCAAGCTCTTCAACAGGCTACGAAAATATCAACTCAAATTGAATCCCGAAAAATGCACCTTTGGAGCCATGTCGTGAAAACTGTTAGGCTTCATCGTGAGCCAAAAAGGAGTGGAAATTGATCCGGATAAAGTTCAAGCTATGCAAGAGATGCCCCCACCACGAACCATCAAGGAGGTTAGAGGATTCCTTGGGCGATTGAATTATATTGCTCGATTCATTTCACAATTAACAGCCACATGTGAACCAATTTTCAAGACTTTACGGAAGAACAATCCAGAAATTTGGAATGACAAATGTCAAGAAGCTTTTGACAGGATCAAACAATATCTGTCCAATCCACCTGTTTTGGTCCCACCAGTACCAGACAGACCTTTGATCTTATACGTGACTATCCAAGGGTCCTCAATGGGTTGTGTCTTGGGGCAACATGATTCTACAGGCAAGAAGGAGCAGGCCATTTATTATCTGAGCAAGAAATTCACCATCAATGAAACGAATTACACACCATTGGAAAAGACATGTTGTGCCCTTGTTTGGCTGATTTCGAGTCATGATCCGCTCAAGTACCTTTTAGAAAAACCATCCATTTCTGGAAGAATCGCCAAATGGCAGCTGATCTTATCGGAGTATGATATCATCTACATGCCTCAAAAAGCTATAAAAGGAAGTGCAATAGCTGATTACTTGGAAGACAGACCGCTAGAAGACTATGAGCCCATGACTATCGGCTTTCCAGATGAGCACATTAACATCATTACAGCCGAAGTATCAGACACATGGACAATGTGGTTTGATGGAGCCTCCAGTCTCTTAGGTCACGGTGTTGGGGCCATCCTGATATCCCCAAAAGGCGAACATTTCCCCATGGCGGCAAAGCTAACCTTCCCTTGTACAAACAATGAAGCAGAATATGAGGCTTGTGTGATGGGACTTCAAGAAGCAATTAACAAAGGAATCAAGAAATTATGAGTGTTCGGCGATTCGGCACTCATCATTTTTCAAGTAAGGGGTGAATGGGAGACTCGAAACCACAAACTAATCCCCTATCGGGAGTATGTTACAGAGTTAGCCGAGCAATTCGAAGACATCACGTTCAAGCATATGCCTAGGGAATATAATCAGCTTCCTGATGCACTAGCCACTCTAGCCTCCCTTCTTCGACTAGACACAACGTTGGAAGTCCAGTCTTTTGATATCCGTATACAAGATGCTCCTGCACATTGCATGGCCATTGAAGGAAATACTGAAGAAAAACCTTGGTTTGATGACGTCAAACAATATTTGTTTAAGCAAGAATACCCAGCAGAGGCCTCTGAGTTTGATAAAAGGAATATCCGAAGGTCGGCGTCCAGCTACTACCTTGATGGTCCCGTTCTATATAAGAGAAACCATGACATGGTGTTTTTGCGGTGTGTGGCAAAAGAAGAGTCGAAATAGATAATGAAAGAAGTGCACGAAGGAGAATGTGGTTCACACGCAAATGGACATGCATTAACAAGGCAAATCATGCGAATGGGCTATTATTGGGTAACCATGGAGAAAGATTGTATTGAATATGTGCGCAAATGCCTCAAGTGTCACATTTATGGCGATAGAATCCTAGTACTGCCATCTAGACTGCATGTGATGGTTTCCACGTGGCCGTTTTCGCTTTGGGGCATCGAAGTTATCGGACCAATCTCGCCAAAAGCTTCCAATGGTCACCGCTTCATCTTAGTGGCCATCGATTACTTTACCAAGTGGGTAGAAGTAGCGTCATATGCCAATGTCACACAAGCTGTGGTACTTAGATTTATGCGGAATAACATCATATGCCGCTATGGACTTCCTGACTAGATCATAACAGACAATGCTGCCAATTTGAACAGTCGGATGATGGGTAAGTTGTGCGAAACATACAAAATCTAACACCGCAACTCGACTCCCTATCATCCCAAAATGAATGGAGCAGTTGAAGCGGCCAATAAGAACATCAAGAACATTATCAAAAAGATGACTGAGACATACAAAGATTGGCATGAGAAGCTACCATATGCTTTGCATGCTTATTGTACCTCAGTGCGAACATCAACTGGGTGACTCCGTTTTCTTTGGTTTATGGTATGGAGGCAGTCTTACCTGTCGAAGTGGAGATACCTTCCCTCCGAGTACTCAAGGATACTCAGCTCGAAGAAGCAGAATGGGCCCAAAGTTGTTATGAGCAGTTGAATTTAATTAAGGGCAAATGTTTGGCGGCTGTTTGCAAAGGACAGCTATATCAACAGAGAATGATGAACAACTACAATAAAAAGGTGAAACCCAGAAGTTTTCAGGCGGGTGACCTCGTCCTCAAGAAGATTTTACCAATTCAACATGACCATAGAGGCAAGTGGACTCCCAATTATGAAGGGCCATATGTGGTGAAAAAAGCATTCTCAGGAGGTGCCCTTAATCCTTGCCAGAATGGATGGGGATGAGCTCCCTAAACTGGTGAATAGCGATGCGGTGAAAAAGTTCTATGCTTAACTCTCATACCTCTCAACAAGATTCTCATCCCTGCAATGAACGGACTTGGTGAAAACCCGAAAGGGCACCAAGGGTAAAATACAAAGCTCCAACAAAAGACAAAGAAGCAAGTAAAGGCGGACTTGGTGAAAACCCAAAAGGGCACCAAGGGTAAAATACAAAGCCAACGACAAATCCTAAAGGGTGAAAGCAGTTAAAATCCAAGGATCAGGGCCACCTAAAACAGGGTCCTTTGCAAACAGTGGAAACAGCGTCACCTAAAGACAACAGCTGTAAACGGTGGAAGACCTGGTCAAACCTAAGGCACGCTCGAATCAAATTTGTATATTATGCTTTTTCAAGACTTGAATTCTGTTTATCAGATTATAACAATAGGGCACTTTTTATGATATAAATATGTTTTATGGAATCAAACTAGCAAAATCCCATTTTTCATCTCTATCATCTTCATTTCACATTTAAGTAGAATATCTTAAATCCCAGTAGGCTCTTTTAGCATTGCCTTATGAATAGGGTCAAGCTCATAATCCCCAAACAAATTAAGTCCCCCAACTTAAAGTACCCATATCTCCACAGAATATCACTATCCCCAGAGAAGTTGTCAAGTCAAGCTCCTCAATGCGGCGAAGCTAAATTAAACAGACCCTTCATCCACAAAAGGGAGTTCCCCAGCAAAGATAGAGCGGACTCCCCAGCCAAAGAGAAAATTGTTCCCCAACAAGTTGAATGTTAGCCAAAATTGAGATAAATCTCCAGCCCTTGCCAAAACATCACATTGCATTCGATGCATACATCGCATTGCATCACATTGCATCATATTTCACCACAGGTTGAGGTTTATGTATCCCCGTATACAGCACATTGCATTCCAGGCCTCATTTGTATACATTCAGCATATTCTACAATTTCAGGAATGTTATCATCTTTGAAGATCCTAAGAGCTCATCCTTAGCAAGCTTCTCATCAAGCCTTCCTAGCTTTCTTTGTTCAACTGTACAAATCTTTCTTTACAATTTCCCCAAGCTCGAAAAGCACTCTTTTGACACTCAAATAAACTTCTTCCCTTTCCGGGTAACCTCGTAAAGCGATCTCATTGAGTGAACTCGCAGAGGGAGCCCATATGTCTTCTTCAACAATCATGTACTCTTGTTAGGCCCTAGATGCCTTTTCAATTCCTGTCAGGCCTTGGATGCCTTTTCCCTTTCAATTAGGCCTTGGATGCCTTTTCAATTTCTATCAGGCCTTGGATGCCTCTTCCGTTTCTGTTAGGCCTTGGATGCCTCTTCCCTTTCAGTTAGGCCTTGGATGCCTTTTCAATTTCTGTCAAGCCTTGGATGCCTCTTCCCTTTCTGTTAGGCCTTGGATGCCTTTTCAATTTCTTGTTAGGCCCTAGATGCCTTTTCAATTCCTATCAGGTCTTGGATGCCTTTTCCCTTTCTATCAGGCCTTGGATGCCTTTTCAATTTCCTGTTAGGCCCTAGATGCCTTTTCAATTCTTGTCAGGCCTTGGATGTCTTTTCCCTTTCTGTCAGGCCTTGGATGCCTTTTCAATTTCCTGTTAGGCCCTAGATGCCTTTTCAATTCCCGTCAGGCCTTGGATGCCATTTCCTTTTCTGTCAGGCCTTGGATGCCTTTTCACATTCTGTTAGGCCTTGCTTGCCTTTTCAATTCCTGACTAGGCCTTGCATGCCTTTTCCATTCTGTTAAGCCTTAGATGCCTCATCACAATTATTCAAGCCCACTAGCCAAGAAGCTGCTTTTCACTCTGGGGGACAGACCTAACCATCGCATTCTATTCTTCCCCTATGCAAGGTAAGCCAGGTAAGTGCTCCAACCTGTCCAAAATGACTCCCTTTTATCTTTGTACGCTATTTGTATACAAATAGTGCACAAAAAGGGGCAGTTGTTGGACCCCATTTTGTCCGGGTTGGACATACTAACCCCATTTGATATATATACCTTTTTACCCATGCCATATACCTTGTTGAACAGGTCCTTAGAGATTCCCTGTGATTCGCACAAGATGGATGCATCGACATGAATCAGGAAGCCCAAAATAGATAACCACTGCTACAAGTCCCTGAAGCACCCCAAGACCAATATCAGGGGATAGAGGAGGAAATAACGCACTTGACTGAGCTCAATTCCGATGAAAAAACAAAGAAGTTATGGCCAAAACAGTTTTCATTGAAAAAAGTCAAACTTGCCAAAAGACGGTCAATGCCCCTGGTCAAACTACCTGAAAATGTGCATGTGAGGAATAGTCCGAAATGTATATTTTTACGAACATGGGTCCTCCTAAACAATCCCCAAAAGGTCATCTATTTTTGCATTTTGGGTGGGGGTAAAAAGGTAATTAAAAGTTTTAAAAAAAAAAACGTTACTCGTAGCCTCGAAGTGTCGGCAGGTCGAAGCTTCGAAGACTCGAAGCCTCGAAAACTCGAAGCCTCGAAGACTCGAAGCCTCGAAAACTTGAAGCCTCGAAGCCTCGAAGCCTCGAAGACCCGAAGCTTCGAAGCCTGTCATGCCGACACTCCGACCTGCCGACACTTCGACCCACCAACCTTCGACCCTTGACCTTCGAACCTTGTGAGTCTTCGACCCTTCGACTGTCACGCCCCGGATTTCCAACCCGAGGAGACCGGAACGTGACCCTCCCTTTACCCAAGTTGGATAGAGGGGTTAGAATACAACATACACCTCACACTTTATATTCAGAGAACAATCTTATATTTATTGAGTCCAAACATAGCAAATACGTTCAAAACACACTTTTATTACATTGAACTCCACATTACAATACCTCCCCACTGGGGTTACAAAGTTACATAAAGAAAAGCAGCATAACTCGAAATAATAATGAGCAAGCCACAAGGAGGACTTCCACCTTGGTGTTCCCACCTAACGCCTGTAGGTTCCTGTAAAGAAAACAACATGGTAGGAGGGGTGAGCAACCACAGCTCAGTAGGGATCATGTCTCCCCAACCCATCCCATGCACCTAATATCTACATGCCTTGTGTACAAGTGCTGTGTCGTGATACAATTATTCCACCAGATATAATTACAGGCTATAGCAGCAAATACAATCATACACGGGCTGGTACATAAACACTCCCGGGCTTCCACAGCCACCGGGTTCCAAGAACAGTCCCGGGCTTCCACAGCCACCGGGTTCCAAGAACAGTCCCGGGCTTCCACAGCCACCGGGTTCCAAGAACACAGCACACATAGCCACACTTAGTCACACAGACATAACATCAAACACTTAGCATGCAAAGCCTCACAGGTATAAAACCAAACAATTGGTGTACATAAATTCACAGGCTCATAAACCCATCCGCACAGGCATTTTCTCAAACATGTAGCTGGCATGTCACACAGGCATTTTATCGAACACTTTTCATGCATCACACGAACACCAGAAACACACCAAAATCGCTATCGAAGGCCAACATCCATATAGGAGATCACACCTATATGGATTACATATATATATATAAACAGGTTTAACTCCATAATCTGCCCTAGAACCCTAGGACAGAGGAGGATTTAGGAAGAACAGAACCCCTACCTTGTGTGTTCTCCTGCTCCCGCTTCCACGCAAGATGCCGACCACCCATGCAAGACGCTCCGGGAGCCACCAAACGCTCTCCTTCCCTCTCTCTCTCTCTCTCTCTGCGACGGCTGGTGGAGCAACAAACCCTAACCCTAAAACAGAGGGGCTTCTCCTCCCTATATAGACAACACAACATCAAAACGACGTAGTTTTGATTAAGTGAATCCCAGCATCAAAACGACGTAGTTTTGATTACACAAGTTAGCACCTTGCCGCACCCATATAGGCCAAAATACTCAGAATTTCAGCATGGTCCTTTGGAGAAAGATCATTAGAATGTCAAAACCAAGGGAACCATGCAAAAAAAAGGCTGCACGCCAATTTGAACGTGAATTCCCCAATTCACGTGCAACTCCAAATGCACTCCAAATGCGCTCAAACTTCACCCCTAGCCTCCTTACATCATGTAGAGGACATCCACACTTGCACGTGAAATGGACCCATATTACGTGCACCTCACATACACGTCCGTTTGGCCTGAAACTTCTGTGGTAGATAGAGGACATCATTCTAAGCATCTTTCCTTTTGCACGTGAATTCATTTGAGCCCATTCACTAGGTCAAAATCTAGAAAAACTACTCAGAAGACAAAACTGTGACTAACTCGAGGTACGGGTCCTTACATCGACCCTGCCGACCTTCGACCTGCCGACACTTCGACCCGTTGACCATTGACCTTCGACCTGCCGACACTTCGACCCATTGACCGTTGACCTTCGACCCACCGAAATTTCGACCCACCGAAGCTTCGACCCTGCCGACACTTCGACCTGCCGACATTCTGACCCTTTGACCTCTGACCTTCGCTGTTTGGGCCCTCTCGCTAGCTTTCTCGCTGGCTGCTCACAGAATGTTTTTTTATTTGCTGGCAATTATCAAAGATGTTTTTCAACGCCTGTTAGATGCATGTGCTCACAAAAGAACAAAAAGGCAATCACAAGCTGCCCTGTTTTACGCACAGGCTGTCCAACCACCAGACAAAGCATAGAATCTGGAAATTAATAATGCTGGGATTCATAATACACCCGACAAAGCATTAAATGCAGCAATTAATGAGATGCAGCCAAATCTCTTTAAAACCAGTATCCTCTCCATCGAAAAACATTATTACGCCCCAGCTTTTCCCCGCGCAAAAAAAAAAAGAAAGGACAGTCTCCAAAAACAGAAAACGAAAAAGAACTCTGCTGCAAAAACAGAAAACAGAAAACGAAAAACAGTCCGCCCCATCTTCACACCCAGTTCCCTGAGCCCAAAAGAAAAAAAGAGATTTGTGCCCAGAAAAAGAAAGGAAGAGAGTTCGCCTAAGAGAGAAAAAAAAACGCCCAGAGAGAGAGGACGTTCTGCAAAAAAAAAAAAGAGAACAAAAAAGGCTCTTCTCCCATCTTCATACCCAGCTCCATAATCCAAAAAAAGAGAACCCCGGATAGCTTTCTACCATTCTAAAGATCCAAATCGCCCATCCTTTCCAACTCCTTTTTCCCTATTATTTCGTTTCAGCTCTTTTTTTTCCCAGCAAAAGAAAAACACAAAAAAAAAAACAACTCTAGTATGCCCTTTTTGTTCTTACGTTTCCATCACAAAAAAACAATCTTTTTTCAGCCCCCTATTTCTTACGCCCACTCTCCTTATTTCCAGTCACCAAAAAAATCTTAGCCCCCAAAAAAATACATCACTCCAATCTTCAAATACCAGGAAATCCCCTTTTTTACAAATCTCACTGCCAGATTTGTTGATTCTATCTTCAAGTAGGTGATTATCGGCGTGGACAAGATAGTTTAAGCAGAATATTTCAGACGGACGCCCTGTGTTAAAGCCCCATTCAAGCCAAAGTCAGTGTAATTTACATTTGCTGCTCTATTTTTTTAGTTTATTTGTACTTATCTTTGATGTACTCTTAGTATTTTCCTGGTTTTCATTTTTTTTTTAGTTTATTTCTATACCTGATGTAATTTTTAGTATTTGTCGTTGTATTTTCCTTGTATTTTCTTTATTTACATATTGTACGATGTAATATATAAAATATAGTGAAAAAAAAGAGCGCAAAGAGAGGCGTAAAAAAAATGAAAAAAAGAAAAAGAAAGAAAAGTGCTTTTATTTGTGGATGTAATAATCACACACTCCACGTTTTTTGCTTTAATGCATATGATCATTACTTTGATTTATGACTTTGGGTTTTCAAAAAAAAAAAAAAGGTTTCCAAAAATAAAAAAAAACAAAACAAACAAACAAAACATTTCTTTTTTAAACAAACAAAAAAAACAAACAAAAAAAAACAAAACAAAACAAAAACAAAAAGTTTCTTTTAGCAAAACACAAAAACCCATAAATGTTTTCTAACCAAAAAAAAAACAAAAAAAGAAAAACATATTTCCATTTTTTTGGACTTCAAAATAAAACCAAAAACCAAAACAAACCCCTAGGATCTCATTCCTCACTTCAAACAAAAAACCAAAACTTTTAGGATTCCCTTTAGAAATTTAGGGTAAATCCATTTTAACTATAACTTCAACAAATAACTTAGTTAAATAAAAATTATAGGCTTTTTAGGAAATTTAACCCCATCATGGCAGTACAAATAAAATAGAAAACCTCCTCCTCCGAAAAAAGATACCGAAAGGGCGTTGTAGGGGTGCTAATCCTTCCCTACACGTAACCAACTCTCGAACCCTTCTCTGATGACGCAGACCACACTTTTAAAACTACTCAAAGTGGAGGGTATCCAACTTTACCCCAAAAACAGTTGGTGGTGACTCTAAATTTTCTCACTATTGGTTTAGTTTGAGCCCACCCCAAACGAGCCCGGACGAAAGCCGGTGATGACACATATTATGTACTCAAATCACATGAGTCAACCCGAAATTGAATTTTCCCCAAAACTTAGGGTTCAAGATCCAAATTGCACAAATTTAGGATTAATTCCCATGTCTTAGCTACTCTAGAAAGCATAATCAATGACATATGAGTGAAGAATCCCTACATTGAATTTAGGCGATTTGAGTCTGGATCATTCAATCCCCTTTACAAGCTCTTGGTTCCTCCTCAAACGTTCTCTCTTTCTCTCTCTTTATGTACACGAACACACAACAACAAAATGAATGTTCATCCCCTCTTCTCTATTTATACTTCATTTAATTCCTTAAAATACTAAAATTTCCCTCACAGGGCTCAAACTCCAAATCGATCCCAAGTACTGTCAAACCACTCCGTTTGATGAGCACATCCCTGTCTAGATATTATTATCCCCCGATATTCATTCCATCACATGGCTCTTCCAAAACCTCAAACATGAGTCATTATATCCTCTCCCCCTTAAAGACTTTTCGTCCCTGAAAAGAAACATAGGGGCCAAACAACAACATAAAGTCACCCAAACTCTACAAATCTATCGTAAAATCCAAACTCAAAGTCCCCACATAATAACATTAACACTCACCAACATGCCTCCCATCATACGGGTGTACCACAGCTCACAGCTCACAACAAGCCAAAACTAGCACAAACAACCCCACAAGAAAAGCATACAGAAACTCACAGATCTCATATGCGTTACACAACCACGAACCCAAAAACCCGCATGCAACACAGTTCAAAACACCGCATATCACATATACACATAATACCATAAAACATAAAACATATCACACAACCATACAGAATAATAAAATGGTAAACATAATAAGTATACATACACATACCACGTAAGGCTCTCGCCACCTCCCTCCTTCAGGATTGTTTGTCCTCGAACAACTCTGGGAAATGCTCCCGTATCTCCGCAACTACGACACGTGGTATACACTGTGCACCCTGCTCAATTGTGGTAGAAGAGCCAATCAATATGCCATAGGACCAACCCGGTCTAAAATCTCAAAAGGGCCAGTAAATCTTGGTATAACTTGTGCTAGAAATCATAGGAATTGGTGAAGATGCCAATAATAGTCTAAGTCTGGCGACTCGAAGATCCGAAGGTATTAGGGTCGTAAAGTCAAAGTTCGAAGAAAAGAAAACTGTCTCTTAGCATAATAACTAACGACCCGAAGACTCGAAGAGTCGAAGTCGTAGACAGAAAGTGACAGAACATCAACTGACTTGAAGATCTGTAGAATGCGAAACTGAAGAGTGTCCAAACATGTCCCGACGAAAATTGATAAAACATAGATTGATATATAGACTCGTAGACTCATAAGGTCGAAGAGCTGTAGTCGCAAGCAAAATTTGTCAACTACTAAACGTATGGAAACTTACAAACTCGAAGGTCGAAGGTCGAAGGTCGAAGAGTCTAAGTCTCACTGCTAAGACTAACAAAAGAAATTGTAACTGAAACACGAAGAGTCGTACGCAGTTAGGAATTGTAAGCCCATTAATAAGACCAAAACCTGTAGACTGTTTAGGCAGAGTCGTAGATGAAGAGTCAGAGCCGTAGAGTCGCAGACTTGAAGAAATGGAGACTCAGTTTGCAAGAACGTAGTGATGACAGGCTTGGTAGACATTGAGAGTCGAAGACTCGCAGGGTTGAAGACCTAGCATACGTTCCCACATAATAACATTAACACTCACCAACATGCCTCCCATCATACGGGTGTACCACAGCTCACAGCTCACAACAAGCCAAAACTAGCACAAACAACCCCACAAGAAAAGCATACAGAAACTCACAGATCTCATATGCGTTACACAACCACGAACCCAAAAACCCGCATGCAACATAGTTCAAAACACCGCATATCACATATACACATAATACCATAAAACATAAAACAAATCACACAACCATGCAAAAACATGCCTGCACGCCAATTTGAACGCCAATTCCCCAATTGGCGTGCAGCTCCAAATGCACTCAAACTTCACCCCAAGCCTCCTTGCATCTTGTAGAGGTATGAGAAGCAAAAATATGCCAAAAGTGAGCTCCAAAATCTGCCAAAAACAGCTTAAAACCGCATGTATATGCATAGCATCTTCCTAGGGCATAAATGTACGTTATCACTTGTCACATGCACCTCCCAAAAGTCCCCTCTTGGGCTCATCTCTTACCTCAAACTTGTGCACCAACATCCAAGGTGTTTGTGGTTAACTTCTTACACACGGGTCATTACATCCTCTCCCCCTTAAGACTTTTCGTCCTCGAAAAGAAATGACATACGAGGAAAACAAACACAAGCTACCCATTTGCCACACGGCGAGCCACAACACCCAAATGGGTCATACACCGCGCACAGCACATAACAAAGCACCACCACAATCCATAACCATATGCATTACAATGCATATAACACATATCCGCATGTCGCAAATACACATCTCAAAACACATCACAAATATGAACACATGTCTAAAAGACAAAACAAATACACCAAATCATACACAACTAATACAAGAAAACACATCACTATCCCTTGGCCAACAGCCACCAACAGCCACCTCCCACGCTTAAGATTGTTCGTCCTCGAACAATTCTGGGTGCTGCTCACGGCTCATGGACTCACACTCCCACGTCTCCTCCTCACCTAACACATACTTCACAAGTAGTCACATGTCACAATGATGTAAGACATATACTCCCATCGCCAACACGTTTAACAAATTACCTAGGTCACAGACCAACTCACAGCATAAACACCACCACAAGGAACAACTCACAAAACACTACTACACGTTTAACGTTCCACTGCCCAGTCGCCAATACCATACAAATGCAGCCGTTGGGAGTTTCCTCACAACCGTCCCACCTTTGGACTTTTCGTCCCCAAAAAGGGAAACCAAATAGTAAACAATAGGAAAAGATCAAAGCAACACATAATGCAGTCATTACCACAAATGTTGGAGATGCCAACTCGCAGCACGATGGGACCAACACTCTACAACGTAAAATACCCAACAATTGCCCACCAATTGGGATTTGAAGTCAACGCAGCCTCAGCCCATAGGTAGACCTCACCCTAACAACAAGCACAATGAGGTCACAATGAAACAGAAACAAACAGGATAGCGTTATGCAAACCACAATCACATTCCCACACAGGGAGCTCACCTCAGCAGCACCATCATCACTGCGAAAACCACCTCACTCAAGCAAGGAACATTAAAACCCCACCAATGCCAATGGTGACGCAGAACGGAGTACAAGCCTGGACACAGAAACACGAGAATGGAGTGTGCCCTCAACCACTCGGTCACAATCAACCTGGCGCCCAACGGAGTCCAAGGATGCACTAAAAATAGTAAATGCAGCACCACACACACAACCATGGTAAGACCAAAACCCACTATCGGGCTATCACTAGTCACCGACTTTGAGAATCGACCTCCTTGATCACGGTCAAATAGAGATCCGCCAAGGTCCCACACAGCCTTCACAACTGAGGCTTACCGTACAGCCCAAGAGATAATGCCTTACCAAGTCATCAGACGGACCACGTGATAGGAATCCCTTGACGCCGAGTAGCTATGAACAACATAGTTCTCCCCACACTGAAAACTCTCCTATCTGCAACCTGACCACAATGGAATCCTCTGTGTCACCACTCACAGGTCACAAGAAAATCCCTTGCCTCCAAGACATACTCCACCTCATGGCCCACCAACTCCGCTATATTAACTATTACGTTTTATCTCAACACACCAGCAAAACACTCAAATGGACCAAGAAATACTCAGGCTCTAGCCGGCCTTAATATGGTCACTGCAATTCCTCCGGGTAGGCACAAGAAACAAGACATGCAAACTCCTTATTCGGGACATTCACGTAGCTCCCAAACACACCAACACTTTGATGGCGTGGACCATCTCACTTACCGCATAAAAACGCACACGAAAGACTTTCAAGAAGAACATATGTAGCATGAAGACCCCATAATAGCCGCAGGACACAAATCTCCCCCAAAGGAGTAAAGACTAATACCCCTTACAAGCAAAACTCACATCTGACTCCATTCAGTGAATCACAACTCATCAATACTTTCACACTTTAACTTAGCATGCCATCACACGTGACAAGGAATAGCATCAACATTACACATAACACCCCTCTTCATCCCACACCGCACATAATATGGGCATGTATCACCTCCTACTCCTCTGCATATGTCTGCCACGAGACCCACACATAAGAACTTTGCTATACCCCTTTAACACATATGCAACACACACAACAAAACAAAGCAACCACAACACACAAAATAAACTACTGTGTAGAACACATGTAAGAGAGGACATACTAGCCCCCACCTCCTCGCCTCTTCTAAGCCTATTACCCACACGACATGGATTAACGGAATGGTCCTACCACCAGGAGTACATCCTCAACCCCTCGGAAGATGTCTCCAAATTATGAGGAAAAACCCAAACAAGGCCTGCCCAATCTCACTCGCTTGCCTGCTTGCACTGATTGGGTTCACTGGGCACGATCCTATAAACTTACTCATAACCTAGTTCCAGAACTCATCACATTTGTATACACATGCAAACCCATTTTACCACATATCCTATGAACATTACCCAAGGTCTTTCACACACCACCAGTATGACACGTGGTCAATGTTTGGCCACCCAAGAATTTGCAGCCATCTCCACAGGACACCCATAAGAACCTTAAAACAACATACCACTCTCGCCAATCAATTTAGATTTCAATGACTCAAGGAGTGGGTTATACTAGTGACAATTTCCTCCCTCAACCGTGACACTTGGAAAGGTTACCAAAAGGACATCCTTCTTAGGTAGCACATCTACAGAAACCTCTACTCACATGAAAACACATTTCTATTACTCAAGGTTGCCACAGCGGGGTCACACACTACCCACAAGCCACTAACTCATGCCTCCAGCTTCCTAGGCTAGCTAGGCCAGAGGTAATCTCACCTACGCCAGAGTATTAGGGGTCACACAATAACATTTATTACTTTCCTCACACACGGGCGCCCAAAATTGACTACCACACAAAGATACGATTAACACTTTAGACCACATTAAAACCACCAACTCTTTCCAACAACTGTTCATAACCATTAGTAATTTATTAGTCTTTTGGTGTCATATATATATTACTCATTTATTCTCTAGTAGGCCCCCAACTACGTCCATCCAAAATGGTAACTCAAACGACCTTCTAAGCCTCACCTAACATAAAACAGTGGCTCAAGAGCCCACCTAGCGAGAATACCCCTTTATCACAAGTGTCTTAATTAAATTGCTAGAAACGCAGCAATCAAAGGTTCACCCAACCTCACCTAATCCAGCACGAGACTCAACCGATCACTATCATTAAAGGAATATGGTACCACCACTAAACAAAAATCTTAACACGCGAGAATCAAAATCGCACCCTTAACTAAGGAAAGTTCTGCCATGCTCTCCTCCTAGCCTCACTTGGTAGTCTTCGGCCCCCAAACAAGGTTTGAATTATTTTCTTTTTGCTTTATCCCTAGCTCGCTGAGCCAGTCCTCTAGCACCATGCCTTGCTTTACCAAAACAGACTGTCTGGAGATGTCCTACTTTTCCACAGATGCGACACTAGTACTTCTTCCTGCCATACTCTTTTCCAATGTCCCGGTTGTCCACTGCAAGAACAACCCCTTTGGGAAACTGGTCTCTACCTCTTGAGCCCCTTTCTGCTGATTAGGACAACTATGCTTCAATTAATCTTCATCCAAGATCCCCCCGATGATGTGGGTTGATAGCTCTCGACGTACCTCGCTCTTAATCAGTTGTCGAATCTCATCATTCAACTCTTGAATTACCAGGCTTAAGATGCCAACCTCTGCCATGATTAGATCATTACTTACATCCTGCAGCTCACCCACTTGCCCAGCCCGAGGGGCGGGCTTCTCTGCTACCTTAATAGTCGCACAGGTCACAATTTTCGGAGACATTGGCTCCACAAAAAGGCAGCGCTCCAGGTTATCACTCAACAATCTCAATACCATTACCGACTAGGCATTCTGAGCTATAACTAACCTCAAAACATGCATTATCACCACACAATTTCATGGATGCACATCACAGACTATACAAGTTCACACCTTTACATTGCACATATAATCTATACTTAAGTGGATATCTCATCGTTTTGAACACAACATCGCTTCCTCCACACAATACCATACAAAGGCACATACTCAATCATTCACAGAACACCAACATTATTGTATTTTATTTTATTTTATTTTATTTTCCGTTCGGTCACATTTCACAAGCTTCAAGTTCACAAGCACTCAGTTTCAATACCACAAATTCTTTTCCATGTTTTCATGCTCGAATCATCACAAAATTTCAGAGTCGCACAATTGAAACTTTATCACGTTCAAACCATTTATCCATGCAATTACACACACTGCACACATTTCAGTTCTCATTAAACCACATTGCACAAGCAGCAATTCCACAAGCACACAGCTCAAGTTGTCATAAAATCAGAGTTAATCAGAGTTGCACAATTTAAAACATGTTCTTCATATTTTCTCTCACATGCTTTATCTCGGTTACCCACACAATCACACAAAGACAACAAATGCAACTAGTGCCCTAATGCCAATGCATGCAAATCCTACCTCAGGTCTGGACTACCCCAAGTACACCTTAGAGGCTCAAAGAGGACCATGTTGATCAGGCATGTCCCTCCAGGCTCCTCCAAAGGACTCAAGATAACCAGATCCGCTCACTACCCTAGGCCAACTAGACCATGCTCTGATACCATATTGTCACGCCCCGAATTTCCAACCCGAGAAACAGGTACGTGACTCCCCATTCACCCACACGGAGGGCAACAGGGTTGGATTACTGGATGCCACACAAACAAGACTAACAATTACAATAAATCAAACAAGCCACATCTTTATTTAATTTCAAACATTTAAGGTTCACAAACCAACCATGTTTCTTACTACAATTCAATTCCCTTAGTACATTTCCCCCCTTGGGGTTACATAAATTAAGAAATTACATCACTGAAGTGAACAATAAAATGAAGATGGTCTTCCACCTTGGTGTATCCACCTAATGCCTGTAAGTCCCTGAAAAACAAGCAAACACAGTAGGAGGGGTGAGCAACCACAGCTCAGTAGGGATCAAGTCTCCCCAACCCTTCCCATGCTCCTAGCGGCTACATGCATGTGCACAGGTGTAGTGACGTGGCAGTATTAAGAAAAATAAAGCATTCCACACAAGCGGGCGTAACCTCAACCCCAGCCATACTGGCTAACAAACCACATTTCAAGCAAGTAATTTAACCGCCTCTTCAGGCCACTGATTTAACCGCCTCTCAGGCAAAGTAATTTAACCGCCTCTTCAGGCCACTGGTTTAACCGCCTCTCAGGCAAAGTAATTTAACCGCCTCTTCAGGCCAGATACCACAGTCATGCACACAACATACACCACGGTCACTCAAGTATAAAACCAAACACTTGGTGTGCACCCGTTCACAAGTGCACAACCCCAGCCGTTCAGGCAATAGAACAAACACCTAGCATGCATACATACACTAAAATCACAAGTCCAGCCACACAGGCATATTACCAAACATGTAATGGGCATATACACACAGCTATATTCACATAGGCATTTCATCGAACATATAGCATGCAACAACAGAATCACACCAAAATGCCATTGAAGGCCAACATCCATATAGGAGATCACACCTATATGGATTACATATATATATATATATAAACAAATATAATCCATAAACTACCCTAAAACCCTAGAACAGAGGAGGATTTAGGAAGAACAGAACCCCTACCTTGTATGTTCTCCTGCTCCCACTTCCACGCAAGACTCCGACCACCCATGCAAGACGCTCCGACCACCCACGCAAGACGCTCCGGCAGCCACCAGAAGCTCTCCTTCCCTTTCTCTCTCTCTCTCTGCGACAGCTGGTGGAACAAAAAACCCTAAAACCTAAAACAGAGGGCTCCTCATCCTTATATAGACAACACAACATCAAAACGACGTTGTTTTGATTAAGTGAATCCCAGCATCAAAATGACGTAGTTTTGGTGGAACAAGCTATGACCTTCCCACATCCATACACACCAAAATATTCATAATTCCAACATGGTCCTTTGGGAAAAGATGATTAGAATGACAAAACCAAGGTAACCATGCAAAAACATGCCTGCACGCCAATTTGAACGCCAATTCCCCAATTGGCGTGCAACTCCAATTCCCCAATTGGCGTGCAACTCCAAATGCACTCAAACTTCACCCCAAGCCTCATTACATCTTGTAGAGGTCTGAGAAGCAAAAATATGCTTGCACGTGAAATGGGTGAATTCACGTGCAGCTCCAAATGCTCTGAAATTTCTGTGGTAGATAGAGAACCTCATTTTAAGCAACTCTTGTTCTTGCACGCCAATTGTTTGAGGCCATCTACTATACCAAAAGTGAGCTCCAAAATCTGCCAAAACAGCTTAAAACCGCATGTATATACATAGCATCTTCCTAGGGCATAAATGTACGTTATCACTTGTCACATGCACCTCCCAAAAGTCCCCTCTTGGGCTCATCTCTTACCTCAAACTTGTGCACCAACATCCAAGGTGTTTATGGTTAACTTCTTACACACGGGTCATTACATATGCGTTACACAACCACGAACCCAAAAACCCGCATGCAACACAGTTCAAAACACCGCATATCACATATACACATAATACCATAAAACATAAAACATATCACACAACCATACAGAATAATAAAATGGTAAACATAATAAGTATACATACACATACCACGTAAAGCTCTCGCCACCTCCCTCCTTCAGGATTGTTTGTCCTCGAACAACTCTGGGAAATGCTCTTGTATCTCCGCAACTACGACACATGGTATACACTGTGCACCCTGCTCAATTGTGGTAGAAGAGCCAATCAATATGCCATAGGACCAACCCGGTCTAAAATCTCAAAAGGGCCAGTAAATCTTGGTATAACTTGTGCTAAAAATCATAGGAATTGGTGAAGATGCCAATAATAGTCTAAGTCTGGCGACTCGAAGATCCGAAGGTATTAGGGTCGTAAAGTCAAAGTTCGAAGAAAAGAAAACTGTCTCTTAGCATAATAGCTAACGACCCAAAGACTCGAAGAGTCGAAGTCGTAGACAGAAAGTGACAGAACATCAACTGACTTGAAGATCTGTAGAATGCGAAACTGAAGAGTGTCCAAACATGTCCCGACGAAAATTGATAAAACATAGATTGATATATAGACTCGTAGACTCATAAGGTCGAAGAGCTGTAGTCGCAAGCAAAATTTGTCAACTACTAAACGTATGGAAACTTACAAACTCGAAGGTCGAAGGTCGAAGGTCGAAGAGTCTAAGTCTCACTGCTAAGACTAACAAAAGAAATTGTAACTGAAACACGAAGAGTCGTACGCAGTTAGGAATTGTAAGCCCATTAATAAGACCAAAACCTGTAGACTGTTTAGGCAGAGTCGTAGCTGAAGAGTCAAAGCCGTAGAGTCGCAGACTTGAAGAAATGGAGACTCAGTTTGCAAGAACGTAGTGATGACAGGCTTGGTAGACATTGAGAGTCGAATACTCGCAGGGTTGAAGACCTAGCATATGTTCGTAGACCAAAGCAACAAAAAGGTCGAAGAACAACTTAGCCCGCCAACGTAAACTGAGCAACTCGAAGAAACAGAGTCGAAGACTCGTAGCTAAGACAACAGGCACAAGCTATGTATGCTTTGGATTATAGTCACTTGAAGAGTCATAGCGAGGGTCAAAGACTCGAAGAGTCGAAGGCTCACTTAACACAGAGTGAACCATTAGACTTAAGTCAACCTGTAATCTGTCATCCATGAAGACTCAAAGATATAGAGTCGAAGACTCGCAGCTAGTAGTAACTCAGTACGCTCGTTGAGAAACCACTCTAAGCACCTCAGCAAAGAGTCGTAGACTCATAGAGTCAAAGACCATCTAATAGAGTGAATCTTAGCCTGATAACTACTATGCTTGAAGACCCGAAGAAAACCAGAGTCGAAGACTCGTAGTACCTAACACTGTCGAAACCTGAATATCATGGTACAATAAAAAAAGGCTCGACCCAAATCTTCGAGGTAAATGTTTGAGTCACCAAACCTTCGAGGCTAACTCACAACCCTAAGCATTCCACTTAGCGAAATCATCATCTATGGTTTGTACAGTAAGCCTGCACCGTCCTGAGCAGTTGAGCGCATTTAATATCGCATTAATGACTGCCACCTTCCATCAATGAATGAACGGCCATGATCGACTGTATCAGTATGGGCATGCAACTAAGCAACATGGGCAACAGATCTGCCGAATCAGAGTAGATCAACCCTTCCCATGTACTTCTGCATTTCAAGTAGCAAGAAGTCAGACTGTCAGGAAAAACGTCAAGGCGCATGAGCACTATAACCTTAAATATATCTCTCACACACTTAACAAAAAACATATGAGTCAACCTCTCTTAAAAAGCGTGGAACACATAGAACACAAGATATAGGATTCTGACATGCCATAAACAAATAACTTTTGAGAATCAACTAGAGAGTTCCAACGCTAGAGAGAGAGACTAAGAGAGACTTCTTCCAAGTGTTGTGCGCCGTGTTGATCAAAGAACAAGAACAACATTGAATGATCAAATATACACTTCTGTTCAAATAGATCCAGCACAATCATCTAGTCTACTCTCAGTGTTGTTTGTCCACAATCAACCACTATCTTAGAACAATCCAAACGGAGTCAATCTTTCCATATTGACATCCGTAGGAATATTCACATCATATCTGAGGTCTATCCCATCTAGAGCATTAACTCTCATCTCATATTTGTTTGATAGTTAATAATCACTCTTATACCATATTGTCTTCTTCTCCATCAATATCCATAGGATAGTCATCTATAGAATTCATTCACCAGCTTGCAGTCTTAGCTTCTGCGAAAAGAGTCCATTCACCCCCCCCCCCCTCTAGACTCACTTTGGGACCTACAGCTTGAAACCCTTCCCGAAGTGTTGATATCCTTTCCTGGGGGACACACAAAGGAATACATGATCACCCACGAAAAACTCCAAAGGCCTCTGCCTCTGATCTGCGTAGGATTTTTGCCTACTCTAGGCTGTCAATAAACGCTGACTAATCATTTTCACTTTCTCGATGGCCTTCTAAACCAGCTATGGTTCCAAAAGAGCGGCCTCGCCCACCTCAGTCCAACAAAATGTAGACCGACATGGCCTCCCACACAATGCCTAAAATGGTGCCATCCCAATGGACGCTTGATAGTTGTTGTTATAGGCAAACTCCACAAAAGGTAGGTGAGTGGCCCACGAACCTCCAAAATCCAACACATATACTTGCAGCATATCCTTCAAGGTTTAAATCATCCTCTCAGACTGACTATCCATCTCATGATAAAAAGTTGTACTCAAGTTCAGCTTTGTCCCCAAAGCCTTCGACAAACCTTCCCAAAAGCGGGATGTAAACCTCGCATCCCTATTCGATACAATAGATGAGGGCATCCTGTGCAACCTCACGATCTCATTGATATACAACTACTTAAAGCCCCAATGGGATCTTGCTTGCTTATAGCTAGGAAATTGGTTAATTTTGTTAGTCGATCCACAATAACCCAAATCATGTCCTTCCTCCCCGAGGTAGGTGGAAGTCCTGTCACAAAATCCTTCGTAATGTGATCCATTTTCATTCTGTCACTGCTACTGGCTGCAACATACCTGCTGGACGTTCGTGTTCCGCCTTTACCTGTTGGTAGGTAAGGCATGTAGAAACAAACTCTACCACATCCCTCTTCATCCAAGGCCACCAAAAATATCTCGAAATAGAATGGTACATCTTGGTGTCTCCTCCTGGATGAACAATAACTCGAGACTGATGGAACTCCCTCATTACATCCCTAGAAAAAAGGAGACGCCACAATCTGACACCCCTAAAACGTCAACTCATTCTCAAGACCTTCGGCCTAATCTTCCGCTAGCTCCCCAGCTATAATCTGAGCACAGTGTACTTCACACTCAATATCCCCTAATTGGCCATGTTGGACTCGCTGATACAACTCGAGCACCACAACAAGGGGACTCAAAATCATTCCTCTCTCAGAGGTGCTAGACTGGAGTTGCAATATAGCAAACTGCTCCATCAGTTTCCACTATATTATAGCCACCTCGGCCTTGCCCTTCCTACTCAGGGCATCTGCCATCACATTCCCCTTGCCAAGGGTATATGCAAGGGTAAAATCAAATGTCTATAGATACTCTCACTACCGATGCTACCTCAGGTTCAAATCCTTATAGGTAAAGATATACTGAAGACTTTGATGGTCTGTATACACCATAAACTTGTCCCCTAGAAGATAATGTTGCCAACTCTTTAAGGCATAGATCACTGCCGCCAACTCTAAATAATGCGTGGATTTAGAGGTTTCAACACCTCGAACCATATGCAATCACATTGCCCTCCTACATCAGCACACACCCCAGGCTTACTCTGGATGCATCCCAATACACCTCATAAGGCACACCCTCTCGTGGTAGCCTCAACACTAGTGCGGTGGTCAATCGGGCTTTCAAGGTCTCAAAAGCCTACTCATACTTGTCAGTCCACTCAAATTTGACCCCCTTCTGAGTCAATGTTATCATGGGTGTCGACAAATGGGATAACCCCTCCATAAAGCACCAATAATACCCTACCAAGCACAAAAAACTCCTGATCTCAAACACATTCACTGGCCTCCCTCCTCCCCATTGATACTGCCTCAATTTCAGCTGGGTCAACTCGGACTCCTCCAGCTGATACCACATGGCCAAGGAAATGCACCTCCTGCATCCAAAAATCATATTTACTAAAGTCGGCATATAACTGATGCTCCCTCAAGGCCTATAATACCACAGCCAAATGTTCTTCATGCTTCAATCTGGTCTTGGAGTACACAAGGATGTCATCAATGAACACCACCACAAAGGAATCCAAGTAAAGAGCAAACACCTGGTTTATTAACTACATAAGTACCGTTGGTGTATTAATAAGCCCAAAAGGCATTACCAACCATTCATAATGCCCATATCAACACCGAAAAGTGTTCTTGGGTATATTCTCCTTCCTGACTCTCAACTGATGATACCCTGATCTCAAATCTATCATTGAAAACCATTGAGCCCCGCTCAACTGATCAAAGAAATCATCTATCCGAAGCAATGGGTACTTGTTCTTTACCATTACTTGGTTTAGTTTTTGGTAATCAATACATAACTGCAACCTTCCATATGCTTTCTTGGCAAAATGGACTGGTGCTCCCCACGGCGAAGTACTTAGCCGAATAAATCTCTTGCCCTCTAGCTCTTCTAGATGTTTCCGCAACTCCCTTAACTCTACAGGCTGCACCCGATAAGCCACCTGTGAGATAGGCCCTACCCATGGTCGCAGCTCAATGTAAAACTCTATACCCCTCTCAGGTCGTAGACTCCACAACTCCTCAGGAAACACATCTTGAAACTAGTCCATGACCACTGGCCATACTCTCTTCTGTACATTCCTCTCGGCGAATATGAGTGTTGCCAACCTATGGGTAATGGAGCCTAACTGCTCCACTATCGGTCCAGCTCCACTCGACTCGTGATCCCACTCACCCAACAAGGTGCAAGGAAGCCCTGCAACACAAAAGACATCTATCATCTATAACAATCGATATTAGCCTGAAAGGCTCTCAACCAATTCATGCAAAAAATCAAATCAAATGCCCTCAAAGGCATCACATAAAAGTCAAAGGACAACTCCACATCATCCACGGTGCGAATACATTCGTAACACACCCATTGCAACTCGTAGACACCACCTATTGGTGATTCAACAGACAACGGCCTCTCGACCGCACCACTCTCTAAGCCAAGGCTATCCACACTAGACTCAGTAATAAAGGAACACGATGCACCTGCATCAAATAAAATATACACTAGTGTGCAAAAAATAAAAATCGTATCTCGTATAACTGAAGGTCCTACCCCACCCTTGGTGGTTGAGGATGGAACCTTTGCCTCCTCCTACGGTGCCGTGGTCAAAGCAAACATTCTGCCCTAAGCTCCACTACAAGTAGCCTCACTCTTTTGTCCTCTATCCTCTGTACGGGTCCCACTCTTGTCCCCTCCACCTCCCTATGGCTGCCTCTTTGGCCTCCCCAAAGGACTTGACTAACTGGAACTTGCCTGACAGCCCTACCACTGACGGGCTGGTCTCTCCCATGGAGCACTAAACTAGGTGTCATGTCACCTCGGACACTCTGTGATGCCCCTCCAGCACCACTCGTACTACCTCTACTATGGCACACTCTGCGTAGATGTCCCTCTCGGCCACAAGTGTGACATGTCAAGTGTGTCCGGGGATACTCCCGTTTTCAGTGTCTTGGATCCCCACAGCACAAACAACCTCCCTGTGGACCGCCTAGCAAACCCCACTGTCTCCCACTTAGGTGGGACCTCGCTGGCACCATTGGGGTCTGACCCCTATCTCTCACAAAACTACTACCCCCAAACTCTTTCTTGTACCTATTGGAATCAAATCCACTCTAGAGCTACTTTCCTTGATGGGCCTATCTCCCCTCGCCAAGACCCCTCTTAACAATACGGGCCATCTCCACTATCTCTGAATATGTCCTCAGATGGAATGCCTCAAATCTCTGCTTGAGGGCAGGCTTCAAGCCCAAGGTAAACTTATGGGCCTTTAGGTCATCTTGTGCCATAGTCTTTGGAGCAAACCTACTCAGGTTTCTGAACTCACGCTCATACTCCGACACTATCCTCGACCCATGCCTTAGGCCGGCAACTCTTCCCTCTATTGCCACCTCATGGACTAAGGGAAGAATTTATCATGGAATAACTGAAGGAACTCATCCCACATCATCATCTGCACAACACAGCTCCCAGCAACACTAAGCCACCACTCTAGGGCCTCACCCTCCAACTGTCGAACTATGAATCTCACCTTATCCTCCTCCTATGGTAGGACAAAGGAGAATAGGTGCTCAATATGCCTCATCCAATGCTCTACAGCCACTGGATCACCTCCTCCCAGGAACTTACTCAATTATTCCATTCGGAACCTTGTAACTACATCCACATCAACATGTCAGGTTGCCATTGCCTCACGTGGAACCATATCCTCACGCGGGGACCCCTCCTCTCATGGTGGTGATGGAACCACCTGCTGTGCCGCTAACTCACGGCGCACCGCTTCCCAGACCTTGTCCCCCACACTTTCCCTCAGCGCACCCGCTTGGGCCACAAGCTATGCCAACAACTCATTTCCCCAAAGCGGACTGCTCTGCATCTAGCCCCACATGGGTGGAAGACTCATCACCAACTGCCCCAGACGCACGCGGTACTCCTCGAAGGCATTTTCACTACACATAGAAACAAAGGTTAAATCGCTATTCCATTCGCATCACATGGGATAATCACATATATGGAACATATCACACATGGCTCACACCAAAACACACAAGTCACACAATGCACATATATAAGATGTCACATAGGCACACATATCTATACTATCACATAGTTTATCATATCATAATATATAGCACATAAAGTCAGTTTCACATTCTCAATGCAAATTAGTGCCTATCCATACATGCACACCTACGCCACAACTTATTACCCCCAGTACACCTCAGAGGCTCATAAAGAACCATGTTGATCAGGCACATCCCTCCATGCCCCTCAAAAGAACTCAATAGTAATCAATCACCCCAATTCCCTAGGCCAACTACACCATGCTCTGATACCATCTGTCATGCCATGGATTTTTGACCCGTAGAAACCGGTTAGTGAATCTCCATACCTGCACCCAAAGGGACAAAGGCTTGGTGAGAACACCTAGAAAGAGACCTTAGCACGGGTGCCATCCCTAAACCATATCACACGTATACATAAATCTCATTTCAATCCGCAGTACAAACACACATATATACATGTTCTTTCCCCCACGGGGTTACATCATAGTTTTTACAATCCAAAAAAACAAACAAATACCTACGAGGTCTTCACTTCCTGTGAACCTTGTAGGTCCCAAAGTGAGTCTAGAAGGGGGGGGGGTGGTGAATAGACTTTCTTCAATTTACGGAAGCTAGACTATTAGCTAGTTTATAATACTTCTAAGGATAACTATGATGGAAGTATTTATGGAGAAGATGACAGTAGTAATGTGAGTGATAATGTGAGTCCTAATAAACTATCAAACCAATCTGAGATGGGAGTAAATGCTCTTTGCTGAACAGATCTTAGATATAACAAGAATGGACTGTGATAGTTTGGATTGTGGGAAACAACACAGAGATTAGACTCGATGATAGTGCTGGAACTGTGATGAACAAGAGTTTGTGATTAATCAACAGGCATGTTCTTGTTCTAGGTCAACGCGGCGCACAACACTTAGAAGTTCTCTCTCTAGTGTTGGAACTCTTGCATTCAATTCTACAAAAGATTATTCTTTTTCTATTTTCAAAATCCTTTATCTTGTGTTCTGTGTATTCCACGCTTTCTGAGAGAGAGAGGTTAGACTCTGGTTTTTGTCTTTAAGTGCATGAGAGAGCTATATTTTAATGTTAAAGTGTTGTGCGCCTTGTTGTCCATCCCAACAGACTGACTTCCCATCACTGAAAATGCGGGATGTCAGGGGATGGGTTAATTTGCTTTGATTTGCAGATCAGATGCCCATACTTCGTATTTGTTGGATCAAACCTAGAATTTGGATGACGCAAATCAAACCCTATGTAATTTGATTTAAGATGTTTCATGTTTATTCTCAGTCTATGCAGAAGATAAAACTTTAATCCGGACCTACTCTTGTAAGGACAAAGCTAAGGATAGGATACATAATCCTGATCTGGATCATCGTGAGTGTCATCATTCACTTGGTACACAACCAAGTTATCATCCGGAGTAAGGATCCTTCGTGCGGATTAATCACTTGACAAAAAGACCAAGGAACCCGCGTCTAACTTTCAACTAGACCATGTCAAGTGATGCGGAGTAGGATTCCGAGCCTACAACTCGCACAAAGTAAGAGAGACTTGTTGCGGAGAATGAATCGAAGTTGTCACTCCATCGGACCAAGGAAATAAAGACACGGACTATGGAATCCGAGTCTGTCACTGATGCGGAGTAAGGACAACTATTGCGGAGTAAGGGAAACTAATGCGGAGTAAGGAATCCGAACCAAGCACTGATGCGGAGTAAGCATTCCGTACCTACTCTATGCGGAGTAAGGAAGCGCTGATACGGAATTAGTTATCGGAGTGTTTACTTCATGCGGGGTAAGGAAGCGCTTGCACGGAACAAGGATTCCAGGAGTGTACCGATACGGAGTAAGCAACTACTGACACGGAGTAAGGATCCGAGCTTCGTTGATACGAAGTAAGGAACCTTACTACGGACTAAGAAGACGCTGCTTCATCTTTTCCAAGCCGCATTTAATGTTCAGCTCGCTGTGTCCCGATGTAAGACAAACTCATTGAAGATCTAAATTGTCTTACACGTGGAACACTCGGAGATGTGGATGCAGTCTCAAATGCAATTGGAATCAAGCAAAGTAATTCAATACACTTATGCTTCCAATATTTCGAGCTCCACATCCGTAGCAGTTAAAGCAGAAATGTAGAACTTAATGTTACATAGTGCTCGGGATATACAGTTCTAAGATAGATTCCTAGGAATGTCTATAAATACTAAACTGTGTATATTTGTCAAAATGGTACAAGAGCTTATAGAGATTATCAATGCCAGTGTGTGTGACTGTAAGACTGAGTGCTATTGTAATCAGCTGTAATTGCTGTTCATTTTGTTGTAATTATCATCAGATAATAAAACAAAATACTTCCACTATCTGGTTATCTTTCGCATTGATTTTACATCCTTTAACCAGATTGTGTTGTACCTGTGTAAAGAGAGAGTTTCGATTAGAGCCTATTCACCCCCCTCTAGGCTCCTAGGGACCAACAAGTGGTATCAGAGCAAGTTCTACCTGTTCGAAGTAGAGATCCCACTCCTTTCTCTCATCAATGGCTGAAGAAAACAGTATGCTATTCAACACTCGCCTTAACTCCAGAGGTGCACAAGAGCCTATCCCAAATCGAAGCAGCGGTGAAAATGTTGATCCACCTCAACCTACTGCTGCCACTGCTCCTCAACCACGGAGTTTCGGTTTTACTCTGACAAAATTGCCAAAATTCATACCTGAGCTTTTTTCCCAGTGGAAAGCTCGCATGAAGATGTTCATGGTATGCCATGATCATCTCATGTGGCCCTGTCTTCATCAGGAGATACCAATTCCAATGACTATCGGAGAACATGGAGTTAGAAGGCCAAAGACGGATGCTAAACTTACCCATGATGAAAGAGCCTGGCAGTGTGCTAATGAAAAGGCTCTGGCATACGTAACATCGTCTTTGGACTCCGAGCTTTCACGGACGTCTAGGGCTGCACGACAGCGAAAGCTGTCTGGGATAAACAGATAATCCTCTATGAGGGAAGTCAGTCCCAAATGTAGAACGTTATCTGTGCTCTCAAATAGAACTTCGAGAGCTTTAATCACAAACCTAGCGAATCCCTTGAGAGCATCTATCAGAGATTTGGCAAGCTCATTCTTGAGCTAAAAACTGTCAACGAGCATTACTCTCAATCCCAAATCAATGACAAGTTTTTCCGCTCCTTACCTGATTGCTACTACTCCAAGCAGCTCCAGATGCAAGCTGACAAGAACTGGATGTATACTGCCCTTGAAGAACTATACGGAGAGCTACGAACTCATGAGGTCAGATTCAAATATTCTGACCGAGATGAGAAAATAGATCGGAAAGAAAAGGGGGTAGCCTTAAAAGCTATGGAGTGTCCCAGTATTCAGCAGGATGAAGATATGGAAGAGTCAGAGAACTCTGACTCAGACGTGGAAGAAGAAATAGCCCTTCTAGTTAAATCCTTCACATGATTTCTAAGAAAAAGTAGAAAAGGATTCAGAATAGGCTCTTCCTCATCCTCAAGAAGGAAGGAGTCGAGTTCCCAAGAATGCTTTAATTTTGGGAAACCCGGTCACTGGGCCAAGGATTGTAAATCCAAATCTAAGACGGCCGAGAAAAGTGACAAGGTTACTCCTTGATGCTCCAC
Source organism: Taxillus chinensis (assembly GCA_023512835.1). Taxonomy (NCBI): domain Eukaryota; kingdom Viridiplantae; phylum Streptophyta; class Magnoliopsida; order Santalales; family Loranthaceae; genus Taxillus; species Taxillus chinensis. Next base: position 35,523,343 of record CM042092.1, read on the forward strand.
CTCAGACAACAGCAAGAACAAGAGGAAGGCGTTCGTCACAAAATACGTCAATGACTCGGAAGAAGAAGATGAATCCTCGGATGATGAGCCAACTCCTAAACTGAACGTCTGCCTCGTGGCAAATACTGAGGTACCTTCGATCTCTGAGCTCATGAGTAAATTAGAATCTCTTATTACTGAACGTGATCATGAAAAGAATGAGAGACTAATAATTACTCAAATGTACAAAGATATGGAAAGTCAGAACAAACGTCTTGAATTTACTGTTACTAAACTTGAAAAGGACATAGCTAACTTCAGAGGAAAAAAGGCTTGGTATCATGATCTAAGAGTTGAAAATCATTTGCTAAATACCAACCTATCAGGCCTAAAAGTTATTGTGAAAAGACTCAAAAATGAACTGGAACAGGAAAAGGAAATAAATCGTAAGTGGCTAAAATCCGGGGAAATAGCCTCTACATTTAGGACTGATCCGGATAACATCCGAGTCAAACCTAGCCTAGGCTCCAAACCATCAACCTCCACACAAGCTATTGAGTGTCCTTTGGATTTCATTCCGAAATTAACCAACCTTTATCCTGTTAGTACATATAAACCGTTGGATGGTTTCATTTCAGGTGGCACCATAGTTTATGATTGTGGAGCTGAGGCTGTTACTGCTGTTCCCGAAGCAGTAGCACCCATATCTAACGATGAAGGGAAGGCTGCTACAGTTCAAGCCAAAACTGTAGCACCCAAAAAGAAAGGAAAGGCTAAGGCTGACGCATCTAGGGCCAAGAGCGCGTCACCCAAACGCAATGGACTAGGTCATAGGGAACAGAGTAGAATGTCTGTAAAACCTAAGAGACCTGTATCCCCTATTTGTACTCCGCACCATAGTGTCTACTCTATTTGTAGAGAAATAGGTCATTATCACTATAAATGTTAGAGTTTATCTGATAACTGGCTTTGTAATCAAGTTCGTGTTAATAAAGATCAGTTCATCAAAAAGGGTTCTTCGAGGAAATCAAAATCTAAATCTCAAAGGAGTGTCTCTCCCAAGAAAACCCAAATAAAAGCAGCAACTCACGCTCAAAAAGTAATGTCAACCTAGAAAGCAAAAGTTCCTAACATTATGAAATCCGAAACTGTTGACACTACTGTAGTTTCTCCTAACCGCCCGAAACAAGTTTGGGCACCAAAAGTGTAAACTGTTGTCTTGTAGGAGCATTTATAGAACTCACTGTCATCCCACTTGAAGTCAAAGATCAATCAAGGTAAGTGGATACTCGATAGCGATGCTCCAGACATATGACGGGTGAACAGACTCTGCTTGTTGAAGTTAATGACACACGAGGCCCATCCGTATCATATGGTGACAACAACAAAGGTAAGACTGTGGGGTATGGCACTTTAACCAACGGCTGTGTATCAATTACTAAGGTTGCAGTAGTCAAAGGTTTGAAGCATAATCTGCTGAGTGTCAGTAATTTATGTGACAAAGGATTCACTATTTCCTTTTTGTCCAACACCTGCACAGTCAGAGATAACTTATCTGGAGATATTAAGTTATCCGGATCAAGAGATGGGGATATATACTCAGTGGTCTTAAGAAATAATTCCTCTGACCCTGTATGCTTCCTCACTACAGCATCAGATGAAGAAAGTTAGCTATGGCACAAGCGGTGCACTCATTTAAATTTTAAGACTCTGTCTAAATTAGCATCGCTCGATTTGGTTACTAGTCTGCCTAAACATAAATACTCCAGAGATACTCTCTGTCGAGAATGTCAACTTGGCAAACAGACCAAACATAGCATTGAGAGCAAATCAGTTAATTCAATAACTGCTCCCTTACAACTTCTTCATATGGACCTCTGCGGTCCCATTTCTATTTCTTCACTAGCTGGTGCGAGATATACCCTTGTGGTTATCGATGATTTCACCAGGTACACATGGGTGATGTTCCTGAAATCAAAGGATCAAACATTTGAGCATCTTGTAGATCTTTTTAACTGGATAAGCAACTCACAAGGATAGAGCATTAAATGCATCAGGAGTGATCATGGTACAGAATTCGATTTTTCAGATATGAGGTCATATTGTTCTGAACAGGGCATTTAGCACGACTTCTCTGCGCCCAGAACTCCACAACAAAATGGGATAGCTAAGAGCAAGAATCGCACTTTAGTCGAAGCTGGCAGATCTATGTCAGCAGGGGCAAAGCTTCCTCTTAGTCTATGGGCTGAAGCTGTGTCCACTGGCTGCTATGTTCAAAACAGAACTCTAATAAATAAATTTACCATGAAAACACCCTATGAGATGTGGAAAGGACGAAAGCCCTCGATTTCATATTTCAAAGCTTTTGGGTGTACTTGCTATATATTGAACAACGGCAATGAACCCCGGAATAAATTTGAACCAAAATCTGATGATGGGATTTTTGTCAGGAACTCATTACATAGCAAGGTTTATCGAGTCTTCAATAGAAAACTTTTTAAAGTTGAAGAATCTATCCATGTGACCTTTGATGAAGCTAACCTGGATTGGTCAAAAGTTGGTTCTTCAAGTTCTAATGTGCAGGATCAGGATGACAACATCGACTATTCAAAGTTTATGAATGTTCCTATTACACATACTAACCAACCACGTGGCACCAGTGAAGCACGAAGAAATGATACGGATGATGCTACGGACGATTCAGACTCTAGACTACCATTAAACTCCGGACATATTCTTACGGATATCCAAAATCCCGGAGTACCTTCAAGTCCTTCCAGACCAGTTAATACGGAAACGAACAGTACCGGAGAACCTCTAAGTTCTCCAAGACCTGTTAATACGGAAACATCTAATCCGGAAGAAGCTCATCCAGCGGATGTACCTGAACCACCTAATCTGGCAGAGCTTCAAATTAATCAAGATCAACCATCACACGCACAAAATTATAGGTGGACTAGAAACCACCCTTCAGAACAAGTGATTGGTGATCCTACTGTTGGTGTAAGAACAAGAGCAGCCGCCTCCAACATTTGTCTTTACTCATGTTTTCTATCTCAAATAGAACCAATGGTGGTAGATGAAGCCCTTCAAGATTCGAATTGGATAGAAGCCATGCAAGAAGAGCTGAATCAATTTAAGAGAAATGATGTGTGGACACTAGTACCAAGGCCTAAGTCTCAACAAGTCATTGGACTTAAATGGGTGTTCCGGAATAAGCTTGATACGGATGGAATAGTAATCCGGAACAAAGTCAGACTGGTAGCCAAAGGTTATCGTCAAGAAGAAGGAATAGACTATGAGGAGACTTTTGCTCCGTAGAGCAAGACTTGAGGCAATCAGAATGTTTCTGGCGTATGCTTCATATGAGAACTTCATAGTTTATCAAATGGACGTCAAAAGCGCATTTCTGAATAGAGATCTTCAAGAGGAGGTGTATGTTGATCAACCTCCCGGTTTCATTGAGCCCAAGGCTGGACATCTAGTCTACAAGCTACGGAAAGCCTTGTATGAATTGAAGCAAGCTCCAAGAGCCTGGTACGACACACTGTCAAAATTTCTACTTGCTCATAATTTCCAAAAAGGGAATATAGACACCACTTTATTCCTACGAAAAGAGAAAGGACATACTCTAATCGTATAGATATATGTGGATGATGGGAGAACTGTCTTACTTCCTTGGAATAGAAGTCAAACAATTGAAGGAAGGGATCTTCATCAACCAAGCTAAGTACACACGTGACTTAATCAAGAAGTTTGGTATGGAAGGTTCATCTCCCGTCAAGACTCCAATGCCAGTCAGTGCCAAGTTAGCCCCTAATGTGGACGGCAAATCTATAAATGTGACTGAATACAGAGGGATGATAGGATCCTTGTTGTATCTTACAGCAAGTCGCCCGGACATTATGTTTGCAACTTGCATCTGTGCAAGATATCAGGCAAATCCCAAAGAGTCACATATGCTTCATGTCAAACGGATATTGAGGTATCTCAAAGGGACTGTGAATTTGGGACTCTGGTATCCAAAGGAGTCCAACTTCACCTTATCCGGATATTCTGATGCTGACTTTGCTGGTTGTCGCATCGACAGGAAAAGCACAAGTGGTACGTGTCAGTTCCTTGGAAATAGATTAATTTCATGGTTCAGTAAGAAGCAGAATTCCGTATCAACCTCTACTGCTGAGGCGGAATATATAGCTGCTGGGAGTTGGTGCACACAGCTACTCTGGATGCAAAGTCAACTTACTGACTACGGTTTCAACATGACATCTGTTCCACTTTACTGCGACAACACCAATGCAATTGCTATCAGCAACAATCCTGTCATGCACCCAAAGACCAAGCACATTGAGGTCAAGTATCACTTCATTTGCGACCATGTTCTCAAAAAGCATATAACTCTTGAACATGTTGCTGCTGAAGATCAACTAGCAGACATACTTACAAAGCCCCTGATGCAAGATTCTCTGAACTACTCTTCCGATTAGGTATGCTTGACTTTTCTGCATAGCTTCACATTTAAATTATCCAACAGTATATTTTCTTTCAGAACATGCATTGTGCTTTTGTTGAAAGTAGAAGACACATACTGAACTTAATGTTGATCATACTTACTGCTTAACGTGCTTCATGCTTCTGATATTAATATCAAATTTCATTTTGGAAGGATGCTCGCATCTCCAGACTGCAGTATGGTATAGCAAACATGATTAACTTTATATGAATAAAACCTCCATAGGATCTCATGATTCCACTTTTCTTCTCTCACCACATGTCCAATGATTTCTCACTTTGATTGAAATTTCTAACATGCACTGTTGAAGAGTGAAAAAGGGTTAGCCCGGAATGTCTGGTGGATGTATTCATTGTTGCAATCTGATCAGCTCTGCAAGTGGAGTTTCATCAAAGATAGACAGCATCTTCTTGTGAATCATGCTAGCAGGAGATGTCTATCGAGAGGATCGCATGATATAAGGGGGAGAAAATGCTTTTTCCATTAATCAAGTAATACCCCCCTTATATGTCTCGTGACCTCTTTCCTGGCTGCCTATCTGAGGGGGAGTTCTGTCTCGAGAGGATTGCACAATCTAAGGGGGAGCAATAATGAATCCCTGATATGTCTCGGATACTCCTCTTTCTGAACTCTCACTTATCGATCCGACTGGACATGCATTGTTGAATCACAACTGTAGCATGATGGAATGAGTTCTTCTTCAATGTTACAGTTTAGCAATTACAATCAATGTGGTTACTCATCTAGCATGTGTTCTTTATTTCACCCTCATTCATGAATTCTTGGTTGTATAAGTTCATATGAAATTAATTTATCTTAGCTACCACTGTCAGTATGAAGGTTTCGCTATGTTGACTTACATGAACTTCTGTGTTTATCATTTGTCATATGCATTTTCTTCAGTAAATTGATCATAATTCACATGTATGTGTCTTGTTGTTGCTTTTCTATGCATAAGTTCTATTTTTTCTTAGTTCGGATTATGATATTTTTACTTATATCCATACTAACCCAACCTATTAGTCTACTGTTCTTTTAATTTATTTTTCAAGCTACAGGTTCAGATTCTCTTTGCACTTCATTGCTCTATCTTGTTTGATGTCTCAGATTTGAAGTGTTGTGGTACTTCTTATTTCCTCGACACCAAGACAGCAAAGGAATCATCTTTTATCAGCACTCAGCTTCTACGGACAGTCAGTCAGTCATCCGGATGTTCTTTTTACGAATTATTCTCCTCCGGATGAAAGTCGGTTCAATTCCTCCTGACTCTTGGAATTCTCAACTCGCAATAACCCAAGTAATCATATTACATCGCGTATTTTTGAGGAGGGATAATGATGATTCATTAAAAGCACGTCTCGAGCACGGCAATTGTCTTTTCAAAAATCCAGAAGTATGCATACAACTGTCATTTTTGAATGGTTAGCATGGCTGCCACGTAAATAGTCTATTTGACGGCGCTAATACATCAAGTCTAATGACATTGGATAGTCAGGCGGATCACTGCTCATCTCGCTTAAACTCGAGACCTGCTTACTTCCACGGAAAGAGTCCTATTTAACTGCACTATCCAGCGACGCACGAGGCTATCATCCCCAATTCTCAAAACCCTAAATCCTCGTTGCTTTTTCCTTCTCCAAAGACTTCATCTCCTTTTCTTCCAATCCTCCTTATTTCAATGGCAGCCCAAGCTCTCTATGGAGTTGTTCCTGGCCACCTGGTAGACTAGTCCAGAATCTCTGATCCTCCAGCCTAGCTCGAAGAGGTTCGCCAGCTCCTTGATTCCAGCAACCTCCTCGCCCTAGTCTCTACCCCGGCTGATCTTCTCGTCTTCGACATCCTTGCCTTCTATCATCATTTCAACTCTAGTGATAAGTCTATCATCTCTGTGGTTCGAGGGAAAACTATCAAGATCACCCCTCAGGTGATCCATGATGCCTTTCGTCTTCCTGCCGACAACGACTTCAGGCCGAGCGCTCCAGCCATGGCTACTTCCATGGGCTGTACCAACAAGGTGAAGGAGTACAAGATGAAGTCTTTTTAGGGCCCCCATCGCTGTATGGCCACTATACTGAGCCGGTGCCTACTAGCTCGCTCCACAGCGCTAGACTCCGTCCCGTACGATCTGCTGCTAGCGATGTACGTGGTTTTTGAGTCCCTGCCACTTAACTGGGGCATTTTCCTATTTCGGGTGCTACGGAATGGGAACCGTAATTCGTCTTTTGGACGGATTCTGTCTCAGATTTTCCGACACCTTCATCCTGCGCACTTCCAGGACGAACTGGTGATTCCCTTCCCGGCGAACTTTTACTTCCGCCATCTTACTGCTGACGGAACACTCACCATTCGTCGCCCTCCAGTCTCCCGTGCTCTTGTTGCTGTGTCGGAGCAGCAAGCTAGTTCTGATGGTGACCCAATTGCGAGCTCGGGTCATGAAGTTAGCTCTGCTCCCCGGTCCTTCCACTCTCGCATCAGGTCTGTTGTCACTCCGGCACGGTCCCACAGTTCGCTACACAGCGTTCGCGCTGACCTGTCTACTGCTGCAGGGCCCTCTCAGCCGCATTTCCATGAGGCTGTCTTCTCAGCCTCTCCTGTTGCTGGTCCTGCTTCTCCTCCCGCTGCTGTTGCTGCTGCTTTTAATGCTACTATTGATGCTCCCGCACCCATCTCTCCGATCACAGTAGCTGTTGCTGCTGTTCTACCCGAAATCCCTATCTCTCTTGCGGACGCTTCTCCAGCTCACTCTCCTGCCCCCAAGGACTACATCAACCATCTTTCCAACGACCTCCTTACTGACTGCTGGCTGCGCTTCAGCCTCGCCCATACTGCCGACATCCCAGAACCTACCCTCCGGGTGTATTACACTCAACACACCAAAACCCCGGAGGATATGATCACTTGGAACTGTGATCATGGCTTTTTGATGCCGTCCCTGCTTCAGGCTACACTTCCTGCTGCTGCCTCGTCCAAACCTGCCCACGACGCATGCACACCTATCCCTGCTAAGGCTGGTCTCTCCTATCCTGTGGATATTCCTACTATTGACCTCTCCGGTCAAAGTGGCTCTGCCGCCCCTCCTGCTGCTGATGATGATACACCACCACCGTTCTCTCCGACTGTCGCCGACTCTGCCCTACGCACACCTGCCCCTCTTTATGCGGGGGAGTCCTCTAACGCTCTTGCTTTTGGCCTTGGGCGTGCCTCCTTTCCAATGATTCTGTCCGAAGCCGCCTTCTCTGCCCAACTCGATCGCCTTACGGAGGAGAATCGTCTTCAGACCCAGGCCATCACTGATCGTGTAAAGGCCATTGGCGCCGAGATTCTTTCTGCTCTCTCCTCCTCCTCTCTCTCCATGGATCCGAAGCTCGAGATGATTGCCACCTCTCTTCAGGGCCTGTCTACTTCCGTCACGGACTTAACCCAAGTCGTGGCTCGTCCCTACCACTCTCGCCGATCTGCCAAACCGGGGGAGAAGTTATCTGATCCTTCCACCTCTTCTGACGATGCTTCTCGCAAACGGCCTGCACTTGCTCTTCCTCCGGGCCTCCCAGTGCCTAAACGCAGCCGTTTCTCTACTGGCCAGACCAGCTCTCCTGATGCTACTGCTCCTACTGTGGTTCCCTCTAGCACTATCACCTTCCTCCCATCATACGAGGAATTACATCCGGATGATGCTGATGGGAGCATTCTTGTTGCTGCAAAGGCCTATGCCTCCTCAACTGCCGAGCGGAGATGTGTGTCCGTCTTGTCCCCCTTCGAACCTAACAACATCCAAACCTTGATGTCTGAGGAGGGACAATTCACCACTGACGATATTGACAACTACGCCCTAGTAATAAAGATGGAAATGAGGTTGTTCCCCTCTTTACTTGAGGAAGGCCATGATTTTGACATTCTACCTTGGTGGGTTGAGGACCAGTTTCCTCCTGTGGACACCATTCTTACCTACATCAATGGTACAGCTGAAAACAACAGACCCTGGAGAACTCTGTCTACCATCTTCATTCCCTACTGGGTCAACTCCCCACATTTCATGCTAAATGTACTTCTAATCAAAGAGAAGAAAATCATGCTTATTGATTCTCATCATGTTGTTGACCGCCAGATTAGAAAGAATCAAATCAGGAGCCTCGTTCGAACTTTGTCTGATGCAATCAGACAGAGTACTCTTTACGAAGATTTGGATTTACCTCCTCTTGGTCAAGATGAAGTACTTACGGGGACGATCCGGAACAAGAAGAATGTGCCTCAGCAGCCCGATGGAAACAGCTGTGGAGCCTTTGTCTGCTTCTTCCTGAAATCAGTTATTACATTTGATGACAACTGGAACAATATCATCAAATTCACTACTAAGCAGCCGATGAAGCTACGAGAGTATCCAGCAAGAATGATCTTTAAATATAATAAGCCATATGTACCATAAGTTTCATCTGTACTAAGGCTTAATGTATTCTTGCTGACATATTAGTGGAAATAGTTTTTGTTTATCCTTAACTCTATGTATTTCTTGCTGCCTAACCGGATCAGATTACAAAGGGTTTGGCATATTCATATTGGGGGAGATTGTTGGATCAAACCTAGAATTTGGATGATGTGGATCAAACCCTATGTAATTTGATTTAAGATGTTTCATGTTTATTCTCAGTCTATGCAGAAGATAAAACTTTAATCCGAACCTACTCCTGTAAGGACAAAGCTAAGGATAGGATACATAATCCTGATTCGGATCATCGTGAGTGTCGTCATTCACTTGGTACAAAACAAAGTTATCATTCGGAGTAAGGATCCTTTGTGCAGATTAATCACTTGACAAAAAGACCAAGGAACCCGCGTCTAACTTTCAACTAGACAATGTCAAGTGATGCGGAGTAAGATTCCGAGCCTACAACTCGCACGGAGTAAGAGAGACTTGTTGTGGAGAACAAATCGAAGTTGTCACTCCACCGAACCAAGGAAATAAAGACACGGACTATGGAATCCAAGTCTGTCACTAATGCGGAGTAAGGACAACTGTCGCAAAGTAAGGGAAACTAATGCGGAGTAAGGAATCCGAACCAAGCACTGATGCGGAGTAAGCATTCCGTACCTACTCTATGCGGAGTAAGGAAGCGCTGATGCGGAATTAGTTATCCGAGTGTTTACTTCATGCGGAGTAAGGAAGCACTTGCACGGAACAAGGATTCCAGGAGTGTACCGATACGGAGTAAGCAACTACTGACACGGAGTAAGGATCCAAGCTTCGTTGATACGAAGTAAGGAACCTTACTACGGACTAAGAAGATGCTGCTTCATCTTTTCCAAGCCGCATTTAATGTTCAGCTCGCTGTGTCCCGATGTAAGACAAACTCATTGAAGATCTAAACTGTCTTACACGTGGAACACTCGGAGATGTGGACGCAGTCTCAAATGCAATTGGAATCAAGAAAAGTAATTCAATACACTTATGCTTCCAATATTTCGAGCTCCACATCCGTAGCAGTTAAAGTAGAAGTGTAGGACTTAATGTTACACAGTGCTCGGGATATACAGTTCCAAGATAGATTCCTAGGAATGTCTATAAATACTAAACTGTGTATATTCGTCAAAATGGTACAAGAGCTTATAGAGATTATCAATGCAATGTGTGTGACTGTAAAACTGAGTGCTATTGTAATCAGCTATAATTGTTGTTCATTTTGTTGTAATTATCATCAAATAATAAAACAAAATACTTCCACTATCTGGTTATCTTGCACACTGATTTTACATCCTTTAACCAGATTGTGTTGTACCTGTGTAAAGAGAGAGTTTCGATTAGAGCCTATTCACCCCCCTCTAAGCTCTTAGGGACCAACAGTATTTGCATGCAGTCGATCTTGGCTATTTATCCATGGAAGGTGGTTGGCAGTAATTAATATGACATTAAATGTGCTCAACTACTCAGAACGGCGCAAGCTTACTATACAAACCCTAGCTGACGATATCGCTAAGTTAGTATACTTAGGGTTGCATGTTTGCCTCGAAGGTGGATGCCTCGTAGGTTTGGTGACTCAAAGATTTTGAGTACAGCCTGTAGAAGTTGCGGAAGTTGGCTTCAGGCTTTACAGCATTAATTTCTGCGAGTCTATGACTCACATGTCTTCGAGTCTTCGAGGCTAAAGTTCAAGCTAGATTAGTTCATTTGTGTCATTCTATTAACTGTATGTCTACGACTCTGCGATTCTATGACTCTCCTAAGGACTCTTAGAGTGACTTCTTCGTAGTGCATATAATCTACCCGGTGTTATAGCTGCAAGTCTATGACCCTTGATGGTCCCTTGGAGCCTAGAGGGGGGGTGAATAGGCTCTTATCGAAACTCTTTTGATCTCTTAAGGCACCATACTAATCTACTCAAGTGATAGAATCACTGCGGAAGATAACCAGATAGTGGAAGTATTTTGTTTTATTATCAAGAGATAAATACAACAAAATAGAAGCAAGACTCTCTTACACTCTATTTACAAAGGGATTCACACACTAGCCTAGATTATCTCTTTGAGCTCTTGTGCATACACAGGTTATTCAGGCTCATTCGCACACATACGCACACTTCACAAATGTACAAGTATGAATATTTATACAAACATTCCTAAGAGACAACCTTGGAACTTGTAATTCCGGAATACGTTCAGCACTAACTATTCCTCGGTAATCTCTCTACCTTGACTGCTGCGGTTTGTGGAGCTCAAGATCTTGGGTTTGAAGAGTATAAGTGCCTTGTGAGTTCCCAAATATAATTGAGGTTGTGTCCACATATCCGGGTGATCCACGTGTAAGATTCTTCAGGTTCTCAACGAGTTTGTCTTACATCGGGACACCACGAGCTGATAACTTTAAATGCGGTAGTTTGAAGTAGCATCTTCTTGGTCCGGTGTAATTTTTCTTGGTCCGGTGTAATTTTCCTTACTCCGTTGCTAATGAAGCTCGGAACCTTACTCTGTGTCAGTGGTTGCTTACTCCGTATCTATTAGGTCCTGGAATCCTTAGTCCTGTGTCGTGCTTCCTTATTCCGCATGTAAGTTCCTTATTCCGCATGTAAGTTCCTTACTCCGTATGTAAGTTCCTTACTCCGTATGTATGTTCCTTACTCCGTATGTAAGTTCCTTACTCCGTATGAGTGAGTGGCCCGGATTCCTTACTCCGCATCTAATTTCCTTACTCCATGTCTAATTTCCTTACTCCGTGCGAATAAAGACTCGGGTCCTTATTCCGCATCAATATTTCCTTACTCCGTACGTATAAAAGACTCGGATGCCTTACTCCGTGTCTTCTTCACTTTAGTTCGCTTGAGGGAAGACTTAACTTTTTAACTCCACGTTAAAACTTTTTATGACGCAGTGGAAACGATAGAAGAGGATACGTACACGCTAATATCCTTGAAGAAAATTTGGTTTTGCATAAACTTTATTTTCAATAATAAAAAACTGACGTCCCTCCTTTACATTCCCATGCCTTTAAAGGCTTACATCCAACTTAAACAAGATAAGCACAACGAATTATTCAAGATAAACACAAAGAAACTCAAATAAATTAGATAGGAACAAAATAAGTAAATTAAATCTATTCTAACGACCCCTAAACTTTGGGTGGTCTCTCTTAGCCAAGAACGCCTCCGCCAAACGCTCTACGTCAGTCTCCTCTTCCTGAAAAGAGCTCGACCCCGAGCTATTGTCTGGATAAAGTGCCACCTCTTCATAATAAGGGAACACATCAGCAACATTAAATGTCCGGGAAATGCCCATGTCAGCCGGGAGGTCAACCACATAAGCATTGTTATTAACTTTATGCAGAATTTTATATGGACCGTACTTTCTGGGTTGCAACTTATTGTACGTCCCGACTGGAAATCTCTCCCTGCGCAAAAATACCATTACCGAATCTCCCACGTTGAAAACTTTCAAACGCCGATGCTTATCCGCAGCAGACCTGTATTTAGCGTTGGTTTTCTCTAATGTTTGGCGCACCTCCTCGTGCACAGATTGCGCCTGCATCGCCATAGCTTCGGCAGCTGAACTGAAACTGGAATCTTTAGGCAGCCGGAGTAAATCCACAGTATGCTTGGGAGGGAAGGTGTACACCACGAAAAAAGGAGCTCGCCCGGTTGCCGTATGGACGGCACCGTTATAGGCAAACTCGGCTGCGGCAGGGCATAGTCCCATTGTTTGGGTTTATGGCCACAGATACTGCGAACCAGATTTCCCAGCATCCTGTTCGTCACTTCAGTTTGCCCATCGGTCTGGGGGTGGGCAGTTGTGCTACGATTAAGTGAGGTCTGGAACATCTTCCATAACGTCACCCAGAAATGACTGAGGAATTTGGTGTCTCGATCGGAGGTGATTGATGCGGCACTCCATGAAGGCGGACCACCTCCTTGAAGAATAACCGGGCAATATGTGACGCATCCGACGTTTTCTGCAAGGGATAAAGTGAGCCATTTTGGAAAATCGATCCACAATGACAAATACTGAATCAACCCCACGTTGGGTGCGGGGTAAACCCAACACAAAATCCATGGACAGATCGACCCAAATATTGCTAGGGACTGGAAGTGGCATGTAAAGGCCAGTATTCTGCGATTGCCCCTTGAATTGTTGACAAATATAACACCTACGCACAAAATTACCCACATCCCGCTTCAATTGCGGCCAAAAAAACGTTCCTCCAGGCGTGACATAGTTTTATCTCTCCCGAGATGCCCACTCAACCCATCTCCATGTAGATCTCGAAGAAGCTTTTCCCGTAAAGACGTCCGTGGGATACATAAGCGATTACCACGAAACAGATACCCCTGGCTCTCATGGAAATCCCCAGCCGGTTGCCTCTCCAGGCACTTCGCCCAGATTTCTTTAAAATCGTCGTCCTCGTGGTATAATTCACGTAAAGACTCGAATCCCACAATTTCATGCGCCAGCGTTACCAACAAACTAGCACGCCGGCTTAGTGCATCCGCAACTTGGTTTTGGGTACCTGATTTGTGCCGGATTGAGAAAGGAAATTTTTGGAGGTAAGCAGACCACCTAACGTACATTCTGTCCAGATGCTTTTGGCTGTTGACAAACTTCAAAGCTTGGTGATCAGTATATAAAATAAACTCCCGTTGCACCAAATAATGCTCCCAATGCTTCATGGCACGGACCACAGCATAAAATTCCTGCGTGTAAGTGCCCCACTTCTGTCGAGATTCACTCAATTTCTCACTAAAGAAAGCGACAGGACGTTTTTCTTGAGAGAGAACAGCCCCAATTCCCACGCCACTAGCATCACACTCCACTTCAAAAATTTTCTCAAAGCTTGGTAAGGCCAAAACCGGAGCAGTACACAGCTTCTCCTTAATTTCCACAAAGCTTGCTGACGCCGCGTCCCCCCCCACTGGAAACGTCCTTTTTTAAGACACTCAGTTATGGGCGCCATGATGGTGCTAAAATTCCGAATAAATCGGCGATAGAAGGTGGCCAAACCATGAAAACTGCGGACTTCACTAACACACGTTGGCACCGGCCAATCTCTAATAACAAGAACCTTTTCTTCATCCACCTGAATGCCGGTTGAACTCACAACATAACCCAAAAATAGCAAACTGTTTGTCAAAAACTTGCATTTTTTGAGGTTAAGAAATAATTTATTCTTTTGCAGGACTATGAGCACCTCACGTAGCTGCCCAATATGGGCCTCCGCATCCCTGCTATACACAAGAATATCATCAAAATAGACAACAACAAATTTATCCACGAATGGCCTCAATACTTGGTTCATCACCCGCATAAAGGTACTGGGGGCGTTGGATAATCCGAATGGCATGACTAACCATTCATATAGTCCATCCTTGCTTTTAAATGCCGTCTTCCATTCATCCCCCGGACGAACTCGAATCTGGTGATACCCGCTACGCAAATCAAGTTTTGAGAATACTTGAGAACCCTCCAATTGGTCCAACATGTCATCCAATCGGGGAATTGGGAATCGATATTTGATAGTGATCTTATTAATAGCACGGCTGTCCACACACATGCGCCAGCCTCCATCCTTCTTTGGTATTAATAACGCCGGGACTGCACACGGGCTCATGCTTTCACGGATAAAACCCTTTTGTAAAAGCTCCTCGATCTTTTCACGAAGGATCTCATTTTCCTTTGGACTCATACGATAATGCGCCAAATTGGGTAGGCTAGCCCCGGGTATGAGATCAATATGATCTTGCACCGCACGTAAAGGGGGCAAAGCATCCGGTAATTCCTCTGAAGTGATGTCAGTAAATTGTTCCAGCAGCGCCTGTACTTTTATTGGGACCTCAGGTATTGAGGCATCCTTTCCCTCGACCATGAATGATTTAACAACCAAGGCAACAACTGCCTGGGTGCTTTTAAGTCCCGCCATGAATTCTGCATCACCACTAACCAAGGTCGGGAAGAGGATCGCCGTCGCCTCCGAAGACTCATCTGTCATTGCTTTTCTCTGAGATGGGACCATAGCAATTTTATGGGTCTTCCAGGTAAACAAATAAATATTATCGCGGCCTTTATAGGTGACATTCACGTCATATTGCCACGGACGCCCCAGCAGAACATGGCTTGCGTCCATGTCAACAACATCACAAACAACTTCAGCCTTATAAATTTTCCCAATAGAGATGGGTACTCGGCAAACCTCCGTTACTTTCCCTGTGGGCCCTTTTTTTAATCCACCCGATAGTGTACGGATGTGGGTGCTTCTCCGTTGGTAGCTTCAAATGTTCCACTAGCTTCTTGGCAACAAAGTTTTCACAGCTCCCACTATCGACAATTAAGTCGCAGACCCTTTGGCTTATTGTGCAGCTGGAACGAAATATGTTGTGTCGTTGCCCCGAGTCCTCTTGCTTAGGCATGTACATCACACGTTGGACAACACAATTAACCCGCTCTCCAACCTCTTCTGCGACTTCCACACCCTCACATAGCCCCCCCTCATCCTCTTCAAGTCCAAGAGCATCAAGGGCTATCATCCTCTTCTTCCACCCAATTCACCGGCCTTGAGCGTTCAGGGCAGGCATTAGGCAGTGTCCAGGCTTCCTACACCTATAACATACGCCAGGTGTGGGCTTTGTATATGGGTTAGAGCTCGTATTCTTGGTCGTCACCCCTCTGTTACTTGGAGCCGTAGATATATTTTTGTAAGCGTTGGTGCCGCTCCCAACTTTAGGCTGAGCCGCTAAGCCTGGTGCGGAAGTACTCCTATCTCTGCTAGTGATAATCGGGTCTGCACTATCCCTCCGGAGTCCAAATGTGCCTCCTTTGCGCTCCATCGACTTGGCCTTCAATGCTAGATTATGAGCCTCTTCCACGGTCCAAATTACTTGCAACCCGACTTTATCTCGAAGTGTCGGTCTTAAACCATTTAGATACCTGGATACTCGCTGCCCCTCCGTCTCGTTAAGGTTGTTCCGCTCTAGCAATCGTGAAAACTCGGCTGTGTAGTCGAACACCGACTTGGAGCCTTGTGAACAGTCCTGCAATAGCTGGAACAAATATTGCTCATAGTCCGTGTAAGGACCCGTACCTTGAGTTAGTCAGTTTTGCCTCCTGAGTAGAGTTTTTCTAGATTTTGACCTAGTAGATGGACTCCAATGAATTCACGTGCAAAAGGAAAGATGCTTAGAATGGTGTCCTCTATCTACCACAGAAGTTTCAGGCCAAATGGACATGTATGTGAGGTGCACGTGATATGGGTCCAATTCACGTGCAAGTGTGGTTGTCTTCCAAATGATGCAAGGAGGCTAGGGGTGAAGTTTGAGAGCATTTGGAGTCCATATGGAGGTGCACGTGAATTGGGGAATTCACGTGCAAATTGGCGTGCAGCCATATTTTTGCATGGTTCCCTTGGTTTTGTCATTCTAATGAACTTTCTCCAAAGGACCATGTTGAAATTCTGAGTATTTTGGCCTATATGGGTGTGGAAAGGTGGTAACTTGTGTGATCAAAACTACGTCGTTTTGATGCTGGGATTCACTTAATCAAAACTACGTCGTTTTGATGTTGTGTTGCCTATATAAGGAGGAGAAGCCCTCTGTTTTAGGTTTAGGGTTCTCTTCAGTTGTTGCAGCCGTCGTAGAGAGAGAGAGAGAGAGCTAGAGAGAGAGAAGGTAAGGGAGTTGCTAGTTGCTGCCGGAGCATCTTGCGTGGAGAGGACGGCGTGCGGCGCGGGAGCAAGGAAGATCTGTTGTAAGGTAGGGGTTCTGTTCTTCCTAAACCCCCCTTTGTCCTAGGGTCCTAGGGCAGATTCTGGGCTGTATTTGTTTATATATTTATATGTAAATTCATATAGGTGTGATCTCCTATATGAATGTTGGCCTTCAGTGGCGTTTTGGTGTGATTCTATGGAATACATGCTATATGTTTGATGAAATGCCTGTGTGAGTATTGCTGTGTGTATATGCCTGCCAAGTGTTTGAAATTATGCCTGTGAGGCTGTGCATGTTATGTGTTTGAGGTAAAGCCTGGTGAGGTCGTGCATGTTATGTGCTTGCGAAATGCCTTGTGAGGCCACGCACGTCAGGTGTGTTAGATTATGTCCGTGTGGCTGGGTTTATGAGCTTGTGGATATATGCATGCTAAGTGTTCGACGTTATTCCTGTGTGACTAAGCATGCTAAGTGTTTGACGTTATGCCCGTATGGCCATGTGTCTTTGCGTGTTTGCTTGTACACCCGGTGGCCGTGGAAGCCCGGGACTGTTTTGTGGAACCCAGGGTTGTGGAAGCCCGGGACGTTTTGTGGAACCCGGTGGTCGTGGAAGCCCGGGACTATTCTTGTAACCCGGTGGTGTGGAAGCCCGGGGCTGTTATTGGAAACCCAGGGGCGTGGAAGCCCGGGAGTGTTTATGTACCAACCCATGTATGATTGTGTTTCTTTGTTATAGCCTTGTAACTACATATGGTGGAATAATTGTATCACGACACAACACTTGTACACAAGGCATGTAGATATTAGGTGCATGGGATGGGTTGGGGAGACATGATCCCTACTGAGTTGTGGTTGCTCACCCCTCCTACCATGTTGTTTTCTTT
This sequence comes from Taxillus chinensis, assembly GCA_023512835.1. NCBI lineage: Eukaryota > Viridiplantae > Streptophyta > Magnoliopsida > Santalales > Loranthaceae > Taxillus > Taxillus chinensis. Next base: position 35,540,891 of record CM042092.1, read on the forward strand.
ACAGGAACCTACAGGCGTTAGGTGGGACTCCAAGGTGGAAGGCCTTATTTACTTTACTGTTTATGTTATTTTTATGGGAATTGATGTAACCCCAATGGGGATGGATTGAAAAGAGGACTTTGTAATAAAGACTGATTTGGTTTGTGGACTGTTTTGGTGGACTTTATCTTTCTTGAAAGTGTTGTGAATGTTTAAATTGTTCAGTTCTTGGTTTGTATCCTAACCCCTTTGCCCTCCGTGTGGGTAAAGGGGAGTCACGTACCGGTTTCCTCGGGTTGGAAATCCGGGGCGTGACAGTCCGGTGGTAGAAACCTTCCCATCATGAGTTGCTTCATCCTTCGCCACGACCTTATGGGTGCCTTCCCCTGTCGATGACGAGTTTTCTGCAATTGATCCCACCATACCGCAGCTCCTCCTTTTAGCCTAAAAGCCACATATCGCACCATTTTTACATCGGGCACCTCCATCATTTCAAAGAACCTCTCTACTTTTGTCACCCAATCCAGGAAATCCTCAATGCGTAAGTTCCCATTGAAATTTGGAAGCTCCGCCTTCAATCGATAGTCATCATATTCTCTTTGTCGATGGACCGGTTGCACCCTTCCGTATCCTATATCAGGGTCCTCCTCCGAGCTCTCTTCGCTACCTGGTTGAGTGCGTGATGACTGATTTCGTTGTTCCCTGATGGCAGGTTGGCCTCGGGCAATTCCTTCGGCACGTGTCCTGTCAACTGGTGGCCTGTTGTTGGTGACGAGGTTAGCTCCCACAAGCAAGTCTCGAATCTGAGTGACCTGCTGCTGCATCTCCTCCACCACCGTCCACAGGGCCTCTACCCCACGTTCTCCGCCAATGGGGTTTCCATTTCCTCCTCCGTTAGTTGCCATCGAGACCGGCGATTCCGTGCTCTGATACCAAATGACGCAGTGGAAACGATAGAAGAGGATACGTACACGCTAATATCCTTGAAGAAAATTTGGTTTTGCATAAACTTTATTTTCAATAATAAAAAACTGTCGTCCCTCCTTTACGTTCCCATGCCTTTAAAGGCTTACATCCAACTTAAACAAGATAAGCACAACGAATTATTCAAGATAAACACAAAGAAACTCAAATAAATTAGATAGGAACAAAATAAGTAAATTAAATCTATTCTAACGACCCCTAAACTTTGGGTGGTCTCTCTTAGCCAAGAACGCCTCCGCCAAATGCTCTACGTCATTTTACTTCGTGCGACCTTGTTGACCAAGATTCTTACTCCGCATCAGTTTGACTTAGTCCGTTTGAGGCACTAGGAACATATTCCGCAATCCATAGCTTTTAAGTTCCTAGTCCGCACGAATGTTCCTTATTCCGTATGTATTGGTGACTTGGTTATTTACCAAGTGTTTGATGACACTCACTCTTGTCCGGATCAGGATTATGTATCCTGTCCTTAGTTTTGCTCTCACGAGTGTGTCTCCGGATTAATAACATATCTTCTCGCAACGATCAAAGAAACACAAAAGATCTCGAGATCAAATTACATAAGGCTTTATCAACATTATCCAAATTCTGGGCTTGATCCAACAATCTCCCCCAATTATGGATATGCCCAAACCCTTTGTAATCTGATCTGGTAAGCAATGCAAAAAGATAACATACAGAATACGCATCACAACCAATTTTCATTTATCAGCAACAAAATACAATACAGCCTTAATACAAGATTTTCACTAAGGTACATAAGGCTTACTATACTTGAAGATCATAGTTGCTGCTTTCTTTCTAAGCTCCATTGTCTACTTCATCGTATAAGTAGTGTGTTGGCTCCAAGATTTGTCCACAGTCAAGAATGACTTGATGAAGTAACAAACAAATGCCCCGCAGCTATCTCCATCCGGCTATTGTGGCACTTGCTTCTTGCCCCGGAATGTCGCCTTCAGCTTTTCAGTTGGACTCAAGGGAGTGATGCCCAACTCTTCATATAATCCAGCTTTCTTCACGGCTTGATCGCACTGAGACACGGTGGTTCCCATTGATTCTTTCTTACAAAATGCTCCACAATCTGATGAGAATCAATCAGAACCATTTGCTTGGACTGAATCATGAAGACAGCCATCATGAAATGTGGCGACATGATCCGGTACGGAATGAGGATAGTTGAGAGAGTTTTCCATGGCTTGCTATCCTCAGCAGTTCCATCGATGAAGGACTGAATGAGATCCACACTGGGAAGATAGCCTTCATTCCTGCACGGCAGAACTTTAAACAAGTGCCCATCCTTGTATAGAGATGGAAATAGCCTCATCTCCATTTTAGCAGCCCTGGAGAAGTTGTCAATGTCTTCTGTTGTAAAGAGTCCTTTTTCCGAACAAAGGGTCCGAATGTCGTTCGCGGAAAAAGGGTACATGTCAGAGAGACATCTTCTCTCGGCAGAAGACACAGCATAGGACTTCATTGCCTTACACACGCTTCCATCCGCATCAGAAGGGTCACACGCCGCGTATGATGGGAGGAAGGTGTGAGCTGCGGATGGAGAGGATGGAGGAAGAGCTGCACTCGAGGAGCTTGGCTGAGAGAAACGGCTACATTTGGGAATTTGAACTCCCAAAAGCAATGAAGAGGCAGACCGCTTCTCAGCACGAGTGGATGGTTGTGGTGCAGAAGGAGCAGGATCAGATGACACTCTCTCCCCCGGTTTGGCAGATCACCGGGAAGCAACGGGAGGGCGAGCCATCGTGTGCGCCAGGTCCGCGAAGGAAGTAGATAAGAAATGGACGGATGAGGCGACGAGATCCATTTTCTGCTCCATAAAAGTAGAGGAGTCAGTGAGAGCAGAGAGGAGTTGGGCGCCGAGTGCATCAACCTTGGCGGCGATGGCGGATATTTGGGCACTGTGAGCCTGAGCGTGGCGGTCCAGCTGGGCGGAGAGCACAGCGTCGGAGTGGACCGTGCCAAAAGAGGCACGCCCAAGGACCAACTCCGGAGCTTTGGAGGACTCCCCCGCATGAACAGGGAGCAGGAGTGCGGCCAGGCAGAGGAGTTCGCAGGAGTATCAGCAGCAACAGCATAAGGGGCATCCGGAGCATCAGAGGCATCCGGAGCAGCTGACCCGCTTTGACCAGATAGGTCAACCACGGGAATGGCGTCAGCAGGAGAAGAGGGGCCATCTTTAGCAGGGGAAGGACCCCGAGCGGAAGGGACTGGGCTGGAGGGGGTAGGGAACAGCACATCTGGAATGGAGGCCGGCGTAAGAAAGCCGTGATCCAAGTTCCAGATGATCATGGTCTCCGGGGATTGGGTATGGCATGTGAAAAACACCCGGAGATCGTTGTCAGGAATGGAGGCAGTGTGGGCAAGGCTGAAACGGAGCCATAGGTCCGTTAAGGTGTCGGCGGAGAGATGGTCAAGGTAATCTCGGGGTTGAGGTAGGGGAGGCAAAGGAGCTTCAGGAGTAGATTCCGGGACATCAGTAATGACGGCAGCAACAGCGGTATCAACCACGGCAGCAACAGCGGAGGTAGAGGGAGTGGGGACATCCGCAGCAAAGGGGGCTGAGCAAACGACTTTAGGGGCACTGGGCCGAGATGGCCCCGCAACCTCGGACGGTTCGGCACGGACGCCGTGGCCGGGAGGCCCGAGAAAGGGAGGGTCTCGCAACGGACCGAATCCGGGAGGATCGGGGAGCAGGAGCGACGTCAGGGGCTTGGCTGTCGGAGGGGTCACCAACAGAACTACCTTGTTGCTCCGAGGCAGGGAGAATGCGGAGAGCTGCAGAGGGACGGCGGGCTGTCATGTTCCCATCCGGTGTAAGATAACGGAGGTAATAAGCCGAGGGAAATGGAACAGCATCATAGCGGGCGAAATGGTTTGGAGTAAGATGCCGGAAGACGATGCTTAGTATGCGCCCGAAAGAATGGTTCTTGGGACCATTCTGCAGCAGTCGGAACAAAAACGTCCCCCAGTCCATCGGAAGACCTTCAAAAATGCCGTACATGGCCAGGAGAAGATCGTAAGGAACCGAGTCCAGAGCTAAAGTGCGAGCCAGTAAACAGCGACTCAGTATGGTCGCCATACAGCGATAGCGACCTTGGAAGGATTTCACCTTGTATTCCTTGTCTTTTTGGGTGCAACCCATAGAAGCCGCCATTGGATCGACATCAGGGCGCTGTGGTTCACTGAGGGGAAGATGAAGAGCAGTGCGGAGTACGGCGGGAGTGATGAGGATGGATTCACCGCGAACATAGGAGATGATTGAGTCGGTGGTACAACGGATCCATTGGTAATACTCACGAATGTCATCTATAAGAAGATCGACAGGATTGGAGATCAAGTTGAGTATAGGCGAGGCTTCTAGTAGAGGGCGAAGATGGAAAAATCAGTCCGGCGGGTTGGAGGCAGCACTCCAATCAACCAGATGGCTAGGATTAACGCCGGATAGAGAGATTCTGGGTGCCATTGTAGATGAAGGATTGAAGGACGAGAGGAAAGGTGAGGTCTTGGGTATCAAAGGAGCAACGAGAGGTTTAGGGATTTGGAATAAGCAATACTCGTGCTTCACAGGAATGACCATAATATATAAGACCGAGTCCGTAAATGTCAGCGGGTTTAGGGATTTGGCGAGTGAAACAGGGAACCGCTTGACAGGCTGATGTCATTAGTCTGGATATCGATGCGCCTCCGAATGAAACAATGTCGTGGAGACCGCATGACCAAGTAAAGGTAACAGCTGTTTGCCATCCGGAGAAATGTGTGTATCCCGAGATTTGCATTAAATGAATCATCATGATTCCTCCTCAAAAGCACACGATATAAGAGAGGACATGGATTATCGCAATGTGACAGTGTCTGGTGTCTATAGGAATGAACCGACAATCATCCGGAATTAACGATAGTCGTATGACGAGTATCCGGATGAAAAGTAGACCGTTTCCGTAGTAACAAAGTGCGGTGAGAGAGAAATAAATTCCTTTGCTTGTCAAAAAGTCGAAGAGAAGAGAAGTACCACAATACTTCAAATCCAAGACGATAGACTAGATTTACCGATAAGGTTACAAAGAGAATTTGAACCTGTAGCTTACAACAAGATAAACTAAAAAATACAAAAGCTTAACAGGTAAGGATTAGTACGGATAAGAGAAAGTAGGCTGTGAAGAACGACATAACCCGAACTAATGAGAAACAAAACTTATGCATGACAAAGAATGTAATAGACATATATATACGAGAGAATGATCATATTACTGAATCAGGGCATATGTCAGATAAAAATACACAAGTTCATATAGGTCAACATAGCGAAACCATCCTGTTGAACGATGTAGCTAAGATTAATTAAAAATCATATGATTTGGCCAAATTAGGATTCATGAGTGAAAGATGAGTAAGCGGACACATGTCAAAAGTAAAAGGTGATTATCCGATTAAAATGCATGGTTGAAGAAGGAAAATACATCCAAGCATGCCACTATTCCGATTCAAAAGAGCATGTCCAGTTAGATCCGAAAGTAAAGGTTTAGAGGAGGGAGTATCCGAGACATATTAGGGGGTGATTACTGAGGTAATAGATGAAATGTAAGCTCCCTCGTAGATCATTTGATCCTCTCAATGAAAGACTCCCCCTCAAATAGACAGCCAGGAAAGAGGTCATGAGACATATACGGGGGGTATTACTCGAATAATATATAAAGCATTTTCTCCCCCGTAGATTATGCAATCCTCTTGGTTGACCTTTCTGGTTTGTAGAAATACAGCACTGTCTATCTTCTTAAAAAAAACTATACTTCAGAAGCTGATCGGACTGCGATTAAGTATTCATCCACCAGGCATTCCGAGCTAACCCATTTCATTTCTTCAACTATACATGTTAATAGAGTAATCTAAATGAACATGCTTTTGTCATGTGGTGATCAGTGGAAATTAAGATCATGAAACCAGAAAGAGGTGAATCATATAAACTTTAATCATGTTTGCTTAAACGACTTCAGTCGGGAAACGCAAGTATCCTCCCACTATGAAGTTGAGATTAATATCAGAAGCATGAGACCGTTAATCGAGAAGTATGATCAGCATTAAAGTCAGTATGTATCTTCTACTTTCAATAAAAGCACAATGCATGTTCTGATAGTAAGTATACTATTGGGTAATTTAAATGTGAAGCTATGCAGAGAAGTTAAGCATACCTAATCGGATGAGTAGTTTAGAGAATCTTGCATCAGGTAGGGGCTTTGTAAGAATGTCTGCCAGTTGATCTTCAGTAGCAACATTTTCCAAGGAAATGTGATTTTTGAGAACATGGTCGCATATGAAGTGATACCTGACCTCAATATGCTTCGTCTTAGGATGCATGACAGGATTGTTGCTGATAGCAATTGCACCAGTGTTGTCGCAGTAGAGTGGAATAGATGACATGTTGAAACCGTAGTCAGTAAGTTGACTTTGCATCCAGGAGTAGTGTGCAAGAACTCCCAGCAGCTATATATTCCGCCTCAGCAGTAGAGGTTGATACGGAATTCTGCTTCTTACTGAACCATGAGATTAATCTATTTCCAAGAAACTGACACGTACCACTTGTGCTCTTCCTGTCAATGCGACATCCAGCAAAGTCGGCATCAGAGTATCTGGATAAGGTGAAGTTGGACTCCTTTAGGTACCAGAGTCCCAAATTCATCGTTCCCTTGAGATACCTTAATATCCGTTTAACATGAAGCATATGTGACTCCTTGGGATTCGCCTGATATTGTGCACAGATGCAAGTAGCAAACATAATGTCTGGGCGACTTGCTGTAAGATACAGCAAGGATCCTATCATCCCTCTGTAGTCAGTCACATTTACTGATATGCCGTCCACATCAGGATCTAACTTGGCACTGACAGGCATGGGAGCTTTGACGGGAGATGAACCTTCCATACCAAACTTCTTAATAAGATCGCGAGTGTACTTAGCTTGACTAATGAAGATTCCTTCCTTCAATTGTTTAACTTCTATTCCGAGGAAGTAGGACAGTTCTCCCATCATGCTCATCTCAAACTTGCCTGTCATCAACTTAGTAAACTCTTCACAAAGCTTCGGATTCGTTGATTCGAAAATGATATCATCCACGTATATCTATACGATTAGAGCGTGTCCTTTCTCTTTTCGTAGAAATAAGGTGGTCTCAATCTTCCCGTTTTGGAAGTTGTGAGCAAGTAGGAATTCTGACAGTGTGTCGTACCAGGCTCTTGGAGCTTGCTTCAAACCATATAAAGCTTTCTGAAGCTTGTAGACTAGATGTCCTGCTTTAGGTTCAATGAAACCAGGAGGTTGTTCTACGTAAACCTCCTCTTGAAGATCTCCATTCAGGAATGCGCTCTTGACGTCCATTTGATAAACTATGAAGTTTTCATATGAAGCATATGCCGAAACATCCGGATTGCCTCAAGTCTTGCTTACTGGAGCAAAGGTCTCATCATAGTCTATTCCTTCTTCTTGACGATATCCTTTGGCTACCAGTCTGGCTTTGTTCCGGATTACTATTCCATCCGTATCAAGTTTGTTCCGGAACACCCATTTAACGCCAATGACTTGCTGAGACTTAGGCCTTGGTACTAAGGTCCACACATTATTTCTCTTAAATTGATTCAGCTCTTCTTGCATGGCTTCTATCCAATTCGAATCCTAAAGAGCTTCATCTACCACCTTTGGTTCTATTTGTGATAGAAAACACGAGTAAAGATTCATATTGGAGGTGGCTGCTCTTGTTCTTACACCAACAGTAGGATCACTAATCACTTGATCTGAGGGATGGTTTCGGGTCCATCTGTATTTCTTTGTGCTCCGCTGGTGCCGCTTGGTTGGTCAGTATGTATAACAGGAACAGTCATAAACTTTGAATAGTCGATGTTGTTATCTAGAACCTGTACGTTAGAACTTAAAGAAGCAACTTTTGACCAATCAAGATTAGTTTCATCAAAGGTCACATGGATAGATTCTTCAACTTTAAAAAGTTTTCTATTGAAGACCCGATAAGCTTTGCTATGTAATGAGTACCCGACAAAGATCCCATCATCAGATTTTGGTTCAAATTTATTCCGGGGTTCTTTGCCGTTGTTCAATATATAGCATGTACACCCAAAGGCTCTGAAATGTGAAATTGAAGGCTTTCGTCCTCTCCACATCTCATAGGGTGTTTTCATGGTAGATTTATTTATTAGAGTTCTGTTCCGAACATAGCAGGCAGTGGACACAGCTTCAGCCCATAGACTGAGAGGAAGTGTTGCCCCTGCTAACATAGATCTGCCAGCCTCGACTAAAGTACGATTCTTGCGCTCAGCTACCCCATTTTGTTGTGGAGTTCTGGGCGCAGAAAAGTCATGCTAAATGCCCTGTTCTAAACAATATGATCTCATTTCTGAAAAATCAAATTCTGTACCATGATCACTCCTGATGCACTTTATGCTCAGTCCTTGTGAGTTGCTTATCCAGTTGAAAAGATCTACAAGATGCTCAAAAGTTTGATCCTTTGATTTCAGGAACATCACCCATGTGTACCTGGTGAAATCATCGATAACCACAAGGGTATATCTCGCACCAGTCAGTGACGGAACAGAAATAGGACCACAGAGGTCCATATGAAGAAGTTGTAGAGGAGCAGTTATTGAATTAACTGATTTGCTCTTAAAGCTATGTTTGGTCTGCTTGCCCAGTTGGCATTCTCGACAGAGAGTGTCTCTGGAGAATTTGAGTTTAGGTAGACCAGTGACAAGATCAAGTGACGCTAATTTAGACAAAGTCTTAACGTTTAAATGTGCGCATCGCTTGTGCCATAGCCAACTATCTTCATCTGATGCTTTAGTGAGGAAGCATACAGGGTCAAAAGAATTATTTCTTAAGACCACTGAGTATATGTCCCCATCTCTTGATTCGGATAACTTAATATCTCCGAATAAGTTTTCTCTTACTGTACAGGTGTTGGACATAAAGGAAACAGTAAATCCTTTGTCACATAAATTACTGACACTTAGCAAATTATGCTTTAAACCTTCGACTAGTGCAACTCTAGTGATTGATACACAACCGTTAGTTAAGTGCCATACCCGACAGTCTTACCTTTGCTGTTGTCACCATATGAAACGGATGGACCTCGTTTTTCATTAACTTCTACAAGCAGAGTCTGATCACCCATCATATGTCCGGAGCATCCACTATCGAGGATCCACTTGCTTTGATTGATCTTTAACTTCAAGTGATCCGGCAATGCATTCCAGAGATGCTCCTGAAAGACAACAGTTTACACTTTTGGTGCCCAAACTTGTTTCGGGCGGTTAGTAAGAGCAGCATTAATGTCAACATTTCCGGATTTGATTTTGCTAGGACTTTTAGCTCTCCAAGTTGACTTTAGCTTGTTAGTTTCAACTGCCTCTTTTATTTGGGTTTTCTTGGGAGAGACACTCCTTTGTGGTTTAGATTTTGTTTTGCTCGAAGAAACCTTTTTATTAAACTGATCTTTATTGGTTCGAATTTGATTACAAAGCCAGTTATCAGATAAACTCCAACATTCATAGTGATAATGACCCATTTCCCTACAGATGGAACAGACACTATAATGTGAAGTACAAACAGGGGATACAGGTCTCTTAGATTTTACAGACTTTCTACTCTGTTCCCTGTGGCCTAATCCATTGCGTTTGGGTGACACGCTCTTGGCCCTTGATGCGTCAGCCTTAGCCTTTTCTTTCTTTTTGGGTGCTATAGTTTTGGCTTTAACTGCAGCAGCCTTCCCTTCATCATTAGTTACGGGTGCTACTGCTTCGGGAAGTGCAGTAACAGCCTCAACTCCACAGTCATAAACTATGGTGCCACCTGAAATGAAACCATCCAACAGTTTAGATGTACTAACAAGATATAAGTTGGTTAGTTTAGGAGTGAAATCCGAAGGGCACTCAGTAGCTTGAGCTATGGAAGTCGATGGTTCTGAACCTATGCCAGGTTTGACTCGGATGTTGTCAGGATCAGTCCTAAAGGTAGAGGCTATTTCCCCGGATTTTAGCCACTTACGATTTATTTCCCTTTCCTGTTCCAGTTCATTTTCGAGTCGTTTCACAATAACTTTTAGGCCCGTTAGGTTGGTATTTAACAAATGATTTTCAGCTCTTAGATCATGATACCAAGCCTCTTTTCCTCTGAAGTCAGCTATGTCCTTTTCAAGTCTAGTGATAGTAAATTCAAGGCGTTTATTCTGACTTTCTACATCTTTGTACATTTGAGTAATTATTTGTCTCTCATTCTTTTCATGATCACGTTCACTAATAAGAGATTCTAATTGGCTCATGAGCTCAGAGATAAAAGGTACCTCAGTGTTTGCCATGAGGCAGACGTTCGGCTTAGGAGTTGGCTCATCATCCGAGGATTCCTCCTCTTCTTCCGAGCCACTGATGTACTTTGTCACGAATGCCTTCCTCTTGTTCTTGCTGTTGTCTGAGGTGGAGCGGCGAGGAGTTACCTTGTCACTTTTCTCGGCCACTTTTGATTTGGATCTGCATTCCTTGGCCCAATGACCGGTTTTCCCACAGTTGTAGCATTCCTGGGAACTGGACTCCGGTCTCTCCTTCCTTTGGAAAGATGACGATGAGCGTCTCCTGAATCCTTTTCTACTTTTCCGTAGGAATCGCTCAAAGGATTTGACGAGAAGAGCTATCTCCTCCTCCTCGTCAGAGTCAGAATTCTCGGACACGTCCGTATCATCATTCCTCAGTATGTTTAAACATTCCGTAGCTTTGAGAGCTACCCCCTTTTCTTTTCGAGCTATTTTCTCATCCCGGTCAGAGTACTTAAACCTGACTTCGTGAGTCCGCAGCTCTCCATATAGTTCTTCAAGGGGAACATACTGTCAGTTTTTGTCTGATTGCATCTGGAGTTGTTTGGAGTAGTATCGATCCGGCAAGGAGCGAAAGAACTTGTCATTGATCTGAGATTGAGAATAATGCTCATTGACAGTCTTCAGCTCAAGAATGAGCTTGCCGAATCTCCGATAGATGCTTTCGAGTGATTCGCCTGGTTTATGATTGAAACTCTTAAAGTTCTGCCTGAGAGTACATATCACATTTTGCATTTGGGACTGACTCCCCTCATAGAGGATTGTCAGTTTGTCCCAAACAGCTTTTGCTGTAGTGCAGCCCTGGACGTCCGTGAAAGCCTCGGAATCTAAAGATGATGTAACATAAGCCAAAGCCTTTTCACTAGCGCACTGCCAAGCTCTTTCATCGTTGGTAAGTTCAGCATCCGTCTTTGGCCTCCTAACTCCATGTTCTCAGATGGTCATCGGAATTGGAATCTCCTGATGAAGACATGGCTACATGAGATGATCATGGCATACCATAAACATCTTCATGCGAGCTTTCCACTTGGAGAAAAGCTCAGGTGTGAATTTGGGCGGTTTCGTCAGAGTAAAACCAGAACTCCGTGGTTGAGGAGCGGCGGCAGCAGGTTGAGGTGGGTCGACGTTTTCACTGCTGCTTCGATTTGGGATGGGCTCTTGTGCACCTCCGGAGTTAAGGCGAGTGTTGAATACCATACTGCTTTCTTCGGCCATTGCTTAGAGTAAAAGAGTGGGATCTCTACTTTTGAACAAATAGACTGCTCTGATACCACTTGATGGTCCCTTGGAGCCTAGAGGGGGGTGAATAGGCTCTTATCGAAACTCTTTTGATCTCTTAAGGCACCACACTAATCTAGTCAAGTGATAGAATCACTGCGGAAGATAACCAGATAGTGGAAGTATTTTGTTTTATTATCAAGAGATAAATACAACAAAATAGAAGCAAGACTCTCTTACACTCTATTTACAAAGGGATTCACACACTAGCCTAGATTATCTCTTTGAGCTCTTGTGCATACACAGGTTATTCAGGCTCGTTCGCACACATACGCACACTTCACAAATGTACAAGTATGAATATTTATACAAACATTCCTAAGAGACAACCTTGGAACTTGTAGTTCCGGAATGCGTTCAGCACTAACTATTCCTTGGTAATCTCTCTGCCTTGACTGCTGCGGTGTGTGGAGCTCAAGATCTTGGGTTTGAAGAGTATAAGTGCCTTGTGAGTTCCCAAATATAATTGAGGTTGTGTCCACATATCCGGGTGATCCACGTGTAAGATTCTTCAGGTTCTCAACGAGTTTGTCTTACATCAGACACCACGAGCTGATAACTTTAAATGCGGTAGTTTGAAGTAGCATCTTCTTGGTCTGGTGTAATTTTTCTTGGTCTGGTGTAATTTTTCTTACTCTATTGCTAATAAAGCTCGGAACCTTACTCCGTGTCAGTGCTTGCTTACTCCGTATCTATTAGGTACTGGAATCCTTAGTCCGTGTCAGTGCTTCCTTATTCCGCATGTAAGTTCCTTACTCCGTATGTAAGTTCCTTACTCCGTATGTAAGTTCCTTACTCCGTATGAGTGAGTGGCCCGGATTCCTTACTCCGCATCTAATTTCCTTACTCCGTGTCTAATTTCCTTACTCCGTGTCTAATTTTCTTACTCCGTGCGAATAAAGACTCGGGTCCTTATTCCGCATCAATATTTCCTTACTCCGTATGTATGAAAGACTCGGATGCCTTACTCCGTGTCTTCTTCACTTTAGTTCGCTTTGGGGAAGACTTAACTTTTTAACTCCACGTTAAAACTTTTTACTTCGTGCGACCTTGTTGACCAAGATTCTTACTCCGCATCAGTTTGACTTAGTCCGTTTGAGGCACTAGGAACATATTCCGTAATCCGTAGCTTTTAAGTTCTTAGTCCGCAGGAATGTTCCTTATTCCGTATGTATTGGTGACTTGGTTATTTATCAAGTGTTTGACGACACTCACTCTTGTCCGGATCAGGATTATGTATCCTGTCCTTAGCTTTGCTCTCACGAGTGTGTCTCCGGATTAATAACATATCTTCTGCAACGATCAAAGAAACACAAAAGATCTCAGATCAAATTACATAAGGCTTTATCAGCATTATCCAAATTCTGGGCTTGATCCAACAACCCTAACTCTATAAGTCTACGACCTTCGGGTCTCTCAGTTTACTTGACTAAGAGGCTCTTTGGCTCTACGAGTTTTCGACCATGAAAATGTTCGACTCTACGAGTCTTAGACTTCTCATTTCTTCCTTAGTCTTTCGCAGTTGTTCATGAACTGAGTCTCCATATTCTTTGAGTCTTCGATGTTACGGCTACGACCCTTCAACTATAACTCTCGGCCTCCTAGATCTCTGAGTCTGTAAATCTGGCAATTTCTTTAGAATGACCGTATCCCTTGAGTCTATGACTCTACGACCCTTGAGTTACAGTTTCATTTGTTTGCCAGTCTTTATGGCATCGACTCTTCGACCTTCGACCTACGAGTCTGCGAGTCCTATTTTCTTAACAGTGTTCTAAGGCTTCGACTCTACGACCCTGGAGTCTACGAGTCTACTTTACGTTCTATTAATTGGCTTAGGCGCTCTTAGGGACTCTACAGTTCTACGGGCTTCGAGTCTTCGAGTCATTCAAAGTTGGTTACTATTCTTTAGAATTCTTCGACTCTACGAGTCTCTGAATTTATTTACGCCTGTAGTAACTCTCTCTTTTTCGCACTTCGACTCTACGACCTTCGACCCTGGATCTACGAGTCGCAATGTGTTCTGTCACAATTTTGCTTCGAGTCTCCAGGCCCTACGAGTCTATGAGCCTCTCGCCAATATGTCCTGTGATAGTTCTACTTCTACGAACTTCGACTCTTCGACCCTACGACCTTCGAATCTTCGAGACTCCATACTTAGACTGTATTTTGGTAGCTTCATCAAATCTTATATTTCCAATAAACTTCCTAGCTCCTATAAGCACCTGAAACAAACAAAGACAAGCATAACAGGAGGGGTGAGTAATCACAACTCAGTAGTAATCATGTCCATTTGAGGATTGTTCCCTCAATGGAACCTCAATATCTCATGTCCAATTAGGACTGTCCCCTCAATGGGACCTCAACATCTCAGGTCCACTCTTGGACCATCCCCTCAATGGGACCTCAATTCCACACATCCAAGCAAAATAACAAAATACACAAGCATCTCATCACACATCACTATTATAGAATAACATTTCTCACACATATATACCCCAATAATCAATGCATTTTAATCAATTACCACAACACCTATATTCAAATGTCACAACACAATATACACATATACACATATAAATCAATAAATCTCAATACTAACACACATCACAACGCAATTAGTCCTCAAACTGTTTTATCAAAACAGAGTCCGAAATCCCAACGTTTAGAATTTCCACAACCTCTAAAATAGATTCAATAGGATAGAACCACCTACTTTTGACGGAAAACAAATTAAAGGGCTTATACTTTGCGTTCTTGATCCAAGGACCTCTTGCACCACCTTCTCTCCTCTCTCTCTCTCTCTCTCTCTCTCTCTCTCTCTCTCTCTCTCTCTCTCAAAAGCGACGGCGGCGGCTAGGGTTCTTTTTCCCGAAAAATACAAGATAAAACACAAAGAAAACACAAAATACATGCTAGACCTGGTCAAAGCGGCCCAAAACGCTCGTCGACCGTGTGTTGACCACGCATCAACCATGGTCGACATGGCCAAAATGTGGGTCAACCACCATGTTGACCTCCGAGTTGACCACTGCATCGACCTTGCGCCGACATCACGTCAACCACGTGTCAACCAAACACCAGCATTGATCATCCTCCTTTGCTGCCTCTTGCTGCACTTCAAAATACCAAAAAATACATATGAAAAACCAAGATTTTAGCATTTTAAGGCACCTCTTAACCTCTAACTCTCTGGACTAAGACACGGGTCCTCCCAAATACCCAAAACTCATTAATCAAATATATATATATTAATAGACCAACTTGCAACTCACCGGGCACTAGGAGGAGTATGCCTTGAATCGTTTGGACCCCCTAATTTTCAAGGAACCCATTAGTGTTGTATATTGGTTTTCACTGAGATTGGTGGTCATCTAGGAACTAGCATGGCCATCAAAGAGCTCTATCTTTTTGTTCGAGGTCGGATTGACCACAAATTACACTATAGTGCCACCAATGTTGAACATGTCAACAGGATTCGAATTGCTAATTTGGTTGTCACCAAGAACGCCCAAATCCCCATGAACCGCATTGTTCCTTTCTCTCTTTTCAATTATTTTAAAGATATTTTTGTCTTTTTAAATCTTAACAATTTTATTTTTTTACCAAACACATTTTACCAGCTTTAAGAATTTATAATACTTTTAAAATTATAGTTTATCAAATATTTATCTACTTATTTTTATATTATTATTTTTTTCATCACAGCTAAAAGTAACTTCTTTTAAAAGTATAACTTTACTAAACTAGTCCTATGAGTCATTGGACTTTATGTTTTTTAATAGGAAGTAATCAGAGCACAATATTTATTAATTAAACAGATTATTGTCAAACTAATTTTAAAATTTAATATAACTTAATATTTGAGTTGAAATCCTAAATTCAGTTACAGGCTAATTGCCCTCATATTTATTATTGGATTAAAGAGTAAGCAAAATTTTAAAAAAAAAAAAAAGGCAAGCTAAATATAATATTTATTTATTAGTGATCTTATGGCTGAGTTATCATTCGAGCTCAAACGTTAAACCCAATATTAATATTAGACTACTTTCATATAAATAAGTTACAATAAGTAAGACTTAATATTTATCAATTGATAGTCCACTATCTTGTTAATTGTAATGTTAAACCGAATGGGATGTTTGAACCCAACTTTGGTTACATCCTACCCTAAAATATTATCACCAATAATACTAATTAACTAAAAAAAACCATAAAGAGAAACTTTCAAACATCTAAAAAAAATCAATAAAAAAGAATTGTAATTATTATTTTAAAATGCCAACGCCATTTATTAAAATGAAATATAAGCAAGCAGGTTTGGTTGAGCCAGAGCAGGCAGGACACGTCCTCAAAATGGTCATGCCTTTTGTAACATTGGTAGACGCGGCCACAATTCTCTTGGGATTTCGAGCTCGGGCACGTTCTAGACACAACAAAATAAGACCCTTGTCTCTTCACCCCTGAAACTAGGTCTTTCACTAACTTCGATCGGATACTTGTGAGTTCACCAACAGCACAAAATCGCAAGACTAAGAACTTCCTAGGCTACTGCTTATCCCCTTCTTTGACGTCATATCCTCCACAGACCCTACCAATAACCGAACGATGAAATAGCATTTGCATACAATTTGCAAGTCATGTTATTTTGTAACATTTTATTCATATATTAAATTATAATATAAAAGTTAGGAACAAAATCACAATTGACAAGCTCGTTTCTATTTAAAAAAATTTTCCATCTTAAAATTTTCCAATCAACAAGGCCTAGGAAATGGCAACACTAGCGCAACTTTTTCTATCAAGAATGTGTAATAGAAAGAAATCAAGTATCAACTACTGGGTAAAGGCAAATCGTACAATCCATTATCAGGAAGAATTACAAGCAATGCAATTTTTTTAATAATAGAACACAAACGCCCAGAGCTCATGTATAAGCAATTCGTGTTTCACCATTTGATACCCAATTCTCTTGAAAGAAAGAGTTTGTCGATGTACAATATAAGAGGCCCGGATGCGGTTATGTACTCTTGCATTTGAACCCTAGCTGTGTTCTCTGCAAGTGACATGAGCCAATATCACACTCGGATCTAACCTAAATTACGTAGAAAATTCAAAGCAACATAAGTGACAAAAGTTCATATGTAAAAAGTAAATACAGCACCACTTCGTGAAGGGGCCACTGGAACCAGTACTGCCCCATCAACAACAAAAAAGGGTTAAATTCCATTGTCATTAAGGGCAGTGAATTTACTGTACATTTGGCATCCAAAAGGCAAAAGCCAATCAGCAAACAACAAAATATAGCTTCAAAGCTTATAACTACAGGACTGCAAACGAACTGAACTAAGCCGAATAGTAAGGTATTCAAACGTGTTCATTACTATTCATTCACGAATCGAACTAAACACAAGTAATAAATTGTTTGAACGTGTTCGTTACTATTCATTAACAAACCGAACCAAACACGAGTCTTAAATTATAATATTCACAAATTATTCAAGAATATTATTCTGTTATTCACGAACGGTTCACATTCACAAACTTATTCACAAATGTTTATAAACACAATTATAAAATCATAAAAATTTATAAAAAAAAATTCTCACCATAAACTTATCAAAAAAAGTACAATTAATTAACTATTAAGTTATATTATCTTTATTTAATATATTTAAATAATTATTATATGTAGTTCATGAAAATATTATAATAATAGTAATAATAAACAAATAAATTAAAAACATATATTTTTTATTTAATAATAATATAAAAAATATGCTTATTAAATTATATTTAATATAAATACATTTATATTTAATAAAATAACTTTTATACATATTAATTAATTTATTAATTTTTTGTTCACAAATAATTTTTACGAATACGAATAATATTCACGAACTGTTCGTGAACACTTGTTCATAAAACATTCAAGAATATAACATTGGTGTTCGCGAACTATTCGTGAATGATACTAACCTTAACGAACAAACATAAGCAATCTTTTATCGAACCGAACGCGAGCTTATTCATAAATATCTGACTCATTTACAGCCCTAAGCTAAAAACAATCCTGCATTAACTCCAAAAGGATTGGACAATAATTTTGAAAGACCACTATGCTAGAAACTGCACAAGACACGTAACTTCTTATATGGCAGAAACTAACTGTTATAGCAATTTTCATAAGTAGCATTTAAAACCCAACCAGGGCAAACCTAATTGAACAAAATAGGAGGAGCTTTGGTACAGAGTAGCCAAATGCACCATCACATGTCACGCAGTGTAGGTAAAAAACCAATTGACATATCCTATTAAATTAGGGTGGAACACCTTGTGTGGTAAAGAAAGATGCAATTTTTGTGCCTTCAGTGCCTTCTTGATTTTTATTTATTTAAACGTGCTAGGTTGGGGGAGAGACAACAGTGGGCCAGCCCATGGCATGGAACACCATGTTGGTTTAGAAAATGACGTAATCAACCTAACCTGTCCATTTGTGGTGCGGTCCCAATTTTTCAAACCTCATTCATATTTGCCCCCTGAATTCTTTGTATCTTTTGGCTTGGGAATCAAATCCCCAAACCTATCTTTGTCCCCCAACAATCTATTCTTTGCCCCAATTCCAAAGGGCCCTATGATTAAAGTCTTTTTACTTTTAAGTAATAATACATACTTCATAAACTGAATTGTTGGTGATTTTTTTTTAAAAAGGATTGTTTCATCCCATAAGAATTTGCACAGATCATGTTGTGACTTGCACTGCCAAGGCATGACCAATAAGGCTTTGATAAGTGGGACGAGCCAGCACACATGGTACTATTCAGTTGTTCCATGCCTCGTGGCAACACTGCAATTTGCAATTTCTAGGTGGGGAACACAGTGATTGATTGGAGTTAGGGAATTAATGAGACGGCTGAAGTAGCAGAGACACTCACCATTCTCATTCAGCTTGCTCAATAGTTGTGCTTTTGTAGGCAGAGCATACATCCCCATAGTAACAACTCTCCTGATAGCCCATCCATGATACGGAGCAAATACTTGAGCATAAGCTGTGGATGCTGGACCTTTTAAGGAATTTCCACTGCAAAATACAAGTGTTTCTGCTGTCTCATACATGCAAACATCAACCCATAAAGCGACACCAATTTCATTGAACTAGCAACCCTAGCATAAAGGTCTTAGTGGAATCATGACTGACTTTATACTCGTGACTAACTGTACACTAACTTTATAAACATCAACCCATAAACATTAGACTGACTTTATACTTGTGACTAATTTTGAGCTAACAATATTTGTTGTGTAATTTTTTCCCCCACGTTGCACATTCAAAAAGATATTCTTTTAAATATGTCCAATTGGTTCCTCAAACTGGTACTGTGTAACATCGGCCTCTTTAAATCACACGACACTTTTTTTCTTTTTTAAAATTTATATCAAATTCCAAAAGTGACATATTAAACAATGCTAAAAGAATATCAAAAGTGAAATAATAACATATTATGAACATCATTTGATATCAGTATGATACAGTAAAATTCTAAGAAAAGCTGTTACGTATACATACTCAGATACCAAAATTTGTTCAAACAGTACTTTCACCATATCAAGACCACGCTTCACTCTTAGTAGATTCCTTGAATGACTACCAGCGTCCGTCACACAATTTCCCTCTATATCCCTCTCTATCAATGCCTCTAATGTATTGATCGACTTTGAAGCCTCAGCAAGGTCCTTTACCTGTCAAGAGAACAACAATCATGAGACAGACCTTGCTTGGTGTGTCTCTAGCGGTTGCTATTTTAGTTTTTTTTTTTTGAAATATAAAATAAATAGTTAACATTTAAAAATAATTTTGAAATTTGTCAAATTAAAAAAAAAATCGAATAAAACAGTTACTGTTACCCTAAAAATTCCATATTAAAAATAGATAAATCATTATTAAATTCATTACTTAATAAAAAGGGTAAATTAAATAACAGTACCCCAGATTTTCGCCATTCCCAAGTAAATACCCTCACGCTCCAAATTATACGAATGCATACCCCATTGCTAAAGTGCGTAATATGATTTAATCTTTTTTCATCTAATTTTCTGGCCATGTGACACACAAGAGGGTTCATGCCAATTTTTGAAAATTTATTTTTATATAATGCCAATTTAACCATCATTCCTTCACATTAAAAAAATCATATTAAATTTAAAAAGCAGTCAAAGGACAACCATAAAACAGCAAAACTGAAAACAATAACCCTGAATTTGAAGAACTAAATTGAAAAATCAAATCAGATCTTCCATAACTCAAATTAAAATTGAATGTAATAAAAAAAATTCAACATGAACAAAATTTTAATTTCTGTTTTGAATTTAATTAAAATTCAAAAAAAATCAATAATCAAAAAATCACAACAAAACTCAATGCCACAATCATCCCAACAATTGGCTTTATGAAAACAAATCCTTCCTTTGGGCCATCGCTGAGAGAAACACATAAAAAAATGAAGCAAAACAAGTTAGAACAGTGCTTCTTCCTCTCACTAGAATGGTCAAAGTTGCAGCATATCATGCTTCTCCTCCACGATGTCGCCTCAATCAGATCCCACCACTGCAGTTGTTGCACTCAATCGACACTTCCGTGTCTCTGTCCTGTTTCTTCTCACCGACGCCTATCACCATCATCGCCTCTGCCAGCCACACATCAGTGGTGTGCTGCGTCTGGCCACCAACCCAGCAATTTATCCAAGCCTATAGACACTGCACTGTCATCAGCTCGCTAGCAGCATTGCAGTAGCCAATTCTGGCTGACCTCATCCAGCGACATCGAACAGCTGTGGAGGTGTAACAAGGAGGCTTGGAGGAAGTTGGTCATGAGTTGATGGAAATGGTTGGACCTGGTGGTTGGATGGAGCTAACAGTGGTATAGATCAACAGATATAAATACCCTAGGTTCAAACAAAGAAGGTTCCTCGTTAGTACCGTTGCCAAGCAACAGTTGCGCCCTAATTTGACAGTGATGGACAGGCTCGCTGGGGGGCAATGGGTGGGAGGCTGTGGTACTTGAGTGTGGAGAAGACATCGCTCAAGGAATTCTCGAGCTAGGAGGACATCTTGTGGAAGGAGGTGGTGGGGCATAACGGTGAACATGATACTTCATCAGCAACTATGTCTCCACAAATTAGCAGGATTAGGAGAAGAAACGATGAACGGATTAGAAATTAAAGAAGATTGGATATGTGATTGATCCACCACCTCCTCTCCCCAAAATTTAATTTAAGTAACAGTATTATATCAAGGGTAATTTAGTTGAAAAATATTTTCTGTTAACAGAAGTGTATGGTGCTACACCCGCCTTAGCATGAGGTATAAGATTGTATAATTCCTAATGTAAGGGTATCAGCCTAAAATGGCAAAAACTTGAGGGTACTGTTCTGTAATTTATCCAAGTAAAAAAATCATACATTATTATACTGGTGGCTACGTTCGTCATAAAACAAAAAATGTATAACCAACAAAATAGAACAAGGTAATAAAATAGCTAACCAAAAAATTATGAGTTTGAACATTCTTTGGTTGCTTCTAAGAGGGAAAATTAACAAAATTATTTTTGAAGCTAGTAACCGTAATGGACACTCGGAGTTGGAGCAACACAATACAAATATATACATATATATATGGGAATTTTTTTGGCAAAAAAAATCGCTTTCTAAAATACCATAAGAAAATAAAGTTAAATAAATAAAAACAAGAAGGAGCAAGCAATTAAAAATAATAAAAATATATTGCTAAAATAACTCATACAATTAAAAGAAAATATTTATATATATAAAACAATATAAACATATTGCTAAGACAACAAAAATTTTAATTTTGTAAATAATTTTAAATTTCATGAAATGCTCTAATTAAAAAATAATAATTTAATAAAAATATAATTACAAACTAATTAAGATCAATCAAACCATATTGCCAAATAACCCAACAACTAATACAAATGTGCTGATAAAGTAATAAAAATAAATGCATAGCTTTTAATTATGAATAATATCTTGATTAAATAAAATTCATTGAGTAGAAATAAAAAGTATTTAAAAATTAAAAACAATAAAGCTGTCAAAAAACCCAAGCAAATAATAAATAATACTTTTAAAATAATTCAATAAAAACATAATATAGACATAACACTAACATAACAAAAATCAATAACTCTTGTAAGAAAAACAACCAAAGTCAGTGCTAGAAAAAGAAAAAACAAGCCACCAAAAAAAGAAAAACACAAATAATGAAAAAACAAAACAGCTTTATTTATATATAAAAGTTTTAAAATATAGTATTTAATTAGAAACCAAGTCACCAAAAAGCCTATATATATTATAACAAATTTCTGTATATATATAATACTATAACCTTTAATGAATGATTTAATTGTCATAGTGCTAGAAACTTAAATTACAATTTTATTGAGAAATTATATATATATTATATATAATAAATTAATAATATGCATACACATGCAAGAAATAATTTGATATAATAAATATTTATTTTCATATAATTTTTTGTTTTTGTTTCTCTATTTTTTCAATTTTTATACTATATATTTGTATATTAGAAATAATAGTCAAATATTTTGAACCTATATAATAATTAAAATAAGTACAGTGATGCTCAGGCTAAAAAAAATCATACAGAATACAAAAAACATAAAATCATGGATGTCTTACAATATTGTGTATAACACAGTAACAAAAAAAAAAAGGAAAAGGGTACAACATTTCCAAAATCTTTTAAAAGCTAGTATCAATGCCAATATTAAACAAATGAGATAAAATAAAAAAAAAAATCTCCACTGATAGGGCACTGTTGGGATTTGGTAACTTGAATATGATTTACTGATTTCATGAACGTTTTTGCCTCCTTAGGCTTGGTATGTTTATTCTGATAGACTTTTAGTAGGGCATCGTATAAGAGAAGAAATCAAGTCAAGGCGTAGATGCCCACAAGTATCTTCACCTTGTTGAGAACATGCTAGTAGCAGCAGCTTCCCTCGGCGTCAACCATGTAATGTTTATACCCGGATCATTGCTAAGCCTCGAATATTGGTCTTTAGATCTCTATGTTTAGGCTTCTAGAGCCTTTCACATTCCTTTCCTCAGCTCTTTTACATGGTGGCAAATTACCCATTACGTAAAAGTGTCCTGTATAGCCTTCTAGAGTATTTCTCATTCATTTCCTCAATCTCTGTCTTGATATCTCTTGCTGTTTCAAGGGACTTCCAAAAGGGAGATAACTTCAATAATTGAATCAGTGTGAATTCATTCACATTCTCAAGGGGATGGACAGTAATCCCAAAAGGTTTTACATTCCCAGGCCATCTCTTTTCCCATCCTTGGGTTCCAGACGTGACCTCAAAGATAATATTCCATAACTTAGCAATGACCCAGATAAAACACATTGATATGAAGAAATAATCCTCTAATTTTCTCTATCGAATGATGGGGAGACAGCCTTGAGGTTGCTTAATTCTCTAGCAAGTTGAAAATTCTTTTTCAATTTCGGCCCCAATATTGGAAACATTTTCCCAATTCTTTTTTTTGTGTTTGATAAGGAAAGATTTTCCCAATTCTAATTGACAACAATAACAGAATAATCGAAAACCTAAAAAAATAAAATAAACGACCAATCTCCCTGAACTCTTAATGAACGAAACAAAACCGTTGCACGTTACGATCAAAAGAAGAGAAGGAAACACACAGAACGCCCCAAATTCGGAAATCGAAAGCCTCAAACGTAATTCCAATCCAAAGGTAACAAATAATAATAACAATACCTTGGCGACATAGTCCATCTGGGCGAACTTGAAGGCGATGCCGAGTGAGGCGAAGAGAGGGGAGATGAGAGAGCAGGCGCGAGAAAAGGGGGCGACCTCCACATCCATGTCAAGGGTTTGGGATTGGGGAGCGAGGTCTTGGAATGCCTCGGCAATCTTTCTCAGCGGCTTCTCGTCCTCCTCGTCCCCCATCGCTGATGATTTCTTCTCTATCTCCTGTACTGTGTTGCGTGTGTGTGTGGAGGTTTTGTTCGTTCTTCTTCCTCCCTGTCTCTCGTGTGTGTGTGTGTGTGTGTGTGTCGGTCAGAGGAAGTTGGAAGTACAGACTACAGATGGCGATGGGCAACCTTGTGGTATTCGGATTGGCTGGTGAGCACCACGGATGATAACACGTCATGACAACGTTCAATCGAAGGGAGGAGGAGTAAAACGCTTCAAACAACCGTCGTTTTGAATCCAAACGATCAATTAACGCTGTTAAGCCCTCTCCGTTCCTATCTGTTTCTCTCTCCCCGC
The DNA here is from genome assembly GCA_023512835.1 of Taxillus chinensis. Lineage (NCBI taxonomy): Eukaryota > Viridiplantae > Streptophyta > Magnoliopsida > Santalales > Loranthaceae > Taxillus > Taxillus chinensis. Next base: position 35,564,846 of record CM042092.1, read on the forward strand.
TCCGTGCTCGCGCACGAGGACGACGACAATCAAACAAGAAAACCAGAGAGAGTAGCTCTCTATCGCCGTCGCATTCAACGGAAGACGCTGGGTGGTCGGCGTGGCTGTTTGTTAAAGCTTCACTGCTCAGTGCTCGCCGTAAGCCCGTCTCTCAACAGTACTTCTTTGAGGTTCGTCGTCCCTCTACATGTTTGCTTCCACACATCTACTATGTTCTTTCGCGTCCTTTTTTTTATCGGTCCTCTGTGTTGGATCTATATGATTTGATTGCGTGGTCTGATCTGTTACTAGTTGTAGGGGTTCCTACCTCTATCTCCTCTTTGTAATTTTATTTTATTTTATTTTTATGAGGGGTTCAAAATCAGACCTCAGCATCTATGGCCGTTTGAAGTGACGAATGATTTCTAAATACGTATGGTGCAATTACAACCTTCATTCAGATTGTTGTTGAGATGTTGGACTTCTATCAATTCGTAGATTTGTTAGTCTTTCTTTTTTGGTCGCCTGTGGACGAGAGCTTCTGGCTTCTGCTAATCAAATTGTTCCAATGGTATATGTTTCAGGTTTTACAAGGGTATTTATGGTGTACTGGTTTTGATTTCTGTAATTTTTTTGTGCAATTTTATTGGAATAAAATCTACCTTAATGATAGCAGAAGTTATTCCTTTCCTAGCCCTTGCTTGCTAAATTCATCATTTTGTGAGATGCTCACTTGTCTTGTTCACTCACTTTCCCGCAAACAATGATGAAATATCTGGACTTGCATTCGCTGGTGAGCGAGCAGCATTAACTCACCACCGTAGTGAGTTAACTTATTTTGGACTGTGTTGATATTTGTTTCAAAATCAACCGTTAGATTGAATATTCATGTAATATATATTATGCCTATAAAATTTAAAGGCGATCTAACAGTAAAGTTTTGTGCAAATTCAATTAGAAAAAAATTTGAATTTTAATAAATTAAAATTTATTTATATACTTTATATTTTTTCTAATTGAATTTGTACAAAAATTAACCGTTAAATTACCTTTAAATTTTACAGGCATAATATATATTATATGAATATTCAATTTAATAGTTGATTCTTGAAACAAATATCAATACAGTCCAAAATAAGTCAGCTCACCACGATAGTGAGCTGACGCTGCTCACCAGCGAATCCAAGTCCGAAATAATATGTTGGGGTATGCTTATTTGTCGTTGCCACCTTTGGCTTTGTTTCCAAGTCAAATATGGTGTAAATATTGTTGTAAATACAGAGAAAAAATTCTCTTTACATGTTATATATTGTAAATATAATATAAATGTACTCACAAAGTTTAATTTGTTAAGAAAAACTGTAAAAAAAATTACAAATTATGAATGTTAGTTTAGACTATTCTTTACATTATTAAATTGTTAAATAGGTAAAAGCATACCACTTTATAAATATTCGGTTGATCATGTATTAACAAATTCAGTTTTTTCAGTGTAACTGTAATTATGTCATATGATTAAAACTAACATATTAATTATGTAACATTTTGATCGAATTAATATTTAAGAATTATTAATTTTCAATCAGGAAAAAATGTTTCGTATGTTACTTTTTAAATAAATTGCACATTTGATATGCATTTAAAAAAGGAGTTCCATCGCTACAAATAGGAGTGTAAAAAAGGCCTAGGCTAGTGGACTTGTGGGCTAGGAGTGGACTGGACCAACTAATCCTAAGCTCATTTAAAATACGGTCCTAAACGGGTCTCGCGAGCTTGCGGACCAAGAGTGGATTGGGCCAACTAATCCTAAACCTATTTAAAATATAATCGGATTTCATATTTTATGCAAACAATACAGTTTTTAGAAATATATGAGGAGATTTGCAAACAAATAATTAATTACGTATAATATATTAATCTTTTTATATTATATAGGTGAATATCAGAATATTAACATACCCGTTACTCAGTATGTGAGCAATTATAAATAAAATTTAAACTAGATGAAATTAATGAAATATTGCAATATATTAAAAAAAATCTCCACTATTACTTCCTCTCATTTAAGTATATATTGATTGGTTTTTTTTTTAAATAAATATGAAAATCCATGGTTACCCCGCGTGGGCTGGACTGGATCGAGCTATTTTTAGCCCGTTTAAAATGCACTCGTTTAGCCTGCTATGCAACAGAGCGGGTTGTGCTATCTCGTTTTACACTCTTAGCTTGAAAGGATCAAATTGTTGAACAGAGTGGTCGAGTTAGAGGTGGTCAACTAAACTGGGTGATTTCAGTCGACCAACACCTGTTCCTTATTGATTTTCTATCCTTTCTTCACAGTTTGGTCCCAAGGTTTTATAAAGAATCCAATGTGGGAATTTAGGGCTATGAGCCTATGAGTTTGAGGGGACTTGAGAAGTCTAATTTGTTTTTTTATATACATATATAGTTTGTCTTAATTTAATATTATTAGAATGTGAATGAGATGCCATAATTGTTATATATGCCTTGTTTGCTTTAACATATATTTCAAAGGTGCATGAGATGTTATGATTGTTTGAGTTCTTGTATATAGTTATGTCTTGTACCTGTGAGGTCAGTCTTGATGAAAATCTTGGAAGGTTATTATTGTAGTGTTTAGGAGGTTAGATTTGATTAAAATCCTGTGAGGGTAGTGTGCCTGAGACCTTGCTTGAGATGACCTGAGGGGTTAAGAGATGCCTAAGAGGTTTTGTCATGCCTTGGATTCCCAAACATCAAAGTACCAATTAGTGGTGTCTCATGCCTCACATCTAATATGTTAAAGGGTTTGTGGATGGCCACCTAAATAGGATTCTCTCTATGGCGCTGCCCAAAAACCTAAATCCTCGTACCATGTCATACACAACACAAACCATATACACAGTCATACCACATACATGAAAACATAGTACACAACAAATGGGGTCACCAACCCCAAAACATAGTGTCTCAATAATGTTTTCAAACAAATACAAGAGTAATAACATTCTAAGCCATAAACAAATAACATAAATAAACCTAAAAAAAAAAAAAAGGAAAATGGTGCTTCTACCTCTTCTGCAGGGTAACCTCGTAACACCTGCTATGACTTACAAAAAAGACATCAAAGGTGGGTGAGCAAACTATTGCTCAGTAGAGATTGAGTCACCCTTGAACAACCCATCATCTATATCTCTATATGCTCAGTGGTTCAACATGCCTAAGTAGTGTAACAATGCATCAATTCTCATTTACAATTCACACAAGCCAACAACACAATCACAATTTAAATAATTAAAGCAATACAGGGGTTTATCCACTTTAGAATGCTCTCATGCTCACTCACGGGCTACTCCCTCATTGGAACCTCAATACTCATGTCCACTCTAAAACTGTCCGCTCAATAAGACCTCAATATTTTATAAAAACAAAGTCATGTATCACATTTAAAGAAATAATTCACATGCAAAATATAGTCTCACACACCCCAAACACACTAAAATCAATTCTCAAATTCTCCATAAACTCTAGAAACTCAACCGCAAACAAAGGAACAGAAAATAGAGGAAAATACACTCTAGTTATTGAATTAACCCATCTCAATCAACCACACACACTTCACATTTGTTTTGATGTGTGTTTTCTCTAAACAAAAAAACAAAAAAACTAAACCAATGTTTTTCTCAAACAAAAAAAAATGAAAAATGGAGATTTTGCTTAGGATGTATTTTGCAAAAAAAAAAAAAAAACAAAACAAAAAAAACAAAAAAAAACAAAAGCAAAAACAAAAACAAAAAAAGTCTTCAAAGCACATTTGAATTTTTTTTAATGTCCAAAGGAAAAATAGCTATAACCTTAGGATTTCATTTTCCACTTCAAACAAAAAAAAGCAAAACAAAACTTTTAGGATTCCCTTTTAGAAATTTAGGATAAATTCATTTTAACCATAACTTTAACAAACAACTTAGCCAAATAAAATAACTTAGACTTTAGGAAAACAATAATGTCTTCACCCAGTTAAAACAGTGAAAAACAAATAGAAACCTCCTCCTCCTATAGGTATCGAAAGGGCGCTGTAGGGGTGCTAATCTTTACCTACACGTAACCAACCCCCAAACCCTTATCTCCGGTAATGTAGACCACCCACATTTTAGGTGACCAACTGCACCCCCAAAAATAGTTTGTGGTGACTATGTACAATCTCATCATTCGGTGACGGCCCCAGGACAACGGTGATGATGAGTATTTGGGTGTTAAGAGGTCTTGAGGGAATTTTTGTAGAGAAAATTTCGTGGTATGACTTTAGGGAACTTGTGCATTAAGAGGAGAGGCAAGACACTCCAAAAAAAGGCAAAGGATGGTAGGTGGTGGGTATGGTAGGTGAAACTTTTGTCCATAATACCTTATTTTCTTTCCTATTTTTCTCCTTTTTCACATTATTTGATTCTTATACCCTTATTATCTACCACGTGACCCCTTTGTTGTCCCCATTTTTGAATTTTTAGGGTTTGTTTGACTTTGAAGGTTTCTTTGATCATAAAAGTTACCTGGGTGCATAGCCTACTATTTTGACTATAACCTTCTAGATTTTTCATTAAATTCAACAAGGCAAATTGGGATGGATTTCTAACTTAATTATCTACATTTTGAGACCAATTGCAAGTCTATTGGACTTATATACCAAAAGTTATTGGGTTTTAAAGTAAGACTAGAAATTCTGGGCATGCTACTAGACCCTAGTGTACTATTTAAATTGTTTCTCCTAATTGGATGATCCAATGAGGATGAAAATTTTACCAAAGGTATATAACTAAATTTTTAACACGCTAGAAACCTATCAAGTCGTTTGGAGCTACGTAAACAAAGTTATAAATCTTTAAATATAACTTCTAGAATTGCGCTAGTCTATCCTTTTTAAGCATAACTATTGTTATGGAGTATTAATAAAACCTTTTTGCTACTTTTATTTGACATGCTAAATTTAAATAGATGATATATATTTTTACTAAATCAGTGTTTATCCATATAATAATATATTTAAAATAATTAATAAATACTATTAAAATATTTGACACAACCTTCATCTCGTATAGCAGCTATTTCGGGTTGTATATTTTTCTGAGAGTTTAATCCTATATTCTCATTACTTTCTATACTTATAATCCTTTTCCTTTTATCACACCATTCATTTGATATTTATTCAATGAAACTATTCCAACAGCTATTTCTTCTTAACGGCTAGTTACTATTTTATCTACTAGTTTACTTCAATAACTGTTTTCTCTTCTTCTTCTTCTTTTTATTTATAAGGTTCTTCACAATCATAGTAACTATTATTTTATTAAAATTTACGGGTTTTACATCTTACCCCCCTTAAGGAAATTTCGTCCTCAAAATTATTGCATACCTTCATCGTTGAAAAGGTTAAGATACTTTTGTTTCATCGTTTCTTCATGCTCCCAAGTTGCCTCTTCGATTGCTTGGTTTCTCTATAATATCTTCACAAGTGGTATCCTTTTTGTATGAAGTACCTACTCCTTTTGATCAACGATTTTCATGGGTTGTTCATCATAGGTCAAGTTAACTCCCAGCTGAATGGGCTCTATGGTTAACACATGTGATGGGTCAGGCATATATTTCCTTAGGAGAGATACATGGAATACATTATGTAAGTGCTCTAAATTTGGTGGTAGGGCTAAGCGGTAGGCTACAGGTCCAATATTCTCGAGTATCTCGAAGGGGCCAATGTATCGAGGGCTTAGTTTTCCATCTTTCCCAAACTTCATGATACCCTTCCATGGGGATACCTTTAGAAATATTTGGTCACCCTCCTTGAACTCTAAATCTTGACGATGATGATCTGCATAACTCTTTTGTCTACTTTGTGCAGCTCTCATATGATGTTAGATAGAGCGTACCTAGTCTGTTATTTCTTTCACCAATTCTGGACCCAACAGTTTTCCCTCTCCTACCTCATCCTAATAAGTTGGTGTTTGACATCTTTTTCCATAAAGTGCTTTGTATGGAGCCATTTGTATGCTTGAATGGTAGCTATTGTTATATAAAAATTCCACCAAGGGGAGGTGTTGATCCTAGCTTCCTTGGAAATCAATAGCACATGCCCTAAACATGTCCTCTAATGTTTGGATTGTCCTTTCTAATTGCCCATCAGTTTGAGGGTGAAAAGTAGTACTAAACCTTAGCTTTGTACTCAAGGAATTTTGGAGGCTCTTCCAAAATTTTGATATAAACCTTGGGTCACGATCAGATACAATAGATAATGGTGCTCCATGAAGTCGGACAACTTCCTTGATGTAAAGCTTGGCCAACTGATCTAAAGAGAAGTCTTCTCATATGGGAATGAAGTGAGACGTCTTTGTCAGTTGGTCTACTACAACCCAAATAGTATTATATCCCTTTGATGTTCTTGGTAGACCCGTGACAAAATCCATAGTCACATTCTCCCATTTCCACTTAAGTACTAATAATGATTGTAAAACTCCCTTTGGTAATTGTCGCTCAACTTTGACTTGTTGGCACACTAGACACTTTGATGTAAAGTCTGTAATATCTCTCTTCATGTTATCACACCAAAAGTGCTCTCGCAGATCGTGATACATCTTAGTGCTCCCACGGTGTACGAAAAATCTTTGAGCTATGTGCCTCTTTTAATAATTCTCTTTTTAACTATGTAGATGATGGCACACATAATCTCGTTCTAAATCCTAAGACACATCTTTATCAATAGTGAACTCAAGGAGTTTACCTTTTTGTGTAACCTCTATCTTCTTTTGTAAGTTGGGGTCGCCATGTTGTAGTGCTTTTATCTTCTCTAAGAGTGTTGGTTGGGAAGATATTTGGGCTAGATAACTTCTCACTCCTTGTTTTACAATCTCGATATCCATCCTCTACAAGTCTTCGATTAAAGACCTCCGTATGGTGATTATTGTTGTTGAAGTACCAAAGTATTTTCTACTCAGAGCATCAGCCACCATGTTTGCCTTCCCATGATGATAATTAATAATGCAATAATAGTCCTTTAATAATTCCAGCCACCTTCTTTGTCGCATATTTAGCTCCTTTTGAGTGAATATATACTTGAGACTTTTATGGTCGGTGTAGATTTCGCATTTCTCTCCATAGAGATAGTGACGCCAGATTTTTAATGCAAAGACGATTCTTTCCGGCTCCAAGTCATGTGTGGGATAGTTTATCTCATGGATCTTTAATTGCCGTGATGCATAGGCAATTACTTTGCCATTTTGCATTACCACACAACCAAGGCCTTCCTTTGACGCATCACTATAGATCACAAAGTCTCCATTCTCGCAAGGTAAAGTTAGTACAGGTGCACTAATCAACCGTCATTTTAGTTTTTGAAAGTTATCTTCGCATTTCTTAGTCCATTTGATTTTAACACCTTTACGAGTTAGCTTTATCAATGGGCTTACCAATCTTGCAAAGTTTTCTACAAACCTTCAGTAATATTTAGCAAGTCCTAAAAAGCTACGAACCTTTGTTGCTGTTGTAGGTCTTGGCCATTCTTCTACTGCTTTTGTCTTTGCAGGGTCTACAGAGATGCCCTCGTGAGTGACCACGTGTCCTAGGGATGCCACTTGCTATAGCCAAAATTCACATTTGCTAAATTTAGCAAATAACACCTTCTTCCTTAAGGTTTGCAATACAATCCTCAAATTTCCTCTTGACTTTTGGAGTAGATGAGTATGTCATCGATGAAAACGACGACAAACTTGTCCAAGTAATTATGAAATACTATATTCATTAAATCCATGAAAATGGCTGGAGCATTCATCAATCCAAATGGCATTATAGTGAATTCATAGTGCCCATACCTTATTCGAAAAGCTGTCTTTGGAATATCATCCTCTTTCACTCTTAGCTAGTGGTAACCAGACCAGAGATCAATTTTTGAGAAGTATCGAGCACCTTGAAGTTGATCAAAGAGTTTATTGATCCTTGATAATGGGTATTTGTTTTTAATTGTGACATTATTGAGCTCCCTATAATCAATACAAAGTCTCATCGAGCCATCCTTCTTCTTCACAAATAGGACGGGTGCTTCCCATGAGGATACGCTAGGTCGAATGAATCCATTGTCCATCAACTCTTGCAACTGCTTCTTCAATTCACTTAACTCCATTGGTGCCGTACGGTATATACTTTTGGAAATAAGGTTCATCCCTGGCATTAAATCGATGGAAAATTTGACTTCTCGTCGGGCAGGGATCCCCGTAATTCGTTAGGAAACACATCTTCATATTCACAGATAATCGGGATCTCCTTTAATTTAATTTCACCTGCACTTGTATTGAAAAGAGATCCTTCTTATTGATGATTAGATGCAATGTCTTCATCCTTTTGACATGCAAACACTAGCTTAGTTTGATTTGGAAAATTAAAAGTAACCCTTTTTTATTGCATTCTATGGTCGCATGATTAATAGTAAGCCAATCTATTCCTAATATAACATCAAAGTCTACTATTGGTAAGGGAATAAGGTCCGCCAGTAGGATTCTTTCGCAAATAGTTATAGGGCATGACTTATATACTTTAGTAGCATTCATGGTATTACCACTTGGTGTCATCACTGATAATTCTACCTTTAACCTTTGATGTGGAATGTTCAGTTGTTTGACATACTTTGCAGAGATAAAAGAATGTGTTGAACCAGAATCAAATAAGGTATAAGCATTCTGGGAGCTTATGAGTAAGGTACCTTTCACCACTTCATTGTTTGTTTCCTCTTCCACCAATGGCTCCAGTTGTGTAATGGTGATAGCATATGCATGAGCTGATGCCCTAGGTTGCTGCGGCTGCTGCAGTGATTGTGGTTGGTATGGTTGCTAGAACTGCTGTCGGTTCACTCCCATGGTCTTCAACTTTGGACATTGATTGGCATAATGTCCAAGCTCATTGTAATTAAAACATTTGAGGGTTGGGTGTATAATCGGTGTTTGCCTCGGTGGCTATAGAAGATTGCGATTTTGATTGAGACTATGATTCACTTGTTGTCCTTGTTTCAGTTTGTCTCTACATTTGTGAGCTTGATGTCCAGGCTTGCCACATTTGAAACATTTTCTTGATCCTTGGAGGCATTCCCCATGGTGTTTTATCCACATTTTGGGCAAGGAGAAAAAGTTACCTCTTTCATGATAGGCCTTTTAATTTCTAGTTTACTAGCTCGATAGTCCACCTTCCTCTTCTTTTCATTTTGGTTATGAATCTTTTAGTAGTCAAGGTGTTCCATTTCCACCTTTAATGCACACCGAACAACAACTTCATAGTTGAGGAATCCAAAGGCCGTCAATGCCCTCCGTATACTTGGCTTCAAGCCATGGTAAAACATTTGAACCTTACTTTGGGTTCTAGCCACATATTGAGGTGCGTACCTTGCGAGCTTGGTAAATTTTGCCTCATATGCTACTATGGTGTCGTCATCTCTTTGTTTGTGGACAAGGAAATCTCTCTTTATCTTGCTCCTTAATGGTTGGGGGAAGTATTTCTTGAGCAAGATTTCTTTGAAGGCTTACTAGTTTAAAGACTTGATCTCCTCCTCCGGTTTGGTGTTCTTGACGAGGGTCCATCATTGGTTTGCTTCTCCTTCCATCCTGTAAATAGTAAATTTCACCTTTGTTTTTCGGAGCATTCCACCACTAAGAAAATCTTTTCGAGCTTATTAACCCATTCCTCCATATGGGTTAGATCAGTTGAACCAGCGAATGATGGTGGATGTTGTTTCATAAATTGCTCTACTGTTACTTCTTTTGGTTGGGGATACACAACTTGTCCCTGTTGGCTCGAGGGTTGATTTACGTTCATGGGTTGACTCATGTTTCTTGCCATGGTTTGAGCCATTTGCATGAAAAAGACCATCATGTTTTCAGTACTGATGCTTTGAAAAGGTGTTGTGTCCATAGGTTGACCATTTGTTGGTAAAGAACTTTCATGATTTCCATTAGTAAATGCGTTCCTCGGCATTGTGCCCTCAATGAATTCGTTAGTCACCCCGTTGTTCCTAGAGGAGTTGCCATTCCTGTTTGGTCCATTTCTAGTTTCCACCATATTGCCGCTTTGGGATACACATTGTCATCATTGGTTTTAAGTGCGGGCCCGTTTGGGGTGAGCTCAAACAAAACCAATGGTGAGAAAATTTAGAGTCGCCACCAACTATTTTTGGGGTACAGTTGGATACCCTCTACTTTGAGTAGTTTAAAGGTGTGGTCTGCGTTATCAGAGAAGGGTTCGGGAGTTGGTTACGTGTAGGGAAGGATTAGCACCCCTACAGCGCCCTTTCGGTATCTATTTTTAGAGGAGGAGGTTTTCTATTTTATTTGCATTGCCACAATTGGGTTAGGTTTCCTAGAAAGTTTAGGGTTTTTATTTAGCCAAGTTATTTATTAAAGTCATGATTAAAATGGATTTGTCCTAAATTTCTAAAGGGAATCCTAAAAAGGTTTTGGGTTTTTGTTTGAAGTAGAGAATGAGATCTTAGGGGTTTGTTTTGGTTTTTGGTTTTATCTTGGGAATTAAAATATGCTTTTTGTTTTTTTTGCATGGAATTGGAAATCCTAAAAATGAAAATACGTTTTGGCTTGAAAACATTTTTTTGTTGTTTTTTTTAACTTGGTTTTTTTTGTTTTTTTGTTTTTGTTTTTTTGAAATGCCTTTTGGTTTTGAAAACATTTTCTCTCCTTTTTTGCTTCTTTTTGTAAGGGTAAAACCATAAACTAACTCAATAACATATAAAGTGATGTATGTGATTGTCACATCCATAAATCAAAACGACCCACTCTTTTTCTTTCTTTTCTTTTTCTTCATGCCTCCCTTTGCTCTCTCTCTTTTTCTTTCTTTCTTTGTTTTTTTTTTTTTTGGCTATACTTTACATATTACAACATACACATATACAAAAGAAAGGGAAATACAAGGAAAACACAACGTATACCAATAAAAGATAAATAAATACAAGGAAATTACATCAAGTATCAATATAAATAAGCTGAAAAGTAATGAATAAATAAAGACTGAACCGACTTTGGGGCTTGCAACACTAGTCTCCCGTTTGAGCTCCTGTCTGCGTTGATAGTCACTTGCTCGAATTAGAACCACCAAATTCTTGTAAAAGACAGAGAGAATCTGGGAGAGTTTTTGATTTTTGATTTTGGGAAAGGGAGCTCGTAAAGGAAAGTGAGGAGAATGGAAGGAGTTTTCCTTCTTTTTATTTTGGAAAAAGGCTTTGGTGTAGATCTGGGCAGGTGTTAAACGCTCAGGGCGTTGTTTTTTTTTTTGGATGAATTCGGGTGCTTTTTTTTTTTCGAGAGGTGGGTATGAAGATGGCAGCGAGGGATTAGGGAAAAAAAGAGTCGTATCGAGGTATCAGGAAAGGTGGAAGTGAATGGGTGATATCTGGTTTCAAAATGGCAGAAGGTTGTTTTTTTTTTTAATATAGGAGTTGGGCGAAAATGGCAGCAAATCTGGGCGTTTTCTGGGACTCCTCTTTTTCTGTGCGTCAATCCCCTCTTTTTTTCTACCAAACCTCTCTTCTTTTTCTCTTGGCTGATCCTCTCTTCTTTTTTCTGGGACTGAACTCTGTTTTCTTTTTTATCTTTTTCTCTGCCGTACTCTTTTTCTCTTGGCCGAACCCTCTTTTTTCTCTCTTCCCCTCAACTCCCTTTTTTTGCGTGGACGAATCTCGGGCGTGATCCCTTTTTTCATTGGAGAGGATACTGGTTTTAAAGAGATTTGGCTGCATCTCATTAATTGCTGCATTTAATGCTTTGTCGAGTGTATTATTAATCCTAGCTTTATTAATTTGCAGATTCTATGCTTTGTCGGGTGGACTGTCGATCTATGATTGCCTTTTTTGGTCTTTTATTGACACATGTGATTGACAGGCGTTGAAAAGCATCTTTGATAACATGGCCAACTAATACGTGTCCCGTGAGCGACCAACGAGAAAGCCGGCGAGAGGGGCCAAACAGCGAAGGTTAGAGGTCAAAGGGTCAGAATGTTGGCGGGTCGGAGTGTCGGCAGGTCGAAGTTTCGGTGGGCTCACAGGGTTCGAAGGTCAAGGGTCGAAGGTCGGAGTGTCGGCGGGTCGGAGGTTTACAGGTTTCGAGGCTTCGAATCTTCGATGCTTCGAGGCTTCGAGGCTTCGAGGCGTCGAGGCTTCGAGGCATTGAGGCTTCGAGGCGTCGAGGCTTTGAGGCTTCAAGGGTCAACGGGTCGAAGTGTCGGCGGGTCGAAGGTCAACGGTCAACCCCGAAGTTTTTTTTTAATTACCTTTTTACCCTCACCCAAAATGCAAAAATGGATGACCTTTTAGGGATGGTTTGGGAAGACCCGTATTCTCCTAAATAGACATTTTTAGACTATTCCTTATGTGCACATTTTTGGCCCATTTGACCAGGGGCATTGACCGTCTTTTGGCAAGTTTGACTTTTTCCAACAAAAGTTGTTTTGGCCATAACTTCTTCGTTTTTCATTGGAATTGAGCCCAATCAAGTGCGTTATTCTCCAAATTTCCTCCTCTATCCCCTGGTATGGTCTTGGGGTACTTTAGGGACTTGTAGCAATGGTTATCCATTTGGGCTTCCCGGTTCGTGTCAATGCATCCATCTTGTACAAATCGTAGGGAATCTCTAAGGACCTATTCAACAAGGTATATAGCATGGGCAAAAAGGCATATATATCAAATGGGGTTAGTATGTCCAACCCGGACAAAATGGGGTCCAACAGCTGCCCCTCTTTGTGCACTGTTTGTATACAAACATCGTACAAAGATAAAAGGGAGTCATTTTGGACGGGTTGGAGCGCTTACCTGGCTTACCTTGCATAGAGGAAGAATAGAATGCGATGGTCAGGTCTGTTCCCCAGAGAGAAAAGCAGCTTCTTGGTTGGTGGGTTTGAATAATTGTGATGAGGCATCTAAGGCCTAACAGAAACGGAAAAGGCAAGCAAGGCCTAATTAGGAATTGAAAAGGCAAGCAAGGCCTAACAGAAAGGGAAAAGGCATCCAAGGCCTGACAAGAATTAAAAAGGCATCTAGGGCCTAGCAGGAAATTGAAAAGGCATCCAAGGCCTGATAGAAAGGGAAAAGGCATCCAAGGCCTAACAGAAAAGGAAAAGGCATCCAAGGCCTGACAGGAATTGAAAAGGCATCTAGGGCCTAACAAGAGTACATGATTGTTGAAGAGGACATATGGGCTCCCTCTATGAGTTCGCTCAATGAGATCGCCCTACGAGGTTACCCGAAAAGGGAAGAAGTTTATTCGAGTGTCAAAAGGGTGGTTTTCGAGCTTGAGGAAATTGTAAAGGAAGATTTGTATAGTTGAACAAAGAAAGCTAGGAAGGCTTGATGAGAAGCTTGCTGAGGATGAGCTCTTAGGATCTTTAAAGGTGATAACATTCCTGAAATTGTAGAATATGCTGAATGTATACAAATGAGGCATGGAATGCAATGTGCTGTATGCGGGGATACGTAAACCTCAACTTGTGGTGAAATATGATGCAATGTGATGCAATGCGATGTATGCATCGAATGCAATGTGATGTTTTGGCAAGGGCTGGAGATTTATCTCAATGCTGTTAGAGAGATTGGCTAACATTCAACTTGTTGGGGAACAATTTTCTCTCTGGCTGGGGAGTCCGTTCTATCTTTGCCGGGGAACTCTCTCTTGTGCATGAAGGGTCTGTTAAATTTAGCTTCGTCACATTGAGGAGCTTGACTTGACGGCTTCTCTGGGGATAGTGATATTCTGTGGAGATATGAGTACTCTGAGTTGGGGACTTAATTTGTTTGGGGATTTTGAGCTTGACCTTACTCATAAGGTAATGCTAAAAGAGCTTACTGGGGATTTAAGATATTATACTTAAATGTGAAATGAAGATGATAAAATATGATTAAGGATATAAAACGGGATTTTGTTGGTTTGATCCCACAAAACATATGTATATCATAAAAAGTGCCCTATTGTTATAATCTGATAAACAGAATTACAAGTCTTTAAAAAGCATAATATACAAATTTGATTCAAGCGTGCCTTAGGTTTGACCAGGTCTTCCACCGTTTGTAGCTACTGTCTTTAGGTGACACTGTTTCCACTGTTTGCAAAGGACCCTGTTTTAGGTGGTCCTGATCCTTGGATTCTAACTGCTTTCACCCTTCAGGATTTGTCGTTGGCTTTGTATTTTACCCTTGGTGCCCTTTTGGGTTTTCACCAAGTCCACCTTTGTTTGCTTCTTTGTCTTTTGTTGGAGCTTTGTATTTTACACTTGGTGCCCTTTCGGGTTTTCACCAAGTCCGCTCATTGCAGGGATGAGAATCTTGTTGAGAGGTATGAGAGTTAAGCATAGAACTTTTTCACCGCATCGCTATTCACCGGGTTAGGGAGCTCATCCCCATCCATTCCGGCAAGGATTAAGGCACCTCCTGAGAATGCTTTTTTCACCACATATGGCCTTTCATAATTGGGAGTCCACTTGCCTCTATGGTCATGTTGAATTGGTAAAATCTTCTTGAGGACGAGGTCACCCGCCTGAAAGCTTCTGGGCTTCACCTTTTTATTGTAGTTGTTCATCATTCTCTGTTGATATAGCTGTCCTCTGCAAATAGCTGCTAAGCGTTTGCCCTCAATTAAATTCAACTACTCATAACGACTTTGGGCCCATTCTGCTTCTTCGAGCTAAGTATCCTTGAGTACTCGGAGGGAAGGTATCTCCACTTCGATAGGTAGAACTACTTCCATGCCATAGACCAAAGAAAACGGAGTTTCCCCAGTTGATGTTCGCACTGAGGTACGATAAGCATGCAAAGCATATGGTAGCTGTTGGATCAAGCCCAGAATTTGGATCATGCTGATAAAGCCCTATGTAATTTGATTTGAGATCTTTTGTGTTTCTTTGATCATTGCAGAAGATATGTTATTAATCCGGAGATACACTCGTGAGAGCAAAGCTAAGGACAGGATACATAATCCTGATCCGGACAAGAGTGAGTGTCGTCAAACACTTGGTAAATAACCAAGTCACCAATACATATGGAATAAGGAACATTCGTGCGGACTAAGAACTTAAAAGCTACGGATTACGGAATCTGCTCTTAATATTTGAAACGGACTAAGTCAAACTGATGCGGAGTAAGAATCTTAGTCTATAAGGTCGCACGAAGTAAAAGAGTCGACACGGAGCTAAAAGTTAAGTCTTTCACTCAAGTAAACTAAAGTAAAGAAGACACGGAGTAAGGCATCAGAGTCTTCCATACATACGGAGTAAGAAAGTACTGATGCGGAATAAGGACTCGAGTCCTTATTCGCACGGAGTAAGGAACTTAGATGCGGAGTAAGGAATCCAGACCACTCACTCATGCGGAGTAAGGATATGCTAGTACGGAGTAAGCCATCTGATCCTTTAGACTCGCACGGAGTAAGAAACTTACATACGGAGTAAGGAACTTACATATGGAGTAAGAAAGCGTCGATACGAATAAACACTCCGACCTTCTCATTCACACGGAGTAAGGAAGTCTTGACACGTACTAAGGATTCCAGTACCAAATAGATATGGAGTAAGCAACCACCGACACGGAGTAAGGTTCCAAGCTTCATTAGCAACGGAGTAAGGAAAATTACACCGGACCAAGAAGATCTTGCTTAACTTAACCGCATTTAAGATTATCGGCTCGTGGTGTCCTGATGTAAGACAAACTTGTTGAGAACCTGAAGAATCTTACACGTGGATCACCCGGATATGTTGACACAACTTTAATTATATTTGGGAACTCACAAAGGCACTTATACTCTTCAAACCCAAGATCTTGAGCTCCACAAACCCGAGGTAGTCAAGGCAGAGAGACTACCGAGGAATAGTTAGTCTTGAACGCATTCAGGAACTATAAGTTCCAAGGTTGTCTTTTAGGAATATTTTTGTATAAATATTTATACTTGTATATGTAAAGAGTTGTGCGAAAAAAAGCTTGAATCAATCGTGTATGCACAAGAGTTCAAAGAGATAATATAGGCTAGAGTGTGAATCCTTTTGTAAACAGAGTGTAAAAGAGTCTTGCTTCTATTTTGTTGTATTTATCTTTTGATAATAAAACAAAATACTTCCACTATCTGGTTATCTTCCGCAGTGATTCTATCACTTAACTAGATAAGTGTTTGTGTCATAAGAGAATATAGAGAGTATGGATAAGAGCCTATTCCCCCCCCCCCCCCCCCTCTAGGCTTCAAGGGACCATCAAGTGGTATCAGAGCAAGTTCTATTTGTTCTAAGTAGAGATCCTACTCTTTCACTCTCAGCAATGGCCGAAGAAACCAGTATGCTATTCAACACTCGCCTTAACTCCGGAGGTGCACAAGAGACCATCCCGAATTGAAGCAGCAGTGAAAACGTCGACCCACCTCAACATGCTGCTGCCTCCACTGCTCAACCACGGACTTCTGGTTTTACTCTGACAAAATCGCCCAAATTCACACCTGAACTTTTCTCCTAGTGGAAAGCTCGCATGAAGATGTTCATGGTATGCCATGACCATCTCATGTGGCCCTGTCTTCATCAGGAGATTCCAATTCCGATGACTATCGGAGAACATGGAGTTAGAAGGCCAAAGACGGATGCCGAACTTACCAACGATGAAAGAGCCTAGCAGTGCGCTAGCGAAAAGGCTCTGGCTTATGTTACATCGTCTTTGGATTCCGAGGCTTTCACGGACGTCCAGGGCCGCACGTCGGCAAAGGCTGCGGGATAAACTGACAATCCTCTATGAGGGAAGTCAGTCCCAGATGCAAAACGTGATATGTGCTCTCAGACAGAACTTTGAGAGTTTCAATCATAAACCTGACGAATCCCTTGAGAGTATCTATCGGAGATTCGGCAAGCTCATTCTAGAGCTAAAAACTGTCAATGAACACTACACTCAGTCTCAAATCAATGACAAGTTCTTTCGATCCTTGCCGAATCGCTACTACTCCAAGCGACTCCGGATGCAAGCCGACAAAAAGCGGCCGTTCTTGCCCTAAAGAAATATACGGAGAGCTTCGGACTCATGAGGTCAGATTCAGATACACTGACCGTGATGAGAAAATAGCTCGGGAAGAAAAAGGGGTAGCCCTCAAAGCTACGAAATGCTCCAGTAATCATCAAGAGGATGATACGGATGAGTCAGAGAATTCTAACTCAGATGCAGAAGAGGAAATAGCTCTTCTTGTTAAATCCTTTGAATGATTCCTTCGGAAAAGTAGAAAAGGATTCAGAAGAGGCTCCTCATCATCCAAAAGGAAGGAACGATCGGAGTCGAGCTCCCAAGAATGCTTTAATTGTGGGAAACCCAGTCACTGGGCCAAGGAATGCAGATCCAAAACTAAGACGGCAGAGAAAAGTGACAAGGTTACTCCTCGACGTACCACCTCAGACAACAGCAAAAACAAGAGGAAGGCGTTCGTGACAAAGTAGATCAGTGGCTCGGAAGAAGAGGAGGAATCCTCGGATAATGAGCCAACTCCTAAGCCGAACGTCTGCCTCATGGCAAATACTGAGGTACCTTCTATCTCTGAGCTCATGAGTAAAATAGAATCTCTTGTTACTGAACGTGATCATGAAAAGAATGAGAGACTAATAATTACTCAAATGTACAAAGATATGGAAAGTCAGAATAAACGTCTTGAATTTACTATTGCTAGACTTGAAAAAGACATAGCTGACTTCAAAGGAAAAGAAGCTTGGTATCACGATCTAAGGGCTGAAAATCATCTGCTAAATACCAATCTCTCAGGCCTAAAAGTTATTGTAAAAAGACTCGAGAATGAACTAGAATAGGAAAAGGAAATAAATCGCAAGTGGCTTAAATCCGGGGAAATAGCCTCTTCATTTAGGACTGATCCGGATAATGTTCGAGTCAAACCTGGCCTAGATTCAGAATCATCAACCTCCAATGCTCAAGCTACTTAGTGTCCTCCGGATTTCACTCCAAAACTAACCAACTTATATCCTGTTAGTACGTCTAAACCATTGGATGGTTTCATTTCAGGTGGCACCATAGTTTATGACTGTGGAGTTGAGGCTGTTACTGCACTTCCCGAAGCAGTAGCACCCGTAACTAATGATGAAGGGAAGGCTGCTGCAATTAAAGCCAAAACTGTAGCACCCAAAAAGAAAGGAAAGGCTAAAGGCCGACGCATCTAGGGCCAAGAGCGCGTCACCCAAACGCAATGGATTAGGCCACATGGAACAGAGTAGAAAGTCTGTAAAATCTAAGAGACCTGTATCCCCTGTTTGTACTCCGCATTATAGTGTCTATTCCATCTGTAGGGAAATAGGTCATTATCACTATGAATGTTGGAGTTTATCTGATAACTGGCTTTGTGATCAAATTCGTACCAATAAAGATCAGTTCAATAAAAAGGGTTCTTCGAGCAAAACAAAAGCTAAACCTCAAAGGAGTGTCTCTCCTAAGATAACCCAAATAAAAGAAGCGTTGAACCTAACAAATTAAAGTCAACTTGGAGAGCTAAAAGTCTTAGCAAAGTCAAATCCGGACTGTTGACATTACTGCTGTTCTTTCTAACCGCCCGAAACAAGTTTGGGCACCAAAAGTGTAAACTGTTGTCTTTCAGGAGCATCTCTGGAATGCACTGCCGGATCACTTGAAGTTAAAGATCAATCAAAGCAAGTGGATCCTCGATAGTGGATGCTCCGGACATATGACGGGTGATCAGACTCTGCTTGTAGAAGTTAATGAAAAACGAGGTCCATCCATTTCATATGGTGATAACAGCAAAGGTAAGACTGTCGGGTATGACACTTTAACCAATAGCTGTGTATCAATCACTAGAGTTGCACTAGTCGAAGGTTTGAAGCATAATTTGCTAAGTGTATGTAATTTATGTGACAAAAGATTTACTGTTTCCTTTATGTCCAACACCTGTACAGTAAGGGAAAACTTATCCGGAGATGTAAAGTTATCTAGATCAAGAGATGGGGACATATACTCAGTAGTCTTAAAAAATAATTCTTCTGACCCTGTATGCTTCCTCATTAAAGCTTCAGATGAAGATCGTTGGTTATGGCACAAGCGATGCGCACATTTAAACTTTAAGACACTGTCTAAGTTAGCATCACTTGATCTTGTCACTGGTCTACCTAAACTCAAATACTCTAGAGACACTCTCTATCGAGAATGCTAACTCGGCAAACGGACCAAACATAGCTTTAAGAGCAAAACAGTTAATTCAATAACTGCTCCTCTGCAACTTCTTCATATGGACCTCTGTGGTCCTATTTCTGTTCCTTCGCTGGCTGGTGCGAGATATACCCTTGTGGTTATCGATGATTTCACCAGATACACATGTGTGATGTTCCTGAAATCAAAGGATCAAACTTTTGAGCATCTTGTAGATCTTTTCAACTGGATAAGTAACTCACAAGGACTGAGCATAAAGTGCATCAGGAGTGATCATGGTACAGAATTTGATTTTGCAGATATGAGATCATATTGTTCTGAACAGGGCATTCAACATGACTTCTCTACGCCCAAAACTCCACAACAAAATGGGGTAGCTGAGCGCAAGAATCGTACTTTAGTCGAGGCCGGCAGATCTATGTTAGCAGGGGCAACGCTTCCTCTCAGTCTATAGGCTAAAGCTGTGTCCACTGCCTGCTATGTTCAGAATAGAACTCTAATAAATAAATCTACCATGAAAACACCCTATGAGATGTGGAGAGGACGAAAGCCTTCAATCTCACATTTCAGAGCTTTTGGGTGTACTTGCTATATATTGATAAATGGCAAACAAAATTGGAATAAATTTGAACCACAATCTGATGATGGGAGGATGCTTGCGTTTCCCGACTGAAGTCGTTTAAGCAAACATGATTAAAGTTTATATGATTAACCTCATTCTGGTTTCATGATCTTAATTTCCACTGATCACCACATGACAAATGCCTGTTCATTTAGATTACTCTATTAACATGTATTGTTGAAGAAATGAAATGGGTTAGCTCGGAATGCCTGGTGGATGAATACACAATGCATCGATCACCGAAGTATAGTTTCCTAAAAGGATAGACCGTGCTGAATTTCTTTAAGCCGGAAAGGTCTACCGAGAGGATTGCACAATCTACGGGGGAGAAAATGCTTTATAAATTATTCAAGTAATACCCCCCGTATATGTCTCATGACCTCTTTCCTGGCTATCTATTTGAGGGGGAGCCTTTCATTAAGAGGATCGAATGATCTACGGGGGAGCCTAAGCTTCATCTATTACCTCAATAATATCCCCCTAATATGTCTCAGATACTCCCTCCTCTGACCCTTTACTTCCGGATCTGACTGGACATGCGTTGTTGAAACAGAATTGCGGCATGCTTGGATGTATTTTTTTCTTCAACCATGCATTTTAATCGGATAATCAACTGCTTGCTTTTGACATGTGTCCACTTCCTCATTTTTCACTCATGAATCCTAGTTTGGTCAAATCATATGATTTTTAATTAATCTTAGCTACGTCGTTTAGCAGGACGGTTTCGCTATGTTGACCTATATGAACTTGTGTATTTATTATCGACATATGCCCTGATTCAGTCACATTGATCATTCTCTAGTATGTATATGTCTATTTCATTCTTTGTAATGCATAAGTTCTCTTTACTCATTAGTTCGGATTATATAGCTCTTTCCTCGCCTATTTTCTCCTATCCGTACTAATCCTTGCCTGTGAAGCTTTTGTACTTTTAGTTTATTTTTTTAAGCTACAGGTTCAGATTTTCTTTGCAACCTTATCGGTAAATCTAGTCCATAGTCTTGGATTTGAAGTGTTGTGGTACTTCTCTTCTCTTCGACTTATTGACAGCAAAGGAATCTACTTCTCTTTAACCGCACTCTGTTACTACGGACACGGTCTACTTTTCATCCGGATACTCGTCACACGACTATTGTTAATTCCGGATGATTGTCGGTTCATTCCTCCGGACTCCTGACACTGTCAAATTACGATAATCCATGTCTTATTATATATCGCGTGCTTTTGAGGAGGAATCATGATGATTCATTAAATGCATGTCTCGGGATGCTCACACTTCCCCGGAAGGCAAACAGCTGTTACCTTTACTTGGTCATGCCGTCTCCACGTCATATTTTAATTCGGAGGCGCATCGATATCAAGACTAATGACATCAGCCTGTCAAGCGGTTTACTATTTCACTCGCCACATTCCTAGACCCGTTGACATCTACGGACTCGGTCTTATATATTCTGGTCATTCCTGCGAAGCACGAGTGTTACCCTTTTCAAATCCCTAAAACTCTCGTTGCTCCTTCAATCCCTAAGACCTCGCCTTCCCTCTCGCTCTTCAACTTTCATCTACAATGGCACCCAGAACCTCTCTTTCCGGCGTCAATCCCGGCCATCCGGTCGATTGGAGTCTTGTCTCCAACCCTCCGGACTAGTTTTCCCATCTTCGGCCTCTTCTAGAAGCTTCTCACATACTCGACTTGATCTCCAATCCTGTCGATTTCCTTGTCGACGACATTCTCGAGTACTACCAATGGATCCGTTGTACCACCGACTCCATCATCTCCTATGTTTGCGGTGAATCCATCCTCATTACCCCCGACGTTCTCTGCGCTGCTCTCAGCCTACCCCCCGGTGAACCACAACGCCCCGATGCTGATCCCATGGCGGCTTCTATGGGTTACACCTATAAAGGCAAGGAATACAAGGTGAAATCCTTCCACGGCCGCTATCGCTGTATGGCGGTCATACTGAGTCGCTGTTTACTAGCTCGCACTTCCGCTCTAGACTCTGTTCTGTACGATCTTCTTCTGGCCATGTACGGCGTTTTTGAAGGTCTTCCGATGGACTAGGGGACGTTTCTATTCCGACTGCTGCAAACTGGACCCAAGAACCTTTCCTTCGGGCGCATCCTTAGCATTGTCTTCCGGCATCTTCATTCGGACCATTTCGCCCACTCTGATGCTGTTTCATTTCCTCAGGCTTATTACCTTCGCTATCTTACGCCTGATGGGAACATGACAGCCTGTCATCCCTCTGCAACTCTCCGTCATCTCCCTGACACGGAACAACAAGGTAGTTCTGTTGGTGACCCCACCGACAGCCATGCCCCTGACGTCAGCTCTGCTCACCGGTCCTCCCGGATTCGGTCCGTTGCTGCACCCTCCATTTCTCGGGCCTCCCAAAGACCAGCGTCCGTGCCGAACCCTCTGAGGTTGCGGGGCCATCTCAGCACAGTGCCCCTAGAGCTGTTTCTTCAGCCCCTTCTGCTGCGGATGTCCCCACTCCCTCCACTTCCGCTGTTGCTGCCGCGGTTGATACCGTCGTTGCTGTCGTCATTGCTGATGTCCCGGAATCTATTCCGGAAGCTCCTTTGCCTCCCCTACCTCAACCCCGAGATTACCTTGACCATCTCTCCGCCGACACCTTAACGGACCTATGGCTCCGTTTCAGCCTTGCCCACACTGCCTCCATTCCTGACACCGATCTTCGGGTGTTTTACACGCGCCATACCCAATCCCCGGAGACCATGATCATCTAGAACTTGGACCAAGGCTTTCTTACGCTGGCCTCCATTCCAGATGTGATGTTTCCTACCCCCACCAGCCCGGTCCATGCCGCACGGAGTCCTTCCCCTGCTAAGGCTGGACCTTCTTCTCCTCGCTGATGCCATTCCCGTTGTTGACCTATCTGGTCAAAGCAGGTCCGCTGCTCTGGATGCCTCTGATGCTCCGGATGCCCCTTTTGCTGCTGCTGCTGATACTCCTGCGGACTCCTCTGCCTAGCGCACTCCTACTCCTGTTCATGCGGGGGAGTCCTCCAAAGCTCCGGAGTTGGCCCTTGGGCGTGCTTCTTTTGGCACGGTTCACTCCGACGCTGTACTCTTGTCACGCCCCGGATTTCCAACCCGAGGAAACCGGTACGTGACTCCCCTTTTACCCACACGGAGGGCAAAGGGGTAGGATACAAAACAAGAATTTAACATTTTAAACATCCACAACATTCAAGAAAGTAATATTCATTAAAAGCAATCCAATCCAGTTTATTACAACAAAATCCTTTCCCCACTGGGGTTACATCGATTCTCATAATAAAAATAACATAAACAAATTAAATACATAAGGTCTTCCACCTTGGGGTCCCACCTAACGCCTGTAGGTTCCCGAAAAGAAAACAACATGGTAGGAGGGGTGAGCAACCACTGACTCAGTAGGGATCATGTCTCCCCAACCCATCCCATGCACCTGGTATCTACATGCCTTGTGTACAAGTCGGTGTGTCGTGATACAATTATCCCACCAGATATGGTTACAGGCTATAACAAACAAACACGGTCATACATGGGCTAGTACATAAACACTCCGGGCTTCCACGCCCACCGGGTTTCAAGAACGATCCCGGGCTTCCACAGCCACCGGGTTCCACAAAACGATCCCAGGCTTCCACGACCACCGGGTTCCACAAAACAGCCCCGGGCTTCCACGGCCACCGGGTTCCACAAAACAGTCCCGGGCTTCCACGGCCACCGGGTGTACAAGCAAACACGCAGCACACATGGCCATACAGGCATAACATCAAACACTAAGTATGCTTAGTCACACAGGAATAACCTCGAACACTTAGCATGCATATATCCACAAGCTCACAAACCCAGCCACCAGGCATTTCCACAAACACATAACATGCACGACCTCACAGGCATAATTTCAAACACTTGGCAGGCATATACACATAACTATATTCACACAGGCTTTTCATCAAACATATAGCATATAGATCACAGAACCACACCAAAATGCCACTGAAGGCCAACATTCATATAGGAGATCACACCTATATGAATTTACATATATATATATAAACAGATACGAAACCCCAGAATGTCGTCTAGGACCCTAGGACAGGAGGGTTTAGGAAGAACAGAACCCCTACCTTAAAGCAGATCTTCCTTGCTCCCGCGCCAAACGCCGTCCTCCCCACGCAAGATGCTCCTGGCAAAGAACCACAACTCCCCTTCCCTCTCTCTCTCTAGCTCTCTCTCTCTCAGGCAGCAGCAGCAAAGGAACACAAGAACCCTAACTCAAACTCAAGCCCTCCTTATATAGACACCATTCACATCAAAACGACGTAGTTTTGATTAAGTAAACCCAGGATCAAAACGACGTAGTTTTGATTACACAAGCTACAACCTTTCCGCATCCATACACACCAAAATATTCGGAATTTCAACATGGTCCTTTGGAGAAAGTTCCTTAGAATGCCAAAACCAAGGGACCCATGCAAAAATATGCTCGCACGCCAATTTGCACGTGAATTCCCAATTCACGTGCAACTCCATATGAACTCCAAATGCTTTCAAACTTCACCCCTAGCCTCCTTGCATCATTTGGAAGACAATTACACTTGCACGTGAATTGGACCCATATCACGTGCACCTCACATACATGTCCATTTGGTCTGAAACTTCGTGGTAGATAGAGGACATCATTCTAAGCATCTTTCCTTTTGCACGTGAATTCATTGGAGTCCAACTACTAGGTCAAAATCTAGAAAAACTCTACTCAGGAGGCAAACCGACTAACTCAAGGTACGGGTCCTTACATCCTCTCCCCCTTAAGACTTTTCGTCCTCGAAAAGAAATGACATACGAGGAAAACAACCACAAACTACCCATTTGCCACCCGGCAAGCCACCACACCCAAATGGGTCATACACCACACACAAGACAACAAAGACATAACAAGTACCACCATAATCCATAACCACAATAATGCACGAACACATGTCCACATGGCACGAATACACATTTCAAAGCACATCACAAATAAGAACACATGTCTTTAAAAGACAATACAAATACATCAACTAATACAAGAAAACACATCACAAGGAAACATCACTATCCCTTGGCCAATGACCACCTCCCACGCTTAAGATTGTTCGTCCTCGAACAAGTCCAGGTCTTGCTCCCGCATCACGGACTCCCGTTCCCATGTCTCCTCCTCAATGCCACGGTCTTGCCACAAGACGCGAACCAAAGGAATAGCACGACCACGCAAAAGTTTCTCTTGCCGATCTAGGATACGGATAGGGGCCTCAATGACGGACATGTCATCCTCAATGTCCAACGTCCCCCAATCAATCACATGAGTGGGGTCAGGGTGATACTTCCTCAACTGGGACACGTGAAACACGTTGTGCACTCGACTCGGCCCGCGGTGGTAACGCTAACCGGTAGGCTACGAGGCCTACACGATCCGAGAATCTCAAAAGGGCCAATAAACCGCGGAGATAGCTTGGAACCTCGCCCAAACCGTCGATGTCCACGGCGTGGAGAGACACGAAGGAACACATGATCACCAACGAAAACTCCAAAGGTCGCCGCCGCCGATCCGCATAAGATTTCGCCGACTCGAGCCGACAACAAACGCCGACGAATCAACTTGACCTTCTCGGTAGCCTCTTGAACCAAGCGTGGCCCCAAGAGGGCTGCCTCTCCTACCTCGGTCCAACACAAGGGTGATCGACACGGCCGTCCGTACAACGCCTCAAAAGGAGCCATCCCAATGGATGCCTGATAGGCGTTGTTGTAGGCAAACTCCACCAAAGGAAGGTGAGTTGCCCACGAACCCCCGAAATCTAACACACAGGCCCGTAACATGTCCTCCATGGTCCGATTCGTCCGCTCGGTCGACCGTCCGTCTCGGGGTGAAAGGCCGTACTCAAGTGAAGCTTGGTTCCCATAGCCTCTCCGCAAACCGGCCCCAGGAAACGGGAAGCGAACCTCGAATCCCGGTCGAGACAACCGATGATGGTACCCCATGCAGTCTCACAATCTCGTTCATGTACGGTGACTCAAAGTCCCAATGGAGTCCCGCTCGCGAACAACAAGAAAATGGGCCGACTTTGTGAGTCGATCCACAATCACCCAAATCATGTCCTTCCTCCCAGTGGTGGGTGGAAGACCAATCCACAAAATCCATCGCGATATGGTCCCACTTCCACTCCGCTATGGGCAAGGGCCGTAACATGCCCGCCGGCCGCCGATGCTCGGCCTTCACCTGCCGACACGTGAGGCACCGCGAAACAAAGGCAGCCACATCGCGTTTCATCCCCAGGCCACCAAAAATGTCTGCGAAGCGCATGGTACATCTTCGTACCCCCCTGGATGCACAAAGAACCCTAGATTGGTGAAACTCCCTCATCACCTCATCCCCGAGGGAAGAAGCTACTACCAACCGCCCCTGAAATGACAACTCATGCTCGGGACCCTCTCGTCCGGTCCCCGAGATAGCTCCCCGGCCTCAATACGGGCACGGAGAACCTCACACTCAATGTCACCCATTGTTCCTCCCGGACGCGCCGGTACAACTCAGGCACTACCACCAAAGGACGCAGGACTGTCCCACCATCACGAACAACAAGCCGTAGCCGCAACGTCGCCAGGCTGCTCCATCGGCTTCCACTCCCTCACGGCCACCTCAGCTTTCCCTTTTTCGCTCAATGCATCGGCCACAACATTACCCTTGCCGGGGTATAGGCAAGAGTAAAATCAAAGGTTTGCAAATACTCCACCCATCTCCTTTGCCTCAAATTCAAGTCCTTCGAGTAAAGATGTACCTGAAGGCTCTTGTGATCCGAGAACACCACAAACTTTTCCCCCAAGAGGTAGTGCTGCCAACTCTTCGGGGCGAAGATGACACCGACTAACTCAAGGTCATGAGTAGGATAATTCTGCTCATGAGGCTTAATTGCCTTGACCCATAAGCTACCACACCGTGCCCCTGCATAAGCACACACCCCAAACCAACCCTGGACGCATCACAAGTACACCTCATACGGAATATCCTCCCTAGGCAACCTCAACACAGGTGCGGTGGTCAAACGGGTTTTGAGAGTCTCAAACGCCTGCGGCACTTGTCCGTCCACTCAAACTTCACGCCCTTCCGAGTCAACCGTGTCATAGGCGGCGCCAAACGGGAGAACCCCTCTACAAAACGACGATAGTACCCCGCCAAGCCAAGAAAACTACGGATCTCAAAAACGTTGGTTGGCCTTGCCCACGATGCCACGGCCTCAATCTTGGCCGGGTCCACCCTAACTCCCTCGGTGACACCACATGGCCAAGAAAGTGAACCTCCTGCGGCCAAAACTCACACTTGCTAAACTTAGCAAACAGTGCTGGTCCCTCAAGGTTTGCAACACTGTTGCCAAGTGCTCCACGTGCTCCCTCTCGGTCTTGGAATACACCAAGATGTCGTCGATAAACACCACCACGAACGAGTCTAAGTATGGGGCAAAGACTTGGTTCATCAAATGCATGAACACTGCTGGCGCATTAGTGAGCCCGAAAGGCATCACTACCCACTCATAATGCCCATACCGCACGAAAAGCCGTCTTAGGGATGTCCTCCTCCCTAACCCCGAGCTGGTGATACCCCGACCGTAAATCTATCTTGGAAAACCATGGGCCCCACTCAATTGGTCAAACAAGTCATCTATCCGAGGCAACGGGTACTTGTTCTTCACGATCCATCGAATTCGACTTCCGTAGTCGATGCAGAGACGAAGCGTGCCATCGGCCTTCTTAGCAAAGAGCACCGGAGCACCCCAAGGTGAGGTACTTGGTCCGATATACCCCCTGGCCCACCAACTCCTCGATTTGCCTCTGAAGCTCCCTCGGCTCGGCTGGCCCCATACGATACGCTACTTGGGAAATTGGACCTGTCCCCCGGCACCAACTCGATGGTGAACTCCACACTCCTCTTGGGTGGCAAACTCCTCAATCGCTCAGGAAAAACATCCTGAAATTGGTCCACAACAACGGGCCACACCCTCTTTTCCACCTTACCCTCCTCGAGAAAGGTCGGGGCGCCAACCTTGTGGGTAATGGCACCCCCTGGTCCAACACTGGCCCAGCCCGACTCGCCTCACAATCCCACTCCCCCTGCCGGGGTGCAAGAGGTCCCTGCAGGTGTCACAAAGGACACACGCCGCCGATAACAATCTATCTTGGCCTGGAAAGCCATAAGCCAATCCATACCCAAGATCGGGTCAAACGCCCTCAAAGGCATCACATGCAAGTCAAAACGCGGCTCCACCTCTCCTATGGTTAACACACAGTCCACGACACACTCGTCGTACCTCTATCATGCCTCCCACCGGAGACTCCACAACTAGGGGCCTCGCGGCCTCCACACAGGCTAACCCCAAACTATCTATCACAAGGCTCGGCAACAAACGAACACGATGCACCCGTATCGAAAAGAACGAAGCTAAGGTACGGGAGATCAAGAGGGTACCTCTAACCACCGATGGTCCTGCTCCACCCTCAGTGGTGGGGGTGGTAGCTCAGCCTCCTCTCTGGTATGTCGCCTCCAGCGCAAACACCCTTCCTTGGCCCGTGCCACTAGTCGGCTCACTCACCGGACGCTTCCCGCTAAGGTTGCCTCCAGCCTCGGTCTCGTTGCCGCTCCGGCCTCCCCCGAGGTCGGGTCCGACCGGATCCTGCTTGGCCGGCCCGCACCGACGAGCGGGTCTCTCGGTGGTGCACGAAAACCGGCATCACTCCTTGTCTTGGATGTCATGCCTCCCACTCCCCTGTTGCCACTCCTGCAAACCCGGCTCGAGATGGCCCTCTCGTCCACATCTATGGCATTTCCGGTCCCTCTTTGGACACTCCTTCCTCAAGTGGCCTTGCTCCCCACAGCGGTAACAACCGCCGGGGAGACCCCCCGCTGGACCGCCCCGTCTGCCACCGCCAAAGCTAGACCTCCCTGGGTTCGCCAATGTCCGTCCCCCTGCTGCGGAAGGAACTGCTATCCCTCTCCTCCGTCTTGAGCCTCTTGGACCCCTGCATCTCGATCAGGCCCACTCGCAACCGGCGCCCCTGATGGGCCCCGCCTCCCATCATCCGGTTCCCTCTCGGCTATACGGGCCGTCTCCACGGCCTCGGCATAGGTCCTCAAGCGTAGAATCGCCACCCTCTCCCTAAGGGCTGGCTGAGACCCAAGGTGAACTTGTGGGCCTTCAGGTCCTCCCTTACCACGTCTCGAGGAGCAAACCTACTCAATCTCCAGGAACTCCCGCTCATATTCAAGTACCGTCTTGGATCCTCGCTCAAGCTGCCAAATTCTTCCCTCTTTTGCCATCTCACCGATTCCGGGAAGAACTCATCTTGGAAGAGTTGCAAGAACTCCTCCCAAAACATGAGTTGCACCGCACGGCTCCCCGCAACACTCGTCCACCACTCCAAGCGTCCCCCTCCAGTGCCCGTGCCGGTCGCACCTTATCCTCCTCCCGGGCAGGAGAAAGGAGAACACGTGCTCAATCCGCCTCAACCACCGCTCGCCTACCACAGGATCTTCTCCCCCCTTAAATCGCGGAGGTTGTTCCTTTCGGAACCGTGTCACCACGTCATCCTCTCGCACGGGTCGGTACACCACCCAGCGAACTCTCACGCTCACGAGGCGGCTCTCGTCTTGGTGGTGGTGGTGGTGGCACCACCGTTGTCTTGCCATCTCACGGCGCACCTCCTCCCGAACGTCCTGCCGGAGTCCCTCCCGTAGCTCTCGTACCTCCCGGCCGGATGCCTTCTTGCGGCGTGCCGAGAATAACGCATGCCCTCCAACGGATGGTCCCGCACCCGGACCCTCATGGGCAGATGACTCATCAGCCCATTGCCCGGACGCACGTGTCACTCTCCTCGGCGGCATTCTTACTACACGAAGTAAGAAGCACAACGTCAAAACAATTTTATAATCTATCGCGTCACTACCTCTACCCCCACTGTACCCCCACCGATCAATTCCACTATCACGTGATGTTACACACATACATTGCATCAATCACATTGCACGATTAGGTACACATTGCCAAACAAATCGAGTTGCACATTTCACTTAATCATATGATTTTATCCACGTTTAGCATACATTCACAACAAATGCAACTAGTGCCCTAATGCCAATGCATGCAAATCCTACTACAAGACCGGACTACCCCAAGTACACCTTGGAGGCTCAAAGAGGACCATGTTGATCAGGCATGTCCCTCCAGGCTCCTCCCAAGGACTCAAGATAACCAAGTCCGCCCACTACCCTAGGCCAACTAGACCATGCTCGATACCATATTGTCACGCCCCGGATTTCCAACCCGAGGAAACCGGTACGTGACTCCCCTTTACCCACACGGAGGGCAAAGGGGTAGGATACAAAACAAGAATTTAACATTTTAAACATCCACAACATTCAAGAAAGTAATATTCATTAAAAGCAATCCAATCCAGCTTTATTACAACAAAATCCTTTCCCCTCAGGTTACATCGATTCTCATAATAAAAATAACATAAACAAATTAAATACATAAGGTCTTCCACCTTGGGGTCCCACCTAACGCCTGTAGGTTCCTGAAAAGAAAACAACATGGTAGGAGGGGTGAGCAACCACAAACCCAAGAGGGATCATGTCTCCCCAACCCATCCCATGCACCTGGTATCTACATGCCTTGTGTACAAGTGCCGTGTCGTGATACAATTATCCCACCAGATATGGTTACAAAGCTATAACAAGAAACACGATCATACATGGGCTAGTACATAAACACTCCCGGGCTTCCACGGCCACCGGGTTTCAAGAACGATCCCGGGCTTCCACGGCCACCGGGTTCCACAAAAAGAGTCCCGGGCTTCCACGGCCACCTGGGTTCCACAAAACAGCCCCGGGCTTCCACGACCACCGGGTTCCACAAAAAATCCCGGGCTTCCACGCCCACCGGGTGTACAAGCAAACACGCAAGACACACATGGCCATACAGGCATAACATCAAACACTAAGTATGCTTAGTCACACAGGAATAACCTCGAACACTTAGCATGCATATATCCACAAGCTCACAAACCCAAACCACACAGGCATTTCCACAAACACATAACATGCACGACCTCACAGGCATAATTTCAAACACTTGGCAGGCATATACACATAACTATATTCACACACAGGCTTTTCATCAAACATATAGCATATAGATCACGGAACCACACCAAAATGCCACGAAGGCCAACATTCATATAGGAGATCACACCTATATGAATTTACATATATATATATAAACAGATACGACCAGAATCTGTCCCAGGACCCTAGGACAGGAGGGTTTAGGAAGAACAGAACCCCTACCTTAAAGCGGATCTTCCTTGCTCCCGCGCCAAACGCCGTCCTCCCCACGCAAGATGCTCCACAAAGAACCAAACAACTCCCCTTCCCTCTCTCTCTCTAGCTCTCTCTCTCTCTCTCAGAAGCAAGTGCAAGCAAAGGAACACAAGAACCCTAACTCAAACTCAAGCCCTCCTTATATAGACACCATTCACATCAAAACGACGTAGTTTTGATTAAGTAAACCCAGGATCAAAACGACGTAGTTTTGATTACACAAGCTACAACCTTTCCGCATCCATACACACCAAAATATTCAGAATTTCAACATGGTCCTTTGGAGAAAGTTCCTTAGAATGCCAAAACCAAGGGACCCATGCAAAAATATGCCTGCACGCCAATTTGCACGTGAATTCCCAATTCACGTGCAACTCCATATGAACTCCAAATGCTTTCAAACTTCACCCCTAGCCTCCTTGCATCATTTGGAAGACAATTACACTTGCACGTGAATTGGACCCATATCACGTGCACCTCACATACATGTCCATTTGGTCTGAAACTTCTGTGGTAGATAGAGGACATCATTCTAAGCATCTTTCCTTTTGCACGTGAATTCATTGGAGTCCAACTACTAGGTCAAAATCTAGAAAAACTCTACTCAGGAGGCAAAACTGACTAACTCAAGGTACGGGTCCTTACAACTCTCCGCCCAGCTGGACTGACACGCCTAAGCTCATAGCGCCCAAATATCCGCCATCGCCGCCAAGGTTGATGCTCTTGGCGCCCAACTCCTATCCGCTCTCACTGACTCCTCCACTTCCATGGAACAGAAGATGGATCTCGTCGCCTCGTCCGTCCACTCCTTGTCTACCTCCTTCGCGGACCTGGCGTACACGATGGCTCGCTCTCCCGTTGCTTCCCGGCGATCTGCCAAACCGGGGGAGAGAGTGTCATCTGATCCTTCTGCTTCTCCTGCACCACAACCATCCACTCGTGCTGAGAAGCGGCCTGCCTCTTCATTGCTTCAGGGAGTTCAAATCCCCAAACGTAGTCGCTTCTCTTAGCCAAGCTCCTCGACTGCAGCTCTTCCTCCATCCTCTCCATCCGCAGCTGACACCTTCCTCCCATCATACGCGGCGTGTGACCCTTCTGATGCGGATGGAAGCGTGCGTAAGGCAATGAAGTCCTATGCTACGTCTTCTGCCGAGAGAAGATGTCTCTCTGACCTGTACCCTTTCTCCCCGGACGACATTCGGACCCTTTGTTCGGAGAAAGGCCTCTTTACAAAGACGACATTGACAACTTCTCTAGGGTCGCTAAAATGGAGATGAGGTCGTTTCCATCTCTGTACAAGGACGACCACTTGTTTGAAGTTCTGCCATGCCGGAATGAGGGCTATCTTCCCAATATAGATATTATTCAGTCCTTTATCGATGGAACGCTGAGGATAGCAAGCCATGGAGTACTCTCTTAACTATCCTCATTCCGTACCTGGATCATGTCGCCACATTTCATGATGGTTGTCTTCATGATTTAGTCCAAACAAATGATTCGATTGATTCTCATCGATTGTAGAAGCAATATGTAAGAAAGAATCAATGGGAACCACTGTGTCTCAGGTTGATCAAGTTGTGAAGAAAGCCGGATTATATGAAAAGTTGGGCATCACTCCTTTGAGACCAACCGAGAAGTCAAGGCGACATTCGGGGCAAGAAGCAAGTGCCACAACGACCAGGATGGAGATAGTTACGGGGCCTTTGTCTGTTACTTCATCAAGTTATTCTTAACTGTGGACAAATCTTGGAGCCAACACACCACTTATACGATGAAGTAGACAATGGAGCTTAGAGAGAAGGCAGCAACAATGATCTTCAAGTATAGTAAGCCTTATGTACCTTAACGAAAATCCTGTATAAAGGCTGATTTGTATTTTGTTGCTGATCAATGAAAATGGATGTGATGTGTATTTTATATGTTATCTTTTTGCACTACTTACCAGATCAGATTACAAAGGATTTGGGCATATCCATAATTGAGGGAGATTGTTGGATCAAGCCCAGAATTTGGATAATGCTGATAAAGCCCTATGTAATTTGATCTGAGATCTTTTGTGTTTCTTTGATCGTTGCAGAAGATATGTTATTAATCCGGAGATACACTCGTGAGAGCAAAGCTAAGGATAGGATACATAATCCTGATCCGGACAAGAGTGAGTGTCATCAAACACTTGGTAAGAATGCGCTAGTACGGAGTAAGCCATCCGATCCTTTAAACTCGCACGGAGTAAGAAACTTACATACGGAGTAAGGAACTTACATGCAGAGTAAGGATGCGCTAGTACGGAGTAAGCCATCCGATCCTTTAAACTTGCACGGAGTAAGAAACTTACATATAGAGTAAGGAACTTACATGCGGAGTAAGGAAGCGCTGATACGGAATAAGCACTCCGACCTTCTCATTCACACGGAGTAAGGAAGCGCTGACACGGACTAAGGATTTCAGTACCAAATAGATACGGAGTAAGCAACCACTGACATGGAGTAAGGTTCCAAGCTTCATTAGCAACGGAGTAAGGAAAATTACACCGGACCAAAAAGATGCTACTTCAACTTACCGCATTTAAAGTTATCAGCTCGTGGCGTCCCGATGTAAGACAAACTCGTTGAGAACCTAAAGAATCTTACACGTGGATCACCTGGATATGTGGACATAACTTTAATTATACTTGGGAACTCACAAAGGCACTTATACTCTTCAAACCCAAGATCTTGATCTCCACAAGCAACAGTAGTCAAGGCAGAGAGATTACCGAGGAATAGTTAGTGCTGAACGCATTCCGGAATTACAAGTTCCAAGGGTGTCTCTTAGGAATGTTTGTATAAATATTCATACTTGTACATTTATGCATGGAGTACGAATGAGCCTGAATCAACCCTGTGTATGCACAAGAGCTCAAAGATATAATCTAGGCTAGAGTGTGGATCCTTTTGAAAACAGAGTATAAGAGAGTCTTTCTTCTATTTTGTTGTACTTATCTCTTGATAATAAAACAAAATACTTCCACTATCTGGTTGTCTTCCGCAGTGATTCTATCACTTAACTAGATAAGTGTTGTGTCATAAGAGATTAAAAAGAGTTTCGATAAGAGCCTATTCACTCCCCTCTAGGCTCCAAGGGACCATCACATTTTCAATTAAATAATATTTAATTAGATTACTTAATCTTAAATTAATATATTAATAAATTTAAATTTAAATCTAATTAATTTATATTTTTATTAAAATATTAATAGTATATTTATTTTTCATTATAATATAAATATATATAAATATATATACTATAATTACTATTAATATTTTATTATAGTTTTAATTACTATTATATTTTAAAATAAATCATACTCTTTATTAATATTAATATTATCATGAATAATAATAATTTTTTTATTATTATTATTTATATACAAAACGGGTAAGGTCTTGGGTTGAGAGCAAATTAGGGGCAGAATTGGTTTTCACAAAATTTTGGTTTATGGGTTCTATTGGATTTCAATTTTCTCTACTGGCCATCTACCGAAGTCCCTTAATCCCTGAGCTACATCATCGCAAACCTTCCCAAATTTCTACATTTCCTTCCGTGTTGGTTTCTGGGTTTTGCACGAGAAGAATCGAATGTGGTTTGAGAGGCAGACCTAGGAAGCCT
Organism: Taxillus chinensis; assembly: GCA_023512835.1. Classification (NCBI taxonomy): domain Eukaryota; kingdom Viridiplantae; phylum Streptophyta; class Magnoliopsida; order Santalales; family Loranthaceae; genus Taxillus; species Taxillus chinensis. The sequence goes on from CM042092.1 coordinate 35,599,715, forward strand.
TTGTGGAGGTCGAGGGTATTGTCCTCTGAAGCCTTACAGGCTGTTCATGCCCTTAAGTTGGCGAAATCCAAATCTCCTTCTAAGTTGGAGGAGGTCTTCAATAGAAGACTCAGCAGACTCCTGAAAGCAGACTTGTTGGACACATTGGCCGAGTTGCGAAGACAAAACGAGTTGGATTTAACCCTCAAGGTATCTTCATTCCATTTTCTATCGCTCTGCATCATTTCCATTGATTTTGCTACTTTTCATTATGAATATAAGGTTGCGGCTTCCAATTTAGTGTTTTTTTGTGTTATTAGTATGAGGTAATTAAATAGTATTTCCAGAACTATAGCAATCTTTTGGTCCTTGAATTTATATACAAATTATAATACGTGAGCTGTTTGGAGGATATCAGAATTCGTTTAAATTGGATACAGTGATGGAACCGGGAATTTAGTTAAGGTGGGGAAAAATATATCATGTTGTCATTTGTTGCAGAATTCGGGAATCTAAATTTATAAATTTTGAAACTATGAACATCCAAGCTAAGGATTTTTGTGAAGAAGTTAGTAGCTTAAAAGTTAGATTTACATTTGCTAGAATGAGTCAAGCATGGTTGTTATATTATATCATTATGTGAAAGTAATTTTACTTAGGTTGTGCTATGAAATAATAATTATCCATCACTAATTTTAACTTTAGCGTGCTTGGGCATATAATCAACACCTTATCCCATGATCCATCATGTTTTGGGTAATGACTGACATTTAGGCGTTGTTTTGAACTTCTTGACAAAGCATGTTCTAAAATAAATCAAAATATAAGGGCCTGTACATCAATCAGCCTCATTTATTGTTTCAGTTTGTGTGACTTCAACTACTGCAAATGCTGATCAATAGTTGAAAATGTATTTATAAGTCAAAAGTGCAAACTGATGCTAAAATTTCTCTTGCACTGAACAGCAAACTGTTAAATCTTTATTTGACTCCTTTCCGGCTGCACTTGACTTAATGTCTCCATCACAACAAATTCCCGTCAAAGTACATGGTTTGATATTGGAATATTTGTTCTGAGATATGGCACTACCAACCAATCTAGTAAATTGTGACCATGAGGATTTAAACACTGTCCTTCAATAGTATTACCAAACTAGATAAGTAGTTTTGCTGATTGCCGATTATCATGTGGGGTATATTTTTTCATGTCTTCCAATCTGAGTAATTACCCAAACTGGAATGGTGAGTCATATGTTTTTTCCTTCCTCCCCTTATTTTGCATTTCCTAAGCTCTAATGGATTCAATTTTTCTTTCATTTCGGCTCTGTGCTTTTATCTAAAATTAAATGAAGTATTTAGGTGTTTGAGTATGTGCGGAAGGAAGCGTGGTACAGACCAGATCTCACCTTATACTGTGACATGATTTTATTGTTGGGAAGGAACAAGTTGATTGATAAGGCTGAAGAACTCTTCTTGGTTCTGAAGAAAGAAGGCTTAATACCTGATGCCAGGGCTTATACCGAGATGATAGGAGCATTTTTACGAGCTGGAATGATTGAAAAGGCTATGGAAACTTATAAATCGATGAAGTTCTTTGGCTGCCCTCCGAATGAGTTGACCTTAACAATTTTAATAAGGAACCTTGAGAATGCCGGAGAGGAAAAGCTGGTGGAAACTTTGAAGAAAGAATGTGACGTGTACTTGGAGTCTCCTGAGAAGTTCCTTGAAGAAGTTGGGAAAAGATACGTGAGACATCTACTTCTCCCTAAAATTTTGTCCATTATGTTATTTGTTTACAATATATGACTGTCTGTATTATTCCAGAATAAGAGCCCATTCCTTGTCTGAACAATTGCCAAGTTTCAACCAACTGCATGGACTCGTTTCTCTGTGTCTTGTCCGGCACAGCTAATGGACTCCCTCTGAAGCTAGACGTGTCCAAGAAAGAGAGTTTGTCGGGAGCCACATGAGGCCGCCAAGTATAGAATAGAAGCAACAAGCGCATCCGTGTTTCTGTGTAGCTTTTCTTAAAAATATAAAATAAAATAAAATTATTTTACAGGAACGTGTAGTTTTACAGACATTTTACAGGGCCCTCCAACATGATTATTGATTATGAAATATGCTTCATAGAGTTATGCTAATTTAAAAAATTACAATTTGTTGATTTCTGGTAATAGATTCAAGTATGCTTTTGATTTATTATTTTAGATTAAATAATTTTTAGACAAATAAAGATCTTGTAGTTAATTAAATTTTTATTGGTATTGGAATCTTGCCCTAAACTTATTTGGTTGAATTGATATTGTTTTAATGTTGAGGGAATTATAGTTATATGATTGTTTGGGTTGATTTCTTGTTTTGTTGTATTTGATTTTTTGAAAGCATTGTCACGTGAAGTCTTTTTGATTTAGTCGTGCGTAACAACTTATTTTTCCGCTTTTGATGTGCACGCTTTTATCCACAATTGGTATCGATTCGGATTCGCTGTAGAGCACACTCGGCTTACCAAGTGTAGTGAGCAATCGTGGGATGAGTGACACGCTAGACAACTATGCTATCTAATGGTATAAAATGAAAATGCATAAAACAAATGTTGTTTTAAATTATTTTCCTCAAACCCGTGAACTGGAATCCCTTTCTCTCTAACCTCTCTCCCGTGATCTCTCACCAACTTTCGCGTCCGCTGTAACCCATTGCAATATCGCCTCTCATTCTCTAACATCGATCCCCAGCAATGCGCACCTCTCCCCCTCCAGCTATGCTCTCTCCCTCTCCAACCTCGAAACTCGTCGCCGTTTTGAACCTGTCATCCCTATCCTCTTTCGTACATCTTCTTTCTCCTTTCTTTTCTTTATAAGTTTTTTTTGTTAAAAAGTCAATTCATATGCGTAGCTTTGTTAATTACTTTTTGTCATGTCAATTTCTGATTTTTGTGTAGCAGAATGTCCAGTTTGATTTTTGGTCAATTTTTGATTTTTTTATCAGACAATTATGCTATCTAATGAAACGTCTTCTTTCTCTTTTTTTTTTTTTTTTCCTTTTTTTAGTCAATTTCTGATTTTGCTGATTTTATGTGTGGATTATTCTCAAAAGTTTTATTATTTTTATATAGTTAGTGAAAGTTTCTTTACCTATTAACGAGGATAATGTTTAACATAATAGTCTTTTGTGCCTGCAATATCTATGAGCTTTGGTGATCTGTGTAAGTTGAATTTTTTAATGTTCTGGTTGAAAAAATTGTATCTTTTCTTTGCTGCAGATGATTTGTTATTCTTACATTTTGGAACCTCAAGTGAAGTTCTTGATCACCTAAGTGGTACAGGTTCAGCACTTGTAGGTCGAAGACACTTGTGTTCAATTCCAGCAACCACTGTATCTGATATTGTAGCATCTGCTATTGTTCTTTCAAGCAAAAATTGCATAGATTGGTTGTTCAATCTGCTATTGCAGCGTCTCATTGGGGGAAGATTCTATCATATATGGTTATTCAATTGCAGGAGGTATACAGATTGGTTCTCAAACAATAGTCGTTGGTGTTGTGTTAATATTCTAGCGACCTATAATGGGACAGCCAGGGGGCAGTTCATGCTTCCAAATCGCCACTATATGTGGGAGATGCCCTTGGTTGGATGTATAGAACGCATTATTGTATACTATGGCCTCCATGATAACCCAAAAAATCAATTTTTAATGGTGGGACCTTTTGTGGGAAGCCCTGGAAGAAATTGCTCCATGATCTATGCATTCAGGAGAGTGACTTATGGAGCCCAATTAGTATTAAAGAAAAGTGCTTGTGGACTGCAAAAATATACCTTATTGTTTCTTATTATGAGATGCTTAGTTTGGGAAAAGTGAGACACGAGTCTGATTTGTTGGTTTTGTAATTGTATTTTGTCCTAAATACCCAAACAAGTGGATGTAATGGCATAGGGTGACAGGTGCAATGACATTGTGCAAGTACATCAATGAATGTAGGATAACATGGGTATTTTTGTCCACTTCCCTTCATATGTAATCTGTCTTGATTCCAACTGGACTTGCAACATAAGTATTTAGCTATGCATGGACTGGAGAACATAAAGAATCCCTTAATCTTTTCCAAATAGTGCAATTTTACACACATGTGGCATTTCCAGTTTGCTACCCTATTGAGCATAGCGTCAAACAGATTGGATTGATGTCTGCTTATTTTTTAAACTCACACCATTTATTAAAAATGCTCTAAATAAAAAGTTATGATCTGATTGAGAGAGACAATGTAGCATTTTAAATTATTTTTTCAAACAAAAGTTTTGATGATATTAATTGAATGAAGCAGATTGAATTATCATTCCCCCCTAAATGTTTAAAATTTCCCCCCTAAATGTTTAAAATTTTACTGTAAATTAAAGACAAAAGAGGAATAGTCATACAAATAATCAAGAACAAAGAGGAGGTAACTTATAGCAACATAAGTGCAAAAGATGCACGACAATCATATAATTTTTAGTCATTGAAGCCAAAACTACCAACTATTAAAAATATGTTAGAAGTTGAAATAAACCATATTCATATAAAACATGGATAAGCTGAAGAGAAAGAGGAAAAGCATCCAACAAGCATATAGAGCTCTCAATCCACAGGTGCACTTGGTTGCCATACAACAGGTTCATTCAAGTTGAAACTAATGACATCAAGTGAATTTGCATCGCTTTGCATTTGAGGAACACAACACGTCTGATGACATTAGTACACGATTGATGTTAAATTATGTTTCAGGCATAAAAAAATAAAAAATAATAATTGAGAGCAAATATTACTCAATTATTCACCTGTGAATAAATATGGGTTTGTGAATGAGAATTTGTTTGGGGAGTATATACATCACATGAAATAGTATTTTTAGTTGTCACTTTCTTATTTTTCTGCAAAAAAAAAAAAACAAGTTAATAATGAAATGATTAATTAATATACAACCTTAAAAACAAATATATAAACTTACTTTTTTGAGACTTTCTTTACCCTCTCTATTGCACTCTCCATCACACTTTTTTGCCTTCTCTTTCTTCGAAAAGGATCAGTTCTAGGCTTTAATCCATTTGTTATTCTGTTATAATTAACTGAATTTAATGTGCTTTCGCCCAACTGAATTTCTTGTCTCAGTTACACCAACTAAATTTGTTGTCTTAGTAATGCCAGACTCCAACAGTTGATTCATTTCTTTAACAAATATATCTTCCACCTCATCTTGTATTTTCCCCCCTTTTTCCATAACATGCACATATGTTTTATGAGATTGTGCTGCTCTAACATCTAATTTTCTATATAAAGCACAAATGTTTTTGTATCGCTATGTTTCTTTCAATTTGGGATCCTCAACAATTGTTTGACCTTGCCTATCTTTAATTAAAGTGGACCTTGCATCTCGAGTCCATCTCTTAAGTATATATCGGTGAGGGAATTCATTGGGGTTAATATGCTCTCTTAAAACTTTTAAAGCATGACTATATATTATCCCTCTAGTCTCAAAAATGCTTACGGTTGCAAGTTAACCCATCATCCACTATATGTCGAGTCACATAATATGATTTTTGGACATTAAAAACATATATGTTGTACACCATATTACTCGCATCATTGCGGTCATAAGACCGAGTTGTAAGTTCAAGAGACCTTATATATTCTTCTTGGAAATCCTCAAACGAAGCCAAGTATAAGTTAAGGCGGTTTGCTCTACCATTAGTATCTTTATGTTGATTTTGGGTAGTCTATGGACTAAATTATAGTCCGCACTCAACTCTGCCTTGTGCTTGTCACATAAAACTCTCTCAAAGTGCATAAAAAATTGCACGATATCATGATCAGATTTCAAATAGCCTTTCAAACATGCATTAAAACTTTCACTCAGTTGTGTGCTCTTCATACCAGCAGACCATTCATACCTAACAAAGCAATGTGCCCACTTATGCCTCATATGAAATAACCCTTTTAACAACCTATTATCACTAACATTGTGTGTTCCAAGCATAGTATCCCATGCATCTAGAAATTCTTGCTTTGTATTAATATTATCCATCAAGTATGCAATCTTACTTTTTATAGTACCAACCTCAAGATTTACAAGTCCCAATATTATTCGTGTGCTAGAGCACATTCTGCATTATATACCACTTGCATAAATGATGAAATGTCAAGGGGAGCTCTTCTTTAATAGCAATAGCCATAACAACATCTTGATCTGTTAAAATGGTCTTTGGAGCCTTGTGTGACATTGCTTCCAAAAATATCCTAAATAACCATTTGTGGGATTCCGTTATTTCATCGTATATCAATGCCGCACCAAATACAACGATCTCGTTATGATGATTAAACCCAACAAAGACAACAAACGGCGATGCTCTTTATTTATCTTGTAAGTTGTATTGAAACTCATCACATCACCAAATATGCCATAATCCATTATCATTCTTGCATCAACCCAAAAAATATTCGTAATTAATTCTTCTTTTTGTCAAACTGAAAATCGAAGTAAAATACATCATTTTCCACAGATTTCTTTTTAAAATATTCATATATACTACCAACTTCCCCAAATGCCAACCTTTTTCGCTTTGACTCTGCAAGTAATTCTTTTTGATCCAATTTGGTAAAACCAAGACTTTCCCTTCCTCTAGCTTCTCTACCAAGTAACTCATATGCAGACTTAAGAGGAATTCTGATGGTCCCTTGGAGCCTAAAGGGGGGGGGGGTGAATAGGCTCTTATTAAAACTCTTTTCGTTCTCTCAAGACACAAACACTTATCTAGTTAAGTGATAGAATCACTGCGGAAGATAACCAGATAGTGGAAGTATTTTGTTTTATTATCACAAGATAAATACAACAAAATAGAAGCAAGACTCTCTTACACTTTGTTTACAAATGAACTCACACACTAGCCAACTTCTATCTCCAAAAAAACAAAAAATGAAAACGCTTGTGCATACATATAATTAGTCTATTCTTAACTGATGCATCTTTTTTAATGTATAAGTATGAATATTTATACAAAAACATTCCTAAGAGACAACCTTGGAACTTGTAGTTCTGGAATGCGTTCAGCACTAACTATCCCTCGGTAATCTCTCTGCCTTGACTGCTGCGGTTTGTGGAGCTCAAGATCTTGGGTTCGAAGAGTATAAGTGCATTTGTGAGTTCCCAATTACAATTAAGGTTGTGTCCACATATCCGGATGATCCACGTGTAAGATTCTTCAGGTTCTCAATAAATTCGTCTTACATCGGGACGCCACAAGCTGATAACTTTAAATGCGGTTGAGTTGAAGCAGTATCTTCTTGATCCGGTGTAATTTTCCTTACTCCGTAGCTAATGAAGCTCGGAACCTTACTCCGTGTCGGTGGTTGCTTACTCCGTATCTATTTAAGATCTGGAATCCTTAGTCCGTGTCGGCGCTTCCTTACTCCGCATGTAAGTTCCTTACTCCGTATGTAAGTTCCTTACTCGTATGTAAGTTCCTTACTCCGTATGTAAGTTCCTTACACCGGGCGAGTCTTGAAAAGTCTGATGACTTATTCGTGTCGCCGCTTTCTTACTCCGCATGTAAGTTCCTTACTCCGTATGTAAGTTCCTTACTCCGGGCGAGTAAGATATCCGGATTCCTTACTCCGCATCTGGTTTCCTTACTCCGCACTTATCCTTTAAGTTCTTAGTCCGTATGAATGTTCCTTATTCCGTATGTATTTGTGACTTGGTTATTTACCAAGTGTTTGGCGACACTCACTCTTGTCCGGATCAGGATTATGTATCCTGTCCTTAGCTTTGCTCTCACGAGTGCATCTCTGGATTAGTAACATATCTTCTGCAATGATCAAATAAACACAAAAGATCTCAGATCAAATTACATAAGGCTTTATCAGCATTATCCAAATTTTGGGTTTGATCCAACAATCTCCCCCAATTATGGATATGCCCAAACCCTTTGTAATCCGATCTGGTAAGCAATGCAAAAGAATAACATACGAATACGCAACACAACCAATTTCATTAATCAGCAACTAAATACAATTCAGCCTTAATACAAGTTTTTCACTAGGGTACATAAGGCTTACTATACTTGAAGATCATAGTTGCTGCCTTCTCTCTTAGCTCCATTGTCTGCTTCATCGTAAAGGTGGTGTGTTGGCTCCAATATTTGTCCACAATTAGGAATGACTTGATGAAGTGACAGATAAAGGCTCCATGCTATCTCCATCCATTTGTTGTGGCACTTGCTTTTTGCCCCGGAATGTCGCCTTGAGTTTCTCGATCGGACGCAGGGTGAGATGCCCAACTCTTCATATAATCCGGCTTTCTTCACAGCTTGATCACCACTGAGACACAGAGGTTCCCATTGATTCTTCCTAATGAAGTGCTCCACAATCTGATGAGAATCAATGAGAATCATTTGCTTGGACTGAATCATAAAGACAGCCATCATGAAGTGTTGCGACATAATCCGATACGGAATGAGGATGGTTGAGAGAGTTTTCCATGGTTTGCTATCCTCAGCAGTTCCGTCGATGAAGGACTGGATTAGCTCCACACTGGGAAGATAGCCCTCATTCCAACGCGGTAGAACGTCAAACAAGTGCCCATCTTTGTAAGAGATGGAAACGGCCTCATCTCCATTTTAGCGGCTCTCGAGAAGTTGTCAATGTCTTCGTAGTAAAGAGTCCTTTCTCCGAACAGAGTCCGAATGTCGGCCGGGGAGAAAGGGTACATTTCGGAAAGACATCTTCTCTCTGAGAAGACGCAAAGATAGGATTTCATTGCCTTGCGCAAGCTTCCATCCGCATCAGAAGGGTCAAACTCCGCATATGATGGGAGGAAGGTATCAGCTGCAGATGAGGAGGATGGAGGAGGAGCCGGAGCTGCAGTAGAGGAGCTTGGTTGAGAGAAGCGGCTTCGTTTGGGAATTTGAACTCCCTGAAGCACCTGAAGTGGCAGGCCGCTTCTCGGTCCGAGTAGATGGTTGTGGGGCGAGAAGGAGTAGACGGATCGGATGACACTCTCTCCCCCGGTTTGGCGGATCGCCGGGAAGCAACAGGAGGACGAGCCATCGTGTGCGCCGGATCCGCGAAGGAGGTAGACAATGAATGGACGGATGTGGCAACAAGATCCATTTTCTGCTCCATGGAAGTGGAGGAGTCGGTGAGAGCGGAGAGGAGTTGGGCACCGAGGGCATCAACTTTGGCGGCGATGGCGGAAATTTGGGCGCTTTGAGCTTGGGCGTGTCGGTCCAGTGGGCGGAAAGACACAGCGTCGGAGTGGACCGTGCCAAAGAGGCACGCCCAAGGACCAACTCCGGAGCTTTGGAGGACTCCCCCGCATGAACATGAGCAGGAGTGCGTTGGGCGAGGAGTCCGCAGGAGTATCGCAGCCAGCAGGAGCATCCAGAGCATCGAGGCATCCGGAGCGGCGGAGGCATCCCGAGCATTGCAGGCATCCGGAGCAAGGGACCCGCTTTGACCAAATAAGTCAACCACGGGAATCGCGGCAAGAGGAGAAGAGGGTTCCGGCCTTAGCGAGAGGAAGGACTTCGTGCGGCAGGGACCGGACCGGAGGGTGTAGGGAACGACACATCGGGAATGGCAGCCTGGCATAAGAAAGCCGTGGTCCAAGTTCCGGATGATCATGGTCTCCGGGGATTGGGTATGGCGTGTGTAAAACACCCAGGAGATCGGTGTCGGGAATGGAGGAGGTGTGGGCTAGGCTGAAACGGATCCAAAGGTCCGTTAAGGTGTCGGCGGAGAGATAGTCAAGGTAATCTCGGGGTTGAGGTAGGGGGAGGCAAAGGGGCTTTGGAGAAGCGGCCGGGACATCAGTGGTGGCGATAGCAACAACGATATCGACCGCGGCAGCAATAGCGGATGTGGAGGGAGTGGGGACATCAACAGCAGAGGGGGCTGAGGAAACAGCTTTAGACGCACTGTGCTGAGAGGGCCTCGCAACCTCGGACGGTTCGGCACGGATGCTTGGCTGGGAGGCCCATGAGTGGGAGGGCACAGCAACAGACTGAATCTGGGAGGATCGGGGTGCAGAATTGACCTCGTGGGCTTGGCTGTCGGAGGGGTCACCAACAGAGCTGCCTTGTTGTTCTGAGGCAGGGAGAATGCGGAGATCTACAGTGGGTCGGCAAGCGGTCATGTTCCCGTCCGGCGTAAGGTAACGGAGGTAATAAGCCGAGGGAAACGAGACAGCATCAAATCGGGCGAAATGGTCCGGACGTAGATGCCGGAAGACAATGCTAAGGATGCGCCCGAAGGAATGGTTTTTGGGACCATTCTGCAAGCAAATGAAATAAGAACATCCCCCAATCCATCGGAAGACCTTCAAAAACGCCGTACATGGCCAGGAGAAGGTCGTACGGAACTGAGTCCAGGGCGGATGTGCGAGCCAGTAGGCATCGACTTAGAATGGTCGCCATACATCAATAGCGACCCTGGAAGGATTTCACCTTGTATTCCTTCCCCTTGTTCGTGCAACCCATAGAAGCCGCCATTGGATCGGCATCCGAGCACTGTGGTTCACCAAGAGGTAGGTGGAGAGCAGCGCGGAGAACAGCGGAGTGATGATGATGGATTCACCGCGGACATAAGAGGTTATGGAATCGGTGGTGCGACGAATCCGTTGGTAATACTCAAGAATGTCGTCGATAAGAAGATCGACGGGATTGGAGATCAGGCCGAGTATATGCGAGGCTTCAAGGAGAGGGCGAAGCTGGAAAAACCAATCCGGAGGATTAGAAACAACATTCCAATCAACCAGATGGCCAGGATTAACGCCAGAAAGAGAGATTCTGGGTGCCATTGCAGATTAGATTGGAAAGACAAGATGAAAGGTGAGGTCTTGACAGTGGAAGGAGCAACGAGAGGTTTAGGGATTTGAAATGAGCACTACTCGTGCTTCACAGGAATGATCAGAACATATAAGACCGAGTCTGCAAATGTCAGCGGGCCTAGGAATGTGTGAGTGAGATAAGGACCCGCGCGACATGCTGATGTCATTAGTCTGGATATCGATGCGCCTCCGAATGAAACGATGTCGTAGAGACCGCATGACCAAGTAAAGATAACAACGGTTGCCATTCGGAGAAGTGTGTGTGCAACCCGAGATATGTATTTAATGAATCATCATTATTCCTCCTCAAAAGCATACGACATATGAGTATACATGGATTGTCACAATTGAACAGTGTCAGGAGCCGGGGGAAAGAGCCGACAATCATCCGGAGTAAATAATATTCGTGGAAGAGTATCCCGGATGAATAATAGACCTTGTCCGTAGTAAACAGAGTTCGGTGAGAGAGTAGAGTAGATTCCTTTGCAGTCAAAAAGTCAAAGAGAAGAGAAGTACCACAACACTTCAAATCCGAGACTATGGACTGGATTTATCGATACGGTTGCAAAGAAAATCTGAACTCGTAGCTAAATAAGGATAAACCGAAAATACAAAAGCTTAACAGCAAGGATTAGTACGGATTGGAGAAGATAATCAGTGAAAAACAACATAATCCGAACTAATGAGAAACGGAACTCATGCATGGCTAAGAATGTAGTAGACATATGCATACGTGAAAATGATCAATATTATCAATCAGGGCATATGTCGAATAACAATACAGGTTCATATAGGTCAACATAACTAAACCGTCTTGCTGAACAACGTAGCTAAGATTAATTAGAGAGCATATGATTTGGCCACATTAGGATTCATGAGTGAAAAATGATAGAGTGAACACATGTCAAAAGAAGGCAGATGATTAGCCGATTAAAATGCATGGTTGAAGAAGGAAAATACATCCAAACATGCCGCTTTTCCGATTCAAAATAGCATGTCCATCAGATCCTGGAAGTAAAAGTTTAGAGGAAGGAGAATCCGAGACATATTAGGGGTTCATTGCTGCTCCCCGTAGATCATCTAATCCTCTCAATGAAAAGCTCCCCCTCGGATAGACGATCGGAAAGAGGTCATGAGACATATACGGGGGGTATTCTGAATAATATATAAAGCATTTTCTCCCCGTAGATTGTGTAATCCTCTCGGTTGACATTTCCGGATTGTAGAATTCAAAGCCTTGTCTATCTTTTTAGGAAACTATACGTCAAGGTCGACTAGACTGCGATTGAGTATTCATCCACCAGGCATTCCAAACTAACCCATTTCACTTCTTAACTATGCATGTTAATAGAGTAATCTAAGTGAACATGCTTTTGTCACATGGTGATTAATGGAAGTTAAGATCATGAACCCGAAAGAGGTAAATCATATAAAGCGTAATTATGTTAGCTTAAACGACTTGATCGGGAAACGCAAGCATCCTCCCAATATGAGGTTGAGATTAATGTCGGAAGCATGAAGCGGTTAAACAGTAAGTATGATCAGCAATACGATCGGTAAGTCTCTACTACTTTCATGAACGTACAATGCATGTTCGACCAGACATATAGTATTGGGTAATGCAAATGTGAAGCTATGCAGAGAAGTCAAGCATACCTAATCGGAAGAGTAGTTCGGAGAACCTCGCATCAGGTAGGGGCTTTGTAAGTATGTCTGCTAATTGATCTTGATAGCAACATGTTCCAGTGAAATATGCTTTTTGAGAACATGATCGCGTATGAAGTGATACCTGACCTCAATGTGCTTCGTCTTAGGGTGCATGACAAGATTGTTGCTGATGGCAATTGCACTAGTGTTGTCACAGTAAAGTGGAATAGATGACATGTTGAAACCGTAGTTAGTAAGTTGACTTTGCATCCAAAGTAGCTGTGCAAGCAACTTTGTGACTATATATTCCGCCTCGGCGGTAGAGGTTGATACGAATTCTGCTTCACCGAACCATGAGATCAATCTATTTCCTAGAAAGCGACACGCACCGCTTGTGCTTTTTCTCGTCGATCGACATCCAGCGAAGTCGGCATCGAGTATCCGGATAAGGTGAAGTTGGACTCCTTTGGGTACTAGAGTCCCAAATTCATTGTTCCCTTGAGATACCTTAATATCCGTTTTACATGAAGCATATGTGACTCCTTGGGATTCGCCTGGTATCGTGCCCGAGATGCCAGGTTGCAAACATAATGTCTGGGCGACTTGTCAGAAGATGACAAGGATCCGATCATCCCTCGTAGTCGGTTACATTTACCGATATGCTGTCCACATTCGGATCTAACTTGGCACCAGGCATGGGAGTTTTGACGGGAGATGAACCTTCCATACCAAACTTCTTAATAAGATCGCGAGTGTACTTAGCCTGATTAATGAAGATTCCTTCCTTTAATTGTTTAACTTCTATTCCAAGGAAGTAGGACAGGTTCTCCCATCATGCTCATTTCAAACTTGCCTGTCATCAACTTAGCAAACTCTTCACAAAGCTTCGGATTCGTTGATCCGAAAATGATATCATCCACGTATATTTGTACGATCGGGTGTGTCCTTTCTCTTTTCGTAGAAATAGGGTGGTGTCTATCTTCCCTTTTTGGAAGTTATGAGCAAGTAGGAATTCGACGATGTGTCGTACCCAGGCTCTTGGAGCTTGCTTCAAACCATATAGAGCTTTCTGAAGTTTGTAGACAAGATGTCTGCCTTAGGTTCAATGAAGCCGGGAGGTTGTTCAACATACACCTCCTCTTGAAGGTCTCTATTCAAGAATGCGCTCTTGACGTCCATTTGATAAACTATGAAGTTTTCATATGAAGCATACGCCTAAACATTCGGTTTGCCTCAAGTCGCTGCCCGGAGCAAAGGTTTCATCATAATCTATTCCTTCTTCTTGACGATATCCTTTGGCTACCAGTCGGCTTTGTTCAGGATTACTATTCCATCCGTATCAAGCTTGTTCAGGAACACCCATTTAACGCCAATGACTTGCCGAGACTTAGGCCTTGGTACTAAGGTCCACACATTATTTCTCTTAAACCGATTCAACTCTTCTTGCATGGCTTCTATCCAATTCGAATCTTGAAGAGCTTCATCTACCACCTTTGGTTCTATTTGAGATAGAAAACACGAGGTAAAGACTTATGTTGGAGGTGGCCGCTCTTGTTCTTACACCAATAGTAGGATCACCAATCACTTGATCCGAGGGATGGTTTCGAGTCCATCTATAATTCGTGCATGTGTTGGATGATCTTGAACAATTTGAAGCTCTTCCAGTTGGGTGGTTGGTTGTATCGGCTGGTTGAGCTTCGTCCGGACTAGATGTTTCCATATTGAGAGGTATGGTTGAACTAGATGGTTCTTCAACACTTTGTTTCTTCCAGGTGTTAACTAGTCCGGATGGACTTGAAGGTGCTCCGGAATTTTGGGTATCCGTAGGAGTATATCCGGAGCTAAATGGTAGTCCGGAGTCGAGTCATCCGTAGCATCATCCATAAAATCTCGTTGTGTTTCGTTGATGCCACGTGGTTGATCAGGATGTGTAACAGGAACATTCATAAACTTCAAATAATCGACGTTGCTGTCCATGACCTGCATATTAGAATTTGAAGAACCGACTTTTGACCAATCAAGATTAGCTTCATCAAAAGTCACATGGATAGATTCTTCAACTTTAAAAAGTTTTCTATTGAAGACCTGATAAGCCTTGCTATGCAGTGAGTACCCGACAAAAATCCCATCATCAGATTTTGGTTCAAATTTATTCCGGGTCTCTTTGCCATTTATCAAGTATATGCAAGTACACCCAAAAGCTCGAAATGTGAAATTGAAGGTTTTCGTCCTCTCCACATCTCATAGGGTGTTTTCATGGTAGATTTATTTATTAGAGTTACGTTACTGAACATAACAGCGGTGGACACAACTTGACCCATAGGCGAGAGGAAGCGTTGCCCTCGCTAACATGGATCTACCAGCTTAACTAAAGTACGATTCTTGCGCTTAGCTACCCCATTTTGTTGTGGGGTTATGGGACGAGAGAAGTCATCTTCGTATGCCCTGTTCGGAACAATATGATCTCATTTTCGAAAAATCAAATTCCGTACCATGATCACTCCCGATGCATTTAATGCTCAGTCCTTGTGAGTTGCTTATCCGGTTGAAGAGATCTACTAGATGCTCAAAAGTTTGATCCTTTGATTTCGGGAACATCACCCATGTGTATCTGGTGAAATCATCGATAACCACAAGGGTATATCTGCCCTGACTAGTGATGGAAGCGATATAGGACCACGAGAGGTCCATATGAAGAAGTTGTAGAGGAGCGATTATTGAGTTAACCGATTTGCTCTTAAAAGCCGTGTTTGGTCCGTTTGCCAAGTTGGCATTCTCGTGAGGAGAGTCTCCGGAGAACTTGAGTTTGGGTAGACCGGTGACAAGATCAAGTGACGCTAATTTAGACAAAGTCTTAAAGTTTAAATGTGTGCATCGCTTGTGCCATAGCCAACTATCTTCATCGATGCTTTCGTGAGGAAGCATCCCTGGTCGAAGAATTATTTCTTAAGACCACTGAGTATATGTCCCCATCTCTTGATCCGGATAACTTAACATCTCCGGATAAGTTTTCTCTTCTTTGTGCGGGTGTTGGACAAAAAGGAACGGTAAATCCTTTGTCACATAAATTACTCGACACTTAGCAAATTATGCTTTAAACCTTCGACTAGTGCAACTTTAGTGATTGATACACGGCCGTTAGTTAAAGTGCCATACCCGACGCTTTACCTTTCTTTGTTGTCGCCATATGAAACGGATGGACCTTGTTTATCATTAACTTATACAAGCGAGTCGATCACCGTCATATGTCCGGAGCATCCACTATCAAGGATCCACTTGCTTTTATTGATCTTTAACTTCAAGCGATCCGGCAATGCATTCCAGAGATGCTCCTGAAAGACAACGGTTTACACTTTTGGTGCCCAAACTTGTTTCAGGCGGTTAGAGAGGGCAACGATATTGTCAACATTTACGGATTTGATTTTGCTAGGACTCTTAGCTTTCCAAGTTGACATTAACTTGTTAGTTTCAACTGTTTCTTTTATTTGGGTTTTCTTTGGAGAGACACTCCTTTTAGATTTAGATTTTGTTTTGCTCGAAGAACCCCTTTTATAAAACTGATCTTTATTGGATTGAAATTGATTACAAAGCCGGCTATCGGATAGACTCCAACATTCATAGTGATAATGACCCATTTCCCTACGAGATGGAATAGACACTATAATGTGAAGTACAAACAGGGGATACGGGTCTCTTAGATTTTACTGACTTTCTACTCTGTTCCTGTGGCCTAATCCATTGCGTTTGGGTGCGCGCTCTTGGCCCTAAATGCGTCGGCCTTAGCCTTGTCTTTCTTTTTGGGTGCTACTGTTTTGGATTTAGCCGCGGCTGACCTTCCCTTCATCTTTAGTTATGGGTGCTCTGGTTCGGGAAGTGCGATATGACCTCGGCTCCACGATCATAAACTATGGTGCCACGAAATGAAACCATCCAACGGTTTAGATGTCCTAACGGGATATAAGTTGGTTAGTTTAGGAGTGAAATCCGAAGGACACTTAGTAGCTTGAGCTATGGAAGTTGATGGTTCGGAACCTAGGCCAGGTTTGACTCGGATGTCGTCGGGATCGATCCCAAAGGTAGAGGCTATTTCCCGGATTTTTAGCCACTTACGATTTATTTTCTTTTCTGTTCCAGTTCATTTTCGGTCTTTTTACTATAACTTTTAGGCCCGAGAGATTGGTATTTAACAAATGATTTTCAGCTCTTAGATCGTGATACCAAGCTTCTTTTCCTCTGAAGTCGGTGATGTCCTTTTCGAGTCTATTAATAGTAAATTCAAGACGTTTATTCGATTTTCCATATCTTTGTACATTTGAGTAATTATTAGTCTCTCATTCTTTTCATGATCACATGCGGTAGTAAGAGATTCTAATTTACTCGGGAGCTCGAAGATAGAAGGTACCTCGTTATTTGCCATGAGGCGGACGTTCGGCTTAGTGGTCGGCTCATCATCCGAGGATTCCTCCTCTTCTTCGAGCCACTCATGTATTTTGTCACGAGCGCCTTCCTCTTGCTCTTCTCGTTGTCCGAGGTGGAGCGGCGAGGAGTTACCTTGTCACTTTTCTCGGCCACTTTTGATTTGGACTGCATTCCTTGGCCCGGTGACCGGTTTTCCCACGGTTGAAGCATTCCTGGGAAGCCTGGACTCCGGTCGCTCCTTCCTTTGGAACGATGATGATGAGCGTCTTACGAACCCTTTTCGCTTTTCCGTAGGAATCGCTCAAAGGATTTGACAAGAAGGGCTATCTCCTCCTCCTCGTCGAATCGAATTCTCGGACACGTCCGTATCATCATTCCTCAGTATGTTTAGACATGCTCAGCTTTGAGAGCTACCCCCTTTTCTTTCCGAGCTATTTTCTCATCCCTGTCGAGTACTTAAACCGACTTCGTGAGTCCATGACTCTCCATACGATTCTTAAGGGAACATATCGCGTTTTTGTCGATTGCATCGGAGTTGTTTGGAGTAGTAGCGATCCGGCAAGGAGCGAAAGAACTTGTCATTGATCCGGGATTGAGAATAGTGCTCATTGACGATCTTGACTCAAGAATGAGCTTGCCGAATCTCCGATAGATGCTTTCGAGTGATTCGCCCGGTTTATGATTAAAACTCTCAAAGTTACGTACGAGTGCGAGATCACATTCTGCATTTGGGACCGACTCCCCTCATAGAGGATTGTCGGTTTGTCCCCAAACGACTTTTCTTTGTCGTGCGGCCCTGGACGTCCGTAGAAAGCCTCGAATCCAAGGATGATGTAACATAAGCAGAGCCTTTTCACTAGCGCCTTTGCCAGGCTCTTTCATCGTTGGTAAGTTCAAGCTCTGTCTTTGGCCTCTTAACTCCATTTTCTCCGATAGTCATCGGAATTGGAATCTCTGATGAAGACATGGCCACATAAGATGATCATGGCAAACCATAAACATCTTCATGCGAGCTTTCCCTCTGGGAGAAAAGCTCAGGTGTGAATTTGGGCGGTTTCGTTAAAGTAAAGCCAGAACTCCGTGGTTGAGAAGCGGCGGCAGCGCAGGTTGAGGTGGGTCGACATTTTCACCGCCGCTTCGATTCGGGATGGGCTCTGTGCACCTCCGAAGTTAAGGCGAGTGTTGAACACATCTTGCTCTCTTCGGCCATTTCCGAGATTGAAAGAGTGGGATCTCTACTTAGAACAAAATAGAACTTGCTCGATACCACTTGATGGTCCCTTGGAGCCTAAGGGGGGGGGTGAATAGGCTCTTATTAAAACTCTTTTCGTTCTCTCAAGACACAAACACTTATCTAGTTAAGTGATAGAATCAACTGAGAAGATAACCGAGATAGTGGAAGTATTTTGTTTTATTATCACAAGATAAATACAACAAAATAGAAGCAAGACTCTCTTACACTTTGTTTACAAATGAACTCACACACTAGCCAACTTCTATCTCCAAAAAAAAAAAAAAAATGAAAACGCTTGTGCATACACAATTAGTCTATTCTTAAGCGATGCATCTTTTTTTAATGTATAAGTATGAATATTTATACAAAAACATTCCTAAGAGACAACCTTGGAACTTGTAGTTTCGAATGCGTTCGACTAACTATCCCTCGGTAATCTCTCTGCCTTGATTGCTGCGGTTTGTGGAGCTCAAGATCTTGGGTTCGAAGAGTATAAGTGCGTTTGTGAGTTCCCAATTACAATTAAGGTTGTGTCCACATATCCAGGATGATCCACGTGTAGGATTCTTCAGGTTCTCAATAAATTCGTCTTACATCGGGATGCCCAGCTGATAACTTTAAATGCGGTTGAGTTGAAGCAGTATCTTCTTGATCCGGTGTAATTTTCCTTACTCCGTAGCTAATGAAGCTCGGAACCTTACTCCGTGTCGGTGGTTGCTTACTCCGTATCTATTTAGTACTGGAATCCTTAGTCTGTGTCAGCGCTTCCTTACTCCGCATGTAAGTTCCTTACTCCGTATGTAAGTTCCTTACTCCGTTTGTAAGTTCCTTACACCGGGCGAGTCTTGAAAAGTCTGATGACTTATTCCGTGTCAGCGCTTTCTTACTCCGCATGTAAGTTCCTTACTCCGTATGTAAGTTCCTTACTCCGGGCGAGTAAGATATCCGGATTCCTTACTCCGCACTTATCCTTTAAGTTCTTAGTCCGTTGAATGTTCCTTATTACGTATGTATTTGTGACTTGGTTATTTACCAAGTGTTTGACGACACTCACTCTTGTCCGGATCGGGATTATGTATCCTGTCCTTAGCTTTACTCTCACGAGTGCATCTACTGGATTAGTAACATATCTTCCGCAATGATCAAATAAACACAAAGATCTCGGATCAAATTACATAAGGCTTTATCAGCATTATCCAAATTGAGGTTTGATCCAACAAATTCCGACTATCTCGGCCAAGTCAATTTGTGTTTCATGCAATTGAGAAATTTTCGTTGTGATCTCATCATGTATGAGCATCGAAGAGGATAAGCTCATGGTTATGTTCTGCTATTACCATGTATATTTCAAATTTCCCTTATCCCTATTTAACTTTATACCCATACGAGCATTACAACCACACCTAGTTTTCGCTCTTGGATTGTTTGGCAATTGTTCCCTCCTTGTTGCATCCACACACCCTCTTTATAACAATAAATTCAAGATATCAACTCTTTTAATTTGTTTATTTTTACCAATAGTACCTTTCCGATGCTAAACCCAATCCTCTTCCCATAATCGTTATAAAATTTATGTGCTTTGATATTTTCTTTATCAAACTCCATACCAATTTGAGGAATCTCTTCACCATTATCAGCATTCTCTCCATTATTAATATCCATAATCAATAAACTTTTTTTTGGCAAGCCGGTTCAAAAAAATTTTATATCACTTTTTAATCTAGGAACAAACAAATTGAGGCGCGTATCCCAGAGGGGGAGAGGCGCGCATCGTTGGGGATCGAGGCTGGAGAAGGAGAGGTGATATTGTGATGAGTTACGACGGATGCGAAAGGTTGGAGAGAGATCGCAGGAGAGAGGTTAGAGAGAAAGGGGTTCCAGTTACCGGTTTGGGGAGAATAATTTAAAACAACATTTGTTTTATGTGTTTTCATTTTATACCATCGGATAACTTAGTTGTCCGACATGTCACTCATCCCACGGTTTGCTCACTCTGTTGGCGAGCCGAGCATGCTCTCCAGCGAATCCGAATCCAATTGGTATTCCCTTATCCTTGACATATTTGACAAATATATTGATTTTGGAATTTTAATTTATGTTTTAAAGTTTCATTTTAATAGCTTAATTTCTGCATGATATTTGGTGATTAAAATTCCTAATTCAATCTTGAATGTTTTATATATATAAAAGGAGAGTCATGCTATATAGAGGATGTAAGACCACCTTCTTATCATGAGAACATTTAATCTAGACCGTCAAATTAAAATTTAATTATCTAGATTAGACTTTTTATTATCATGTGATTTTACTATAGCAAATCTATAGTTAAATAAAAGTCTAATCTTGACCATTGGTTCTAAGATCTAACGACCCAAATTAAAGTTCTCATAATAAATAGTTGGCCTCATGTTCTCGTTGAAACAAAATTTATATATATATATATATATATGGAGGACCTAGCCAATTAACAATAATGGAAACAATTTCCAAATCCATATCCGTGTAATTATATCTTAATTTCACATAATTAAGTAATGGAAATTTAGTTTTGAATTAGTGTGAAATTTTATTTTGGGCATATAATTCTATGCGACTAAAATTCAACAATATTAGTATAGACACAAAAAGATTTATGGGATGTTAATTGTTTGGTTGTATCTGATTATATAATTTGTTAATTGCATAATAAATTGCAATTAGGAACATGCTAACATAAATTAATTGTGTTTCTCAATTATATGGATTGATCTTATAACTTTATGCATTTATTGAAACTTTTAGATTTTAATATTTTGCAAATTTATTTGTTTTTAATCATGTTAATTTTGGTTTATGGAAATTGTGAATTTTATCTTAAATTTGCATAATATGTGATGAATCTTAAATTCAGAATTTATTTAAATAAATCACATATTCAAATATAACATGGTAAATCATTTATGATTAAATTTAGTTGTGTTCATCATTGTAAGTGGCTAATTGAAGCAAAATGTACGTCAAAGTAACATCTCCTATGTAGATTATTTATGAAGAATGTTAAATGTTTTTGGATGTGTACATTCATGCGGGTATTAACTAACCCAAAGGAAGGTTTAATATTTGGCCCACAATGTGCCAAAGTATCAAGAGATATACAAGAGCGCGTAACAAAGAGAAGTTCGTATTGTACATAGAGAAAAGAAGGCCGAAAGCAAGATTAACGGGTGAGTTCATCGAGCTTCATCATTTTACATTCAATGAGCAGGATGGTGAGTTTGGTATAGGAGTGGTTGAAGGTCAAGAAGTGCAAACCGTTGTGTACCCGGGAGCAAATTACATTAGATAGTTCATCACAGTGAGTGAGTTCTAAAGTAACACATTTTGTTATATTTGCATTTAAAAGAGAAGAGAGTTAATCCTGTTGTAACAAGGGCAAGACCCAACTATACTAAAAGGAGATAGTGGATTGGACTCGATATAGGTACACCCTCACCACCATGGAGTAGATCACATTGGTGAACCATGTAGATCGTGTGTTTTTATTTTTTTCTTTCCTTTACGTACTTGTTGCAAATATGATTCTACACTTCACGCTAAGACACCACCCATGCAATAACCACATCGTGTAACAATCTCTCATATAAACAACTTGTTTTTTTGTTAAAGAGAGTTAAAACTAAAGGAAATAGTTTTAAGTATATAAATTCACCCCATTCTCTATATACATTCACATATCTACAAGAACCTTGTTTGGGTCTTGGGAATATTAGTGAGCGACCTACTTCTCTTATGGATGCAATTTCTTCCGATGCTTATAAAGAACTATGAAAAGTGGGATCGCTCAAATCACATGAATCTCATGATCATTAAGGGCAACATTCTTGAGGCATTTAGGGCGCGATATCGATGATATCTGTTGGTCCCCAGGCCTAAATGGGGAGTGCATAGGCTCTTTAAAAAAAATTTCTCTTCTATTTGACGTAACACTAATACTAATTGAAAGATAGAATTGAAGCGGAAGACAATTAAATATAATGGAAGTATTTTGTTTTATTATCAAGTGATAATTATAACAAAAATGAAAAGCAAATAAAGCGTCTGGTGACTCAAAATATTGAGCGGTATTATAGTTATCCCAAGTGCAGGAATATGTCAAGTAATAATTAAGAACATAATTCTTAGATCGTCTCCCAAAGGAAAGCTTAAATTTAATCTTGTTAAAATAAAATAAAATCACTTGATGGTATATGCAATGGATGTGAAATTACTAGCCACCAGGCTAGATTCGAAAGTTTAGGTTTTGATCGAAAGCGCTCTCTCGACTTGAATTACTGTAGAAATTAATTCACAATAAAAAGTAAATTGAAGAAGGAATTAAATAAGCTATAATAAGAAATAAAATAAGCGAAGCAATCAATTGATAAACATGAATAAAATTAATCAAGATCAAACATAAACTCCCCGATATAAAAACTTAAATTAAACAGTATAACCTGGATGTGACACAAGAAAGAAATTGAAATAGCAAATTACAATAATTCTCAAACTTGCAAAGAAATTGAAATAAGCAATCAAAAAGTTATTAACCCTAAAATAAAATTAAAATAACAAAAATCTTTAGGAAAAGTATTCTTAAAACAATCTAAAAATAGTGTATCTCTCGAGCACAAAATAAACTATCTTTATCTTCTCTCTGGTTATGCCGCCTTAGGTTAACTTGTAATTTCCAGCGGGATCTCCACAATCTCTTATCACCAAAAACGTGCTCTGCTATAAAAAAACCATCTCCTTTTTTCTCTCCTTAGCCGTCATGTATATAGTCTCGTGGGCTTGGACTACTACATTAACCTAACACAACAAGTACAAGTATAATCTCCCTTTTAACCTTACTTAAGAAAAGTAAAAGTTAGCCCTTATACTAAACAACGTCTTTCTAAGGCCGAATAAAAGCACACGTGCTCGGTGAACGTGCCATTGAATATGTCAATGGTGAACACATGCATCACTTTTTTTAATACGTGCATTCACAAAAGTTGCTTGAAATTGATTTTCTGTCCATTGCGTATACGCCGTGTCGAGGTGAATACATGGATGTTTGTTTCTGACCCATGCATTCACGAAAGTTGTTTGCAATTGAATTTCCTTCAATTCTTACGTACGTGTCAATTCTAGAGACGTGCATGCTATAATTGCCTCTTTCTTACTCCTTGAACACTTTGAACTCCTTGAGAACTATTTTGGTTAGAAGTATTTGCTTCTTTGATCTTCATTTGGCTCAAGAACCTCAATCCTTAGCTCCATTTTCCTAAAACAAATAGGTACAAAACAAACCAAAACACAAACAAAACTACACAAACACAATACACTAGAAACTAATAATGAAAGTACATCGATCCAAAGCACATGAAATACACTTTAGATTCCTTAAGCTGGTATTTTAATACCAAAAATTACTTAAAGCTCAAAATAATTCGGAAAACTATTAGTGTAATTAAAATAATCATATTAATTCAAATGCATGCACAAATAGTTATTATTAAGCACAAGGAACATGCAATTATTACTCCTAATCACAACCCCCAACTAGCTTCTTGCTAGTCCCTAGCAAAAGAAAGTGATGAAAAACAAGAAGAAATAAAATAGAAGCAAAAGAATGCAAAATAGAAAAATCTTTTGTACATATGTTTCAAAAATTGTGAATAATATTTAACACATAGAATAATTAAATTCGCCCAAGCTCAAAGAGTTTCAAAATGTTAAGTTTACTTTTGTCATGAACTCTTAAACATACTTTTTACAACATTCCATAGCCATAACGCCTTGATCATGTTATACACAATATTCATAAACAATAATGCAATCTTGTGAACTTAATTCCAAATCCCATAGGTATACTTTTCCAATCTTTCTCCACTAATGAGGAAAAACACACCACTTTGGATCAATAGGACTTTAAAAGGTTGTAATGAGGCTTGGGTAAATGCCATGAAAGAACGGAATAAGTTAAACACAAAACAAGAGAACTTTAAAATTAAACATAACTTAACCAAGTAAAGCAATAATCCTAAACCCCATTTTGTCTCGATCTCATGCTACTTATCTAAGATTGTTTACATGTCTTCCACCTTGTATCTCTCACAAATACAATGAAATTCAACAAGAACAACAAATCACTTTTTTTTTTTTGGTTTTTTGGTTTTTTTTTGTACGGTCAAAATACAAACCTTTTGCAAAATATAATACCCATCAAATGCTACCTTAACCCAAACTAATTTCTTCACAATTCCTCCCAATTCCCACATTTACGATAAGCATAGTTGAAAAGTTATGTTTAAAATTAAGTCCTCTTTAAATAAGGTTGGAAAAAAGGAGAGACAATTAAGGCTAGATTATAAGTAGGTTATAATGGGTAACAAAGAAATCAAGGTTAAATATATCAAGCTCAAAAGGATAACTAGTGGTATAAATACAAAGGTAGGCTTGAAATGGCACAAATGATCCAAAGATGGCCTATATTATATCCTAAGTGGTGTAAATTTCCTAAAATTTTGCCTCAAAAGATTTTCAAGTGAGTTCTAGAATATGTTGAGATCACAAAATGTCATGAAAAATTGTACATAAAATTACTCTTAGCATTTAACTAAACAACCAAAATCTGCCACATACCATAAGAATCTCAAACTAAGCAAACTCAACACTTTAATCTTCCTTAAATCCAAGCAAAGTTTAATATTTTCTAATGGTTGCATGTGATCACAAATATAATTATATCATCAACATGAAAATCAACATAAATAAATAAATAAAAATCCAAAGTACTGTGCACACGACCGACAACCCCCAACTAGTTCAGGACATTGTTCTCAATGATTTGAACGATAAGAAAAAAGAGTGCATAAAATTAAAGAAATAGAACAACAAAACAAAACATATAAATAACTCATGCAAAATAAATAACAAAATAAAGAAAACACACAAAGAAGGGAAAAAAATTGTACAAAGAAAAAGTAACATCTAATCAACCGACCTCATCGGGGTCATGTAAAGGCAAGGCCTCCTCACCTGGATCAAAAATCCTCAAAAATGGTTTTAGACGTTGTCCATTAACAATAAAACTTGATCCATCTCTCATTATTATGTTAGAAATCATACTATAATTCACATAAGGTTGTTTGTGTATGAGAGACATGTTAAATATTGGTGTTTGTTGTCATGCCCTCGAATTCGAAGGAACCTGGAACTAGGAACATGACTTCTTCTTGCCCATACGAAAGGTCAAGGGGTTGGTGACAAGCACCAATAGAGACTACACCGTGAGTCTTTGCCTCAATTATGCAAACCTATATAGTCATACATTAAGAGTAATCCTATACTTTCCTATATATCAACATGCATACAATATATCAAATAGTCATATAGACATCACATCACAAACAAGTGTGCAAATATGATTGTCCACAAAACCATGTCCGAGATCCAATACATAATCAATACAAAATACAATATTGTATCATACATCGAGTAGTGGTCGCATTCTCTCCTGGAAGAAAGTCCTCCACTAGTCCAGGTCACACCGAAAAGAGTAAACAACAAAGTAGGGGTGAGCTACAAGCTCAAGACGTGACCTCATAACTCCACATCATTATACTATGCAAGACAGATAAGTCTATACTACATGCTCAGTGTACTCGGCCAGCAAACAAACATCCGGACCCAACCTATCCACACAGGATAACTTGTCCATGATCCTCAATAGGATCCCCTCGGGGCACTCAACCGTAGCATTATGTAAAACCTGCAAATTTTAACAAAATAATAGTTACTATGATTATGAAGAACCTTATAAATAAATAAAGAAGAGAAAACAGTTATTGAAGTAAACTAGTAGATAAAATAGTAACTAACCGTTAAGAAGAAATAGCTGTTGGAATAGTTCCATTGGATAAATATCATATGAATGGTGTGATGAAAGGAAGAGAATTATAAGTATAGAAAGTAATGAGAATATAGGATTAAACCCTCAGAAAAATATACAATCCGAAATGGCTTCTATACGAGATGAAGGTTGTGTTAAATATTTTAATAGTATTTATTAATTATTTTAAATATATTATTATATGGATAAACGCTGATTTATTAAAAATATATATCATCTATTTAAATTTAGCATGTAAAATAAAAGTAGCAAAAACGTTTTATTAATACTCCATAACAATAGTTATGCTTAGAAAGGATAGACTAATGCAGTTTTGGAAGTCATATTTAAAAATTTATAACTTTGTTTATGCAGCTATAAATGACTCGATTTTTTCTAGCATTTTCAAACTTTAGTTATATACCTTTGGTAAAATTTTCAGCCTCATTGGATCATCCCGTTAGGAGAAACAATTTAAACAGTACACCAGGGTCTAGTAGCATGCCTAGAATTTCTAGTCTCACTTTAAAACCCAATAACTTTTGGTATATAAGTCAAATAGACTTGAAATTGGTCTCAAAATATAGATAATTAAGTTAGAAATCCATCCCAATTGGCCTTGTTGAATTTAATGAAGAATCTAGAAAGTTATAGTCAAAATAGTAGGCCACACACCCATGTGACTTTTGTGATCAAAGAAACCTTCAAAGTCAAACAAATCCTAAAAATTCAAAAATGGGGACAAGGGGCCACGTGGTAGATAATAAGGGGATAAAAATCAAATAATGTGAAAAGGAGAAAAGTAGGAAAGAAAATAAAGTATTATGGACAAAAGTTTCACCTACCATACCCACCACCTACCATCCTTTGCCCTTTTTAAGGGGTATCTTGCCTCTCCTCTTAATGCACAAGTTCCTTAAAGTCATACCACGAAATTCTCTCTACAAAAACTCCATCAAGCCCTCTTAACACCCAAATACTCTACTCAAACCTTCTTTTATTTTTGGTACTTACCAAGCGTCGAAGTTCTACGAAAGGTAATACTCAAGATTTTAAAATTTTAAAATTTTTTATTATTTGTTATGTAAATCTATATGGTTGGTTTTACCACATTATATATACTATATCCATGGTTGGTTTTACCACCTTATATATATTATTTACATGGTTGGTTTTACCACCTCATATTAATTTAATATTTTGCTTTTTAAGGTTTAGAACAAAGAAACAACAAACGGATCGTAAGGTTTTTTTTTTCCTTTCCTTTTCTCTTTCTATGTCCTTGTTGCTTTCTATTACTCACCTTTTATCAACCTCTCCTTTATTAATTATTCATAAGCGACATTAGTCTCTTAGATTTCTCTCTACTATTCCGTTTTATTAATTGGGGTAGATGACCTTTTTGAAAATCGGGATCATCATTGATAACCTTATGATCTTTACTTAACTATGCTTCATGAAATTTTATGATTTATTTTATGTAATGAATTGATCTTGTTATGATCTCTCTTATGTTGTGTTGGGCCCCATTTTGTCCGGGTTGGACATACTAACCCCATTTGATATACCTTTCTCGCCCATGCCATACACCTCATTGAACAGGTCCACAATGATCCCGTACTTCCAAGGAATGGTTTACCCCAATTTGCACGAGATGAATACAATTGACACGGATGGGGGAGTCCAAAATTAATGACTTCTTCTACAAGTCTTTGAAGCGCCCCAAGACCAACACCAAGTGATAGAGGATGAAAATTGGAGACTAACGCACTTGACCGAGCTCAAATCGGACTTCGTTGGAAAAGTCAAAACTTGCCAAAAGACGGTCAATGCCCCTGGTCAAACCGCCCGAAAAAAGTGATCATGCGAAACTCTCTAAGATGTCTATGTAGGCGAATACTGGTCTTCCCAAACAATCCCTAAAAGGTCGTCCATTTTTGCATTGTGGGTAAGGGTAAAAAGGTAATTAAAAGTTAAAAAAAAAAAGAAAACTTCGGGGTTAACCGTTGACCGTTGACTGCAGACACTTCGACCCATTGACCTTCGAAGCCTCGAAACCCCAAAGCCCCGAAGCCTCGAAGCCCCAAAGCCCCGAAGCCCGAAGCTCGAGCCCCAAAGCCCCGAAGCCTCGAAGCCTCGAAGCCTCGAAGATTCGAAGCCTCGAAGCCCCGCCGCCAACACTCCGACCTACGACTCGCCCCTTCGAACTTTCGAACCCTGTGAAGATGCGAAGCCTCGAGACTTACGACGCTAGGACTTGCGACCCCCGACCTGCCGACACTCCGACCTTCGGCCCTTCAACCCTCCAACTCTCGAAGCCTCGAAGCCCCGCCGCCGACACTCCGACCTTTGACCCTTCGACCCATTGACCGTTGACCTTCGACCTTCGACCCTTCGACCCTGGACACGCGAAGCCTATAAACCTTTGACCTGCCGACACTTCGACCTTCGACCCATTGACCGTTGACCTTCGACCCGCCGACACTTCGATCCGTTGACCGTTCACTTTCGCCCCACCAAAATTTCGACCCACCGAAGCTTTGACCCCGCCGACACTTCGACCTGCCGACACTTGAGCCTCCGACCCCTTGACCGTCGTCGATGGCTTTTCTCACTGGCTTCATTTTTCTCTCAGCTGGTTGTTCACGAGACCTATTTTATGACCGGCCATCCGACAAAGAATTATTTTTGAATACCTATCGGTCACATGTGCTAAATGAAGACATTAAAGAAGGCAATCACGAGCTGCAAGTCGCCAGACCACCCGACAGATCGTACAAAACCTTGACAAAAATAAGGAAATCAATAATACAACATTAAATGTTGCAATTAATGACAGTCCAGCCAAAAAATTTCTGCAGCCCTTTAAGATGCAGTCGTCCGTCCCTTAAAAAAGAAGAAAAGGAGGAGAAGAGAGAAAAAGAGGGAGCCATCATCGTGAAAAAACACACAGAGAGAGCCATCATCGTGGGAAAAGAAACCTGCAAATCAGAGAGAGCAAAAAAACAAAGAGAGCAAAAAAAAAGGAAGACCGAAAAGGGAAAGTGATCACTCGTCCACCCAGAAAAAAGAAGAGAGAAATCCAAAACCCAGAAAAAAGAGAGAGGTAACGCAAAGAAAAAAAAAACGCCTCCCTGTCTGCCATCCTCTCTCAGATTCATCCTAAAAAAAAATGCCCAGTCTTTCTGCTATTCTGCAATCAAACATCGCCCCTGCATCCCCTTTCCCTCCTATCTCGTTCCAGTTCCTTTTTTCAGCAAAAAAAAAAAACACAAAAACAACTCCAACTTCAGCCCTCTCTTTCTCTCACGCCCACTTCAGCCCTCCTATCTCCAATTACCAGGAAAGCCTCTTCACAAGTCCCGCATGACCGGATCTGTTGGTTCTAATTCGAGCAAGTGACTATCGGCGCCGGCCAGGAGCTCAAACAGAAGATTGGTGTTGTAAGCCCCAAAGTCGGTTCAGCTCTTATTTCTTCATTACTTTTCAGCTTATTTACATTGATATTTGATGTAATTCTTAATATTTCCTTGTATTTCTTTTTTTTTTTTTTCTTTTTCTTTTATTTGTTGCGTTGTGTTTCCTTTGTATTTCCCTTTCCTTTGTATATGTGTATGTTGTAATATGTAAAGTATAGTAAACAAAAAAACAGCAAAGGGAGAAGATGAAAAAAAAGAAAAAGAAAAAAAGAGTGATTTTATTTTTCTTTTGTGGATGCCATAATCACACACTCCACGTTTTTTTTTATTTTCATGCATATGTTCCTAACTTTGCTTTAAGATTTTGGGTTTGCAAAAAAAAAAAAAAGAGGAAAGAAAGAAAGGTTTCCCAAAAAAAAAAACAAAACAAAAACAAACAAAAAACGTTTTCATGTTTAAAAAAAAGAGGAAGAAAACCAAAATTAGTACTTCAATTTCTAAAACCAAAAAAACAAAACAAGGCAAAAAAACAAAACGTTTCTACGAAATACAAAAACAAAAAAATGTGTATGTTTTTTTAACCCAAACAAAAAAAAAGGGAAAATAAAAACATTTTTTAGGACTTCAATTTCCAAGAGCAAAACCAAAAACCAACATCAACCTGTAGGATCTCATTCTTCACTTCAAACAAAAACCCAAAACTTTTAGGATTCCCTTTAGGGATTTAGGGTAAATCAATTTTAACCATAACTTTAACAAATAACTTAGTCAAATAAAAATCATAGACTCTTTAGGAAACTTAACCTAGTCATGGCAGTACAAACAAAAATAAAAACCTCCTCCTCCTAAATTAGATACCGAAAGGGCGTTGTAGGGGTGCTAATCCTTCCTTACACGTAACTCAACTCCCGAACCCTTCCCAAACAATCCCTAAAAGGTCGTCCATTTTTGCATTGTGGGTAAGGGTAAAGAGGTAATTAAAAGTTTTAAAAAAAAAACTTCAAGGTTGACCGTTGACCGTTGACCTGCCGACACTTCGACCAATTGACCTTCGAAGCCTCGAAGCCCCGAAGCATCGAAGCCCCGAAGCCCCGAAGCCTCGAAGCCCCGAAGCCCCAAAGCCTCGAAGCCTCGAAGCCTCGAAGCCTCAAAGCATCGAAGCCTGAAAGCCTCGAAGCCTCGAAGCCTCGAAGATTCGAAGCCTCGAAACCCCGCTGCCGACACTCCAACCTACGATTTGCCCCTTCGGACTTTCGAACCCTGTGAAGATGCGAAGCCTCGAGACTTACGACGCAGGACTTACGACGCCAGGACTTGCGACCCCCCGACTGCCGACACTCCGACCTTCGGCCCTTCAACCCTCTAACTCTCGAAGCCTCGAAGCCCCACTGCCGACACTCCGACCTTCGACCCTTCGACCCGTTGACCATTGACCTTCGACCTTCGACCCTGGACACGCGAAGCCTATAAACCTTTGACTTGCCGACACTTCGACCTTCGACCCATTGACTGTTGACCTTCAACCTGCCGACACTTCGACCCATTGAGTGTTGACTTTCGCCCCACCGAAATTTCGACCCACCGAAGCTTCGACTGCCGACACTTCGAGCCGACACTTCGAGCCTCGACCCTTGACCATCGCCGATGGCTTTTCTCGCTGGCTTTTCTCATTGGCTTCATTTTTCTTTATCTGGTTGTTCACGAGACCTGTTTTATGCGCTGGCCATCTGACAAAGAAATATTTTTGAATACCTGTCGGTCACATGTGCTAAATAAAGACATTAAAAAAGGCAATCACAAGCTGCAAGTCGCCAGACCACTCGACAGATCGCACAAAACCTGGACAAAAATAAGGAAATCAATAATATAGCATTAAATGCTGCAATTAATGACAGTCCAGCCAAAAAATTTCTGCAGCCCTTTAAGATGTAGTCGTCCATCCCTTAAAAAGAAGAAGAGGAGGAGAGAAAAAAAGAGAGAGCCATCATCGTGAAAAAAACACAGAGAGAGAGCCGTCATCGTGGGAAAAGAAACCCGCAAACCAGAGAGAGCAAAAAACAGAGAGAGCAAAAAAAAAAAAGAGAAAGACAGAAAAGGGAAAGAGATCATTCGTCCACCCAGAAAAAAGAAGAGAGAAATCCAAAATCCAGAAAAAAGAGAGAGGTAACGCAAAGGAAAAAAAACGCATCCCTGACTGCCATCCTCTCTCAGATTCATCCTAAAAAAACGCCCGTCTTTTTCGCTATTCTCGCAATCAAACATCGCCCTCGCATCCCCTTTCCCTCCTATCTCGTTCTAGTTCCTTTTTTCAGCAAAAAAAAAAAACACAAAAACAACTCCAACTTCAGCCCTCTCTTTCTCTCACGCCCACTTCAGCCCTCCTATCTCCAAATACCAGGAAAGCCTCTTCACAAGTCCCGCTACCAGATCTGTTGGTTCTAATTCGAGCAAGTGACTATCAGCGCCAGTGGGAGCTCAAACAGAAGATTGGTGTTGTAAGCCCCAAAGTCGGTTCAGCTCTTATTGCTTCATTACTTTTCAGCTTATTTACATTGATATTTGATGTAATTCTTAATATTTCCTTGTATTTCTTTTTCTTTTTTCTTTTATTTGTTGCGTTGTGTTTCCTTTGTATTTCCCTTTCCTTTATATATGTGTATGTTGTAATATGTAAAGTATAGCAAACAAAAAAAAAAAACAACAAAGAAAGAAAAAGAGAGAGAGCAAAGGGAGAAGATGAAAAAAAAAGAAAAAGGAAAAAAGAGTGATATTATTTTTCTTTTGTGGATGCCATAAGCACACACTCCATGTTTTTTTATTTTCATGCATATGTTTCTGACTTTGCTTTAAGATTTTGGGTTTGCAAAAAAAAAAAAAAAAAAAAAAAAGAGGAAAGAAAGAAAGGTTTCCAAAAAAAAAAAACAAAACAAAAACAAACAAAAAGCGTTTTCATGTTTTAAAAAAAAGAGAGGAAGAAAACCAAAATTAGTACTTCAATTTCCAAAACCAAAAAAGGACAAAAAAAACAAAACAAAACAAAACAAAACAAGGCAAAAAACAAAACGTTTCTATGAAATACAAAAACAAAAAAATGTGTATGTTTTTTTAACCCAAACCAAAAAAAAGG
The DNA here is from genome assembly GCA_023512835.1 of Taxillus chinensis. NCBI lineage: Eukaryota > Viridiplantae > Streptophyta > Magnoliopsida > Santalales > Loranthaceae > Taxillus > Taxillus chinensis. The sequence goes on from CM042092.1 coordinate 35,632,291, forward strand.
GAAAATAAAAACATTTTTTAGGACTTCAATTTCCAAGAGCAAAACCAAAAACTAACATCAACCTGTAGGATCTCATTCTTCACTTCAAACAAAAACCCAAAACTTTTAAGATTCCCTTTAGGGATTTAGGGTAAATCAATTTTAACCATAACTTTAACAAATAACTTAGCCAAATAAAAATCATAGACTCTTTAGGAAGCTTAACCCAGTCATGGCAGTACAAACAAAAATAAAAACCTCCTCCTCCTAAATTAGATACCGAAAGGGCGTTGTAGGGGTGCTAATCCTTCCCTACACGTAACCAACTCCCGAACCCTTCTCTGATAACGCAGACCACACACTTTAAACTACTCGAAATAGAGGGTATCGAACTGTACCCCAAAAACAGTTGGTGGCTACTCTAAATTTCTCACCATTGGTTTAGTTTGAGCTCACCCCAAACGGGCCCAGATGAAAACCAGTGATGACATGTTGGACAAAGTAACTTTATGATGGGTGGTTCTAGAAAGACCTCCAACTCATTGGGTAAAGAACATCACTGGAGAGTGTCAATCCAACTGATAATATGTTATGTTATGATATGGTATCTAAGTAGTTAACCTGGATCATGATGTTATGATACGATGTCCAAACATAATCTTCCATGTTATGATTCCCTTGTGAAATGTTAATTACGTATGAAGTGCAAACGTTATGGATTCTTTTATGGTATTTCTTATGTTCGATATCTTTATGATTTTCCTTGCCCACTTATGTTTACCCTTATTGGGCTATTTGAGCTCACCCTTTTTATGATTTCTTTTCCAACCCAGGTAATTAAAGGAACGAAGAAACTATGATAAGGAGTTGAAAAGTGCTTGGAAATAAAGTTGTGTGAAATTTTAAAGATTTATTAAGTTTGACTACTTGTGTGCTTTGTTATGTAATAATGGGTTATAGACACTTAGTCTCTAAACCCATAAACCTTAAAGATCTTGGATTAAATTTTGTAATAATTAATGGTTAGTTTGATGAAATAGTTAAAAGTTTGAAATTTATATCAAACTTGTATATTTAATTTCCTCTAATGCACCCGATTTGGAGGTCCCAAATTTGGGGCGTTACGGTTGGTATCGGAGCGAAGGTTTAGTTAGGTAAAGTAGAACTACTTCGTGAAACTATAGTGTGACTAATTATATAAGTTTTGGATATTAGATTGTTTATATTGTTTTATGTTATTATCATAGTATCATTACAACTAATTTATGTACTAATCTCAAATTATGTGTGTTAGACCCCATTTTGTCCAGGTTAGACATACTAACCCCATTTGATATATATGCCTTTTTGCCCATGCCATATACCTTGTTGAACAGGTCCTTAGAGATTCCCCTGCGATTTGTACAAGATGGATGCATTGACACGAACCAGGAAGCCCAAAACGGATAACCATTGCTACAAGTCCCTGAAGTACCCCAAGACCATACCAAGGGGATAGAGGAGGAAATTTGGAGAATAACGCACTTGACGGGCTCAATTCGATGAAAAACGAAGAAGTTATGGCCAAAACAACTTTCGTTGGAAAAAGTCATACTGCTAAAAGACGGTCAATGCCCCCTGGTCAAATGGCCCGAAAATGTGCACATGAGGAATAGTCTGAAATGTCTATTTAGGTGAATATGGGTCTTCCCAAACCATCCCTAAAAGGTCGTCCATTTTTGCATTTTGGGTGAGGGTAAAAAGGTAATTAACAAAAAAAAGCTTTGGGATTGACCGTTGACCTTCGACCTGCCGACACTTCGACCCGTTGACCCTCGAAGCCTTTTAGCATCGAAGCCCTGAAGCCTCGAAGCCTCGAAGCCTCGAAGCCTTGCAGCCTCGAAGCCTCGAAGCGTCGAAGCCTCGAAGCATCGAAGCCTCGAAGCCTCGAAGCATCGAAGCATCGGCCTTGAAGCCTCGAGGCATCGAAGATTCGAAGCCTCGAAACCTGTAAACCTCCGACCTTCGACCCTTGACCTTCGAACCCTGTGAGCCCACTGAAACTTCGACTTGCCGATACTCCGACCCGCCGACATTCTGACCCTTTGACCTCTGACCTTCGCTGTTTGGCCCCTCTTGCTGGCTTTCTCCTGGTCGCTCACGGGACACGTTGTATTAGTGGCCATGTTATCAAAGATGCTTTTCAACGCCCGTCGGTCACATGTGTCAATAAAAGACCAAAAAGGCAATCATAGATCGACAATCCACCCGACAAAGCATAGAAACCGCAAATTAATAAAGCGGGATTAATAATACACATGACAAAGCATTAAACGTAGTAATTATTGAGATGCAGCCAAATCTCTTTAAAACCAAGTATCCTCTCCAACGAAAAAAAGGGATCACGCTCGAGATTCGTCCACGCAAAAAAAGGGGAGTTGAGGGGGAGAGAGAGAAAAAAGAGGGTTCGGCCAAGAGAAAAAGAGTATGGCGAGAGAAAAAGAAAAAAAAAAAAAGAGTTCAGTCCCAGAAAAAAGAAGAGAGGATCGGCCAAGAGAAAAAGAAGAGAGGTTTGGTAGAAAAAAAGAGGGGATTGACGCACAGAAAAAAGTGGAGTCCCATAAAACGCCCAGATTTGCTGCCATTTTCGCCCAACTCCTGTATTCAAAAAAAAAAAAAAAACCTTCTGCCATTTTGAAACCAGATATCACCCATTCACTTCTAGCCTTCCCTGATACCTCGATACGACTCTTTTTTTTCCTAATCCCTGCCGCCATCTTCATACCCAGCTCCCTAAAAAAAAAAGCACCCAAATTCATCCAAAAAAAAAAAAAAACAACGCCCAGAGCGTTTAACGCCTGCCCAGATCTACACCAAAGCCTTTTTCCAAAATAAAAAGAAGGAAAACTCTTTCCATTCTCCTCCCTTTCCTTTACGAGCTCCCTTTCCCAAAATCAAAAATCAAAAACTCTCCCAGATTCTCTCTGTCTTTTACAAGAAGTTGGTGGTTCTAATTCGAGCAAGTGACTATCAACGCAGACAGGAGCTCAAACAGGAGACTAGTGTTGCAAGCCCCAAAGTCGGTTCAGTCTTTATTTATTCATTACTTTTCAGCTTATTTATATTGATACTTTATTTATCCATTTTAATCATGACTTTAATAAATAACTTGGCTAAATAAAAACCCTAGACTTTTTAGGAAACCTAACTCAGTTGTGGTAGTGCAAATAAAATAGAAAACCTCCTCCTCCGAAAATAGATACCGAAAGGGCGCTGTAGGGGTGCTAATCCTTCCCTACACGTAACCAACTCTCGAACCCTTCCCTCGATAACGGACCACACCTTTAAACTACTCAAAGTAGAGGGTATCCAACTGTACCTGTAAGGACCCGTACCTTGAGTTAGTCACAGTTTTGCCTTCTGAGTAGAGTTTTTCTAGTTTTTCTAGATTTTGACCTAGTGAATGGACTCCAATGAATTCACGTGCAAAAGGAAAGATGCTTAGAATGATGTCCTCTATCTACCACAGAAGTTTCAGGCCAAACTGACGTGTATGTGAGGTGCACGTGATATGGGTCCAATTCACGTGCAAGTATGGTTGTCTTCTAAATGATGCAAGGAGGCTAGGGGTGAAGTTTGAGAGCATTTGGAGTGCATATGGAGTTGCACGTGAATTGGGGAATTCACGTGCAAATTGGCGTGCAGCATATTTTTGCATGGTTCCCTTGGTTTTGACATTCTAATGATCTTTCTCCAAAGGACCATGTTGAAATTCGAGTATTTTGGCCTGTATGGGTGCGGAAAGGTGCTAACTTGTGTGATCAAAACTACGTCGTTTTGATCTGGGATTCACTTAATCAAAACTACGTCGTTTTGATGTTGTGTTGTCTATATAAGGAGGAGAAGCCCCTCTGTTTTAGGTTTAGGGTTTGTTGCTCCACCAGGCCGTCGAGAGAGAGAGAGAGAGAGAGAGAGAGAGAGAGAGAGAGAGAGAAGAGAGGGAAGGAGAGCTCCGGTTGCCAGGCGCCTTGCGTGGGTGGTCGAGCCTCGTGGGTGGACGGCGTTCGACGTGGGATCGGGACAGTCTTTGTGTTGTTGCGTTTTACTTGAGGTAGGGGTTCTGTTCTTCCTAAATCCTCCTCTGTCCTAGGGTCCTAGGGCAGATTATGGGTTATATCTGTTATATATACATATGTAATCCATATAGGTGTGATCTCCTATATGGATGTTGGCCTTTAATGGCGTTTTGGTGTGATTCGACATTGAGTAGGCAGTGCATGTTAAATGTTTGATAAAATGCATGTGTGAATCTAATTATGTGACAATGTCCAAGTATGTGTTTGATAATATGCCAATAAGGCTAGAATTGTGAGTTGGTAAAGGTGTGCATGCCAAGTGTTTGTTTTTATGCCGAATGATCAGGTCCGTACACTTGTGAAGGTGTGCCCGCTAAGTGTTTGGTTTTATGCCCGAGTGGTGTGTGTACCGTTTGTGAAGCCCGGTGGCCGTAGAAGCCCGGGACTATTTTGTGGAAACCGGGTGGCCGGGAAGCCCAGGGCTATTTTGTGGAACCCGGTGGCCGTGGAAGCCCGGGACTGGTTGTGGAACCCGGTGGCCGTGGAAGCCTGGGACCGTTCTTGGAACCCGGTGGCCGTGGAAGCCCGGGAGTGTTTATGTACCAACCTGTGTATGATTGTATTTGCCGCTATAACCCGTAGTTATATCTGGTGGAATAATTGTATCACAACACAAACACTTGTACACAAGGCATGTAGGTATTAGGTGCATGGGATGGGTTGGGAGACTTGATCCCTCCCGAGTTGTGGTTGCTCACCCCTCCTACCATGTTGTTTTCTTTACAGGAACCTACAGGCGTTAGGTGGGACCCCAAGGTGGAAGGCCTTATTTACTTTACTTGTTTATGTTATTTTTATGGGAACCGATGTAACCCCAATGGGGATGGATTGAAAAGAGGTCGTTGTAATAAAGACCGATTTGATTTGTGGACTGCTTTGATGGACTTTATTTCTCTTGAATGTGTTGTGAATGTTTAAAATGTTAAATTCTTGATTTGTATCCTAACCCCTTTGCCCTCCGTGTGGGTAAAAGGGGAGTCACGACCGGTTTCCTCGGGTTGGAAATCCGGGGCGTGACAATATGGTATCGAGCATGGTCTAGTTGGCCTAGGGTAGTGGGCGGACTTGGTTATCCTAAGTCCTTTGGAGGAGCCTGGAGGGACATGCCGATCAACATGGTCCTCTTTGAGCCTCCAAGGTGTACTTAGGGTAGTTCGGTCTTGTGGTAGGATTTGCATGCATTGGCATTAGGGCACTAGTTGCATTTGTTGTGAATGTATGCTAAACCGTGGATAAGATCACATGATTAAGTGAAATGTGCAACTCGATTTGTTTGGCAATGTGTACCGAACCGTGAAATGTGATTGGTTCAATGTATGTGTGTAATGTCATGTGATTGATCAGTGGGGTAGAGGTAGTGACGCGATAGATTATAAATTCGTTTTGACGTTTGTGCTTCTTACTTCGTGTAGTAAGAATGCCGCCAAGGAGAGTGACACGTGCGTCCGGGCAATGGGCGATGAGTCATCTGCCCATGAGGGTCCGGGTGCGGGACCGTCCGTTGGAGGGCATGCGTTGTTCCTGCACGGCTACAAGAAGGTATCCGGCTAGAGGTACGAGAGCTACGGGAGGGACTCCGGCAGGACGTTCGGGAGGAGGTGCGCCGCGAGATGGCACCCAGCAGGGTGGTGCCACCACCACCACCACAGAGGGGAGCCGCCTCGGGAGCGTGAGGTTTCTCCGCGTGGTATACCGACTCGTGCGAAGGATGATGTGGTGACGCGGTTCCGAAAGGAACAACCTCCACGATTTACAGGGGGAGGACCCAAGTGTTAGCCGAGCACCTGGCCGAGGCGGATCGAGCATGTGTTTTCCTTTCTCCTACCCCGGGAGGAGGATAAGGTGAGACCGGCCATTCGGTAGCTGGAAGGGGATGCTCGGAGTGGTGGTTGAGTGTCGCGGGAAGCCGTGCGGTGCAGTTCATGCTTTGGGAGGAGTTTCTACAGCTCTTCTATGATGAGTTCTTCCCGGAATCTTTGAAATGGCAGAAGAGAGAGGAATTTGGCAGCCTGAAGCAAGGATCAAAGACGGTGCCCGAGTATGAGCGGGAGTTCCGGAGCCTGAGTAGGTTTGCCCCCGAGACAAGTGGCAAAGGAGGACCCGAAGGCCCACAAGTTCACTCGGGTCTTAGGCCAGCCCTTAGGGAGAGGGTGGCAATTCTACGTTTGAGGACATATGCCGAGGTCGTTGAGACACCCGTATACCGAGAGGCGGGAGGGTCCAAGGAGCCGGGGATGGGAGGTGGGTCCATCGCGATTCGGGTCCAGGGCAAGGTGGGTCTGAACGCGATTCGGGGTCCAAGAGGCCTAAGAGGGACTGGAAATGCCATAGTTGTGGATGCGAGGGCCATCTGAGCCGGGTTTGCCGGAGTGGCAACAGGGGAGTTGGAGGCATGACATCCAGCATGAGGAGTGACGCCAGGTTCCGCACACCAGACAGAGAGACCAGCTCGTCGGTGGCAGGCTAGTCAGCGAGATCGAGTCGGACCCGACCCCAGGGGAGGCCGGAGCGGCAGAGACCGAGGCCGGAGGCAACCTTAGCAGAATCGTCCAAGTGAGTGAGCCGACCGGTGGCACGGGACAAGGAAGGGTGTTCTTGCGCCTGGAGGCGACGTACCAGAGGAGGAGCGAGCTACCACCCCCACCACCGAGGGTGGAGCAGGATCGTCGGTGGTTAGAGGTACCCTTTTGATCTCCCGTACATTAGCTTTGTTCTTTTCGATACGGGTGCATCATGTTCGTTTGTTGCCGAGCTTATAATAGACGGCTTGGGGTTAGCTTGTGTGGAGGCCGCGAGGCCCCTAGTTGTGGAGTCTCCTGGTGGGAGGCATGATTGAGGTACGGCGTGTGTGTCGAATCGTGTGTTAACCATAGGCGAGGTGGAGCCGAGTTTTGACTTGCATGTGATGCCTTTGCATACTTTTGACCTGATCTTGGGTATGGATTGGCTTATGGCTTTCCAAGCCAAGATAGATCGTTACCAAGCAGCGTGTATCCTTCGTGACACCCGCAGGGATCTCTTGCACCCCTGCAGGGGGAGTGGGACCGTGAGGCGAGTCGGGCCGGGCCGGTGTTGGACCGGTGGGGTGCCATTACCCACAGGTTGGCAGCCCCGACCTTGCTCGAGGTGGGTAAGGTGGAGAAGAGGGTGTGGCCCACTGTCGTGGACCAATTTCGGGATGTCTTCCTGACCGGTTGAGGAGTTTACCTCCGCAGAGGAGTGTGGAGTTTACCATTGAGTTGGTGCCGGGAACGGGTCCGATTTCCCAAGTAAGATATCGTATGGGGCCAGCCGAGCCGAGGGAGCCGCAAAGGCAAATCGAGGAGTTGGTGGGCCAAGGGTATATCGGACCGAGTACCTCACCTTGGGGTGCTCCGGTGCTCTTTGCTAAGAAGGGCGATGGCACGCTTCGTCTCTGCATCGACTACGGAAGCCGAATTCGGGAGCTGTGAAGAACAAGTACCCGTTGCCTCGGATAGATGACCTGTTTGACCAGTTGAGTGGGGCCCAGTGGTTTTCCAAGATAAATTTACGGTTGGGTTATCACCAGCTCAGGGTTAGGGAGGAGGACATCCCTAAGACGGCTTTTCGGTGCAGCTATGGGCATTATGAGTGGGTCGTGATGCCTTTCGGGCTCACTAATGCGCCAGCGGTGTTCATGCATTTGATGAACCAAGTCTTTGCCCCATACTTAGACTCGTTCGTGGTGGTGTTTATCGACAATATCTTGGTGTATTCCAAGACTGAGAAGGAGCATGTGGAGCACTTGGCAACAGTGTTGCAAACCTTGAGGGACCAGCAGCTGTTTGCTAAGTTTAGCAAGTGTGAGTTTTGGCTGCTGGAGGTTCACTTTCTTGGCCATGTGGTGTCAGCTGAGGGAGTTAGGGTGGACCCAGCCAAGATTGAGGCTGTGGCATCGTGGGCGAGGCCAACCAACGTTTTTGAGATCCGTAGTTTTCTTGGCTTAGCGGGGTACTATCGTCGTTTTGTCGAGGGGTTCTCCCATTTGGCAGCTCCTATGACGGCGTTGACTAGGAAAGGAGTGAAATTTGAGTGGACAGATAAGTGCCAAGCGGGCGTTTGAGACTCTCAAAACCCGTTTGACCACCGCACTTGTGTTGAGGTTGCCTAGGGAGGATATTCCGTATGAGGTATACCGTGATGCGTCCGGGGTTGGTTTGGGGTGTGTGCTTATGCAGGAGCACGGTGTGGTAGCTTATGGGTCAAGGCATGAAGCCTCATGAGCAGAATTATCCTACTCATGACCTTGAGTTAGCGGCGTCATCTTCGCCCTGAAGAGTTGGCAGCACTACCTCTTGGGGGGAGAAGTTTGTGGTGTTCTTAGATCACAAGAGCCTTCAGGACATCTTTACCCGAAGGACTTGAATTTGAGGCAGAGGAGATGGGTGGAGTATTTGCAGACCTTTGATTTTACTCTTGCCTATACCCCGGGCAAGGGTAATATTGTGGCCGACGCGTTGAGCGAAAAGGGAAAGCCGAGGTGGCCGTGAGAGAGTGGAACCGATGGAGCGGTTGGCGATGTTGCACCGCATCCTATGGTTCGTGATGGTGGGACAGTCCTGAGTCCTTTGGTGGTTGTGCCGAGTTGTACCGGCGCGTCCCGGGAGGAACAACTGGGTGACATCGAGTGTGAGGTTCTCCGTGCTTGTATTGAGGCCGGTGAGCTATCCGAGGACCGGACAGAGGGTCCCGAGCATGAATTGTCATTTCGGGGGAGGTTGGTAGTGGCTTCTTCCCTCGGGGATGAGGTGATGAGGGAGTTTCACCGGCCTAGAGTTCTTTGTGCATCCAGGGGGTACGAAGATGCACCATGCGCTTCGGGGACATTTTTGGTGGCCTGGGATGAAACGCGATGTGGCCGCCTTTGTTTCGCGGTGCCTCACTCGTCACCGGTGAAGGCCGAGCATCGCGGCCGGCGGGCATGTTACGACCATTGCCCATAGCGGAGTGGAAGTGGGACCACATAGCGATGGATTTTGTGACTGGTCTTCCACCCACCACAGGGAGGAAAGATATGATTTGGGTGATTGTGGATCGGCTCACGAAGTCGGCCCATTTCCTGGCGTTCGCGAGCGGGACTCCATTGGGACCTTGAGTCAGCGTACATGAACGAGATTGTGAGACCGCATGGAGTACCATCATCGGTTGTCTCCGACCGGGATTCGAGGTTCACTTCCCCGTTTTTGGGCAGGTTTGCAGGAAGCTATGGGGACCAAGCTCGAGAGAAGGTTAAGTTGATTCGACACCGGTTGTTATCGCTCGAGTCGGCAGAAATCTTATGCGGATCAGGCGGCGACCTTTAGAGTTTTTCGTTGGTGATCATGTGTTTCTTCGTGTTTCCCCACGTCGTGGCCATCGACGGTTTGGGCGAGGTTCCAAGCTATCTCCGCGGTTTATTGGTCCTTTTGAGATTCTGGATCGTGTAGGGCCGGTGGCCTACCGGTTAGCATTACCACCGCGGGGTGAGTCGAGTGCACAACGTGTTTCACGTGTCCCGTTGAGGAAGTATCACCCCGACCCCACTCATGTCATCGATTGGGGGACATTGGACATTGAGGATGACATGTCCGTTGTTGAGGCCCCTATCCGTATCCTAGATCGGCGCGAGAAGCTTTTGCGTGGTCGTGCTATTCCTTTGGTTCGCGTCTTTGTGGCAGCACCGTGGCATTGAGGAGGAGACATGGGAACGTGAGTCCGTGATGCGTGAGCAACACCCGGACTTGTTCGAGGACGAACAATCTTAAGCGTGGGAGGTGGGGTTGGCCAAGGGATAGTGATGTGTTTTGTATTAGTTGTGTACGATTTGGTGTATTTGTATTGTCTTTTAAAGACATGTGTTCTTATTTGTGATGTGTTTTGAGATGTATATTCGTGACATGCGGACATGTGTTCTTATTTGTGATGTGTTTTGAGATGTATATTCGTGACATGCGGACATGTATTATATGCATTATTGTGGTTATGGATTATGGTGGTACTTTGTTATGTCTTTGTTATGTCTTTGTGTGCGATATATGACTCATTTGGGTGTTGTGGCTTGCCGGGTGGCAAATGGGTAGCTTGTGGTTGTTTTCCTCGTATGTCATTTCTTTTCGAGGACGAAAAGTCTTAAGGGGAGAGGATGTAAGGACCCGTACCTTGAGTTAGTCACGGTTTGCCTTCTGAGTAGAGTTTTTCTAGTTTTTCTAGATTTTGACCTAGTGAATGGACTCCAATGAATTCACGTGCAAAAGGAAAGATGCTTAGAATGATGTCCTCTATCTACCACAGAAGTTTCAGGCCAAACTGGCGTGTATGTGAGGTGCACGTGATATGGATCCAATTCACGTGCAAGTATGGTTGTCTTCTAAATGATGCAAGGAGGCTAGGGGTGAAGTTTGAGAGCATTTGGAGTGCATATGGAGTTGCACGTGAATTGGGGAATTCACGTGCAAATTGGCGTGCAGGCATATTTTTGCATGGTTCCCTTGGTTTTGACATTCTAATGATCTTTCTCCAAAGGACCATGTTGAAATTCGAGTATTTTGGCCTTGTATGGGTGCGGAAAGGTGCTAACTTGTGTGATCAAAACTACGTCGTTTTGATGCCGGGATTCACTTAATCAAAACTACGTCGTTTTGATGTTGTGTTGTCTATATAAGGAGGAGAAGCCCCTCTGTTTTAGGTTTAGGGTTTGTTGCTCCACCGGCCGTCCAAAGAAGAGAGAGAGAGAGAGAGAGAAAGAGAGAGAGAGAGAGAGAGAGAGAGAGAGAGGGAAGGAGAGCTCCTGGTTGCTGCCAGGCGCCTTGCGTGGGTGGTCGAGCCTCGTGGGTGGACGGCGTTCGACGTGGGATCGGAGACAGTCTTTGTGTTGTTGCGTTTTACTTGAGGTAGGGGTTCTGTTCTTCCTAAATCCTCCTCTGTCCTAGGGTCCTAGGGCAGATTATGGGTTATATCTGTATATATATACATATGTAATCCATATAGGTGTGATCTCCTATATGGATGTTGGCCTTCAATGGCGTTTTGGTGTGATTTCGACATTGAGTAGGCAGTGCATGTTAAATGTTTGATAAAATGCATGTGTGAATCTAATTGTGTGACAATGTCCAGTATGTGTTTGATAATATGCCAATAAGGCTAGAATTGTGAGTTGGTAAAGGTGTGCATGCCAAGTGTTTGTTTTTATGCCCGAATGATTGGGTCCATACACTTGTGAAGGTGTGCCCGCTAAGTGTTTGGTTTTATGCCCGAGTGGTTGTGTGTACCGTTTTGTGAAGCCCGGTGGCTGTGGAAGCCCGGGACTATTTTGTGGAAACCGGTGGTCGTGGAAGCCCGGGGCTATTTTGTGGAACCCGGTGGTGTGGAAGCCCGGGACTGGTTGTGGAACCCGGTGGTTGTGGAAGCCTGGGACTGTTCTTGGAACCCGGTGGCTGTGGAAGCCGGGAGTGTTTATGTACCAACTTTGTGTATGATTGTATTTCTTGCTATAACCTTGTAGTTATATCTGGTGGAATAATTGTATCACAACACAAAGACTTGTACACAAGGCATGTAGGTATTAGGTGCATGGGATGGGTTGGGGAGACTTGATCCCTCCGAGCTGTGGTTGCTCACCCCTCCTACCATGTTGTTTTCTTTACAGGAACCTACGGGCGTTAGGTGGGACCCCAAGGTGGAAGGCCTTATTTACTTTCTTGTTTATGTTATTTTTATGGGAACTGATGTAACCCCAATGGGGATGGATTGAAAAGAGGACGTTGTAATAAAGACTGATTTGGTTTGTGGACTGCTTTGATGGACTTTATTTCTCTTGAATGTGTTGTGAATGTTTAAAATGTTAAATTCTTGATTTGTATCCTAACCCCTTTGCCCTCCGTGTGGGTAAAGGGAGTCACGTACGGTTTCCTCGGGTTGGAAATCCGGGCGTGACAATATGGTATCAGAGCATGGTCTAGTTGGCCTAGGGTAGTGGGTGGACTTGGTTATCCTAAGTCCTTTGGAGGAGCCTGGAGGGACATGCCGTGCTAAGTTGCTTTTTTTTAAGATATAATTGTGATTTACTTATTTTTTTTACAATTGTCGTTTATCTTTAAACTGTGGTTTATTTGTACGTTTTAACTACCATGATAGTTATGATTTACTGCTTTCCCTACTTGTTACATCCATGCATAACCCTATACCCGGGTTTAACACAATTTAGGTTAGCGAGGTTCAGTACGGTCCCCAACGCGTTGATCATTATCCGCAATGGGGCCTCAGACTCCTCACTCAAGCTTGAGGTTCTTTTAAGGCACGTCCTTTTAAGATCCCCCTCCCGGTAAATCCCATGGTGTACGGAGCCCTCTATTGAGGAAGTTTGGGAACCAACGAATAAGATAGGTGTAGCAATAGAAGCCCATCAGGGGCATTGACCCACATGTTGTTTGCTCATTCCATGCCATGCTAACCTTTGTTTTGTAGGGTAGTCCATAAGTCATCCACTCGCACACCTTATTTGCCTTACTATTGGTCTATTCTTTATCATGTCTATTTGCCCTGATTTGTTTTAACTGCCATCCTAACTTGTCATCATGCATAACACGACATTCATATTGGCATGGCAACTTTCAGTCATCTCCTAAAAAGCCTTCAGGATAAAGAGGCTGTTGCAATTGTAGCCCAAGCATCTTGGGGACATCCAACTTCACCTTGGAGGATTTTTCACCAGAAGAAGCCCACAAAAGGAACATGTTATCATAGAAGATCAACTGGACTACACCAAGGAGGTACAGGCCATATGGAGGCAGTGGTGGACGAAAGGAAAAGCATGTATATACAAGCAGTTTGGGGATTTGCTCCATGTGACCGAGCTCTGGCCGATAAGGATATGCTTGGGGCAGCCATATATTTCTGGGAGCCTCAACGGCGGTGCTTTGACTTCAACGGCATAGATCTTGTTCCCACAATAGAAGAATATAGAAGATTATTGGATATCCCCATAGAAAACAAAATGAAGATCTATCTACCTGGAGCCCAGAAGATCATGTCGAAGGGCCTTTGCCGAGATAATGGGAAAGCCAGGTATGGGACTCACCGGCGGCCACAACCTATGGTGGGCGGGAATATCTTTCATGGGACACAATCAAAGAAATGATACAAACCGCGACAGTCGGGCGCACAAATTACTTACATTAGCTATATATGGGCTGGTCATTTTCCCGAGGATACCAGCCCACAACGATGGGGCAATTGTAGATTTGGTCTAGCAAGTGCTCAAAGGATGTGACCCTACTCCTGTTATCTTGGCTAAAACCATCCGATCTCTTACTTACCCGAGGAGTAAGGGCTCGGGACAGTTCATAGGGTGCTTGCCTCTCTTGTGCACCTGGTTGCAAGGTCATTTCCCTTGCGGTGTTTCTCGTTTTCCTGTTATGTATCAATTGCCAGCCACGACACTATTGGATATTTTGCTCGACAAGTGGAACTTACCTAAAGGCTTTGAAGACCGGAGAAAGAAGTTAGAGAACCTCACAAAAGCTAACATTACCTGGGACTGCTCCTTGGATGTCGGTCGTCTCCATGACTTATAGTTGTGGGGACTACGATTGGGTCCCACTCTTAGGTCCTTGGAGAGGAAGCGCATATACACCACTGCAGGGGTGGAAGACAAATCGGGCATCATCAAATTATCCCTGTGCTATTTGGCATGGAAGATTGTGACTTCACTTACAATGAGAACCATGCTTGCAAAGAAAGGCCAAAAGATGTATCGGGCATGGTCCGCCCCACACAGGATCCAACCCAACGGTCCAAAACCTGGTGTTTATCCAGCGTACATATCTTGGAGGGCACAACACAAGCCACGGTTAACGACGGACATGAGAGCTATCATCCAGGATAATCAAAATCTCGGGCAGCAGATCCAAAGGTTGGAAGCATCTCTAGAAGGAGCTCTTCGGAGGTTGCAGTGAGGGAAAAACAAGTAGAGACCATATTAAAGCGAGAGGGAGGAGGCGGGTGAGCGGCCACCCTAGAGGAAGAGGCGCCGTGCTACTTAGGAGATGACCGGAAGAATGCCTTAAGATCATGTAGCGATAGCTTTCGTTTTACATGGCATTTCAAGCATTGAATGTTTGTATTGTGTGTTTTGTTTGTAATAAAGTTGTTTGTTTTTCTAACCCTCCGCATATACATTCATGCATACATGCATAGCAAATGGAAAAAAAAACATTAAATAAAATCTCCTTGTACCCAGGTGGGTAGTAGACTTTTCCGGGGATTGCACACTCTTACAATCTCGGATCTCGCCGCAATCAAGTATCACGACCACAACCAATGGCAGACGAGGCAGAAAGACTCATGGAGTTGGAACAATCACAACAAGCCCCGCAGGGCAAATGGCTTTGATGATGGATATGCTTACCAAGTTGATGAAGAAAGAGAAAGAATTCCGGCAAGAGGAACCCCGACATGGGGAACTACCAATCACCATCAAGAGCAAAGGAACGGTTCAACCGCCCAATCTAGCTCTAAGCCAAGCACCCACCTATCATCCTACTATGGCACAGCCCCCAACTCCAAATCAAACTCATTTCACTATGCCCGCATCGGGACATGCAATGGAGGTAATAGTGTCTCCATCCCTGAAGGAGGACATTGAGTCCCCTGCCCTAAAACGACTGGAGGAAAGATTGAAAGCCGTAGAAGGCATCGATAGCTATGGCATGACCAGCCCACAAGACTTATGCTTAGTGCCGGGAGTGGTGCTGCCACCAAAATTCAAAATGCCGAGTTTGAAAAATTCAACGGGACCCGATGTCCGAAGACACATCTGGCCATGTATTGTCAAAAGATGGCTACTTATGCTAGTGAAGACAAGCTCCCCATGCATTGTTTCCGGGAAAGCCTAACCGGGGCATCCCTTCGGCTGGTACTTTCAACTAAATGGAAATTGCATCAAGACATGGAAAGAATTAGCTACTTCTTTCTTGACACGGTACAAACATGTCACCAGAGCTGGAGCTGGATCGACTAACCCTGAGTCCATGGAAAAGGGATCCAGGAGAATTTCAAAGATTATGCACAAAGATGGAGAGAGGCCATTGTGGAGGTCCAACCTCCTCTTACCGAAAGAGAACTTACCACGCTTTTTATCAACACACTAAAAGGCGTATACTACGAGAAGTTGATAGGTAACGTCTCCAATAGCTTTGCAGACTTGGTTGTATCCGGTGAACGTGTAGAAAGTGGAATTAAAAGAGGAAAGCTAAAGGGTGATGCGGTGAGGCATCAAAACGGTTTCAACCACCAGCAAAGAAGAAGGAAAATGAGAGCAACCTGGTATACCAAGCGCACTACCAATACAACCAACATTCTACCAAGCACCAGGGTGCTACAGAGGTCACTGGTAGGCCATGCCGCACTTGCTCCACCTCCCCAATTCATGCCATACTTGCCACAAGGAGGGGTCCTATTTCCATATTCAATGGTACCTAACTCATTTCAACCGAGAGCGCCATACCCAGAGCAACCAAGGCCAGCAACTCAGGAAGGACCGGGGCCTCATTCCAAGGACAGGGCAACCGAGGGCCCAGACCCAAGCAGCGAGAGCGAATCGGGCTTCTCGTCGACCACGACAAGAGTTTGATCCAATTCCAATGACTTATGCGGAATTATACCCCAAGCTCTTAGAGGCAAGGATGGTAACCCTATACCCTTGGGAGAAATAAAGACTCCTCCCCCGGCTTGGTATAAGCCAGATCTTAGATGTGAATATCATGCAGGTGGAGCTAGACATGATATTGAAAATTGTATAACATTCAAGAGGAAGGTTCAGGCATTGAAGGATGCAAAGTGGCTAGACTTTTCTGCACTAACCGGGACGCCAAATGTGAACAGCAATCCCCCTCCCGTAACACTCTAATAATGTTGCTAGTATCGAGAATGAAGGACGGCTAGAAAGGGTCTCCCAAGTACAAATGGAGAAAACATATTTGTTTACTCGTTACAAGAACATGTCTATATACTTGCTAAAGACACGCTAGAGGCAGAAAAGGAACAGATGGGGAAAAACAATGCCCTTATCACAAGATGTCGCGGGGACATGACATCGCAGAATGTAGTGAGTTTTCCGAGGTGGTGCAAAAACTCATGGACTAAAGGATGATCGAATTCTCCAAGGAAGAGATGACAATCAAAGCCACATGATCCAAGGAGACATGTCATACAAACCGTCATGGTGTCAACCCCTTGTCTTGAATGTTAAGACCCTGAAATCCCACTACCGCCATGAAATTACACCTCTCACCATACGGGTTCCCGCCCTTTCCCCTACAAGACGGATAATGCGATCCGATGGAACTATAATCGTGAGGTAGTTCAGGGAGCCACCGCAGCAGAAAAAGAAGACTAGGAGCGGTCGGGCTTATGCCCTCGATATGGTGGACAAAGCAAGGAAAGAAAAGGTTGTTGAACAAGACATTGAGCAAACACTGAGGTAACAAAGAAAGGAACACCAAGCCATCTGAAGAGGAAACCACAGAATTTCCGAAACTCATGAAGGTAGCGAGTATAACATTGTGGACCAGCTAAGTCGACAACCAGCTCGCATCTCATTGCTCTCATTAATGATGGATTCCCAACCTCACCGGGAAGCACTAATGAAGGTTCTAAGCCAGCCTATGTTCCTCCAACCATCCCGGTGGCAAATGTGGATGGACTCACTAGTAACCTCATTATGAACAATGTCATCAATTTTGGAGATGACGAGCTACCCCAGTGAAGGGAAGGGACATATAAAAGCTTTGCACATCACGGTCAAATGCAAGGAGCACACCATAGCCCGTGTACTCATTGACAACGGCTCTGCCTTGAACATTATGCCCTTGCATATACTGTAATAACTTCCAATCGACGCATCCTATATGCGTCCCTGTACGATGAAGGTACGGGCATTCGATGGAGGAAAGCGTGACGTGGTGGGAACTCTGGATATTCCACTCATGATTGGGCCAACTACTTTTACGGTGGAATTTCAGGTGCTGGACATTGCACCATATTATAGCTGTTTGTTGGGAAGACCCTGGATCCACATGGCGGGAGCAGTGCCCTCTAGCCTTCATCAAAAAATGAAATTTGTGATGGGAGACCAGCTCATTTGTGTCTCTGGAGAAACAAGTTTCCTCATCACCAAACCTGCATCAGTCCCATATATTAAAAACAACGAGGATGTACCGGAATGTTCCTATCGATCCTTTGAGGTCGTGAACATCACTTCTGTACCAAGCTATCATCTCTCGAAGGCATCAAAGATGGTTGCAACCACTATGATCAAGCAAGGGTACAAACCAGGGCAAGGATTAGGCCCAAAGGCTCAAGGAATCCAGAAACCATTGACCATCTGAGAAAATACCGAAAAATTTGGGCTAGGCTATGTCCCTACAAAAGCTGACAGACAGAGGGAAGCTATCAAGAAGAGGGAAGTTAGAATGGCAAGATTGCAGAAAAGGCCAGTACAAGAAGAAAGGAGAAGCTTCCCCCCCTTAAATGTTACATTCCGAACTGGAGGGTATATCTATAAGAGCCAACTTGAGCCCGAGACGGGGACTATAGCTGTATTGGACACAAATGAGCATGCACCAAGTGAGATGGTTCAGTTAGTGCGAGAGGATCCCAACCAACCATTGAACAATTGGACCAGCCTGGACCTCCCCATAATGTAATGCTTACGGGGTCATTGGGATTTAATGTATTCTATTTTAATGTCCTTTGAAGCGGTGAAAATTTGTTTTTATCAAAAGCTTTTCAATAAAATGTACTTTTCTTCAAATCTTTTACGGTACATTCCATTCATAACATGTGCATATCATATTTGGTTACCAACTTGTAATTCTCTTATAAGCAGGTATCACAATGTCAATGAAAACATCATATGCGAAAGCGAAATGAGATGCCTAAGGTTTGACCAAAGTCCAAACTGGGAGCAGCCAGTGTTTGAAGCTAATGAGAATGAGGCAGAGGAGACACCTGAGCTACCGGAAGAGATCATACGCCTATTGGAAAGGGACGATCGCTTATCCATTTCAAGTGAAGACCCAGTAGAAACAGTGAATTTGGGGACGACAGCCGAACCAAAAGAATTGAGGGTAGGGTCTTTGATAGATACCGACATCAAGAAGAAGTTAATCGAGATGTTAAGAAGCTACATCGACATTTTTGCATGGTCATACCAAGATATGCCAGGATTAGACACAGATATAGTGCAACATCACATACCAGTGAAGCTAAAGTGCAAGCCAGTACAGCAGAAATTGTGACGAATGAGACCGGAGATGCTACTGAAGATTAAAGAAGAAGTGAAAAAGCAATGGGACGCAGGTTTCCTAAGTGTCTCCCACTATCCAGAATGGGTGGCCAATGTTGTGCCAGTACCGAAGAAAGGAGGCAAAGTCCGCATGTGTGTCGACTATAGAGATCTGAACTGGGCCAGTCCGAAAGATAACTTCCCGCTTCCTCATATTGATATCTTGGTGGATAATACAGCAAAACACGCTCTATTCTCATTCATGGATGGTTTCTCAGGGTACAATCAGATTTGCATGGCCCCCGAACACAAGGAGAGAACCACGTTTACGACACTTTGGGGCACATTCTGTTATAATGTGATGCTTTTTGGTTTGAAGAACGCAGGGGCAACCTATCAGTGAGCCATGGTGACCCTATTCCACGACATGATGCATAAAGAAGTCGAGGTCTATGTGGATGATATGATAGCTAAATCGCGGAGCACTGAAGATCACATCGAAGTACTCTGTAAGCTTTTTAATAGACTACGGAAATATCAACTCAAATTGAACCCGGAAAAGTGCACTTTTGGAGCCATGTCGGGAAAACTGTTAGGTTTCATTGTGAGCCAAAAGGAGTGGAAATTGATCCAGATAAGGTTTGAGCTATCCAAGAGATGCCCCCACCGCAAACCATCAAGGAGGTTAGAGGATTCCTAGGGCGTTTGAATTACATTGCCCGATTCATTTCACAATTAACAGCCACATGTGAACCAATTTTCAAGACTTTACGAAAGAATAATCAAGAAATTTGGAATGACAAATGTCAAGAAGCTTTTGACAGGATCAAACAATATCTGTCCAATCCACCTGTTTTGGTCCCACCAGTACCAGACAGACCTTTGATCTTATATTTGACTGTCCAAGGGTCCTCAATGGGTTGTGTCTTGGGGCGACATGATTCTACAGGCAAGAAGGAGCAAGCCATTTATTATCTGAGCAAGAAGTTCACCATTAATGAAACGAATTACACACCATTGGAAAAGACATGTTGTCCCCTTGTTTGGATAACAAGACGATTGAGGCAATACACACTTTATCATACCACATGGCTGATTTCGAGGCATGATCCACTCAAATATCTCTTGGAAAAGCCGTCCATCTCTGGAAGAATTGCCAAATGGCAATTGGTCCTATCAGAATATGATATCATTTATGTGCCTCAAAAAGCCATCAAAGGGAGTGCAATAGCTGATTACTTGGCAGACAGAGCACTAGAAGATTACGAGCCTATGACTGTTGGATTTCCAGACGAGCACATCAACATTCTTACGGCCGATGTAGCAGACATATGGACGATGTGGTTTGATGGAGCCTCCAGTCTCTTAGGTCATGGTGTTGGGGCCATCCTGATATCCCCAAAAGGCGAACATTTCCCATGGCGGCAAAGCTAACTTTCCCTTGTACAAACAATGTAGCAGAATATGAGGCTTGTGTGATGGGACTTTAAGAAGCAATTAACAAAGGAATCAAAAAATTACAAGTGTTCGGTGATTCGGCACTCATCATGTTTCAAGTAAGGGGTGAATGGGAGACTCGAAACCATAAACTAATCCCCTATCGGGAGTATGTTACAGAGTTAGCCGAGCAATTCGAAGACATCACGTTTGGGCATATGCCCAGGGAATACAATCAGCTTCCTGATGCACTGGCCACTCTAGCCTCCCTCCTTCGACTAGACACAATGTTGGAAGTCCAGTCTTTTGATATTCGTATACAAGATGCTCCTGCACATTGCATGGCCATTGAAGGAAATACTAAAGAAAAACCTTGGTTTGATGACGTCAAACAGTATTTGCTTAAGCAAGAGTACCCAGCCGAGGCCTCTGAGTCTGATAAACGAAATATCCGAAGGTCGGCGTCCAACTACTACCTTGATGGTCCCGTCCTATATAAGCGAAACCATGACATGGTGTTACTGCGGTGCTTGGCAAAAGAAGAGTCGAAACAGATAATGAAAGAAGTGCACGAAGGAGAATGCGGTTCACACGCAAATGGACATGCATTAACAAGGCAAATCATGCAAATGGGCTATTATTGGGTAACCATGGAGAAAGATTGTATTGAATATGTGCGCAAATGCCTCAAGTGTCAAATTCACGGCGATAAAATCCAAGTACCGCCATCTAGACTGCATGTGATGGTTTCCCTGTGGCCGTTTTCGCTTTGGGGTGTCGATGTTATCGAACCAATCTCGCCAAAAGCTTCCAATGGTCACCACTTCATCTTAGTGGCGATCGATTACTTTACCAAATGGGTAGAAGCAGCGTCATATGCTAACGTCACACAAGCTGTGGTACTTAAATTTATGCGGAATAACATCATATGCCGCTATGGACTTCCTGAGCAGATCATAACAGACAAAATGCCAATCTGGACAATCGGATGATGGGTAAATTGTGCGAAACGTACAAAATTCAGCACCGCAACTCAACTTGAGTACTTTCTTACTTTGTATGTATGGAAGACTCTGATGCCTTACTCTGTGTCTTCTTTACTTTAGTTCATTTGAGTGAAAGACTTAACTTTTAGCTCCGTGTTGACTCTTTTACTTCGTGCGACCTTGTAGACCAAGATTCTTACTCCGCATCAGTTTGACTTAGTCCGTTTCAGATATTAAGAGCAGATTCCATAATTAGTAGCTTTTAAGTTCTTAGTCCGCACGAATGTTCCTTATTCCGTATGTATTGGTGACTTGGTTATTTACCAAGTGTTTGACGACACTCACTCTTGTCCGGATTAGGATTATGTATCATGTCCTTAGCTTTGCTCTGACGAGTATATCTCCAGATCAATAACATATCTTCTGCAATGATCAAAGAAACACAAAAGATCTCAAATCAAATTACATAGGGCTTTATCAGCATGATCCAAATTCTGGGCTTGATCCAACAATCTCCCCCAATTATGGATATGCCCAAACCCTTTGTAATCTGATCTGGTAAGCAGTGCAAAAAGATAACATACAGAATACACATCACAACCATTTTCATTTATCAGCAACAGAATACAATTCAACCTTTACACAAGATTTTCATTAAGGTACATAAGGCTTACTATACTTGAAGATCATTGTTGCTGCTTTCTCTCTAAGCTCCATTGTCTGCTTCATCGTATAAGTGGTGTATTGGCTCCAAGATTTGTCCACACTTAAGAATGACTTGATGAAGTAACAGACAAAGGCTCCGCAGCTATCTCCATCTGGCTGTTGTGGCACTTGCTTCTTGCCCCGGAATGTCGCCTTCAGCTTCTCAGTTGGTCTCAAAGGAGTGATGCCCAACTTTTCATATAATCCGGCTTTCTTCAAAGCTTCAGTCAATCTGAGACACAGTGGTTCCCATTGATTCTTTCTTACATACTGCTCCACAATTTGATGAGAATCAATCAGAATCATCTGTTTGGACTAAATCATGAAGACAACCATCATGAAATGTGGCGACATAATCCGGTATGGAATGAGGATAGTTGAGAGAGTTCTCCATGGCTTGCTATCCTCAGCAGTTCCTTCGATAAAGGACTGAATGATATCTATATTGGGAAGATAGCCCTCATTCCAGCACGACAGAACTTCAAACAAGTGGCCATCCTTGTACAGAGATGGAAACAGCCTCATCTCCATTTTAGCAGCTCTAGAGAAGTTTTCAATGTCGTCTGTTGTAAAGAGGCCTTTCTCCGAACAAAGGGTCCGAATGTCATCCGGGGAGAAGGGGTACAGGTCAGAGAGACATCTTCTCTCGGCAGAAGACGCAGCATAGGAAAGCATTGCCTTACGCACGCTTCCGTCCGCATCAAGAGGGTCACTCACCGCATATGATGGGAGGAAGGTGTCAGCTGTGGATGGAGAGGATGGAGGAAGAGCTGCACTCGAGGAGCTTGGCTGAGAGAAGCGGCTACGTTTGGGGATTTGAACTCCCTGAAGCAATGAAGAGGCAGGCCGCTTCTGAGCACGAGTGGAGGTTTGTGATGCAGGAGTAGCAGAAGGATCAGATGACACTCTCTCCCCCAGTTTGGCAGATCGCCGGGGAGCAACGGGAGGGCGAGCCATCGTGTGTGCTAGGTCCGCGAAGGAGGTAAACAAGGAGTGGACGGACGAGGCGACTAGGTCCATCTTCTGTTCCATGGAGGTGGAAGAGTCGGTGAGGGCGGAGAGGAGTTGGGCGCCAAGAGCATCAACCTTGGCGGTGATGGCGGATATTTGGGCGCTTTGAGCTTGGGCGTGGCGGTCCAGCTGGGCGGAGAGCACAGCGTCGGAGTGGACCGTGCCAAAAGAAGCACGCCCAAGGACCAACTCAGGAGCTTTGGAGGACTCCCCCACATGAACAGGAGCAGGAGTGCGCTGGGCAGAGGAGTCCGCAGGAGTATCAGCAGCAGCAGCAGAAGGGGCATCCGGAGCAGCAGAGGCATCCGGAGCAGCAGACCCGCTTTGACCAGATAGGTCAACAATGGGAATGGCGTCAGCAGGAGAAGAAGGTCCAGCCTTAGCAGGGGAAGGACTCCGTGCGGCATGGACCGGGCTGGAGGGGTTAGGGAATGGCACATCGGGAATGGAGGCCGGCGTAAGAAAGCCTTGGTCCAAATTCCAGATGATCATGGTCTCCGGGGAGTGAGTATGGCGAGTGTAAAACACCCGGAGATCGGTGTCAGGAATGGAGGCAGTGTGGGCAAGGCTGAAACGGAGCCATAGGTCCGTTAAGGTGTCAGCGGAGAGATGGTCAAGGTAATCTCGGGGTTAAGGTAGGGGAGGCAAAGGAGCTTCCAGAATAGATTCCGGGACATCAGCAATGACGGCAGCAACGACGGTATCAACCGCGGCAGCAACAGCGGAAGTGGAGGGAGTGGGGACATCCACAGCAGAAGGGGCTGAAGAAACAGCTCTAGGGGCACTGCACTGAGATGGCCCCGTAACCTCGGAGGGTTCGGCACGGACGCTGTGCTGGGAGGCCCGAGAAATGGAGGGTGCAGCAACGGACCGAATCCGGGAGGACCGGTGAGCAGAGCTAACGTCAGTGGCATGGCTGTCGGTGGGGTCACCAACAGAACTGCCTTGTTGTTCTGTGTCAGGGAGAGGGCGGAGAGCTGCAGAGGGACGACGGGCTGTCATGTTCCCATCAGGTGTAAGATAGCGAAGGTAATAAGCCTGAGGAAATGAAACAGCATCAGAGCGGACGAAATGGTCCGGATGAAGATGTCGGAAGACAGTGCTAAGGATGCGCC
This sequence comes from Taxillus chinensis, assembly GCA_023512835.1. NCBI lineage: Eukaryota > Viridiplantae > Streptophyta > Magnoliopsida > Santalales > Loranthaceae > Taxillus > Taxillus chinensis. The sequence goes on from CM042092.1 coordinate 35,655,923, forward strand.
CGAAGGAAAGGTTCTTGGGTCCAGTCTATAGCATTCGGAACATAAACGTCCCCTATTCCATCGGAAGACCTTCAAAAACACCGTACATGGCCAGAAGAAGATCGTACGGAACAGAGTCCAGAGCGGAAGTGCGAGCCAGTAAACATCGACTCAGTATGACCGCCATACAGTGATAGCGGCCGTGGAAGGACTTCACCTTGTATTCCTTGCCTTTATAGGTGCAACCCATAGAAGCCGCCATGGGATCGGCATCGGGGCGCTGTGGTTCACCGGGGGGTAGGCTGAGGGCAGCGCGGAAAACGTCGGGGGTAATGAGGATGGATTCACCGCGAACATAGGAGATGATGGAGTCGGTGGTACAGCGGATCTGTTGGTAGTACTCAAGAATGTCGTCTACAAGAAGATCGACAGGATTGGAGATCAAGTCGAGGATGTGAGAGGCTTCTAAAAGAGGGCGAATATGGAAAAACTAGTCCAGAGGGTTGGAGATAGCGCTCCAATCGACCAGATGGCCGGGATTGACGCCGGAAAGAGAGGTTCTGGGTGCCATTATAGATGAAAGGTGAAGGGCGAGAGGGAAGGCGAGGTCTTTGGGGATTGAAGGAGCAACGAGAGTTTTAGGGATTTGAAGAGAGTAACACTCGTGCTTCGCAGGAATGACCAGAATATATAAGACCGAGTCCGTAAATGTCAGGGGGTCTAGGAATGTGGCGAGTGAAACAGTAAACCGCTTGACAGGCTGATGTCATTAGTCTTGATATTGATGCGCCTCCGAATTAAAAGATGACGTGGAGATGGCATGACCAAGTAAGGGTAACAGCTGTTTGCCTTCCGGGGAAGTGTGAGCATCCCGGGACATGCATTTAATGAATCATCATGATTCCTCCTCAAAAGCACACAATATATAATAAGACATGGATTATCGCAATTTGACAGTGTCAGGAGTTCGGAGGAATGAACCGACAATCATCCGGAATTAACGATAGTCGTGTGACGAGTATCCGAATGAAAAGTAGACCGTGTCCTTAGTAACAGAGTGCGGTTAAAGAGAAGTAGATTCCTTTGCTGTCAATAAGTCGAAGAGAAGAGAAGTACCACAACACTTCAAATCCAAGACTATGGACTGGATTTATCGATAAGGGTGCAAAGAAAATCTGAACCTGCAGCTTCACAAAAATAAGCTAAAAGTACAAAAGCTTAACAGGCAAGGATTAGTACGGATAGGAGAAAATAGGTAGTAAAGAGCTATATAATCCGAGCTAATGAGTAGCAGAACTTATGCATTACAAAGAATGAAATAGACATATACATACTAAAGAATGATCAATGTGACTGAATCAGGCCATATGTCAGATAATAAATACACAAGTTCATATAGGTCAACATAGCGAAACCGTCCTGCTGAACGACGTAGCTAAGATTAATTAAAAATCATATGATTTGACCAAACGAGGATTCATGAGTGAAAAATGAGGAAGAGGACACATGTCAAAAGCAAGCAATTGATTATCCGATTAAAATGCATGGTTGAAGAAAAAAAATACATCCAAGCATGCCGCAATTCTGTTTCAACAACGCATGTCCAGTTAGATCCGAAAGTAAAGGGTCAGAGGAGGGAGTATCTGAGACATATTAGGGGGATATTACTGAGGTAATAGATGAAGCTTAGGCTCTCCCGTAGATCATTCGATCCTCTCAATGAAAGGCTCCCCCTCGAATAGACAGCCAGGAAAGAGGTCATGAGACATATATAGGGGGGGTATTACTTGAATAATTTATAAAGCATTTTCTCCCCCGTAGATTGTGCAATCCTCTCGGTAGACCCTTTCGGCTTAAAGAAATTCAGCACGGTCTATCCTTTTAGGAAACTATACTTTAGAAGCTGATCAGACTGCGATTGTGTATTCATCCACCAGGCATTCCGAGCTAACCCATTTCATTTCTTCAACAATACATGTTAATAGAGTAATCTAAATGAACAGGAATTTGTCAAGTGGTGATCAGTGGAAATTAAGATCATGAAACCAGAATGATGTTAATCATATAAACTTTAATTATGTTTGCTTAAACGACTTAAGTCGGGAAACGCAAGCATCCTCCCAATTATGAAGTTGCTATCAATATCAGAAGCATGAAGCATATTAGACAGTAAGTATGATCATCATAAAGATCAGTATGTATTTACTACTATCGATAAAAGCACAGTGCATGTTCTGAAAACAACTACTGATTGATAACAGGTGAGAAGCTATGCAAAAAAGTCAAGCATACCTAATTTGAGAAGAAGTTCAGAAAATCTTACATCAGGTAGGGGCTTTGTAAGTATATCCGCCAGTTGATCTTCAGTAGCAACATGTTCCACGGATATGTGCTTTTTAAGAACATGATCGCGAATGAAATGATGCCTAACCTCAATATGTTTTGTCTTTGGATGCATGATGGGATTATTGCTGATAGCAATAGCACTGGTATTGTCACAGTAGAGTGGAACAGATGTCATGTTGAAGCCATAGTCAGTAAGTTGACTTTGCATCCAGAGAAGCTGTGCGCAGCAACTCCCAGCAGCTATATATTCCGCTTCAGCAGTAGATGTTGATACAGAATTCTACTTCTTACTGAACCAAGAGATCAATCTGTTTCCAAGGAATTGGCATGTACCACGGGTGCTTTTCCTGTCTATGCGATACCCGGCAAAATCAGCATCAGAATATCCGGATAAGGCGAAGTTGAACTCTTGTGGGTACCAGAGTCCCAAATTAATTGTCCCTTTGAGATACCTTAATATCCGTTTTACATGAAGCATATGTGACTCTTTGGGATTCGCCTGATATCTTGCGCAGATGCAAGTTGCAAACATTATGTCTGGGCGACTTGCTGTAAGATACAGCAAGGATCCAATCATCCCTCTGTACTCAGTCACATTCACTGATTTGCCATCAACATCTGGGTCTAACTTGGCATTGACTGGCATTGGAGTTTTGATGGGAGATGAACCTTCCATACCAAACTTCTTGATTAAGTTGCAAGTATACTTAGCTTGGTTTATGAAGGTCCCTTCCTTCAGTTGTTTGACTTCGATCCCAAGGAAGTAGGACAGTTCTTCCATCATACTCATCTCAAACTTGCCAGTCATCAACTTGGCGAATTCATCACAAAGTTTCGGATTAGTTGATCCGAAAATGATATCTTCCACGTATATCTGTACGATCAGAGTATGTCTTTTCTCTTTCCGTAAGAATAGTGTGGCGTCAATCTTCCCTTTTTGAAAGTTAAGAGCAAGTAAGAATTCCGAAAGTGTGTCGTACTAGGCTCTTGGAGCTTGCTTCAATCCATACAAAGCTTTCCTTAGTTTGTAAACCAGATGTCCAGCCTTGGGTTCAATGAAACCTGGAGGTTGTTCAACGTACACCTCCTCCTGAAGATCTCCATTCAGGAATGCACTCTTAAATTGATTCAACTCTTCTTGCATGGCTTCTATCCAATTCGAATCTCGAAAAGCTTCATCCACCACCTTTGGTTCTGTTTGAGATAGAAAACATGAGTAAAAACACATGTTGGAGGTGGCTGCTATTGTTCTTACACCAACAGTAGGATCACCAATCACTTGATCTGAGGGATGATTTTGGGTCCATCTGTAATTCTGTGCATGTGATGGTTGATCTTGAATAATTTGAAGCCCTGCCAGGTTAGGTGGTTCAGGTGTATCTGCTGGTTGAGCTTCTTTCGGACCAGATGTTTCCGTATTAGAAGGTACGGTAGAGCTAGGTGGTTCTTCAACACTGTTTCTTTCAGTGTTAACTGGTCCGGACGGACTTGAAGGTGCTCCGGAATTTTGGGTATCCGTAGGAGTATGTCCGGAGCTTAACGGTAGTCCTGAGTCCGAATCATCCGTAGCATCATCCATATAATTCCTTTGTGCTTCGCTGATGCCACGTGGTTGGTCAGAATGTGTATCAGGAACATTCATAAACTTCGAGTAATCGATGTTGCTGTCCGGGACCCGCACATTAGAACTTCAAGAAGCAACTTTTGACCAATCAAGATTAGCTTCATCAAAAGTCACATGGATAGATTCTTCAACTTTAAAAAATTTTCTATTGAAAACCTGATAAGCCTTGCTATGTAATGAGTACCCGACAACAATCCCATCATCAGATTTTGGTTCAAATTTATTCCGGGTTTCTTTGCCATTTATCAATATATAGCAAGTACACCCAAAAGCTCTGAAATGTGAAATTGAAGGCTTTCGTCCTTCCACATCTCATAGGGTGTTTTCATGGTAGATTTATTTATTAGAGTTCTGTTTTGAACATAGCAGGCAGTGGACACAGCTTCAGCCCATAGACTGAGAGCAAGCGTTGCCCCTGCTAATATAGATCTGCCAGCCTTGACTAAAGTACGATTCTTGCGCTCAGCTACCCCATTTTATTGTGGAGTTCTAAGCGCAGAGAAGTCATGCTGAATGCCCTGTTCAGAACAATATGATCTCATATCTGAAAAATCAAATTCTGTACCATGATCACTCCTGATGCACTTTATGCTCAGTCCTTGTGAATTGCTTATCCAGTTGAAAAGATCTACAAGATGCTCAAAAGTTTGATCCTTTGATTTCAGGAACATCACCCATGTGTATCTGGTGAAATCATCGATAACCACAAGGGTATATCTTGCACCAGCCAACGAAGGAACAGAAATAGGACCACAGAGGTCCATATGAAGAAGTTGCAGAGGAGCAGTTATTGAATTAACTGATTTGCTCTTAGAGCTATGTTTGGTCTGTTTACCGAGTTGGCATTCTCGACAGAGAGTGTCTCTGGAGTATTTGAGTTTAGGTAGACCAGTGACAAGATCAAGTGATGCTAACTTACTCAGTGTCTTAAAGTTTAAATGTGCGCATCGCTTGTGCTATAACCAACTATCTTCATCTGAAGCTTTAGTGAGGAAGCATACAGGGTCAGAAGAATTATTTCTTAAGACCACTGAGTATATGTCCCCATCTCTTGATCCGGATAACTTTACATCTCCGGATAAGTTTTCCTCATCGTACTGGTGTTGGACATAAAGGAAACAATAAATCCTTTGTCACATAAATTACTGACACTTAGCAAATTATGCTTCAAACCTTCGACTAGTGCAACTCTAGTGATTGATACACAGCTATTGGTTAAAATGTCATACCCGACAGTCTTACCTTTGCTGTTATCACCATATGAAACTGATGGACCTCGTTTTTCATTAACTTCTACAAGCAGAGTTTGATCACCCGTCATATGTCCGGAGCATCCACTATCGAGGATCCACTTGCTTTGATTGATCTTTAACTTCAAGTGATCCGGCAGTGCATTCCAGAGATGCTCCTGAAAGACAACAGTTTACACTTTTGGTGCCCAAACTTGTTTCGGGCGGTTAGAAAGAACAGCAGTAATGTCAACAGTTTCAGATTTGACTTTGCTAGGACTTTTAGCTCTCCAAGTTGACTTTAATTTGTTAGGTTCAGCTGCTTCTTTTATTTGGGTTATCTTAGGAGAGATACTCCTTTGAGGTTTAGCTTTTGTTTTGCTCGAAGAACCCTTTTTATTGAACTGATCTTTATTGGTACGAATTTGATTACAAAGCCAGTTATCAGATAAACTCCAACATTCATAGTGATAATGACCTATTTCCCTATAGATGGAACAGACACTATAATGCGGAGTACAAACAAGGGATACAGGTCGCTTAGATTTTACAGACTTTCTACTCTGTTCCCTATGGCCTAATCCATTGCGTTTGGGTGACGCGCTCTTGGCCCTAGATGCGTCAGCCTTAGCCTTTCCTTTCTTTTTGGGTGCTACAGTTTTAGCTTTAACTGCAGCAGCCTTCCCTTCATCATTAGTTACGGGTGCTACTGCTTCGGGAAATGCAGTAACAGCCTCAACTCCACAGTCATAAACTATGGTGCCACCTGAAATGAAACCATCCAACGGTTTAGACGTACTAACAGGATATAAGTTGGTTAGTTTTGGAGTGAAATCCGGAGGACACTCAGTAGCTTGAGCATTGGAGGTTGATGATTCTGAACCTAGGCCAGGTTTGACTCGAACATTATCCGGATCAGTCCTAAATGAAGAGGCTATTTCCCCGGATTTAAGCCACTTGCGATTTATTTCCTTTTCCTGTTCTAGTTCATTCTCGAGTCTTTTTACAATAACTTTTAGGCCTGAGAGATTGGTATTTAGCAGATGATTTTCAGCCCTTAGATCGTGATACCAAGCTTCTTTTCCTCTGAAGTCAGCTATGTCTTTTTCAAGTCTAGCAATAGTAAATTCAAGACATTTATTCTGACTTTCCATATCTTTGTACATTTGAGTAATTATTAGTTTCTCATTCTTTTCATGATCACGTTCGGTAACAAGAGATTCTATTTTACTTATGAGCTCAGAGATAGAAGGTACCTCAGTATTTGCCATGAGGCAGACGTTCGGCTTAGGAGTTGTCTCATCATCCGAGGATTCCTCCTCTTCTTTCGAGCCACTGATGTACTTCGTCACGAACGCCTTCCTCTTGTTTTTGTTGTTGTCTGAGGTGGTACGTCGAGGAGTAACCTTGTCACTTTTCTCTGCCATCTTAGTTTTGGATCTGCATTCCTTAGCCCAGTGACCGGGTTTCCCACAATTAAAGCATTCTTGGGAGCTCGACTCCGATCGTTCCTTCCTTCTGGATGATGAGGAGCCTCTTCTAAATCCTTTTCTACTTTTCCGAAGAAATCGTTCAAAGGATTTAACAAGAAGAGCTATTTCCTCTTCTGCGTCTGAGTCAGAATTCTTTGACTCATCCGTATCATCGTCTTGATGATTACTGGAGCATTCCGTAGCTTTGAGAGCTACCCCTTTTTCTTTCCGAGCTATTTTCTCATCACGGTCAGTGTATTTAAATCTGACCTCATGAGTCCAAAGCTCTCCGTATATTTCCTCAAGGGCAGTAAACGGCCAGTTTTTGTCAGCTTGCATCTGGAGCTGCTTGGAGTAGTAGCGATCCAGCAAGGATCGAAAGAACTTGTCATTGATTTGAGACTAAGTGTAGTGCTCATTGACAGTTTTTAGCTCTAGAATGAGCTTGCCGAATCTTCGATAGATGCTCTCAAGGGATTCGCCAGGTTTGTGATTGAAACTCTCAAAATTCTGTCTGAGAGCACATATCACATTTTGCATCTGGGACTGGCTCCCCTCATAGAGGATTGTCAGTTTATCCCAAACAGCTTTTGCTGACGTGCAGCCCTGGACGTCCATGAAAGCCTCGGAATCCAAAGACGATGTAACGTAAGCCAGAGCCTTTTCGCTAGCGCACTGCCAGGCTCTTTCATCGTTGGTAAGTTCGGCATCCGTCTTTGGCCTTCTAACTCCATGTTCTCCGATAGTCATCGGAATTGGAATCTCCTGATGAAGACAGGGCCACATGAGATAGTCATGGCATACCATGAACATCTTCATGCGAGCTTTCCACTGGGAGAAAAGCTTAGGTGTGAATTTGGGCGGTTTTGTCAGAGTAAAACCAGAACTTCGTGGTTGAGCAGTGGAGGCAGTAGCAGGTTGAGGTGGGTTGACGTTTTCACTGCTACTTCGATTCGGGATGGGCTCTTGTGCACCTCCGGAGTTAAGGCGAGTGTTGAATAGCATACTGCTTTCTTTGGCCATTGCTGAGAGTGAAAGAGTGGGATCTCTACTTAGAACAAATAGAACTTGCTCGATACCACTTGATGGTCCCTTGGAGCCTAGGAGGGGGGTGAATAGGCTCTTATCGAAACTCTTTTTAATCTCTTATGACACAACACTTATCTAGTTAAGTGATAGAATCACTGCGGAAGACAACCAGATAGTGGAAGTATTTTGTTTTATTATCAAGAGATAAGTACAACAAAATAGAAGCAAGACTCTCTTACACTTTGTTTTCAAAAGGATTCACACTCTAGCCTAGATTATATCTTTGAGCTCTTGTGCATACACAGGGTTAATTCAGGCTCATTCGCACTCCATGCACAAATGTACAAGTATGAATATTTATACAAACATTCCTAAGAGACACCCTTAGAACTTGTAGTTCCGGAATGCGTTCAGCACTAACTATTCCTCGGTAATCTCTCTGCCTTGACCGCTGTTGCTTATGGAGATCAAGATCTTGGGTTTGAAGAGTATAAGTGCCTTTGTGAGTTCCCAAGTATAATTAAAGTTATGTCCACATATCCAGGTGATCCACGTGTAAGATTCTTCAGGTTCTCAATGAGTTTGTCTTACATCGGGACGCCACGAGCTGATAACTTTAAATGCGGTAAGTTGAAGTAGCATCTTTTTGGTCCGGTGTAATTGTCCTTACTCCGTTGCTAGTGAAGCTCGGAACCTTACTCCGTGTCAGTGGTTGCTTACTCCGTATCTATTTGATACTGAAATCCTTAGTCCGTGTCAGCACTTCCTTACTCCGTGTGAATGAGAAGGTCGGAGTTCTTATTCCGTATCAGCGCTTCCTTACTCCGCATGTAAGTTCCTTACTCCGTATGTAAGTTTCTTACTCCGTGCGAGTTTAAAGGATCGGATGGCTTACTCCGTACTAGCGCATCCTTACTCCGCATGAGTGAGTGGTCCGGATTCCTTACTCTGTGCGAATAAAGACTCGGGTCCTTATTCCGCATCAATACTTCCTTACTCTGTATGTATGAAAGACTTGGTTATTTACCAAGTGTTTGACGACACTCACTCTTGTCCGGATCAGGATTATGTATCCTGTCCGTAGCTTTGCTCTCACGAGTGTATCTCCGGATTAATAACATATCTTCTGCAACGATCAAAGAAACACAAAAGATCTCAGATCAAATTACATAGGGCTTTATCAGCATTATCCAAATTCTGGGCTTGATCCAACAAAATATATTAATATTTAAACTAATAATATTATTTATATGATCTTTTAATTCAAATATAAATACATATTATCGAATGTCTAAAAACTCAAAACTTACTCTCACCATATATGACTCATATTACGTATAAAATAATTTATGGATAGTAATTTTAATTTGATTCAAATTTAGTTTTAAATTTATTAATAGATTGATTTAAAACTATCCAAACAAATATTATTGGATCGATAAATACATTAATATTAGGCAGTGAGGAAATAATAAGAAAAAGGAAAAAGAGGAGTTTTTTGGATTTTATGTTTAAAAATAGCACAGGAAAAAGAATTTTAAAAAAATAGTTTAAAAAATAAAAAAGTAGAGAGCTTGGAGAAAGTGAGATGATGCAAACGTCAGGCTCTTTTCCTTCTTAATGATTCCTTCTAAAGCTTCTTGAAAGTACAAAGGTTAGAAAAAATAAAACATTCTTTCTTGGTTTGGAAAATGTCCCCTCTAACCTCAACTCATTTTGCTGAAAATAAGAGAAATTTTGGGTACCTTTCCTTTTTAAAAGTAGTATATCTGCTTTTGGGAAATTTTCAAAATGCTCTCTCTAATATTTCCTCTCAAAAATCCATTCAAAAAAGCTACCCCTTATGCTTCTTGGAGCAGACTATTTATAGGTGTTTAGGGGAGGATAGCTGGTTGTGTATTAATCAGGTTCTTTGTAGTTCTAATGGGTCAATTGTGATATCCTAAGATATTAATTATGGTTCCTTGTTCCCATGTTTGAAAAGGGAGTTCCAATGCCACGCTAATATAATGGCTGAAGATAATAAGTATGCCTAAGATTATTTTAACTATTTGTCCGAGGCAAATTTAATTATAATGTATTTGACTATCTAGATGTTTTTGCGGTAAAATTGGATCCCCGAATAGCTACTGCTTTTTTCATGATTTTATAAAGTCCCAATACTGCACTAGTTTCCTTTTTAATACTCTTGGTAAAGGATTTTTAAAGTCCCCAAACTCACTAAATGCACTTAGAAAAAGATTTTCCCAGATTTACAGTGGTTCGATGTTTTTTTTTGTGTTTTTTAGCTACTGAAACAATTATAAATAACATCTATCAAAATAACTATTAAGTGTGTGATTGTAACATCTGTAAAGAAAACAACGAACCCAATCTTTTTTTTTTGCATGCTTTGTAAAGACTCGTACTTGTGTGAGATTGAAGTCAACCCCTGAATAGAGTGAGGAATATCTATTCGATAGCGTGACCTTAGCGTGAGCATTTTGAGTTATTATTATTATTATTATGATTTTAATATTTTGAGTCTATTACTATATGTTATTATTATTACAACCATTTTAATATTTTGAGTTTACTATTATTATGTTGTTAATATTTCTAATATAATCATTTAAGTATTTAGTTATTATTATCATGATAATTAAGGTTACGACTATTATTATGATGCCATTATTGGGTTTATTATTATTATGTTATTATTATAAATATAAGTATTTTAATATTTTAAGTATATTATTATTATCATTATTATTAATATGCTATTTCATTTTTAATATGATTATTGTTGGTCCCGGAGAGCTTAAGGGGGGGGGGGGGGTGAATAGGCTCTTTGAAAATTCTTTCTCTCTCTTAATGGCTTAGACACCCACTCTGGTTAAACGGATAAAATTAGTGCGAAAGATTAACCAGGTAATGGAAGTATGTTGCTTTATTATCTGAAGATAATTACAACAATGCAAAACAGCATTTTTGCTGATTACAACACAACACTCTGTTATAGTTACACACACTTGGCAGTGAATCTCTGTGTTTGGCTCTTTACAAGATATACGCTTATGAGTGTATAAGTACAAGTAAGTATGCGCATCTTTTCTTTACATTGCTTCAGGCATATATATATATAGACATCCTAGGAATCTATCTTGGAACTGCATTTTCCGAGCAGTGTGGAGCATCGAAGTTCTTCATCGGAAAATGCTGAAGCTTTAACTGCTGCGGATGTAGAGCTCGAAATATTGGAAGCATAAGTTGTAATGAATTCTTTGCTTGATTCCAATTGCATTTGAGACTGCGTCCACATCTCCGTGTGTTCCACGTGTCAGACAATTTAGGTATTCAATGAGTTTGTCTTACATCGGGACGTAGCGAGCTGCTAGCATTAATTGCGGCTTGGAGAGACGAAGCAGCGTCTTCGTGGTCCATTGCAAGGTTCCTTACTCCGTATGAACGAAGCTCGGATCCTTACTCTGTATCAGTGATTGCTTACTCCGCATGAGTAGTGGTTCGGGAAGCTTACTCCGCATCAGTGCTTCCTTACTCCGCATGAGTAATGGTTCGGATTCCTTATTCCGCATTTGATGTCCTTACTCTGCAATAGTTGCCCTTACTCCACTCGAATGATGGACTCGGATTTCTTCGTCCGTGTCTTCTTTTCCTTAGTCCGGTGGAGTGACAACTTCGATTCTTTCTCTCTCACAAGTCTCTTTTACTCCGTGCAAGATGTAGACTCGGGAACTTACTCTGCATTAATTGACATAATCTTGTTGAGTGTTAGACGCGGGTTCCTAGTCGTTTTGTCAAGTGTTTAATAAGCACGAAGGGTCCTGACTCTGGATGATGACTTGGTTATATACCAAGTGAATGACGACACTCATGATGATCCGGATCAGGATTATGTATCCTGTCCTTAGCTTTGTCCTCACATGAGTAGGTCCGGATTCAGAGTTAACTCATCTGCATAGACTTAATGGTAAACATGAAACATCTCGAGTCAAATTACATAGGGTTTGTTCCGCATTATCCAAATTCTCGGTTTGATCCAACAATCTCCCCCAATATGGATATGCCAAACCCTTTGTAATCTGATCCAGTAAGGCAGCAAGAAATAACACAGAGGTAAGGATTAAAGAGATCAGTTCCACTTAGTTACAGCAGGAATACATTAAGCCTTAGTACAGATATACATTATGGTACATACGGCTTACTATATTTGAAGATCATCCTTGCTGTATGCTCTCGTAGTGCCATTGTCTGCTTCTTGGAGAACTCGATGATATTTTTCCAGTCATCATCGAAGGAGATAACAGATTTCAAGAAGTAGCAGACAAAGGCTCCACAACTGTTTCCATCGGGTTGCTGGGGCACATTTTTCTTGTTCCGGATCGTCCCCATGAGTACTTCATCCTGACCAAGAGGTGGTAGATTCAAGTCTTCGTAGAGAGAACTCTGTCTGATTGCATCTGACAAGGTTCGAACGAGACTCCTGATCTGATTCTTTCTAATCGGGCGGTCAACCACCTGATGAGAATCTAGAAGCAAGATTTTCTTCTCTTTGATCAGGAAAACAGTCAGCATGAAATGTGGGGAGTCGACCCGGAAGGGGATGAAAACGATGGACAGAGAGGTCCATGGTCGGCTGTTCGCTGTTGTACCATTGATGTAGGATAGAATAACGTCTACAAGAGAAACCGGTTTTCAACCCAAAGAAGGAAGAACATCAAAATCAAGGCCTTCCTCAAGTAAAGAGGGGAATAGCCTCAACTCCATCTTTACCGCCAGAGCATAGTTGTCGATGTCGTCAGTGGAAAATTGTCCCTCCTCAGACAGTATGGTCCGGATGTCTTGAGGTTCGAAGGGGGACAAGGCAGACACAAATCGGCGCTCGGCAGTGGAGAAGGCATAGGCCTTGGCCGCAGCAAGAATGCTCCCATCAGCATCATCCGGATGCAAATCCGCGTATGATGGGAGGAAGGAAATGGCACCAGAAGGAACAGCAGGAGTGAGAGAGCTGGTCTGGCTAGTGGAGAAACGGCTGCATTTAGGCACTGGAAGGCCCAGAGGAAGAGCAGGTGCAGACCGTTTGTGAGAGACAACGCCGGTAGTGGAAAGAGGGGAAGGATCAGATGATTTCTCCCCCGATTTGGCAGATTGGTGAGAGAGGGAGGGACTGGCCACGACTTGCGTCAAGTCCGCAATGGAGGTGGACAAGTCAGAGAAAGACATGGCAAGCCGCTCTAGCTTCTGATCCATGGAGAGAGAGGTAGAGGAGAAGGCAGAAAGAAGCTCGGCACCCATGGCCCGGACATGGTCGGAAAGGGCCTGAGTCTGAAGACGACTATCCTTAGCAAGGCGATCGAGTTGGGCGGAGAAAGCAGCCTCAGATAAAATCGTGGCAAAAGAGGTGTGCCCAAGACCAAAGGCGGGAGCTTTCGAAGACTCGCCCGCATGAAGAGGGGCAGGTGTGGGCAGGGCAGAATCGGCGGCAGCAGGAGAGGACGGTGGTTGTACAGCAGCAGCAGCAGGAGGTGCGGCAGATCCACTTTGACCGGAGAGGTCAATGATAGGAATATCCGCAGGATAAGAGGGGCCAGCCTCAGCAGGGGCAGGTGTCCGTGCGTCATGGGCATGGCCGGAAGAGGCAGCAGCAGGAGGTGCAGCCTGGAGGAGCGATGGCGTCACAAAGCCGTGGTAGCAGTTCCAAGTAATCATTTCCTCCGGGGTCTGGGTGTGTTGAGCATAAAACACCCGGAGGGTAGGTTCTGGGATGTCAGCAGTAATGGCAAGGCTGAAGCACAGCCAGCAGTCATTCAGTATGTTGGTGGAGAGATGGTCGAGATAATCCTGGAGGGCTGGAGAGTGAGTGGGAGAGGCTTCCGCAGGAGAAGATGGAATGTCCGGAAGAACATCAGCAACAGCTGCTGTGACCGGAGAGATGGGTGCGGGAGCATCAGCAGCAGCATCGGGAGCAGCAGTAGCAGCAACAGCAGGAAGAGAGGCATGGACATCAGCAAGAGAGGCGGATGTGGTAACCTCATGGAAGGGCGGCTGAGAGGGCCCTGCAACAGTAGATGGGTCAGCCTGAACGCTCTGCAGCGAACTGCGGGAGCGTGCCGGAGCGGCAACAGACCGGATGCGGGAGTGAACGGACCGGAGAGCAGAACTAACTTCGTGGCCCGAACTGGCAACTGGGTCACCAACCGAACTCGCTTGCTGTTCTGAAGCAACAGCAAGGGCACGGGAGACTGGAGGGCGGCGAACGGTGAGGGTCCCATCGGCAGTAAGATAACGGAAGTAGTAGGACGCCGGGAAGGGAATCACCAGTTCACCCTGGAAGTGCGTGGGGTGAAGATGCCAGAAAATTTGGGACAGAATTTGTCCGAAAGACGAGTTCCGTTTCCCATTCCGCAACACCTGGAAGAGAAAGTTGCCCCAATCAAGTGGCAGTGACTCAAAAATTGCATACATCGCCAGCAGGAGATCGTACGGAACCGAGTCGAGAGCCGTGGAGCGAGCCAGAAGACACCGGCTACGTATGGTGGCCATACAGCAGTGAGGACCATGGAAAGACTTCGTTTTGTACTCCTTCACCTTATTAGGACACCCCATGGAAGCAGCCATGGCAGCAGCGTTCGGTCGAATGTCATCGCCGGCAGGAAGGTTGAAAACGTCCCGGATCACCTGAGGTGTGATCTTGATGGATTTCCCTCGAACCACAGAAAGGATAAACTCCTCAGTGGAGGTGGAGTGCTGATGGAAGGCTAGGACGTCCGACACTAGAAGATCGGTCGGGGCAGAAACAAGCGCAAGAAGGTTGCTATGCTCAAGTAGCTTGTCACACCCCAATTTCCTTTCACTTGGAAACGGGTAATGACTGCCCATGCCCGCACCCGAAGGGTCAAGGGGTTGGTGCAAGCACCTAAAAGGACTTATGACGCGGGTGCTGTCCCAAACCTGTACAACCAGGCTAACATGCCACGGGCATGCTCTTGCTCCCAAACTATGCACACAAACCATAATTAAATAACAACCACAACTCAATTCATTTCATTTAAAAAGGGGCTCAAAGTTCAATACAACCCAATGGGGAAAAGTTCCCATTTAAACCAGAATACTGTTTACAAATAATCCCATACATAAAAATAGAAATCCATAACAAAACAATGAAAACCAACATAGTCTTCAGCCTCAGTGGCCTATCACCACAGCCCCTTCACCTACCGCCTGCTAAACCCTGCAAAAGAACAGTTTATGGGAAGGGTGAGCAAATCATAGCTCAGTAGGGATCCAATCTCCCCAAACCTGTCCCACTCAACAGTATGCATGACAAGTGTATGCTTGTGCTCGTGTCGTGCCTAAAGCTAAAGCAGCAAACATCACCCAGTAACACACCTTTTACCTGAGCCACACTGGAGGGCAGAGGACACCCCGCCACCACGGCAACATGACATACCACATCCAGGCGAATGTTGCATGGACACCAATGCAACATTTTCCACCCGAGTCAGGTATGGTCAACCACCTCCTCGGGCGCCATACCTACCCTCAGGAATGGGTGTAGACTTAGCCCACCGTCGTGAGTGCTACACCGAGACTCAGGACCGCAGTCCTGGCCAAATCTCAAGGGGTCCAGTTATCATGCCTGGCCCATAACTCAGCTCAATCCCATCACATTTGGGTGATTAATCTCCAACAACAATAAAATCAGTTACAAAAGTACGGCTTAGTAACACATCTCAACTTAATACAAAACAGCAGTGCTGCTCAACATAGTATATCACAAACAAGGTTCACACGGCCGACATAGTCGGTTACAAACAACATATACCAGCCTCACAGGCTTAAAACCAAACACGCAACATACAACAACCACGCAGGAATATTATCAAACACATAGTGAACGTAGCCACACAAACATTTTATCAAACACCTAGTGGGCACGGACAACCCAACGATTTCCAGTCCACTCCCAAGCATCAAATCAACCAATATGCCATTGAAGGCCAACATCCATATAGGAGATCACACCTATATGGATTTACATATATATATAAGCATGTATAGGACAGATACCTTAGGACAGAGAAAAAACTGAGAAGAACGGAGTCCCTACCTTGCAAAAGTCCTCTGCTCTAGCCTCTACGATACACCGACCACCCACGCGAACCTCTACGGCCAAGATCCAAAGGTTCCCTCACTCTCTCTCTCTCTCTCTCTCTCTCTCTCTGCGGCGGCTGCAACAGCAAATAGAAAACCCTAAACCCTAAACCTAAGCCTCAACACCATTATATAGACACTACACACATCAAAACGGCGTAGTTTTGATTTAGTGAAACCCAGGATCAAAACGACGTAGTTTTGATCACACAAACTACCACCTTCCCGCTTCCATACAGGGCAAAATACTCATAATTTCAACATGGTCCTTTAGGGAAAAATCATTAAAATGACAAAACCAAGGTAACCATGCAAAAATAAGTCTGCACACCAATTCCCCAATTGGCGTGCAGCCCCAAATGCACTCAAACTTTACCTCAAACCTCCTTGCATCCTGTAGAGGCCTGAGAAGCAAAAATATGCTTGCACGTGAAATGGGTGAATTCACGTGCAGCTCCAAATGCTCTGAAATTTCTGTGGTAGGTAGGGGACCTCATTCTAAGAAACTTTTGTTCTTGCATGCCAATTGTTTGAGGCCATCTACTAGGTCCAAAATCTAGAAAGTTCCCATTTAGAAGGCAAGACTGCGACTAACTCAAAACACGGGTCTTTACATCCTCTCCCCCTTAAGACTTTTTGTCCTCGAAAAGAAAATGTGGCATGGAAGGAAACAACAATAACAACCAATGAATACACAAATTAATACACACTGCATGAAAATACACACAAAAGAAATACTCTCAGGTCACCTAATCAGTTGGGCAAATACCTGATTATGTTGATGTTTGCCTTTCTCCCCTCGTCAGGGTTGTTCGTCCTCGAACAAATCAGGGTAGTGAGCATGCATCTCAGTCTCACGTTCCCAAGTCTCTTCCTCCATCCCTCGGTGTTTCCACAACACCCGAACCAACGGAATAGTCTTACCTCGCAGCTGCTTCTCTCGCCTATCCAAAATACGGATGGGTGCCTCAACAACTGACACATCTGCTTCAAGATCCAGAGTACTCCAATCCAACACATGGGTGGGATCGGGATGATATTTCCGCAACTGGGATATATGGAAAACATCATGAACTCTACTCAAACTAGGTGCTAATGCCAACCTATAAGCAATAGGTCCAACTCTGCTCAAAATTTCAAACGGTCCAATGTATCGTGGAGACAACTTGGACCCTTTTCCAAATCTCTTATGCCCTCTCCATGGAGAAACACGAAGGAATACGTGGTCTCCTACCAAAAACTCTAACGGTCGGCGTCGGCGATCTGCATAAGACTTTTGTCTGCTCTAAGCTGTAAGAAGATGCTGCCGAATCAGCTGTACTTTTGCTGTAGCTGTAAAGACTCGTATTTGGGTAGTCTTGAGAGATAGTCATTCTATGGGAATGTAACTATCAGGACGGTAGTGTAGCCGTCAATGTGAGCATTTTGACTGTACTTGGGCCCGATTCCGAGTCGGGGCCCCGTTTGACCCGATTGTTGACTTTTCGGGGTCTATTGGTTGACTTTGCGTTTGAGCGGTCGTTTGGGTGTACTAATATCTGTGTAGTATTGTGCTCGTCATTTCGAGCGTTTTGACTGTAGTTTGACTCAATTTGGAGTTCGGGACCTTGGAGGTTAATTATTGACTGGGTCAATGGTTGACTAGGTCAGTTGACTGGCAAAAATATAAATAGGGGAAAGAGAGCTTCCACGTTACGTTTTAGCATCTGCATTTGCGTTGGAGAGCTTAGAGAGAGAAAGAGAGAAGGAAGCTTGGAGGCCTTGGCGATTTGGGGCGTTTTGAGCTCGTTCAAGCATCAAGAATCATTCCAGGTAGGTGTTCCACTGATTCTTCACCCTTTTCTTGTCCTTTTTTTGGATTAACATGTAAGAATTTGATGAAATCATGCAAATTCGTGTTGAACCCTAGAATTTGGGGAAAAACCAATTTTGGGTTGAAACTTGTATTTAAAATGTGTTCTGAGGGGTAAGACATGATTTAAAACCTAATATATAGTATTAGGTATGAGTTTTATGAGATTCCGAAAGGTCTGGAGGTTTCTGGGTTGAATCCAGACGAGAAACAGGTGAAAAACGATGATGAAAGAATCGTCGTGGAATCGGGTAGAGAACAGCCGATGAGATCGACTGGAAATTGGAAATTTCGAATATGCAGTTTCGAAGGTTCGAAGGTAGGTTCGATGTAGTGTAATTTCGAGTGTCGAATGTGAAATTTTCGAGTATCGTTTCGAAGGTTCGAAGGTACTTCGAAGGGAGTTTCGAAGGCAGTTCATGGGTACTTCGAAGGTAGTTTTCGAAGGTAGTTCGAGAGTCGAAGGCAGTCCGAAAAGAGATTCGAAAATATAGATTCGAAATACAGTAAAGGCAGATTCGAAAATGTAGTTTCAGTGGCAGATTCGAAATACAGTTTGACTAGACCTATTTACAAAGTATCTACACATTTAAGTATCTACTTAAGTTACTATATAAATAACGAAATACCCCCCATTTGGATTCAAAGAAAAATACTAGAAAAATTAATTCCCACTATTTCAAAATGTGAAAATTGGGTTTTAGTGTAAAATCTCGGAAAAACCTAAAAGTTCGTAGTGGTGAATTTTTGGAAAGTGGGGTTAGACATCTCAGAAAAATCCCCAAAAATCAGATTATCTTATTTATGATATGGGAACCCAATGCCGGGACTTTTGATTTCAAGAAAATAGCTGTTATGGGTACTTCCTTCATAAATCAAGGATTGAGGATTCACTTGTGAAGACTGGCTACAGTTTTAAAGGAAATGTTGAGAATGACATGCCATACTCATGTTAGTGTGTTAGTGTGAGGTATTGGGGCATGGACTCCGTGACTTGTTTGGGTTCTCACCGTGATGCACCGATGGTGCTATGTGGTTGACGTGGTAGGCATATGCACCGATGGCAGGCCTGTGTGGCGACTGTGGCCGGGCATATTGCGCGTGGACAAGCTAAGGCCTGAGTTGAGCCGTTGAGCTCGTGGAGCTAGGGCCGAGTGCCCCCGAGCTGGGATCCCATGGAGGATCGTGGACAAGTTGTCCTGATGTTTGTTGCAGGCGAGTCTCGATGATTGTGCACACTACACGGTGCACGAGTACACTAAGCATATAGTATAGACTTATATGTGTTGCATGATGTGGAGTGTTAGGGTCACCTACTGAGCTTGTCGCTCACCCCTACTTGTTGTTTACCCTTTTCAGGTGTGACCCGAGACTAGTGGAGGACTTTCTTCCAGGAGGACGCCCCCTACTCTGATGTATGATACGATTATATTCGTATTGTTTTATGTGATATCCCGGACATGGGTCCGTGGACAGTTGTATTTGCATACTGTATGATGTGATGTCTGTATGACTGTTTGATTCTTTGTATGCATGATGATATATGGGAAAGTACAGGATTACCCTTGATGTATGACTGTACAGGGTTGCATATTTGAGACAGCACCCGCGGTGTAATCTCTTTTGGTGCTAGTCACCAACCCCTTGACCTTTCGGGTGCGGGCAAGGGGAAGTCATGTACCCGGTTCCGGGTAGCCTCTTGGACCAATTAAGGTCCTAACATAGCTGTCTCTCCAACTTCTGCCCAACATAATAGAGACCGACATGGGCGACCATACAATGCCTCAAACGGGGCCATCCCAATAGAGGACTGGTAGCTGTTATTATAGGCAAACTCCACCAGAGGAAGGTGAGAAGCCCATGATCCTCCAAAATCTAGTACACAGGCTCTCAACAAGTCTTCCAATGTTTGAATGGTCCTCTCCGACTGACCATCAGTTTCGGGATGGAAACGTACTCAAATTAAGTCGTGTTCCCAAGGCTTCTTGCAAACCTCCCCAAAACCGAGATGTAAATCGCGCATCCCTGTCTGAAACAATAGACAAGGGCACTCCGTGCAATCGGACAATCGCATCAACATATAACTGGCTTAATGTGCCGATAGGGTCTCGCTCCCGAATTGCCAAGAAATGGGCCAATTTAGTTAATCGGTCTACGATGACCCAAATCATATCCTTCCGCTTGGAAGTGGTAGGAAGTCCTGTCACAAAGTCCATGGTAATATGCTCCCACTTCCACTCAGCTACGGGCAAAGGCTGCAATTGACCAGCCGATCGTTGATGCTCTGCCTTCACTTGTTGACAAGTAAGGCACCTGGAAACAAACTCTGCTACACTCCGCTTCAGTCCCAGCCCACCGGAAGCGTGCTCGAACGGCATGATACATTTTTGTTCCTCCTGGGTGCACAGCCAAACGGGAATGATGAAACTCCCTCAGCACATCCTCACGCATGGGAGGCGGTACTATCAGACGCCTCCGAAATTTCAACTCATGTTCAACTCCTTCTGTCCAGTCTTCTGACAACTCTCCGGCCTCTATCTGGGCCCGGATCACTTCACAGTCCACGTCCCCCAACTGTCCATCACGGATGCGTTGATATAACTTTGGTATCACAGTGATAGGACACAGGATTGCTTCCCCACCGCGAAAATCAGGTCAGACCTCAAGCATCGCTAACTGTTCCATCATTTTCCATTCTCTCATGGAAACCTCAGCTTTTCCCTTTCTACTTAGCGCGTCAGCAACTAAATTCCCTTTCCCAGGCGTGTAGGAGAGCGTGAAGTCAAACATTTGCAGGTACTCTACCCATCTCCGCTGTCTCAAATTTAGGTCCCTCTGGGTGAAGATATACTGTAGGCTTTTGTGGTCAGTGTATACCACGAATTTCTCCCCCAACAGGTAATGTCGCCAAGACTTTAGGGCAAAAATAACTGCTGCTAACTCCAGGTCGTGCGTTAGATAATTTTGCTCATGGGACTTCAGCTGTTGCGAGCCATATGCTATGACTTTGTGCTCCTGCATCAGGACACACCCCAGTCCAACGCGAGACGTATCACAATACACTTCAAATGGCACCCCCTCCTGTGGTAGACTCAACACCGGTGCAGTTGTCAGACGAGTCTTCAATTCTTCAAAAGCTTGTTGACACTTATCCGTCCACTCGAATTTGGCCCCCTTCCGTGTAAGGGCTGTCATGGGCGCCGCCAACCGAGAAAACCCTTCCACGAAACGCCGGTAATACCCTGCCAGACCCAAGAAACTGCGGATCTCAAAAACATTTGCGGGCCTCTTCCAAGATGATACGGACTCAATCTTGGTTGGGTCCACTCCAACTCCTTCGGTAGATATTACATGCCCAAGAAAATGCACCTCTTGCATCCAGAAGTCGCACTTGCTAAATTTAGCATACAATTGATGATCTCGTAGTGTCTGCAGCACCACGGTCAGGTGCTCCTCATGCTCAGCTCGGGTTTTAGAGTACACGAGGATGTCATCAATAAATACCACCACGAAGGAATCTAGGTATGGGGCAAATACCTGATTCATCAGATGCATGCAGATTGCCGGTGCGTTTGTGAGCCCAAAAGGCATCACTAACCACTCATAGTGGCCGTATCTACACCTGAAGGCTGTCTTTGGAATGTCCTCGCTTCAGACCCTCAATTGATGATATCCCGAACGCAGATCAATCTTTGAGAACCATCGTGCTCCACTCAGCTGGTCAAGTAGATCATCGATCCGCGGTAAAGGGTATTTGTTCTTTACCGTCACTTGATTTAACTTCCGGTAATCAATACAAAGCCGCAACGAACCATCTGCCTTCTTAGCAAACAAAACTGGTGCACCCCAAGGTGAGGTACTAGGGCGGATAAAACCTTTATCTCCTAGTTCCTTTATTTGCTTTTGAAGCTCCCGTAACTCGGCAGGTCCCATCCGGTATGCCACTTGTGAGATGGGTCCCACCCCTGGCAGAAGTTCAATCGTGAACTCGATACTTCTGTTCGGAAGCAACTCCAACAACTCCCCAGGAAAAGCATCCTGGAAATTCTCAGCAACATCCGGCCACACCCGTTTCTCCACGTTACCTCCCTCCTCAAAGGTTAGAGTGGCAAGTCTGTGGGTAATATTGCCCCATAGCTCCCTCGTCAGTCCAGCTCTCCCAGCATTCCTATCCCATTCACCCACTAAGGTACAGGAGGATCCTGTGGGTGAAGTAAACGTCACTCGTCGTCTATAACAATCAATCTTAGCCTGAAAGGCCATCAACCAGTCCATCCCCAAAATCAAACTAAAGGTCCTCATTGGCATCACGTATAGATCGAAAGAGAGTTCAACATCACCTATCGTAAGCGCACACTCACGACACACTCGGTGGATCGACTCCACACCTCCCATTGGTGACTTGACCCTCAGAGGTCTATCAGCCTCCACACAATCAAGTCCAAGGCTCTCAACCAAGGACTTAGCAATCAGGGAGCACGAGGCTCCGGTATCAAACAATACCGCAACAATAGTGCGAGATATTAAAATAGTACCTCGAACTACAGAAGGTCCGGCTCCACCTTCCTCGGAGGGTGATGGTAAATCCTCCATCTCTGCTGGTGCTGAGGTAAGCACAAACACTCTGCCTTGGCTTGCCCCACCACTGGCCTCGCTCGCCTTTCCTTTAGTTCCTGCTTGGAGTCCACTGGGACGCCCCTCCGAACCTCCTTGTGGTTGCCTTTCCCCCTGTGGTCTAGTGTGACTGGAACTAGCCTGACTGGCTTGCCACGAATGTGCTGGCTTCGGAGCTGGGGCTTGAAATGGGGTCTCACCCCTGCTTCCTTGTGCAAAACTTCCAGCTCCCTGGCTACTTCCCCTGCTGAAACACACCTTACTGATGTGTCCTATCTTCCCACAGTTATGACACTTCAAGTGCTGTTTGGGGCACTCACGTTTGACGTGCTCTGCCTATCCACAACAGGTACACCTGCTTGGGAAGTTCCCAGCAGAACCTCCTTGCCCTCCAAAGTAACGGGATCTGGGTGGGGCCATTGAAGCTTGGCTCCTGTCCTTGGGAAGAGTCCCACTCCCAGGCTCAATCCTCTGCCTCTTAGTTTCCCCCTGCTTGTCGCGCATACTTTGTCCCAGCCGCTCCTAGTGAGCCTGTCTTCCTTCTTCTAATCCTCTCTCCACAATCTTTGCTGTGTCCACGACTTCAGCATAAGTCTTCAGTCGCAGCATCTCTACTCTTTGCTTCAGGGCAGGTTTGAGTCCCATGGTAAACTTATGGGCCTTCAAGTCGTCCCTTGAGATTGCTTTTGGGGCAAACCGACTCAGCCCTCGAAAATCTCGCTCATACTCTGCCACCGTACGCGATCCCTGCTTAAGACTACTGAACTCTTCCCGTTTCTACCACCGCAACGACTCTGGGAAGAACTCCTCATGAAACAACTGGAGGAACTCATTCCAGGACATTGTCTCCATGTCTCGGCTTCCTGAAATGCTAAGCCACCACTCCAATGCGTCCTCCTCCAACTGTCGGACTGGCAGCCTCACCTTGTCTTCCTTCTAGGGTCGGAGGAAGGAGAATACATGTTCAACCTGCCGCAGCCAATGCTCTGCTCCTAGAGGTTCAGCTCCTCCCTTGAACCTTGGTGGGTGTTCCTTTCGGAACCGCGTCACCACATCGTCCTCATCTCGCCTCACCGGCACTTCCTGCCTCACGGGGTGGAGAGGGTGGCACTGGCTGTCGTGCCATCATCTCCCGACGTACCTCGTTTAGGATCTCCCCCCTGAGATCCTCACGCATTCCCTGAACATTCTCACTTAAGGCCCTGACTTGGGCCATGATCCGCTCCAGGGGATCATCGCCCTCTACTCGCTGTCCTCTCTCCTGTCCAGCACGTGCAGAAGATTCATCCTCTACAGCTGGGGTAGCTCGGGTTACTCTCGTAGGAGGCATAGTCTACCTATTTTAAACAGAACTAGTGTTAGCATCTCAGCTCTATACACCCTCATCCCCATGGGCCATGAGGTACTCAAGCAACGTTTTTCATGTAAACATACAGGTAAATCACAAAATTGCATAGTAGTGATTCATAGTAACAATCTATAGCAACAAGTCTCACAGGAAATCACAGAATTTCACAGCAACAAATTTCAATGTCAAATCATAATACTCATATTGAAATTAAACTAGTGCCCTAATGCCAATGCATGTATGCATCCCAACCCAAATGCAAATGTCCTACTCCTTGGTCTAACTGCCCCTGAGTACACCCCAGAAAACCAGATAGAACCACGGTGATCAGGCGTGTCCTACACTGCCTCCCAAGGGTCTCAAAAGCAGTCATCCCTCCCCACTACCCCAGGTCCACTAGACCATGAACTATTGCTCTGATACCATATTGTCACACCCCAATTTCCTTTCACTTGGAAACGGGTAATGACTGCCCATGCCCTCACCCGAAGGGTCAAGGGGTTGGTGCAAGCACCTAAAAGGACTTATGACGCAGGTGCTGTCCCAAACCTGTACAACTAGGCTAACATGCCACGGGCATGCTCCTGCTCCCAAACCATGCACACAAACCATAATTAAATAACAACCACAACTCAATTCATTTCATTTAAAAAGGGGCTCAAAGTTCAATACAACTCAATGGGGAAAAGTTCCCATTTAAACCAGAATACTGTTTACAAATAATCCCATACATAAAAATAGAAATCCATAACAAAACAATGAAAACCAACATAGTCTTCAGCCTCAGTGGCCTATCACCACAGCCCCTTCACCTACCGCCTGCTAAACCCTGCAAAAGAACAGTTTATGGGAAGGGTGAGCAAACCATAGCTCAGTAGGGATCCAATCTCCTCAGACCCGTCCCACTCAACAGTATACATGACAAGTGTCTGCTTGTGCTCGTGTCGTGCCTAAAGCTAAAGCAGCAAACATCACCCAGTAACACACCTTTTACCTGAGCCACACTGGAGGGCAGAGGACACCCCGCCACCACGGCGACATGACATACCACATCCAGGCGAATGTTGCATGGACAACAATGCAACATTTTCCACCCGAGTCAGGTATGGTCAACCACCTCCTCGGGCGCCATACCTACCCTCAGGAATGGGTGTAGACTTAGCCCACCGTCGTGAGTGCTACACTGAGACTCAGGACTGCAGTCCTGGCCAAATCTCAAGGGGTCCAGTTATCACGCCTGGCCCATAACTCAGCTCAATCCCATCACATTTGGGTGATTAATCTCCAACAACAATAAAATCAGTTACAAAAGTACGGCTTAGTAACACATCTCAACTTAATACAAAACAGCAATGCTGCTCAACATAGTATATCAAAAACAAGGTTCACACGGCCGACATAGTCGGTTACAAACAACATATACCAGCCTCACAGGCTTAAAACCAAACACGCAACATACAACAACCAGGCAGGAATATTATCAAACACATAGTGAACGTAGCCACACAAACATTTTATCAAACACCTAGTGGGCACGGACAACCCAACGATTTCCAGTCCACTCCCAAGCATCAAATCAACCAATATGCCATTGAAGGCCAACATCCATATAGGAGATCACACCTATATGGATTTACATATATATATAAGCATGTATAGGACAGATACCTTAGGACAGAGAAAAAACTGAGAAGAACGGAGTCCCTACCTTGCAAAAGTCCTCTTGCTCTAGCCTCTACGATACACCGACCACCCACGCGAACCTCTACGGCCAAGATCCGAAGGTTCCCTCACTCACTCTCTCTCTCTCTCTCTCAGCAGCGGCTGCAACAGCAAATAGAAAACCCTAAACCCTAAACCTAAGCCTCAACACCATTATATAGACACCACACACATCAAAACGACGTAGTTTTGATTTAGTGAAACCCAGGATCAAAATGACGTAGTTTTGATCACACAAACTACCACCTTCCCGTTTCCATACAGGGCAAAATACTCATAATTTCAACATGGTCCTTTAGGGAAAAATCATTAAAATGACAAAACCAAGGTAACCATGCAAAAATAAGTCTGCACGCCAATTCCCCAATTGGCGTGCAGCCCCAAATGCACTCAAACTTTACCCCAAACCTCCTTGCATCCTGTAGAGGCCTGAGAAGCAAAAATATGCTTGCACGTGAAATGGGTGAATTCACGTGCAGCTCCAAATGCTCTGAAATTTCTGTGGTAGGTAGGGGACCTCATTCTAAGCAACTTTTGTTCTTGCACGCCAATTGTTTGAGACCATCTATTAGGTCCAAAATCTAGAAAGTTCCCATTCAAAAGGCAAGACTGCGACTAACTCAAAACACGGGTCCTTACATAGCTGGCGAACCTCATGGAGCCATGCTGGAGGATCAGAGATTCCGAACCAATCGACAAGATGGCCAGGAACAACACCATAGAGAGCTTGGGATGCCATTGAGAGTGAAAGATTGAGGGAGAAGGAGAGAAGAGCTTTGCAGGAATAGGTGCAGCGAGGGTTTAGGGTTTTGAGAGTTGGTAGTGATAACCTCGGCTGACGCCAATAGTGCGGTATAAATAAGATCCTTTCCGTGGAAGCAAGTGGGTCTCGAGTTTAAGCGGAATGAACAGTGAGCCACTCGACTTCCTTATGTCATTAGAAATGATGGATTAGCGTCGTCGAATAGACTTATGACATGGCGACTTTTCTAACCATTCAAAGATGACAGCTGTAGGCATACTTCCGGATTTTTGAAAAGATAAGTATCGGGCTCGATGCGTGCATTAAATGAACCATCATTATCCCTCCTCAAAAATAAGCGATGTAAGATAATTACTTGGTTTATCGCGAATTGAGAATTCCAAGAGTCAAGAGGAAATTAACCGACTTTCATCCGGAGAAGGATAATCCATATAAAGAACATCCAGATGAGACTGACTAAGTGTCCGTATAACAGAGTGTTGAAAAGAGATGATTCCTTTGCGGTCTTGATGTCGAGGGAGTATGAAGTACCACAACACCTCAGAAATCCGAGACATCTGACAGGATAAAGCAATGAAATGCAAAGAGAATCTAAACCTATGACTTAACAAATAGATGCTTTGAAGAGCAAGTCTCGTCAGGTTCGGGTTAGTCCGGATAAACAATATAAGAGTACAACACACAATCCGTACTAAGAAGAAACAGAACTTATGCATAAGAAGTTAAGTGCTAGACACATACATAAGAAGAGAAAGCCATCATACTGAAATCAATGTATGTGTGGGATAATTAACACATAAATCCAATAGGTCAACATAGCCAATCCTTCATACTGGAAATGAGAGCAAAGATCAATTTGATTTATATGACTTCATCCATAAGAGAATGTATGAGTAAAAATGGAAAGAAGAGCACATGATGTATGATGATACAGTAGACTATCATGCCTAAAATGCTAGGAAGAGGAAGATAATAGCCAAGCAATCCGTAATTCCGATTCAACAGTACAAATCCAATCAGCTTTATGAGTGAGAGTTATAGGCAGAACATCCGAGACATATCAGAGAGGCATTACTTAATAATAAGCATTCTCTCGCCCTATAGTCATGCCTTTTGCTGAAACAGGGGGCCTTACTTAAGATTCAATGAAGTATTCTCTCCTCCTGAGATCAGCGAATCATTTTGATGCGATCTTCTCGAGGATGACTCCCCCCGGATAGACGACCAGGAAAGAGGTCATGAAATCTGAATCCAGGGGTATTACTAGATAATAGAGAGAGCAATTTCTCCCCCGTGGTCTTTTAGAGCCTGTTAAGACGTTTCCTGTTTTATGATGAAACGAGAGAAACTGCTGCCTATCCTTGATTTACTCCACTCAAGTAGCTGATCAGCAGACAGTGAATTTCCACTTTGATCCGAGCTTTCCCAAATCATTCCTCAACCATGCATCTTAGATATTTCGATCAGTCATGAAATCATAAGACATGTGATGGAAAATGGGGTAGAATTCATGACATCAGAATAGGATTTGTGTCATATAAATTTAATTATGTTTGCTTGATTCACTGTCAGTCCGGATAAGCAAGCATCCTCCTAATATGAACTTAGTGAGAAATATCAGAACATTTACACAACTAAAGTAAGATAATTAGACATGAAATTCAGTGTCTATCACTAACCATGAAGTACAACAATGCATGTTCTATAAATAACTACTGATGGATAACAGGTGAGAAGCTATGCAAAAAAGTCAAGCATACCTAATTTAAGAAGAAGTTCAGAAAATCTTACATCAGGTAGGGGCTTTGTAAGTATATTCGCCAGTTGATCTTCAGTAGTAACATGTTCCAGGGATATGTGCTTTTTAAGAACATGATCACGAATGAAATGATGCCTGACCTCAATATGTTTTGTCTTTGGATGCATGACGGGATTATTGCTGATAGAAATAGCACTGGTATTGTCACAGTAGAGTGGAACAGATGTCATGTTAAAGCCGTAGTCAGTAAGTTGACTTTGCGTCTAGAGAAGTTGTGCGCAGCAACTCCTAGCAGCTATATATTCCGCTTCAGTAATAGAGGTTGATACGGAATTCTGCTTCTTACTGAACCAAGAGATCAATCTGTTTCCAAGGAATTGGCATGTACCACTGGTGCTTTTCCTGTCTATGCGACACCCGACAAAATCAGCATCAGAATATCCGGATAAGGCAAAGCTGGACTCTTTTGGGTAACAGAGTCCCAAATTCATCGTTCCTTTGAGATACCTTAATATCCGTTTTACATGAAGCATATGTGACTCTTTGGGATTCGCCTGATATCTTGCACAGATGCAAGTTGCAAACATTATGTCCGAGCGACTTGCTGTAAGATACAGGAAGGATCCAATCATCCCTCTGTACTCAGTCACGTTCACTGATTCGCCATCAACATCTGGGTCTAACTTGGCACTGACTGACATTGGAGTTTTGACAGGAGATGAACCTTCCATACCAAACTTCTTGATTAAGTTACGAGTGTACTTAGCTTGGTTGATGAAGATCCCTTCCTTTAGTTGTTTGACCTCGATCCCAAGGAAGTAGGACAGTTCTCCCATCATACTCATCTCAAACTTACCAGTCATTAACTTGGCGAACTCATCACAAAGTTTCGGATTAGTTGATCCGAAAATGATATCATCCATGTAGATCTGTACGATCAGAGTATGTGTCTTCTCTTTTTGTAAGAATAGCGTGGTGTCAATCTTTCCTTTTTGGAAGTTGTGAGCGAGTAAGAATTCCGAAAGTGTGTCGTACCAGGCTCTTGGAGCTTGCTTCAATCCATACAAGGCTTTCCTTAGTTTGTAGACCAGATGTCCAGCCTTTGGTTCAATGAAGCCTGGAGGTTGTTCAACATATACCTCCTCTTGAAGATCTCCATTTAGAAATGCACTCTTGACATCCATTTGATAAACTTTGAAGTTTTCGTATGAAGCGTATGCCAAGAACATTATGATTGCCTCAAGTCGGGCTACTGGAGCAAAAGTTTCGTCATAGTCTATTCCTTCTTCTTGACGATAACCCTTGGCTACCAGTCGGGCTTTGTTCCGGAACACCCATTTAACTCCTATAACTTGTTGGGACTTTGGCCTTGGTACAAGAGTCCACACATCATTCCTTTTGAACTGATTTAATTCTTCCTGCATGACATCTATCCAATTTGAATCTTGAAGAGCTTCTTCCACCACTTTTGGCTCTATCTGTGACAAAATGCAAGAGTAGAGGCACATGTTGGAGGTGGCTGCTCTTGTTCTAACACCAACAGTAGGATCACCAATCACTTGTTCTTGAGGGTGGCTTTGAGTCCACCTATAGTTTTGCGCAAGTGGTGGTGAATACTCAATGATTTGAAGCTCTATCAGATTAGGTGGTCCTTGGTCGTCCACTGATTGAGCTTCTTCCGGGCCAGCACTATTCAAATTTACAGGTTCTGGAGTATTTTGAGGTTCTCCATTATTGTTCATTTCCGTATCAACTGGTCCGGATGGACTGGAAGGTACTCAGGTATTTTGAATATCCGAAGGAATATATCCGGAGTTATGTGGAAGTCCCGAGTCCGATTCATCCGTAGCATCATCCGCATCATTTCTTCGTTCTTTATTGGTGCCACATGGTTGGTCAGTAGAAGTGACAGGAACATTCATAAACTTTGAGTAGTCAATGTTGTCATCTTGATCCTGCACATTAGAACTTGAAGAACCAACTTTCGACCAATCCGTGTTAGCTTCATCAAAAGTCACATGGATAGATTCTTCAACTTTGAAAAGTTTTCTATTGAAAATTCGTTAAGCCTTGCTGTGTAATGAGTATCCAACAAATATCCTGTCATCACTGGTTTTCGTCCGGGCCCATTTGGGGTGAGCTCAAACTAGACCAATGGTGAGAAATTTTAGAGTCGCCACCAGCTATTTTTGGGGTACAGTTGGATACCCTCTACTTTGAGTAGTTTTAAGTGTATGGTCTGCGTTATCAGAGATGGGTTCGGGAGTTGGTTACGTGTAGGGAAGGATTAGCACCCCTACAGCGCCCTTTCGGTATCTAATTTAGGAGGAGGAGGTTTTATTTTATTTGTACTGCCATAGCTGGGTTAAGTTTCCTAAAAAGTCTATGATTTTTATTTAGCTAAATTATTTATTAAGGTCATGGTTAAAATGGATTTATCCTAAATTTCTAAAGGGAATCCTAAAAAGTTTTGGGTTTTGTTTGAAATGGAGAACGAGACCCTATGGGTTGGTTTTGGGTTTTTGATTTTGTTTTGGAGTCCTAGAAAACGATTTTTTATTTTCCCTTTTTTTGTTTTTTGTTTTGTTTTGTTTTGTTTTTTGTTGGAAGACATTTGGAATACATTTCATGAAAACCATTTCAAAACATGTTGTTGAAGAGATTTTTTAAAAAAGGATATTTTATTGAAAAAAAACGTTTTGTTTTATTTTGTTTTTTTTTGTTTGTTTTTTTTTTGTTTGTTTGTCTTTGTTTTTTTTTTTTTTTTTTTTTTTGAAAACATTTTGAAAATTATTTATTGAAAACGTTTTAAAAAAACATATTTGTTTTTTTTTGTGTTTTTTTTTTTTTTTTTTGAAATTGAAAATGCATATATCAAAATAGATGTGGAGTGTGTGAGTGTGACATCCACAAAAATAAAATCACTCTTTTTTTTCTTTTCTTTTTCTTCATCCTTTCCCTTTGCTCTCTCTCTTTTTTCCTTTGTTGTTTTTTTTTTACTACACTTTATATATTACACATACACATAGGAAGAAATACAGGGAAAATGCAATGGAAAAAGGTTGAAAAGCAATTACATCAAATGTAGATAAACTAAAAAACGAAAATTAGAAAAATGCTAAAACAAATACACCAAATATAGATACAAATCAGCTGAAAAAAAAAAGAGTGAAAAGATAAGGGCTGAACCGACTTTGAATCTTCTGCTTGAGCTCCCACTGATGCTGATGGTCACCACCTGCTTAGAACCAGCAAGATTTGACAACGAGGTTTGTGAGGGGGGTTTCTTGGTATTTGAAGAGATGTATTTTCTGGGTTTGAGATCCTTGCTGGCTGGAAATAAGGAGGGTAAGCGTGAGGAGTAGGGGATTGGAACAGGATTGGTATCCCCTTCTCTCTTTCTTTCTCTCTCCACGAACTAGGTTTTTTCAATCCCCCTCTCTCCCCTTTTTTTTTTCAACGAATCACCCTCTCTCTCTGTTTTTTTTTTGATGGCTCGGTTGATCTCTCTCACGATGATGGCTCTCCTTTTTTCTCTCTGTTTTTTTTTTGGGTCCTCCTCCCTCCTTTTTGATGGCTCTCTTCCACGAAAACAAGCTATCCTCTCTTTTTTCTTTTTCTGCACTGGGATGATGGAGGGTTTCTTCCTTTTTTTGTTTTTTAACGAATTGTTGCCCTCTGTCTGTTTCTTTCTCTTTTTTTTTTTTTTTGCAGGGATGAAGCTGGGGCAGAAGAATTTTTCTTGTGCGTGGGAGTCTCCGGTGTAATCTCCTCTCTTTTTTTCAACGGAACTGAAGACTGCATCTTAAAGGGCTGCCGAGACTTCTTTGGCTGGATTGTCATTAATTGCTGCATTATTGATGCAGTATTTTAATTTGCAAATTTGATGCTTTGTCGGGTAGACAGCTTATGCGGGAAACAGGGTGGCTCATGATTGCCCTTTTGAGTTTGTATTTTAGCACATGTGACTGACAAGGTTATTGCAAAATTAATTCTTCATCAGGTGGCCAGTGCAGAAGACGGGTCTTATGAACGACCAGCGAGAGAAAAAAAGGAAACCCGTGAGACAAAGCCGACGCGAAAAGCCAGCGAGAAAAAAAAAATCAGCGAAGGCAGAAAGGGTCGGAGGTTCGAAGTGTCGGCAAGTCGGAGCGTCGGCAGGGTCGAAGCTTCGGTCAACGGTGGAAGGCGTACGGGTGCTGCGGGTCGGAGGTGGAAGGCATACGGGTGCCGCGGGTCGATGGTCGAAGTGTCGGCAGGTCGAAGGTCAACGGTCAACGGGTTGAAGGGTCAAAGGTCGGAGGTTGACAGGCTTCGAGGGTCCGTGGGTCGTAGGTCAAGGTTCGAAGGTTCGCAGGTCAAGGCATCGCAGGGTCAAGGGTCGAAGGGTCGAAGGTCGGAGTGTCGGCAGCGGGGCTTCGAGGCTTCGAGAGTTAGGGGTTGAAGGTCGAAAGGGCGAGTCGAAGGTCGGAGGGTTATAGGCTTCGAGGGTCAAGGGTCGAAGGGTTGGCAGCGAGGCTTCGAGGCTCCGAGGCTTCGAGGCTCCGAGGCTCCGATGCTTTCGAGGCTTCGATGCTTCGGGGCTTCGAGCTTCAGGGCTTCGAGGCTTCGAAGGTCAACGGGTCGCAGTGTCGGCAGGTCAACGGTCAACGGTCAATGGTCAACCCCGAAGTTAGTTTTTTTTTTAATTACCTTTTTACCCCCACCAAAAATGCAAAAATGGGTAACCTTCCAGGAATTGTTTGGGGAGATCCGTATTCGCCTACATAGGCATTTTGAAGAGTTTCGCATGATCACTTTTGCGGGCAGTTTGACCAGGGGCATTGACCGTCTTTTGGCAAGTTTGACTTTTTCCAACGAAAGTTGTTTTGGCCATAACTTCTTCATTTTAAGTCCGATTTGAGCTCAGTCAAGTGCGTTGGTCTCGAATTTTCATCCTCCATCACCTGGTGTTGGTCTTGGGGCGCTTCAAGGACTTGTAGCAAAAGTCATTAATTTTGAACTCCCCCATCCGTGTCAATTGTATCCATCTCGTGCCGATTGGGGTAGACCATTCCTTGGAAGTATGGGATCAATGTGGACCTGTTCAATAAGGTATATGGCATGGGCAGAAAGGTATATCAAATGGGGTTAGTATGTCTAACCCGGACAAAATAGGGTCCTACAGCTGCCGCTCTTTGTGCACTGTTTGTATACAAACAGCGTACAAAGATAAAAGGGAGTCATTTTGGACGGGTTGGAGCACTTACCTGACTTACCTAGAGGAAGAAGTGTGACGGTTGGGTTTGTCCCCGAGAGGGAAAAGGGGTTTCACAGGCCGGTGTGCTTGGATAATACCTTGATGAGGCATCTAAGGCCGCTTGACACTGGAGATTGAAAGTCTACAACAATGACAGGCTTGAACTGAAAAAGAGAAAAGGCCCACAACAATGATGGGCGCGAATTGAAAAATGGAAAAAGGCCCACAACAATGATGGGCTTGAATTGAAAACTGAAAGGCCCACAGCAACGATAGGCTCGAATTAAAAATGGAAAAAGGGCCCACAACAACGATGGGCTTGAACTGAAAATGGATAGCCCACAGCAACGATAGGCTTAAAGCGAAACGGGAAAGCCCACAAAGAACGATAGGCTTAAAGTGAAAATGGAAAAGCCCACAAGAACGATAGGCTTAAACGGAAAAATGAAAGGCCCACCGCAACAATAGGCTTGAATTGAAAATGGAAAGCCCACAGCAACGGTAGGCTTAAAGTGAAAATGGGAAAATGAAAGGCCCACTGCAATGATAGGCTCGAATCGAAATTGGAAAGCCCACAGCAACGATAGGCTTGAATTGAAAATGGGTAGCCCACAGCAACGATAGGCTTGAATTGAAAAATGGTAGCCCACAGCAACGATAGGCTTAAACGGAAAGTGGATAGCCCACAGCAACGATAGGCTTGAATTGAAAATGGATAGCCCACAGCAACGATAGGCTTGAATTGAAAAATGGTAGCCCACAGCAACGATAGGCTTGCATTGAAAATAAATAGCCCACAGCAACGATAGGCTTGAATTGGGAAGACTTGTTGGAGACATCAAATGGTATTTGGGGGGAATGCTTGAAGGAATTGGTGAGTTTGGGAAGTAACCCAATTTAAGCTCCCTCTACGAGTTCACTCAAGGAGATCGCTCTATGAGGTGACCCAAAATGGGAAAAGGTTGTCAAGTGCCAAAAGGATGCGTTTAGACTTTGGGGGCAATTGCAAGGAAAGAGTTGTACAGTTGAATGAAGAAAGCTAGGATAGCTTGAAGAGAAGTTTGCTGAATATGAACTCCTAGGATCTCCAGAGGCAGCAGCATTCCTGCAATTACAGAGTATGTTGAATGTATGCTAATGATGCATGGAATGCAATGTGCTGTATGCGGGGATACATAAACCTCAACTTGTGGTGAAATATGATGCAATGTGATGCCATGTGGTGTATGCATTGAATGCCACGTGATGTATCACTGAGGGTTTGGCTGTTGTTGGAGAGGTTGGCTAACATTCAACTTGTTGGGGAACAACATTCTCTTTGGATGGAAAGTCCGTCTGTCTTTCTTTGCCGGGGAACTCCCTTGTTGTGCATGAAGGGTCGTTAAATTTCGCTTCGCCACATTGAGGAGATTCATTTGACGGCTTCTCGGGGGACAGTGATATCCCGTGGAGATATGAGTACTCGAATTGGGGGCTTTAAGTTGTTTGGGGATTTTGAGCTTGGCCCCACTCATAAGGCAATGCTAGAAGAGCTTCTTTGGGGATTTAAGATGTTCTAATCAAATGTGAAATGAAGACGATGTAAAATGATTAAAGAGATAAAAAGATTTTTGCTGGTTTAATTCCACAAAACATATTTATATCATAAAAAGTGTCCTATTGTCATAATCTGATAAATAGAATCGCAAGTCTTTAAAAGCATAATGTACAAATTTGATTCGAGTGTGCCGCAGGTTTGACCAAGTCTTCCACTGTTTGCAGTCGCTGTTTTTTGGATGATGTTGTCTCTACTGCTTGCAACGGACCCTATTTGTTGTGGTCCTGATCCTTTCGGTTCCGACCGAACTGATTTCACCCTTCAAGATTTATTGTTGGCTTTGTATTTTACCCTTGGTGCCCTTTCGGGTTTTCACCAAGTCCGCCTTTGTTTTCTTTTTGTCGTTTGTTGGAGCTTTGTATTTTACCCTTGGTGCCCTTTCGGGCTTTCACTGAGTCCGCTCATTACAGGAATGAGAATCTTGTTGGGAGACATGAGGGTTAAGCATAAAAATTTTTGACGGCGTCACTATTCACTGGATTAGGAAGCTCATCTCCGTCCATTTTGGCAAGGATCAATGCGCCTCCTGAGAATGCTTTTTTCACAACATATGGGCCTTCATAATTGGGAGTCCACTTGCCTCGATGGTCATGCTTGGATTGGCAAGATTTTCTTGAGGACAAGATCACCCCCTTGAAAGCTTTGGGCTTCACCTTTTTATTGTAATTGTTCATCATTCTCTGTTGATACAGCTGTCCTCCGGAAACCGCTGCCTGTGCGCTTGCCTTTAATTAAATTCAACCGCCTTTAGCGACTTTGGGCCCATTCTGCTTCTTCGAGCTGAGTATCCTTAAGTACTCGGAGGGAAGGTATCTCCACTTCGACCGGTAGGACTGCTTCCATGCCATAGACCAAAGAAAATGTAGTTGCCCCAGTCGATGTACGCACTGAGGTACGATAAGCATGCAAAGCGTAAGGTAGCTTCTCATGCCAATCTTTATACGTTTCGGTCATCTTTCTGATAATGTTCTTGATATTCTTGTTGGCTGCCTCGACTGCTCCATTCATCTTTGGGCGATAGGGGGTCGAGTTGCGGTGTTGAATTTTGTATGTTTCGCACAACCTCCCTATCATCCGGCTGTTCAAATTGGCAGCATTGTCTGTTATGATCTGCTCGGAAAGACCATATCGGCATATGATATTGTTCCGTATAAATCGAAGTACCACAACCTGTGTGACATTAGCGTATGATGCTGCTTCTACCCACTTGGTGAAGTAATCAATGGCTAACAAAATGAAACGATGACCATTAAACGCTTTTGGAGATATTGGTCCGATAACGTCAATGCCCCAAAGTGAGAACGGCCACGGGGAGACCATCACGTGTAGTTTAGACGGTGGTACTCGAATCTTGTCGCCATAAATTTGACACTTGAGGCATTTGCGCACATATTCAATGCAATCTTTTTCCATGGTGACCCAATAGTAGCCCATTCGCATGATTTGTCTTGTTAATGCATGTCCGTTTGCATGTGAACCACATTCCCCTTCGTGCACTTCTTTCATGATTTGCGTTGATTCTTCTTTTGCCACACACCGCAATAGCACCATGTCATGGTTTCTCTTATCTGAATTGAGCCATCGAAATAATAGTTGGATGCAGACCTTCGGATATTTCTTTTATCGATTCGGTGGCCTCTGCTGGGTATTCTTGCTTAAGTAAATATTGTTTGACGTCCTCAAACCAAGGTTTTTCTTCAGGTATGTCCTTCAATGGCCATGCAATGTGCAGGAGCATCTTGTATACGGATATCGAAAGACTGAACTTCCAACTTGGTGTCTAGTCGAAGGAGGGAGGCTAGAGTTGCCAGCACGTCAGGGAGCTGGTTGCATTCCCTGGGCATATGCTCAAATGTGATGTCTTCGAATTGCTCGGCTAACTCTGTAACATATTTCCGATATGGGATTAATTTGTGGTTTCGAGTCTCCCATTCACCCCTTACTTGAAAAATGATGAGTGCCGAATCGCCGAACACTCGCAATTTTTTGATTCCTTTGTGAATGGCTTCTTGAAGTCCCATCACACAAGCCTCATACTCTGCCACATTGTTTGTACAAGGGAAGGTTAGCTTTTCCGCAATGGGGAAATGTTCGCCTTTTGGGGATATCAGGATGGCCCCAACAACGTGACCTAAGAGACTAGAGGCTCCATCGAACCACATCGTCCATATGTCTGATACTTCGGCCGAAATGATGTTAATGTGCTCATCTGGGAAGCCAATAGTCATGGGCTCAAAGTCTTCCAGCGCTCTATCTGCCAGATAGTCGGCTATCGCACTTCCTTTTATGGCTTTTTGAGGTACATAGATGATATCATACTCCGATAGGATCAACTGCCACTTGGCGATTCTTCCAGAAATGGATGGTTTTTCCAAGAGATATTTGAGCGGATCATGCCTTGAAATCAGCCAAGTAGTATGATAAAGGGTGTATTGCCTCAATCTTCTCGTTATCCAGACAAGAGCACAGCACGTGTAACGACCCATGAGTGGGTGTTAGTCCCACATTGCTTGGTGAGGAGAACAAAGTCCGCCTTATAGGAGGGGACGGATACCTCACCTCACAGGGACGCGTTTTGGGCAAGGCCCAAAGACAAAACCGTGCGGAGCAAGCCATGAGGGCGAGGCCCAAGCCTGGTTGGCCAAAGCGGACAAAATTCTTGTGACGGGTATGGGCCGGGCTATGCGGGATGGTATCGAGCCGGACCCGGAGCGGTGTGCCATGGTCCCACGGGGACGTGGGCCTCCTAAGGGGGGTGGATTGTAACGACCCATGAGTGGGTGTTAGTCCCACATTGCTTGGTGAGGAGAACAAAGTCCGCCTTATAGGAGGGGACGGATACCTCACCTCACAGGGACGCGTTTTGGGCGAGGCCCAAAGACAAAACCGTGCGGAGCAGGCCATGAGGGCTGGGAGATAGCCCAGCCCATACTCGTCACAAGAATTTTGTCCGCTTTGGCCAACCAGTCTTGGGCCTCGCCCTCATGGCCTGCTCCGCACGGTTTTGTCTTTGGGCCTCGCCCAAAACGCGTCCTCGTGAGGTGAGGTATCCGTCCCCTCCTATAAGGCGGACTTTGTTCTCCTCACCAAGCAATGTGGGACTAACACCCACTCATGGGTCGTTACAATCCACCCCCTTGGGAGGCCCACGTCCCCGTGGGACCATGGCACACCGCTCCGGGTCCGGCTCGATACCATCCAAGATAGCCCAGCCCATACCCGTCACAAGAATTTTGTCCGCTTTGGCCAACCAGTCTTGGGCCTCGCCCTCATGGCCTGCTCCGCACGGTTTTGTCTTTGGGCCTCGCCCAAAACGCATCCCTGTGAGGTGAGGTATCCGTCCCCTCCTATAAGGCGGACTTTGTTCTCCTCACCAAGCAATGTGGGACTAACACCCACTCATGGGTCGTTACAGCACGTCTTCTCTAAGGGGGTGTAGTTTTCTTCATTAATGGTGAACTTCTTACTCAGGTAATAAATGGCCTGCTCCTTCTTGCCTATAGAATCTTGTTGCCCCAAGACACAACCCATCGCCGACGCCCGAACGGTCAAGTATAAGATCGAGGTCTATCCGTGCCTGGTGGGATCAAAATGGGTGGATTAGACAGGATATTGTTTGATCTTGTCAAAAGCTTCTTGTCATTTGTTATTCTAAATTTCTGGGTTGTTCTTTCGTAAAGTCTTGAAAATGGGTTCACATGTGGCTGTCAGCTGGGAAATAAATCGGGCAATATAATTCAATCGCCCTAGGAATCCTCTAACCTCCTTGATGGTCCATGGTGGCGGCATCTCTTGGATAGCTCGAACTTTATTCTGGATCGATTTCCACTCCTTTTTGGCTCACAATGAAACCCAACAGTTTTCCCCACATGGCTCCGAAAGTGCACTTTTCGGGGTTCAATTTCAGTTGATATTGTCACGCCCGGATTTCCAACCCGAGGAAACCGGTACGTGACTCCCCTTTTACCCACACGGAGGGCAAAGGGGTAGGATACAAAACAAGAATTTAACATTTTAAACATCCACAACATTCAAGAAAGTAATATTCATTAAAAGCAATCCAATCCAGTTTATTACAACAAAATCCTTTCCCCACTGGGGTTACATCGATTCTCATAATAAAAATAACATAAACAAATTAAATAAATAAGGTCTTCCACCTTGGGGTCCCACCTAACGCTTGTAGGTTCCCTGAAAAGAAAACAACATGGTAGGAGGGGTGAGCAACCACGTCTCAGTAGGGATCATGTCTCCCCAACCCATCCCATGCACCTGGTATCTACATGCCTTGTGTACAAGTGTCATGTCGTGATACAATTATCCCACCAGATATGGTTAAAGCTATAACAACAAACACATCATACATGGGCTAGTACATAAACACTCCCGGGCTTCCACAGCCACCGGGTTTCAAGAACAGTCCCGGGCTTCCACAGCCACCGGGTTCCACAAAACAGTCCCGGGCTTCCACGACCACCGGGTTCCACAAAACAGCCCCGGGCTTCCACAGCCACCGGGTTCCACAAAACAGCCCCGGGCTTCCACGGCCACCGGGTTCCACAAAACAGTCCCGGGCTTCCAGGCCACCGGGTGTACAAGCAAACACGCAGCACACATGGCCATACAGGCATAACATCAAACACTAAGTATGCTTAGTCACACAGGAATAACCTCGAACACTTAGCATGCATATATCCACAAGCTCACAAACCCAACCACACAGGCATTTCCACAAACACATAACATGCACGGCCTCACAGGCATAATTTCAAACACTTGCAGGCATATACACATAACTATATTCACACAGGCTTTTCATCAAACATATAGCATATAGATCACAGAACCACACCAAAATGCCACTGAAGGCCAACATTCATATAGGAGATCACACCTATATGAATTTACATATATATATATAAACGGATACGCCCAGAATCTGCCCTAGGACCCTAGGACAGGAGGGTTTAGGAAGAACAGAACCCCTACCTTAAAGCAGATCTTCCTTGCTCCCGCGCCAAACGCCGTCCTCCCCACGCAAGATGCTCCGGCAGCAACCAGCAACTCCCCTTCCCCTCTCTCTCTAGCTCTCTCTCTCTCTCTTGAGCAGACCTGCAGCAAAGGAACACAAGAACCCTAACTCAAACTCAAGCCCTCCTTATATAGACACCATTCACATCAAAACGACGTAGTTTTGATTAAGTAAACCCAGGATCAAAACGACGTAGTTTTGATTACACAAGCTACAACCTTTCCGCATCCATACACACCAAAATATTCGAATTTCAACATGGTCCTTTGGAGAAAGTTCCTTAGAATGCCAAAACCAAGGGACCCATGCAAAAATATGCCGCACGCCAATTTGCACGTGAATTCCCAATTCACGTGCAACTCCATATGAACTCCAAATGCTTTCAAACTTCACCCCTAGCCTCCTTGCATCATTTGGAAGACAATTACACTTGCACGTGAATTGGACCCATATCACGTGCACCTCACATACATGTCCATTTGGTCCGAAACTTCGTGGTAGATAGAGGACATCATTCTAAGCATCTTTCCTTTTGCACGTGAATTCATTGGAGTCCAACTACTAGGTCAAAATCTAGAAAAACTCTACTCGGGAGGCAAAACCGACTAACTCAAGGTACGGGTCCTTACATCCTCTCCCCCTTAAGACTTTTCGTCCTCGAAAAGAAATGACATACGAGGAAAACAACCACAAACTACCCATTTGCCACCCGGCAAGCCACCACACCCAAATGGGTCATACACCACACACACAAGACAACAAAGACATAACAGTACCACCATAATCCATAACCACAATAATGCACGAACACATGTCCACATGGCACGAATACACATTTCAAAGCACATCACAAATAAGAACACATGTCTTTAAAAGACAATACAAATACATCAACTAATACAAGAAAACACATCACAAGGAAACATCACTATCCCTTGGCCAACAGCCACCTCCCACGCTTAAGATTGTTCGTCCTCGAACAAGTCCAGGTGTCTTGCTCCCGCATCACGGACTCCCGTTCCCATGTCTCCTCCTCAATGCCACGGTGCTGCCACAGCACGCGAACCAAAGGAATAGCACGACCACGCAAAAGCTTCTCTCGCCGATCGAGGATACGAATAGGGGCCTCAATGACGGACATGTCATCCTCAATGTCCAACGTCCCCCAATCAATCACGTGAGTGGGGTCAGGGTGATACTTCCTCAAGCGGGACACGTGAAACACGTTGTGCACTCGACTCGACCGCGGTGGTAACGCTAACCGGTAGGCTACAGGCCCTACACGATCCGGGAATCTCAAAAGGGCCAATAAACCGCGGAGATAGCTTGGAACCTCGCCCAAACCGTCGATGTCCACGGCGTGGAGAGACACGAAGGAACACATGATCACCAACAAGAAAACTCCAAAGGTCGCCGCCGCTGATCCGCATAAGATTTCGCCGACTACGAGGCGACAACAAACGCCGACGAATCAACTTGACCTTCTCGGTAGCCTCTTGAACCAAGCGTGGCCCCAAGAGGGCTGCCTCTCCTACCTCGGTCCAACACAAGGGTGATCGACACGGCCGTCCGTACAACGCCTCAAAAGGAGCCATCCCAATGGATGCCTGATAGCTGTTGTTGTAGGCAAACTCCACCAAAGGAAGGTGAGTTGCCCACGAACCCCGAAATCTAACACACAGGCCCGTAACATGTCCTCCATGGTCCGATTCGTCCGCTCGGCCGACCGTCCGTCTCGGGGTGGAAGGCTGTACTCAAGTGAAGCTTGGTTCCCATAGCCTCCCGCAAACCGGCCCGAAACGGGAAGTGAACCTCGAATCCCGGTCGGAGACAACCGATGATGGTACCCCATGCGGTCTCACAATCTCGTTCATGTACGGTGACTCAAAGTCCCAATGGAGTCCCGCTCGCGAACAGCAAGAAAATGGGCCGACTTTGTGAGTCGATCCACAATCACCCAAATCATGTCCTTCCTCCCGGTGGTGGGTGGAAGACCAGTCACAAAGTCCATCGCGATATGGTCCCACTTCCACTCCGCTATGGGCAAGGGCCGTAACATGCCCGCCGGCCGCCGATGCTCGGCCTTCACCTGGCGACACGTGAGGCACCGCGAAACAAAGGCAGCCACATCGCGTTTCATCCCAGGCCACCAAAAATGTCTGCGAAGCGCATGGTACATCTTCGTACCCCCTGGATGCACGACAACCCTAGATTGGTGAAACTCCCTCATCACCTCATCCCCGAGGGAAGAAGCTACTACCAACCGCCCCTGAAATGACAACTCATGCTCGGGACCCTCTCGTCCAGTCCCCGGGATAGCTCCCCGGCCTCAATACGGGCACGGAGAACCTCACACTCAATGTCACCCAACTGTTCCTCCCGGACGCGCTGGTACAACTCAGGCACTACCACCAAAGGACGCAGGACGTCCCACCATCACGAACAACAGGCTGCAGCGGCAACGTCGCCAACCGCTCCATCGGCTTCCACTCTCTCACGGCCACCTCAGCTTTCCCTTTTTTGCTCAATGCATCGGCCACAACATTACCCTTGCCCGGGGTATAGGCAAGAGTAAAATCAAAGGTCTGCAAATACTCCACCCATCTCCTTTGCCTCAAATTCAAGTCCTTCGAGTAAAGATGTACCGAAGGCTCTTGTGATCCGAGAACACCACAAACTTTTCCCCCCAAGAGGTAGTGCTGCCAACTCTTCAGGGCGAAGATGACAGCAGCTAACTCAAGGTCATGAGTAGGATAATTCTGCTCATGAGGCTTCAGCTGCCTCGACCCATAAGCTACCACACCGTGCCCCTGCATAAGCACACACCCCAAACCAACCCTGGACGCATCACAAGACACCTCATACGGAATATCCTCCCTAGGCAACCTCAACACGGGTGCAGTGGTCAAACGGGTTTTGAGAGTCTCAAACGCCCGCGGCACTTGTCCGTCCACTCAAACTTCACGCCCTTCCGAGTCAACGCTGTCATAGGCGCCGCCAAACGGGAGAACCCCTCTACAAAACGACGATAGTACCCCGCCAAGCCAAGAAAACTACGGATCTCAAAAACGTTGGTTGGCCTTGCCCACGATGCCACGGCCTCAATCTTGGCTGGGTCCACCCTAACTCCCTCAGTGACACCACATGGCCAAGAAAGTGAACCTCCTGCAGCCAAAACTCACACTTGCTAAACTTAGCAAACAGTGCCTGGTCCCTCAAGGTTTGCAACACTCGTTGCCAAGTGCTCCACGTGCTCCCTCTCGGTCTTGGAATACACCAAGATGTCGTCGATAAACACCACCACGAACGAGTCTAAGTATGGGGCAAAGACTTGGTTCATCAAATGCATGAACACTGCTGGCGCATTAGTGAGCCCGAAAGGCATCACTACCCACTCATAATGCCCATACCCGCACCGAAAAGCCGTCTTAGGGATGTCCTCCTCCCTAACCCCGAGCTGGTGATACCCCGACCGTAAATCTATCTTGGAAAACCACGGGCCCCACTCAATTGGTCAAACAGGTCATCTATCCGAGGCAACGGGTACTTGTTCTTCACGATCACCGAATTCGGCTTCCTGTAGTCGATGCAGAGACGGCGTGCCATCGGCCTTCTTAGCAAAGAGCACCCGGAGCACCCCAAGGTGAGGTACTTGGTCCGATATACCCCTGGCCCACCAACTCCTCGATTTGCCTCGAAGCTCCCTCGGCTCGGCTGGCCCCATACGATACGCTACTTGGGAAATTGGACCTGTCCCCGGCACCAACTCGATGGTGAACTCCACACTCCTCTTAGGTGGCAAACTCCTCAACTGCTCGGGAAAAACATCCCGAAATTGGTCCACAACACGGGCCACACCCTCTTTTCCACCTTACCCTCCTCAGCCAAAGGTCAGGGCTGCCAACCCTTGTGGGTAATGGCACCCCACGGTCCAACACTGGCCCAGCCCGACTCGCCTCACAATCCCACTCCCCCTGCGGGGTGCAAGAGGTCCCTGCAGGTGTCACAAAGGACACACGCCGCCGATAACAATCTATCTTGGCCTGGAAAGCCATAAGCCAATCCATACCCAAGATCAGGTCAAACGCCCTCAAAGGCATCACATGCAAGTCAAAACGCAGCTCCACCTCTCCTATGGTTAACACACAGTCACGACACACTCGTCGTACCTCTATCATGCCTCCCACCTGGAGACTCCACAACTAGGGGCCTCGCGGCCTCCACACAAAGCTAACCCCAAACTATCTATCACAGGCTCGGCAACAAACGAACACGATGCACCCGTATCGAAAAGAACGAAGCTAAGGTACGGGAGATCAAGAGGGTACCTCTAACCACCGATGGTCCTGCTCCACCCTCGACTGGTGGGGGTGGTAGCTCGGCCTCCTCCTGGTATGTCGCCTCCAGCGCAAACACCCTTCCTTGGCCCGTGCCACTAGTCGGCTCACTCACCGGACGCTTCCCGCTAAGGTTGCCTCCGGCCTCGGTCTGCTGCCGCTCCGGCCTCCCCGAGGTCGGGTCCGACCGGATCCTGCTTGGGCTGGCCCGCCACCGACGAGCTGGTTCTCCCGGCGGTGCACGAAACCGGCATCACTCCTTGTCTTGG
Source organism: Taxillus chinensis (assembly GCA_023512835.1). Lineage (NCBI taxonomy): Eukaryota > Viridiplantae > Streptophyta > Magnoliopsida > Santalales > Loranthaceae > Taxillus > Taxillus chinensis. Next base: position 35,700,288 of record CM042092.1, read on the forward strand.
ATGTCATGCCTCCCACTCCCTCGTTGCCACTCCGGCAAACCCGGCTCGGATGGCCCTCTCGTCCACATCTATGGCATTTCCGGTCCCTCTTTGGACACTCCTTCCTCAAGTGGCCTTGCTCCCCACAGCAGTAACAACCGCCGGGGAGACCCCCTGTGGACCGCCCCTGCGCCACCGCCAAAGCTAGACCTCCCCGGGTTCGCCAATGTCCGTCCCCTGCTGCGGAAGGAAGCTGCTATCCCTCTCCTCCGTCTTGAGCCTCTTGGACCCTGCATCTCGATCAGGCCCACTCGCCCTGGCGCCCCTGATGGGCCCGCCTCCCATCATCCAGTTCCTCTCGCCTATACGGGCCGTCTCCACCGGCCTCAGGCATAGGTCCTCAAGCGTAGAATCGCCACCCTCTCCCTAAGGGCTGGCTGAGACCCAAGGTGAACTTGTGGGCCTTCAGGTCCTCCCTTACCACGGTCTCAGGAGCAAACCTACTCAATCTCGGAACTCCCGCTCATATTCGGGTACCGTCTTGGATCCCTGCTTCAAGCTGCCAAATTCTTCCCTCTTTTGCCATCTCACCGATTCGGGAAGAACTCATCTTGGAAGAGTTGCAAGAACTCCTCCCAAAACATGAGTTGCACTGCACGGCTCCCCTTGCAACACTCGTCCACCACTCCAAAGCGTCCCCCTCCACTGCCGATTGCCGGTCGCACCTTATCCTCCTCCCGGGGCAGGAGAAAGGAGAACACGTGCTCAATCTGCCTCAACCATCGCTCGCCTACCACAGGATCTTCTCCCCCTTAAATCGCGGAGGTTGTTCCTTTCGGAACCGTGTCACCACGTCATCCTCTGCACGGGTCGGTACACCACCCAGCGAACTCTCACGCTCACGAGGCAGCTCTCGGACTGGTGGTGGTGGTGGTGGCACCACCGCTGTGTCTTTGCCATCTCACGGCGCACCTCCTCCCGAACGTCCTGCCGGAGTCCCTCCCGTAGCTCTCGTACCTCCAGCCGGATGCCTTCTTGCAGTGTGCAAGTAACAACGCATGCCCTCCAACGGATGGTCCCGCACCCGGACCTTCATGGGCAGATGACTCATCAGCCATCGCCCCGGACGCACGTGTCACTCTCCTCGGCGGCATTCTTACTACACGAAGTAAGAAGCACAACGTCAAAACAATTTTATAATCTATCGCGTCACTACCTCTACCCCCACTGTACCCCCACCGATCAATTCACTATCACGTGATGTTACACACATACATTGCATCAATCACATTGCACGATTCGGTACACATTGCCAAACAAATCAGAGTTGCACATTTCACTTAATCATATGATTTTATCCACGGTTTAGCATACATTCACAGCAAATGCAACTAGTGCCCTAATGCTAATGCATGCAAATCCTACTACAAGACCGGACTACCCCAAGTACACCTTGGAGGCTCAAAGAGGACCATGTTGATCAGGCATGTCCCTCCAGGCTCCTCCAAAGGACTCAAGATAACCAAGTCCGCCCACTACCCTAGGCCAACTAGACCATGCTCGATACCATATTGTCACGCCCGGATTTCCAACCCGAGGAAACCGGTACGTGACTCCCTTTACCCACACGGAGGGCAAAGGGGTAGGATACAAAACAAGAATTTAACATTTTAAACATCCACAACATTCAAGAAAGTAATATTCATTAAAAGCAATCCAATCCAGTTTATTACAACAAAATCCTTTCCCCACTGGGGTTACATCGATTCTCATAATAAAAATAACATAAACAAATTAAATAAATAAGGTCTTCCACCTTGGGGTCCCACCTAACGCCTTGTAGGTTCCTGAAAAGAAAACAACATGGTAGGAGGGGTGAGCAACCACGGCTCAGTAGGGATCATGTCTCCCCAACCCATCCCATGCACACTGGTATCTACATGCCTTGTGTACAAGTGTTGTGTCGTGATACAATTATCCCACCAGATATGGTTACAGGCTATAACAAACAAACACAATCATACATGGGCTAGTACATAAACACTCCCGGGCTTCCACGGCCACCGGGTTTCAAGAACAGTCCGGGCTTCCACAACCACCGGGTTCCACAAAACAGTCCCCGGGCTTCCACGGCCACCGGGTTCCACAAAAACAGCCCCGGGCTTCCACGGCCACCGGGTTCCACAAAACAGCCCCGGGCTTCCACGACCACCGGGTTCCACAAAACAGTCCCAGGCTTCCACGGCCACCGGGTGTACAAGCAAACACGCAAGACACATGGCCATACAGGCATAACATCAAACACTAAGTATGCTTAGTCACACAGGAATAACCTCGAACACTTAGCATGCATATATCCACAAGCTCACAAACCCAGCCACACAGGCATTTCCACAAACACATAACATGCACGGCCTCACAGGCATAATTTCAAACACTTGGCAGGCATATACACATAACTATATTCACACAGGCTTTTCATCAAACATATAGCATATAGATCACGGAACCACACCAAAATGCCATCGAAGGCCAACATTCATATAGGAGATCACACCTATATGAATTTACATATATATATATAAACAGATATTACCCAGAATCCGCCTAGGACCCTAGGACAGGAGGGTTTAGGAAGAACAGAACCCCTACCTTAAAGCAGATCTTCCTTGCTCCCGCGCCAAACGCCGTCCCTCCCCACGCAAGATGCTCCGGAAGCAACCAGAACTCCCCTTCCCTCTCTCTCTCTCTCTCTCTCTCTCTCTCAGGCAGAACTGCAAAGAAAGGAACACAAGAACCCTAACTCAAACTCAAGCCCTCCTTATATAGACACCATTCACATCAAAACGACGTAGTTTTGATTAAGTAAACCCAGGATCAAAACGACGTAGTTTTGATTACACAAGCTACAACCTTTCCGCATCCATACACACCAAAATATTCGGAATTTCAACATGGTCCTTTGGAGAAAGTTCCTTAGAATGCCAAAACCAAGGGACCCATGCAAAAATATGCTGCACGCCAATTTGCACGTGAATTCCCAATTCACGTGCAACTCCATATGAACTCCAAATGCTTTCAAACTTCACCCTAGCCTCCTTGCATCATTTGGAAGACAATTACACTTGCACGTGAATTGGACCCATATCACGTGCACCTCACATACATGTCCATTTGGTCTGAAACTTCGTGGTAGATAGAGGACATCATTCTAAGCATCTTTCCTTTTGCACGTGAATTCATTGGAGTCCAACTACTAGGTCAAAATCTAGAAAAACTCTACTCAGGAGGCAAACCGACTAACTCAAGGTACGGGTCCTTACAGATATTTCCGTAGCCTGTTAAAGAGCTTGCGGAGTACTTCGATATGATCTTCAGTGCTTCGAGATTTGGCTATCATGTCGTCCACATATACCTCGACTTCTTTGTGCATCATGTCATGGAATAGGGTCACCATGGCTCGCTGATAGGTTGCCCTCGCATTCCTCAGGCCAAAAGGCATCACGTTATAGCAAAAGGTGCCCCAAAGTGTCATGAATGTGGTCCTCTCTTTGTGTTCGGGGGCCATACGAATTTGATTATAGCCCGAGAAACCATCCATGAAGGAGAATAGGGCATGTTTTCTTTGTATTATCCACTAAGGTGTCAATATGAGGAAGTGGGAAGTTGTCTTTCGGACTGGCCCAATTCAGATCTCTATAGTCGACACACATGCGTACTTTGCCTCCTTTCTTTGGTACTGGTACAACATTAGCGACCCATTCTGGATAGTGGGAGACACTTAGGAAACCTACATCCCATTGCTTTTTGACTTCTTCTTTAATCTTTAGTATCATCTCTGGCCTCATTCTTCGCAATTTCACGCTTGCCGCCTACACTCGCTTCACGGGTATGCGATGTTGCACTATATCTGTGTCTAACCCGGGCATATCTTGGTATGACCATGCAAAAATGTCGATGTAGCTTCTTAACAACTCGATTAACTTCCTCCTGATGTCGGTAGCTATCAAAGACCCCACCCTTAATTCTTTTGGTTCGGCTGTCGTCCCCAAATTCACTGTTTCTACTGGGTCTTCACTTGGAACGGATAAACGGTCTTCCCTTTCCAATAGGCGTATAATCTCCCCTGGTAGCTCAGGTGTCTCTTCTATCTCATTCTCATCAGCTTCAAACACGGGCTGCTCCCAGTTTGGACTTTGGTCAAACCTTTGGCATCTCGTTTCGCTTTCGCATACTATGTTTTCATTGACATTGTGATACCTGTTTATAAGAGAATGACAAGTTGGTAACCAAATATGATATGCATATGTGATGAATGGAATGCACCATGAAAGATTTGAAAAACATGTTTTATTGGAAGGTTTAAGGAAAAACAAATGTTCACAGCTTCAAAGTACATTAGAATAGAATACATTAAATCCCAGTGACCCGTAAGCATTACATTATGGGGAGGTCCAGGCTAGTCCAATTGTTCAAAGGCTGGTTGGGATCCTCTCGCACTAGCTGAACCATCTCGCTTGGTACATGCTCATTTATGTCCGACGGCTACAGTCCCCGTCTTGGGCTCAGGTTGGCTCTTGTGGATAAACCCTCCACTTCGGAATGTAACATTCAAAGGGGGAAAGCTTCTCCTTTCTTCTTGTACTGGCCCTTTCTCGTAATCTTGCCATTCGACTTCCCTCTTCTTGATAGCTTCTCTTCGTCTGTCACTTTTGTAGGGACGTAGCCTAGCCCCGGACTTTTCGGTATTTTCTCGGATGGTCGGGGGTTTCGAATCCCTTGAGCTGTCAGGCCTAATCCTTGCCCCGGTTTGTACCCTTGCTTGATCATGGTGGCCGCAACCATTCTTTCGACCTTCGAGAGACAATGATCTAGGGCAGAAGTGACATTCACCATCTCAAATGCCCGATAGGAGCATTCTAGCACATCTTCGTTGTTTTCAACATAAGGTACTGATGCCGGCTTGGTGACGAGGAAACTTGTCTCTCCAGAGATGCAAATGAGCTGGTCCCCCATTACAAACTTCATCTTTTGGTGGAGACTGGACGGCACTGCCCCTGCCATGTGGATCCAGGGTCTTCCCAAAGAAACGGCTATAATATGGAGTGATGTCCATTACCTGAAATTCCATCGTAAAAGTAGTTGGCCCAATCATGAGTGGAACATCCAGAGTTCCCACCACGTCACGCTTTCCTCCATCGAATGCCCGTACCTTGATCGTACAGGGACGCATATAGGACGTGTCAATTGGAAGTTGCTGCAGTATATGCAAAGGCATAATGTTCAAGGCCGAGCCGTTGTCAATAAGTAGACGGGCTATGGTGTGCTCCTTGCATTTGACCGTGATGTGCAGAGCTTTTATGTGCCCTTTTCCTTCTTGGGGTATCTCGTCATCTCCAAAGCTAATTACGTTATTCAGGATGAGGTTACTGGTGAGTCCATCCACATTCGCGACTGAGATGGTTGGAGGAACGTAGGCTTGGCTTAGAACCTTCAACAGTGCTTCTCGGTGAGGTTGGGAATCCATCATTAATGAGAGCAAGGAGATGCGAGCCGGTTGCCGACTTAATTGATCCACAATATTATACTCGCTCTGCTTCATGAGTTTTAGAAATTCTGTGGTTTCTTCTTCAGTGATCGGTGTTCCCTTCTTTGTTGCTTCCAGTGTAGGCTCAATGTCTTGTTCTACAGCTTTTTCTTTCCTTGCTTTGTCAACTATCTCAAGGGCGTAAGCCCGACCGCTCCTGGTCTTCTTTTCTGCTATAGCGGTGGCTCCCTGGACTACTTCACAACTGTAATTCCATGGGACTGCTTTGTCAGTTTTATAAGGGAAAGGAGCAGGAACACCTATGGTGAGGGGTGCAATTCCATGCGGTAGTTGTGGGATTTCGGTCCTTTCCCCCTTGTCTGGCACGAGACTTGAGGCATGGATAGTGAGAGGCTTGATTCCATGTGGCAGTAACGGGTTCTCCGGAGCCTTAATAGTTAAGACAAGGGGTGTTGGCACCCATGGCGATTTGTGTGAATGATCTTCTTGGATCATGTGGCTTTGGTTGTCCATTCCTCCTCTTGAGAATTCTATCATCCTTTGGTCCATGAGTTTTTGCACCACCTCGGAAAACTCAGTGCATTCTGCAATGTCATGTCCCCGTGACATCTTGTGATAAGGGCATTGTTTTTCTCCATCTATTCCTTTTCCTGCCCTTGGCGTGTCTTTAGCAAGTATATAGCCATGTTCCTGTAACAGAGTAAACAAATGTGTTTTCTCCATTTGTACTTGGGAGACCCTTTCCAGCCGTGCTTCATTTTCGATACTAGCAACATTATTGGAGTGTTCGGGAGAGGATTGCTTGTTCACATTCGGCGTCCCCATACAGTGCGGAGAAATCCAGCCATTTTGCATCCTTTAATGCCTGAACCTTCCTTTTGAATGTTATACAATTCTCGATATCATGTCCAGCTCCACCGCATGATACTCACATCTAGCATCTGGCTTATACCAGGCCGGGGGAGGAGTCTTTATTTCTCCCAAGGGTATAGGAGTTACCATCCTTGCTTCTAAAAGCTTGGGATATAATTCGGCATATGTCATTGGGATCGGGTCGAACTCCTGTCGTGGTCGGCGAGAAGCCTGATTCGCTCCTGCTTGCTGGTTCTGGGCCCTTGGTTGCCCCTGTCCTTGGAATGAGGCTCCCGGTCCTTCTTGACTTGCTGGCCTTGGTTGCTCTGGGTATGGCGCTCTCGGTTGAAACGGATTAGGTGTCATTGGATATGGAAATGGAACCCCTCCTTGCGGCAGGTATGGCATGAATTGGGGAGGTGGTGCAGGTGCAGCATAAGCAGCTACCGGTGCCCCTCTGTAGCACCCTGGCGCTTGGTAGAATGTTGGTTGTATTGACTGGTGCGCTTGGTATACCAAGTTGGTTTCATTTTCCTTCTTTTTCGCTGGTGGTTGAAACCGTTTTGATGCCTCAGCTGCATCACCCTTTAGCTTTCCTCCTTTAATTCCACTCTCCACACGTTCACCGGATGCAACCAAGTCTGTGAACCCGTTGGAGACGTTACCGATCAACTTCTCATAGTAGACACCTTTTAGCGTGTTGATAAAAAGGGTAGTGAGTTCTCTTTCGGTAAGAGGAGGTTGAACCTCCACAGCGGCCTCTCTCCATCTTCGCGCATAATCTTTGAAATTCTCCTCGCATCCCTTTTCCATGGACTTAAGGGTTAGTCGATCCAGCGCCAGCTCGGTGACATGTTTGTACTGTGCCAAGAAGGAAGTAGCTAATTCCTTCCATGTCTTAACGCGGTTTCCATTCAGTTGAAAGTACCAGCGAAGGGATGCCCCGGTTAGGCTTTCCTGGAAACAATGCATGAGGAGCTTGTCTTCACCGGCATAAGCGGCCATCTTTTGACAATACATGGCCAAATGTGTCTTTGGACATCGGGTCCCATTGGATTTTTCAAACTTTGGCATTTTGAATTTTGGTGGCAGCACCACTCCAGGGACTAGGCATAAGTCTTGTGGGCTGGTCATGCCATAGCTGTCCATGCCTTCTACGGCTTTCAATCTTTCCTCGAGTCGGCGTAGAGTAGGAGACTCAATATTTCCCGAGGAGTCGGGGAACCCACCACTTCCATTACATTTCCTGGTGTGGGCATAGTGAAATGAGTTTGATTTGGGGTAGGAGGTTGTGCCATAGCAGGATGGTATGTGGGTGCCTGGCTTGGAGCCAGGTTGGGTGACTGAACGGCCTCCTGTCCCTGCTCTTGATGGTGATTGGTAGTTCCCCCGGTCGGAATTCTTCCTCTTTCTTCAGTCAATTTTCTGAGCATTTCCATTATTGCAGACATTTGCCCCTGTAGGGTTTGTTGTGACTGTTCCAACCCCATGAGTCTGTTCTCTGTTTCTTCTGCCATTGGCTGCGGTTGAGGTATTTGATTGCGTCGGGATCTGAGATTGTAAGAGTGCGCAATCCTGGAGGGAGGCTGCTACCCACCTGGGTACAAGGGAATTTTTATTTGATTTTTCATTTGATATGCATGTATGCATGAATGTCTATGCAGAGGGTTAAAGAAACAAACAACTTTATTGCAAACAACACACAATACAAACACTTAATACAAACATGCAATACTGAAATGCCATGTAAAATGGAAGCTATCACTACATGATCTTAAGGCATTCTTCCAGTCATCTCCTAAGGAGCACGGCGCCTCTTTCTCTGGGGTGGTCGTTCACCCGTATCCTCTCGCCGCTTCATTATGGTCGCGATCTGTTTTTCCCTCAGTGCGGCCTTTGAAGAGTTCCTTCTAGAGATGCTTCTAGCCTCTGGATCTCGTTGCCTTAAAGTCCGATTCTCCTGGAGGATAGCCTTCATGTCGAAGTTAGTTGTGGCTTGTGTTGTGCCCTCCAAGATATGTATCTTTGGGGAAAACACCAGGTTTTGAACTGTTGGGTTGAATCTTGTGTGGTGTGGACCATGCTTGATACATCTTCTTGCCTTCTTCTGTGAGCATGGTTACTGCTTGTAAGTGAAGTCACACTCTTCCATGCCAAAGAGCACGGGAATAATCGATGACGCCCCACTTGTCTTCCCACCTGCGGTGGTGCATATCCGGTTCCTCCCCGGGGACCTAAAAGTGGAACCCAATTGTAGTCCCCGCAGCCTATATGTCATGGAGACCACCTGGCATCCATGGAGCGATCCAGGTAATGTCACGTGAGGTTCCCCAACTTCTTTTTCCAGCTTTCAAAGTCTTTTGGTAGGCTCCACTTGCTGAGCAGAATATCTAGTAGTGTTGTGGCTGGTACTTGATAAACAGCAGGGAAACGATGAACACTACAGGGGAAATGACCTTGCAACCAAGTACATAGGAGAGGTAAGCACCCCATGAACTGTCCCGAGCCTTTACTCCTTAGGTAAGTAAGAGATCGGATGGTTTCAGCCAAGATAGCGGGAGTAGGGTCACATCCTTTGAGCACCTGCTGGACCAAATCTACAATTGCCCCATCAATGTGGGCCGGTATCCTCGGGAAAATGACTAGCCCATATATAGCTAGTGTAAGCAATATGTGTGCCTCTGCTTCCGTTGCAGTTTGTATTATTTCTTTGATTGTTGCCCATGGAAGATATTCGCGCCCACCATAAGTTGTGACCGCCGGTGAGTCCCATACTGGCTTTCCCATAATCTCAGCAAAGGCCCTTCGGCATGACCTTCTGGGCTCTGGTAGATAGATTTTCATTTTGTTTTCCACGGGGATATCCAGTAATCTTCTGTATTCTTCTACTGTGGGAACAAGATCTAGGCTGTTGAAGTTGAAGCACCGCCGTTGAGGTTCCTAGAAATAAATGGCTGCCCCCAGCATATCCGTATCGGCCAGTAGCTCAGTTACATGGAGCAAATCCCCAAACTGTTGTATGTATATGCTTTTCCTTTCGTCTGGCCACTACTTCCATATTGTTTGTACCTCCTTAGTGTAGTCCAGCTGATCTTCTATGACAACATGTTCTGCCTTGTAGGCCTCTCCTGGCGGGAAATCTCCAAGGCGAAGTTGAATGTCTCCTGATGCTTGGGCCACTACTATGACAGTCTCCTCGTCCTGAAGGCCTTTTAGGAGATGACTGAAAGTTGTCATGCCTATATGAATGTTGAATGTCATGTTATGCATGATGATAGGTTAGGATGACAAGTCAGGATAAAGAATAAACCAATAGTAAAGACAGTCAAATGTGCAGGGGATGACTTAAAGACTACCCTTCAAAACAAAGGTTAGCATGGCATGGAATGAGCAAACAAAATGTGGGTCAATACCCCTGGTGGGCTTTTATTGCTACCCCTATCTTATTCGTTGGTTCCCAAACTTCCTCAATAGAGGGCTCCGTACACCATGGGATTTACCGGAGGGGGATCTTAAAAGGACGTGCCTTAAAAGAACCTCAAGCTTGAGTGAGGAGTCCGAGGCCCCATTGCGGATAATGATCGACGCGTTGGGGACCGTACTGAACCTCGCTAACCTAAATTGTGCTAAACCCGGGTATAGGGTTATGCACGTATGCAACAAGTATGGAAAGCAGTAAATCACAACTATCATGGTAGTTAAAGCGTATAAATAAATCACAGTAAATATGAGCAACAATCAAACAATTTAGCACAACAGTTAGATATATACAACAGTATAATTAAAATAACCTCCTAATCCTTAGTTCTAGACCTAACTCTCTAAAGTGTTCATAGTCCCCAGCAGAGTCGCCAGCTGTCATCACTGGTTTTCGTCCGGGCCCGTTTGGGGTGAGCTCAAACTAGACCAATGGTGAGAAATTTTAGAGTCGCCACCAGCTGTTTTTGGGGTACAGTTGGATACCCTCTACTTTGAGTAGTTTTAAGTGTATGGTCTGCGTTATCAGAGATGGGTTCGGGAGTTGGTTACGTGTAGGGAAGGATTAACACCCCTATAGCGCCCTTTCGGTATCTAATTTAGGAGGAGGAGGTTTTATTTTATTTGTACTGCCATAGCTAGGTTAAGTTTCCTAAAAAGTCTATGATTTTTATTTAGCTAAATTATTTATTAAGGTCATGGTTAAAATGGATTTATCCTAAATTTCTAAAGGGAATCCTAAAAAGTTTTGGGTTTTGTTTGAAATGGAGAACGAGACCCTATGGGTTGGTTTTGGGTTTTTGATTTTGTTTTGGAGTCCTAGAAAATGATTTTTTATTTTCCCTTTTTTTGTTTTTTGTTTTGTTTTGTTTTGTTTTTTTGTTGGAAGACATTTGGAATACATTTCATGAAAACCATTTCAAAACATGTTGTTGAAGAGATTTTTTAAAAAAGGATATTTTATTGAAAAAAAACGTTTTGTTTTGTTTTGTTTTTTTGTTTGTTTTTTTTTGTTTGTTTGTCTGTTTTGTTTTCTCTCTCTTTTTTTTTTAAAACATTTTGAAAATTATTTATTGAAAACGTTTTAAAAAAACATATTTGTTTTTTTTTGTGTTTTCTTTTTTTTCTTTTTTGAAATTGAAAATGCATATATCAAAATAGATGTGGAGTGTGTGAGTGTGACATCCACAAAAATAAAATCACTCTTTTTTTTTCTTTTCTTTTTCTTCATCCTTTCCCTTTGCTCTCTCTCTTTTTTCCTTTGTTGTTTTTTTTTTACTACACTTTACATATTACACATACACATAGGAAGAAATACAGGGAAAATGCAATGGAAAAAGGTTGAAAAGCAATTACATCAAATGTAGATAAACTAAAAAACGAAAATTAGAAAAATGCTAAAACAAATACACCAAATATAGATACAAATCAAGCCGAAAAAAAGAGTGAAAAGATAAGGGCTAAACCGACTTTGAATCTTCTGCTTGAGCTCCCACTGATGCTGATGGTCACCACCTGCTTAGAACCAGCAAGATTTGACAACGAGGTTTGTGAGGGGGGTTTCTTGGTATTTGAAGAGATGTATTTTTTGGGTTTGAGATCCTTGCTGGCTGGAAATAAGGAGGGTAAGCGTGAGGAGTAGGGGATTGGAACAGGATTGGTATCCCCTTCTCTCTTTCTTTCTCTCTCCACGAACCAGGTTTTTTCAATCCCCCTCTCTCCCTTTTTTTTTTTCAACGAATCACCCTCTCTCTCTGTTTTTTTTTATGGCTCGGTTGATCTCTCTCATGATGATGGCTCTCCTTTTTTCTCTCTGTTTTTTTTTTGGGTCCTCCTCCCTCCTTTTTGATGGCTCTCTTCCACGAAAACAAGCTATCCTCTCTTTTTTCTTTTTCTGCACTGGGATGATGGAGGGTTTCTTCCTTTTTTTGTTTTTTAACGAATTGTTGCCCTCTGTCTGTTTCTTTCTTTTTTTTTTTTTTGCAGGGATGAAGTCAGGCGGAAGAATTTTTCTTGTGCGTGGGAGTCTCCGGTGTAATCTCCTCTCTTTTTTCAACGGAACCAAGATCGCATCTTAAAGGGTCGCGAGACTTCTTTGGCTGGATTGTCATTAATTACTGCATTATTGATGCAGTATTTTAATTTGCAAATTTGATGCTTTGTCGGGTAGACAGCTTATGCGGGAAACAGGGTGGCTCGTGATTGCCCTTTTGAGTTTGTATTTTAGCACATGTGACTGACAGGGTTGTTGCAAAATTAATTCTTCATCAGGTGGCCAGTGCAGAAGATGGGTCTCGTGAACGACCAGCGAGAGAAAAAAAGGAAACCCGTGAGACAAAGCCGACGCGAAAAGCCAGCGAGAAAAAAAAAATCAGCGAAGGCAGAAAGGGTCGGAGGTTCAAAGTGTCGGCAGGTCGGAGCGTCGGCAGGGTCGAAGCTTCGGTCAACGGTGGAAGGCGTACGGGTGCTGCGGGTCGGCGTTGCAGGGTCGGAGGTGGAAGGCGTACGGGTGCCGCGGGTCGACGGTCGGAGTGTCGGCAGGTCGAAGGTCAACGGTCAACGGGTTGAAGGGTCGAAGGTCGGAGGTTGACAGGCTTCGAGGGTCCGTGGGTCGTAGGTCAAGGTTCGAAGGTTCGCAGGTCAAGGCATCGCAGGGTCAAGGGTCGAAGGTCGAAGGTCGGAGGGTCGGCAGCGGGGCTTCGAGGCTTCGAGAGTTAGGGGTTGAAGGTCGAAAGGGCGAGTCGAAGGTCGGAGGGTTATAGGCTTCGAGGGTCAATGGTCGAAGGGTCGGCAGCGAGGCTTCGAGGCTCCGAGGCTTCGAGGCTCCGAGGCTCCGATGCTTTCGAGGCTTCGATGCTTCGGGGCTTCGAGGCTTCGAGGCTTTGAGGCTTCGAGGCTTCGAAGGTCAACGGACCGCAGTGTCGGCAGGTCAACGGTCAATGGTCAACGGTCAACCCCGAAGTTAGTTTTTTTTTTTTTGTTTTTTTAACTTTTAATTACCTTTTTACCCCCACCAAAAATGCAAAAATGGGTAACCTTCCAGGAATTGTTTGGGGAGATCCGTATTCGCCTACATAGGCATTTTGAAGAGTTTCGCATGATCACTTTTGCAGGCAGTTTGACCAGGGGCATTGACCGTCTTTTGGCAAGTTTGACTTTTTCCAACGAAAGTTGTTTTGGCCATAACTTCTTCATTTTAAGTCCGATTTGAGCTCGGTCAAGTGCGTTGGTCTCGAATTTTCATCCTCCATCACCTGGTGTTGGTCTTGGGGCACTTCAAGGACTTGTAGCAAAAGTCATTAATTTTGAACTCCCCCATCCGTGTCAATTGTATCCATCTCGTGCCGATTGGGGTAGACCATTCCTTGGAAGTATAGGATCATTGTGGACCTGTTCAATAAGGTATATGGCATGGGCAGAAAGGTATATCAAATGGGGTTAGTATGTCTAACCCGGACAAAATAGGGTCCTACATATCCCATCATCAGATTTAGGTTCAAATTTATTCCGGGATTCTTTTCCATTGTTCAGTACGTGGCAAGTACACCCAAAAGTTTTGAAGTGTGAAATAGAAGGCTTTCCGCCCTTCCACATCTCATAAGGTGTTTTCATAGTAAGTTTATTTATAAGAGTTCGTTTCGAACATAGCAGGCGATGAGACACCGCTTGACCCATAGAGCGAGAGGAAGCTTTGCCCCCGCTAACATTGATCCGCCACCTCAACTAAAGTGCGATTCTTGCGCTCGGCTACCCCATTTTGTTGTGGAGTTCGAGCGCAGAGAAGTCGTCTTTGAATGCCCTGTTCGAACAATATGACCTCATATCTGAGAAATCAAATTCTGTACCATGATCACTCCTGATGCATTTAATGCTCAGTCCTTGTGAATTGCTTATCCAGTTGAAGAGATCGACAAGGTGTTCAAAGGTTTGATCCTTAGATTTCAGGAACAACACCCATGTGTATCTGGTGAAGTCATTGATAACCACTAGGGTGTATCTCGCACCAGCAAGGGAAGAAACAGAAATGGGACCACATAGGTCCATGTGAAGAAGTTGTAAAGGAGCAGTTATTGAATTAACTGTTTTGCTCTTAAAACTATGTTTGTTCTGTTTGCCAAGTTGGCATTCTCAACAGAGAGTGTCTCGGAGTATTTGTGTTTAGGCAAACCAGTGACCAAATCAAGCGACACTAATTTAGATAAGGTCTTAAAACTTAAATGTGCGCAACGCTTGTGCCATAGCCAACTATCTTCATGTGATACTGTAGTGAGGAAGCATACAGGGTCAGAAAAATTATTTCTCAAGACCACAGAATATATGTCCCCATCTCTTGATCCGGATAACTTAATATCTCTGGATAAGTTATCTCTAACGTGCGCAGTGTTTGACAAAAAGGAAAGCGTGAATCCTTTGTCACATAAATTATCGACACTCCAGATTATGCTTCAAACCTCTGACTAATGCAACCTTAGTAATTGATACACAGCCGTTGGTTAAAGTGTCATACCCCACAGTCTTACCTTTACTGTTGTCACCATATGTTACGGATGGGCCTCGTTTGTCGGTAACATCCACGAGCAGAGACTTATCACCCGTCATATGTTTGGAGCATCCGCTGTCTAGTATCCACTTGCTTTAATTGATCTTCGACTTCAAGTGAGATGATAGTGAATTCCATAGATGCTCCTGCAAGACAACAGATTACATTTTTGGTGCCCAAACTTGTTTTGGGCGGTTAGGAGAAGCAACAACAGTGTCAACTATTCCAGATTTTATGTTTCTAGGAACTTTAACTTTCCTAGTTGACTTAGCTTTTTCCGTCTTAGTTGCTTCTTCAACTTGGGTTTTCTTAGGTGAAATACTCCGAGGAGTTTTAGATTTAGCTTTCCGAGAAGAACCCTTTTTGACAATCGGATTTTTATTGATTGAAGAATGATTACATAACCAGTCATCAGATAGACTCCAACACTCATAGTGATAATGACCTATTTCGCGACATATCGAACAGACACAGTGATGAGGAGTTACAACAGGGGATACGGGTTTCTTAGGTTTTGCAGGTTTTCTACTCTGTTCCCTATGGCCTAATCCTTTGCGAATGAGTGATGTGCTCTTGGCCCTGGATGCGTCAGCCTTAGCCTTTCCTTTGTTTATGGGTGCTGCAGTTTCGGCTTTAACTGCAGCAGCCTTCCCGTCATCATTTGGTACGGGTGCTACTACTTCGGGATTAGCAGTAACAGCCTCAGTTCCACAATCATAAACTATGGTGCCACCTGAAACAAAACCATCCAATGGTTTAGATGTACTAACAGGATATAGGTTGGTTAGTTTTGGAGTGTAGTCCGGAGGGCACTCAGTAACTGGAGCAGTGGAAGTGGATTCGGATCCTAGGCCAGGTTTGACTCGGATATTGTCAGGATCAGTTCTAAAAGTAGAGGCTATTTCTCTGGATTTTAGCCATTTACGATTTATTTCCTTTTCCTTCTCAAGTTCAATCTCGAGTCTTTTAAGATTCACATTCATGCCTGTGAGGTTGGTATTCAGCAGGTGATTCTCAGCTCTTAGATCGTGATACCAAACCTCCCTTGCCGGTAGTCGACTATGTCCTTTTCAAGTTTAGAAACAGTAAGTTCTAGGCGCTTAGTCTGACCACTCATATTTTGATACATTTGAGTAATTATTAATCTCTCATTCTTTTCATCATCACGTTCCTTAGTAAGAGATTCTAGTTTACTCAAGAGCTCAGAGATAGAAGGTACCTCAGCGTTTGCCATGAGGCAGACGTTCACCTTTTCCGTTGGTTCGTCGTCTGAAGATTCCTCTTCTTCTTCCGAGCCACTGTTGTATTTTGAGACGAACGCCTTCCTCTTCATTTTGCTGTTGTCTGAGGTGGAGCGTCGGGGTTTAACCTTGTCATCCTTGTCGGCCATTTTGGGTTTGGATCTACAGTCCTTGGCCTAATGACCAGGTTTCCCGCAATTGTAGCAGTCTTGGGATGTCGACTCCGACCGCTCCTTCCTTCTTGAGGATGAGGAAGAACCTCTTCTGAATCCTTTTCTGCTTTTCCGCAGAAATCGTGTGAAGGATTTCACTAGGAGTGATATTTCTTCTTCTATGTCCGAGTCAGAGTTTTCTGACTCTTCCGTATCATCCTCCGTCAGCATGCTTGGTCTAGCCGTAAACTTAAAAGCTACCCCCTTTTCTTTCCAAGCTATCTTCTCGTCTCGGTCAGTGTATTTGAATCTGACCTCATGAGTCCGTAGCTCTCCATATAGCTCTTCAAGGGGAGCATACTGCCAGTTGTCTTTGGATTGCATCTGGAGCTGCTTGGAGTAATAGCGATCCGGCAAGGAACAAAAGAACTTGTCATTTATTTGGAACTGAGTGTAGTGCTCATTGACAGTTTTCAATTCCAGGATGAGCTTGCCGAATCGCCGATAGATGCTCTCCAGGGATTCGCCAGGTTTGTGGTTGAAACTCTCAAAGTTCTGTTTGAGAGCGCAAATGACATTCTGCATCTGGGACTGACTTCCTTCATATAGAATAGTAAATTTGTCCCACACAGCCTTTACTGTCGTGCAGCCCTGGACGTCCGTGAAAGCCTCTGAATCCAAGGACGATGTCACATAAGCTAGAGCCTTTTCACTGGCATATTGCCAGGCTCTTTCATCGTGAGTGAGTTCAGCATCAGTCTTTGGCCTCCTGACCCCATTTTCTCCGATGGTCATCGGAATGGAAAGCTCCTGATGAAGACAAGGCCACATTAGATGATCATGACAGGTCATGAACATCTTCATGCGAGCTTTCCATTGGGAGAAAAGCTCTGGTGTGAACTTTGGCGGTTTGCTTAAAGTGTAGCCTGAACTCCATGGTTGAGGAGCAGCGACAGTAGTAGGTTGAGGTGGATCAACATTTTCACTGTTGCTTCGGTTGGGAAGGGGCTCTTGAGCTCCCCTGGAGTTAAGGTGGGTATTGAATAGCATGCTGCTTTCTTCGGCCATTGTTAAGTTGAGAGGGAGTGAGGGATCTCTACGAGCAGGTAGAACTTGCTCTGATACCACTTGGTGGTCCCGGAGAGAGCCTAACGGGGGGGGGGGGGGTGAATAGGCTCTTTGAAAATTCTTTCTCTCTCTTAATGGCTTAGACACTCACTCTGGTTAAATGGATAAAATCAGTGCGTAAGATTAACCAGGTAGTGGAAGTATGTTGCTTTATTATCTGAAGATAATTACAACAAAACAAAACAACGTTTTAGCTGATTACAACACAACACTCTGTTATCGTTACACACACTTGGCAGTGAATCTCTGTGTTTGGCTCTTTACAAGATATACGCTTATGAGTGTATAAGTACAAGTAAGTAAGCGCATCTTTTCTTTACATTGCTTCAGGCATATATATATAGACATCCTAGGAATCTATCTTGGAACTGCATTTTCCGAGCAGTGTGGAGCATTGAAGTTCTTCATCGGAAAATGCTGAAGCTTTAACTGCTACGGATGTGGAGCTCGAAATATTGGAAGCATAAGTTGTAATGAATTCTTTGCTTGATTGTAATTGCATTTGAGACTGCGTCCACATCTCTGTGTGTTCCATGTGTCAGACGATTTAGGTATTCAATAAGTTTGTCTTACATCGGGACGTAGCGATCTACTAGCATTAATTGCGGCTTGGAGAGATGAAGCAGCGTCTTCTTGGTCCGTTGCAAGGTTCCTTACTCCGCATGAACGAAGCTCGGATCCTTACTCGGTATCAGTGATTGCTTACTCAGTATGAACGAAGTCCTGGAATCCTTATTCCGTGTCAGCGCTTCCTTACTCCGCATGAGTAGTGGTTCGGAGAGCTTACTCCGCGTCAGCACTTCCTTACTCCGCATGAGTAATGGTTCGGATTCCTTATTCCGCATTTGATGTCCTTACTCCGTAACAATTGCCCTTACTCCGCTCGAATGACAGACTCGAATTTCTTCGTCCGTGTCTTCTTTTTCTTAGTCCGGTGGAGTGACAACTTCGATTCTTTCTCTCTCACAAGTCTCTCTTACTCCTTGGAAGATGTAGTCTCAAGAACTTACTCCGCATTATTGACATAATCTTGTTGAGTGTTAGACGCGGGTTCCTAGTCGTTTTGTCAAGTGTTTAATCAGCACGAAGGGTCCTTACTCCAGATGATGACTTGGTTATATACCAAGTGAATGATGACACTCATGATGATCCAGATCAGGATTATGTATCCTGTCCTTAGCTTTGTCCTCACATGAGTAGGTCTGGATTTAGAGTTAACTCATTTGCACAGACTTAATGGTAAACATGAAACATCTCGAGTCAAATTACATAGGGTTTGTTCCGCATTATCCCAATTCTCGGTTTAATCCAACAGTTACGGATGGGCCTCGTTTGTCAGTAACATCCACGAGTAGAGACTTATCACCCATCATATGTTCGGAGCATCTGCTATCATGTATCCACTTGCTTTGATTGATCTTCGACTTCAAGTGAGATGATAGTGAATTCCATAGATGCTCCTACAAGACAACAGATTACATTTTTGGTGCCCAAACTTGTTTTGGGCGGTTAGGAGAAGCAGCAACAGTGTCAACTATTCCGGATTTTATGTTTCTAGGAACTTTAACTTTCCAAGTTGACTTAGCTTTTCCCATCTTAGTTGCTTCTTCAACTTGGGTTTTCTTAGGTGAAATACTCCGAGGAGTTTTAGACTTAGCTTTCCGAGAAGAACCCTTTTTGACAATCGGATTTTTATTGATTGAAGAATGATTACATAACCAGTCATCAGATAGACTCCAACACTCATAGTGATAATGACCTATTTCGCGACATATCGAACAGACACAGTGATAAGGAGTTACAACAGGGGATACAGGTTTCTTAGGTTTTGCAGGTTTTCTACTCTGTTCCCTATGGCCTAATCCTTTGTAAACGGGTGATGCGCTCTTGGCCCTGGATGCGTCAGCCTTAGCCTTTCCTTTGTTTATGGGTGCTGCAGTTTCGGCTTTAACTGCAGTAGCCTTCCCGTCATCATTTGGTACGGGTGCTACTACTTCGGGATTAGCAGTAACAGCCTCAGTTCCACAATCATAAACTATGGTGCCACCTGAAACAAAACCATCCAACGGTTTAGATGTACTAACAGGATATAGGTTGGTTAGTTTTGGAGTGTAGTCCGGAGGGCACTCAGTAACTGGAGCAGTGGAAGTGGATTCGGATCCTGGGCCAGGTTTGACTCGGATATTGTCAGGATCACTTCTAAAAGTAGAGGCTATTTCTCCGGATTTTAGCCATTTACGATTTATTTCCTTTTCCTTCTCAAGTTCAATCTCGAGTCTTTTAAGATTTACATTCATGCCTGTGAGGTTGGTATTCAGCAGGTGATTCTCAGCTCTTAGATCGTGATACCAAACCTCCCTGCTTCGGTAGTCAGCTATGTCCTTTTCAAGTTTAGAAACAGTAAGTTCTAGGCGCTTAGTCTGACCACTCATATTTTGATACATTTGAGTAATTATTAATCTCTCATTCTTTTCATCATCACGTTCCTTAGTAAGAGATTCTAGTTTACTCAAGAGCTCAGAGATAGAAGGTACCTCAGCGTTTGCCATGAGGCAGACGTTCGCCTTTTCCGTTGGTTCGTCGTCTGAAGATTCCTCTTCTTCTTCCGAGTCGCTGTTGTATTTTGAGACGAACGCCTTCTTCTTCATTTTGCTGTTGTCTGAGGTGAAGCGTCGGGGTTTAACCTTGTCATCCTTGTCGGCCATCTTGGGTTTGGATCTACAGTCCTTGGCTTAATGACCAGGCTTCCCGCAATTGTAGCAGTCTTGGGATGTCGACTCCGACCGCTCCTTCCTTCTTGAGGATGAGGAGGAACCTATTCTGAATCCTTTTCTCCTTTTCCGCAGAAATTGTGTGAAGGATTTCACCAGGAGTGCTATTTCTTCTTCCATATCCGAGTCAGAGTTTTCTGACTCTTCCGTATCATCCTCCGTCAGCATGCTTGGTCCAGCCGTAGCCTTAAGAGCTACCCCTTTTTCTTTTTGAGCTATCTTCTCGTCTCGGTCAGTGTATTTGAATCTGACCTCATGAGTCCCTAGCTCTCCATATAGCTCTTCAAGGGGAGCATACTGCCAGTTGTCTTTGGATTGCATCTGAAGCTGCATGGAGTAATAGCGATCCGGCAAGGAACGAAAGAACTTGTCATTTATTTGGAACTGAGTGTAGTGCTCGTTTACAGTTTTCATTTCCAGGATGAGCTTGCCGAATCGCCAATAGATGCTCTCCAGGGATTCGCCAGGTTTGTGGTTGAAGCTCTCAAAGTTCTGTCTGAGAGCGCAGATGACGTTCTGCATCTGGGACTGACTTCCTTCATATAGAATAGTAAATTTGTCCCACACAACTTTTGCTGTCGTGCAGCCCTGGACGTCCGTGAAAGCCTCTGAATCCAAGGACGATGTCACATAAGCTAGAGCTGTTTCACTGGCGTATTGCCAGGCTCTTTCATCATGAGTGAGTTCAGCATCAGTCTTTGGCCTCCTAACCCCATTTTCTCCGATGGTCATCAGAATGGGAAGCTCCTGATGAAGACAAGGCCACATTAGATGATCATGATAGGTCATAAACATCTTCCTGCGAGCTTTCCACTGGAAGAAAAGCTCTGGTATGAACTTTGGCGGTTTGCTTAAAGTGTAGCCTGAACTCTGTGGTTGAGGAGCAGCGGCAGTAGCAGGTTGAGGTGGATCAACATTTTCACTGTTGCTTCGGTTGGGAAGGGGCTCTTGAGCTCTCCCGGAGTTAAGGCGGGTATTGAATAGCATGCTGCTTTGTTCGGCCATTGTTAAGTTGAGAGGGAGTGAGGGATCTGTACGAGCAGGTAGAACTTGCTCTGATACCACTTGTTAGTCCCAGAGAGCCTAAAGGGGGTGGGGGTGAATAGGCTCTTTGAAAATTCTGTCTCTCTCTTAATGGCTTAGACACCCATTTTGGTTAAACGGATAAAATCAATGCGGAAGATTAACTAGGTAGTGGAAGTATATTGTTTTATTATCTGAAGATAATTACAACAATGCAAAACAACGTTTTTGCTGATTACAACACTACACTCTGTTATAGTTACACACACTTGGCAGTGAATCTCTGTGTTTGGCTCTTTACAAGATAGACGCTTATGACTGTATAAGTACGAGTAAGCACGCGCATCTTTTCTTTACATTGCTTCAGGCATATTTGTAGACATCCTAGGAATCTATCTTGGAACTGCATTTTCCGAGCTGTGTGGAGCATTGAAGTTCTTCATCAGAAAATGCTGAAGCTTTAACTGCTGTGGATGTGGAGCTCGAAATATTGGAAGCATAAGTTGTAATGAATTCTTTGCTTGATTCCAATTGCATTTGAGACTACATCCACATCTCCGTGTGTTCCACGTGTCAGACGATTTAGGTATTCAATGAGTTTGTCTTACATCGGGACGTAGCGAGCTGCTAGCATTAATTGCGGCTTGGAGAGACGAAGCAGCGTCTTCATGGTCCGTTGCAAGGTTCCTTACTCCGCATGAACAAACCTCGGATCCTTACTCCGTATCAGTGATTGCTTACTCCGTGTGAATGAAGTCCTGCAATTCTTATTCCGTGTCAGCGCTTCCTTGCTCCACATGAGTAGTGGTTCGGAAAGCTTACTCCGCATCAGCGCTTCCTTACTCCGCATGAGTAATGGTTCGAATTCCTTATTCCGCATTTGATGTCCTTACTTTGCAACAGTTGCCCTTACTCCGCTCGAATGACAGACTCGGATTTCTTCGTCCGTGTCTTCTTTTCCTTAGTCCGGTGGAGTGACAACTTCGATTCTTTCTCTCTCGCAAGTCTCTCTTACTCCTTGGAAGATGTAGTCTCAAGAACTTACTCCGCATTAATTGACATAATCTTGTTGAGTGTTAGACGCGGGTTCCTAGTCGTTTTGTCAAGTGTTTAATCAACACGAAGGGTCCTTACTCCGGATGATGACTTAGTTATATACCAAGTGAATGACGACACTCATGATGATCCGGATCAGGATTATGTATCCTGTCCTTAGCTTTGTCCTCACATGAGTAGGTCCGGATTCAAAGTTAACTCATCTGCACAGACTTAATGGTAAACATGAAACATCTCGAGTCAAATTACATAGGGTTTGTTCCGCATTATCCAAATTCTCGGTTTGATCCAACAATTATTATAATATTTGAGTTATTATTATTGTAATGTTATTATTATGATTAGATTTAATAATATATATTTATATAAATATATATTGATAATTATAAAAGGGAAACCTAGGGTAAAAACCCTAGTTCATTGTGCGTGCGCATAGCTTGGTAGGGAGGAGGGTTTGAAGTCGTCACATTCTATCGATCCTTTGAGACTATATCCAAGTAGGTGATTGTCAATTTCTGATTAACCTATTGTATGATTGCAGTTGTAGAATTTGTGTAGGTGTTCTTGATCCTTCATTATACTTTTACATAAGAAACGAATTGTTAAAGTATAATATACCTGTAAATAGACTAATATATAGATATATATGTATGGGTGAATATTGCATATCGGGTCCGGTTTTGGGGGAGGTAAGTCGGGAGCGATTCTTGTAGTGGCAGACTGGCGGTGTTTTTGAGCCGTGGGAAGAGCCATTCCCTCTCCCGGCCAGCGACATAGTAGGCGGAGAGAGGAGGTCCGTCGTATCCGCAGTGTTGAGGTGGCGCTGAATAGGTTACAGTGCGGATGGCATCATGGGTGGTACTAGGACGAAGGGGGGAAGACATTTAACGGAGTTGCAGTTGAGGGGGAGGAAGCCCTAGGTAGTGCAGCGGTGTGGAAACGTTTTGGGAAGGAGGGGCCGACGGTTTCTGCATCACCCCTGTGTGTTGAAGTGCAGCCCGTGGCACTGTTGTGGTCAGAAGAGCCAGGGGCGGCTACTTCAGTGCTGCCCTTGCACGTCCTCGCCAGCCCTAGTGGGCTGGCATGTTGGGCCGGTCCAATCCCTCATGGCTTTACAATAATTAAAGATGTAAAAATTATATATATATATATATATATATATATATATATATATATATATATAGATACATACATACATACATATATGGTGTGTTTGGGCCGATCCTTGCCCATTTAGGTTTAGGAAAAAAAATGTGTGGCTTACTACTATTGGATAAATTAGGAAATAAAAAAAATATAAATAAATAAATAAAATAAATAGCATTCGAGCTTGATATTACTTAATTGATATTTAAGGTGTTGGATGTTTGATGAATATTGATATATATATATATATGTATGTATATTTATATATTAATTGTGGTTAGTACTGGATTGATGAATTAAATATCTTGTAAGGCTGTTGTATTGAATTTTGACTGTTGGAATATTTTATTTATTGATTATATGTGGAATTTGTGGTAGAGCTGGTGGTTGGGTTAACCGTGAGTCCCACATAGGGCTGGGAAGAGGTTGCAGGTCCCCTATGTGGTAGGTTAACTCAGGTCTCATATGTGGCAGGTTGTTGTTAAGGACACTGCAGGTCCCACATATGGCTGTCTGGTAGTGACTGAGATCCTTGGAGTTGGTTGTGTAATGTCTTATTTTGTGATTTAATGTAAGTTTCCTGTGACAGAATATGATACTACACTGGCACAAGTATACACTGATCATGTAGTCTTATAGGAATTTTTGTTATAGGATGGTGAGAAGATGGAGATCACTTACTAGGCATTTGTTGTCATTTGCTAGAGGCTAGTCCGAAGCTAATGGTCATTTATTTCATATTTTGTCATAACTTCGTTTAAAGATTTTGTAAGACATAATTGCTTTTATTATTTGAATATCCAGACAAGGGTCCATGAAAGTTGTATTGAATTTATAGTATGACTCTATTATTAATAAATTATTTTCCTTAGCTTCATAGCATGTGGGAATGTACAGGAATACCCCTGATGTATGATTGTACAGGTATATCTCGGACAGCACCCGCTATGCAGTCTATATCAGTGCTAGTCACCAACCCTTTGACCCTTCGGGTTCGGGCATGGGAAAGTCACACTCATAGTTCTGGTCCTTTCAAGATTTGGGGGTGTGACAAGTTGGTATCAAAGTAGTCAATTTAGTCGACCCAGCATAGTAAGTTGACTGATTAAGAGTTTGGAGCTTGGGAGACATTGAGGAGGGCACCAGAGCAACACAGTCCTTAATGGTGTCCTCGGTTACCTTAGTGTTAGTCAGATCATCATAAGATGCATTTGTAAAGACTCATATTTGGGTAGTATTGAGAGATAGCAATTCTATGGGAATGCAATTATCTGGATGGTAGTGTAGTCGTTAGTGTGAGCATTTTGACAGTACTTGGGCCCGATTCCGAGTCGGGGCTCCAAGTGGCCCGATTGTTGACTTTCTAGGGGTTTATTGATTAATTTTACGTTTGAGCAGTACTTTGAGTGTGATAATATCTAAATAGTATTGTAGTCGTTATTTCAAGCGCTTTGATAGTAATTTGACTGAATTTGGAGTTCGTGACCTTGGAGGTCAATTATTGACAAGGTCCATTATTGACATGGTCAATTATGGATCAATGATTGGAAGAAATATAAATAGAATGAAAAGAAAGAGCTTTCACTTTATGTTATCACGTTGGTACGTTTGAGAGAGAGAGAGAGAGAGAGCTTAGAAGCTTGAAGCCTTGACGATTTAGGGCGATTTGGGTTTGTGGAGCTCAAAGAATCACTCTAGGTAGGTGTCCTTGAACCTCTTATCTCGATCCTGTCTTTGAATATGACGATTTTGTCATGATTTATGAAATTGAGTATGAACCCTAGGTTTTGGGGGAAATCCAATTTTGGGTCAAACCTAATGGTTTAGCATAAGATCTGTGGTTAAGAACTGATTTATATCAGTTTGGATATGTAATTTTGTAGTCTGTTGAGTAAAACATGTGTTTGTGAGTGCCTAGGGGTCGCTGGGTTGATTCTAGAAGAAGAACAGGCAAAAACGACGAGGAACAGTACCCTGGGTGAACTTTAGGGTCGAAGGTCGTAGTCAGCAAATGCATAGTCAGCAGCTTCGTAGTCAGCAGTGTTGCAGTCAATTGCTTCGTAGTCAGTAGCTTCATAGTCAGCAGCTCTGTAGTTCCACAGCTTCGAGCCAGTGCAACTGCACTGGACTGGACCATTTACATTGTAACCTTTAAGTCAAGTATATACTTAAGTTACAATGTAAAAAGCGAAATACCCCCTTTCGGATTCAAAGAAAAATATTAGAAAATTAAATTCTCACTCCTTCAAAATGTGAAAATTGGGATTTAGTACAAAATCTCGAAAAAATCCAGTTTTTCGTAGAAGTGACTTTTTGGAAAGTGGGGTTAGCCCTCTTAGAAAAATCCTCAAAAATCAGATTATCTAGTTATAAGATGGGGACCCAATGCCGAAACTTTTTATCACAAGAAAACCACTTCTACGCGCATCTTGTTCCTTGGTTAAGGTGTAATGACTTGTATTTTGGGATGTGGAGTTAGTTACAATTTTGCCTTTTGGGGTGGCAATTGTTGGGTTTTAGGGAGTTTTATTCTCACACACATTGGCTTGAACACTTTGTATGATGATGGGCAAGCTTGAGGTAAGAGATGAGCCCAAGAGGGAACCTTTAGGGGGTGCACGTGACAATGCACGTGACAATGGCTTGTCACGGGCAGTGGTGTTTTTGCATGGGAGCCTTCTAGAAGTTATTCTAAGTCTTGTGGCAAAATCTTAGGGCATTTGGAGCTTGCACGTGACAATGGCCTTTGTCACATGCAATCATATTTTTGCACCATCACCTTGGTTTTGTTATTCTAATAATCTTTTCCCAAAGGGATATGTTTGAATTATGGGTATTATGTCATGTGTGGATGCGGCAAGGTTGTAGCCTGTTTAATCAAAACTACGTCGTTTTGATGCTGGGGTTCACTTAATCAAAACTACGTCGTTTTGATGTTGAGGTGTCTATATAAGGAGGAGGAGCCCTCTTTGTTTTAGGTTTTAGGGTTTCTGTTGTTGGCCACCATAGCCATCGGAGAGAGAGAGAGAGAGAGAGAGAGAGAGAGAGAGAGAGAGAGAGAGGCAAGGAGAGCTCATGGTCGTTGTTGCAGGGGTGACTCGCATGAGTGGACGACATCTAGCGTGGGAGCAATGAGGATTTTCCAGAGATAGGGGTTCTGTTCTTCCTTGAATCTATCCCAGGGTTTTGGCCTTGTGGTAGGCAATTTGTGGCTTTTCGGGATATATATATATATATATATATATATATATATATATATATATATATAAGTCCATATAGGTGTGATCTCCTATATAGATGTTGGCCTTCAATTGTGGGGCAGTGGGCCTTAGAGGCCGTTGGAATGTCTGTGGTTCGTTAGGCTTCGTTCAGCTGTAGGATCACGTGGGAAACCTTGGGGTTTCCGGGGGGAATATACTTTGATATAATGATTGTTGATCCAGATGCATGCTATGTGTTTGATTTTATGCCCGTCTGGCTAAAATGCATGCTATGTGTTTTATTGTATGCCTGTGTGGCTGAGATGCATGCTATGTGTTTGATTGTATGCCTGTGTGGCTGAGATGTATGCTATGTGTTTGATTGTATGCCTGTGTGGCTAAGATTGGAGCCTGGTGACTGTGGAAGCCCATGGCTGATTATGGAGCCTGGTGGCTGTGGAAGCCCGTGGCTGGTTATGGAGCCTGTGTGGCTGTGACAATGATTGTACCTGTTGATGTGGCTTGTTTGTGTATAAATGTTGATTATGGCTTGTCTGTATAGTATTGCCACGACACTGCACTCGTGCACGTCAACATATAGATGTTAGGAGCATGGGATGGGTTGGGGAGACATGATTCCTATTGAGTTGTGGTTGCTCACCCTTCCTGTTGTGTTTTGTTTACTTTTCAGGAACCTACAGGCATTAGGCGGGAACACCAAGGTGGAAGATAATTCTGCTTTATTGCTTTGTTTAATATTATTTTGTGTTGTTATTCTTGTGGGACCTTTGTAACCCTAGTGGGGAGATATTGTAAGGGGAAATTTAATTGTAATAAAGGCATGTTTGGTTTGTGAACGTTAATTGTGTTTCAAATCTAATAAAGCTAATTAAATTGCCTTGGTGATTATCTGATATGGAGGTTGTGACATCCTGCGTGGAGCCTTGTATCCTACCCCTTTATCCACCGCGTGGGTAAAGGGGAGTCACGAACCGGTTTCCTCGGGTTGGAAATCCGGGGCATGACAGTTTGGTATCAGAGCATGGTCTAGTTGGCCTAGGGTAGTGGGTGGATCTGGTTATCTTGAGTCCTTTGGAGGAGCCTGGAGGGACATGCCTGATCAACACGGTCCTCTTTGAGCCTCTAAGGTGTACTTGGAAATTAATGACACAGAGATTGATTTGGATTTGATATTTCAGAATTAAGGCATCTAGGGTCACAAATTCACCAACCCTACACTATTTCTACTGATTTAGGTATTCTTGAGTTTGTTTTTTTGAGATGCATGCTATCTATCAACCAAGGTTCTGCAATGGTCATTGTTGGACCTTCTAAGAGCTTACTGCATGAACGGTCATCACTACAGCAGCTTACATAGCCAATAAATCACACACATGCAAGGATAATGGTCATACCAAACATGTGTATGCCAAGAATCATAAGATCTGTACCAGAATATGACTAAGAAAACCAGAAGTGCACATCCCAGATTATAGAAAGGAAGATAAAATTCTTGAAACATGCAAAGATTCACATAAATAACCCCGAATTCACCCAAAGACAGTATTACAACATAGGGGGCTACATTGCTCCCCTAGAATTGAAGAACTACTCACACATGTTGAAGTTTACAGAGAATTCCATTAAATACAGTATTTGAAACAAGTGCAAGATAGATCCAAACCCCAACTCTAATCTTCTGTTCCAGTAGCAATCCCGGCCTTCGAGGTAGTTCTTTAGCCCAACATTTTCAATGACGTCTAGGGCATCCAAGATGTTCTGTAAGGGGTGTTCTTCCCCCTTTTATAGGGCTACAGGTGAAGGTAAAGATGTGCCCTAGCCCTGACAGACAAGATTTTTAGCCTCTCTAAAAGAGCTAGCTAATGTCGTTAAATCTCTCTTCAAAATAATAAATTCCCTAAGTTTGCACTAAAAGAATAGCAGCAAGAAAGGGGTCGAACCCACAGGGATTAGCCTAGTTCTCTAGTTCTCAAATCAAAACACCCAATTACTCTTGTTCTATAAAATGTCTTGGCAAAAAGTTTTCTTTTTTAAACTAAAGATCTAATTTTTATGTGGTTTTCTGAATAAACAAAGAAAGTAAAGTGATTTTAGGATTAAGATTCAAGGATTAAAAGCATCTAGGGTCACAATTTCACCTCCCTATGTTATCTCTACTGGTTCATGATATTAGGGTTGTCTGATTGAAAACATGCTAAACATAAGCCAAGGACAACAAATGGTCATTGAGGTCCTTTTAAGAGTTGTATGCCAGAATGGTCATCTAAACACACAAACATGCAAAGCCAATAAATCATACTTGCAAAAGGATAATGATCACACCAATTACAAATAAGTTATGAATCTCAATCTGCCCCAGACTAGGGCTAAGAATACCAAGGTGTACATCCAAAGATAGAATTAAGAACAGATTCATAAAACATGCAAAACTTCAATCATCCAAACCCAATATTAATAAACACAGTAAAACAACAAGGGGGCTACATTGCTCCCCTAGATTAAAAGACTACTCACGCATGATTACAAGCAAACACAAAGCAGAAAAGCTCAACATCTTCTTCTTGATCACGCGCACAGCAAAGCTTCAAATCCAGGCTCTAAAATCCGCGACGGCTGCTGCGACGGCTGCTCTCCTAGGTCAAGGAGCACCTCCAAGTCGTGGAGCCTCTCTCTCTCTCTCTAAAAACGTGTAGGGGGGTTAGGCATGGCTAGCAAGGGGCGTGGAGCTCTTATTAATAGAGTTTGGATGGGCCTTGAGGTGTGTAACCTAGCCCATCTATCAAAACGGCGTAGTTTTGATAAGTGACACTCGAAACATTAAAAACTCTATCTTCCATCCACAATTTGGACTTGGGCCTTCAGGAACAAATGATCAGCATGGAAAAACGATTGGATCGGTCCAAAAATATCTCTGCACGCCAATTTGCACGTGATATGGTGAATTCACGTGCACCTCCAAATCAGCTCAAACTTCTCCCCAAGCTTCCTTGCATCCTGTAGAGGCCTGAGAGGCAAAAATAGGCTTGCACGTGAATTGGGTGAATTCACGTTCAGCTCCAAATGCTCTGAAATTTCTGTGGTAGGTAGAGGACATCATTCTAAGAAACTTTTGTTCTTGCACGCAAATTGTTTGAGGCCATCTACTATGTCAAAAGTGAGGTCCAAAACCTGCCAAAACAGCTTAAAAACGCATGTATTTGCAACTAGCATCTTCCTAGGGGTTAGAGTAAATATATATGATATATGAAGCAATAAGGCTCTAATCATGCTCTTAAACATCCTAAATAAACACTAGAATAACGGCATAAAATGCACGTTATCAAATACACCACACTTGAACCATTGCTTGTCCTCAAGCAAAAACATACAAGCATGCAAAAATAAAATAAACACGCAGTCAAACGGAAGAAAAATAAAATAACAATCAAGGAGAATCATGGTTTCCTAAGCATGCAACTCTATCATGATGAAATGGGAATTTAAGCATCAAAATGAGTCATAACTTAGTTCATTCATGTCCATATCCCTAAGTCCAACAACCATGCAATATCTCCACTTAAATTTCAGATATGAGCAAGCATTCCATGATAAAATAGCACCTAGTTTCCCTTTAAGTTCTTACCAAGGATAAGCAGCCTCACTCAAATATAATAATTCTCAAGCCCAATACCTAACAATGAACAATGGATGGAAAACTCTATCTCTACACTCGCCATCAGCTATTGATTAAGCACTTGCCAAGCAATCATGAGAGTTCCCTATTGTGCTCATCAAAGAAAACACACTCTCTATTCTACTTTATTTGAACTCACACTCTAGTCTAAACTCAATAAACTCACACTCTATTCTAATAACTGATAAAACAAAACATGAGCTAAAGAATTTAGCTCAACACTCTTAAAACAAAACACAATTCAGCCAACGTGGCTTCACAAATAAATAATCACACATAAACATCAGGCCAGTGTGGCTTTTATTCTGAATCTTTCTCTTTTTTTTTTCTTTTTTTTTAAGTAATAACCTTACAAGGTTGCATTTTATGCTCTCCCTTGATGGATTATTCACTCTTTTTTTTTTTACTCACATAACAAACAAATAAGACTGATTTTTCTAATGCATACCCCTTGCCATTTTGCTACATAAGGAGAGACAGAAATTCAATGATGTCTCACATCCCATTTCCCAATTAAGTGATGGCTTTTTCACATTCTATATCACAGCCTTTTATATAATATCACAAAATAAAGAAAAGAATGCAAAGACAGTCACAATGACTTAGAGGTCTTGCATCCTAACTCCACACACCAAACACTGAGCACTAATAAGTAATCACATGCTTACTTGACTCCTACCATTAAATAACCAATGTTGAATGCAAGATGAGTAGCAAATCAAACTATTACCCATACCCTAAATGTCACTCAAGGGCTAAAAAGAAGCTGTTCTCATTTTTCATTTCTTTTTCACTCAACTTTAAGGGTTACTTAGGTCTATCATAGCATTTCATGCTCGCCTAATATTCAAAACTCAGCTCCAAAAACATGGTGATATCATTCAAAAGATAAAGACATGATTAAACTAAATTAGAGCACATTTTAACTATTCAAAAACCCTTATCACAACATGATACTAATGTGGCCCAAAAATTAAATTTTAAGGCAAAATTGCATACTTAATATCCATGTCTCCACAAGCAAATCATTCAAGGCAGACAACTCAAACAATCACCCAAAATAAAAATAAAGGACAACAAAAACACTTAAACAAAAACAAGACATGCAATCACACAATATAAAGGACAAACAAGTGGCTCAAGTCACTCCCCATACACCACACTTAAAATATGCTATGTCCTCATGGCATAAAATAGGGAGTAGGAAAAACACTTACCCCTGGTTTGGCACACTATAATAGTAGATGACATTGGCCACCATTCGTCGCACCTAAGCCACAAAGTCAACCGACGTCTGCCCGCACTTCCCAAGTTTCCTTCCCTTGCAGAATAGCCATCATGTAGTAGCAAGCAAAGATCCCACAATTGAATTGACCCAATAATTTGCTCATCCCGCAAATGGTTAGTTAAGAAAGAAGCAAAGTCTCCTGCACAATGGTTAGCTTGCAAACAATTTATTGAATAAAATAAATAAAAGAAAATAACATGAAATAAAACATAGCAATAAACATTGGGTTGCCTCCCAACCAGCGCTTTATTTAAGGTCTGTAGCTAGACCTTGTCATACTAAACTCAACCAATGTATGAAAGGCTTTCATCCTTGCATTGTAAACCTCAGCAGTCTCATAGACCATAGCAATCGGATGAATGAACCGTTGTGGGAGCCACTTGAACTCCTGATTCAATTGTTGATAGGGAGACACCTCCACAAACTTATGGTTCTCCTTCCTCTTATTCCATCGAAGTGGTAACACAAATTCGACATACTCCACAATTGGAGTAGTCATGACGCACGCATGGTTACCTCCCTTGTCAAGCACTTCCTCCTCTTGTATAAGGGAAGATGATTCCAAAGCAAACATAGTAGTGGTGGGCTCATGTCGCTTGTCTTCATAAAGAGTACCTTGGTTTGATGTGCCTTCGGATATGAGAATTATAAGATCATCATCCAAGATTTGTTGCTGCATCCTTGGGTTGTCATTTATTGGTTTCTCATGTTCTTCTAACACCCCAGAACAATTCAAGTCTTCCTCTTCTTCTTGGATGGAAAAATTGTCCTCATAAGCTCCAACCATGGGAAGAGTTGAAGTGGATACATCACATGGGCTATTAAATTGTGGTGGAGGGACCACCTCATCATAATGAAACATTGCCCTTTTGTCCACTTCTAGTTCTATAGCAGCATTAATGGTTTGACCATCTAGAATGCGAGCTTCATCTTCAGAATCATTATTACCAGAAAACTCCCATTCTTGTGAGGCAGACCTGAAAGATTGATTCATGGAAGTTGGGGTGATGGCTTTGCAATTCTCTTCAGTGTTTATCTCTATGTCATCAGCAAAGGAGTGAGATGAGACTCCAGTATTTACATTTTGAGCCATACTCATCAACAATTGCTCCATATTTTTTATGGTAGTCTCCATATGTCCTAGCCTTTCATTCAAATCCTCTACCTCTCTTCTGGTTTCTTCATCTTCAACTTGGGGCTGCCACTCTTGTTGTTGATATGGACAATAATTGCCATAGAGTGGGCCTTCATAGTAAGCTTCATCTTGATATTGCCCAACCCATCTATTCTCAGAATATCCATTGAAGAAATCATTAAACTCCTCAGGTGGTGGCTCTTGTGGATAGTAGTCACCCTCAAGTTGGGTGCAAGTTGGCCATACTTCTCTACCATCTCCATTAATACTCCCACCATAACAAGGAGGCTCCTGGTATGAATAACTGCTTATGGGAGAATCATAGACAGTGCAATCCCAAGCACTATATGAAAATTGATCTCCGCATGGCCTGGAACATAAACATGTTGGTCCGCCATCATTGAATTCTCCTCATCTCTCCCTTGGTTTTCCCACAAATATTTGTTGCCTTGGATCATCCTTTCCAAACATTCTTCCATGGTTAGCTCCTCCTCATCTCCAAACCTGCTCATCCATTGGAGTCTTGTTCAGGCCGGATTAAAGGATTAAAGGACACAAGTTCCCCTCATCGCATACACAACTAGCATTACCTCAAACACTTGGTGTATGTTCCTATAAAACAACAAGAACACACCCAAGCAGCTCCGAACAATGCAAAATAAACAAATAAAGAACACAAAATAACAGAAAATAAAAGACAAAATAAAACACCAAGATCGGAATTCAAACAATTTCACTCAATGTTGATTTTAAAAACTAGTTAACCGTTGAATCCCCGGCAACGGCGCCAATTTGACAGACAAGATTTTTAGCCTCTCTAAAAGAGCTAGCTAATGTCGTTAAATCTCTCTTCAAAATAATAAATTCCCTAAGTTTGCACTAAAAGAATAACAACAAGAAAGGGGTCGAACCCACAGGATTAGCCTAGTTCTCTAGTTCTCAAATCAAAACACCCAATTACTCTTGTTCTATAAAATGTCTTGGCAAAAAGTTTTCTTTTTTTAAACTAAAGATCTAATTTTTATGTGGTTTTCTGAATAAACAAAGAAAGTAAAGTGATTTTAGGATTAAGATTCAAGGATTAAAAGCATCTAGGGTCACAATTTCACCTCCCTATGTTATCTCTCCTGGTTCATGATATTAGGGTTGTCGATTGAAAACATGCTAAACATAAGCCAAGGACAACAAATGGTCATTGAGGTCCTTTTAAGAGTTGTATGCCGGAATGGTCATCTAAACACACAAACATGCAAAGCCAATAAATCATACTTGCAAAAGGATAATGATCACACCAATTACAAATAAGTTATGAATCTCAATCTGCCCCAGACTAGGGCTAAGAATACCAAGGTGTACATCCAAAGATAGAATTAAGAACAGATTCATAAAACATGCAAAACTTCAATCATCCAAACCCAATATTCATAAACACAAGAAAACAACAAGGGGGCTACATTGCTCCCCTAGATTAAAAGACTACTCACGCATGATTACAAGCAAACACAAAGCGAGAAAAGCTCAACATCTTCTTCTTGATCACGCGCACAAGCAAAGCTTCAAATCCAGGCTCTAAAATCCGCGACGGCTGCTGCGACGGCCGCTCTCCTAGGTCAAGGAGCACCTCCAAGTCGTGGAGCCTCTCTCTCTCTCTCTAAAAACGTGTAGGGGGTTAGGCATGGCTAGCAAGGGGCGTGGAGCTCTTATTAATAGAGTTTGGATGGGCCTTGAGGTGTGTAACCTAGCCCATCTATCAAAACGGCGTAGTTTTGATAAGTGACACTCGAAACATTAAAAACTCTATCTTCCATCCACAATTTGGACTTGGGCCTTCAGGAACAAATGATCAGCATGGAAAAACGATTGGATCGGTCCAAAAATATCTCTGCACGCCAATTTGCACGTGATATGGTGAATTCACGTGCACCTCCAAATCAGCTCAAACTTCTCCCCAAGCTTCCTTGCATCCTGTAGAGGCCTGAGAGGCAAAAATAGGCTTGCACGTGAATTGGGTGAATTCACGTTCAGCTCCAAATGCTCTGAAATTTCTGTGGTAGGTAGAGGACATCATTCTAAGAAACTTTTGTTCTTGCACGCAAATTGTTTGAGGCCATCTACTATGTCAAAAGTGAGGTCCAAAACCTGCCAAAACAGCTTAAAAACGCATGTATTTGCAACTAGCATCTTCCTAGGGGTTAGAGTAAATATATATGATATATGAAGCAATAAGGCTCTAATCATGCTCTTAAACATCCTAAATAAACACTAGAATAATGGCATAAAATGCACGTTATCAAGCCCCCAGCTGGCATCACTGAAGTGAAACTACGTAGTTTTGGTTAATGACCCAAAATCCACCTCAAAAGTACAATATAACTCAAACCAAGCAAAATTAAGCCAAGGTTCTTTAGGGAGAAGTCATCAGAATCAGAAAACAAAGGGGACTGTGCAAAAACAAGCTTGCACGTGATAATACACGTGATATCCCCATATCACATGCAGCTCCAAATGATGTGAAATTCGGCCCAAAGCTTCCTTGAATCATGTAGAAGGCAGGTATTCATTAATCCCCTTGCACGTGATAATGCCCCATATCATATGCACTTTATTTCTGCCTCCTCAGGCTGCCCTCTTTTGCCATAAATTCCCTCTTGGTAAATAGAGTGAGTTGGCTGATGTTCATGAGAAGAAAATTACCTGAAAACCTGCCAAAATAGCTCAAAAGCACATATATATAGGCAAACAGTATCTACTTAGGTGTTAGAGCAATTATCTATGCATTATGGTGCAATTTAGGCTCAAAACATGCTCTTTACTACCCTAAATATATATATAAGAATAATGGCATAAATGCACGTTATCAATAAGTCGCTATCTTTTGACAGTACATGGCTAGGTATGTCCTCGAACAACGGGTCCCATTGAACTTCTCAAACTCCGGCATCTTGAATTTCGGTGGCAGCACCACTCGAGGGACTAAGCATAAGTCTTGTGGGCTAATCATGCCATAGTTATCGATGCCTTCTACAGCTTTCAATCTTTCCTCCAGTCGTCTTAGAGCAGGAGACTCAACTTTCTCCTTAGGAGCTGGGGAACCCACCGCTTCCATTACATTTCCTGTTGCGGGCATAGTGAAATGAGTTTGATTTGGAGTAGGGGGTTGTATCATGGCGGGCTGATATGTGGGTGCTTGACTTGGACCCAGATTAGGTGGCAGAACTACCTCCTGCCCCTGTTCTTGTTGGTGATTTGGGGTTCCTATTACCGGGATTCTTTCTATTTCTTAAGTCAACTTGGTGAGCATGTCCATTATCAAGGCCATTTTCCCCTATAGAGCTTGTTGTGACTGTTCTAAACCAGTGAGTATGTTCTCTACTTCTTCTGCCATCGGTTGTGGCTGTGATACCTGATTGTGTCGGAATCTGAGATTGTAAGAGTGCGCAATCTTGGAGAAAGGCTGCTACCCACCTTGGTACAAGGGAATTTTTATTTGATTTTTCATTTGATATGCATAAATGTATATGCGGAGGGTTAGCGAAACAACTTTATTGCAAACAAAAAAAACACACAATACAAACATACAAAGCTGAAATGAAGTAAGGAAGCGCACGACATGGAATAAGGATTCCAGTTCAAACTGATACGGAGTAAGCAACCACTGACACAGAGTAAGGATCCGAGCTTCATTAACATGGAGTGAGGAATCTTACGACGGATTAAGAAGACGCTATTTCACTTTATCAGTTTCACATTTAAAGTCATCATCTAGCTGTGTCCTAATGTAAGAAAGACCCATTGAATATCTAAGTCGTCTTACACATGGATCCCACGGAGATGTGGACAGAGTCTTAAATGCAATTGGGATCATGTGAAGTAATTCAATGTTTAAAGACCAAAGATTTTGAGCACCACATCCGTAGCAATTAAAGCAGAGACATTTCCGAGAAGAATTCAATGCTACACAGTGCTCGGAAGATCATGTTCCAAGAATGTTTTCCAAGGGATGTCTATATATATCAAGACTTGTATATTTTCATATATGCGCGTACATGTACAAGAGCTCTTAGAGATTAAATTGGCTAGTGTATGAGTAATTATAAAACAGAGTGCAAGAGAGTTTCAGCAGATCGAAAAGCTTGTCATAAACTTTAATCTGTCTTTATTTTATTGTAATTATCTTTTGATAATAAAACAGAATACTTTCACTATCTGGTTATCTTCCATACTGATTTTATAGTTTAACCAGAAAAGTGTTGTGCCAAAGAAGAAAAAGAGTTTTCGATAAGAGCTTATTCACCCCCCTTCACACGTAACAAAGGAAGGAAATATTTCACACAACCATCCACTAACATCAACCAACAACATATCATACAATTAACCACATCAATCAACATGCTCTTTTTTTGTTTTTTGTTTTTTATAACACACAAAGTCAATATTCCACTGTGCTTTAAAGACATCATCGCCTATTTAACAAGTTACGTGATTCAAATCTAGGAAAAAGGGTATTATTACTTTCCTCTTGTGGTGTTCCCCCAAGACCATTTCCAAAACCTTTTATAAAGTCATAAGAATTATGACTCCATTTAATTCTCAGATTGTTTTATCACCTTCTAATAACCTACTTACTAACATTTTGAAAAGACAAATGATTATGATATGTTATATGACGAAAAAGAATTCTTCACCCCCATTCCAAAATACTATGTCATCATTATCTCCCCCACTGGTTGGCACTTGAAACTTTTTGATTGTCTTTAAATGGAAATGAACCATTATTGAATCTACCAATTCTATCATTGTCTTATCATAATATTTAAGCCTAATAACTTATCAATATATATTGCTAGTCATAACAGTTATTAGTTTTTACCGTATTATTATATTCATTGTACGATTGTACTCTCAAATACTCTATCATATCAGTTACCATTATTTTCCTTTAGGCCTTACTTTTGTTAAAGTTCTTTTGTTTGACTCCCTTCTCCCCTTGTTTACTTTACTACTTTTGTTTTATATGTGTTAGTTAAAGAGAAAGAAAATTTTTTAACTAATTAAAAACAATTAAGCCACATTTTCTAACCATCCAATCCCTTTGTTATTACTTTATATATCATACATTAAACATACATGATACAACTAATTCACATCATAGCGAAAACTATCATGACCCCTAGGTCCATAACAAATAAATAAGAGGACTCTAATAACCCTTTCAGGAGATAATCACAAATTATATTACCTCACTCGTAACCCATAGGTTTACACCACATAGAACTTATAAGTCCCAACAGTCATCCATTAGACATTGCCCCTCACCTATACACGTCCATCAATCAATCAACCATAACAAGCATGACCCAATAGGTCCTCATCATATAATAGTGGGTTTCATTCCCCCCCCCCCCCCCCCCCCCCCCCCAAATCAAGCACATTTGCCCAATCATATTAACTGGCTACCCAAGCCATCAGACAATTGGTAGGTTTGATATTTTCCCATACCACAACATCATAATAATATCAAACAGAAAGTAATACTCTAGTACATAGTACTTTGAATCAAGTCAGAACAATACAGGTCGGTCCAAAACAATGTAAGTCATCAACAACCAACTACATAAATCATTTCAAGCAATTTTCAAGAAATCCCACAACTATAAAGTCAAACTATCATCATGGTATCAAACGCAACCAATTCTAATGTCTATAATGCACAAGAAATGTCATGTCATGTGTGCACCTATCCTAATGCATCCTAAGATGATCTAATTGACACTAAGATAACCAAGGACACCATTAAGGACTACGTTGATTAGGCCCCCTCCCTAATGTCTCCCAAGCTCCAAAGTTTCAATCAATCACCCTACTATGCTAGGTCCACTAAATCGGCCGCTTTGATACCAACTTGTCACGCCCCCAAATCCCGGAAGATCGGAACTAAGAGTGTTACTTCTCCATGCCCACACCCGAAGGGTCAAGGGGTTGATGACTAGCATCGGTATGGACTACACAACGGGTGTTGTCCGAAATATACCTTGTACAATCATACATCAGGGGTATTCCTGTATATTCCTACATGCTATGAAGCTAAGGAAAATAATTTATTAATAACAAAGTCATACAATAAATCCAATACAACTTCCACGGACCCTCGTCTGGATATTCAAATAATAAAATCAATTATGTTTTACAAAATCCTTATACCAAGTTATGACCAAGTGTGAAATAAATGACAATTAACTTCGGACCAGCCTCTAGTGAAATGGTCGATACTTGAAACATGTTAACAAAGTAGGGGTAAGCACAAATGCCCAGTAGGTAATCTTCATCTCCTCACCATCCTATAATATGAAATCCTAAGTCTAC
The DNA here is from genome assembly GCA_023512835.1 of Taxillus chinensis. Classification (NCBI taxonomy): domain Eukaryota; kingdom Viridiplantae; phylum Streptophyta; class Magnoliopsida; order Santalales; family Loranthaceae; genus Taxillus; species Taxillus chinensis. The sequence continues at coordinate 35,738,881 of CM042092.1, forward strand.
ATGATCAGTATATGCTTGTGCCAGTGTAGTGTCCTACTCTATCGCAATAAGCTTACATTCAATCACAAAATATAACATCACACACATTACATTTCATTCATTAAGGGTATACGCCGAATGATCCAACCAACCACAGGATTTTCACAACCAACACCAAGGATCCTAGTCACTACCAGATAGCCATATGTGGGACTTGTGGTGTCCCTAATGATAACCTGCCACATATGGGACCTGGGTTAACCAGCCACATAGGGGACCTGCAGACTCTTGCCAGCCCTATATGGAACCCACGGTTAACCCAACTAGCTCTACCACCAATTTCACACACATAATCAATAATTGGAAATTTCAAATAATCAGTATTCAACACAACAACTTTACAAAACATTTAAATTACTAAACCAATAATAATATACCACAAACTATATTAAAGTGTTAGACTATAAATATCAAGCCACAAACAAAGTTTCTAATATCAAACTATTAATATCAAATCTCCGATAATATTTTAAATGATCAATTAATAATAACAAGCTACAAATAATACTTTATATGATTAAACTATAATATCAAGCCCAAACACTATTTTCATTATTAAAGTAATAATTTTATAATTCTTGTTTGACCTTACTATCGGAATGGTATCAATTAATATATTGTTTTGTTTACTACTAAATCAAATTTAATTTAATTTACGTATCTTGGTAAATTTCCAATGATGTAAATCAAACATATGTATATATAACATATGGATAATATATTGTATATATTATAATATACATATAATATGGTAGCATATATATAAATTGGGCATACACAAGTCGTGCATGCTCTCTTCCACGAAAGGTAGGAGAGAGAGGGTAATGATGGGAAGTAACAAGCACAAGTCGCCTCCCCCTTCCATGTAGATGCAACCAGGCTGTCGCGTGGGAGAGACAAGCAAAAGTCGCCCTTGTGTATACTGTTGCCGCGCGGAAGAGACCAGGCCAACTGGCTTGGTAGTAGAATTATTATTAATAATAATTCAATAAGAATAATTAAATGGGAATGATGATTGTGATAAGAGTTAATAGGTACAGGAACCACATTCAGAGATTACGAAAGATATATATATATATATATATATATATATATATATATATATATATATATATATATATATATATGTGTGTGTGTGTGTGTGTGTGTGTGTGTGTGTGTGTGTGTGTGTGTGTGTGTGTGTTTGTATAATGAAATATATACCAACGGAATAACCCAATACATATAAGACCACCCCAACGAAATAACCTAGTACAATTGATGGTCTTATAATATTCTTCTACAGTTTTCTAAAAAGAAATGAAGACCATCAATCGTACCAACATAGTGACTTGGTTCTATATATATTGTTGGATCAAACCCATAATTTAGATGATGTTGTTAAAAATCCTATGTAATTTGATTTGAGATGTTTCATGTTAATTCTAAGCTTGCAGAAGATAAAACCCTAAACTGGACTTACACTCAGAGAGCAAAGCGAAGGACAAGATATATAATCCTGATCCGGATTATCATGAGTGTCGTCAAACACTTGGTAAATAACCAAGTCTTCATCCGGAGTAAGGACCCTTCGTGCGGACTAATCACTTGATAAAACGGCTAAAGAATCCGCGCTTTTATTCTTAATTGGACTAAGTCAATTTATGCAGAATGAGAATCTGAGTCTACAACTCGTACAGAGTAAGAGAGATTTATTGCGGAAAGAGAAATTGAGTTTTCCACTCCAGCTATCTAAAGAAAAGAATATACAGACTAAGGAATCCGAGTCCTTCATTCGAGCGGAGTAAGAAATGACTGGTGCGGAGTAAGGAATCCGAACCATTACTCAAGCGGAGTAAGGATGCGCAGATACGGAGTAAGCCATCCGAAGCCTTCACTCAAGCGAAGTAAGAAACTTACGCGGAGTAAGGAAGCGCTGATGCGGAATAAGGATTCCGCATATCTACTTCATGCGGAGTAAGGAAACGCTGACATGGAGTAAGGATTTTAGGACTTCATTTACACGGAGTAAGCAACAATGACACGGAGTAAGGATCCGAGCTTCATTGATACGGAGTAAGGAAATTTACACCGGACTAAGAAGACGCTATTTCAACTTATCCATACCGCATTTATGTTATCAGCTCGCTGTGTCCCAATGTAAGACAAACTCATTGAAGACCTAAACTGTCCTACACGTGGAACACTCGGAGATGTGGATGCAGTTCCAAATGCAATTGGAATCAAGCGAAGTAATTCAATACACTTATGCTTCCAATACTTCGAGCTCCACATCCGTAGCAGTTATAACAGAAGCATTTTTCGAGAAGAACATAATGTTTGCACAGTGTTCGGAAAATACAGTTCCAAGATAAATTCCTAGGATGTCTATATATATATAAATTGTTGTATATCTCTAAAAGTGCGTAAATACATTGTAAGAACTGATACGTGCGAGTACATGTGCAAAATAGAGATAAATTAGCTGTCATTACTGGTATTCGTCCGAGCCCGTTTGGGGTGAGCTCAAACTAAACCAATAGTGAGAAATTTAGAGTCGCCACCAACTATTTTTGGGGTACAGTTGGATACCCCTCTATTTTGAGTAGTTTAAAGTGTGTGGTCTGCGTTATCAGAGAAGGGTTCGGGAGTTGGTTACGTGTAGGGAAGGATTAGCACTCCTACAGCGCCCTTTCGGTATCTAATTTAGGAGGAGGAGGTTTTTATTTTTGTTTGTACTGCCATGACTGGGTTAAGTTTCTAAAGAGTCTATGATTTTTATTTGGCTAAGTTATTTGTTAAAGTTATGGTTAAAATTGATTTACCCTAAATCCCTAAAGGGAATCCTAAAAGTTTTGGGTTTTTGTTTGAAGTGAAGAATGAGATCCTACAGGTTGATGTAGGTTTTTGGTTTTGCTCTTGGAAATTGAAGTCCTAAAAAATGTTTTTATTTTCCCTTTTTTTTGGTTTGGGTTAAAAAAACATACACATTTTCTTGTTTTTGTATTTCGTAGAAACGTTTTGTTTTTTTGCCTTGTTTTGTTTTTTTGGTTTTGTTTTGTTTTATTTTATTTTTTTTCTTCTGTCCTTTTTTGGTTTTGGAAATTGAAGTACTAATTTTGGTTTTCTTCCTCTTTTTTTTTTTAAACATGAAAACGTTTTTTGTTTGTTTTTGTTTTGTTGTTTTTTTTTTTTGGAAACCTTTCTTCCTTTCCCCTTTTTTTTTTGCAAACCCAAAATCTTAAAGCAAAGTCAGGAACATATGCATGAAAATAAAAAAAACGTGGAGTGTGTGATTATGGCATCCACAAAAGAAAAATAAAATCACTCTTTTTTTCTTTTTCTTTTTTTCATCTTCTCCCTTTGCTCTCTCTCTTTTTCTTTCTTTGTTGTTTTTTTGTTTGCTATACTTTACATATTATAACATACACATATACAAAGGAAAGGGAAATACAAAGGAAACACAACGCAACAAATAAAAGAAAAAAGAAAAAAGAAAAAGAAATACAAGGAAATATTAAGAATTACATCAAATATCAATGTAAATAAGCTGAAAAGTAATGAAGAAATAAGAGCTGAACCGACTTTGGGGCTTACAACACCAATCTTCTGTTTGAGCTCCCGCCGGCGCTGATAGTCACTTGCTCGAATTAGAACCAACAGATCTGGCTTCGGGACTTGTGAAGAGGCTTTCCTGGTAATTGGAGATAGGAGGGCTGAAGTGGGCGTGAGAGAAAGAGAGGGCTGAAGTTGGAGTTGTTTTTGTGTTTTTTTTTTGCTGAAAAAAGGAACTGGAACGAGATAGGAGGGACAGGGGATACAGGGGCGATGTTTGATTGTAGAATAGCAGAAAGACTGGCATTTTTTTTTAGGATGAATCTGAGAGAGGATGGCAGACAGGGAGGCGTTTTTTTTCTTTGCGTTACCTCTCTCTTTTTTCTGGGTTTTGGATTTCTCTCTTCTTTTTTCTGGGTGGACGAGTGATCTCTTTCCCTTTTCTGTCTTCCTTTTTTTTTGCTCTCTTTGTTTTTTGCTCTCTCTGATTTGCAGGTTTCTTTTCCCACAATGATGGCTCTCTCTGTGTGTTTTTTCACGATGATGGCTCCCTCTTTTTCTCTCTTCTCCTCCTTTTCTTCTTTTTTAAGGGACGGACAACTGCATCTTAAAGGGCTGCAGAAATTTTTTGGCTGGACTGTCATTAAGTGCAGCATTTAATGTTGTATTATTGATTTCCTTATTTTTGTCTACGTTTTGTGCGATCTGTCGGGTGGTCTAGCGACTTGCAGCTCGTGATTGCCTTTTTTAATGTCTTCATTTAGCACATGTGACCGATAGGTATTCAAAAATAATTCTTTGTCAGATGGCCAGTGCATAAAACAGGTCTCGTGAACAACCAGCGAGAGAAAAATGAAGCCAGCGAGAAAAGCCATTAGCGACGGTCAAGGGGTCAGAGGCTCGAAGTGTCGGCAGGTCGAAGTGTCGGCAGGGTCGAAGCTTCGGTGGGTCGAAATTTCGGTGGGGCAAAAGTCAACGGTCAACGGGTCGAAGTGTCGGCTGGTCGAAGGTCAACGGTCAACGGGTCGAAGGTTGAAGTGTCGCAGGTCAAAGGTTTATAGGCTTCGCGTGTCCAGGGTCGAAGGGTCGAAGGTCGGAGTGTCGGCAGTGGGGCTTTGAGGCTTCGAGAGTTAGAGGGTTGAAGGGCCGAAGGTCGGAGTGTCAGCAGGTCAGGGGGTCGCAAGTCCTGGCGTCGTAACTCTCGAGGCTTGGCATCTTCACAGGGTTCGAAAGTCCGAAGGGGCGAGTTGTAGGTCGGAGTGTCGGCAGCGGGCCTTCGAGGCTTCGAGGCTTCAATGCTTCGAGGCTTCGGGGCTTCGAGGCTTCGGGGCTTCAGGGCTTCGATGCTTCGGGGCTTCGAGGCTTCGAAGGTCAATGGGTCGAAGTGTCGGCAGGTCAACGGTCAACGGTCAATGGTCAACCCCAAAGTTTTTTTTTAAAAACTTTTAATTACCTTTTTACCCTTACCCACAATGCAAAAATGGACGACCTTTTAGGGATTGTTTGGGAAGGGTTCGAGAGTTGGTTACGTGTAGGGAAGGATTAGCACCCCTACAGCGCCCTTTCGGTATCTAATTTAAGAGAAGGAGGTTTTTATTTTTGTTCGTACTGCCATGACTAGGTTAAGTTTCCTAAAGAGTCTATGATTTTTATTTGGCTAAGTTATTTCTTAAAGTTATGGTTAAAATTGATTTACCCTAAATCCCTAAAGGGAATCCTAAAAGTTTTGGGTTTTTGTTTGAAGTGAAGAATGAGATCCTACAAGTTGATGTAGGTTTTTGGTTTTTCTCTTGGAAATTGAAGTCCTAAAAAATGTTTTTATTTTCCCTTTTTTTTGGGTTGGGTTAAAAAACATACACATTTTTTTGTTTTTGTATTTCGTAGAAACGTTTTGTTTTTTTGCCTTGTTTTGTTTTGTTGGTTTTGTTTTGCTTTATTTTATTTTTTTTTTGTTTTGTCCTTTTTTGGTTTTGGAAATTGAAGTACTAATTTTGGTTTTTTTCCTCTTTTTTTTTGAAACACGAAAACGTTTTTTGTTTCTTTTTGTTTTGTTTTTTTTTTTTTTGGAAACCTTTCTTTCTTTCCTCTTTTTTTTTTTTTTTGCAAACCCAAAATCTTAAAGCAAAATCAGGAACATATGCATGAAAATAAAAAAAACGTGGAGTGTGTGATTATGGCATCCACAAAAGAAAAATAAAATCACTCTTTTTTTCTTTTTTCTTTTTTTTTTCATCTTCTCCCTTTGCTCTCTCTCTTTTTCTTTCTTTGTTGTTTTTTTTGTTTGCTATACTTTACATATTACAACATACACATATACAAAGGAAAGGGAAATACAAAGGAAACACAACGCAACAAATAAAAGAAAAAAGAAAAAGAAATACAAGGAAATATTAAGAATTACATCAAATATCAATGTAAATAAGCTGAAAAGTAATGAAGAAATAAGAGCTGAACCGACTTTGGGGCTTACAACACCAATCTTCTGTTTGAGCTCCCGCCGGCGCTAATAGTCACTTGCTCGAATTAGAACCAACAGATCTGGCAGCGGGACTTGTGAAGAGGCTTTCCTGGTATTTGGAGATAGGAGGGCTGAAGTGGGCGTGAGAGAAAGAGAGGGCTGAAGTTGGAGTTGTTTTTGTGTTTTTTTTTTTTTGCTGAAAAAAGGAACTGGAACGAGATAGGAGGGAAAGGGGATGTAGGGGCGATGTTTGATTACAGAATAACAAAAAGACTGGGCGTTTTTTTTTAGGATGAATCTGAGAGAGGATGGCAGACAGGGAGGCGTTTTTTTTTTCTTTACGTTACCTCTCTCTTTTTTCTGGGTTTTGGATTTCTCTCTTCTTTTTTTTGGGTGGACGAGTGATCTCTTTCCCTTTTCTGTCTTCCTTTTTTTTTGCTCTCTTTGTTTTTCGCTCTCTCTGATTTGCAGGTTTCTTTTCCCACGATGATGGCTCTCTCTGTGTGTTTTTTCACGATGATGGCTCCCGCTTTTTCTCTCTTTTCCTCCTTTTCTTCTTTTCTAATGATGGACGACTGCATCTTAAAGGGCTACAGAAATTTTTTGGCTGGGCTGTCATTAATTGCAGCATTTAATGTTGTATTATTGATTTCCTTATTTTGTCCAGGTTTTGTGCGATCTGTCGGGTGGTCTGGCGACTTGCAGCTCGTGATTGCCTTTTTTAATGTCTTCATTTAGCACATGTGACCGACAGGTATTCAAAAATAATTCTTTGTCAGATGGCCAGCGCATAAAACAGGTCTCGTGAACAACCAGCGAGAGAAAAATGAAGCCAGCGAGAAAAGCCATCAGCGACGGTCAAGGGGTCAGAGGCTCGAAGTGTCGGCAGGTCGAAGTGTCGGTAGGGTTGAAGCTTCGGTTGGTCGAAATTTCAGTGGGGCGAAAGTCAACGGTCAACGGGTCGAAGTGTCGGCTGGTCGAAGGTCAACGGTCAACGGGTCGAAGGTTGAAGTGTCGCAGGTCAAAGGTTTATAGGCTTTGCGTGTCCAGGGTCGAAGGGTCGAAGGTCGAAGGTCAATGGTCAACGGGTCGAAGGGTCGAAGGTCGGAGTGTCGGCAGTGGGGCTTTGAGGCTTCGAGAGTTAGAGGGTTGAAGGGCCAAAGGTCGGAGTGTCGGCAGGTCAGGGGGTCGCAAGTCCTGGCGTCGTAACTCTCGAGGCTTCGCATCTTCACAGGGTTCGAAAGTCCGAAGGGGCGAGTTGTAGGTCGGAGTGTCGGCAGCGGGGCTTTGAGGCTTCGAGGCTTCGATGCTTCGAGGCTTCGGGGCTTCGAGGCTTCGATGCTTCGAGGCTTCGAGGCTTCGAAGGTCAATGGGTCGAAGTATCGGCAGGTCAACGGTCAACGGTCAACGGTCAACCCCAAAGTTTTTTTTAAAAAAACTTTTAATTACCTTTTTACCCTTACCCACAATGCAAAAATGGACGATCTTTTAGGGATTGTTTGGGAAGGGTTCAAGAGTTGGTTACGTGTAGGGAATGATTAGCACCCCTACAGCGCCCTTTCGGTATCTAATTTAGGAGGAGGAGGTTTTTATTTTTGTTTGTACTGCCATGACTGGGTTAAGTTTCCTAAAGAGTCTATGATTTTTATTTGGCTAAGTTATTTGTTAAAGTTATGGTTAAAATTGATTTACCTCAAATCCCTAAAGGGAATCCTAAAAGTTTTGGGTTTTTGTTTGAAGTGAAGAATGAGATCCTACAGGTTGATGTAGGTTTTTGGTTTTGCTCTTGGAAATTGAAGTCCTAAAAAATGTTTTTATTTTCCCTTGTTTGGGTTAAAAAACATACACATTTTTTTGTTTTTGTATTTCGTAGAAATGTTTTGGTTTTTTGCCTTGTTTTGTTTTTTTGGTTTTGTTTTGCTTTATTTTATTTTTTTTGTTTTGTCCTTTTTTGGTTTTGGAAATTGAAGTACTAATTTTGGTTTTCTTCCTCTTTTTTTTTTTAAAACACGAAAACGTTTTTTGTTTGTTTTTGTTTTGTTTTGTTTTTGGAAACCTTTCTTTCTTTCGTCCTTTTTTTTTTTTGCAAACCCAAAATCTTAAAATAAAATCAGGAACATATGCATGAAAATAAAAAAAAACGTGGAGTGTGTGATTATGGCATCCACAAAAGAAAAATAAAATCACTCTTTTTTTCTTTTTCTTTTTTTTTTCATCTTCACCCTTTGCTCTCTCTCTTTTTCTTTCTTTGTTGTTTTTTTGTTTGCTATACTTTACATATTACAACATACACATATACAAAGGAAAGGGAAATACAAAGGAAACACAACGCAACAAATAAAAGAAAAAAGAAAAAGAAATACAAGGAAATATTAAGAATTACATCAAATATCAATGTAAATAAGTTGAAAAGTAATGAAGAAATAACAGCTGAACCGACTTTGGGGCTTACAACACCAATCTTCTGTTTGAGCTCCCGCCGGCGCTGATAGTCACTTGCTCGAATTAGAACCAACAGATCTGGCAGCGGGACTTGTGAAGAGGCTTTCCTGGTATTTGGAGATAGGAGGGCTGAAGTGGGCGTGAGAGAAAGAGAGGGCTGAAGTTGGAGTTGTTTTTGTGTTTTTTTTTTTGCTGAAAAAAGGAACTGGAACGAGATAGGAGGGAAAGGGGATGCAGGGGTGATGTTTGATTGCAGAATAGCATAAAGACTGGCCGTTTTTTTTAGGATGAATCTGAGAGAGGATGGCAGACAGGGAGGCGTTTTTTTTTCTTTGCGTTACGTCTCTCTTTTTTCTGGGTTTTGGATTTCTCTCTTCTTTTTTCTGGGTGGACGAGTGATCTCTTTCCCTTTTCTGTCTTCCTTTTTTTTTGCTCTCTTTGTTTTTTGCTCTCTCTGATTTGCAGGTTTCTTTTCCCACGATGATGGCTCTCTCTGTGTGTTTTTTCACGATGATGGCTCCCGCTTTTTCTCTCTTCTCCTCCTTTTCTTCTTTTCTAAGGGATTGAACGATCGCATCTTAAAGGGTCGCAAAATTTTTTTGGTCGGATGTCATTAATTGCAGCATTTAATGCTGTATTATTGATTTCCTTATTTTTGTCCAGGTTTTGTGCGATCTGTCGGGTGGTCTGGTGACTTGTAGCTCGTGATTGCCGTTTTTAATGTCTTCATTTAGCACATGTGACCGACAGGTATTCAAAAATAATTCTTTGTCAGATGGCCAGCGCATAAAACAGGTCTCGTGAACAACCGGCGAAAGAAAAATGAAGCCAGCGAGAAAAGCCAGCAGCGACGGTCAAGGGGTCAGAGGCTCGAAGTGTCGGCAGGGTCGAAGCTTCGGTGGGTCGAAATTTCGGTGGGGCGAAAGTCAATGGTCAACGGGTCGAAGTGTCGGCAGGTCGAAGGTCAACGGTCAATGGGTCGATGGTCGAAGTGTGGGCAGGTCAAAGGTTTATAGGCTTCGCGTGTCCAGGGTCGAAGGGTCGAAGGTCGAAGGGTCAAAGGTTGGAGTCAACGGGTATACGGGTCGAAGGGTCAAAGGTTGGGGTCAACGGGTCAACGGGTCGAAGGTTGGGTCAACGGGTCGAAGGGTCGAAGGTTGGAGTGTCAGCAGCGGGGCTTCGAGGCTTCGAGAGTTAAAGGGTTGAAGGGCCGAAGGTCGGAGTGTCGGCAGGTCAGGGGGTCGCAAGTCCTGGTGTCGTAAGTCCTGGCGTCGTAAGTCTCGAGGCTTCACATCTTCACAGGGTTCGAAAGGCTAAAGGGGCGAGTCGTAGGTCGGAGTGTCGGCAGCGGGGCTTCGAGGCTTCGAGGCTTCGAGGCTTCGGGGCTTCGGGGATTCAAGGCTTCTAGGCTTCGGGGCTTCGATGCTTCGGGGCTTCGAGGCTTCGAAGGTCAATGGGTCGAAGTGTCGGTAGGTCAACGGTCAACCCCGAAGTTTTTTTTTTAACTGTTAATTACCTTTTTACCCTTACCCACAATGCAAAAATGGACGACCTTTTAGGGATTGTTTGGGAAGACCCATATTCGCCTACATAGACATCTTGGAGAGTTTCGCATGATCACTTTTTCAGGCAGTTTGACCAGGGGCATTGACCGTCTTTTGGCAAGTTTTGACTTTTCCAACGAAGATTGTTTTGGCCATAACTTCTTCATTTTAAGTCCGATTTGAGCTCGGTCAAGTGCGTTAGTCTCCAATTTTCATCCTCTATCACCTGGTTTTAGTCTTGGGGCACTTCAAAGACTTGTAGAAGAAGTCATTAATTTTGGACTCCCCCGTCCGTGTCAATTGTATTCATCTCGTGCAAATTGGGGTAAACCATTCCTTGGAAGTACGGGATCATTGTGGACCTGTTCAACGAGGTATATGGCATGGGCAGAAAGGTATATCAAATGGGGTTAGTATGTCCAACCCGGACAAAATGGGGTCCAACAGCTGCCCCTCTTTGTGCCATCGTTTGTATACGGACAGCGTACAAAGATAAAAAGGGAGTCATTTTGGACGGGTTGGAGCACTTACCTAACTTACCTAGCACAGGGGAAGAGTAGAATGCGACATTTGGGTCTGAGGCTGCCTATGATGTAGAGATATGGGAGATTGAAAGCCTACAACAATGACAGGCTTGATCTTGAAAAAGAGAGCCTTCGGCAACGATAGACTTTGGTTAAAAAATAAAAAGCCCACAAGAATGATAGGCTTGAACCGAAAAGAGAAAAGGCCCACAAAAATGGTGGGCGTGAACTAAAAATTGAAAGGCCCACAAGAACGATAAGCTCGAATTGAAAATGGATAGCCCACAAGAACGATAGGCTTGAATTGAAAATGGATAAGACACAAAGAACGACAGGCTTGAACTAAAAAATGGAAAAGGCCCACAACAATGATGGGCATGAACTAAAAATTGAAAGGCCCACAAAGAACGATAGGCTTGAATTGAAAATGGATAGCCCACATCGACGATAGGCGTAAACTAAAAATGGAAAAGCCGACAACAACGATAGGCTTAAAATCGAAAAATGGAAAGCCCACAACAACGATAGGCTTAAACTGAAAAATGGAAAGCCCACAACAACGATAGGGTTGAAGTGAAGATGGAAAGCCTACAGCAACGTTAGGCTTGAATAAAAAATTGGAAGGCCCACAGCAACGATAGGCTCGAATTGAAAATGGAAAGCCCATAAGAACGATAGGTTTAAATTGAAAGAGGGAAAGCCCACAAAGAATGGTAGGCTTGAAGTGAAGATGGAAAGCCTATAGCAACATTAGGCTTGAATGAAAAAACGAAAGGCCCACAAAGAACGATAGGCTCGTATTGAAAACGGAAAGCCCACAGCAACGATAGGCTTAAATTGAAAAGACTTGTTGGAGACATCAATTGGTATTTGGGGAAATGCTTTAAGGAATTGGTGAGTTTGGGAAGTAACCCAATTTGGGCTCCCTCTACGAGTTCACTCAAGGAGATCGCTCTACGAGGTGACCCAAAAGGGGAAAAGGTTTGTCAAGTGCCAAAGGGATGCATTTAGACTTTGGGGAAATTGCAAGGAAAGAGTTCTACGGTTGAACGAAGAAAGCTAGGAGAGCTTGAAGAGAAGTTTCTTGAGTATGAGCTCCTAGGATCTCCAGGAGGCGGCAACATTCCAACAATTACAGAGTATGTTGAATGTATGCCAATGATGCATGGAATGCAATGTGCTGTATGCGGGGATGCATAAACCTTAACTTGTGGTGAAATATGATGCAATGTGATGCAATGCGATGTATGCATCGAATGCCATGTGATGTATCACTGAGGGTTTGTCAGGATGAAAATGTCGTTGGAGAGGTTGGCTAACATTTAACTTGTTGGGGCACAATGTTCTCTTTGGATGGAGAGTCCGTCCCGTCTTTGCTGGGGAACTCCCTGTTGTGCATGAAGGGTCTGTTAAATTTCACTTCGCCATATTAAGGAGCTTGACTTGACGGCTTCTCTGGGGATAGTGATATTCTGTGGAGATATGAGTACTCCGAGTTGGGGGCCTTAAGTTGTTTGGGGATTTTGAGCTTGGCCCTACTCATAAGGCAATGCTAGAAGAGCTTACTGGGGATTTAAGATGTTCTACTTAAATGTGAAATAAAGAGATAAAAAAGATTTTTGCTGGTTTAATTCCAAAAAACATTTTTATATCATAAAAAAGTGTCCTATTGTTATAATCTGATAAATAGAATCACAAGTCTTTAAAAGTATAATGTACAAATTTGATTCGAGTGTGCCTAAGTTTGACCAAGTCTTCCACTATTTGCGACATTGTTTTTTGGATGATGTTGTCTCTATCGCTTGCAACGGACCCTATTTGTTGTGGTCCTGGTCCTTTTAGTTTCTGACCTATCTGATTTCACCCTTCAAGATTTATTGTTGGCTTTGTATTTTACCCTTGGTGCCCTTTCAGGTTTTCACCAAGTCCGCCTATGTTTTCTTTTTTTGTCTTTCCTTGGAGCTTTGTATTTTACCGTTGGTGCCCTTTCGAGTTTTCACCAAGTCCGCTCATTACAGGAATGAGAATCTTGTGGGGAGGTATGAGAGTTAAGCATAAAACTTTTTGATGGTGTCACTATTCACTGGATTAGGAAGCTCATCTCCGTCCATTTTGGCAAGGATCAATGCGCCTCCCGAGAATGCTTTTTTCACAACATATGGGCCTTCATAATTGGGAGTCCACTTGCCTTATGGTTGTGCTGAATTGGTAAGATCTTCTTAAGGACAAGATCACCCTCTTGAAAGCTTCGGGCTTCACCTTTTTATTGTAATTATTCATCATTCTCTGTTGATGATACTGCCCTCCTGCAAACCTCGCCAAGCGCTTGCCCTCAATTAAATTCAACCGCTCATAACGACTTTGGGCCCATTCTCGCTTCTTCGAGCCGAGTATCCTTAAGTACTCGGAGGGAAGGTATTTCCACTTCGACCGGTAGAACCGCTTCTATGCCGCAGACCAAAGAAAATGGAGTTGCCCCGGTCGATGTACGCACCGAGGTACGATAAGCATGCAAAGCGTATGGTAGCTTCTCGTGCCAATCTTTGTACGTTTCGGCCATTTTTCTCGATAATGTTCTTGATGTTCTTGTTGGCGGCCTCGATCGCTCCATTCATCTTTGGGCGATAGGGGGTCGAGTTGCGGTGTTGAATTTTGTATGTTTCACACAACCTCCCTATCATTCGATTGTTTAAATTGGCAGCATTGTCCGTTATGATCTTCTCGGGAAGCCCATATCGGCATATGATGTTGTTCCGCATAAATCGAAGTACCACGCCTGTGTGACATTAGCATATGATGCTGCTTCTACCCACTTGGTGAAGTAATCAATGGCTACCAAAATGAAACGATGACCATTAGAAGCTTTTGGAGATATTGGTCCGATAACGTCAATGCCCCAAAGCGAGAACGGCCACGGGGAAACCATCACGTGTAGTTTGGACGGCGGTACTTGGATCTTATCGCCATAAATTTGACACTTGAGGCATTTGCGCACATATTCAATGCAATCTTTTTCCATGGTGACCCAATAATAGCCATTCGCATGATTTGTCTTGTTAATGCATGTCCGTTTGCATGTGAACCACATTCCCCTTCGTGCGCTTCTTTCATTATTTGTGTCGATTCTTCTTTCACCACACACCGCAATAACACCATGTCATGGTTTCTCTTGTATAGAATCGAGCCATCAAGATAATAGTTAGATGTCGACCTTCAGATATTTCTTTTATCGACTCAGAGGCCTCACTGGATACTCTTGTTTAAGCAAGTATTGTCTCGATATCATTGTACCAGGGCTTTTCTTCGGTATTTTCGTCAATGGCCATGCAATGTGCAGGAGCATCTTGTATGCGGATATCAAAAGACTGAACTTCCAACTTTGTGTCTAGCCGAAGGAGGGAGGCTAGAGTTGCCAGCGCGTCAGGGAGCTGATTGTATTCCCTGGGCATATGCTCAAACATGATGTCTTCGAATTGCTCGGCTAACTCTGCAACGTGCTTCCGATATGGGATTAATTTGTGGTTTCGAGTCTCCCATTCACCCCTTACTTGAAAAATGATGAGTGCCGAATCGCCGAACACTCGTAATTTTTTGATTCCTTTGTTAATGGCTTCTTGAAGTCCCATCACACAAGCCTCATATTCTACTACATTATTTGTACAAGGGAAGGTTAGCTTTGCCGCCATGGGAAAATGTTCGCCTTTTGGGGATATCAAGATGGCCCCAACACCGTGACCTAAAAGACTGGAGGCTCCATCAAACCACATCGTCCATATGTCTGATATTTTGGCCGAAATGATGTTGATGTGCTCATCTAGGAAGCCAGTAGTCATGGGCTCAAAGTCTTCCAGCGCTCTATCTGCCAGATAGTCGGCTATTGCACTTCCTTTTATGGCTTTTTGAGGTACGTAGATGATATCGTACTCCGATAGGATCAACTGCCACTTGGCGATTCTTCCAGAAATGGATGGCTTTTCCAAGAGATATTTGAGTGGATCATGCCTTGAAATCAGCCATGTAGTATGATAAAGAGTGTATTGCCTCAATCTTCTTGTTATCCGAGACAAGAGCACATCACGTCTTCTCCAAGGGTGTGTAGTTTTCTTCATTGACGGTGAACTTCTTGCCGAGGTAATAAATGGCCTGCTCCTTCTTGCTTGTAGAATCGTGTTGCCCCAAGACACAACCCATCGCCGACTCCTGAACGGTCAAGTATAAGATCAGAGGTCTATCCCAGATCGGTGGGACCAAAATAGGTGGATTAGACAGGTATTGTTTGACCTTGTCAAAAGCTTCTTGACACTTGTCATTCCAAATTTCGGGGTTGTTCTTCCGTAAAGTCTTGAAAATGGGTTCGCATGTGGCTGTTAATTGGGAAATAAATCAGGCAATATAATTCAGTCGCCCTAGGAATCCTCTAACCTCCCTGATGGTCCATGGTGGCGGCATCTCTTGGATAGCTCGAACTTTATCTGGATCGATTTCAACTCCTTTTTGGCTCATAATGAAACCTAACGGTTTTCCCGACATGGCTCCGAAAGTGCACTTTTCAGGGTTCAATTTCAGCTAATATTTCCGTAGCCTATTAACGAGCTTGCGGAGTACTTCGATATGATCTTCAGTGCTTCGTGATTTGGCTATCATGTCGTCCACATATACTTCGATTTCCTTATGCATCATGTCATGGAATAGGGTCACCATGGCTCGTTGATAAGTTGCCCCTGCGTTCCTCAGACCAAAAGGCATCACATTATAGCAGAAAGTGCCCCAAAGTGTCGTGAATGTGGTCCTCTCTTTGTGTTCGGGGGCCATACGAATTTGATTATAGCCCGAGAAACTATCCATGAATGAGAATAGGGCGTGTTTTGCTGTATTATCCACTAAGGTATCAATATGAGGAAGCGGGAAGTTGTCTTTCGGACTGGCCCAGTTTAGATCTCTATAATCGACACACATGCATACTTTGCCTCCTTTTTTCGGTACTGGTACAACATTGGCCACCCATTCTGGATAACGGGAGACACTTAGGAAACCTGCATCCCATTGCTTTTTGACTTCTTCTTTAATCTTCAGTATCATCTCTGGTCTCATTCTTCGCAATTTCTGCTGTACTGGCTTGCACTCGAGCTTCACGGGTATGTGATGTTGCACTATATCTATGTCTAATCCGGGCATATCTTGGTATGACCATGCAAAAATGTCGATGTAGCTTCTTAACAGCTCAATTAACTTCTTCCTGATGCCGGTAGCTATCAAAGACCCCACCCTCAATTCTTTTGGTTTGGCTGTTGTCCCCAAGTTCACTGTTTTTATTGTGTCCTCACTTGGAATGGATAAGCAATCATCCTTTTCCAATAGACGTATGATCTCTCCCGGTAGCTCGGGTGTCTCCTCTACCTCATTCTCGTTAGCTTCAAACATGGGCTGCTCCCAGTTTGGACTTTGGTAAACCTTTGGCATCTCGTTTCGCCTTCGCATACTATGTTTTCATTGACATTGTGATACTTGCTTATAAGAGAATGACAAGTTGGTAACCAAATATGATATGCATATGTTATGAATGGAATGCACCATAAAAGATTTTGCAAAACACATTTTATTGGAAGGTTTAAGGAAAAACAAATGTTCACAGCTTCAAAGTACATTAAAATAGAATACATTAAATCCCAGTGACCCGTAAGCATTACATTATGGGGAGGTCCAGGCTGGTCCAATTCTTCAATGGCTGGTTGAGATCCCCTCGCACTAACTGAACCATCTCGCTTGGTGCATGCTCATTTGTGTCCAATACGGCTACAATCCCCGTCTTGGGTTCAGGTTGGCTCTTATGGATAAACCCTCCACTCCGGAATGTAACATTCAAGGGGGGAAGCTTCTCCTTTCTTCAGGTAATGGTCTTTTTCGCAACCTTGTCATTCCGATTTCCCTCTTCTTGGTACCTTCCCTTTGTTTGTTAGCTTTTGTAGGGACGTAGCCTAGCCCAAACTTTTCGGTATTTTCTCGGATGGTCAGGGGTTTCGAATCCCTTGAGCTGTCAGGCCTAATCCTTGCCCCGGTTTGTACCCTGTTTGATCATAGTGATCGCAACCATTTTTGCCGCCTTCGAGAGGCAATGGTCCAGGGCGGCGATGTTCACCATCTCAAAAGCCCGATAGGAGCATTCTAGCACATCTTCGTTGCTTTCAATATAAGGAACTGATGCCGGTTTGGTGACGAGGAAACTTGTCTCTCCAGAGATACAGATGAGCTGGTCCCCCATTACAAACTTTATCTTTTGGTGGAGACTTGATGGCACCGCACCTGCCATGTGGATCCAAGGTCTTCCCAACAAACAGCTATAATATGGCGTGATGTCCATCACCTAAAATTCCACCGTAAAAGTAGTTGGCCCAATTATGAGCGGAATATCCAGAGTTCCCACCACGTCACGCTTTCCTCCATCGAATGCTCGTACTTTCATCGTACAAGGACGCATATAGGATGCGTCGATTGGAAGTTGCTACGATATGCAAGGGCATAATGTTCAAGGCAGAGCCGTTTTCAATGAGTACTCGGGCTATGGTATACTCCTTACATTTGACTATAAGGTGCAGAGCTTTTATGTGCCCCTTTCCTTCTTGGGCTAGCTCGTCATCTCCAAAGCTAATGACGTTGTCCATGATGAGGTTACTGGCGATTCCATCAACATTTGCCACTGAGATGGTCGGTGGAACGTAGGCTTGGCTTAGAACTTTCAGTAGTGCTTCCCGGTGAGGTTGGGAATCCATCATTAATGAGAGCAAAGAGATGCGAGCCGGTTGTCGACTTAGTTGATCCACAATATTATACTTGCTTTGCTTCATGAGTTTTAGAAATTCTGTGGTCTCTTCTTCAGTGATTAGTGTTCCTTTCCTTGTTGCCTCCAGTGTTGGCTCAATGTCTTGTTCGACAACCTTTTCTTTCCTTGCTTTGTCAATCATATCAGGGGCATAAGCCCGAGCCGCTCGGTCTTCTTTTCCGCTACGGTGGCTCCCTAGACTACTTCACAATTGTAATTAATTCCCATGGGGCTTTATCGGTTTTATAGGGGAAAGGAGCACGAACACCTATGGTGAGAGGTACACCATGCGTAGTGTGGGATTTCGGTTCTCTCCCCCTTGTCCGGCATGGGATTTGAGGCATGGATAGTGAGAGGCTTGATTCCATGGGGAAGGGATCTCTGGAGCCAACAAGACAGGGTGTTGGCACCCATGGCGATTTGTGTGGATCATCTCCTTGGATCATGTGGCTTTGGTTATCCGTTACTCCTCTTGAGAATTCGATCATCCTTTGGTCCATGAGCCTTTGTACCTTGCTAGCAAACTTGCTACGTTGTTCGATGTCATGCCCCCGTGACATTTTGTGATAAAGGCATTGTTTCTCCAACTCTGTCCCCTTCTCTCGTCTTCAATGCGTCGGGAGCACGTATATATCCATATTCCTGCAGCAGTTAAACAAGTAGCTTTTCTCCATTTGTATTTGTGAAACCTTCTCTAGCCGTCCTTCGTTGTGATATCGGTCACGTCATGGGAATGTTCTCGAAAATGGATTACTTGTTCACATTTGGTGTCCCGGTCAGTGCGGAAAAATCCAGCCACTTTGCATCCTTCAATGCCCGAACCATCCTTTTGAATGTTATACAATTCTCGATATCATGTCCAGCTCCACCGCGTGATATTCACACTGGCATCCGGCTTGTACCAGGCCGGGGGAGGAGATCTTATTTCTCCCAAGGGTATAGGAGTTACCATCCTTGCTTCTAAAAGCTTGGGATATAATTTGGCATATGTCATTGGAATCGGGTCAAACTCTTGTCGTGGTCGACGAGAAGCCTGATTCGCTCCCCGCTTCTGGGTCGAGGCTCTTGGGTTCCCCCTGTCCTTGGAATGAGGCTCCCGATCCTTCCTTGAGTTGCTGGCTTTGGTTGCTCTGCGTAAGGCGCTCTTGGTTGAAACGGATTTGGTGTCATCGGGTATAGAAATGGAACCCCTCCCCGTGGCAAGTATGGCATGAATTGGGGAGGTGGTGCAGGTGCAGCATAGGCGCCTACAGGTGACCCTCTATAGTACCCTGGTGCTTGGTAGAATGTTGGTTGTATTGGTGGGTGCGATGGGTATACCAGGTTGGTTTCATTTTCTTTCTTTTTTGTTGGTGGTTGAAACAATTTTGATGCCTCAGCTGCATCACCCTTTAGTTTTCCTCCTTTAATTCCACTTTCTACACGTTCACCGGATGCAACCAAGTCTCGCAAAGTTGTTGGAGACGTTACCTATCAACTTCTTGTAGTATATGCCTTTTAGTGTGTTGATAAAAAGAGTGGTGAGTTCTCTTTCGGTAAGAGGAGGTTGGACCTCCACAGCGGCCTCTCTCCATCTTCGTGCATAATCTTTGAAGTTCTCCTCGGATCCCTTTTCCATGGACTGCAAGGTTAGTCAATCCAGCGCCGGCTGGTGACATGTTTGTATTGTGCCAGGAAAGAGGTAGCCAAATCCTTCCATGTCTTAATGCGGTTTCCATTCGGTTGAAAGTACCAGCGAAGGGATGCTCCGGTTAGGCTCTCCTGGAAACAATGCATGAGGAGCTTGTCTTCACCAAGATAAGCAGCCATCTTTTGACAAGACATGGCCAAATGTGTCTTTGGACATCGGGTCCCGTTGAACTTTTCAAACTCGGCATTTTGAATTTTGGTGGCAGCACCACTCCAGGGACTAAGCATAAGTCTTGTGGGCTGGTCATGCCATAGCGTCGGCTGCCTTCTACGGCTTTCAATCTTTTCTCGAGTCGGCGTAGAGCGGAAGACTCAACATTTTCCTGAGGAGCCGGGGAACCCACCGCTTCCATTACATTTCCCGGTGCAGGCATAGTGAAATGAGTTTGATTTGGGGTTGGAGGTTGTGCCATAGCAGGATGGTATGTGGGCGCCTGGCTTGGAGCTAGGTTGGGTGACCGAACGGCCTCCTGTCCCTCGTTCTTGATGGTGATTGGTAGTTCCCCCCGTCGGAAGTCTTCCTCTTTCTTGACCAATTTTGTGAGCATTTCCATTATTGCAGACATTTGCCCTCGTAGGGTTTGTTGTGATTGTTCCAACCCCATGAGTCTGTTTCTCTGTTTCTTCTACCATTGGCTACGGTTGAGGTATTTGATTGCGCCGGGATCCGAGATTGTAAGAGTGCGCAATCCTGGAGGGAAGCCGTTACCCACCTGGGTACAAGGGAATTTTTATTTGATTTTTCATTTGATATGCATGTATGCATGAATGTCTATGCAGAGGGTTAAAGAAACAAACAACTTTATTGCAAACAAAACACACAATACAAACACTCAATACAAACATACAATGCTGAAATGCCATGTAAAATGAAAGCTATCACTACATGATCTTAAGGCATTCTTCCAGTCATCTCCTAAGGAGCACGGCGCCTCTTTCTCTGGGGTGGTCGTTCACCCGCTTCCTCCCTCTGCTTCATTATCGTCTCGATCTGTTTTTCCCTTAGCTGCAGCCTTTGAAGAGCTCCTTCTAGAGATGCTTCTAGCCTCTGGATCTGCTGCCTTAAAGTCTGATTCTCCTGGAGGATAGCCTTCATGTCTGAAGTTAGCTGTGGCTTGTGTTGTGTCCTCCAAGATATGTATGCGGGGTAAACACCAGGTTTTGAGCTGTTGGGTTGGATCTTGTGTGGTGTGGACCATGTTTGATACATCTTCTTGCCTTCTTCGTGAGCATGGTTCTCGTTGTAAGTGAAGTCACACTCTTCCATGCCAAAGAGCACGGGAATAATCTGATGACGCCCCACTTGTCTTCCCACCTGCAGTGGTGCATATGCAGTTCCTCCCCAGGGGCCTAAAAGTGGAACCCAATTGTAGTCCCCGTAGCTATATGTCATGGAGACCACCGGCATCCAAGGAGCAGTCCAGGTAATGTCAGCTTCTGTGAGGTTCTCCAATTTCTTTTTCCAGCTTTCAAAGTCTTTTGGTAGGCTCCACTTGCTGAGCAGAATATCTAGTAGTGTTATGGCTGGTACTTGATAAACAGTAGGGAAACGATGAACACTACAGGGGAAATGACCTTGCAACCAGGTACATAGGAGAGGTAGGCACCCCATGAACTGTCCCGAGCCTTTACTCCTCAGGAAAGTAAGAGATCGGATGGTTTCAGCCAAGATAGCAGAGGAGTAGGGTCACATCCTTTGAGCAACCGCTGGACCAAATCTACAATTGCCCCATCGATGTGGGCCGGTATCCTCGGGAAAATGACTAGCCCATATATAGCTAGTGTAAGCGGCTTGTGTGCCTCTCGTCGTTGCGGTCGTATTATTTCTTTGATTGTTGCCTATGGAAGATATTCTCACCCACCGTAGGTTGTGACCGCCGGTGAGTCCCATACCGGCTTTCCCATAATCTCAACAAAGGCCCTTCGACATGACCTTCGGGCTCAGGTAGATAGATCTTCATTTTGTTTTCCACGGGGATGTCCAATAATATTCTATATTCTTCTATTGTGGGAACCAGATCTATGTTGTTGAAGTCAAAGCACCGCCGTCGAGGTTCCCGGAAATATATGGCTGCCCCAAGCATATCTCGTATCGGCAGAGCTCGGTCACATAGAGCAAATCCCCAAACCGTTGTATGTATATGCTTTTCCTTTCGTCTAACCACTGCCTCCATATTGTCTGCACCTCCTTAGTGTAGTCCAGCTGATCTTCTATGATAACATGTTCTGCCTTGTGGGTTTCCCCTGGCGGAAAGTCTCCAAGGCGAAGTTGAATGTCTCCAGATGCTTGGGCCACCACTACGACAGCCTCCTTGTCCTGAGGGCCTTTTAGGAGATGACTAAAAGTTGCCATGCCTACTTGAATGTTGTGTTATGCATGGTGACAGGTTAGGATAACAAGTTAATATATATCAAGGTAGTTAGACAGAAAAAGAATAAACCAATAGAAAAAAAGCAGCTAATATGTGCAGGGAATGACTTAAGGACTACCCTGCAAAACAAGGGTTAGCATGGAATGAGCAAACAAAGTGTGGGTCAATGCCCCTGATGGGCTTCTATTGCTACACCTATCTTATTCGTTGGTTCCCAAACTTCCTCAATAGAGGGCTCCCTACACCATGGGATTTATCAGAGGGGGATCTTAAAAGGACGTGCCTTAAAAGAACCTCAAGCTTGAGTGAGGAGTCCGAGGCCCCATTGCGGATAATGATCAACGCGCTGGGGACCGTATTGAACCTCATTGACCTAAATTGTGCTAAACCCGGGTATAGGGTTATGCATGAATGCAACAAGTATGGAAAGCAGTAAATCACAACTATCATGGTAATTAAAGCGTATAAATAAATCACAGTTTAAACGACAACTGTATAAAAAATAAGTAAATCACAATTATATCTAAAAAAACAACTTAGCATGACAGTTAAATATATACAACAGTACAATTAAATATAACCTCCTAATCCTAGTTCTAGACCTAACTCTCTAAAGTGTTCATTGTCCCCAGCAGAGTCGTCAGCTGTCATCACTGGTTTTCGTCCGAGCCCGTTTGGGGTGAGCTCAAACTAAACCAATGGTGAGAAATTTAGAGTAGCCACCAACTGTTTTTGGGGTACAGTTGGATACCCTCTATTTTGAGTAGTTTAAAGTGTGTGGTCTGCATTATCAGAGAAGGGTTCGGGAGTTGGTTACGTGTAGGGAAGGATTAGCACCCCCTACGGCGCCTTTTCAAGTATCTAATTTAGGAGGAGGAGGTTTTTATTTTTGTTTGTACCGCCATGATCAGGTTAAGTTTCCTAAAAAAGTCTATGATTTTTATTTGGCTAAGTTATTTGTTAAAGTTATGGTTAAAATTGATTTACCCTAAATCCCTAAAGGGAATCCTAAAAGTTTTGGGTTTTTGTTTGAAGTGAAGAATGAGATCCTACAGGTTGACGTTGGTTTTTGGTTTTGCTCTTGGAAATTGAAGTCCTAAAAAAATGTTTTTATTTTCCTTTCTTTTTGGTTTGGGTTAAAAAAAACATACACATTTTTTTTGTTTTTGTATTTCGTAGAAACGTTTTGTTTTTTTTGCTTTGTTTTGTTTTTTTTGGTTTTGTTTTGTTTTATTTTATTTTATTTTGTTTTGTCCTTTTTTTGGTTTTGGAAATTGAAGTACTAATTTTCGTTTTCTTCCTCTCTTTTTTTTTAAAACATGAAAACGTTTTTTGTTTGTTTTTGTTTTGCTTTGTTTTTTTTGCAAACCTTTCTTTCTTTCCTCTTTTTTTTTTTTTTTGCAAACCCAAAATCTTAAAGCAAAGTCAGGAACATATGCATGAAAATAAAAAAAAAAACGTGGAGTGTGTGATTATGGCATCCACAAAAGAAAAATAAAATCACTCTTTTTTTCTTTTTCTTTTTTTCATCTTCTCCCTTTGCTCTCTCTCTTTTTCTTTCTTTGTTGTTTTTTTGTTTGCTATACTTTATATATTACAACATACACATATACAAAGGAAAGGGAAATAGAAAGGAAACACAACGCAACAAATAAAAGAAAAAAGAAAAAGAAATACAAGGAAATATTAAGAATTACATCAAATATCAATGTAAATAAGCTGAAAAGTAATGAAGAAATAAGAGCTGAACCGACTTTGGGGCTTACAACACCAATCTTCTATTTGAGCTCCCGTCGGCGCTGATAGTCACTTGCTTGTATTAGAACCAACAGATCTGGCAGCGGGATTTGTGAAGAGGCTTTCCTGGTATTTGGAGATAGGAGGGCTGAAGTGGGCGTGAGAGAAAGAGAGGGCTGAAGTTGGAGTTGTTTTTGTGTTTTTTTTTTTTTGCTGAAAAAAGGAACGGAATGAGATAGGAGGGAAAGGGGATGTGTCACGCCCGGATTTCCAACCCGAGGAAACCGGTACGTGACTCCCCTTTTTACCCACACGGAGGGCAAAGGGGTTAGGATACAAACCAAGAACCGAACATTTTAAACATTCACAACACATTCAAGAAAAAATAAAGTCCATCAAGTAGTCCACAAACCAAATCGTCTTTAATACAAAGTCTTCTTTTCAATCCATCCCCATTGGGGTTACATCGATTCCCATAATAAAATAACATAAACAATAAAATAAATAAGGTCTTCCACCTTGGGGTCCCACCTAACGCCCGTAGGTTCCTTGTAAAGAAAACAACATGGTAGGAGGGGTGAGCAACCACACCTCAGCAGGGATCATGTCTCCCCAACCCATCCCATGCACCTAATATCTACATGCCTTGTGTACAAGTGTCGTGTCGTGATACGATCATTCCACCGAGATATAGTTACAGGCTATAACAAAGAAACACAATCATACATGGGCTGGTACATAAACACTCCCGGCTTCCACACCACCGGGTTTCAAGAACAGTCCCAGGCTTCCACAGCCACCGGGTCCCACAAACAGTCCCAGGCTTCCACAGCCACCGGGTTCCACAAAACAGTCCCCGGCTTCCACACCACCGGGTTCCACAAAACAATCCCGGGCTTCCACAGCCCACCGGGTTCCACAAAACAATCCCTGGCTTCCACACCACCGGGTGTACAAGCAAACACGCAAGACACATGGCCATACAGGCATAACATCAAACACTTAGTATGCTTAGTCACACAGAATAACATCGAACACTTAGCATGCATATATCCCCAAGCTCATAAACCCACCACACAGACATAATCTAACACACTGGACGTGCGTGGCCTCACAGGCATTACCTCAAACACATAACATGCACCGCCTCACAGGCATTACCTCAAACACATAACATGCACGGCCTCACAGGCATTACCTCAAACACATAACATGCACGGCCTCACAGGCATTATGTCAAACACTTGGCAGGCATATATACATATATCCAAACAACACGCCATTGAAGGCCAACATTCATATAGGAGATCACACCTATATGAATTTACATATAAATAGTATGATAACAAGGACAATATCCAACGGGTAATTCACCACAGGGCCTAACCCCCGGATCAGGTATAAGAAAACAGAACCCCTACCTTAAAGAAGATCCTCCTTGCTCCCGCGTTAGATGCCGTCCTCCCCACGCAAGATGCTCCCAGCAAAGAACCAGCTTCTCCCCCTTTCCCTCTCTCTAGCTCTCTCTCTCTCCACGACGGCCGCAGTGGGTGAAAAACCCCTAACCCTAGAACAAGGAGTCTCCTCATCCTTATATAGGCCTCCCACTATCAAAACGACGTAGTTTTGATTAAGTGAAACCCAGGATCAAAACGACGTAGTTTTGATCACACAAGTTAGCACCTTTCCGCACCCATATAGGCCAAAATACTCGGAATTTCAACATGGTCCTTTGAAGAAAGTTCCTTAGAATGTCAAAACCAAGGGAACCATGCAAAAATATGCCTGCACGCCAATTTGCACGTGAATTCCCCAATTCACGTGCAACTCCATATGCACTCCAAATGCTCTCAAACTTCACCCCTAGCCTCCTTGCATCATTTAGAAGACAACCACACTTGCATGTGAATTGGACCCATATCACGTGCACCTCACATACATGTCCATTTGGCCTGAAACTTCTGTGGTAGATAGAGGACATCATTCTAAGCATCTTTCCTTTTGAACGTGAATTCATTGGAGTCCATTTCTCGGGTCAAAATCTAGAAAAACTCCACTCAGAAGGTAAAACTGACTAACTCAAGGTACGGGTCCTTACATGCACTAACATCCAAGGTGTTTGTGGTTAACTTCTTACACACGGGTTACACACGGGTCATTACAGGATGCAAGGGCGATGTTTGATTGCAGAATAACAGAAAGACTGGGCGTTTTTTTTTAGGATGAATCTGAGAGAGGATGGCAAACAGGGAGGCGTTTTTTTTCTTTGCGTTACCTCTCTCTTTTTTCTGGGTTTTCGATTTCTCTCTTCTTTTTTCTGGGTGGACGAGTGATCTCTTTCCCTTTTCTGTCTTCCTTTTTTTTTTGCTCTCTCTGGTTTGCAGGTTTCTTTTCCCACGATGATGGCTCTCTCTGTGTGTTTTTTCACGATGATGGCTCCCTCCTTTTCTCTCTTCTCCTCCTTTTCTTCTTTTTGAAGGGATAGACAACTGCATCTTAAAGGGCTTCAGAAATTTTTTGGCTGGACTATCATTAATTGCAGCATTTAATGCTATATTATTGATTTCCTTATTTTTGTCCAGGTTTTGTGCGATCTGTTGGGTGGTCTAGCGACTTGCAGCTCGTGATTGCCTTTTTTAATGTCTTCATTTAGCACATGTGACCGACAGGTATTCAAAAATAATTCTTTGTCGGATGCCGGCGCATAAAACAGGTCTCGTGAACAACCAGCGAAAGAAAAATGAAGCCGGCGAGAAAAGCCATCAGCGATGGTCAAGGGGTCGAGGCTCGAAGTGTCGGTAAGGGTCGAAGCTTCGGTGGGTCAAAATTTCGGTGGGGCGAAAGTCAATGGTCAACGGGTCGAAGTGTCGGCAGGTCGAAGGTCAACGGTCAACGGGTCGAAGGTCGAAGTATCGGCAGGTCAAAGGTTTATAGGCTTCGCGTGTCCATGGTCGAAGGGTCGAAGGTCGAAGGTCAACGGTCAACAGGTTGAAGGGACGAAGGTCGGAGTGTCGGCAGCGGGGCTTTGAGGCTTCGAGAGTTAAAGGGTTAAGGGGCCGAAGGTCGGAGTGTCGGCAGGTCAGGGGGTTGCAAGTCCTAGTGTCGTAAGTCCTGGCGTCCTAAGTCTCGAGGCTTTGCATCTTCACAGGGTTCGAAAGTCCGAAGGGGCGAGTCGTAGGTCGGAGTGTCGACAGCGGGGCTTCGAGGCTTCGAATCTTCGAGCCTTCGAGGCTTTGAGGCTTCAAGGCTTCGATGCTTCGAGGCTTCGGGGCTTCGAGGCTTCGGGGCTTCGGGGCTTCGATGCTTCGGGGCTTCGAGGCTTCGAAGGTCAATGGGTCGAAGTGTCGGCAGGTCAACGGTCAATGGTCAACCCCAAAGTTTTTTTTTTAACTTTTAATTACCTTTTTACCCTTACCCACAATGCAAAAATGGACGACCTTTTAGGGATTGTTTGGGAAGACCCGTATTCGCCTACATAGACATCTTGGAGAGTTTCGCATGATCACTTTTTCGGGCAGTTTGACCAGGGGCATTGACTGTCTTTTGGTAGGTTTTGACTTTTCCAACGAAGATTGTTTTGGCCATATCTTCTTCATTTTAAGTCCGATTTGAGCTCGGTCAAGTGCGTTAGTCTCCAATTTTCATCGTCTATCACCTGGTGTTGGTCTTGGGGTGCTTCAAAGACTTGTAGAAGAAGTCATTAATTTTGGACTCCCCCGTCCGTGTCAATTGTATTCATCTCGTGCAAATTGGGGTAAACCATTCCTTGGAAGTATGGGATCATTGTGGGCCTGTTCAACGAGGTATATGGCACGGGCAGAAAGGTATATCAAATGGGGTTAGTATGTCCAACCCGGACAAAATGGGGTCCAACACTAGCCAGTGTGTGTGTGACTTAAAAAAGAGAGTACTGTTGTAATCAGGTGTAATTGTTATGCTTTTGTTGTAATTATCTTTGGATAATAAAATGAAATACTTCTACTATCTGGTTATCTTCTCGTGACCGAATATTTCTTTTAACCGGAATTAGTGTTGTGCCGAGTGAGTTCTACTTGCTCAAAGTAGAGATCCCACTCTCGCTCTATTTCAATGGCTAAAGAAAGTAGCATGTTATTCAACACCCGCCTCAACTCCGGAGGAGCTCAAGAGCCCATCCCTAATCGAAGCAGCTGTGAAAATGTTGATCCACCACAACCCTGCCGCCGCCGCTCCCTCAACCACGGGGTTCTGGCTACACTCTGAGCAAACTGCCAAAGTTCACACCAGAGCTTTTCTCCTAGTGGAAAGCTCGCATGAAGATGTTCATGACATGTCATGATCATCTAATGTGGCCATGTCTTCATTAGGAGCTTCCTATTCCGATGACCATCGGAGAAAATGGAGTAAGAAGACCAAAGACAGATGCTGAATTCATAAATGACGAAAGAGCCTGGCAATATGCTAGTGAAAAGGCTCTAGCTTATGTGACATCATCTTTGGATTCCGAAGCCTTCACGGACGTCCAGAGCTGCACAACAGCGAAAGTTGTTTGGGACAAATTGACTATCTTATATGAAGGAAGTCCGTCTCAGATGTAGAACGTTATCTGTTCTCTCATATAGCATTTTGAGAGCTTCAATCATAAACCTGATGAATCCCTGGAGAGCATCTATCTGCGATTCGGTAAGCTCATTCTGGATCTGAAACCGTCAATGAGCATTACACTTAGTTTCAAATAAATGACAAGTTCTTTCGCTCCTTGCCGGATCCGTTATTACTCCAAACACTCGAGATGCAATCCAAAGACAACCGGGCAAGATGCTCCCCTTAAAGAACTATATGGAGAGCTACGGACTCATGAAGTCAAGTTTAAATACACTGATCGAGATGAGAAAGTAGCTTGAAAAGAAAAGGGGGTAGCTTTCAAAGCTATGAAAAATCTGAGCATACTGAGTGAGGATGATACGGAAGAGTCAGGTAACTCTGACTCGGACATGGAAGAAGAAATAGCCCTTCTGGTTAAATCCTTCACACAATTTCTGAGAAAAAGCAGAAAAGGATTTAGAAGAGGCTCTTCCTCATCCTCTAGAAGAAAGGAGCGGTCGGAGTTGACTTCACAAGACTGCTTCAACTATGGGAAACCTGGTCACTGGGCCAAGGACTGTAGATCCAAATCCAAGACGGCCGAGAAGGATGACAAGGTTGCTCCTCGATGCTCCACCTCGACAACAAGAAGAACAAGAAGAAGGCGTTCGTCACAAAGTACGTCGGTGGCTCGGAAGAAGAGGAGGTACCTTCGATCTCTGAGATCATGAGTAAATTAGAATCTCTTATTACTGAACGTGATCATGAAAAAAATGAGAGACGAATAATTACTCAAATGTACAAAGATATGGAAAGTCAGAACAAACGTCTTAAAATTACTATTGCTAGACTTGAAAATGACATAACTGACTTCAGGGGTAAAGAAGCTTGGTATCATGATTTAAGAGCTAAGAATAATTTGTTTAATACCAATCTTAATGGCCTAACCGTAAAACTCAAGAGACTCGAAAATGAACTTGAAAAGGAAAAGGAGATAAATCGTAAGTGGCTAAAATCCGGGAAATAGCTTCTACGTTCGGAACCGATCCCGACAATATCCGAGTCAAACCTGGCCTAGGTTTCGAATCAACTTCCAATGCACAAGCTCATCGAGTGCCCTCCGGACTTTATTCCAAAACTAACCAACTTGTATCCTGTTAGTACATCTAAACCGTTGGATGGTTTTGTTTCAGGTGGCACTATAGTCTACGACTATGGAAGACAGGCTATTACTGCTAGTCCCGAAGTAGTAGCACCCATACTAAAAGATGAAGGGAAGGCCTCCGCAGCTAAAGCCGAAACCGTAGCACCCTAGAAACAAAGGAAAGGCTAAGGTTGACGCATCTAGGGCCAAGAGCGCATCACCCGTTCGCAGAGGATTAGGCCATAGGGAACAAAGTAGAAAAATTGTATCCTCTGTTGTAACTTCACACCATCGTGTCTGTTCGATCTGTAGAGAAATAGGCCACTATCATTATGAGTGTTCAAGTCTTTCAGATAACTGGCTATGTAATCAAATTCAAATCAATAAAAATCAGTTTATCAAAAAGGGTTCTTCTGGCAAAACAAAATCCAAAACTATACGGAGTGTCTCTCCCAAGAAAACCCAACTTAAAGAAGCATCAAATACGGAAAAGACTAAGTCAACTTGGAAAGTTAAATTTCCTAACAAAGTAAAATCCGGAATAGTTGACAATGTTATTGCTTCTCCTAACTGCTCGAAACAAGTTTGGGCACCAAAAGTGTAATCTGTTGTCTTGCAGGAGCATCTGTGGAATTCACTTTCATCCCACTTGAAGTCAAAGATCAATCAAAG
The DNA here is from genome assembly GCA_023512835.1 of Taxillus chinensis. Taxonomy (NCBI): domain Eukaryota; kingdom Viridiplantae; phylum Streptophyta; class Magnoliopsida; order Santalales; family Loranthaceae; genus Taxillus; species Taxillus chinensis. The sequence continues at coordinate 35,768,416 of CM042092.1, forward strand.
CAAGTGGATACTTGATACCGGATGCTCCGGACATATGACAGGTGACAAGTCTTTACTAATAAATGTAAATGACAAACAAGGACCATCCGTAACATATGGTGACAATAACAAAGGTAAGACTGTAGGGTATGACACTTTAACCAACGGCTGTGTATCAATTACTAAAGTTACACTAGTCGAAGGTTTGAAGCATAATCTGTGAGTGTCAGGTAATTTATGTGATAAGGGATTTCTTGTATCATTCCTTTTAAACACCGCATAGTTAGAGACAACTTATCCGGATCAAGAGATGGGACATATACTCAGTGGTCTTAATAAATAATTCTTCCGATCCTGTATGCTTCCTCACTACAACATCACATGAAGAAAGTTGGCTATGGCACAAGCGTTACGCACATTTAAATTTTAAGACTCTGTCTAAATTAGCGTCGCTTGATTTGGTTTGGTCCGGGTTTAAACATAAATTCTCCAGGGAGATACTCTGTCGAGAATGTCAACTTGGCAAACAAACCAAACATAGTTTTAAGAGCAAACCAGCTTAATTCAATAACTGGTCCCTTACAACTTCTTCATATGGACCTTTGTGGTCCCATTTCGTCCCTTCACTAGTCAAGTGCGAGATATACCCTAGTGGTTATCGATGATTTGACCAGGTACACATGGGTGTTGTTCCTAAAGTCTAAGGATCAAACCTTTGAATACCTTGTAGATCTTTTCAACTGGATAAGCAACTCACAAGGACTGAGCATTAAATGCATCAGGAGTGATCATGGTACAGAATTTGATTTTTCAAATATGAGGTCATATTGTTCTAAATAGCGCATTCAACACGACTTCTCCGTGCCCGGAACTCCACAACAAAATGGGGTAGTTGAGCGCAAGAATCATACTTTAGTCGAGGCTAGCAGATCTATGTTACAGGGGCAAAGCTTCCTCTTAGTCTATGGGCCGAAGTCGTGTCCACCGCCTACTACATTCGAACGTAACTCTAATAAATAAATTTATGATGAAAACACCCTATGAGATGTGGAGAGGAGGAAAGCCCTCAATTTCACATTTCAGAGCTTTTGGGTGTACTTGCTACGTATTGAACAATGACAAAGAACCCCGGAATAAATTTGAACCAAAATCTGATGATGGGATATTTGTCGGATACTCACTGCATAGTAAGGCTTATCGAATCTTCAATAGAGAACTTTTTAAAGTTGAAGAATCTATCCATGTGACTTTTGATGAAGCTAACCTGGATTGGTCAAAAGTTGGTTCTTCAAGTTCTAATGTGCAGGAGGATTAGGACGACAACATCGACTATTCAAAGTTTATGAATGTTCCTGTCACACATACTGACCAATCATATGGCACTGGTGAAGCATGAAGAAATGATACGGATGATGCTACGCATCTAATCGGACCTGGATTTCCATTAAACTCCGGACACATTTTTACGGATATCCAAAACCCCGGAGTACCTTCAAGTCTTTTCGGACCAGTAAATATGGAAATGAACAGTACTGGAGAACCTCTAAGTTCTCCAAGACCTGTTAATACAGAAACATTTGCCCTAAAAGAAGCTCAACCAGCAGACGCACCTGAACCACCTTGTCTGGAAGAGCTTCAAATTATCGAGGATCCACCATCACACGCGCAGAACTACAGGTGGACAAGAAACCACCCTTCAGATCAAGTGATTGGTGACCCTACTATTGGTGTAAGAACAAGAGCAGCCACCTCCAACATGTGTCTTTACTCATGTTTTCTATAAACAAATAGAACCAAAGGTGATAGATGAAGCTCTTCAGGATTCAAACTGGATTGAAGCCATGCAAGAAGAGCTTAATCAATTTAAGAGAAATGATGTGTGGACACTAGTACCAAGGCCAAAGTCTCAACAAGTCATTGGAGTAAAATGGGTGTTCCGGAACAAGCTTGATACGGATGGAATAGTAATCCGGAACAAAGCCAGACTGGTAGCCAAGGGTTATCGTCAAGAAGAAGGAATAGATTATGACGAGACCTTCACTCCAATAATAAGACTTGAGGCAATTAGAATGTTTCTAGCGTACGCTTCATATGAAAACTTCATTGTTTATCAAATGAACGTCAAGAGCGCATTTCTAAATGGAGATCTTCAAGAGGAGGTGTATGTTAATCAACCTCCAGGTTTCATTGAACCCAAGGCTGGACATCTAGCCTACAAGCTACGAAAAGCCTTGTACGGATTAAAGCAAGCTCCAAGAGCCTGGTATGACACACTGTCAGAATTCCTACTTGCTCACAACTTTCAAAAAGGGAAGATAGACACCACGTTATTCCTACGAAAAGAGAAAGGACATACTTTGATCGTACAGATATATGTAGATGATATTATTTTTGGATCATGAAATCCGAAGCTTTGTGAAGAGTTTGCTAAGTTGATGACTGGCAAGTTCGAAATGAGTATGATGGGAGAACTGTCCTACTGATAACGTGCATTTTATGCCGTTATTCTAGTGTTTATTTAGAATGTTTAAGAGCATGATTAGAGCCTTACTGCTTCATATATCATATATATTTGCTCTAACCCCTAGGAAGATGCTAGTAGCAAATACATGCGCTTTTAAGTCTTTTTGGCAGGTTTTGGACCTCACTTTTGACATAGTAGATGACCTCAAACAATTGGCGTGCAAGAACAAAAAGTTGCTTAGAATGATGGCCTCTACCTACCGGGAGAAATTTCAGAGCATTTGGAGCTAATTTGGAGTTGCACGTGAATTCACCCATATCACGTGCAAGCATATTTTTGCCTGTCAGGCCTCTACATGATGCAAGGAAGCTTGGGGTGAAGTTTGAGCTGATTTGGAGGTGCACGTGAATTCACCATATCACGTGCAAATTGGCGTGCAGAGATATTTTTGGACCGATCCAATCGTTTTTCCATGCCGATCATTTGTTCTCGAAGGCCCAAGTCCAAATTGTGGATGGAAGATAGAGTTTTTAATGTTTCGAGTGTTACTTATCAAAACTACGTCGTTTTGATAAGTGGGCTAGGTTACACACCTCAAGGCCCATCCAAACTCTATAAATAAGAGCTCCACGCCCCTTGCTAGCCATGCCTAACCCCCCTACACGTTTTTAGAGAGAGAGAGAGGCTCCACGACTTGGAGGCTGTCCTTGACCTAGGAGACCGCGCAGCCCGTCGCAGCCGCCGTCGCGGATTTTGGAGCCTGGATTTGAAGCTTTGTCGTGCGCGTGATCAAGAAGAAGATGTTGAGCTTTTTCGCTTTGTGTTTGCTTGTAATCATGCGTGAGTAGTCTTTTAATCTAGGGGAGCAATGTAGCCCCCTTGTTGCTTTGTCGTGTTTATGAATATTGGGTTTGGATGATTGAGTTTTGCATGTTTTATGAATCTGTTCTTAATTCTATCTTTGGATGTACACCTTGGTATTCTTAGCCCTAGTCGGGGCGGATCGAGATTCATAACTTATTTGTGATTGGTGTGATCATTATCCTTTTGCAAGTATGATTTATTGGCTTTGCATGTTTGTGTGTTTAGATGACCATTCTGGCATACAACTCTTAAAAGGACCTCAATGACCATTTGTTGTCCTTGGCTTATGTTTAGCATGTTTTCAATCGGACAACCCTAATACCATGAACCAGAGAGATAACATAAGGGAGGTGAAATTGTGACCCTAGATGCTTTTAATCCTTGCATCTTAATCCTAAAATCAGTTTACTTTCTTTGTTTATTCAGAAAACCACATAAAAATTAGATCTTTAGTTTAAAAAAAGAAAACTTTTTGCCAAGACATTTTATGGAACAAGAGTAATTGGGTGATTTGATTTGAGAACTAGAGAACTAGGTTAATCCTCGTGGGTTCGACCCCTTTCTTGCCGCTATTCTTTTAGTGCAAACTTAGGGAATTTATTATTTTGAAGAGAGATTTAACGACATTAGCTAGCTCTTTTAGAGAGGCTAAAAATCTTGTCCGTCAAATTGGCGCCGTTGCCGGGGATTCAACGGTTAACTAGTTTTTAAAATCAACATTGAGTGAAATTGTTTGAATTCTCGATCTTGGTGTTTTATTTTGTCTTTACTTTTCTCGTTATTTTGTGTTCTTTATTTGTTTATTTTGCATTGTTCGGAGTCGCTGGGTGTGTTCTTGTTGTTGTTTACAGAACATACATCAAGGATTCCTAGTTGTGCATGCAAAGAGAGGAGGATATACAATTTACGCGGGAACCTGAAAGGTTGTTCGTGAGCTCGTCGTAGAGCGCCTAGGGAAGCAAAGACGTGAGGCGGAAGAAGCATTGCAAGGCTTGGAGCAATCCGTAGGCGATCTTGATGGCGATCTCGACCCGATGGTGGTGCACCGCAAGGAGGGGCCAATTACAATGGCCAATATCCGAAGAAGAGGGTAATAGGTTTATGCCTAGAACCTTCTTAGATTATGCGAGGCCGATGATGTCGACCATTATTCCGGGGATTCGCAGACAAGAGTCCAAGCAAATAGCTTTGAGCCGAAGCCGGCATTGATCAACATGGTGAGCAACAACGCGTTTGGAGGAACAGCCGTGGACGATCCACACCAAAGATTTGATGAGGTTCTACCATGTGTGTGACACCATCAAGATCAACAACGTGTCGGAGGAGGCCATAAAGCTAAGGCTTTTCCCTTTCTCTTTAAGGGAAAGAGCTCTTGGCTGGTTCAACAGCCGCCAACAAGTTCAATCAACACTTGGGAGGAGATGCAAACCAAGTTCATGTCAAAGTACTTCCCTCCTTCCAAGGTGATCCACTCAGAGGAGAGATTAGCAGTGTTCAGGCAAGATGAGATGGAGACTCTTCATGAAGCTTGGGAGCGTTTCAAAGACTTAGTGAGAAGATGCCCCGATCATGGAAGGCCCCCGTGGATTCAAATTGAATCTTTCTACACAGGTCTTCGGCCCCATTCACAAGACAAGGTGAATGCCTACTGGAGGATGCTTGATGAACCTAGAGCCCGACGCAAGAGCAGAGCTCTTGGAGAGGCTGTCATTAGCCGATTGGCAGTGGTCTAATGTGCGTACTTCAAAGCCAAGGGAGAAGATTGCTTCAGTTGAAAATTCTTCCAATGATGTGCAAACACGATTCAAGCTTTAGTGAAAGGCATGGAAGTATTGGCTCTTAAAGTTGAAGGATCACAAGCTTTACCAGGAGTTGAGCAGGGCCGAGTGGAGTCAAGAAGCAAATTATGTTGGAGGAAAGGGCTTGTACCAGAAACAAGAATTTTATCCTCAACAACAACAACTAAGGGTACAACCGGAATCGCAAGAATCTCAACCATTTCAGAGAACTCGTAACCGAGGGGGAGATACCTCATTTCAAGACAAATATGTGCCTCCAGGGATGAAGCAAAATCCGTATGCTACGGATAATTATTTACACCCACCTCCAGGATTCGAAAGGAAACAGCCTCAACCTCAACAAGAAAGAGGAAGGGTATATCGAATGTGGATGAGCCAACCAAAAGAGAGGATAATTTGGAGGAAAGGGTAGTCACACTGGAATCTTCAATTCAGAATATGGAGACTTCATTTAAGAGTATGGAGAAGTTACTTGTGAGCATGGCACGTAATGCTAATCAAAGGGTGTCCACCAACACTTTTCCAAGTGACACCGAGGTGAACCCCAAGGAGAGTTGCAAGGCTATCACTCTAAGGAGCGGGAAGACACCGAATGAAGCCGAGGAGCCTAAGAAGAAGGCAAATCCAGAAGAACAGAGAAGACCCTTGGAAGTCGATGACCAAGGAAAATCAGATAAAGCCGAAGAAAGAGTGCAAGAGAAGAAGGACAAGCAACCTAGTCAAGACAGAATAGCCAAGAACAGAAGCAAGAGCTCAGGCCTACTATGCCATTTCCTCGCAGGCCGAGGAACCAGAGGGTCAAGAAGAGTATGAGCGCTTCCCGAGTTTGTTCAAGAAGCTTGAGATTAACATTCCATTTGTGGAAGTTTTGGAGCAGATGCCTAGGTACGTAAAAATACATCAAAGATTTTGTGACAAAGAAGAGGAAATATGGGGATCATGAGACGGTGGCGCCACTAACGAGGTGAGCAAGTGTTGTTCAACGAAGTTTGCCCATCAAGCATAAAGATCCGGCAGCTTTAATCTCCCTTGTGTGATTGGCAATGCACCGCAGAAGCGGCCCTATGTGATTTAGGGGCCAGCATCAATTTGATTTCCTTCGCTTTGTATAAACGCTTGGGCTTAAGGGCATGAAGCCCACTTCCATATCATTGCAGCTCGCGACCGGTCCACGGAAGGCCTGAAGGAATCATTGAAGATGTGCTAGTTAAAGTGGGCTCCTTCATATTTCCAGCGGACTTTGTTGTTTTGGGAGATGGAAGAAGATAGAGGAGTTCACCTACTCCTTGGAAGACCGCTTTCGAACGGGTCAGGCATTGATCGATGTTGCTCAAGGGCAGCTAACTCGAGAATTAATGAGGAAACCTTAGTCTTCCACATGGGGAAGGCTTTGCAAGGTCAAGAGGAGGAGGATTGCCTTTGGAGTCAAGACCTTGAGGAATTGGTGGAAGATTACTTGGCGTAAGAAATTACCACCACCAATGATGGAGCCCTTCACCCATATAAGCTCAACAAGACGAAGAGATGTACTTGACACCGAGGAAAATGAGCAAATTACAAACTCTTTGGAGCAAGCCGAGGAGGAAAAAGAAGATGACATGCCTCCAGCTCCGTAACCAAGGAGCTGCCCGGACACCTAAGGTATGAATTTCTAGACTCTACAAATCAATTCCCCCGTTATTGTTGCTTCTAATTTGAATGATGTGGAGTGTACTCAATTGTTAGAAGTCCTTAGAAACACAAAAAGGCCCTAGGATGGAACATTGAAGACATTAGGGGTATTAGTCCAGGGATTTGCATGCATAAGATTTTAATGAATGATGATTTTAAACCCACTCGCCGAAAGACAAAGAAGATTAAACCCCGCCATGAAAGAAGTTGTTAGAAAAGAAATTTTAAAATGGAAAAATGCGGGTATAATTTATGCTATTTCGGATAGGGAGTGGGTGAGTCCATCGCATGTTGGGCCCAAGAAAGGGGGCATGACCGTGATTAAGAATGAGAAAAATGAATTGATCCCATCTCGCACCGTGACGGGGTGGAGAGTGTGTGTCGACTATAGAAAGCCGAACAAGGCTACTAGGAAGGATCATTTTCCTCTTCCTTTCATCGACCAAATGTTGGATAAAGTTAGCCGGCTATAGTCACTATCGCTTTTTAGATGGCTATTCCGGTATAATCAGATCATGGTTAAGCCCGAGGACCAAGAAAAGACCACCTTCACGTGCCCTTTTGGCACATTTGCATTTAGGAGAATGCCATTTGGGCTTTGTAATGCCCCCGCCACCTTTCAAAGGTGTATGATGGCTATTTTTCAGGGTTTGGCTGAGGAGATCATGGAGGTCTTCATGGATGACTTCTCGGTGTTTGGTTCCTCTTACCAACAAGGCTTGGAGAAATCTAGATGTGGTCTTAGAGAGACGTGAGGAGAAGGAACTAGTCCTAAATTGGGAGAAATGCCATTTCATGGTAACAGAGGGGGGATGTCTAGGGCACAAGGTGTCCGCACATGGTTTGGAGGTAGACAAGGCAAAAATCTCCACTATCGAGACTCGCCACCTCCAACCAATGAAAAAAGGAGTGAGAAGTTTCCTTGGCCATGCTGGCTTTTATAGGAGATTTATTAAGGACTTCTCAAAAATTGCAAAACCCATGAGTAGGTTGTTAGAAAAAGACACTAGCTTTGAGTTTAATGCAGATTGCTTGAAGCTTTTAACATCCTAAAGGGTAAGTTAGCCATCGCACCCGTTATAGTTACACCCGACCGGGCTCAACCTTTTGAGCTAACGTGCGATGCGAGTGATTATGCCGTGGGGGTAGCCTTAGGGCAAAGGCGAGAAAAGGTGTTTAGTGGTCATTTACTATGCTAGTAAGACCTTAGACGATGCTCAACGTAACTATACCACCACCGAGAAAGAGTCGCTAGCCGTGGTTTATGGTCGCAACAAGTTTAGACCCTACCTTTTGGGGTCTAAAGTCATTGTTTATACCGATCATGCCGCATTGAAATATTTGTTTGCTAAAAAAGAAGCTAAGCCACGCTTGATTAGATGGGTTCTCCTCTTACAGAATTTGACCTTGAAATTGGAGACACAAAGGGAGCCCTAAATTCGTGGCCGATCACCTCTCCCGTGTGGAGAATGCACCTAAGTCTCTACCCATCAGATGACTTTCCTGATGAGAAGTTGTTTGAGGTGCATCATCTTCCTTGGTTTGCCGACATAGCAAATTATTTAGCCACCGGGTTCATACCCAAGCGCTAGACTACCACCAGAGAAAGAAATTGGTAGTGGATGCTAGAAATACATTTGGGAAGACCCAATTCTTTATAGAGGTGTCCAGACCAAATCATAAGAAAGTGTGTCCTCGAGGAGGAGGTAGATGACATAATACATCATTGTCATGCATCACATTATGGGGGCCACTTTGGGGTGCAAAGAACTCGTGGCTAAGATCACGCAAAGGTGGCTTTTATTGGCCTCACATGGTGAAAGACACCTATGCCTACATCAAAAAGTGTGATAGATGTCAAAGGGTAGGTGGTTTGTCTAGGAAAAATGAGATGCCCTTAACCGGAATCCTTCCGCTTGAAATTTTTGACATTTGGGGCATTGACTTCACGGGGCCATTCCCCACCTCGATGGGTACTCATACATTTTGCTTGCCGTGGATTATGTGTCTAAGTGGGTGAAGCTATTCCTACTAGAGTGAATGATGCTAGGGTTGTGACTCACTTCCTTACTAGGAACATCTTTAGCCGTTTTGGGACACCAAGGGCTATAATCGTGATTAGGGTAGTCATTTCGCAACAAATTGTTTGATAAATTATTGAACAAGTATGGTGTCACTCATAGAAGTCTTTAGCTTACCACCCACAAGCTAATGGACAAGCGAAGTGTCCAACAGGGAGATTAAGGCCATTTTAGAGAAAACTCGTTGGAGCCAATAGGAAAGATTGGTCTCAAAGGCTTGACGAAGCCTTACGGGCATATAGGACAGCTTACAAAACTCCCATTGGGATGTCACCTTACCGTATTCTATATGGTAAGGCATGTCACTTGCCTCGTGGAACTAGAACACAAGGCTCATTGGGCCTTGAAGAAGTTAAATTTCAACCCACAAGAGATCAAGGAGCTTAGGACGACTCAATTAATTGAGTTAGATGAGCTTAGGTTGGACGCCTATGATAAGCTAAATTTTACAAAGAAAGAACTAAGAAATGGCATGATAAAGTAACTCAACAATGAACCTTTAACCTTAGGCGGAAAGTTCTTCTATTTAACACAAGGTTGAGGTTATTTCCTGGCAAATTAAGGTCCAAGTGGATGGGACCTTTTGTGATAGTCGATAAGAAGCCATATGGGAGCTTTGAGCCCAAGTCGTAGATGGCAAGAAATTTTGGGTGAATGGCAACAGCCGAAACCTTACTTTGATTCAACTCAGAGGGAGATAGTCGATTCCCTCTCTTTCACCATTGCATGATCATCACCGAAAGTCTAGCTGCGTACTTTAAATAAAGCCGCTGTCGGGAGGCAACCCAATGTTTATTGCCGTGTTTTATTTTATGTTATTTTCTCTTATTTGTTTTCTTCAATAAATTTGTTTGCAAGCTAACCATCAGGCAGAGACTTTGTTCCTTTCTTAGCTAACCATGTGCAGTGATGAGCAAATTTTTGGGTCCCGAACTTGTGGAATTGTTTTTAAAGTCAAAGTCAAGGAGCAAGGAGCAAGTGAAGCCCAAAAGTGCTTGAAGATGGGCTCAAACAATTCACGTGCAAGACTTAAAGATGGTCCATAATGCATAAGCAACTCGAAGGAGAAATTTGGGCCGCTTGGGCCTCGAACGTGAATTTGCACGTGAATTGCCCAATTCACGTGCACCTTCTTTTGAGCCGGAACTTTCTCTGGAATGGTAGACGAAGACCATGTGATTCACGTTTACTCTTGCACGCGATTTGCTAGCCGTTATACGGAGGCCCAAAAATGCAAAATACCGATTTTAGCCCTCCTAGAAGCTTCCCACAATTCACGTGCGTAAGGGAGTATTGCTTGCCACCAGCTGGGGACCCACCACCAAAGTTTGGGACGATTCCCGACTCGCACGCCAATTCACCCAATTCACGTGCAGAGGGTATTTTGGCCGAACACTCGAAAAGTTAGGGGCACGTGTATCACGCCAATCGGAGCCTCTTTCCTTCTGGCACGCTATATAAAGGGGAGGCCATCTTCAAAGGCTTCCACACCAAAATCACTCTAGGGGACATCCGAGTATTAGAGAAGGCAGAGAAACGCGACCGACTCTTGTGGCTCAAAGGTGCGATCTAATGGTGGCCAATGTCATCTACTATTACAGGTGCCAAACCAGGGGTAAGTGTTTTTCCTACTCCTTCTTTTATGCCATGGGACATAAAGATATTTTAAGTGTGGTGTATGGGGAGTGACTTGAGCCACTTGCTTGTCTTTTATGTTGTGATCGCATGTTTTATTTAAAAAAAAAAAAAAAAAAAAAAAAAAAACCGTTTTTAGTTGCATGATTGTTTGAGTTGTTTGCTTGAATGATTTGCTTGTGGAGACATGGATATTAAGTATGCAATTTTGGCTTAAAATTTAATTTTTATGCCACATTAGTATCATGTTGTGATAAGGGTGTTAAAGTAGTTAAAATGTGCTCGAATTGGTTTAATCATGTCTTTATCTTTTGAATGATATCACCATGTTTTTGGAGCCGAGTTTTGAATATTAGCCGAGCATGAAATGCTATGATAGACCTAAGTAACCCTTAAAGTCGAGTGAAAAAGAAATGAAAAATGAGAACAGCCTTCTTTTTAGCCCTTGAGTGACATTTATGGTTTATGGGTAATAGTTTGATTTGATACTCTTCTTGCATTCAACATTGGTTATTTAATGGTAGGAGTCAAGTAAGCATGTGATTACTTATTATGCTCGTGTTTGGTGTTTGAGTTAGGACGCAAGACCTCTAAGTCATCGGGACCGTTTTTGCATTCTTTTCTTTATTGTGTGATATTATTGGAAAAGGTCGTGATATAGAATGTGAAAAAGCCATCACTTAATTGGAAAATGGGACGTGAGACATCAATGATTTTTCTGCCCTCCTTACGTAGCAAAATGGCAAGGGTACGCATTAAAAAATCAGCTTTATTTATGTGTTATGTGAGTAAAAAAAAAAAAAGAGTGAATAATCCATCAAGGGAGAGCATAAAATGCAACCTTGTAAGGTTATTACTTAAAAAAAAAAAAAAAAAAAAAAAAGAAAGATTCGTAATAAAAGCCACAATGGCTTGATGTTTACGTGTGATTGCTTAGATTTGAAGCCACATTGGCTGAATTATGTTTTGTTTTGAGAGTGTTGAGCTCAATTCTTTGGCTCATGGTTTTGTTTTATCAGCTTATTAGACTAGAGTGTGAGTTTATCGAGTTTAGACTAGAGCGTGAGTTCAAATAAAGTAGAATAGAGAGTGTGTTTTCTTTGACGAGCACAATAGGGAACTCTCATGATCGCTTGGCAAGTACTTAATCAATAGCCGACGGCGAGTGTAGAGATAGAGTTTTCCATCCATTGTTCATTGATAGTATTGGGCTTGAGAATTACTATATTTGAGTGAGGCCGCTTATCCTTGGTAAGAACTTAAAGGGAAACTAGGTGCTATTTTATCATGGATTGCTTGCTCATATCTCAAATTTAAGTGGTGATATCGCATGGTTGTTGGACTTAGGGATATGGACATGAATGAACTAAGCTATGACTCATTTTGATGCTTAAATTCCCATTTCATCATGATGAGTTGCATGCTTAGGAAACCATGATTCTCCTTGATTGTTATTTTATTTTTCTTCCGTTTGACTCGCGTGTTTATTTTATTTTTGCATGCTTGTATGTTTTTGCTTCGAGGACAAGCAATGGTTCAAGTGTGGTGTATTTGATAACGTGCATTTTATGCCGTTATTCTAGTGTTTATTTAGGATGTTTAAGAGCATGATTAGAGCCTTATTGCTTCATATATCATATATATTTGCTCTAACCCCTAGGAAGATGCTAGTTGCAAATACATGCGCTTTTAGCTCGGCAGGTTTTGGACCTCACTTTTGACATAGTAGATGACCTCAAACAATTGGCGTGCAAGAACAAAAAGTTGCTTAGAATGATGGCCTCTACCTACCGAGAAATTTCAGAGCATTTGGAGCTAATTTGGAGTCGCACGTGAATTCACCCATATCACGTGCAAGCATATTTTTGCCTCTCAAGCCTCTACATGATGCAAGGAAGCTTGGGGAGAAGTTTGAGCCGACTTGGAGGTGCACGTGAATTCACCATATCACGTGCAAATTGGCGTGCAGAGATATTTTTGGACCGATCCAATCGTTTTTCCATGCCGATCATTTGTTCCTGAAGGCCCAAGTCCAAATTGTGGACGGAAGATGTAGTTTTTAATGTTTCGAGTGTTACTTATCAAAACTACGCCGTTTTGATAAGTGGGCTAGGTTACACACCTCAAGGCCCATCCAAACTCTATAAATAAGAGCTCCACGCCCTCGCTGCCATGCCTAACCCCCTACACGTTTTAGAGAGAGAGAGAGGCTCCACGACTTGGAGGTGCTCCTTGACCTAGGAGAGCAACGGTCGCGCCTGCCGCAGAGCCGTCGCGGATTTTGGAGCCCGGATTTGAAGCTTTGCTCAGGCGCGTGATCAAGAAGAAGATGTTGAGCTTTTCTCGCTTTGTGTTTGCTTGTAATCATGCGTGAGTAGTCTTTTAATCTAGGGGAGCAATGTAGCCCCCTTGTTGCTTTGCCGTGTTTATGAATATTGGGTTTGGATGATCGAGTTTTGCATGTTTTATGAACTGTTCTTAATTCTATCTTTGGATGTACACCTTGGTATTCTTAGCCCTAGTCTGGGGCGGATCGAGATTCATAACTTATTTGTGATTGGTGTGATCATTATCCTTTTGCAAGTATGATTTATTGGCTTTGCATGTTTGTGTGTTTAGACGACCATTCTCGCATACAACTCTTAAAAGGACCTCAATGACCATTTGTTGTCCTTGGCTTATGTTTAGCATGTTTTCAATCGACAACCCTAATACCATGAACCAAAGAGAGATAACATAGGGAGGTGAAATTGTGACCCTAGATGCTTTTAATCCTTGAATCTTAATCCTAAAATCAGTTTACTTTCTTTGTTTATTCAGAAAACCAAATAAAAATTAGATCTTTAGTTTAAAAAAGAAAACTTTTTGCCAAGACATTTTATAGAACAAGAGTAATTGGGTGATTTGATTTGAGAACTAGAGAACTAGGCTAATCCCTCGTGGGTTCGACCCCTTTCTTGCCGCTATTCTTTTAGGGCAAACTTAGGGAATTTATTATTTTGAAGAGAGATTTAACGACATTAGCTAGCTCTTTTAGAGAGGCTAAAAATCTTGTCCGTCACCTACTTCCTTGGAATAGAAGTCAAACAATTGAAGGAAGGGATCTTCATTAACCAAGCTAAGTACACACGTGACTTAATCAAGAAATTTGGTATGGAAGGTTCATCTCCCGTCAAGACTCCTGCGCCCTGCAAGTTAGACCTCGATGTGGAAGGCAAACCAAGAAATGTGACCGAGTACAGAGGGATGATAGATCCTCACCTACACTTAGAGTAAATCGCCCGGACATTATGTTTGGCAACTTGCATCTCGTGCAAGATATCAAGCGAATCCCAAAGAGTCACATATGCTTCACGTCAAACGGATATTAAGCGTATCTCAAAGGGATCGTGAATTTGGGACTTTGGTATCTAAAGGAGTCCAACTTCACCTTATCCGGATATTTTGATGTTGACTTCACCGGGTGTCACATCGACAGGAAGAGCACATAACTTCTACTGCTGAGGCGGAATATATAGCTGCTGGGAGTTGCTGCACATAACTTCCCTGGATGCAAAGTCAACTTATCGACTATGGTTTCAACATGACATTTGTTCCACTCTACCACGACAACACTAGGGCAATTGCTATCAACAATAATCCCGTCATGCACCCAAAGACTAAGCACATTGAGGTCAGGTATCACTTCATTCGCGACCATGTTCTCAAAAAGCATATACTCTCTGGAACATGTCGTAATTGAAGATCAACTAGCGGACATACTTACAAAGCCCTACCCGATGCAAGATTCTCTCGAACTACTCTTCGCACTAGGTATGCTTGACTTTTCAAAGATAACTTCTCATTTAAATTACTCAACAAGAAATTTTTTCAGAACATGCATTACGTATTCATTGAAGGTACAAGACTTATAATGCTTAAAACTGATAAGTCTTTACGATTGACTTGCCTTCATGCTTTTGATATTAATATCATTTTTCATTTTGGGAGGATGCTTGTGTCTCCATGATCTAGCACTAGTAAAGCAAACATAATTAATATTATATGAATAAAACCTCCTTAGGACTTCATGATTCATTCTTTCATCCATCACCACATGTTTAATGATTTCTCATTTTTAATGGAATTACTAACACGCACCGCCAAGAATGGAAAAGGGTTAGCTCGAATGTCCGGGTAGATGTATTCGTTGTTGTCACCCGATCACTTCTACAAGTGGAGTTTTATCAAGGATGGGACAGCATTTTCTCGCGAATCATTCTAAGCAGAAATGTCCATCGAGAGGATCACATGGTCTAAGGGGGAGAAAATGCTTTAACTATTAATCAAATAATACCCTCCTTATATATCTCGTGACCTCTTTCCTCGGTCGTTTATCCGAGGGAGAGTTCTTCCTCGAGAGGATTGCACGATCTAAGGGGGAGCAAATGTCCGAACCCTCGATATGTCTCGGATACTCCTCCTTCAAACTCTCACTTATCGATCTGATCGGACATGCATTGTTGAATCGGAATTGTGGCATGATAAGATGTCTTTCTTCTTCACCTTTTTGCATTTTAGCAATTACAATCAAAATGTTTACTTATCCAAAGATGTGTTCTTTCTTTCACCCTCACTCATGAATCCTTGGTTGAATAAATTCATATAGAATTAATTAATCTTAGCTACCATTGTCGAGATGAAGGATTCACTATGTCGACCAAAATGAACTTATGTGTTTATCATTTGTCATATGCATTTTCTTTAGTAAACTGATCATAATTCACATGTATGTGTCTTGTTACTATTCTTTCATATGCATAAGTTCTGTTTCTTCTTAGTTCGGATTATGATGTTTTTACTTGGACCATGTGTTCCATATCCATGCTAACTCAACTTGTTAAGTCTTCTCGTTCTTTTAGTTTAAACTTTATAAAGCTACAAAGTTCAGATCTCCTTTGCACTTCATTACTATATTAAGTCCGATGTCTCGATTTGAAGTGTTCTGGTACTTCTTTCTATTCGACTTCAAGACGAAGAAAGGAATCTTCTTTCAAGATTTTCTTATTACGGACTTAGTTTGTCGATCATCCGGATATAGTTCACACGGACATTATCTAGCCAGGATGAGAGTCGGTTTAATTCCTCCCGACTCTTGAATTCTCAATTCGCGATAAACCAAGTGATTATCTTACATCGCATCTTTTGAGGAGGAATAATGATGGTTCATTAAATGCACGTCTTGAGCCCTGTAATTTGTCTTTTCAAAGTTCGGCAAGATGATACAACTGTCATTATTGAATGGTTAGCACAGCCGGCACATCATCGCTTTACTCGACGGCGCTAATACATCAAGTCTAATGACATCGGATTGTCAGCGGATCTCTCGCTCATCGCTTAAACCCAAGACCCGCTGGCTTCCACGGAACGGGTCCTATTTATATCGAACTCTCACGCGAGCGCACCGCTATCGCTTTCACTTCACAAAGCCCTAAACCCTCGTTGCTCTCCATTCTCTAAAGACCTCCCTTCCTTCTCCTCAAATCTTCAAATTACAATGGCATCTCCCGCTCTATACGGAGTTGTTCTTGGTCATTTTGTCGACCACCGGCTGATTTCCGAACCTCCCCGTCTGGCTCGATGAGGTTCACTCCTTGCTAGCCTCCGCGGGCCTCCTTGACATCGTCTTTGCCCCGGCCGATCTTCTCATTTCAGACGCTCGGACATTCTATGAGCACTTCGAATCTAGTGACAGCCGATTGTCTCTGGTATCCGAGGTTAATCCGTTAAGATCACCCCTCAAGTGATCCGGGACGTCTTCCATTTCCCAATTGGCAAAGTGATTACAAGCCGAGCGCTCAAAATACAAGCTCAAGTCTTTTCAAGGCCCCTATCGCCGTATGGCCACCATACTCACCGGGTGCTTATCGGCTCTCTACGGCCCTTGACTCAATCCTGTACGATTTGCTCTTGGCGATGTACGTGGTTTTTGAGCAATTGCCTTTTGACCGGGGCGATTTCCTATTTCGGGTGATGCGTAATGGCAAACGGAATTCATCTTTCGGACGGATTCTTTCTCAAATTTTCCGACATCTACGTCCCGTGCACTTCCAGGACCAAGCTTGATGATTCCCTTCTCACGTAACTTTTACTTTCGTCATCTTACCTAAGATGGGACGCTCACTATTCGCTGCCCTCCTATCTTTTGTGCACGAGTTGTTATATTGGAACATCAAAATAGTTTTGTTAGTGACCCCGCCTCACCGGGTCATGAGGTTAGCTCCACCCACCGGTCTTCCCGCATCCCGTCCGTTGCTGCTCCCGACACGCTCCCGCGGTTCCGCAAAGACGGCGTTCGCGCCGACCCTTCGATGCTGCAGGCCCTCTTAGCCACCCCATCATGAGGCTGTTCCTCTCCCCGCTCGATGCCCTTGCTTCTATCCCTCTTGCTGCCACCGCCGATGCCGGCTGCTGATGCTCCCGCACCCACCTCTCCGGTGATCGCCGCAGCTTGCCGCTATCATTGCCGACATACCTACCTCTCCTCCCCCGCCGCCTCCAGCATGCATTGTTGACCCTCAAGACTACCTCGACCTTTTTCCCACCAACATTTTGACCGACCGCTGGCTATGTTTCAGCCTAGCCCACAGTGCGTACATCCTTGAATCTGCTCTTCGGGTGTATTACACCAAACATACCCAAACCCTCGCAGCCATGATTGTTTGGAACGCCGAACACGACATTCGATGCCGTCTTCGGCCGAGCCGCACCTCCTATCGTCGTCGCTCTTTCGGACCTGCTCACGACGCATGGACTCCTATCCTTGCCGAGGCTGGTCCCTCTACTCCCGTGGACATTCCCACCATTGACCTCTCCGGTCAAAGTGGCTCGTTACACACTCTGCCGTCGTTGTTCACCCACTGTTCTCTCCAACTACTGACTTCTCCGCATTGCACACTCCAGCACCTCTACATGCGGGGGAGTCATCAAAGGCTCTTGATTTTGGCCTTGGGTGTGCCTCTTTTGCAACAATACTATCCGAAGTCGCGGTCTTTGCTCAGCTAGATCGTATTGCGGAGGACAATCGATCCCGGGCTCAGGTCATTGCTAATAAAGTTGACGAAATTAGGACCCAAATCCTTTTCGCTCTCTCCAACTCTCTCTCGCCGGATCGAAAGTCGGACCCGATTGTCCAATCTCTTTCGGGTTTGTCCACTTCCATTCGGCATCTAACTCAGGTTGTGGGTCGTCCTCTCGCCCTCTCGCCGATTTGCCAACCAGGGGGAGAATGCCCCATCCGATCCATCCCCTTCCACTATCTGCTCCTGCTACACTCGACGTTACGCACGAAGACTGCACTTACTCTTCCTCCGGGCCTCCCGGTTCCCAAACACGCCCGCTTCTCGGACCGTCCGTCTTGCTCCAGCTCCTTCTCGACCACCCCGCTCCTCCACTGCAGCCTCCTCCTCTTCCGCTCAGCTCCGCAAGTCACGTTTATCCCATCATACACGGAACTGGACCCATATGATGCAGATGGGAGTGTATGTGCAGCCATGATAGCATATGCAAGTGCTGCTCCATTTACCCCAAAACGGTTTTTGTCATCTCTGTCCCCTTTTTCCCCTGAAGACATAAGCATCCTACTGTCGGAGAAAAGACAGGTTCTCCACTAGGGACATTGACAACTTTACCTTGGCGGTAAAGGAAGAGATGAGGTTGTTCCCCTCCATGTACCAAGAAGAGCATCCGATCAATATCCTACCTTGTCTGGCTTGACCACTATCTCGCTCGAAATGGATTTTCTTCGTCTCTCATCAATGGAACAACCGAAACAAGAAGCCATGGAAAGACCTTACAACCGTTCTCATTCCGTATAGGATTAGCACTCCTCATCATATGCTTGCAGCTTTCTCAATCGTGGACAGAAGGGTTGTTCTCGCATGACTCCCATCAGGTTGTGGGACACCAAATAAGAAGAAGCTAGCTTGGACCATCACGCCCGCACTCGTTAGATGCTGTTAGACAGAGTGGACTCTTTGAATCAATTGGTCAACCTCCTCTACCTCCCAATGCTCTTCTCAACTTGACAATTCTGAGCAAAGGAGAAGTTCCCCAACAACCTGACGGAGAAAGCTGTGGAGCCTATGTCTGCTACCTTATTAGGCACCATTTGAAGTATGATCCTAGCTGGAATTATTTTTTAAAGTGCACTAAGGAGCAGCCTAAGCAACTAAGGGAGCAGGCAGCAACCAAGATCTTCAAGTACAGTAAGCCTTACAATTCTTAGTATAACTTTTGTACTAAGGCTTACTTTGTATTACAATTGCTGACATAGTGGAAATGTTTTGTTTATCCTTGTCTCTCGTGTATATCTTACTCCCTAACCAGATCAGATTGCAAAGGGTTTGGCATATCTAACTTGGGGGAGATTGTTGGATCAAGCCCATAATTTGGATGATGTTGTTAAAAACCCTATGTAATTTGATTTGAGATGTTTCATGTTGATTCTAAGCTTGCAGAAGATAAAACCCTAAACTGGACTTACACTCAGAGAGCAAAGCGAAGGACAGGATATATAATCCTGATTCGGATTATCATGAGTGTCGTCAAACACTTGGTAAATAACCAAGTCTTCATCTCGGAGTAAGGGCCCTTCGTGCGGACTAATCACTTGACAAAACGACTAAGGAATTCGTGTTTTTATTCTTAATTGGACTAAGTCAATTTATGCGGAATGAGAATCTGAGTCTACAACTCGTACGGAGTAAGAGAGATTTATTGGGAGAAAGAAATTAAGTTTTCCACTCCAACTGTCTAAAGAAAGGAAGATACAGACTAAGGAATCCGAGTCCTTCATTCGAGCGGAGTAAGAAATGACTAGTGCGGAGTAAGGAAACTAATGCGGAGTAAAGAATCCGAACCATTACTCAAGCGGAGTAAGGATGCGCAGATACCGAGTAAGCCATCCGAACCCTTCACTCAAGCGGAGTAAGAAACTTACGCGGAGTAAGGAAGCTGATGTGGAATAAGGATTCCGCATATCTACTTCATGTGGAGTATGGAAGCGACGACACGGAGTAAGGATTTCGGACTTCGTTTACACGGAGTAAGCAACAACCGACACGGAGTAAGGATCCGAGCTTCGTTGATACGGAGTAAGAAAATTTACACCGGACCAAGAAGACGCTACTTCAACTTATCCATACCATATTTATGTTATCACTCGCTATGTCCCAATATAAGATAAACTCATTGAAGACCTAAATTGTCCAACACGTGGAACACTCGGAGATGTGGATGCAGTCCCAAATGCGCTTGGAATCAAGCAAACTAATTCAATACACTTATGCTTCCAATATTTCGAGCTCCACATCCGTAGAAATTATAGCAGAAGCATTTTCCGAGAAGAACTTAATGTTTACGTAGTGCTTGGAAAATAAAGTTCCAAGATAAATTCCTAGGATGTCTATATATATATATAAATTGTTGTATATCTCTAAAGGTGCGTAAATACATTGTAAGAACCGATACGCGCGAGTACATGTGCAAAATAGAGATAAACTAGCCAGTGTGTGTGTGACTTAAAAAAGAGAGTATCGTTGTAATCAATTTGTAATTGTTGTGCTTTTTGTTGGAATTATCTTTGGATAATAAAACAAAATACTTCCACTATCTAGTTATCTTCCGTGACCGAATATTTCTTTTAACCGGAATTAGTGTTGTGCCTGCGAGTGAGAAATTTTTTTAATTAGAGCCTATTCACCCCCCTCTAGGCTCCCAGGGACCAACATATATATATCATGGACGTCGATGGTCTATAATGAAATAATCGTGATACATATAATGATATATATATCAACGAATAACCCAGGATTGATTCTAAATATATATAATAGTTTGCGATCGTGCAAAAGATTAATGAAGGATCAAGAATTACCCACCTCTTGCCTTTTGAAGGGATTAAACTCGCAAGAACACCCTAGAATCGGCAAAGAACAACGAAGAACACGAAGAACACTATGAACTCTCCTCCGACGGCTGTGGTTTCTCAAAACAAAGTTACAACGAATAATAAAAACCCCAAAATCTTATTTTTAATTGGAATTCGTCCTCTTCTTTTATAATTTCCAAAAAGCCATCCTAAATTCTATTTTTCATTTATTAACCCTCAATTTAACTCCCAAAATTACTAAATAACCCCCTGGAGACTTCGGACTCAAATTAAGCCCAAATATACTCAAAACGATTATATTAATGGTCACATTTTCAAAATAACATTCTTAACATCAAATATAAATTATAAGTTACGCTAACACATATATGGATCCTTACAAAGAATCAAAGTCGCTGAAAAAAAACCTTGATCTCGCTTACAATTTTGTTATAATTATCTTTTAATAATAAACACAAAAATACTTCCACCAGCTTTTAATTGTCTTTTACACGCTCTATCTTTCAATTGAAATCTAGTTGCCTTGCATACTATGAAGAATCTTCAAAAGAGCTTATTAACCCCCCACTAAGCTCCTAAGGGACCAATGCCTCCAAGTGCAGGAGACCTAGAACCGGGCATGTGACTATCCCCTACCCGCAACCGAGGGTAAAGGGTCGGTGACTAGGACCGAAAGGAACACACCGCGGGTGTTATTTGAATCCACATATACAATCATACACAAGGGTATTCTTGTACACTCTAAAAAATATGCAACCGAATGTGATATTATCACCACATAAGCATACTTATCATGAGTTAACTAGTACAATAGCCATGTATAAAGACCTCGTATTTGGGTAGGACCGAGAGATAGTCTTTCTCTCGTTGTTAAAAACATCCGAACTATATTGTGTTCATCAATGTGAGCATTTTGACCGTAATTGGGCCCAATTTCGGGTCGGGCCCCGAGTGGCCCGATTGTTCACTTTTCGGGGTTTATTGGTTGACGTTGCGGTTGAGCGGTCAATTGGGTTGGAAAATATCCGGATAGTGATGTGCTCGTCATTTTGAGCGTTTGACCGTACTTGGGCTCAATTTGGAGTTCGTGGACTCGAGAGGTCAATTAATATTTTTAGATTTATTAATAAAAGAAAATACAAAAATATAAATAGGATGAGACTAGAGCTTCCACTTTACGTTTCGTCTAGAGTTAGAGAGAGAGAGAGAGAGAGAGAGAGAGAGAGAGAGAAGCTTGGAGCGATCGATTTGGGGCGTTTTTAAGCTTGTTCGATCATCAAGAATCATTCCAGTAGGTGTTCCATTGATTCTTCACCCTTTTCTTGTCGTTTTATTGGATTAACATGTAAGAATTAGATGAAATCATGCAATTGGTGATTAACCCTAAGAATTAGGGAAAAATAGAAATTGAGCATGAAACCTAGATGATTTAGGTTGTTTGGTAGCCTAATACAGCTAGATGATATTAGAAACCCTTAATAGGGATGAATTATTGCTTAAAAATGGAGATTTAATGAGTATAATTGGGTTTTGGGACGAAATCGGGAAGAACGCAACTGGTAGTTTGCGATTGGGAAACCGCTTTCGAGGCTAGCTTTAAGCAGTCTCGAGTAGTCTAGAGCGGAGGCCTCGAGCAGGAGTGTCGAGCAAAATGTAGCCTCGAGCAAGTGTCTCGAGCAGAGGCTTCGAGCAAGGAGTGTCACATCGAGCATCTTGAGCAAAGCGGTTTAGAGTAATGTCTCGAGCAATGGATTAGACGGGGTGGCTCAGTTTGATCGGATCGGACCATTTACATTGTAAACCATTATGCTCTCTCCACATTTAAGTTACAATGTAAATAACGAAATACCCCCCATTTGGATTCAAAGAAAAATACTATAAAAATAAATTCTCACTCCTTCAAAATGTGAAAATTGGATTTAGTGCAAAATCTCGGAAAAATCTAGTTTTTCGTAGAGGTAAATTTTTGGAAAGTGGGGTTAGACATCTCTTAAAAATCCCTAAAAATCAGATTATCATAGTTATGATATGGAGACCCAATGCTAGGACTTTTATTTCAAGAAAGCAACTCCTATGGGTATGTCCTTCCTTGGTCAAGGAATGATGATCGGTTTGTGAAGACCGACTTCGCTTATAAAGGAGTATGGTAAACCTTAATGCCATATTGGTGTTGGTATGTTGGTTTGAGGAATTGGGGCTTGGGCTCTATGACTTGTTGGGTTCTCACCGTGAAGCACGGATGATGCTATGTGGTCGACGGGCAGGTATATGCGCCGATGGCAGGCCCGTGTGGCACCGTGGTTGGGCATATCGTTACCGTGGTCATGGTAGGCATATGCGTCGATGGCAGGCCTATGTGGCACCGTGTCCGGCCATATAGCGTTGTGGGTAAGGCCGAGTGTCTCTAAGTCGGGATCCCGCTGAGGATCGTGTTGAACCGTTGAGCTCGTGGAGCTAAGGCCGAGTGGCTCCGAGCCGGGATCCCATGGAGGATCGTGGACAAGTCAGTCTATGTGGGCGGCCGAGTCCTCGATGTTTGTTTACAAGTCGTGTTACGATGATTGGGCACACTACATAGTACACGAGCACACAGAGCATATAGTATAGACTTGTACGTTTGCATGATATGGAGTTTTAGGGTCACCTACTTGTTGTTAACCTTTTTCAGGTGTGACCCGAGACTAGTGGAAGACTTTCTTCTAGAGGACATGCCCACTACTCGATGTATGATATGGTATTGTATTCTATATTGTTTTGTATTGTATCCCGATACGGGTTCGTGGACGCTTGTATTTGCATACTATTTGTGGTGTGATGTCCGTATGACTTTGATTTATTGTATGCATGATGATTTATGGGAAGTACAGGATTACCCATGATGTATGACTATTACAGATTGCATGATTGAGACAAGACCGCTGTGTAGTCTCTATTGGTACTAGTCATCAACCCCTGGACCTTTCGGGTGCGGGCAAGGGGAAGTCATGTTCCCGGTTCCGGATTCCCTGGAATTTGGGACCCATGTCTAAGAAGAAAATACAATAATAATACAAAATAATAATCAAGATGGATATAAAGTCCTATACATTAACTAGCTGGTCTCGCTTCGACTACAAACCCCATGGTTATCGCTCTGCCTAAACATGAAAGTTAAGACAACAATGCGGTGGAGTACAAAGGTCCGTGAGGTGACTTACAACACATTACCCATGTATATATGTGCCATTGTAGACCAATACAATGCCAATGAACACATAAGCACACAACAATGTCCATACAAATGTTGTTCTATGCAATATGAATGGAAGCATAAACGCATAATGTCCAGCCAAGCAAGTACAAGTAGTTCACATCAAACAAATATCATCTTCATTTCTCAACCGATTAGTTCATGAAGGCTCTCACGACCGCCAACCACATATGGGAACACGACATGAAAGACTAGCCATATGTGGGACCTCAATGCCATTAACCATCCATATAGGGACCTCATCCTCTAGCCAATCCTATATGGGACCTCGGTTGACCAGTTGATAAAACCAATAAAACTCTACAATCAAAGCCTTCGAACGCTATGAGGTTATAAACCCATAACCATATCCATATCACATAACATTTCATGGCAAGCAAATAACAAAATTTCATAGCTCAAAAAAGGCATAAGGATTTATTTTATACACAAATTTTGGGTTAGAAAAATAATAAGAATAACACAAAAAGGACTAGCCCCCAAGAGCTCTCTAGAACCCCTTGCCTCGAGGCGCAAAGCTCAACTGTCTCGAAGCTCGTTCGGGTGTTCGACCCAACCTCTTTGACCCTTCAAATCTTCCTTCGAATCTCTTTTTAAATCTCTTTTCAATATCTTTTTGGATCTTTTTTTGAATTACTTTTTGAATCTTTTCGGAATTCTTTTCAAATCTCTTTTCGAAACTCTTTTTCGAAATTCTTTTTGGAATTCTTTTCCGAAATCTTTTTGAAACTCTTTTTCAAAGTTACGGTTCATCGCCACTCTAACTTGTTCTTCGTCCGGATTAACCCAAATACCCCCAAACCCTCGAAACCCTCCAAAAACTCATAAAATTCATATCTAATTGTTGGTCCCTTGGAGCCCAGAGGGGGTGAATAAGGCTCTTATCGAAACTCTTTTCTAACTCTTTTTGGGACAACACTTATATGGTTAAGAGATAAAATCAATGCGGGAAGCTAACCAGATAGTGGAAGTATTTTGTTTTATTGTCAGTATGATAAGTACAACAAAATAGAAGCACTAAAGCTTGGAAGCTTTTAGACCTACTTACAACTCTTTAGCACTCGTTTTCAAGCACGCACACGCTAGCCTCTATGATCTTAATGAGCTTTGGTATATACACAAAACTATTACACTTGTTCTAATGCCCTCATTTTTTTCTAAAATGTACAAGTGCTACTATTTATAGTGACATCCACAAGAGACAACCTTGGAACTTTTGTTCCGGACATTGTGCACATTTAATGTCTCTCGGAAATCTCTCCGTCTCAATTGTTGCGGATAAGGTCTTCAAGATCTTGGGTTTGCAACGCATAAGAGTCTTTGTAAGTTCTCAAATGTAGTTAAAGTTGTGTCCACATATCTGGATAATCCACGTGTAAGATGCTTTAGATTCTCAACAAGTTTGTCTTACATCGGGAAGTAAGAAATTGGTGACTTTGATTACAAAGAGATAAGTTCAAGTAGCGTCTCTTTGAATCCAGTGTAAGGTTCCCTTACTCGTGTTTAAACTAAGCTTGGATCCTTACTCCATAACACCGATTGCTTACTCCGTATCAATTTGGCACCAAATCCTTATTCGGTATAAGCGCTTCCTTACTCCGTATGAAAGAGAAGGTCGGAGTGCTTACTCCGCATCAACGCTTCCTTACTCCGCATCTAGTTTCCTTACTCCGCAAGAGTTAAAGGAACGGATGGTTTACTCCGTATCAACACATCCTTACTCCGCATGAGTGAATGGTTCGGATTCCTTACTCCGCATCTAGTTTCCTTACTTCGCAACTAGTTTCCCTATTCGGCAACTAGTTTACTTACTCCGTGCGAATAAAGACTCAAGTCCTTATTCCAGTAGAAGTGCTTCCTTACTCCGCATCTATGAAAGACTCAAATTCCTTTACTCGTGTCTTCTTTTCTTTTGTCCAATTGAGTGGAAAACATAACTTTTAAACTCCGTGGTGACTCTCTTATTCTCGTGCGACTTTGTAGACTAAGATTCTTACTCCGCATCTTTTTGACTTAGTTCGTTTAAAGTATTAGGTGCGGATTTCTTAGTCCGTAGCTTTTAGGTTCTTAGTCCGCATGAATGATCCTTATTCAGTATGAAGTAAAGACTTGGTTATATACCAAGTGTTTGACGACACTCATTCTCACGGATCAGATTATGTATCCTGTCATTAGCTTTACTCCTCACAAGTGTAGATCCGGATGAAGGTCATATCTTCTACAATGACTTAAGATAAAACAACAAAGGTCTCAAATCAAATTACATAGGGCTTTATCAGTATTATCCAAATCCTGGGCTTGATCCAACAATCTCCCCAATTATGGATATGCCCAAACCCTTTATAATCTGATCTGGTAAGCATCGCAAAAGATAACATACGGAAAAGAAATCACTCCATTTTCATTGCAAGACAAAGTACAATTCAGCCTTTTATACGAATTTTCATTAAGGTACATAAGGCTTACTATACTTGAAGATCATCGTTGCGGCCTTCTCTCCATGCTCCATTGTCCGCTTCATTGTGTAGGCTTGGATGTTGTTCCAGTTTTATCCACCTTGACAATGGATTTGATGAAGAAACAAACAAAGGCTCCATGTTATCTCCATCGGTCAGTTGTAGCACTAGCTTCTTGCTTCGGACCCTCGCTTCGCTTTTTAGTTGGACCCAACCCTTTCTTGATAAAGCCCCAATTGCTTTACACGCCCGGTCGGATGAATACGCGGTGGCTCAAATTGATTCCTTCTAACATTTTACTCCACAATTTGATGGGAATCAATTAGAATCAGTCGCTGGACGGAATCATAAAGACAACCAGCATGAAGTGCGGCGTCATGACCTGTATGGAATGAGGACTGATTGAAGAGTCTTCCAGGGAGTCTTATCCTCGAGCTCCATTAATGAAGGTCCGAATATCGACTAAGTCGGAAGATACCCTTCATTCCAACAAGGCAAGATATCAAACATGTGTCCGTCCTTGTATAGGGATGAAAATAGCCTCATCTCCATCTTAATCGCCCGAGAGAAGTTGTCTATATCTTCTGTGGTGAGCAAACCCGTCTTAGAATGAATAGTCCTTATATCTTGAGGAGAGAAGGGGTACATCTCGGATAGACATCTTCGCTCGGCATTTGATAAGGCATACCTGGGTCATAGCATTAAAAACACTTCCATCCTCATCAAGAGGATCAAGATCCGCGTATGATGGGAGGAAGGTGTCACCGCAACGAGATGGAGAGGTCGAAGGAGGAGCAAGACTAGAGGAGCGGGCTGAGAGAAGCGGCTGCGTTTGGGGATGGTAACTCCCATAAGCAAGTGAGGATGCATGTCGCTTTTTTTCAGCACAAGAGGAGGAAGGTGCAGGAGGATCGGATGACACTTTCTCCCCCGGTTGGGCAGATCGGCGAGGTACGGGAGGAGGACGAGCCATCATGTGCGCCAAGTCCGCAAAAGAGGTGGACAGAAATGGACGGACGAGGCGACAAGGTCCATCTTTGCTCGATGGAGGTGGAGGAGTCGGTTAAGGCGGAGAGGAGTCGAGGGCATCAACCTTAGCGGCGATGGCGGAAATTTGGGCGGTTTGGGCTTAGGCATGACGGTCGACGAGCAGACAACACAAGATCGGGAGTGAACCGTGCCAAATGAGGCACGTCCAAGCGCCAACTCTGGAGCTTTGGAGGACTCCCGGTAGGAATAAGGGGCAGGAGTGCGCCGGGCGAGAGAAGTCGAGCAGGAGTGGAAGGAACGTCGGCAGCAGCAGCAGAGGGGGGCATCCGGTGCGTCGGAGGCTTCCGGAGCAAAGCAAAGCCACATTGACCCGAGAGGTCAACAATAGGGATGGCACCTACAGAGAGAGGTGGACCAAGCCTCGGCAGGGGGAGGGAACCCGTGCGTCATGGGCCTTTCGGGAGGAGATAGCGAAGGGAACGTCCGGAATGTGAGCGATCGTAAGAAAGCCATGGTCCGATTCCAGACGATCATATCCTCCGGGTACGGGTGTGTTTGGCATAAAACACCCCGATGTCGTTGTCGGGGATGGAGGCAATGCGGCGAGGCTAAAACGGAACCATAGGTCCATTATGGTGTCGGTGGAGAGATGGTCAAGGTAGTCTTGGGGTTGAGGTAGAGGAGGCATACGAGCTTCGAAAGAGATTCCGGGACATCGAGACGGCAGCGGGCAATGGCGGTATCAACTGCGGCAACAACAACGAAGTAGAGGGAGTGGGGACATCCGCAGCAGAACGTGTTGGGAAATAGCCTTAGGTAACCGGGCTGAGATGGTCCCGCAACCTCGGAGGGTCGGCACGTACGCCGGGTGGCCGGGAGGTTCGAGAGATGGAAGGGGCAGCAACAGACCGAATCCGGGAGGACTGGTGAGCAGAGCTAACTTCCGGGGCACGGCTGTCGGAGGGGTCACCAACCGAGCTGCCTTGTTGTTCCGAGGTAGGAAGAAGGCGGAGAGCAGCAGAGGGACAGCGGGCTGTCATATTCCCATCAGGCGTAAGGTGGTGAAGATAATAAGCCTGAGGGAAAGGGATAGCGTCGTATCGGGCAAAATGGTCCGGATGTACATGCCGGGAGACAAAGACGGAGTATCCGCCTGAAAGAGTTGTTCTTTGGGCCGTTCTTTAGCAGTCGGAACAAGAATGTCCCCCAGTCCATCGGGAGACGCTCAAAGACGCCGTACATAGCCAACAGAAGGTCGTATGGGATGGAGTCTAGAGCAGTGGTACGAGCCAAGAGGCAGCGGCTCAATATGGTCGCCATATATCGGTAGCGACCGTGGAAAGACTTCATTTTGTACTCGTTCTCCTTATAGGAGTAGCCCATGGAAGCAGCCATCGTCTCAGCATCCGGACACTGAGGATCACCAGGAGGTAGGTTGAGAGCGGCGCGGAGGATGGCAGGGGTGATTAAGATGGATTCACCGCGGACATAGGAGATAATGGAGTCGGGTGGTGCGGTGGATTCGTTGGTAAAACTCCCAGAATGTCTTCAATAAGAAGATCAACGGGATTGGAGATCAGGTTCGGGATGTGAGAGGCTTGTAGGAGGGGGCGAAGTTCCGGGAAACCATGCCTGGGAGGATCGGAGACAACGTGCCAATCAACCAGGATGGTCGGGGTTAATGCCGGGAAAGAGAAGTTTTGGGTGCCATTTGTGGGAAAGATTGAGAGGAGAAGGAGGCGAGGTCTTGAGGATTGAAGGAGCGACGAGGGTTTCAGGGATTTGAAAAATGTAAAACTTGCGCTGCGCAGAAATGTCCAGGATATATAAGACTGAGTCCGTGAATGTCGGTGGGTCTAGGGATTAAGCGAGTGGAACAAAGGAACCGCTTGACATGCCGATGTCATTAGTCTTGAGAGCGGTGCGCCTCCGGATATAGAGATGACATGGAGACGGCATGACCAGGGGAATGATAACAACTGTTTGCCTTCTTTGGGAAGTTTGTGCATCCCAAGACATGCATTTAATGGACCATCATTATTTCTCCTCAAAAGCGCGCGATATATAATAAGACATGGATTATCACGATTTGTGAGTTCCAAGAGTCCTGGAGGAATGAACCGATGATCATCCAGGAGTGTACAATATCCGAGATGAGATCATCCGGGATGAAAAAGTAAACCGGTGTCCGGAGAAACAGAGTGCGGTAAGAGAAAAGTAGATTCCTTTTGCCGTCGTGAAGTCGAGGAGAAGAGAAGTACCACAACACTTTAAATCCGAGACTATTGACTAGATATATCGGTAATATTGCAAAGAGAATATGAACCTGTAGCTTCACGAAAATAAACTAAAAAACGAGGAAGTGTACATGAAGGAATTAGTACGGATATGAACAAATAGTCAATCGAAGAGCAACATAATCCGAACTAATGAGAAAACAGAACTTAATGCATTGAAAATGAATGTAAAAGACACATACGAGACAAAAGAAGGATCATTCTTGAATCAAGGCATATGTCGGATAATAAACACACAAGTTCATATTGGTCAACATAGCGAAACCTTTTCTTTGAACGACGTAGCTAAGATTAATTAAAATTTATATGATTTTTCCAAACTAGGATTCATGAGTGTTGTCATCACCGGATTTTTGTCCGGGGAGAAACCCTTTTGGGGTGCGATTCCTCCCAACCCTCACCCGAATGGTGATGAAAAATTAGAGTCACCACCAACCGTTTTTGGGGTGCGGTTGGTCACCTACAAGGAATTTGATCTAAATTTGCTAGGGATGGGCTCGGGAGTTGGTTACGCATGGGGAAGGGCTAGCACCCCACAACGCCCTTTCGGTACCTATCTTAGGAGTTTGGAGATTTCTTAACTTGTTTTTAACTGTTTGCTTAAAATATGTAGGTTTAAAGGTGAGGTAAAATTTACATTCGTTAAAGTCTATTTTTATTTTTCTAAGTCATTTGTTAAAGTTAGAATTAAATCCAATTTGTCCTAGAAATTTAATTTTTCCTATTTTGTTTTAAACTACTTATTTGAAATTGAATAGAATATCTAATTAATCCTATGGTTTAGTTAGCATCTAAGTTATTTAAAGAAGCCTAAGAAAATGATTAATTTCTAAGTTGCACGCTAACGTAAAGGTATGCTAAAAAACCCAAGACTTAAATTCGTGTTTAAAAGATCAAGTTTAAAAAGCATAAATGTTTGAATTTTTTATTTATTTATTTATTTTTATGAGAAAACACTTTTTTCCTTTTTAGAATTTTTTTTTGTTGTTGTTGTTTTTGATGTTTTTAAATGTTTAAAAAATCCCAAGTGTTTAAAAATTCTAAATGTTTAAAAATGCCATGTTTTTAAAATCTCAA
Source organism: Taxillus chinensis (assembly GCA_023512835.1). NCBI lineage: Eukaryota > Viridiplantae > Streptophyta > Magnoliopsida > Santalales > Loranthaceae > Taxillus > Taxillus chinensis. Next base: position 35,798,910 of record CM042092.1, read on the forward strand.
GTGTTTAAAAGAATTATTATTATGAAAAGTTTTTGTTTTGGAAAATGTTTAAGTAAAATGTGTTTTTTGTTTTGTTTTTTTTGTTTTGTTTTTTTAAATATTAAACAAAAATGCATAAATAATTAAAAAATTAACACAAGTGGTGTGTGTGATTATGGTATTCACAAATCAAAGAAAATAAGCTCGCCTTTTCTCTCTCTCTCTTTTTTTCTCTTTTTTTTCCTCTCTCTCTCTCTCTTTTTTTTACTTGATTACAAAAATACAAATGTTGGGTCGTGACCCATATTTACAAAATTTCAAATGGCCAACTAACATCACCCTAATGGCCAGTAAATGCAAGAAAAGACGAAAATAAAAGGAAGGGGTAAATGAGGATATAAAATAGATACAAACACAGGTAGCCATATAATGGCTCCTTCCACAAAAATACAAGCAAGAGAAAGGAATACACATGCAAGGAATAGCCTTGTTTTTTTGTTGATGAATAACAGGAAATGGATTAGACATAAGCTAGTCACGCTCACATATTTTTAAAACATTGGAACTTAAATGAAACCAAACAAAAAAAACACATCAAGCAAATGGCGAAATATCAAATCACACTCCATACACGCCCAAAAAGCTAGTAAAACCCTGGAAGAAAAGAAAAGAAAAAGAAACTATACAAATGAGTACATGAACTATGCCTATGACAGTGAGAACATGGTTTTATTTTCATGATTTAGCACTGCAGAATAAGGGGGACACCCAACCATTAAACCAGCCCTACAATAACCCCTAAACCAGTCTCATTGCTCCTTAGCATTGACATGTTTAAGCAACAGTCGAGTATGATCCTTACAAGACATATCAAACTAACTTTATTTTAACAACGCATCAAACTAAAAACAACGCTCAAGAATTCCATCCTTGTACTATAATCATCCTTGACAATGGATTCAACATACGAAATCAAGCACTCAAGAAACTTATCCGTTAGTATAAAAATCCAGCAAACAACATATGGCCTCATATCCTTAAAGAAAATATGACAAAAACACCACAGATAGCAAAAAAAACAAAGAACCCAATGGTGATGAAATAAACAGAACCAATGTGGAACGATTACATTGGGCTTACCTATTTACCTGTTTGAAGCCCTTTTTCTAGGAGACGCGGGGTAGCGGAGCGATTAAAAGACAAGCATCTCTTCAGTGGGGCGTCTCTTCAGGGGTAGTGGCGTCAACCAAGAACGTCAGTAGGGGGACTGTGTGTGTCGTGGCTGAACCGGAACGACCAAGGAGACGGCAGTTAGTGTAGTCGGTGTTGGCCGGCGATGCAGCCAGCGATGGAGGAGTTGGGAAGGTGCGATTTGGGCAGTCCCGACAAGCGGCTGCGGGTTGTTGGGAGAAGTTGTCACGGTCGCGGTCACCATTTATGGTGGACGTGCGGTGAGGAGAGATGGCTAGCGGTTGGGATGGCGAGCCATGGGTCAACGTTTAGCGAGGTTGTTGTGGCGGAAGGGAAGAACGAGGCAAGATAAAGGGATGTTTCTTTTGTGGCTTCGGATGGGGATTTGAAATGGTGGTGGCGCGGCACAACCACCGTCCGGAAGAGGGAACAGAGGTGGCAATGGCGAGGTGATTTCAGGCCGCCGGGGGGAACTCTTTGGGATTGAGCGTGATAAGATGTGGTAACTAAGTTTTGATTTTTGTAAATTGAGAGCCCCCCCTGCGCCTAGGGTTTCGATTGGCTTTTTATAAGAGAGGAAGGAAAAGGGTTTGGTTTGAATTGGGGCGCAGGACGTAATTTGGAGATGGGTTTGGCATGTGAGGGCGGTATAGGGCGTGAGCTGGCACAGAATGGAAGCGGTTTCGGCAAGGTTGGGGGAAAGAGGGGAAGGAAAAAGGGGAAGGAATCCATACCACTAGAGGATATGTGCCGCATCGGCTGCGTCTCTGCACCGCGTCGGGGAAGAAGAAGGCCTTCGCGTTACGTTATAACTGAGAAAGAGACGAGACGGGATCGAGGAGAGAGAGAGAGAGTTGACCGCCTTTTATTTCTCTTTTTTGTTTTTGTTTTTGTTTTTGTTTTTTTTTTTTTTTGTTTTATTTTTTTTGTTTTGTTTTTTTTTTTTTTGTTTTTTTTGTTTTGTTTTTATTTTTTTTTAAACTAATGAATAGGTGACATGTGGGCTAGGTTAGCGGAAAAAAAAAAGAAAAAGAGAAAGATGAATTGTTGTTGCTTCATTTTGTAGTCTTTAAGCGATATTTTGAGTTTTTGGGATCGGTAAAATAATTTGATTTCCAATAAAATATGAAAAAATAATTTTTGGATTTGGGGCGTCCCTACGAGCAACCCCGTATCCTTTCTTCTTGAAAATGAGTTTATTTTTGTGCAAAAATTGTCTTGTGCGTCCCTAAATTGATTTATTCTTGAAAAAGTATTTTTTTTATTTTTTCAAAAATAAGCTCCGTGAGTGAATATACGCAATATATACGTTGAAATTCCTCGGAATGATGAGAGGATTAATAAAATGCGGTTCGTGACCCGATATGGAGTGTCGTTTTAAAGGTCGAGTGTTATTTGCTCGCGTGGCGGTCTAAATGTTGTTCTGACCATAACTTCCTCGTTTGACTTCGGAATTGAGCGCGGTCAAAGGTGTTGATCTTCAAATTGAGCGCGGTATGGGCGTGGCTGCAGCGGCAGAATGGAAAGCCGGTTTCGGCAAGGTTGGGGAAAGAGGGGAAGGAAAAAGGGGAAGGAATCCATACCATTAGAGGATATGTGCGCGCATTGCGTCTCTCCTGCTGCGTCTTGGGAAGAAGAAGGCTTGCGTTACGTTATAGCTGCACGAAAGAGACGAGACGGGATCGAGAGAGAGAGAGAGAGTTGACCGCCTTTTATTTCTCTTTTTTGTTTTTGTTTTTGTTTTTGTTTTTGTTTTTTTTTGTTTTATTTTTTTTGTTTTGTTTTTGTTTTTTTGTTTTTTTGTTTTTTTTTTATTTTTTTTTAAACTAATGAATAGGTGACATGTGGGCTAGGTTAGGCGGAAAAAAAAAAGAAAGAAAAGAGAAAGATGAATTGTTGTTGCTTCATTTTGTAGTCTTTAACTGATATTTTGAGTTTTTGGGATCGGTAAAATAATTTGATTTCCAATAAAATGTGAAAAAATAATTTTTGGATTTGGGGCGTCCCTACGAGCAACCCCGTATCCTTTCTTCTTGAAAATGAGTTTATTTTTGTGCCAAAATTGTCTTGTGCGTCCCTAAATTGATTTATTACCTTAAAAAGTATTTTTTTTATTTTTTCAAAAAATAAGCTACGTGAGTGAATATACGCAATATATACGTTGAAATTCTCGGAATGATGAGAGGATTAATAAAATGCGGTTCGTGACCTGATATGGAGTGTCGTTTTAAAGGTCGAGTGTTATTTGCTCGCACTACGGTCTAAATGTTGTTCGACCATAACTTCCTCGTTTGACCTCGGAATTGAGCGGTCAAAGGTGTTGATCTTCAAATTTGATTCTCTATCACTTGGAACTAGATTTTTGGCATTTAAAAACCTTTTTAAAGAAGTCGTTGAAATTGCGCCTTTTGAATCAATGGTCACACCTCTTTAATTGTACAAAATGGTTAACAAACAAAAAAAGAAGTCTAAAGCGAAAAATGAATGTGTATGTCCAACAGGACAAAAGGGGGTCAACAAAGTGTAACCGGAGAAATGAACACATGTCAAATGCAAGCAAATGATTATCCGATTAAAATGCACGGTTGAGGAAAGAAAAACGTCCAAACATGCCACAATCCGATTCAACAATGCATGTCGAGATTCGGAAGTGAAAGCTTAAGGAGAGAGCATCAGACATAATGAAGTCATCACGAAGTAATAAATGAAGCTTTTGCTCCCCCTAGATCATGCGATCCTCTCGGTGAAAGACTCCTCTCGGATAGACGTCAGGGAAGAGATCATGGGACATATATGGGGGTATTACTTGGATAACTAATAAAGCATTTTCTCCTATAGATCGTGCGATCCTCTCGGTTGACATTTCTACTTATAGAAAGTTAACGTCTACCCTTTTTGGAAACTACACTTTAGAAGTGATCAAACTACAATTGTATGTACATCCACTGGGCATTTGTGCTAACCCATTTCATTTTTTCAATTGTACACGTTAATGAGCAATCTATATGAACCGGCATTAGTCATGTGGTGATGAGTGGAAATTAAGATCATGAAATCCTAAGAAGGTTATTCATATAAGTTTTAATCATGTTGGCTTAAACGACTTGATGGGAAACGCAGCATCCTCCCAAAATGAAATATGAGATTAAAATCAAGCATGATGCAAGTTAGACAAGTAAGAATGATCGGATTAAGTTCAGGATATGTCAATTATTGACAAAAGGAAATACAATGCATGTTACGAAAAACAATCTTGTTGGATAAACTAAATTAGAAGCTATTCAGAAAAGTTAAGCATACCTAATTTAAGGACTAGTTCGGAGAATCTTGCATTAGGTAGGGGTTTTGTAAGTATGTACGCCAATTGATCTTTAGTAGCAACATGTTCCAGGAGATATGTGCTTTTTGAGAACATGGTCGCGAATGAAGTGATACCTTACCTCGATGTGCTTAGTCTTTGGGTGCATAGCGAGATTGTTGCTAATGCAATGAAGACCGGGTGTTGTCGCAAGTAGAGTGGAATAGATATCATGTTGAGCCGTAGTCGGTAAGTTGACTTTAGACCTAGAGAAAGTGCAAAGAACTCCAACATTTATATATTTAGCTTCGACGGTGGAGGTTGATACGGAATTTTGCTTCTTACTAAACCAAGAAATCGGTTTATTTCCAAGAACCGACACGTACCAGTGGTGCTCTTTACATCGATGCGACACTCGGCGAAGTCGGCATCAGGATATCTAGGATAAGGTGAAATTGGACTCCTTTGGATACGAGTCCCAAATTCACGGTCCCTTTGAGATACCTTAATATCGTTTGACATGAAGCATATGTGACTCTTTGGGATTCACCCAATATCTTGCGTGATGCAAGTTGCAAACATAATGTCCGGGCGACTTCGTTATAAGGTACAAGAAGGATCTATCATCCTCGTACTCTCGGTCACATTCTACTAATTTGCCTTCCACATCGGGGTCAACTTGCACCGGCTTGACGGAGATGAACCTTCCATACCAAACTTCTTGATTAAGTCACGTGTGTACTTAGCTTGGTTAATGAAGATCCCTTCCTTCATTTGTTTCCTAACTTATTCCAAGGAAGTAGGACAATTCTCCCATCATACTCATTTCGAACTTGCCAATATCAACTTAGCAAACTCCTCACAAAGCTTGGATTTGATGATCCGAAAATGATATCATCCACATATCATTTTCGCAAGAACAATTGAGAGTGTCCTTTCTTTTTCGCAAGAACAACGTGGTGTCAATCTTCCCTTTTGAAAGTTGTGAGCAAGTAAAAACTCTGAGAGTGCGTCATACCAGGCTCGGGAGCTTGCTTCGGTCCGTATAAGGCTTTCCATAGTTTGTAAACTAGATGTCCACCTTGGGTTAATGAATCCTAGAGGTTGTTCTACATAAACCTCCTCTTGAATATCTCCATTCGAAATGTGCTCCCGACGTCCATTTGATAAACTATGAAGTTACCATACGATGCATATGCCAAAAACATTCCCGATTGCCTCAAGTCTGCTACCGGAGCAAAGGTTTCGTCATAATCTATTCCTTCTTCTTGACGATAATCCTTAGCTACAAGTCGGGCCTTGTTCCGGGATTCTTATTCCATCATGTCTAGTTTGTTCAGAACACCCATTTAACGCCTATGACTTGTTGAGACTTGATCTTGGTACTAATGTCTACACTCCATTCCTCTTGAATTGATTAAGCTCTTCTTGCATAACATCTATCCAAGTTGGAATCTTGAAGAGCTTAATCCACCATCTTTGGCTCTACTTGTGATAGAAAGCATGAGAAAAGACACATGTTGGAGGTGGCATCTCTTGTTCTTACACCAACAGTAGGATCACCAATCACTTGATCTGAAGGGTGGTTTCTTGTCCTGAAGTTCTGCGCATGTGATGATGGATCCTCAATAATTTGAAGTTCGACTAGACTAGGTGGTTCGGTTCGTCCGTTGGTTGAACTTAAAGTCGATTATTTAGGATTAACGGTTCGGAAGAACTAGGTGGTTCTTCGGCATTGTTGCTTTCGGTATTAACTGGTTTGGAAGGACTTAAAGGTACTCCAGAGTTTGGATATCCGTAGGAATATGTCCGGAGTTGAATGGAAGTCCACCGTGTCCGATTAAATCAAGTAGCATCATCCGTATCATTTCTTCGTACTTCAGCGATGATAGGTGATTGGTTAGTGTAGTGTGGGGAACATTCATAAACTTTGAATAGTCATTGTTGTCGTCCTTATCTCCGCATTAGAACTTGAAGAACAAACTCTTGACCAATCTAGGTTAGCCAATCAAAAGTCGCGTGGATAGATTCTTTGACTTTAAAAAGTTTTATTGAAGATAGATAAGCTTCCTTGTGTAGTGAGTATCAAACAAATATCCATAAACAGATTTTAATGTGTATAAAATTGTTATTTCACTCTTATTTATTTGTTTGGTTTTTTTAGCTTAAAAGCAACTTTTCTCTTACTTAAACATTAATGTGTGTTTGGGTAAAAACAATACTAATTAATTTAAAGCCATTAGGATATTGATGAGTGATCAATTTGCGGGGAGGTTGAGTAGATTAATTATCTATTATTTTGTAACCATAGTTGATCTTAAGTTCATATCTTAAAAATTTAAACTACTAGAATTTAATTTATAAGCAATTCATTTTAATATCGGTTCATAAACTAAATCATATTAATTAAATGGAAACTAATGGATATAAGTCCAATTTTAAAATCTAAGGCCTATATTTATTAGTTATTATCTCAATTAATATCATGCTAATTCTAAATTTATTATATATCCAAATGCTTGAGCTAAGTTTGATGTTTATAATATTGATCAAGGTTTTTTCTTGTTTGAACTAATTGTTGTTTCTTACCAAATTTATGTTTATTTTACAAGAATAATTGTTTTTTTACAAAAAAATTGATTCCAAAGTTAATTTAAATGAGCTATGTAATATTTTAAATTCTAACAAACTTTCACGAAAACATAAGATACGAAACGTTTTATTCTTTAAAATAAATAAATAAAGATATATCATGTTTGATTATATTTATAAATATCGAATACGTTCATTGACATTTGATTTAAGAAACTTATCTTCAATTTTAATTCATTATCTCTAAGTTCAAATATATTAGTAATACGATTGATTTTTTAATATTTCTTTTAAATACTAAATTTTTGGTGACATACATTTTAAATATTTTAAGTAATACAATTTTACATTTTGAAGCAAAATTTTAAATTAATAATTTTCATAAAACATTCCATGCATTGATTAATTATATGATAACTTATATTTCTTTTTAATTACACGAATCTAAGCATAATTTAATAAAAAGACTAACAAAATAAAAAAAATACATACACTATAATAATACAATTTATTTTGCGACATTTCATAAATTTATAGTTTGGTTAAATTTTATTTTTTACAAGTTGAAAATTTGTACAGATGCAAGTTCTGAAACATAATGTCCGGGCGACTTCTATAATAAGTGCAGCTAGGATCCTATCATCCTCTGTACTCGATCCACATTTACTAATTTGCCTTCCACGTGGGTCCCAACTTGGCATGGCCGGAGATGAACCTTCCATACAAACTTCTTAATTAAGTCACGTGTGTACTTAGCTTGGTTAATGAAGATCCGCTTCCTTCATTTGTTTCCTTATATTCCAAGGAAGTAGGACAATTCTCCATCATACTCATTTCGAACTTACAGTTCGACTTAGCAAACTCTCCCAAAGCTTCGGATTTGATGATCCGAAAATGATATCATCCACATATCATTTTCCAAGAACGATTAGAAAGTGTCCTTTCTTTTTCGCAAGAACAACGTGGTGTCAATCTTCCTTTTTGAAAGTTGTGAGCAAGTAAAAACTCGAGAGTGCGTCATACCAGACTCTCGGGAGCTTGTTCGGTCCGTACAAGGCTTTCCATAGTTTGTAAACTAGATGTCCGACCTTGGGTTCAATGAATCCTAGAGGTTGTTCTACGTAAACCTCCTCTTGAATATCTCCGTTCGAAATGTGCTCTGACATCCATTTGATAAACTATGAAGTTCCATAACCGATCGTATGCCAAAACATTGATTGCCCAGTGCTGCTTGGAGCAAAGGTTTCGTCATAATCTATTCCTTCTTCTTGACGATAATCCTTAGCTACAAGTCGGGCCTTGTTGGGACTTATTCCATCGTATATAGTTTGTTCAACACCCATTTAACACTTATGACTTGTTGAGACTTGAGTCTTGGTACTAATGTACACCCAACTTCATTCCTCTTGATTGATTAAACTCTTCTTTGCATGCTTTTATCCGATTGGAATCTTGAAGAGCTTCGTCCACCATCTTTAGCTCACTTGTGATAAAAGCATGAGAAAAGACACATGTTGGAGGTGGCGCTCTTGTTCTTACACAACAGTAGGATCACCGATCAACGATCTGAAGGGTGGTTTCTGCTGTCCACCTGAAGTTCTCGCGCATGTGATGATGGATCCTCAATAATTTGAAGTTACTAGACTAGGTGGTTGAGGTTAGATCCGTTTGGTTGAACTTCTTAGAGCCGGTTATTCCGGACTGGTTGGAAGAACTAGGTGGTTCTTGGCATTATTGCTTTTCGTATTAAGCGGTTTGGAAGGACTTAAAGGTACTCGAGTTTTGGATATCCGTAGGAATATGTCAGGAGTTGAATGGAAGTCCGTGATCAGGTCGTCCGTAGCATCATCCGTATCATTTCTTCGTACTTCATCGATGATAGGTGATTGGTTGGTGTGAGTGACAGAGCATTCATAAACTTTGAATAGTATTGTTGTCAAATCACTTATCTGTACATTAGAACTTGAAGAACAAACTCTCGACCAATCTAGGTTAGCTTCACCAAAGTCGCATGGATAGATTCTTGACTTTAAAAGTTTTATTGAAGATACGATAAGCTTTCTTGTGTAGTGAGTATCCGACAAATATCCCATAATCAGATTTTGGTTCAAATTTATTCCGGGGTTCTTTGTCGTTGTTCAGTACATAGCAAGTACACCCAAAAGCTCAGAGATGTGAAATTGAGGGATTTCGTCCTCTCCACATCTCATAGGGTATTTTCATGGTAAATTTATTTATTAGAGTTCTGTTTTGAACGTAGCAGGCAGTGGACATAGCTTCAGCCCATAGACTGAGACGAAGCTTTGTCCCTACTAGCATAGATCTACCAGCCTCGACTAAAGTGCGATTCTTGCGTTCAGCTACCCCATTTTGTTGTGGAGTTCTGGGCGCAGAAAAGTCGTGCTGAATGCCCTATTCAGAACAATATAACCTCATATCTGAAAAATCAAATTCTGTACCATGATCACTCCTGATGCATTTAATGATCAGTCCTTGTGAGTTGCTTATCCAGTTGAAGAGATCTACAAGATGCTCAAATGTTTAATCCTTAGATTTCAGGAACATCACCCATGTGTACCTGGTGAAATCATTGATAACCACAAGGGTATATCTCGCACCAGCTAGTGACGAAACAGAAATGGGACTGCAAAGGTCCATACGAAGAAGTTGTAAGGGAGCAATTATTGAATTAACTGATTTGCTCTTAAAGCTATGTTTGGTCTGTTTGCCAAGTTGACATTCTCGACAGAGAGTATCTCTGGAGTATTTATGTTTAGGTAGACCAGTAACCAAATCAAGCGATACTAATTTAGACAGAGTCTTAAAATTTAAATGCGCGCACCACTTGTGCCATAGCCAACTTTCTTCATCTGATGCTGTAGTGAGGAAGCATACAGAGTCAGAAAAATTATTTCTTAAGACCACTGAGTATATGTCCCCATCTCTTGATCCGGATAGCTTAATATCTCCGGATAAGTTTTCCCTAACTATGCAGGTATTGGACATAAAGGAAACAGTAAATCCTTTGTCACATAAATTACTGACACTCAGCAGATTATGCTTCAAACCTTCGACTAGTGCAACTCTAGTGATTGATATACAGCCGTTGGTTAAAGTGTCATACCCGACAATCTTACCTTTGCTGTTGTCATCATATGATACGGATGGGCCTCGTTTGTCATTAACTTCAACAAGTAGAGTCTGATCACCCGTCATATGTCCGGAGCATCCACTATCGAGGATCCACTTGCTTTGATTGGTCTTTAACTTCAAGTGATCCGGCAATACATTCCAGAGATGCTCCTGACAGACAACAGTTTACACTTTTAGTGCCCAAACTTGTTCCGGGCGATTAGAAGAAACAACAGTAGTGTCAACAGTTCCGGATTTAACTTTGTTAGGAATTTTAGCTTTCCAGGTTGACTTTAATTTGTTAGTTTCAGCTGCTTCTTTTACATGGGTTTTCTTGGGAGAGACACTCATTTGAGATTTTGATTTTGATTTCCTCGAAGAACCCTTTTTGATAAACTGATCTTTATTAATATGAATTTGATTACAAAGCCAGCTATCAGATAAGCTCTAGCATTCATAGTGATAATGACCTATTTCTCTACAGATGGAACAGACACTATGATGCGGAGTGGTAACAGGGGATACAGATTTCACAGGTTTAACAGATTTTCTACTCTATTCCCTATGGCCTAATCCTTTGCGATTGGGTGACGCGCTCTTGGCCCTAGATGCACCAGCCTCAGCCTTTCCTTTCTCTCTGGATGCTACAGTTTCGGATTTAACTGCAGCAACCTTCCCTTGATCGTTAGTTACGGGTGCTACTGCTTCGGGAACTGCAGTAACAGCCTCCATTCCACAATCATAGGCCACCTAAAATGAAACCATCCAATGTTTTAGACGTACTAATAGGGTACAGGTTGGTTAGTTTTGGAATGAAATCCGGAGGACACTCAGTAGTCTGTGTGGAGGTCGATGGTTCGGAGCCTAGGCCAGGTTTGACTTGGATATTGTCTGGATCAGTTCTAAAAGTAGAGGCTATTTCTCCGGATTTTAGCCACTTACGATTTATTTCCTTTTCCTGTTCTAGTTCATTTTCGAGACATTTTACAATCACTTTGAGGTCAGTTAGGTTGGTATTTAGCAAGTGATTTTTAGCTCTTAGATCATGATACCAAGCCTCTTTACTCCTGAAGTCAGTTATGTCTTTTTCTAATATAGCAACAGTAACCTCAAGACATTTATTCTAACTTTTCATATCTTTGTACATTTGAGTAATTATTAGCCTCTCATTCTTTTCATGATCACGTTCAATAATAAGAGATTCTAATTTACTCATAAGCTCATAGATCAAGGGTACCTCAGTATTTGCCATGAGGCAGATGTTCGGCTTAGAAGTTGGCTCATCATCTAAGGATTCCTCCTCTTCTTAAGAGCCAGCTGATGTACTTTTGTGACGACGCCCCCATCTTGTTAACAACTGTTGTCTGAGTTGAGGGAACAGGAGTAACCTTGTCATTTTCGACCACTTTAGATTTGGATTTATAGTTCTTGGCGGTGTAGGTTTCCGTAGTTATAGCAGGTCACCAGGAACTAGATTATGATCGCTCCTTCCTTGGTGTGATGAGAAGCCTCTTGAATCCTTTTACGCTGCCGCGAGGAATGCGCTGAAGGATTTAATGAGAAGTATTTCCTCTTCACCGTCAGTCAAAATTCTAGGACTCTTGATCTTCGTCATTCACTCGTTATCTTTGAACGTTAAAAATGCTTTAAAGCTACCCCTTTCTTTAGAATATTTTCATCTTGATCAAGGTATTGTCGACCTCGTGGAATCCGTAGCTCTCCGTATAGTTCTTCAGGGAACATCTTTTGATTCTTGTCGGATTAAATCAGGTTATTTGGAAGTATTGTGATCGGCAGAGCAAAAAAACTTATCATTGATTTGAGATTGAGAATAATGCTCATTGGCGGTTTTAGCTCAAGGATGAGCTTGCCGAATCTCCAATAGATACTCCTCGAGAGACTTCGCCAAGTTTGTAGTTGAAACTCTCAAAGGTGCAAATACAAATTACGAGATAACATTGTGCATTTGGGACTGACTTCCCTCATAGAGGATTGTCTGAGTTTATCGACGACTTGTTGTAAATGCGATACATGGGCGTCGTGAAAGCTTTGGAGTCCAAAGACAATGTAACATATGCGAGCAGCACCGTTAGCCTGCTTTGCCGAGGCTCTTTCATCATTAGTGAGTTAATCAGTCTTTGGTCTTAACTCTATGTTCTCCTTGTCATCGGAGTGGGTATCCCTCACATTGAAGACAAGGCTTACATGAGATGATCGCCTTAGAAACCAAGGCATTCTCATGCGAGCTTTCCTTGGGGGGGGGCTTCGGGTGTGGACTTTGGCGGGCTTTGTTAGAGTGAAACAGAACTTCCGTGGTTGTGAAGCAGCAGCCGACGGCAAGTTGAGGTGGATCGACATTTTCCCCTTTGCATTTACGATTGGGAAGGGAGCTCTTGTGCACCTCTGGGAGTTAAGGCCAGTGTTGAATAACATACCTCTTTCTTTGGACATTGATGAGAGAAAAGATTGGGATCTCTGCTGAGCAGATAGCGGCCTCCGTCTGCCAGCTTGTTGGTCCTTGGAGCCTGGGAGATTGGAATAGGCTCTTATCGAAATTTCTTTTCAAACTCTTTTGTGTACACTTATACGGATTTAGAGATAAAATCAACGCAGAAGCTAATAGGATAGTGGAAGCCCTGTGTTTTATTATAAGTGTGTTGGTCTGACAAAATAGAGACGGTATGCTTGGGAAGCTTTTAGACCTACTTGGACTCTTTGGCCTTTGTTTTCAAGTATGCACCTGTTTAGCCTCCATGATCTCAATGAGCTTTGGTACATACACTAGCTTCTTACACTTGTTCTAATGCCACTTATTTCTTTCTAAAATGTACAAGTATTCTTCTTGCATTTATAAACGACATCATGAGAACTTAGCCTTGGAACTTGTTGTTAAGTTTGTGTGTACACTTCTTATCTCTCGAAAATATCATAAATACTCAATTGTGCGGATGTGGTCTTCAAGATCTTAGGTTTACAATAACGCCAGGAATCTTTAAGTTCCCAAGTGGGTTAAAGTTGTGTCCACATATCCGGATGATCCCATGAATGCTTTAGATTCTCAATAAGTTTGCTTAAATGCGGAAGTAGGGCCAGTGGTGACTTTGATTACGAAGAGATAAGTTGAAGTAGCGTCTTCACGAATCCGGTGTGAGTTCCTTATAAGATGTTTAAACTAAGCTTGGATCCTTACTCCATGTCTTGATTATTTAACTCTGTCAATTTTGAGAATGTGAAATCTTATTAAAAAAGCAGTGCTTCACCTCAGAGTATGAAAGAGAAGGTCGGAGTGCTTACTCCCCTTGTCAGTGTTTCCTTACTCCGCATTTGGTTCCTTAGTAGCGTGAGTTAAAAGAATGGATGGCTTACTAAAATGAACACATCCTTACTCCCGTGAGTGAATGGTTGGGATTCTGCCCTCGTGTCTAGTTTCCTTACTCCCGCAGCTAGTTTCCTTACTCCAGGCCTAGTTTACTTACTCCGTGTGAATAAAGACTCAAGTCCTTATTGATAGGGGAGTGCCTCTTTTCTCCGCATCTATGAAAGATTAGATTCCTTACTCCGTGTCTTCTTTTCTTTAGTCGGTTGAGTAAAAAGCAATACTTTTTAACTCAGAACCGACTCTCTTTATTCAATGCGACTTTGTAGATTAAGATTCTTACTCCAGCATCTTTTTAACTTAGTCCGTTTGAAGTATTGGTCTGAATTTCTTAGTCCGTACCTTTTAGGTTCTTAGTCCCATGAATGATCCTTGTCCAGTATGAAGTAAAGACTTGGTTATATACCAAGTGTTTGACGGAAACACTACGTTCTCCTGGATCGGGATTGCATATGTCTTGTCATAGCTTTGCACCCTCACAGTGTAGATCCGGTTGAAGGTAACTATCTTACGCAATGACTTAGATAAAACAACAAAGGTCTCAAATCAAATTACATAGGGCTTTATCGGCATTATCCCCAGTCAGGCTTGATCGACATTAATACTACATAAGGTTTTGTAGTAAATCATACCCAATATTACACTAATAATTACATATTATAAAATCACAAGATTCACAAGTGCAACCCAAAGTACGGTTTCCACCCCAAACCTAGGGTTTATATTAAATGTACGAGATCATGCCAAAATCATGCGTATCAAAATAAAATTGAGGTTAAAAATTCAAGAACACTTACTTGGTAAGGATTCACGAGATGAATCAACCCCAAAGCCTAAGCTCCAAGCTCCAAGTTAGGTAGCTCCACCTCGAAGCTTTTTCCTCTACGCTCTCTTTCTCTTTTAATGAAGTCATAAGAAACAAATACACGTTGAGAGTCTCTATCTTTTAATTCAACGAGAGCACTTAGCAAAACAAAACTTGTAAGCGAATAAGGAGCTCATGACATGTGTGATATTAAAGATTAAATCGAGAACAATTTAATTTGATTAATCTTGAGTGAAGAAAAAACATGATATTACTATTACCATAATCAAATACCTCTAGGGCAAACATAAGTGTAATATCAATTGTTAGAATTTATAGGATTAGTTCTTGCTTAAAATTATTTGATAAACCGCGATGAGTCAAATAAAAAGTGTACCAATGTAATTATTTGTTTGTCTCATCACATTTGTTTCGGTTTATAACATTCTTTAATGGAAAAGAACTATCATATATTTATATTTTGTATGTTATATTAACTATACATTAAGCAAAAAGGCATATATATATATATATATATATATATAATTCTACTATTTTTAATTTATTAAACTTAATAACATCATATTGGCCTTCATTAATTTAAAAATATTCAATTAAAAAAATCTACATCAATTACCACAGCCATAAGGATTGAGCCATAACATAGGCATTTCTTTTTAAAGGGAAAACAAAATCACGATGTCTTATCACATATAAAAGTTGAAATAACTTTTTTTAAAATATATCTTATAAAAAAATTTTAATGTTCTTGAGCAGACATCACATTAAAATAATGATAGTGATTTGGTATACGTAGAAATTAATGTGTATAAAATTGTTATTTCACTCTTATTTATTTGTTTGGTTTTTTTAAGCTTAAAAGCAACTTTCTTCCTTAACTAAACATTAATGTGTGTTTGGGTAAAACAATACTAATTAATTTAAAGCCATTACGGATATTGATGAGTGATCAATTTGGGGGGGGGTTGAGTAGATTCATTATCTATTATTTTGTAACCATAGTTGATACTAAGTTCATATCTTAAAAATTTAAACTACTAAATTTGAATTTATAAGCAATTCATTTTCATATCGGTTCATAAACTACGTCTATTAATTAAATGAAACTAATGGATATAAGTCTAATTTTAAAATCTAAGGCCTATATTTATTAGTTATTATCTCAATTAATATCATACTAATTCTAAATTTATTATATATCCAAATGCTTGAGCTAAGTTTGATGTTTATAATATTCGATCAAGATTTTTTACTGTTTGAAGTCTGTGTTGTTTCTTCCAAATTTATGTTTATTTTACAAGAATAATTGTTTTTTTACAAAAAATTGGTTCAAAGTTAATTTAAATGAGGTATGTAATATTTTAAATTATAACAAGCTTTCGAAAACATAAGATCTGGCGTTTGTCGCTAAAATAAATAAATAAAGATATATCATGTTTGATTATATTTATTAATATCAAATCGTTCATTGACATTTGATTTAAGAAACTTATCTTCAATTTTCATTCATTATCTCTAAGTTCAAATATATTAGTAATACGATTGATTTTTTAATATTTCTTTTAAATACTAAATTTTGGTGACATACATTTTTAAATATTTTAAGTAATACAATTTTACATTTTGAAGCAAAATTTTAAATTAATAATTTTCATAAAACATTCCATGCATTGATTAATTATATGATAACTTATATTTCTTTTTAATTACACCAATCTAAGCATAATTTAATAAAAAAAACTAACAAAATAAAAAAATACATACACTATAATAACACAATTTATTTTGACGACATTTCATAAATTATAGTTTGGTTAAATTTTATTTTTACAAGTTGAAAATTTTCTGATATATTTTAAAAGACGAACTAATTTAACTAGGTTTAAAATCAATGGATCATAACGGGCGTCCGATATGCCATGGCCTTTCTTTTCAACTCCTACATTCAAAGAAACTAAGAACAATAGTATTGTCCAAATGATGAGGGACCTAAGAAAATAATAATATCTTCGCCGCAAATAACTAAAAGCTTAAATGTTTAAAGTACTAATAGCAATTTTTTTCCTATTAATTTATTTTTTAAAATTCAATAAGAAAAAAATAAAAAATTATAAAATCATCCTCACATCATAAATTATATATTTAACTATAAGATTTATATAATATTTCTTAATATATTAACAAATACTATTTACTTCTTATATTTATTAAATTACATATAAAATTTATGTCACCTATTTTCTTCACATTTCTCTTACCATTTACTTTTATTTTATATTAAATTATAACAAATTATTATTAAATAATAAAAATAATATAAAATATTATTTTAATTATATAGAAAGTAATTAAGAGAATCTAAGAAAGTAAAAAATAATTTAAATATATAAAATTTAAAAAAAAATAGAAAAACAGTTATGAGTCCTTAGTCTTCCTCTTGATCAAAGTCCGAACGTACTCCCAAGCTCATCAAATATAACTGGACTGTTCGAGCCACCCTTGACGCTTCAGGAGCCGAAGAAAGACCTTTGGGAAATGCCAGCTGATAGTGGAGTTAAAACAATTTGATCAATACATATTAACAATGTGGTCATAAATTTCACCAGGGCACTAAGAAAGCTAATGTAAAACCGACAACTAAGCTTTAATTCCCAAAGTTTGGGATCATACATGGAACCAAAATAAAAAGTCATGTTGGATCTCGTTCCTATCCAAGGTTTGTTTGTCGAACATTCTTACGATAGCATCAAATGTTATATATATAATCTACTCTTAATCTTTCTAGGCTCTCCAAATTGAACGTAAGCACTACACATTCCTACAACCACCACATGCCAAACTACCCCTAGAGAAATCCTCCATAATTTACACCGACTGGGACCAACTACTAATTTTGTCAAATCTATTGATTTGCAATCTGAAATGGTGCCACATGGGCATCTCCCGCTGCACTAAAATAAGTCCCATTATTTGAAATAAAGTTGTTCTAGGAGTTTTTAGTTTCTCAGAATAAATGTAGGGCCACATACAAGATCATCAATTGAATTACGGGAAGATCTGCAATGTGGTCGACAAATAATGAATCAAGAAAATTCATAATGTAACCGCCCAAATTTTATCTTTCTTCATTTTCTGTCGTGGAGTGTGGGGGGTGGTGGTGTCACTGGTGCATGAGCAGGACATGCAGAGAAAGTAAACAATACTGGAGCCATAGGAATCGTGGGCCTTTAACAAAAGCCGCCTGTAAAAGTTTTGAAATTTTGGACTCAATTCACATTTGAATGTAGAAAAAGGTTAAAACTCTTTAAGACGAGAAGAATAAATGTTTGCGTTCCTTTCGATAAAGAGCTATTGGAAAATCAACCTGTCCCTCTTCTTTTGAATATGAAACGCTACACCCATTCCTCCCACTATACACCACTATTGTCTCCTTGTACAGTTACAAAAATACCCCCTGGTTCATTAATTTGATTTTAAAATTTTAATAAGAATGATATTTATATAATTATTGTTTTAAGACAAGTGGTTTTGTAAGATTCATGCATGGAACTCTTAATGTACTGTTTACCATATAGTCAACCCCAAATCTTGATATAAAGGCTGAGTTGTAACATTTTGTACATTTATTTTTTCCAAAAAGAACTTATACTTTCCGCTTATTTATAAAACAATAATAATATCAAATATTAAATTATAGGAATATACAATAAGTTGTCATAGTAATTTCATCCAAAATATAATAATAATAATAATAATAATAATAACATTTCTATTATAAATTATAGCCTAAATCAAGAATAAAATTTAAGAATAGTAAACACTAATTACACGATAATTACATCAATCAAATATTCTAACCTAATTATACAATTAGTCAAATATTCTCTTAATATTTGACAACTCATTATATATATTGATAATTTAACCTATTAACTTATTATTAAATGATATGTTAAAAAATTAAAAGAAAAAAATAAGTAAAAAAAACATACTCAAGATGATAATAATTTATTTTCCAAATATAATTTGAAGATGTTAACTACAATACTTCTTTATAGGTCCTCTTGAATAAATGTTATATATATATATATTTGATTTTATAGGTTGAAAGTTATTAAATTTAAAATCGATCTGAGATAGATAAGGATAATATTATTTCATTAAAATATCTTCATAGTAATATAGATATTAATGTATCATACCTAATTATACTATATCTGTAATATTCCACTAATTATATAATATTATTCTAATCATAATAACATAAATTGTAAAAATGACTTTATTGGTGAGGAATCTTTTGTATTTTTTTCTTAAGAACATCCTAGATTCTCTTAATCTTTTAGGAATCTCATTCTCTCTCTCTCTAAAATACCATAAAATAAGGCACACAAGAATATGCTTACATTAGGAGGAAGGACATGTATCCAAATTACACACAAGTCTTGAGCAACTATAGGCCTAGGGGTGTAACCTAAACCGCAAAACCTTGAAAACCGATCCGGAAAACCAATTTATCAAATAGTTGAAACCGAACAAAAATTGATTTGGTTTGATTTAAGATTTCAAAACCACGAGTTTAAACCAAACCGAAACGAATAATGTTATTATTTATTAATTTTATATTTTTATTTTATATTTTGGATTTCTTTATTTAAGATTGTTTGTTAATACTTGATATGTTATATTTGTAAATTATATTATCAAATTTTGAGACTCATAAATATAAATTTAATATGTATTAATATTGATATGCTTACACACTATTTATTATTTTTGTTTTATATCATTTTAATTTTAAGAATTTAAAAATTTATGAACTAAAACCGACTAAACCGAACCAAATTGATAATAATTCAAACCACGGTTTAAACCAACCAAACCAATCGAATCAATTGGTCGACTTGGTCTGGTCACTTAATAGGTTTGGTTTGATTTAATTTTGTCCAAACGAAACATATTAAATTGATTTGAAAAATGACTTAAACCAATCCAAACCGAACCGATTTCACCTTTAATAGGCCCTCTTTGATTTTGCTTGACTTTTTTGATTTCTTACTCCCATATCTCATTTTTTTTGAAGAGTTAGAAACTTAAAATCCATCCGTCTTCTTATTTTTGCTTCTTAGAGATACCAAATTAATGGGATCATAAACATTACAATCCCATTAATTCCAAGAAGAACCGCTAAAAAAAATTAAATAACTTCAAAATCTAAAAGGTGACCAAATTCTTTTCTTCATTTTTACACTAAACCCATGTGACCACCTTTGCCCAAGAAGCAATCACTAATGGAAGAGATTTCCAGCCAAAGAATAAGACAAGTTGTCTATGCTTCACAACATCCCTTGAGGGGTCGGGTGCAATCATCACCCATGTGGTTGCCATTGATGGAGATCCAAGCACCATGTGGAGTTATAGAGGATATAGTGTGTGGATGAAGGTGATGGCCACAGGTGGTGTGGTTGGTGTGGAAGGATCATGACTGAAGAGGATGAATGGAAAAGGGAGAGACCGGACATGGTGTGTGGAAGTAATGGCACAAAGAAACAGGATCTAGGGGGCAATTGATTATTTGGTCCTATTTTTAAATTCATTGACACTGGTTAGGTTAGGCAATAATTTTACTACCCCTGCTGGATTTGTAGTGCTCTCGCTTGAACCAGATCATCTGGTTGTCTGTGGGCCTCTTCTGGGTCAAGTCTATCATCATTTCATCCTTGCAGACCTCTAAAGGCAGGAGTGGTGACACAACAGGCAAAGAGGAGCTTTTGGCCGCCAGCAGGGATAACCCTGAGGTGCTTCCAGTGATTGGTGATGCAGGAACTTCGGTGGACCAAGACAATGGCATTGCTGCCTTTCAACGGAGAAATAGGCCATTATGGCTGATAATTATAATTTTGATGTTGTCGCGTTGAAATTAATTCTTGAATGTTGATAGTGTTTCTAGGATTCCTCACACTTTTTTTATTTATAATAAATGATAAACAAAAGAAGAGTTGTATAGAAAGAGGGGGAAAACTTGGACAACGAGGCAAGACGACCTCTGCAACATAGCATCCTTGAGTGGGTGAAGTTTCTTTTTTTAAGTGTGAAGAAAAACTTACTTGGGAAAAGAGAACTCTGTCCATCTATTGAATTAGTTTTTTTTTATAAGAATTGGTGCTTAAAATTTGGAACCAAATTTACCAATGATAGCAAAACTGAAATTTATTTTGCAAATGAGAAACTGAAAATGATAGCAAAATCAAATGAGACCATAATTTACCAATTAGCATTCACATTTCAAGTAAAACACACTTACTGATCCTGGAATGTACAGCCTACGTTTGCCTCCAACTTTCATGCTTAGGATCCCTTCATCAAGTCCTTTAACAACCTATTCCAGTCATTAAATATTCATAATTAACAGGCACATACACATGAATAGTAAAATATTTGGTCTCAAAAACGCAATTAGAAAGAATCCTTAATTAGTTATCATATATTTGTAATTATATAGTTTTCTAAATAGATTTCTTTTCTAATTTATGCCTCCAAATTGTGTGTGTATATATATATACATATGTAATCTCTCATCTTATATGAATAACAAGAAGCCTAGCCTAACCTAACCCTAATTAGAAGAAGCCCCTGTCGTAATCCCTCATCTTATATATATGTGTATATGTAATCTCTTATCTTTTATGCAATTCCTCATCTTTTCTAATTTGTTCTCTATTATTTTTAACTTGGTATCAAAGCCTATCCTAACCCTAATTAGAAGAAGCTCTTGCTGTCACCACTTCAAGAGCTTTAGCTCTTCCTTGTGTGAACTCTATTTTTCTTTTCTAGCCATCACCGTTGCCTAACGCGCCGCCACCTATTGTGCCTCCGTCTGCTGCCGCTAGTCAAGCCGCGTCCGTCGCTACTTGTCGTATCGAGCGTCGTTGCTGCTCGAGCAAAGAGTCTTCGTTGCCGCTTGTCGTGTCGAGCTCCGTATGCCATCACCATTATCCGTTGTCTTTTTCGCCTTTGATGCCATCATCCATCGCAATCTTCGATACTATCATTCGTAGCCGTCTTCGATGCCATCATCTGTTGTTGCCTTGGATGCCATCATCCGTCGTTGTTGGCACCATGGTTGGACTTTGCCTTCAACAACAAGACGTCTTGCTCTTGTTGCCGTCTCGCCATCGCCAGCCGCGTTGTCACCGAACTTCACCACCGTCGCCGACTTCACCGTCCTTTGGACACTTCCGACGTGAGCCGATTTCACCCAATGCCATTGGTTTTATTTGTTTTTTGGTGGTCGAGAGTGACACGTATCAACATCTTGATTCAATGCTTGTATCCACTACTTGTCATGTGACTCGAGTGTTTTGGGAGGGTGCTTCTCAATTAGCTTTATTTTCCTCTACTAGCAATACTTGAGTTATTGATTCTGGAGCTATTGATCATATGACTAATAATTTCTCTTTAATTATTTTTCCGGGATCCTTATCGGTTAAGTTTGTTCAGTTGCTAATGGCATTACTATGCCATATTGAGAAGCGAGAATGTTTCTCTTTCATCTATTTTTTCTTTGTCATCAGTTTTACTTGCTCCTAATCTTCCTAATAATCTTCTTTCAATTAATCAAATCACCAAACGTCTAAATTGTTTCGTAACCTTTTATTTTACTCATTGTGTTTTTCAAAGCGCAATCTCACGAAGATAATAATTGGCATTAGCAGAGAGATAGGAGGTTTGTACTATTTAGAAGAATCAAGAACATTGAAATCTAAGCTTGGTTAGGGATTCTAAGTAAGACATGAGACACTTGACCATGAAAAAATATTTTTATGACATTATCGTTTAGGACACTTTTCTTTTGTCAATTTAGAATATTTATTTCCTCAATTATTCAAAAATATCTATGCTTTTAGTTAAAAATGTAAACATTGCATTTATGTTAAAATATCGTGTTTCATTTAAAATCAGTGTCAATAAAAGTCCAATTCCTTTTTCTTGTCTCCACACTAATGTTTGGGGTCCTTTTTCTACTCCTTATTTTTCGAGACATAAGTATTTTGTGTTTTTTATTGATGATTGTACTATGATCAGTTGGATATATATGATGAAATCTAAAAGTGATGTTATTCATGTTATTCTCCAAATTTATCAAATGATTATTACCTAGTTTCATAGTCCAATTCATGTATTTCATTATGACAAAGATCGTGACTTCTTTGTAAATCAATTTCTTGCTGACTTCTTTAACTGTTATTAGATTATAATAGAATAATGTGTGAGATTATAATATTTTATTAGTGAGATTGCAATATTCTATAATAGGGTTAGACATACCGACCCTATTTCTTATATTTATCTGCCTATGCTATATTTTATTGAACAAAAAGATCTCCTACTACCATGGAGTCGGTCCCAAGTTTGGAATTGATGTTAAACCAATTTATACAAGATGGATACATTATGACATGAATGAGAAGGCCAAAATTGAGAACTTCTACTACAAGCCCATAAAGTGCCCCAAGGCCAACACCAGGTGATAAAGGATGAAATTTGAAGACTAATACACTTGACCATACTTACTTTTGACTTAAAACGAAAAGTTATGGCTAAAATAATATTCGTCGGGAAAAAAAGTCAAACTTACCAATAGGCAGTCAATGCCCTAGTCAAAAGGGCCCGAAAATATGACTATGCGAGATTTTTCAAAACAACTATTTAAACGAATACGGGACTTCCCAAATAATCCCCAAAGTTCATTCATTTTGACGTTTTGGGTAAAAGGAAAAAGGTAATTAAAAAAAAAACAAGAACTCACGAGGATTATGGTCAAATTCGAGACATCACCCAAGGAAAGAACGCCCAGATTTTCATGCCCAGTCTCTCTTTCTTTACCCTCCTTTTCCAACTCTGTCTTTCCCAAATATCTTATTCCAGTTCTCTTTCTTCCAGAAAAGAAGAAAAGCAAAAAAAAAATCTCTTTCTCATATTCTCTTTCTCCTTACAAGTTCTCTTTCCAAAAACCAAAAAAAACTCCTCTCTCTCCTTTTCTCGCACGAGTTTTCTTACCCAGAACCAAAAAATCTCTCTCACGGGTTCAATCCAAAAAAATACATCCTCCCTTTTTGTATCACATTTAAATTCTTTTATCAAATTCTCTCAACTCCAACATACCGCTGCACTCACTAACTTAAACTTATCGTGTTCCATTTAAAATCAATCATAACACAGATCAGACCTTAAACTACTAAAAGTAGAGAGTATCCAACTGCACCCCAAAAACAGTTAGTGGCGACTCTAAATGTCTCACCATTGATTTAGTCTGAGCCTACCTGAAACGGACCCGGACGAAAACCAATGATGACAGCTGACAACTCTGTTGGGAATGTATAATTAGAGAGTTAGGTCTAAATCAACTCCCGAACCAACTCCCGAACTCATCGTAATCCTTTCTTTCACATAACTAACTCCCCGAAAGAACTCCCGAACTCATCGTAATCCTTCCCTTCACGTAACCAACTCCCAAACTCTTCTCCAATAACGCAGACCACACATTAAACTATTTAAAGTAGAAGGTATTCAACTAGGTATCCAACTATATCCAAAAAACAGTTGATGGTGAGTCTAAATATCTCACAATTGGTTTAGTCTGAGCCCAACCCAAACAAGGCCCAAACGAAAACCAAGAATGACAAGATATAATTGGGATTGATTATAATTGACATCATAGTTATATATTTTCATAGATAAATTTCTTCCTTCTGTATAAATCAGTACTCATATATTGTATTCAATATATCAAAATATTTATTTTGTATCATGGTATCAAAGCCATATTCATCCAATAGTTGACATCCTCAATGACTTCGTCTAATAGTTGGCATCTTCGTCCTTGTCGACGAGCCTTTGTTCTTCGATGACATCCCTGCTCGAAAGCCGATGCCGACCACGACGCAGACCTTGACGACTTTACCAAACCAAGACGTCTTTGATTTCTTTGACGTTGTCGACGACGACCCTATCTGACGATACCATCATCGCCTACGACTTCATCGCCTTCGTCCACTACATCGCCTTTGTTTCTGCTCGACATCAACGACTTCGACACCAACTTCATCTTTGAGTTCCACTATCATTTTTGCCGTGTCGTGGCATCCACGACATGCTTATGAGCCCAATGATTATTCCATCATACTGCAAATCGAAAAGGAGGACCACCAGGCTTTGAAGCATGATCACATAACTTTGGAGGAGTTGTGTGTCATTACTTTTGAAAACCAAGCCATATGAAGCATGAATGTCGGAAGCTTAAATATAAAAATCAGAAAGCTTCTTCAGCCCACCTTGCATCTACTTATGATCCTTTAGCACCATCAGTTCATATCTCTCAAGCCGAAGTTGTTAAGTGATTTAAGTATCAAAAATCCCTAAAACCCGGATCTTCTTCTATTATCAACTATCGCCAATTCAAGTACTCGAATACGTCTTTTTCCTTATCTTCTAAATGGATCATTGAAGTATTCTGGTGCTACAAAAATTCGAGCATATTTTCTAGTTTCCAGTATCACACTTCTAGCTCTACTATTATCTTAGCTAATGGGTCCTCATCTTGTATTCGTGGGTTTGGCGATATTACACCAACACCTCTCTAACCTTTATCATCTGTCTTACATTTTACTCCTCAACTTAACTGTTGCATAACCTTTTCTTCTGATCATTGCTTATTTCAAGCTCTTGTAACGAAGAAGATTATTGGTAAAGAACATGAATTTGGGGGGCCTCTATACTCTTGATACTCCATTAGTTGCTTGTTCTAGTGTCACTTCTCTCTTTGTGGAGCATTGTAAGTTGGGGCATGCATCACTTTCCTTACTCAAGAAACTTTATCTACAATTTAGTCATGTGTCTTCTTTAAATACATCGCCTTAGTTCCAATCCAAGAATTAATAAATGTGCTAGTGTTCCTTTGGAATTAATTCATTTTGATGTTTGGGGTCTTTGTCCTATTGTGTTAAAACCTGAATTTTAATATTTTGTTACCTTTATCGATGATTATTCTTGTGTTAATTGGTTGTATTTAATGAAAAACCGCTCTAAACTCGGTTTTCTATCTTTTGTGGTTTTTGTGATGAAATCAAAACTCAATTTCACGTTTTCATTTGTCGTTTCCGCAATGATAATACCAAAGAGTATACCCAACTATTGTTTTAAAATTTTATGACTCAACATGGCATACTTCATGAAACTTTCTATGTAGATACTCCATCCCAAAATGGTGTGGCCGAACGAAAGAATAGTTATCTTTTTAAAACTATACGTGCCCTTCTATTTCAAATGAATATTCCAAAATCTTTTTAGGCTAATGCGTTTTCCACCGCATGTTTCTTAATTAATCGTATGCCTTCATCTATTTGTCATGGTGAAATTCCTTAGAACTTAATTTGTTCGTGATGTTTACCCACATGTCATTAAATTAGATCTAAATCCTCAAGTGTGTTTTTCTTGGATATCCTCGTCTTCAAAAAGGGTATAGATGTTATTATTCAAGTCTTACCAAATATATTGTTTCATTGATGTTACTTTCATAGAACATACACCCAATTTTTTGTCTTCTCCACTTCTCACACATCAAGGAGAGTATACTAATGATCATAATGATGTATTGGTGTATTCTATCACACCTTCTGCGCCTGTAAGAAGCCCCATTCTTCCTACCACTCACAAATATCCTATTACTTAAGTGTACTCCAGGCGCCGACCCCTTGATTCATGTTCTGTGCCTACTTCTTCGGCCTCAGATCCCGTTTCAAGTAATGATCTTCCTATTAACTTATGCAAAGGTAAACGGAGCTACACTTTTCTTATTTCCTCTTTCGTTTCTTACATTTGTTTGTCTTCTTCTTCTCGTTTTTTGGTTGCCTCTCTCAATTCTACAAGCGTGCCCAAAATTATTCGTGAAGTCCTTTTTTCACCCTGGTTGGCGCCAAGCAATAATCGACGAAATGCAAGCTTTAAATGAAAATGGTACTTGAGACTTGGTTCATTTACCTTCAGGGAAATGCACTATTCGCTACAAGTGGGAGTTTGCCGTTAAAGTTAATCTTGATGGGTTTATTGCTCAGTTAAAAGCCCATCTTGTTGCCAAAGGTTATGCCCAAACATATGGTATGGACTATTCTAATACTTTCTCTAGTGTTGCCAAATTTACCTCTTGTTTGCTTGTTTATCTTTATGGCCGCTACTCATCATTAGCTTTTGCATCAATTGAATATTATAAATGTTTTTCTTCATGGTGATCTCCACAAAGAGGTGTATATGGAGCAACCTCCAGATTTTATTGCTCAGGGGAGTCTGGGCATGTTTGTCGTCTTTGGAAATCTTTATATGGTTTGAGATAGAGCTCTTGTGCTTGATTTGGCAAATTTAGTCATGTTATTGAAATATGGGGCATGATTAAGAGCCAGAATAACTATTCAGTGTTTTACAAGCAATCAACCAATGGTCACATTCTTTTAGTAGTATATGTGGATGATATTATTACTACTGGCAATGATACTTTGGGTATTTCATCCCTTGAGTCCTTTCTTCATACTCAATTTCACACGAAAGACTTAGGATTGCTCAAATATTTCTTAGATGTTGAGGTTACAAGGAGTAAATGCGCTATCTTTCTCTCTCATAGGAAATATGTCCTTGATTTATTAACTGAGACAGGCAAATTGAGAGCAAAGTCTTGTAGTGCTCTAATGACTCCACATATGCATCTCACGGAGATGAGACACCATTTGACAACCCCCGAGAGATATTGAAGGTTGGTTGGAAAGTTAAATTATCTCACTTGTCACTCGTCCAAACATTGCATATTCTGTTAGTGTTGTTAGTCAATTCATGTCATCCCTAACAGTTGATCATTGGGCAACATTGAAGCAAATTTTGTGTTACTTAAAAAGATGACCTAAACATGGTCTCTTGTACACAAATTATGGTCACACACAGATTGAATGTTTTTCAAATACGAATTGGGTAGATTGTCCAATTGATAGAAGATCCATCACAGGTTATTGTGTCTTTGTTAGAGGAAATTTAATCTTATAGAAGAGTAAGAAGCAAAATGTTAAAAAAAATCACTGTTTAGTGTTGAGTCGGAATATATGGCCATGGCACAATCCGCGTGTGAAATAATGTGAATATTTCATCTCTTAAATGAAATTGGTTTTCAAATATTAGTACCAACGAAATTGTGGTGTGATAATCAAACTACATTGCATATTACCTCAAATTTCGCGCTTCATGAGAGAACTAAGCATATTAAAAATAATTGTCACTTAGATTGCGTGAAAATTCAATTTGAATTAATTTCATAGGATATGTGAAGAATGAAGAATAATTAGGCAATATAATCACCAAAGCTTTAATTAGGGTTCGAGTGAGTTATCTTTATAACAAGTTAAGCTTGATTAACATCTATGCTCCAACTTGACGGGGAGTGTTATTGTAATAGAGTAATTAGTAAGATTATAATATTTAATTAGTGGCTATTAGGGATATGGTACAATTAGGATCAATTATGATTGATATCCAAATTATACATTACCATAGATAGATTTCTTCTTCTATATAAATATGTAATCATAGAGTATTAGGAAAGTAAGATCAATAAAGATATTTGTTTTGTATCATGCACAAATTTACACGGTACTTGACTTTTCACCTATAGTTTCAAATTCAAATGATATCTGACCTCTCGACCCTATAAGTGTAGATAATCCTATAAACTGGAGATATCCTCTTTGTGACCGTAAAGAACCTGATAGATTGGGTTTTTCAAAATCATCTTCTAATGTTATTTACCTTATTTCTCACTTTATCTCCTATCATTGCCTGTCTAAATCTCACCATGCTTTTTCCCTTCAGTTGTCTTCTATGTCTGTTTCTAGTTATTTTCAGGAAGCTCTTGATGATCCCAAATGAAAATCCACTATAGTAGAGGAAATAAAAGCTCTTTTGAAGAATTCTATTTGAGAACTTGTCAGTGGGATGCAAATGAATGTTTACAGTGAAATATAAGTCAGATTGGACAGTTAAAAGATACAATACCAGGATTAGTTGCCAAAGGTTACACTTAGACGTATAGAATTGACTATCAAGAAACCTTTGCTCTGTGGCTAAGATAAATACTGTTAGAGTTATTTTATCTCTTGTAACGAACTTAGACTAGCCATTATACCAGTTTGATGTGAAGAATGTCTTTCTCCAGGTGATTTGATAGAAGAAGTGTATATGAATTCTCCTCCTGGTTTCACAGCAAAAGAAACAAAGCTATGCAAGCTAAAGAAGACACTATATGATTTGAAATAGCAACTAAGGGCCTAATTTAGCTGATTGAGCCATTCAATGCAGGGATATGATTTCAAGCCGTCTTTGGCTAATCATACACTGTTTTATAAAAGAAATGGTGATGATATTACCTTGCTACCTGTTTATGACTTTATGTTGATAATATGATTGTCACAAGTAATTACATATCTGAGATAGAAAACTTCATTGTCATTTGATGAAGGAATTCAAGATGAAAGACTTAGGGACTTTAAAATATTTCCTTGGCATTGAAGTATCCCGATCCAAACAGATTTTTTTTCCTCTCGACGAAGTATGTTTTAGACCTCCTAGTTCAAACTGGTAACTTGGCTTGTGCACTTGTTGATACTCCTATTGGTTTAACTATCTATCCCGATCAGGTTCACACGAACAAAGAGAGATATCGAGGTTAGTGGAAAAATTGATATATCTGACTCACACTAGACTTAATATTTCATATGTAGTTACTGCTATGAGCCAATTCATGCATAATCCGAGCGATCGACATATAAGTGCTGTGAATTGTATTATGACTTATTTGAAGTCTTATCCAGGCAAAGGTATTCTGTTTTTCAAGCATTGACACCTAGACATTATAGGATGCACCGACTCTAATTTTGTTGAATCTAAATTGGATAAAAAGTCTACTTTAGGGTATATCTCATTTGTCCGTGGCAATTTAGTATCTTGGGAGAACAAGAAACAGAATATAATTTCATTGTCTAGTATAGAAGCCAAATATCGTACTCTTCATCATGCTACTCAAGAGCTTATATAACTACGTATTCTTTTTCAAGATCATGGTTATGGTCCTCGTAAAACCAGGTGATGTTCTTTTGTAATAACACAGCTGCCATCCATGTAGCAAATAATCTAGTACAGCATGATAATACGAAACATATTGAACTCGACATAAATTACATCAAGAATAATCTAAATTCTGATGTAATAGATGTTTCCTACATTAAGAAAGCAAATCAATTAACTGATATGATGACTCATGCAGTTATTGATGCTTCTTTTTATATAACTTTGTCTGAGTTGAGTGTGTGATATCTTTGCACAAACTTGAGGGGGAGAATTGGAAAGAATCCTCAATTAGTTATCAAATATTTGTAATTATATAGTTTCTAAATAAGTTTCTTTCGTAATCTAAGTCTCCTAATTGTGTATATATATGTGTGTGTATGTAATCCCTTATCTTATATGAATAAGAAGAAAAAAAAATTCTTTATTATTTTTAACTAAGTCCAGCTTCTATAGGTTTTGTGAAGTAATATTTATGAAAGGACAAGCTGTGATTTTGCTTTAAGGTCAAGGCAGATTGATCATCTTATTGGAAGCATGGCAGCATCTCCCTGGTTTATGATTGGCGAGCATAAATAAAAATAGCTGAGTCAAATGCTCTTTTACCATAAATAAATAAATAAAAATCAACCAAATTAAAGTTTGGAAGTGCAAAAAATATACATCATCATATGAAGTTCAATCAATCAAACATGAGAATTGGACCTACATATCCTCATCAAAAAGAAAAATTATTATCTTACTTCATCAACAACCTAGAAAAAATCTTATCTAAATAATTTTAATACATTAACAAAATAGAGGTAGTTTTCAATGTTACCTGACCAGAACCAACACGAAATAAGTAAACCTGACCTTTTTCTAATGAGCTGTAAGATAGAACACAAGAGATGTTAGAATTCAAATCCAAGGCCCATAGGCTTTAATATTTGGAAATAGTATATCATTTTGTAAAAGCTTTAGCTCACCAATAGATGTATGTAGCCCATACTCATGATGCAGAAAATGGCACAAATTAGTTTTGATGCAGAACCACCCCCAAATCCAATCCCTTTTTTGGCAGTGATTTACATCTTGAAATTGACTCGGTACAGGTTTAAGTGAGGATTCAACATCTTCATAATTTGCCAAGCTGTTTGACTCATTGGAGCTTTTAAACTTTCTATATGCATGCATATTTACAACTAGTATAATTAATAGAAGAATGACATTAACCTCCAGCCAGCTCTTGTTCAGCAAGGGACTTCAGCCACAATCATTGGTGGCTTAGATATCTGAACTAATGAAGGATATTGTGGTGATCCCACATTTAAGTCATAACAGAAAAACCACATTTGAGAACTAAATTAGTTTCTTATCTCATTAAGTTCTCTTTAATCTTTTATATTCGTACAATGTATTAGTTCAATTGAGAATAAGAAGAAATATTGTGTTTCCATTGTTTTTTTCACTTGTTATCAGAGCAAAACTAAAAACTCTAACCCTAACAAGAGGAATTGCCGGCCACCATCCCTCGCAAGAGCTCTCATTTGACTCTTCCCTTTTGTGGTCAACCAGCATCTGTACTCTTCTCTTTTCTTTCCTGTCTGTCGAGCTGACCCCTAGCAAAGGTATTGCGCATCCTAATAGTAAGCACAACAACATCAACAGCAAGGATACCAACACTCATCACAAGCCATGAACTATTGTCGTTGCTTCTATCGTCGTGCATCACCGCAAGGTGTTGTGTGCCCTGATCGTGACCACAACAATGTTGATTGCGAGGACAGCAGCACCATCCGTTGCTACTACAGCCATGTTGTGGTATCAATTTTTGATTAATTACAAGGCTAGGTGCCATGAACTAGTTTGTATCTATTGTTTTTTGGGTTCCATCTTTGTGCATAGAATTTTTTAGGGTGTCGCTGCGAGACTTTCGTGTGCTCTTCAAAACCATAAACCATTGGCTCCATCCATTGGAGTTGTCACATTTTGAATATTTTTGGGTGACTTCTTCAAATCGTATACAATGTCCCTTTGTTCACACATGTCTTTTTGCATTATCTTAGCCTTTGCAAGTTTGGAAAATGCAAGAAGTTTCAAATGACTAGACCAAATAAATGTCCTCCAACTTCTGCTTTTCATTGGGCTCAAATGTTTAAGGAGGGTGATTTTAAATTGGCCTTGCTTTCTTATATTGACAACACTTAAGGTTATTGATTCTTGGGGTACCAATTATATGACTAGTAATTTCTCTCTAATTATCTCTATAGGATTTTCACATGTAAAGTTTGTTTAGATTGAAAAAAAGTATTCCTATGCTAATTACCTTGGCTGAGAATTGTCTCACTCCCACAAACTTTTTTTTTTATGCATTTTGCTTTACTTACTCCTAATCTTTCTAATATTCTTCTCTCTATTAGAAAAATTATCAAAAATTAAAATTGTTTTGTAACCTTTTATCGTTTTGATTGGGTGTTTCAAGACAATCTCACGAAGAAAATGATAAACACCAGTAAAGAGAAAGTTTATACTATTGGGAGAGCATTGAAATCTGAATATTGTCAAGAATCCCAAGGAACATGATACTTGGCAAGTGACATAACCGTATTTGCGTGGGGCAATAAGTGGTGGAAAATAATGCCTTAGAGTGCTAGCGGATGAAGTCCTCAAGCAAAGCATAAGTTAAGAGTGAGGCTTCGAATGTTTAAATAACATCGTCGAGTGATCGCACCTTTGGATGAACTCATAGAAGGAATAGCCTTGCATAACTTTTCACAAACTGACAAAAAAGACTTCAGAATACACCTTGGATCTTTACAAAGGAGAAGACTAGATTAATTATGTGTTACATACACCTTAAATAGCTAAAAAGTCAACCAAAGTTAACTTCATGATGATACCAATAAAAGTCAAAGGATGTCTAAGTGGGTTAACCTTAAAGAGTTGGTGGTTAACAAGAACATGAGTCAGAAGCTATAACATTCAATAAACAAGGTCTTGGAGTATACTCTAGATGCAGACTAAGTTGCTTTAATATTGAAGACAGGAGTAAAACTAAAAAGTGAACAAAAGTCAATAAGAGTCAACTCTAGTATGAGTCCAACTGTGGTTTATTTAAAGGTTGTATTTCTATTATTAATTATAATACGGATCAGTTATGAATAGTTATGGTTGAGTTTTAATAATTACTGTAAGCAATATATTATAACCGTTCTATTCCTATCTATATAATTGAACATGCAAATTAAAAATAAGGTGCTACTAGCTAGTAAATTCTAGGGTATCTCCTCTCGCTAGATTTTAGCATAAAGTGATTTGTATTAGTAAACCTCCAAAAGGCGGTGGTCAACAGGAGTCAACAACTATATATGAAGATAGCACTCAATTCAAATAGTGTTGCAACTAATTTGAACACATGAAGTTAGTTCAAAGTTTGAATACATGGGGTTCGATATGAACACTAAGAAGACTCATTTTGAACTTTGGAGTAAATTTTAATTCAAATGTAGATTCAAACACAGAAACGTAAGTTTTTACTCAGTTCAAACTATGGAATAAATTCAAACACAGAAACGATTTGAACCATGATGTGGATTCAAAAGGAGATTTGAATCTCAAACAGATGAGCAAGTTCGAATCTCAAACAGAAAAAGTAGGTTCGAATCTTGAATATGAGAACCAAGTTTGAATCTCGAACGGAATGAATGAATTTGAACAGAGCAAGAGACTTGAGTTTGAACAAAGTGTAGATCTGAACATATGTATGTTCGAACAAAATGTTTAAGTGAGACGTCATTGTTTTGAATGTTGAATGTTCATATGAAGCATATTCACATTAACCCAGATTAAGCCGTTTGGAGATAGACTTCCCCTTGCATGTCCAAATTAGAACTGTATAATAAAAAAAAAATGTTGTGGAAAATGAACAGTGATATGAGCTAGATTTGAAAGGAACAACCAGCCTTAATTAGGACAAGGAACTAAGACGACTCTAGGGCAACCAAGAACAGAATATAAATACAAAGAAAAGGTTTGTTGTTGGGGTTCGGTTGACAAGGGTTGAATCATATTGCGAAGGAAATACAGAGTGAAACCTTACGAGAGATAACGACATATTCAAAGAGAGTTAACATTCTTGGTGATCACATCAAGATGAAGTGAAGTAGGGAAAATGAGAAGAGGGAGAGCCATAGTATGACATTCCTCAAATGTATTGCTTTGTATTTGTTGTAAGTAGAGAAAGGAGAGAGTAATCCATCGTAGAAGTGAGATTGACAGTGTAAGAGATTTTAGACTCAAGTCATTCAGTTGTAAATAATAGAAAAATATTTTTTCTTATTATTGATGTGAGATAAGAGCTTACATACATATATAAATAATTAAGAGACCTTAATTAGAAAATAATCTTATTTAGAAAACCTACATAATTACAAATAATTACACATAATCCGAATCATTTCTAATTTATATTTTAATGGATTGACTCAACATAAGTTATAACCTCAACATCTATGGAGTACAAGTATATCATTTTGATCGAATCATGTAAATCTCTCATGTGACTTAAATTTTAAAAAAGCTAATAATAAGCACTAAATATTAATTGAAACAAAATATTTAAGTGTTTATTAGAGAAAGTTTCACCACAAAACCCTAAGGTTTTAATTTGATTAGGCAAAAGGTTTTTTGATTATGAAAGAATTTGATTTGAGTGTTACTATCAAATCCTTCAATGACATCCCTATTAGAAGCCGTCGTTCTTGCTCGAAGCTGACATCCCTATTTGAAGCCAACGCCGAATGTGATGTAGACCTCGATGACTCTGCCAAACCAAGTCATCTTCGATTTCTTTGATGATGTCGACGATGACTCTGTCCAATGATCCCCTCGTCAAATTGATCTCTACGTTACCATCGTCAACTTCAGCCTGACATCAACGAGTTTGTGTTTGCATCACCATCGTCACCTTCAGCCTAACATCGACGACTTCGTCTCTGCATCGCCTTCGTCCTGCACGCATTGCGGCCATCCACAAACTACAACGACCTTGTCTATCCTCGTCATCATCGACCTCGTCTTTGTCCATCATTAACACCTTCAACATCTTAGTCGACTTCGAGTTCCACTTCCACTAGCATCGACGTCCCTGATGGCATACACTTCGACCTCAACCTTGGCATGTCCTCAATCGTTGTTAGCTGTGCCCTCAGTCGTTGCATTGTGATTAGCTGTTAACATCGACATTCTGTTAGTTGTGCCCTCAGTCACTATGTTGTTTTATTCGTGGTAAACTATGCTCGTCTTCTGCCTTGGTGAATTATGGATTAAATTAAACAGTTCTAATTATATGGATTGGAGCAAAACCATTCACTTTTATTTTCGGAGTATTAATAAAGATGATCATTTAACTAATGATCCTCCTAAAGATGATTCGAAACTCATATGGCTCCGAGAAGATGCTCAACTCTTTCTACAAATTCGCAACTCTATTGACGAGTTAGGTAATTAACTAAGTTAATCATTATGAATTTGTCAAAAAATTGATGGATTACTTGGATTTCTTATAATCCGATAAAGGAAATCTAACCTTGTATGTAAAAGAATTGTAACACATTCTATCGAGACGACAAAAAAGATCGGTCTCTAACAACTTATTTCATTTCTTTTAAGAAGACTAATGAAGAGCTCAATGTGTTGTTACCTTTTAGCCCTGATGTAAAGGTCCAACAACACCAATGCGAGCAAATGGCTATTATAATTTCTTAGCTGGCCTTCCCTTTGACTTTGAGACTGCAAAGTCACAAGTCCTCTCTAGTTCTGAGCTCTCCTCTTTACATGAAGTTTTTAGTTGGGTACTCCGCACATAAGGTCCTCCACCAAGTCAACCCAATAGTGCTTTGATGAGTCAACAACATGCCTATGAGCATCGACGATCATTCCATCGAGAAGGAGGACTACCAGGCTTTGAAGCACGACCACATAACTCTAGAGGAATTGTGTCATTACTATCGAAAACCAGACAATATGAAACATGAATGTCAAAAGTTTCAATATAAAAATCAGAAAACTTCTTCCGCCCACCTTGCATCTACTTATGATCCTTCAGCACCATCAGTTCGTATCTCTCAAGATGAAGTTGCTAAGTGTTCCGAGTATCAAGAATCCCTAAAGCATGCATCTTTTTCTATTACTACTACTGCCAATTCACGTACTCCGAATACTTGCCTTCTTTCCTCGTTTTCTAAATGGCTCATTGATTCTAGTCTATTTTCTAGTTTCAAGTATCACACTTCTAGCTCTACTGTTACCTTAGCTGATGGGTCCTCATTTTGTGTTCATGGGTCTGGCAATATTACACCAACCTCTCTCTTATCTTTATCATCTGTCTTACGTTTACCTAATCTCTCTTTAATTTAATTTCCTTCGGTCAGCTTACTCGTCATTTTAACTATTGCATCACATTTTTTCCTGATCATTGCTTATTTCAGGATTTCGTGACGAAGAAGATTATTGGTAAAAGATATGAATCTGAAGCCTCTACACTCTTGATACTCCATCAGTTGCTTGTTCTAATGTCACTTCTCACTTTCCGTGCTTAAGAAACTTTGTCCACAGTTAAGTCATGTGTCTTCTTTAAATTGTGAGTCATATGAATATGCTAAACATCATCACTTTAGTTCTAGTCCAAGAATTAATAAATGTGCTAGTGTTCCTTTTGAATTAGTTTATTTCGATATATGAGATCCTTGTCTTATTTTGTCAAAATCTGAATTTAAATATTTTGTTAGATAATTATTCTAGTGTTACTTGGTTATGTTTAATAAAAAATCGCTCTGAACTATTTTTTATCTTTTGTTCTTTTTTGTGCTGAAATTCAAACTCAATTTAATGCATAGCTTAATGCATAATTATTCTAGGCGGCAAGGCACCCGCCCAGGTCACCGGGCGACCCTATGACGAGCACCTGGCCATGGCGAGCGCTGCGGTGTCTTTCAATTTTTTAAAAAATTAGTAAAAGGCATAAACAACAACGTTTTGTGCCTTGTTTATTTCTTACTGTGAGCGGGGTAGCCTCCACACGATGAAGCTCTGCTAGGTTTGACCAATAGACGAAGCAGATCGCTGACTAAAAGATGCCTCCTTGCTGTTCAACGAAGCAGCATGATGAAGACGAAGCTGCCATGCCATTCGACGAAGCCTCCACAATGAAGACAAATTAATGAAGCCACGACACCATTGGACGAAGCCTCCACTCGTTTCGACGAAGGCGCTGCTCTCTCTCCCCCTTGCTGTCACCATCGTTATCGCCGACTGTCGCCTTTTCCGTTGCTTCTCCGTCGCCTTCTCTCGTCGACTTCTCCATTCTTCGTCTTCGCTGCTCTCTCTCTTTCTCCGTTGGAAGTCTAAAATTGTGACTTCGTGACTTGTGAGTAAGTTATTCCTTGACTCTTAATTAAAGTATAACTTTAAGTCTTTAACATTTAAAATATTAAATGAAATTTTTTATACCATTTAATATTTGTAATTTGTTAGAATGTAAGCCTGATTTAATATTTTATATTTTAAATTTACACATTTCATCTTTGTTGTAAATTTATGTTAAATTTTCTAACTTATATTATGCGAATTATTTTTGCTTTTTTCCTCTAATGTTTAGAATTACAATAAAATTCTTATATATAATATATATATTAAAAATAGCTAGACCGCGTAGCACCTCCTAGGCAATGCTTGCCTAGATCGGACCCTCAAAGGCCCGGATCACCTTTCCCAGATCCCGTTTCAAGTGATGATATTCCTATTGCCTTATGCAAAGGTAAACAGAATTACACTTTTCCTATTTCCCTTTTCATTTCGTATAATTGTTTGTCTTTTTCTTCTCGTTCTTTTGTTACCTCTCCCAATTCTATTAGTGTGCCTAAAACTATTCATGAAGCCCTTTCTCACCTTAGTTGATGCCAAGCAATGATCGACGAAATGCAGGCTTTATATGAAAATAGTACTTGGGAATTGATTTATTTACCTTCGGGGAAACGCGCTATCGGCTGCAAGCCGATGTTCGCCGTTAAGGTTAATCTTGATGAGTCTCTTGCTCAGTTAAAAGTCCGACTTGTTGCTAAAAGTTATGCCCAAACATATGGTATGGATTATTCTGATACATTCTCTCCTATTGCCAAATTGACCTCCGTTCGTTTGTTTATCTCTATGGCTACTACTCACCATTGACCTTTGTATCAATTGAATATTAAAAATGATTTTCTTCATAGTGACCTCCACAAAAAGGTGTATATAGAGCAACCTCCGGGTTTTGTTGCTCAGGGGGAGTCTGGGTGTGTTTGTCGTCTTCGAAAATCTTTATATGATTTAAAATAGAGCCCTCGTGCTTGGTTTGACAAATTTAGTCAGGCTATTGAAACATAAGGCATGACTAAGAGCCAGCATGACCATTCAGTGTTCTAAAAGCAATCAAACATTGGTCTCATCCTTTTAGTCATATATGTAGACTTGTTATCACTGAGACAGTGATACTTTGGGTATTTCATCTCTTAAGTTCTTTCTTCATACTCAATTTCACACGAAAGACTTGGGATTGCTCAAATAATTCTTACGTGTTAAGGTCACAAGTAGTAAACGCGCTATCTTTCTCTCTTAGAGGAAATACGTCCTGAATTTATTAACTGAGACAGACAAATTGGGAGTGAAGCCTTATAGTGCTCGAATGACTCCAAATATGCATCTCACAGGAGAGGAGGCACCATTTGACAACCCTGAGAGATATCGAAGGTAGGTTGAGAAGTTAAATTATCTTACTGTCACTCATCCAGATATTGCCTATTCAGTTAGTGTTGTTAGTCAGCTCATGTCATCTCCAACAATTGATCATTGAGTAGATTCTGTATTACTTTAAAGGAGCACCTGGATGTGATCTATTATACACAAATCATGGACACACAGATTGAATGTTTTTCAGATGCAGATTGGGTAGGTTGTCCAGTGGATAGAAGATCCATTAAAGGTTATTGTATTTTTGTGGGAGAAAATTTAATCTCATGAAAGAGTAAGAAACAAAATGTTGTGTCACGATGCAATGCTGAGTTAGAATATAGGGTCATGGCACAATCTACTTGTGAGACAATGTGAATCTCTCATCTCTTAAATGAAATTGGTCTTAACATTTCTTTACCATCAAAATTGTGGTATCATAATCAGGTTGAACTTCATATTACCTCAAATCCTGTGTTTTATGAGAGAGCTAAAACATATTGAAAATGATTGTCATTTCGTCCACGAGAAAATTTAACTTGAATTAATTACCATAGGATATGTGAAGACTGAAATACAATTAGATGATATATTTACCAAAGCTCTAAACAAGATTCGGATGACTTATCTTTGTAACAAGTTGGGCTTGATTAATATATATACTCCAACTTGAGGGGAAGTGTTATTGGATTATACTAGAATAATTAGTGAATTGCAATATTCTATAATTAGTAATTTGTGAAAATTAGGAATATGGTATAATTAGGATTGATTGTGATTGATATCCTATTTATATCTTTCTATATATAGGTTTCTTTCTTCCGTATAAATTTATACTCATACTTTATATTCAATATATATCAAAACTCATATAAAATGACGGTATAATTTGATATTTTTCTGCAACCAATGTTACCTGTCAAATATTTGTCCCGAAGGAACCATGGCAACATAATTTGCTGCAACCTACCATTACCAAGGAGACTGTTAGCTGGAGAACGAAAAAAAACACAAAGTAGTAACTAAACTCCCTGATGCAGTTTTAACAGCCAGAAAATCCTAACTTGCTGACACAAAAAAAGGTCACTGAACACTGAATACATGAATTTCAAAGATATGCAGCTTATTTGCAATTTCTGTTTGCGAAGGCTTTTCTCTGCTTGGTAGTTCCATCATGTGAAATAATCCTTAGTTCTGTCCAAGCTGAAGGATTCAAGTCTTTGCAGAAACTCTGTGATTTAAGTCCTCAAGGGGTAGTTTGTAATTTTTGTTTTTGATTGTTAAACTAAACATATAAATGATAATGGAGAAATGGTATTTAGGACTCATGTTTAAATGAAATTCCAAATGTTTGCATCACAGGTCCATAGGCATAAAAAATAATACAGATTCTACAATGTTATAATTGGGATAAAAGATGAATTAAA
Organism: Taxillus chinensis; assembly: GCA_023512835.1. Lineage (NCBI taxonomy): Eukaryota > Viridiplantae > Streptophyta > Magnoliopsida > Santalales > Loranthaceae > Taxillus > Taxillus chinensis. Next base: position 35,838,632 of record CM042092.1, read on the forward strand.
GTTAAATTTCAGAATTTAGACAGACTACAGGTTCAGGTTTAACCATACTCTAAAATTCTTCCTCTCCTTCTCTCTCCCTCTCTTCTGGGTGTTTTTTTTTTTTTTTGTTTTTTTGTTTGTATGAGAACACAGCCATTCTGTTTTCCAATTGATTTAAAACTTTAAACAGCCAAAGTAAAAAGACTGAACAACAATTTACGTACTTGAAAACCAATTGGAGGGCTAGGACCTCTGCCAACTTCTATATCCTTGTATTGCAAACCAGAATCTGTAGTTACCATGGATACCTAAAATACAAAAAAAAAGGAAAAAAAGAGGCTCTTTATTTTAGCACTCATCAACAATCATGAAAATTTACAAATTCTCAAAAGCCAGAATTATCAACTTCTAAAAGCATCAAAGACACACCTACTGCTCCCAATCAGGGGGAGTCTGCTCCCACTAACCCCAATCAGGGAGAGTTTGCTCCTGCTCCCGCTCCCGCTAACCCCAATGAGGGAGAGTCCGTTCCACCTACCGATATCGGAAAGAGTAAAAGACTGGTATTTGACAAGTATCATACAAGGAAAAATGTTACTCTCAACTCCAATCCTCCTCTTAATACCATGCTAACAGATGATTCTTCGGCGATTGACTAACTTTCCATTGAGGTAATTGCCCCATCTCCTATTGATTCCGATTCTACTAATACCTTGGTTTCTTTAGACAATACAATAAATCGGAGATATCCTTTATGTGATCGAAGGTTTGGTTTTTCAAAATCCTCCTCGATTGTCTATCTTATTTTTAACTTTGTTTCTTATCACCGTTTGTTCAAATCTTACATGTTGCTCTTCAGTTATCTTCTGTGCCTATTCCTACTCATTTTCAGGAAGCTCTTGCTAACCCAAAATGAAAGTCTGCTATGGTAGACGAAATAAACGCCCTTGAGAAGAACTTCACTTGGGAAATGATTGAGTTACCCCGACGTAAGAAGACAGTAGGATGCAAATGGATATTTACAATGAAGTATAAATCAAACGAGATGATTGAAAAATACAAAGCTAGATTGATTGCCAAAAGATACACTCAAGCATATGACATAGACTATTAAGACACCTTTGCTCCTGTGGCTAAAATGAGTACAGTCAGAGTTATTATTTCTCTTGCAGTCAACCTTGACTGGTCATTACGCCAATTTGATGTTAAGAATGCCTTTCTCCATGGTGATTTGATGGAAGAGGTGTATATGGATCCTCCTCTTGGTTTTACACCAACAGAAGCAAAGGTATGCAAATTGAAAAAGGCGTTATATGGTTTGAAGCAGTCCCCTAAAGCCTAGTTTGGTCAGTTAAGCCACTTAATGCGGGCATATGGTTTCAAACAAGCTTTGGCTGCTCATACCTTTTTCTATAAACGGAGTAATGATGATATTACTTTGCTTCTCGTTTATGCTGATAACATGATTGTTACAGGCAATAATCCAACAGAGATAGAGAAACTTCGTTGTTCTTTAACGACAGAATTTGAGATGAAAGATTTCGGAGCCTTAAAGTATTTCCTTGGAATTGAAGTATCCCGTTCCAAGAAAAGAATCTTTTTATCTCAACGGAAATATGTTTTGGACCTCATTGCTGAGACTGGGAATTCAGCTTGTGCACCGGCTAACACTCCTATTGAAGTGAATCATGTCTATCCATCTATACTGATCAAGTTCCAACAAATAAGGAGAGATATCAAAAGTTAGTAGGAAAATTGATCTATTTGACGCACATTAGACCTGACATTTCATATACAGTCAGTGTTGTTAGTCAATTCATGCATAATCCGAGTGATCAACACATGGAAGCTGTGAACCGTATTCTTGCATATTTGAAGTCTTCTCCAGGAAAAGGTATTCTCTTTTCTAAGCATGGATATCACATTATGGGCTATACCGATTCGGACTTTGTTGGGTCCAAATTGCACAAAAAGTCTATACGGATACGTGTCATATGTTGGTGGTAATTTGATAACTTGGAGAAGCAAAAAAACAGAATGTGGTTTCGTTATCCAAGGCCGAAGTAGAATATTGAGCCCTTCATCATGCCACTAAAGAGCTTACATGATTACGTATTCTTCTGCATGATCTCAGTTATGAACCCAACAAGCCCATGATGCCCCTTTGTGACAATACTGCTACTATTGAAATTGCTAATAATCCAGTCCAGTATGATCGGACGAAACACATTGAGCTTGACCGTAATTACATCAAAGACAATCTTAATTCTGGATGGATAGTGGTTTCCTATATTAAGCGCACAGATCAACTTGCCGATATCATGATGCATGGAGTTTCTCGTGTTTCATTCCACACATCTTTGTCCATGTTGGGAATATGTGATATCTATTCACCAATTTGGGGGGGGGAGAGTTGGAATTAGTTGTCAAATATTTAGGATATTTAGAATATTTGATTAGTATATTTGATTGATTGTGTAACTAGATTAAAATATTTGATTGATGTAATTAGCGTTATTATTTTTAGATTTTATACCTAAATTAGACTATGAGTAAGTTATATATAATAAGGTTGTATTCTTCAATATGATTATCAAGAAATATCATTCATTTCTATCTCTTTTCTACTGATATTCGTGCCCTTTCTCTGCTGAATTTTAGTACGATCAATTGCACTAATCTTTTGGGAAAATGGGTTCGCTGGCATCCTCCTCCGCTTGGCTTCAAATTAAACTGTGATGGTTCTTCTGTTTACTTTTCAGGGGATGAAGGTGGAGTTATTAGAGATTCTGCCAGTAATATTGTCACTGAGTTTTGCTATAACTTTGGTCCCTGCTCTTCCAATTCAGCGGAAGCTAAGGCTCTCTTAGAAGGCTTCAAATTGGCTAAACGCATGAATATTCCTCTATCTTATAGAGAATTGGACTCGTTGCTAATTGTTCACAGCATTCAAGGCACTGGGGGGCACTCCCTGGCAACTATCTTATTTCATCAGGGATTGTCTTAACCTCTTGGAGGATTCAACTGTTACGTGTATCGCGAAGACAACAGCGTGGCTGACAAGCTGGAATCTATCGGGCATAAAGTGAATGACAGTCTGTTTTGACTGCCAATGTTCCCCTCCTCTGCGCTGATCTTGCTTACGCTGACATTAATGGGCCTCCTTATTTTAAGAGCTTAACTGGTTTTCTGGGTGTTACTTAGTTGACACTTACCAGGGTCTTTGCTGCTTGTTTCTGTTTCTTAAATGCCGTTATCTGGGTGATTATTATGGCTGGGAAGAGCGGTCTTCTGCCCTTTTGCCCCACAGCAGGATTGCTTGTGGTGTTTTTGGCATGAGTATTTTTCTGCAGGCCTTCACTGGCTCTATTCACGCAGCCAGTAGACTGCCTTTCCAGCGGAAGCCTCCAGTGCCAGGCAATTCTATTTCCAGTTCTATTCTCTGGTGGCCTAGGCTGGCTCTCTAATCACCCAGACCTCCCGGACCTGTAAGGTTCATAATATACCTATGCCAACTTCTTTATTATCGTGTTTGCATCTGTAGGTGGTGTGTTTGTTCCGGACACTCTTTGAAGGGTTATACCTCTGCTGTTTGTCTTTTACTCTTGGTTCTTTTCACCGGGTCTGGAGGGCTTAAGGGGGCAGCTACTCTGCAGGACTACTCTGCATTTTTGTTTGTGGGTGTGAATGCTGCGAGGACGGATGGCAATGTTAATCTCCCCCTAGCTTCTTGCCTCATTCCTACCACAGTCACGGCTGTAGTGGTTGTTTCCCAGCCAGAGCATCCCATTCCATGCGTTTAGGTGGCTGGGGCAGACTCCTTATTGTCAGGTATGTTATGGTTGTTAAGATTATTATTTGGTGTCCCTGTTTTCTTCTTCCTGATTTCGTTAAAGCAGCAGAGTTAGCCTCCTTAAGGCCTTGGAATTCTTTTTTATCCTAGAGTTAGCCTCCTCAAGGCCTCCTCAAGTCTCTTTTTTATGCTTTTTAATTACCTCCTTGTTGTACGGATTCATGTAGGCCATTTGGTTCCTGAAGGCTATCTTTCTAGCAGTTTTAATGAGGGCCGAGGAGACCCTTGCCTTTTTCTTTTTCTTTTTTTCTTTTCACCCTAGATGGTTTTTCCCTGGTTTGACTAATCTTCTTTCCTATCTGGCAAACATGCCATATTCCTTGTAATCCTTTCTTTCTCTTTTAATAAAATTTTCCCTTCCAAAAAAAAAAATTATATTCCTACCTCTAACAATCAAGTTATCAACATAAACAATAAGCAAGATAATATTATTACCCTCTCTTTTATAGAATAGATAGAGTATGATCATCAAATGCTTGTTTGAAACTATATGCACACATTGAGCGGCTTAATCAATAAAACCAACCTCTCGGTGACGGTTTCAAACCATATAATATTTTCTTAAGCCTGCTTATCTTTTATTCTTTTGGTGTAAAATCACCATATATACATCTTCCATCAAATCACCATAAAAGGAAAGCATTTTTTGCATCAAACTATCATAAGGTTTAGTCTAAATTAACTGTAAGAAAAAAATAACTCTAATAGTACTTATCTTAACCATAAGATCAAATATTTCCAAGTAGTCAATTTCATATGTCTGAGCATAAGATAAGCAATATTAGAAGAAAATTTTGAAAAACTCAATCTATTAGCCTCTCTACGATCATAAAGAAGATATCTCTGACTACCGAGATTGTCTAAACTTATAGGGTTCGAATACAAGGTATCATTTGAATATGGAACTATATTCTTTATTGTATGGTTCATGTAGTTTTAAGATTCAACCCGATATTTCATATCATAGGGTCGGTGATAATCTGACTCAATAAAAATGGAGTTCAACTCATTATAACATACTATGGGAGGTCGGCCCTACTAGTGCAATTGAAAGAACTTCTTCGTAAGTTCATACACCTAAGAAGAGTAAAAAGCATCACGATAACTTCTTTTAATAGCATCCCATACTTCCTTAGTTGTTTCACACTACACAAAACGGGAAATCATATAAGGAATTATGGAATTAATAAGTCATGACTTAACAAGTGCATCTTTAACTTCCCATTTAGCATAGTTTGAGTGACTTTTTGAAGGTGTTACCTTTCTTCCAATGATATGCCCTTCTTCTTCCTACCAGTAGTATGCATTTACCATTCAGTTTAATATGGATTGACGTATTGGCCTCTCAAATGGTGACACTTGATTGCATCTTCTTGTCTGAGACCATAAGGAGCGTAGTGGTACTAATAGCATGGTGATACATATAAATCGGCATCAAACACCACAATCTCCAACATTGGGTTGAGTCAAGGGCAGGGGCAGCACCTTTTAAAAAATTGGCATACACCACTGCTTTGGAAAAACCAAGCTTGTAGAGATGGAGCAATGACATACAATGGCGGGGGACAGCGGCGGTGGCGGTAGACGACGGCAGTCTCTATTCTATGGGTCTATCCTGTGTCTTAAGATAGTCCATCAATGCCAGTCTAAGACGGTGGCGACAAAAGACTGGACTTAAGGTTGGATCCTCCTAAGGCAATTTCTATTCAATAAGACAATCTCGCTCATCAACAATGGGCATAACCGACAAGTTAGAGATCATAATATTGCTAGGGCAAAATCGATTGATAGAATTCGTTAAAATGAAAGAGCCAATTAGGATATGATTAAGGCAAATATTTAAGTCTTGCTCTAATACAAAATAAAAAAGAATATAGAAATAATTATTTCTCATAGCTTTTGAGAGATTACATACACAGGTCTATACACAATTGCGGAGACCTAATTAAAAAATAACTCAGGAAACTAAATATACACCCAAATAAATATAAAAATTTAACATCTAATTAATTGACAACTCATTCCAATCGCAACTGAAAAATATATTCATATTTTCTTGATTAAGTCATAAATATAAAAATAATAAAAAATGAAAATCAAACTGCAAGGTTTTCATCATCCATTTGCGTATGAATGTTCTAGTTTTTTATTATTACAACGGATTTTGGCTTGAATTAATAAATATGAAATTAAAAGACTAAAGTTGCTACCAACTAAATAGGTGTAGCTAAACACGTTAAACTAAGAGTAGCAAACGGAAAAAAAGAATAATTGAAATCAAAATTGATTAAAAATTATTTTTTTTTCAAAAAAAATAAATTTTATAAAAAAAAGGAAACCACTTGGCATATTAATTATGTTTTAAACATTTAAAATATACATATCATGAATCTAATGTCACTTTTTCCCGAACCCTAAAGAACGAGGAAAATAAATATTAAAGCAAAAATTTTATTTTTATCAAAAAAAACCAATTATAAAAAAAGGCAATTAAATTTATATTTAAAAAAAACTTTTTGCTTTTTTTTTACAATTTTTATATTTTTAAAATATTTTTTTACTAAATTTTAAATTTCTTTAAAAAAAAATTGATGTACATGACTCTGCATCATAATCAAAAATAAAATTTCTATACATGCACAATTGTATGTCTAGGGCACATGATTGTGCATATTGCCTAGACATGACATTTTTTTCTACATTCTTTTCATTCTTCAATTTTCTTCCGATTGTTTTCAATCTCTTGCTCAAAATCAACTTTTAATATTAAAAATAACCTAGACCTATAATTCTAATCAAAGAAAAGAAAAACTCAAAGCATTTTTTCTTCATTTTTCTTTTCCAGCTCTATTTTCTATTGTTTTAGCGGGGCAATGTGATAGGAACCTGAGTGGAATAATTTTATTGATAGACAAAATATAAAATAAAACAGAATAATTGGTCTCTGAGTTTGAGAGACAGCCGTCTCTCCTAGAACAATTATATTCTAATTGAATTTTTTCAAAAATCAAGCATATCCTCATTCACACCTTAATACCCTTTTTATAGCTAAGTCCTCCCAATTTCAAATTCACATATAATAAATAAATAACCCCCTAAATTCAAACACAATAAATGACCCAAATAGAAACTCTCAAATTCAAACACAATAAGTAACCCAAATAAAACCTTTCAAATTCAAATTCAAACAATAAAAGAGAACCCAACATTACTCCCATCCCAAGAAGACACCTTCTCCACAAGGTGGAACAAAAGGAACTGCATGTGGTTCACATCAAGCAGTCCCATGTTGCTTCATAGCCTTTCCACTGAATCAACACCTCCATCATGTGCGGTGGACCCATCGAACTTGGGCACTCGCCTTCCATAGAAGTGGGCTCCAACACAATTTCCATATCCACAGTCATTGTAGGATGCCCATAATGTATGAGATATGAGGGGTCCTACCCATATAGGATCTTGGAAGTAGTAGTTTTTGCAACAGTATGATACGAAGTATTGTACCAATACTCTGCCCATGCCAACCACTGGGCTCATTGCTTAGGAGCATCAGACATGAAACAACACAGGTTGGTTTTCACACTGCGATTGACGTACAATTGGTGTTCGCGTAGCTCCTCCTATATCAGTTTCAAATGCCTTACATGTTCCCCCAAGGAACAACTATAGATGAGGATGTCGTCAAAAAAAGCTAAGACGAATTTCCGCAGGTACGATTTAAAGACCTTATTCATCAAAGATTGAAAGGTAACTAAAGCATTAGTAAGGCTAAACGGCATGACCGAGAATTCATAATGCCCTTGATGAGTCCGACACGTAGTTTTGGCCACATCCTTCGGTTGCATGCGGATCTGATGATATCTTGATTTCAAGTCAAGTTTAGTAAACAGTGTCACACAATGCAACTCGTCAATCACCAAAATCAGAAATTTATCCAAAGACCGTCATCTTATTCAAGCCATGATAATCAATACAAAAATGCCAACCGTTATATTTTTTCTTTACCAATAAAGTTGGACTTGAAAATGGACTCACACTTGATTGTATAATTCCAACCTCCAATATGTCCATGACTAATTACTCAATCTCATCCTTTTGAATCTGTAGGTAATAGTACGGGCAGACACTCACAGGGGAGGCTCCATCTCTAAGCACGATTGCATGCTCGACATCTTGCCATGGGGGTAGACCTATAGCCATTTGAAAAACCCCCTCAAAAGGGTGTACAATTGTTGAACCAGTCCTAGGATCACCCCATGTGACTTGGTGGTTGTTCCTTCGAGAATGCTCAATTCCACCAAGAATCTTGATCCTATATCCTGAATCGCCTTTGCCATATTCTTGAGTGATACCAAAGTATTGCTTAAACTTGAATCTCCTTGTAGAATTACAGCTCGTTCGCGCCATTGCAACCATGCTAGCGCCTTACCTTCCAAACGAACACCCATTGCAGTCAACCTTTCATTTTCTAAGAAGCCATTAAGGGTAAAATAGGGTTCCACTAGATATAATCATTCATGCACATCTACTCCTTCAAATATGAGCTTTTCTAATTTGCGAACCCTTGAATCTGGCCCCCATTGAGGATGCCCGTACCATTTGTATGTCATAGAGGCCGTGCCCCTATTCCAACCCTCTCTCCTTTCTCGATTCCCAAAATTGACAGCCCAAGAGCCATTTCCCACATCAAGCCCTTGCTCCCAATGCCCGGCGCCGAAGTGGGCCATACCCTCATGCCCCATGCCTCCTTCTTCCAAGCGAGTTTGCTCTCTTCTCCTCTGCCTAGGGCTTAGCTCCCTCATAGGCAGCGTTGCAGCCCCGTGCCAGCCCTCCCTCAGCTCAGCGCCTCTCCAAATGGTGTTGCCCGTCCACCACCGTTATGCCCTAGTCGTTGTCCTGGCTGCCCATGGTTTGGTCCTCCAGTGAATGAGGTTGCTCGTTGTGCTTCCTTAAGCCGTTCTGCACCCCACGGTGGGTCGACCTCCTCAGGTCCATAGCTAGGACCACCTTTGCCAGCCACAAACTCCTCTGTCCCATGATAGCCAACTATGCTCCCTTCACCCCAGGGCTCTCCTGTGGTTTGCGTGCTCCATGCCGGTGCCAAGTAGCCGCCACCAGAGATAGGACGTCCGTTTGGCAATCCATAACCATTAACAGCACTGTGTTTAGCCCCGATCCAACCGCCTCTGCTGCTACTGCATCGCTTGACACCTGAGAAGACAACCCCAGGATGAGGTCCCTTGGTGCCTTCTTCGTGCATTCTCGATCTGCTCATATTAACCACATCAGGCCGCACATGCGTTCCCTTTCTAACCTTGTCACCCTCGGCTATGTCACCAGGGAGCTTATTCAACACTGTAATCGCCAGGGAGCTCCCACTGTGATTGCCAGGGAACTCATTCACCATCCCTCCCTTGGTCGATGGAATGCCTGAAGTGTTTTGTTTAAGCTCTATCAGTTTGTGTAGCATGACCTCCAAGGTAGAGAAATGTTTGTTGGTGGCTTCGAATCGCTCGTCAATAATGGCCTTGATGGAGCTAATCTCTGCTTTCAATTTCTCTTCCAAGATTTTGACTTTTTTTCAGCCATCAATCCAAATATTGCACTCAAATACTAATTTCATAGGGAATCTGAGTAGTAATTTTATTGGTAGACAAAATATAAAATAAAACAGAATAATTGGTCTGCAGTTCGAGAGGCAGCCGTCTCTCCCAGTATAATTATATTCTAATTGAATTTTTTCCAAAATCAAGCATATCCTCACTCACACCTTGATACCTTTTTTTCTGACCAAATCCCCCCCCCAATTTCAAATTCACATACAATAAATAAATAACTCCCTAAATTCAAACACAATAAATGACCCAAATAAAACTTCCAAATTCAAACACAATAAATAACCCAAATAAAATCTCTCAAATTTAAATTCAAATAATAAAAAAAAACCCAAAACAATGCTGATCTCTTGTTTCCTATCCTCTAAGGTGTCAAGCAATGCCGAATTACAAATATGAGGGAGAGCTGCTTTGAGTTCAAACACCTTCTCCTTTTTTCCTCCCATCGCTGCTCTTTTTCTTTTTTAGCTTTCTCCACTGCCCCAACATTCACGTCCTTGTTCTTTTACTTCTCCTTTGTTAGAATGAAGCCTTGTTGCACGTTTGACGAATGAACCGGCTTGAAGTTCCACATGGCTACAAAAGACCCAATGCCCTCGTGTATTCTATGTATTCTGTGCACTTCCTCACTTCTTTTTATCATAAACCTTTCCCAAAATGCTTCTTTGTGGAGCATTATGCTTCTCTCTCCTTGCAATGCATCCTATATTGTGCGTAGAAGTGTAATGACGTCGCGAGAAAAAAGTTGTGTTTAAATCCTCTTTCCTTGCTCTACTTTTATAGCCATATGAAGCAGCTCCAAGCCAAGGGCAATGACTCATGTCTGTAATCTAGCTTGTCATGCTCTGCATTCCACATTCTATTGTCCAATGCCTTGTTCTACATGGCTTTAAAACAGAAGAAGAGGATGTGTCAGTTGTCTTGGTCGGCATGTCAGATTGAAGCCATCTCTCTCGTTTACATCTTCATTGTTAGTGGCGCATGCATGGGAGCCAAGGGCACAATTGTGTCTATACGTGTCTGCCTCGCTTTTTTTCAATTGCATTTTCGGCTTTGATGATCCCTATTCCTTGGCTTGGGACAAAAATTTCTCATTTTTTTCTCCTCACTTTTTCTTTTACTTTTTTTGGTTGGGCTTGGTTTGTCTTGCATTTTGTGTTCTTTCTTTTTTTGGGTTTTACAATAGTAACAATAATAATAAATACTTTCATTGTATTTTTCTTTTTCCTTTAAAACATAATAACAACACTTGCCATTTCCCTTTTTCTTTTCTTTTGTTTTAAATTTCTCAAAATAAGATATCTAATTTATTATCAAGAAAGGAACATCAAAATGCAACCTACGGCAATCACGAAATAATAATATTTAGTTTGGAGAAAATAGAATCAAGGTCATTATTAAACCGTAAGTGTTAAGGTATTAAATTGTAAGCAAGTGTGTAAGAGAAACAGACATTGAAGATGAGATAATTATAGCATTCATTTTTTTATTTTTATTTTTTTTAGGTAATAAGAAACTTTATTAAAAACAAAGTACACAAGAAGTGCACTAAGAAAGAAGTAACAAAAGAAGAAGAAACAACAAACGAGCAATACCCAGCTCAAAAGGAACACCTATCAACAACATCCACATACAAGAAAAACATGAACCCGAGGCAAAGAGCCACCCGAGAAGAGAACGCAAGACACAGGCTTTAAGCTCCACCACGCAAAGCACGCGATTATCAAACAACTTAGCATTCCGCTCGCGCCAAAGACACCACAAGATACAATGAAGAATAACACTCCAAAGTGGCGACCAGCGACCCACACAACCAGCCCAGCAAGAAAATAAATCAACCACACCGCGAAGCATCACCCAAGGAAGGGCAAACAAACCAAGAAACATGTCCCAAAGCTCCCGGGCAAACGGACAATGAAGAAAAATGTGATCAATAGATTCAGCATCCGCCTGACATAAGAAACAACGGCTAACCACCACCATACCACGACGACGCAAGTTGTCCGCCGTAAGGATCCTCCCAAGTACTGCAGACCAAACAAAGAAACTCACCCGAGGAGGGACCGAAACCTTCCAGACCAACCTCCACGGAAAGCAAGGAGGGGCAGTCGGGGTAAGGAGAGAATATAAGGACCGTACACTAAAGCCAACCGTTGGAGCATGACGCCAGCACAACCGGTCCAGCACGGTCCGGGAGGGGCGACTGGAATATAAAAGAGCAAAGAAGGAGGAAAAGGATTCCAACTCCCATTCCTGGGCCGGACGCAAAAAGACACCTCTCAATGCAAGAAATCCTCACGAGCCTGTAGAAAATCAGCCACACAGCCATCCCTGCGACAAGCAAGACAGTATAACTACGGGTAGGCCTCCCTTAAAGGCACCTGAACACACCAAATATCATCCCAAAACCGAATAGAGGAGCCATCCCCCACAACATAAGCCACCAACTGAGAGAAGGAATCTCATCGTGAACGGATAGCCTTCCAACAGCCCACCCCATGAGGACCCCGCAGGACTCTAGACATCCAACCCCCCTCTAGGGCACCAAATTTCACCACAATCACTTGCCGCCACAAGGCAACCCTCTCAAGCCCGAACCGCCAAAGCCACTTACCAAGAAGAGCCGCGTTAAAACAACGGATCCGCTTGATCGCGAGACCACCTTGAGCAAGGGGCCGACAAACAGACGCCCACCGAACCAAATGAGGGCGGGCCACCGCCACCATAGAACCCTATAGAAAATTCTGTTGGATCTGCTCAATTCGGGAGGCCACCGCAACAGGAATAGAGAAAAGAGATAAAAAATAGGTAGGCAAACCGGAGAATGCGCTGTGAATCAAAGTAAGCCGATCATCCTTAGAAAGATAAATCCACTTCCACCCCGACAACTGACGTTCAATCTTCTCAAGAAGCAGATGCCAAATAGAGGAACACTGGAAAGCAGCCCCCAAAGGCAGGCCCAGATAAGTAGGAGGCAACTGAGAAGTAGTGCACCCAAGAATATCCGCAAGTTCCCTCAAATGAGGCACCACCACAACAGGCACTAATTCGGACTTGCCCAAATTGATGTGCAACCCCGAAAGAGCCTCAAACCAAACAAGGAGGGCACGCAAATGGAAAAGATGCTCAGGGTCAGGCTCACAAAAAAGCAGAGTATCATCCGCGAAGAGCAAATGAGAAATCACCAAACACCGGCCACCACTAGAGTCCACAGAAAACCCCGAGAGCAACCCAAGAGCAGAAGCATAAGCAACCAAACGACTAAAAGCCTCCATAACGAGAAGGAAAAGCAGCGGGGACAAAGGATCCCCTTGACGAAGGCCATGAGAACTCGAAAAGAAACCATATGAGCTGCCATTCACCAACATCGAAAAGCGGATAGTAGAGATACAAAAAGAAATCCAACGCTACTACCGAGGAGAAAAGGCACACTGCCGCAAAGGATAAAGGAGAAAATCCCAATGAATATGATCATAGGCCTTCTCCAAATCCAACTTGCATAACAAGCCAGGGAGAGAGTCTTTCAAGCGACTTTCCAGACACTCATTAGCAATGAGGACGGAATCAAGGATCTGCCTACCATGAATAAAAGCACTCTAGAACGGGGATATGATTTTCTCGAGCACCCCCTGCAACCGACGAGCCAAAAGCTTGGCAATGATTTTATATATACCATCCACTAAGCTGATCGGTCGAAAGTCACGAATAGCTGTAGCCCCATGCTTCTTGGGGAGAAGAGCAAGAAAAGTGGCATTAAGACTGCGCTCAAAAGAGTGATGCTCATAAAATTTGGCGCAAACCGCCAAGTCATCCGAGCGCACCACACTCCAACAACGCTAATAAAAAGCAAGAGAAAATCCATCGGGACCAAGGGCCTTGTCCCCATTGCAACTATGAATAGCCTACTCAATCTCCTCCTCTGAAAAAGGCCGGTCCAGCCACGATGTATCCTTGCGAGAAAGAGCATCAAAAGGCTCCTCGCGAGAAAGAGCGTCAAAAGGAAGCTCGTCGAGAAGAGGCCGACAGACCCCATCCTCCCTGAAAAGGTCCTCATAAAAATGAACAATATGCTACCGAATAGCTCCCTGATCAGACGACAAACCATCATCCAACTCCATAACCCTGATGGAGTTTTGGCGCCGGTGGGAATTCGCCAAACAATGAAAGAAATGAGAATTCTTATCCCTCTCCTTCAACCACAAAGCCCGAGACCGCTGACGCCAAGAGATCTCCTCCTACACAAGAGGCGTCTCAAGCTGGGTAGTCAAGGGCACACGCTGCCCCGCCTCCTCCGCGGACAAAGGACGTAAGGCAGCAGCCTGATCAAGAGCCTCTAGCTCCGCCATGCATGAGTGCTTGCGAGAGAGAACGTGCCCAAAGACATCGGCATTCCACTTACGCAAGTCCCCCTTCAAGAGTCACAACTTGGCAACAAACACAAAGCTAGGAACCCCCTCCACACGGTAGGACTCCCACCACTCCCGAACCCGGTCAACAAAACCATCAGCCAAAAACTACATCAACTCAAACCGAAAAGGCCGCCGGGAGCTACAAGCAGGACCACAATCCAAGGCCACTGGACAATGATCAGAACGGAGTTGACACAGCCGCCGCTAAATGATAGAAGCAAACCACCCAGCCCACTCAGCAGACAAAGGAGGATCCACCAACCCATTCAAAGCAATGAAGTCCGAAAAACCATACATCGAAGCAGAGATGTGTGGAGAGCCCACCCTCTCAGAAGGGAACCGCACCACATTAAAATCCCAGCCAAGACACCACGGCACAACCCAACAACAATGAATGCTTGTGAGCTCGTCCCACATCAAACACCGATCCCGCACAATATGAGGGCCATAAACCCCCGAGAACATCCACTCAAGTTGATCCCCAACATTCCGAAAGCGACAAGAAACTGAAAAATCCCTGACAGCCACATCCAACTTCTCCAGCACCCGAGTATCCCACATGACCAAAATACCACCAGAAGCTCCAACCGAGGGCAAAGACACCCAATCGGCAAAAGGACACCGCCAAAGGCTCCGAATGTCAAAGACCAAGAAAACTTCCAACTTGGTCTCCTGAAAACAAATGAGATCAGCACGCCACTCCACCAACAAGTTCCAAATACACAAGCGCTTATCCCGATCATGCAAACCCCACACATTCCATGAAAGGAGCTTACAATTCATAGAACAACCAAAAGATCCCTCCCCAGCAAAGAACCTTTGCCATCATAATTAACTGTGGAGACAAGACGTTTCAGCTCCCTAGACCCAAATCGGCCTCTGGGGTGTGGCTTCGGAGCCCGACCAACATTGGAGCAGCGCTGTACATGGCGGGCCTCAATGTCTTGGAGCAAAGCAGTAATCTCCCCCTCATACCCCGCATAAGTAACACCGAGAAGTTGTCCAATGGCTTTGTACTTCTTTTGCACCCACGCAGAGGGCGACGCCTCACCCTCTTGAGTACCAACAGAAACAGGGCTAACAACAACTAATGGCTCAACACACAACGGCTCCACTGCCCGGGAACAAACCTGCACGAATGCTCCAACTGACCCCCCTTTTGCGCTCCCAGACTCCAACACAGCCACACTAAACTCTGACCGCGACGCCGAGGCAGTAGAACCCCTGGAGGCCACCACAGCCACACTACGCTCCAACCCCGCCTCCGAGCCAACAGAACCAGCGGGAGGCCAGCTGGGAGAGTCATCAAACAAGACTAGACAGTCCACCGGTGGCGCAGTAGGCAACCCCTGGCCACCCATCACAGTATGCGAGAGATCTGCCACAGCTGACACCTCGGCCCCCATAGCACGAACAAAACCCACATCCTGGGCGAGCCCCAGCAGGGATGAACTCACCTCAGGCGGAAGAAAGATCTGACCCCCAGCACGAAGGGCAGAACGCCAGTCGCTGGATGACCCTGGCGGCTCACAACCCTAGGCGAACACGACCGAGGGGAGGGAACGATGGCCACGGACGATCGCTGGGAGGGAGCCTTCGGGCACCACTCCAAACGACAACGCGAAGGAGGACGCGACCATGAACCCCCTGCAGGAATGATGCCACCCCCTGCTGCCCTCTCGGGAACAACCCCCGCCCACACAACGTGCCAACCGTCCTGCGCACTGTGTTCCAGAACCACTTTGAGATCCACCTCGACAGAAGCCAAAGGATGGCTAGCACTACACCTCGCAGCAGAGTCAGCGACAGGGGGAAACCCGATAGCAGCGCAAAACAAAAGAGGAACCCGCGACGGCGGCGGAGGGGGAGCACCAGCCGCCGCGATGGGTTGCCGAGGAACACCCACCTCCCAGATCGAAGCACCCTGCAGACGCAACTGGCCATCCAGCGTCCGATTGAGGCCCAGCCAACCACTGCCGTCGCGTCCAGCCGGAAAGATCAACAACCCCGATCGCGAAGACGACCCCAACACCAAGAGAGAAAGGAAACATCCATTCGTGTTACGCCGTTTCTGGAGCAGGAACACCCGATCGCCGTCCCAGAAAGATCGCATCGCAAGAGAGGAGGGAGACAAAGTAGCTAGCTCCTGCAAAACGCCACGAAGCCAACAGGCGAAGGCAAGGCCCATCGACAACGAGCTCATCCGGAAGCGACTCCGCTCCACCACGCGCACCGTCGGACCGCGAGAGAGGATCTCGAAAGTCTTCGACTCAACGCAGAAGAAACGATCGGATCCCTGAACGTCAGCAAGGAGATCCCGTCGACCGCGAGGACCCCGATCGCTAGGATGGCGAAAAATGTCACGCGCGTGAGGCACATTCATGACGTGCACTTTTCAAATTAATACTTTTTTTGAAACATAAAATAATGCAGCCAACTAGAACCGATCAGGATGCAAATGATTTTGGAATTAACTTCAATATTGTGAAGCAATAATGGGAGTATATGGCCATTATAATTTTCTCCTGCCATCATTTACATTTTATGGTTGTTGTATTTCTTTAGAAAGGTCATCAAAATGGTTAAGAAGGATATGAAAAAAAATTAAAATAAGATAAAATATTTCTCAATGGAGCCCACCATACTTTGAGCCTCGAACATGCTAAAAGGTATCATTAAATTGATACTCCCCTTAATGCTAGCACAAAGGCATTAGATCTTCAAGAAAACAAAACAAATGTATATGAAGTCAAAAAAAACTAGTTCTAAATTATATGGAATTTAAAGAAGACAAACCCCTTTACATAAAATTCCTTCATATTCAGAGAAGTTCAAAATTCCATGCAAATTTGAGAGAACCAACAAACAAAAGTGGTCGGAGTATGTATAGAATAAGTTGACACATCTGCTTGTGTCATATGATAGAATAACATTGACTGTAGCGCTAGTGCATGAAATAATGGTTAAGGTCAGGGGTCTAGAATTCTCACCATACATTTTCAAGCTCTTTTTCACATGAATCATCACACAATTTTGGTTTCTGCTCTGGGGGTAAGCCATCTCCATTAGCAGAGTACGGACTTATAAAGAGACTTGAAGCACCAAGAAGTAATTTAACCACACCCCTCCGATTCACCAAAGTCCATTTGTCGCTACATTCCAGTGTCCCTCGAACTGCGTTTGCTGGATTTGATTTTTGGAGAGTCGGACCTCGGACCTTGACTGCCACTATGTCCCGGTGATTGGAAGACAAACATGTGGCGAATGCAGTGCCTGAACGGTTACTGATTTAGTAAACAATCAACAATTGGGGAAGAAAAACACAAGAAGTTGTTCTTATAATAATCTACGGACACACGGTACATGAATCCTCGTTAGAAACAAAAGACCTGCAAAAATAAACGGTACCTCCTAGCATGGATTCCCAAATTTCATGGCAGATGAATCAGAGTCTAAGAAAATATATATTGACCAAGAAATTAGATTTGTTGGTTACCAATTGGAAGAAGCGAGGACAGAGAGAGCGGCATCGCCAATTGTTGGTTGTACTCCATGGAGAGAGGAAGAAGGTGGAGTGGATAATGAAATAGGACAAGGGGGCACGAACCAGCTTCTTTTGATCTTTCACACACATCTAATGACTAAACAACCCATGTACTGTGAAACATTATTACCAAAATACCCATCTTGCTTTTTTGGAGGCGAGTGCATAACCCTAACAGTGAGCCGAGCAGAGCAGGGCAGAGATTTGGCAACAGAGAGAGCAAGCTGAAACAAGTGAGTTCGAGGTATGTTTTATTTAACCTTATTTATTTATTTCGTCTTCCGGGCACGAGTGAGGGTTAGAGTTCAGGTTTCCCTGGTTTGGTTCGGCATTCCTTGAAGATTGTGTTCGACAGATGTTTCTTGGGACCCCAAGTGGCTTAATAGCGTGAATCCGTCCTTCTGCAGGCCATCTGTGTATGCCTGTTCCGTCGTTGGTTTGATTCCCTGATGCTGTTTTCGCTACATTCGTGTCTTGTATGTTCTTCGTTAGATGTCGCCTTCGTTCGTATCTTGTATGTTTGCTAAATGCTGTGCCTCGGTTGTAATTCGTTCTTTCTGCATAAATGTATTATGATGATGGCTTGCTATGTCGTTGTTGTATTTTTCTAATTTCGTTTACTTTGATATGTGTTTGAACGGTCCTGACTATTTCCCTATGTTCACCCGTAATATCTAATAAACGGTAAAATTGGTGTAAGGGGAGTGCTTAATCACTATACCACTACTTAGAATGGCCCTTGGTTTGCTTGTGTGAAGTTTTATTCAAGGGTCTTGGTACGTTCACGTCTTGTCTTCTGTCCATAGATGTCATTCTCATTGCTTCGGAAAAAGCATAAAGTGCTTGGGGTTTACTTTTGTTTGTTGAAAATCATACTTTTGCTTTTTCATGGAATGCATTTTTCTGTTTTTCTCTGTCTATGATGTATTCATTCTTTATGCATAAGTTTGTTCTGGTGTTATCTTTAGTCCTTCAATGCTGCTAAGCCTGTCTTGTTTGTTTATCTATAATTTCTTGTGACAATGATTTGCTATGTTGTTATTGTTAGATTTTCATAGGTTAACTTATTGTGCTATACGCTTTGAATCTTCTTGGCTATTTTTCACTTTCTGGGTGTAACTTTCCAATATAATATGATATATCTATGTTTGCCAGCATAGTAAAACCACTGTAATTTCCGAATATAATATAATATATCTATATAGTCAGGTAAAACTGCAATAATGATGTTGTTTGCAATCGCTTTTCCAAATTGAGATAGTTGTTGCCTTTTAGAAGCTTTTAAAAGTTTCATGAATTGTCATTTTTGTATCATTTTAGTCTATTAGCCTGTTAATAGCCATAAGCTGCACTGCTTTTAGCATAAATTTCATGTTGACTACTTGCACTTTTTCTTTTCTTTTCTTTGTTCTTAACGTATGATCAGGTAGGCTTAGAATTTTGGGTGAGATACTTCCACCGGGTAAGGATGTTAGAATATCTGTTCAATGACGTAGTTGATGTCAATCAATTGGATCCCACAGGAAAAAAATTCAACAAAGGTACATTTTTGTTCATGTGTGTGTGTGTTGGATAAACTGTTACGTAGGATTATTTTGTTTCATCTCTGTCAACTGATAATGATTTATTAAACTTGTCTCCTAGTATCCCGCATTGTTGCCCGCAGTCAGAATTTAGGTTTGGTCATTGAGCTAGATGTGTGTACTGATATGTATCCTGTCAATGTCGGAGATAAATTCAAGTTGGTATTAGCCTCCACAATAAATTTGGATGGAACACCAGTCACCAATTTTTCTTCTAAGGTAATAATAGTTATGTATCCAAAAAGTCTGCTGCTTTTCTTTTAGGATTTTATTAAAAATTGACGATAATGTATAATTTGATGTTTTAGTTTTAGAGTTTCACTACTAAAAATAATTTGAATCACAGTTTGATTCTTAACAAGGTGTGTCATACTGCCCTGCCTAACTAATTATCATTTACAATACTTCTAACTCATCCGATATAGGTAGGATAAATAAAGATTGATCCCACAAAGATATTGGCAACTTCTCGGACAAAAGGTTAATGTTAGGGCTTAGAAAAAGGATGGAAAAGATAAAAATTATATTTATCTAAACTATCCTAATGCCTAAACTAATCTAATGGAGTCAATCAGTCAATGGTTAAAGGTGTTGTATTGGTTGCATCTAAAGTGGAGTTTCGAATTAAGTGAAGCTTCCTGGAGTTAAGATTGATTATATGCATTGTGGTACACTATTGTGCTTAAAAACCTAACTCATTAATGCATTGACTAGCCCCTGAAGTGTGATATAGTTGTGTGTACACCCTAGATTGGGAAATGAGCAATCCTTTATGATTAAGAGTTGTTAGACCTCAAATTAGCTTCTCACTAATTCTACTTTGATTTCTTAGGAGTTCATTGTGCAACTTAAGTTTACCCTAGTTAAATTGGAAGGGATTTTGGGTAATTGCTTCACCTTTTGATCCCTAATACAAGGCATTCAATCATCTACACAATCAATTAAACCAACAAGAATTCATAAATCAACACTAAATCAATTATTCATCACGATAAAGCAAAAGCCCAAAATATATTTGAGAATTTGTACAAAATTAATACAAGAGCAAGTTAGGGTTCGGGGTACGAAGAGGGAATAAGACAAATCTAAATCAAGAGCAAAACTCTAGGTTGTCCCACAAGGAATTTGCATCATCCTCCTTAGTTTTGCCTTCTCCTCCTTCATCCTTCCCTCGTGCTTGGACAGAGAGCCCTAACAGAGCCCTTATGTCCCCTCTATATTCCCTACACTATAAAATAACTAATAAAATTATGAACTCTCCTCTTGTTCTCCACAATTTGTCCGTGAGAGCCTCTCTCTTTTAAGAAACCCTAGTCAGGTTTATATAGGGCTTCCAACTCCTATCCCTCATGTGGTGGCAGCTAGGGTTTAGAAACCCTAATACAATGTTTATATAGTGGTTATTATATCAAGGTCGACTTGTTTTTCTCACTCAATCAACATAGAGACGGAGTCATTTGAGCTTTTAAGTCAAGGACCTACAATTCATATCAAGCATTAACCCCATTCTTCTTAGAAGCAGGCCAATTTTGTATAATTATTTTTTTTATAAGTAAAAGATATTATATTAAAAAACAAAAAACACATAAATTAGGCAGAGGATAGCCATACCTAAGAAACAAGTCCAAAACACAAAATACAACCCACGGTGGGAATAAAACAAAGCCTAAAAATAAGCAAGGGAGAGGACCGCCAAAGAGCTGACTATCTCAGCCGAGAAGTCCGAGATACCCCAGCATCATAATTAATCGAAGAGGTGAGCCGATTGAGCTTCCGCGCACATTTAGAGCTAGTACTCCCAAACAGCCGAGAAGACGAGGCAAATACCCTCCGAGCCTGATGCCAAGCTTCGATATCCCGCAACAAATTAGAGGGGTCAAAGTCCTCGCAGGTCACCCCTATAACCGCACCAATGGCTTTATGGGCACATAACCACTCCAGCTCCGTCGCTGCCTCAGTCGGGCAATCGGAGACACATCCAAGGAGACGAGACTCCCCATTGACAGCAGCAACCAACGAACCAGCATCATGCTGAACAACAAGGTCATCCAGCGGAAGTTCCCTTGCCAGTGCAGCATCATCATCTCAGTAGAGGGAAGGAACTGGATCGAAGGAACCAAATGAGTGACCACCAATCCCAATAGCTCGGAGAGGGGATGTAGACACAACCAACTGAGGACAAATAGGCTATCAGGGATCCACAGTCGGGGAGGACACACTGCCAGAATGGACGATCACACTCCGATCTGCAACAAGAGGGCCAGAAACCAGGGCGCCGGAAACCAAGGGTAGGCTGGGAGGGTCACCAGACACGGAAGGCAACGGGATGGTGGGAGAGGGGCTAGATAGGGGAGGCAGCTGGGTTGGCGATGGGATAGTTGTCAAGGAGGCAGTTAGGGGCGGCAGTGGGGGGGGGAAAGAAAAAAGAGGGGGAAGTGGGCCAGTGGTGGGAGACATGGGCTTAAGCGGGGGAGGAGGGGTGGGTGAAACGGGAGACGGGCTAGAGGGGGTAAGGGGCAAGGGAGGATGGGGGTTTAAGTGGGGATTAGATGGGTTTGGTGAGAAAGGGAGGGTGAGGGTGGGCTAGGGAAGGAGGATGTGGGCCGAAGCCGAAATGGCTTGGGCCGGCGCAGGGGTAGGATGGGAAAAGAAAGGCAAAGAAGGGGTAGGGTTTGGGGGAAGGGGGGCAGCGACGGCTGCAAGGGGGAAATCAATGACAGCACGTGCATCGATGCCACGCGGCTTAGCAGGAGACGTAGACGTTGCGGTGCTGCAGCGAACATCAAGATGGTTGGCCACCTCGGTCTCGAGGCCATCAACGACCACAGTAACCTCGCCGGCCAGCTAGACATCACGGGGAGGAGGCGGAGAGGTCGGTGCATCGGTCAATGACGCCGAGGCCAGTCGACGAGATGACGCCAACACAGCAAACGCTGATCGGGCTCCAAGCAAGGAAGGTGGAGCTGGAGGGAGTGTGGCCAAAGGAGGAGAGGCCAACACAAACCTGGCTGAATGCGACACCGGCTCGGAGACGGCAGCGGACGAGCTGACAAGGGCCGAAATAGGGGCTGTGGAAAGGCCGGGACGTGCTGTTGGAAATGCCGACAATTTGTGGTACTGGACAAACTGAAAAAACCCAGTGAACGACCCAATCCAAATGGTGGAAGGGGGGGCGATCGGATGTCCAATTTCACGCAAAAAGGGGCCTTGCTTGGGCGAGCAAGTATCGTGGTTGGCAAATCCATGGCCAATAAAAGGATGAAGCAATAGGCCGATGAAGATCCAAATGAAAAAATTGCAACAGGAGGTGGGGAAAAGAAATCCAGATGGGAGCCAAATATTCACCATTGGTAAGATCATCATTGACCGGCCAACGAAAGATGCAGTAAGAAAACGAAAGAACGAAACAGGAGGGCCTAGAAAGGAGGCGGAAGAAATCCTCTTCCAAATCAAAGCGCACCATGAGAGTATCAGAGGCAAGGGGGCCGACGACAAAATCGCCGAAAAAATGCTCATTATAGAAATAGCAGCGGAGGGAGTGGAGTTGCGGCCTACCAGAGAAGAATTTCAGCAAGGCCGTGAAGGAAAATTCCGGGCAAAATGACTAAGATTGTCCGCCGGAAAAATAATAGCCGGAACGCCATCTTTCACCCCAAAAGAAGGGGAAGAAGAGACGCAGTGGAAGGAAGTCGATTTGGTCGAGGCATAATCCTTGACACTCAGGTGACCGGAAAGAGCAGGGAGAGAAGGACCTTTGGCAGACGGCCCGCCAGAAGAGGGTGACATCACGACAGCTGCCGGAGTGCCGCCGGAAAAAGAGGGTAGAGAGGAGAACCTTTGTATAATTATTGCAGGCAACAAAAATTGAACCTATGACCTCTTGACCCATTTAAAAAAATAGTTTAGCACCTTAGTTTTACATGAAGCTAAAAAGTCGGTCGCTTCTAATTCCCTTCCAGCCTATAACGTACATGAAGCCTTAACAATTTGCATGAATCCTTGGTATTTGTGATATTGTGTATGTTTTTGTGTTCGACTTCACAAATTATCAGCGTCCCGAGACTTCACCATGTTGTTATCAATTTCAGGTCAAGGGGAAGACACTTGTAGATGATTTTGACTATGTCATGTATGGGAAATTATTTAAAATTACTGAGCATGGTTCGGAATCCAGTAGTAGACGGTATGTATTATATGTGTGTGTATCTAAATTAAGCTCTTCATTTCTTGCTATTGCTGTATGTTTGGTTCGCTGAGCTTTGAAACATAACTTCAAAGCACTGTGGGGTATGGTAGACAAACATGCGGCAAGCCAAACTTATCAAGTTAAGATCCGTTAAGTAAACTGTTCTTTAACCAATTTCTGTGCTGACGGTTGAATTTCTATGACCTTGTGTTCGTAACACTGGCAATTTCTCCCTGGAATTTGTTTGCCATTTTTGAAGATTAAACCTTGTATCATGTTTATGCTGCACTGACAATTTTTAAAAACTTTACCTTTAAACGTTGTAGCAGTGAAATTCTTCCTGTCTGCTGCTGGAATCTGACACCAAAGATCTGTCATTTGGTTTTTTAGGCTATATAAGGAGATTCATGTTTCTTTCGGGGGACTCCTAATGGAGCTGAAAGGAGATGCAATCACTGTGGCCAACTTCAAGCCTGATCAGAATATGTTCCTCCTCATGAAGAAGAATGAAAATTCGCCAACTTGACTGCAAACATTTGACGTACAATAATTTTGTTGTAGATCTGCTTATGCGTTTGCGTGTAAATTATTTGCCTCTTCAATTGCATTAGTATGCTATTTTAAATATTTTCACAATTACCATTTTTGGGCCATAACCTACGATGGGATCAAATATTTTCACGTTAAGTTTTGGCTTGATAAATTATTTGCTTTATTTAATTTTTGTTCAGGATCTAATATTTTACTTGTTAACTGTGTTTAAGAAAGAAGTTTTTGACGTGAAAAAAATCACACGGAGCAGGCTGTCCACTAACCCTCCTCCTTGGGGGTTAAACGGGCGGGCATAAACGGAATTAGTAGTTCGTTTAGTTCGCTTATAAATGGATTATAAAAACTAGTCTAGCCCAGCTTGTAGGTTAGTTCAATTATAATTTTTATTTTTTAAAAAGATAATTTTTTTATTTTAAATCTCTTATTTTTTTAGAAAAATAATTCATTTTAATTCTGTCAAATATGATTTAAAAATAATTATAAATATAATTAAACTTATAAAATATTAAATAATTTTTTAATAAAACAACTCAAAGAAAATAAATAAAAATAATAATGTTGACCTATAAGCTGTCAGGACGTGAGCTTGGCTCACTCTGACTTGCATATAAATGGATCGGCCTGCCTGACCTGTCGGCAGTAGCCCATTTAATATTTAGAATGATGTTTTTTTCTACGTTAGTCTCTCTACTTCATCTCTTTTTTTTTATATTCTCTCTTTGTCTTTCTTTTTATCTCAAATCATTGAATGATCAATCCATCAATATAGTTTAATTAGTCAAAATTTTCATCAATGCCAAGAGCTTTTTTTATTTTTATTATAATTTTTTAATTTTAAACTAACTTATTAAATTATTATTATATATTTCACCTTAATAAGTAGTTCTATATTAAAAGAGTTTATATATATAATTGTAATCACCGGATTTCATCCGAGATGGAAACTACTTTTGAGGTGTAGTTCCCCTCAACTTTCATCCGAATGGTGATGAAAAATTAAAGTCGTCACCAATCATTTTAGGGTGTGATTCGTCACATAAAAGAAAATAATCTATGTTGCTGGGCTAGGCTCAGGAGTTAGTTATACGTGAGAAAGAATTAACAATGATATTCCTAAGATCCAAACAAGATCATCTGGGTATATGTGTCTATGCATACAAAGAGGGGGGTGAATCTATATACTTAAACCTATTTTTTTTAGTTTTAATAGTATGATACTTAGAGGTATTCTACATATGTTGTTCTTCTTTGAGTGGTATTTTAGTGTCTTATGCAATATCAGATTTACAATAGGTATGTATGGAAAGTAAAAGACAAGACGCATGGTTTATGTGGTTTGATCAATGTGATCTATACCACGATGGTGAGGGTGTACCTACACCGAGTCTAATCCACTATATGCTTTCAATATAGTAGGGTCTAACCCTTGTTCCACTAGGATCAACTTTCTTTTCTCTTAAATGCAAATACAAAAATAGTATTACTCCAGTACTCACTCACTGTGACGAACTGTCTAGCGTAATATGTGTGTGTGTGTATCATACGAATTACTCTATGTCATCATTTTGTATTGCTCTAGATACCTTTCTTGTATTCTCTAATATTCTGACGCATTATTGAAGTAAGGCATATCCTTGCTTTTACAAGATGGCCGTAGTATGAAACCATTCTGCTAGGGTTAAGCATGTTTCACCTTTTGATCTTCAACGTTGAAACATGTTAAGCCAACCTCAGATGATGACCATGTGTTTTCCAGTACTTAGCGTGCTCAAAAACATTGTCTGAGTGATAACTTACTTAAATGACACAACCTTTAGCGTGTTTCGCTCCTTCAACTAGCCACAGCCTCGAAAATGTATGCCTCGTGGCTTCGCTGTTACTTCTCTAGTTACACATGCTACTACCTCAAAGTCTTTACCTTCGAATCTTCGAAGCTAGGTACTAGTAATCAACTGAATTTTCACTCAAAGAGTCTTCGAGTCTTTAAATATCCAATTTTGAGTTAGTCACAACCGTATACTACCTTGGCTAATCATCTGTCCACATCAACGGGTCTCAGTTCTCGGCAATGGGTCTCCTAATCTTTGACCCTGCAAGCTTTGACCCTACGTGCTTCGACTCTACAATATCGCCACTCTACACCCGACGGGTCTTCGAGCCTACAAGTCTTCGAGTCTCCGAGATGCTGCTTTTCACCTGATTACACCTTGGGTCTTCGAATCTTCGACCCTATGGATCTACGAGTCTGCGACCCTATATTCCTTCAGTGATGCTTTGAACATGATGGTTTGATGATCTTCAACTCTACATGTTTTCGAGCCATCTGATCTTCGACCTTGTGAGTCTACGAGTCTCCGAATCTTCAACCCGGATCTTTGACTCTATAAGTACATGGTTAGACTCCCTCTACGAGCTCACTCTAAGAGATCACTCACGAAGTTATCCAACCCAGTACAGATCTTCGACTCTGCGTCCTCCTGCTTTCGCATTTTGTTCACAACAATGACAACCAAAAGACTCATGGGAACAACAATCTCCCCCTTTGGAATTACGGGCAACATATCAAGTCTAGAGGCGCCAATCTGTGTTAGCTCCAGTCTCCAAGTGTTGGGGAGGAGCCCCCAACGGAAGTGAAGGCGGTCCTTGAAGAGTTTGGAGATGTTATGCTACCCGAACTCCCCAAACAACTTCCGCCGAAGTGAGAGGTGGACCACAGGATCGAGTTAGAGGCCAGTGCAAGGCCTACTGCTGCAATGCCCTATCGGATGGTACCACAGAGTTGGAGGAACTTCGAAGACAACTGAAGGACTTGTTGGATGCTGGGTTCATTCGGCCATCCAAAGCGCCATTTAGAGCACCGGTGTTGTTCCAAAAGAAGCACGATGCGTCGATGCTGTCACGCCCCAGAATCTGACCCACAGAAACCGGTTAGTGAATCCCCAAGCCCGCACCCGAAGGGACAAGGGGTTAGTGATAACACCGAGGAAGGGACCTTAGCACGGGTGCCGTCCCTGAACCATATCACACATATATCATACAAATACAACAATCTCATTTTTATCCACAATATAAACACATGTTCATACATGTCATTTCCCCCACGGGGTTACATAATATTATTACAACCCAACAAAACAAGCAAACACACACAGGGTCTTCACCTCTGGTGAACCTCCTAGCTCTTGTAGGCACCTGAAACAAACAAAGACAAACACAACAGGAGGGGTGAGCCATCACAGCTCAGTAGGGATCCTTTCTCCTCGACCCATCCCAACTCATAAAATAGTATAGGCATGTGCTCGTGTAATACTACATATATATCACCAACTCAATCATAAAATCACACATTCACATAGAAAGCAAACCTCCCTGGTCACACAAATATTTCCTCAAGAACAGTATTGCCTCTCAGGCACCATAGTGCATCTCAGCCTCAGTATTGTCTCTCGGACATAGGAACCTCTTAGGCCCTATATACATCTTGCCTCATAGGCCCTCAACAGTAGCCTCTCAAGCTCATCAAGATAGCCTCACAGGCCCAACACTCATCCGATAACACTGTTCCGAAACACTGTTCACTAGCCTGGAAAAATATTATTCACTTAGTGCGGAAAAACACTGTTCACTAGTCCGGGAAAACACTATTCACTAGCCCGGAAAAACACTATTCACTAGCCCGGGAAAACACTGTTCACTATCGTTTTTGCCAATTTTCTCAGCTAGAACGGCAACCTAGCAACCCCAAGCACTCATAAACACATTTATTTCGATATACACCCCAATTCACGTTTTAAACTACTCTAAATTTCATGTAATCAACAGAAATACCTCTTTTATGCATTTAAATCACAAGATTCAACCCAAAATTGGGTTTCCCCCAAATCTTAGGGTTCACCCCCAAATTCCATGATTTCACCCAAGTTAAGCATGCTAAGCCTACTATGAATCATATAGAGTTAGAATCACCTACCTGAAATGATTCTTCACGATCTACGAGCTCCAATCGCCCCAAATCACCAAGGTTGAAGCTCCTCCTCCAAGCTCTCACCTTCTCTCTCTCTCTTGCTCAAGTACGTACACACCAAGAAAAATAAAGGATAAGGCAGTTTCTTCATTATTTATACTGCTGCCAATAATTGGCCTCCCAACAATAATTGACCTTCAAGGTCACGAACTCCAAATTGAGTCAAATTAGTGTCAAAATGCTCGAAATGACAAGCACAACATTATTATGAGATTATTACACTCAAATGACTGCTTAAAAGAAAAGGCAACTAATAACCCCTGTGAAAGTCAAAAATTGGGCCACTCGGGGCCCCGACCCGGAATTAGGCCCAAGTACTGTCAAAATGTTCACATCGACAGCTACATTACTGTCCAGATAGTTGTATTCCCATTGAATGACTATCTCTCAAAACTACCTAAATACGGGTCTTTACAAATGCGGCTATGCATTGACTATAGGGCGCCGAACAAGATAACGGTGAAGAACAGCTACCCTATCCCACTCATATCCGACCTATTTGATCAACTTGGTGTTGTGAGATGGTTCTCAAAGCTAAACTTGCAGTCGGGATATTGACAAGTGCAGATAGCCGAAGGTGATGAGGCAAAGACAGTGTGCGTCACAAGATACGGCTCTTACGAGTTCTTGGTGATGCCCTTTGGCCTCATAAACGCCTCTGCCACATTTTGCACATTGATGAACCAGAGCTTCCAACCATACTTGGACAGATTCATCATGGTGTACCTTGATGACATTGTCATCTACAGCAAAACCTTAGAGGAGCACAAGGCACACCTACGGCGGGTTTTCCAAATCTTAAGGGAGAACCAACTTTTTGTGAAGAAGCAGAAATGTGACTTTGCGAAGAAGGCGGTGCCCTTCTTGGGTCACATCATTGGCGGCAGCAAGTTAAAGATGGATAACAAGAAAGTGTTAGCCATCAAGGAATGGGAGACGCCCAAGAAAGTTCCTGAAATGCGTTCCTTCCTTGGCTTGGTTAACTACTATAGAAGATTCATCCGCGAGTATTCCCACATTGCCGCACCCTTGACAGAATTATTGAAGAAGAATAAGACTTTGGTGTGGGATGATGCTTGTCAAGAGGCATTCGAGAAGTTAAAGCAAGTCATAACAAATGGACCGGTGATGGCACTACCGGACCATACAAAGCCTTATGAAGTTCACACGGATGCTTCAGACTTTGCTATCAATGGAGTTCTAATGCAGGAGGGACATCCTGTAGCATATGAAAGCCAGAGACTCAATGGCACCGAACGGAGGTATGCGGTGTATAAAAAGGAGATGACGACAGTTCTGCATTGCCCTCGGGTGTGGAGGCATTACTTGCTCGGGTCCAAGTTCGTGGTGAAGACAGACAATATTGCTACGAGTTATTTCCTAACTCAAAGGAACTGAACTCCGAAGCAAGCACGGTGGCAAGGACTCCTAGCGGAATTCAACTTTGTGCTCGAGTACAAACCGGGCCCAAATAATGTGGTGACTGATGCACTAAGTCGGAAAGCGGAACTTGCAGCCATTAGCCAACCATAATTCCCCCTGGTAGACAAACTGAAGGAAGGAATGGAGCACGATCCATTAGCCAAGTCCTTGGTGGAATGCGTCAAGGATGGAAATACGAGGCAATTTTGGCTAAGGGATAACTTGCTCCATACTCAAGGGGAATGGGTGTAGGTTCCCAAATGGGGAAGTTTGAAGAGAGATATCCTCAAAGAATGTCATGACACGTGGTGGGCTGGCCATCTCGGAGGCGATCGTACCTTGGCATTGGTGGAAAGGAGCTACTACTAGCCTCAACTTTACGAGGACGTCCAAGTGTACGTGTGGACTTGTCTTGTGTGTCAACAAGACAAGATAGAGAATCACCAGCCGACGGGATTATTGGAGCTGTTTCCCACTTTGGAAAGAACTTGGGAAACTGTGTCGATGGACTTCATTGTTTGTCTCCCGAGATCCGAAGGATGCGGTACGATCATTGTGGTGGTCGGCCGATTCTTTAAGTATGGAGTTTTCATTCCATCTCTGAAGGACTGCACGGCAGATGACATGGCCCAACTATTCTTCAAGTATATGGTGAAGTACTAGGGCATTCCAAAGACAATCGTGAGTGATCGAGACTCACAGTTTACTGGGCGTTTTTGGACCGAGCTGTTCCGGATAATGGGTTCGGACTTAAACTTTTCAACAAGTTTCCACCCACAAACAGACGGCCAAATTGAACGTGTCAATGGCTTACTGGAGCTATATATGAGGCATTATGTGATTGCCAATCAAAGAGATTGGGCCAAGTTGCTGGACATAGCCCGATTCTCGTATAACTTGCGGAAGAGCGAGTCCACGAATGAGAGCCCGTTCGAACTCACAACTGGGCAGCAACCATTGACGCCCACTTCCATCACTCGAGGGTACATTGGAAAGAGCCCCGAAGTGTTCATGTTTGCAAAAGGTTGGCATGAACAGACGGATCTGGCCAGGGCATACTTGCACAAGGTAGGGAAGAAGATGAAGAAGTGGGCAAATCAACAAAGGAGGCCCTTAGAATTTCATGAAGGAGACATGGTGATGCTCAAACTCCTTCCGTGCCAAATCAAAGCACTTAGACAATTGCATAAGGGTTTGGTGCGCCCCTATGAGGGGCCTTTCAAAGTTCTTAAGAGAGTTGAGAAGGTCTCATACAAATTGGACCTCCCGACTAGCTTACAAAAGCATCCGCTGTTCCACATTAGTTTGCTCAAGCCTTACCATGAAGACTTAGAAGATACGAGTGGACAGTGGGCGGTGTGGACACCAACAGCATCAACAGGCAAGACCTACGACAAAGAGATAGAGAAAATCACTCTCGTAAAGTCGTGCCAAGAAGGGGCGTAGATCCAAGCAGGGTGGAGTGCTACGTCCAATAGAAGAACAAGCCGGTTGAAGAGGCAAGTTGGGAGAAGGAAGAGGATCTAGGGAAATTCTACAAAGAGATTGAAGACTACCGAGCAGAAATCGAATGCTACATCCAGCAATTCGACGGGTTCGAGGAAGCCGAAGACGCAACGAGGATGCTACGAAATCGGGTGGGGGAGAATGTCACGGACCGAGGCTTATCCTAGCATACTTATACTATTTTGGGATATTTCCCCTTTGTAAAGTGTTGTACTTTAGTTTTGTAGAGATTTATTTACTCTAGCTAAAATGATGTATCCTGGTGTCACTGCCAGAAAAGTGTTAACATCTATATGTAGGGGACTGATGTTGTAAAGCTTTCAAACAATCAATACAATTGATTTTTTGCCTTCGTTGACTCTTTATTCCGCTAAGCGCTTCCCTACACAATTGCTTTACAACGGATCAATGGGTTCCGATCCAAATGCAACGAGTTAGGCTGACCTAGCTTTCCTTCGTACGGGTAGAAACTAGGTGCCGTACGAGTTAAGCTGCTATAAAGGCTGACCCCGTGACACACTGTACTCCCCCTAGATATAGTATCTTCTTCTCCCCCTTTGTGAACCAATTGCAAAGAAGAAGGGAGGAACCTTATTAACACTTTAGGTGTGTGAGGAGGAAATTGTACAGACAACCCGTGTCGGTGTCTATCAAACAACTCAATGGCTAGTGGTTTGGTGAGGATATCAACAGTTTGTTCCTGAGTGGGAATATACACCAGGTGCACATTTCCCTCTTCCACTTGTTCTTTGATGTAGTGGTAGCGATAATCAATATGCTTGGTCTTCGAATGTTGAACGGGATTCCTGCTTATATTGACGGCACTCTGGTTGTCACATCATATATTGACAGGTAACTCCACATTTACTCTCAAGTCCGACAATTTAGTATTCATCCATACTACCTGTTGGACCCTATTTTGTACGGGTTAGACACATTTTATCAAATTAATTTTACTTCTATGCCGCTTCGATTTGTTGAAATTTTGCAGAACGATGGAGTCGTGACTATTGAGTCATAAATGCCCGATTTCAAGAAATTATTTAAGAAAGGCCTCTAAATGCCAAAGAGTCAATCCTGAGCGATAGAAAATCAAATTCGAGGATTAATACCTTCGACCACACTCGATTCCGAGGTCAAACGAGGAAGATATGATCAAAATAGCGTTTGGGCTGCCATCAAGGGTTAAAATAGTAATTGACTCTTCAAACGACACTCTGGATCAGGTCACGAACCTTATACTCTCATCCTACTCGTCGTTTTGAGAATATATTTTATATATTTGCTCCCGAGGCCTTTTTCAATAAAATTAATAATAAAATTATTTTTTAATAATAAAATAGTCTCAGAGCACTCAGTACAGGCCTGCTATAAAAACCCAAAAACCAAAAAATATCAATTAAAAACCCAAAAACAAAAGAATTTTCTACTTTTCTTTTTCTTTTCCCGCCCACTTCAGGCTAGGTGTTGACTTTCCATTGGCTGAAAATAAATAAAATGAAAAACCAAAAAAACAAAAAAATAGAAATAAATAATAAAAACAAAAAAATCACAGCCATACAAAACTCTCTCTCTCTCTCACTCGGATCTTATCTCTTCCACCTGCTCTAGTGTTGTCTTCCTTTCTCTCTCTCTTCCCCGCTCATCTCCATTGTCGGATCCACGCCACAGACACCGGGATCTCAGTGGACCACCGGTGCTTCTCTCTCCCCTCTCCAGCTAGCCAAACCAAACCAAACCATGGTTGCCTCCTCTCTCTCTGATCAAACCTCATCTCTAACCCATGGCCGATTCAACGCTGTCACTCCACCACCCAGCCATAACCCTAGTTCTTCACCTATAAAACCCCTACACCCAATCAAGCGCAGGCTGGTTCTCTGGTTCTCCGATCCATCATCAAAAACCATCACCGCCTCCTTCTCCCATCTTCTTCTCACCAAAAGAAAACCCCATCACCACTCTCTTCTCGACTCTCCATCTCGCCAGAAAAACCAGCACCACCCTCCATTATTTCCTCCTGTCCTCTTGGCTCCCCCTCTAGCCGAAATAAACTCACCGCCCGCACCTCTCCTTTCCCTCTCGTCCTCCGTCCCAAAAAACCTATCACCTCTCATCTTCTGCCCTCGCTCTTCCCCTCTCCCTCTCTGGTTTCTAAAAAAAACTAGAACTAGACCAAAAATCTTCACCCTCTCTTCCCCGCTCTCTTCTCTCGGCTCCCTAAAAATCTAGACCCAAAACAAAAATGCATTCCCTTCCTACTGTCAGACTCGCATGGAGTCTCTCCCCCTCTCTGGCTGAAACTTTATCCTCTGGCCAATAAGGCATCGTTTCAACCTCCCTTCCATTCATCATGCCTATTACCGAGCCCCATCGAGCGAGGGGTGACAGTTGGCCAAGAAGGTTCCCGCACCGCTCATCTCGGAGTCTCCCCGAATGTGGAATGGTGGTTATCCAAGGGGCTCAGCATCATACTCCCGCCGTCAACCATCTCAAAGCTCTCCCCACGAGTGAGAAAACATTTCGGCCATCCAAGGGGTTTTCGCATCAAAAGAAAGGTATACCCTCTTCCTAATTAGTTTCCTTCCTTTGGTATGCTTTCGTGATGCTCATCTTCTTGAAGTTTCTTTTGTTGCAACTGTGATACGCCTGTGATGCTCATCATCTATCCATGGGTTTGTCTTTGTGATTGGTTTATGTCCGTCTTTGTTTGCCTTTATCATGCCTCTTTCGTGCTTATTGGTTCATATCACTTCATTGGGTGCCTGGGTTTCTGTTTATAGTTGTTTATTTCAGTTCATCCTCTCTTCTACGTTGCATCTCAGTGTGGACTTCGGGCTGATTTGGGTTATGTTGTTGGCTGATTGTGTTATTTGATTTTCATTACTCTATTGTTGTTTGATTGTTTTCGGTCTGAGCATTTTATTTTCCTCTGTGTATGCTTTGTTAGATGGCCATGACGTTTGTTGGTTTTGCACCTTGATGTGTAGTTCCCTTTTGTTATTCTTTTTGGGTAAGTGTGCGTCTCAAATCAGCATCAAACTAACTATGATTCTATTGCCTGTGTGTATGACATTTATGGTTTAAGCAAGTGAAATGAAATATATCACTCTAGCTAAGGTTCTAAATATTTTCATTCAGATCTCGTGGATATGTTTTTCTGTGTCTCAATCTCTGGTCTCCATTTTTGTTGGCTAGTCTTGCGTATGTTTTTTTATTTAGCTCTGCTTGCTTATGTTTTTGTTTCTCTGTTTGCTTCCCTTTGTGTGTTTGATGGTGCTTGCTGGGTAATATGGACATGATGAGTCTTGTTATTGAGGGCTTAAGCCCATGTCTTAGATGGCTGCTAGCTGTAATGAATCCACTAAAGGATGCGTTATTAGATGCTAAACTATGATCTGTGTTCAAGTGACGGTTGTTTGCCTCTGCATATGATGCCATTTATTTATTTTTTTGTGTTTGTTTCTTTTATGTTGACGTTGATGTCATTGGTTTTATTTTAATCAACCATAGGAAAAGTTGTTAGCTTTAGGCTGTTTGTATTTTTGCAATTGCGAACTGTAACATGTAAATAGCTTAGTGAAGAAAAAAAGAGAAATGAACAATAGTAAAAAAAAAGAGAAATGAACAATAATAAAGGTTATTTACCTATGCATTTTGTTTAGTATTAAAAAAACAAACAAACAAACAAACATTTTCTCAAAAGAAAAAAAGTTTTCTAAATGAAAAAAAGTCTTTTACTTGTGAAATATTTTCAAAAATAAATAAATAAATCCAAACACTTAGGTTTTTAAACTTGAGCTTTTCAATACAAACTTAAGCCTTGGGGTTTTTTTTAACATACCTTTATACTAGGAAATAAATATCATTTGCCTTTCCTTAGACTTCTTTAGATAACTTAGACATTAACAAAACCATAGGATTAATTGGATGTTCTATTTAACTTCAATAAATAACTTAGAAATAAAAATGAAAAAATCAAATTGTTAGGACTCCCTTTAGATGCTTAGTAAAATTAAATTTAAGTTCATTTTAACAAACAACTTAGGAAAATAAAAACAGTAGATCTTTAGGCCATATGCAAATTTAATATCACCTTTAGGCCAATTAACTTTAGATCAAGCAATTAAAACAAGTTAGAAACCTTTAAATCTTAAGATAGGTTTCTAACTTATTAAATGCCCCCCTGATATGTCTCGGATACTCTAACCTTATAAGCTCTCACTCTTAGGTCTGATTGGTCATGCATTGTTGAATCAGAATTGTGGCATAGATTGGATGATTTCTTTTTCAACTTTGCATCTTAGGCATGACAATCAATTGATTACTAATACAACCTATGTGTTGGATCAAACCCAGAATTTGGATAATGCTGATAAAGCCTAATGTAATTTGATCTGAGATCTTTTGTGTTTATTTGATCATTGCAGAAGATATGTTACTAATCCAGAGATGCACTCGTGAGAGCAAAGCTAAGGACAGGATACATAATCCTGATCCGGACAATAGTGAGTGTCGTTAAACACTTGGTAAATAACCAAGTCACAAATACATACGGAATAAGGAACATTCGTACGGACTAAGAACTTAAAGGATAAGTGCAGAGTAAGGAAACCAGATGCGGAGTAAGGAATCCGAATATCTTACTCGCCCGGAGTAAGGAACTTACATACGGAGTAAGGAACTTACATACGGAGTAAGGAACTTACATGCGGAGTAAGAAAGCGCTGACACGGAATAAGTCATCAGACTTTTCAAGACTCGCCCGGTGTAAGGAACTTACATACGGAGTAAGGAACTTACATGCGGAGTAAGGAACTTACATACGGAGTAAGGAACTTACATACGGAGTAAGGAACTTACATGCGGAGTAAGGAAGCGCTGACACGTACTAAGGATTCCAGTACTAAATAGATACGGAGTAAGCAACCACCGACACGGAGTAAGGTTCCGAGCTTCATTAGCTACGGAGTAAGGAAAATTACACCAGATCAAGAAGATACTGCTTCAACTCAACCGCATTTAAAGTTATCAGCTTGTGGCGTCCCGATGTAAGATGAATTTATTGAGAACCTGAAGAATCCTATACGTGGATTATCCGGATATGTGGACACAACCTTAATTGTAATTGGGAACTCACAAACGCACTTATACTCTTCGAACCCAAGATCTTGAGCTCCACAAACCGCAGCAGTCAAGGCAGAGAGATTACTGAGGGATAGTTAGTGTTGAACGCATTCCGGAACTACAAGTTCCAAGGTTGTCTCTTAGGAATGTTTTGTATAAATATTCATACTTATACATTAAAAAATGATGCATCAGTTAAGAATAGACTAATTCTGTGTATGCACAAGCGTTTTCATTTTTTTTGGAGATAGAAGTTGGCTAGTGTGTGAGTTCATTTGTAAACAAAGTGTAAGAGAGTCTTGCTTCTATTTTGTTGTATTTATCTTGTGATAATAAAACAAAATACTTCCACTATCTAGTTATCTTCCGCAGTGATTCTATCACTTAACTAGATAAGTGTTTGTGTCTTGAGAGAACGAAAAGAGTTTTAATAAGAGCCTATTCACCCCCCCCCCTTTAGGCTCCAAGGGACCATCAAGTGGTATCAGAGCAAGTTCTATTTTGTTCTAAGTAGAGATCCCACTCTTTCAATCTCAGAAATGGCCGAAGAGAGCAGTATGCTATTCAACACTCGCCTTAACTCCAGAGGTGCACAGGAGCCCATCCCGAATCGAAGCAGCAGTGAAAATATCGACCCACCTCAACCTGCTGCTGCCGCCGCTTCTCAACCACGGAGTTCTGGCTTTACTTTAACGAAACCGCCTAAATTCACACCTGAGCTTTTCTCACAGTGGAAAGCTCGCATGAAGATGTTTATGGTTTGCCATGATCATCTTATGTGGCCATGTCTTCATCAGGAGATTCCAATTCCGATGACTATCGGAGAAAATGGAGTTAGGAGGCCAAAGACAGATGCTGAACTTACCAACGATGAAAGAGCCTGGCAGTGCGCTAGTGAAAAGGCTCTGGCTTATGTTACATCGTCCTTGGATTCCGAGGCTTTCACAGACGTCCAGGGCTGCACGATAGCAAAAGCTGTTTGGGACAAACTGACAATCCTCTATGAGGGGAGTCAGTCCCAAATGCAGAATGTGATCTGCACTCTCAGACAGAACTTTGAAAGTTTTAATCATAAACCGGGCGAATCACTCAAAAGCATCTATCGGAGATTCGGCAAGCTCATTCTTGAGCTGAAGACTGTCAATGAGCACTATTCTCAATCCCAGATAAATGACAAGTTCTTTCGCTCCTTGCCAGATCGCTACTACTCCAAACAACTCCAGATGCAATCGGACAAAAAGCGCGTATGTTCCCCTTGAAGAATTGTATGGAGAGCTACGGACTCACGAAGTCAGGTTTAAGTACTCGACAGGGATGAGAAAATAGCTCGGAAAGAAAAGGGGGTAGCTCTCAAAGCTACGAATGTCTAAACATACCTGAGGAATGATGATACGGACGTGTCCGAGAATTCCGATTCGACGAGGAGGAGGAGATAGCCCTTCTTGTCAAATCCTTTGAGCGATTCCTACGGAAAAGCAGAAAAGGGTTTAGAAGACGCTCATCATCATCGTTCCAAAGGAAGGAGCGACCGGAGTCCAGTTCCCAGGAATGCTTCAACTGTGGGAAAACCGGTCACTGGGCCAAGGAATGCAGGTCCAAATCAAAAGTGGCCGAGAAAAGTGACGAGGTAACTCCTCGCCGCTCCACCTCAGACAACAGCAAGAGCATGAGGAAGGCGCTCGTGAAAAAATACATGAGTGGCTCGGAAGAAGAGGAGGAATCCTCGGATGATGAGCCGACCACTAAGCCGAACGTCTGCCTCATGGCAAATACTGAGGTACCTTCTATCTCTGAGCTCCTGAGTAAATTAGAATCTCTTACTACTGCATGTGATCATGAAAAGAATGAGAGACTAATAATTACTCAAATGTACAAAGATATGGAAAATTAGAATAAACGTCTTGAATTTACTATTAATAAACTCGAAAAGGACATCACTGACTTCAGAGGAAAAGAAGCTTGGTATCACGATCTAAGAGCTGAAAATCATTTGTTAAATACCAATCTCTCAGGCCTAAAAGTTATAGTAAAAAGACTCAAAAATGAACTGGAATAGGAAAAGGAAATAAATCGTAAGTGGCTAAAATCTGGGGAAATAGCCTCTACCTTTAGGACTGATCCTGACGACATCCGAGTCAAACCTGGCCTAGGTTCCGAACCATCAACTTCCATAACTCAAGCTACTGAGTGTCCTTCGAATTTCACTCCTAAACTAACCAACTTATATCCTGTTAGTACATCAAAACCGTTGGATGGTTTCATTTCAGGTGGCACCATAGTTTATGACTGTGGAGTCGAGGCTGTTACTGCACTTCCTGAACCAGTAGCACCCGTAACTAAAGATGAAGGGAAGGCTGCTGCAGTTAAAGCCAAAACCGTAGCACCCAAAAAGAAAGACAAGGCTAAGGCCGACGCATTTAGGGCCAAGAGCGCGTCACCCAAACGCAATGGATTAGGCCACGGGACAGCAGTAGAAAGTTGTAAAATCTAAGAGACCTGTATCCCCTGTTTGTACTTCACATTATAGTGTCTGTTCCATCTGTAGGGAAATGGGTCATTATCACTATGAATGTTGGAGTCTATCTGATAGCTGGCTTTGTAATCAATTTCAATCCAATGAAGATCAGTTTTATAAAAGGGGTTCTTCGAGCAAAACAAAATCTAAATCTAAAAGGAGTGTCTTTCCAAAGAAAACACAAATAAAAGAAGCAGTTGAAACTAACAAGTTAATGTCAACTTGGAAAGCTAAGAGTCCTAGCAAAATCAAATCCGTAAATATTGATAATACTACTGCCCTCTTTAACCGCCCGAAACAAGTTTGGGCACCAAAAGTGTAAACTATTGTCTTTCAGGAGCATCTCTGGAATGCATTGCCGGATCACTTGAAGTTAAAGATCAATAAAAGCAAGTGGATCCTTGATAGTGGATGCTCCGGACATATGACGGGTGATCAGACTCTGCTTGTAGAAGTTAATGATAAACAAGGTCCATCCATTTTATATGGCGACAACAGCAAAGGTAAGACTGTCGGGTATGGCACTTTAACTAACGGTTGTGTATCAATCACTAAAGTTGCACTAGTCGAAGGTTTAAAGCATAATTTGCTAAGTGTCAGTAATTTATGTGACAAAGGATTTTCTTGTTTCCTTTTTGTCCAACACCTGTACAAGAAGAGAAAACTTATCCAGGAGATGTTAAGTTATCCGGATCAAGAGATGGGGACATATACTCAGGTGGTCTTAAGAAATAATTCTTCGACCCAAGTATGCTTCCTCACGAAAGCATCGAGATGAAGATAGTTGGCTATGGCACAAGCGATGCGCACATTTAAACTTTAAGACTTTGTCTAAATTAGCGTCACTTGATCTTGTCACCTGGTCTACCCAAACTCAAGTTCTCCAGAGACTCTCTCTGTCGAGAATGCCAACTTGGCAAACAGACCAAACACGGCTTTAAGAGCAAATCGGTTAACTCAATAATTGCTCCTCTACAACTTCTTCATATGGACCCCCGTGGTCCTATATCGGTTCCATCACTAGTAGGTGCGAGATATACCCTTGTGGTTATCGATGATTTCACCAGATACACATGGGTGATGTTCCTGAAATCAAAGGATCAAACTTTTGAGCATCTAGTAGATCTCTTCAACTGGATAAGTAACTCACAAGGACTGAGCATTAAATGCATCAGGAGTGATCATGGTACAGAATTTGATTTTTCAGAAATGAGATCATATTGTTCTGAACAGGGCATACAGCATGACTTCTCTGCTCCCAGAACCCCACAACAAAATGGGGTAGCTGAGCGCAAGAATCGTACTTTAG
This sequence comes from Taxillus chinensis, assembly GCA_023512835.1. Lineage (NCBI taxonomy): Eukaryota > Viridiplantae > Streptophyta > Magnoliopsida > Santalales > Loranthaceae > Taxillus > Taxillus chinensis. The sequence goes on from CM042092.1 coordinate 35,878,253, forward strand.
TTGAAGCTGGTAGATCCATGTTAGCAGGGGCAACGCTTCCTCTCAGTCTATGGGTAAGTCGTGTCCACCGCCCGCTATGTTCGAACGGAACTCTAATAAATAAATCTACCATGAAAACACCCTATGAGATGTGGAGAGGACGAAAACCTTCAATTTCACATTTCGAGCTTTTGGGTGTACTTGCTATATCTTGATAAATGGCAAAGAGACCCGGAATAAATTTGAACCAAAATCGATGATGGGATTTTTGTCGGTACTCACTGCATAGCAAGGCTTATCGGGTCTTCAATAGAAAACTTTTTAAAGTTGAAGAATCTATCCATGTGACTTTTGATGAAGCTAATCTTGATTGGTCAAAAGTCGGTTCTTCAAATTCTAATATGCAGGTCATGGACAGCAACGTCGATTATTCGAAGTTTATGAATGTTCCTGTTACACATCCTGACCAACCACATGGCATCAGCGATACACAATGAAATTTTATGGATGATGCTACGGATGACTCTGACTCCGGACTACCATTTAGCTCCGGATATACTCCTACGGATACCCAAAATTCCGGAGCACCTTCAAGTCCGTCCGGACTAGTTAACACTGGAAGAAACAGTGTTGAAGAACCATCTAGTTCAACCATACCTCTCAATATGGAAACATCTAGTCCAGACGAAGCTCAACCAGCCGATACAACTGAACCACCCAATCTGGAAGAGCTTCAAATTGTTCAAGATCATCCAACACATGCACAGAATTATAGATGGACTCGAAACCATCCCTCAGATCAAGTGATTGGTGATCCTACTGTTGGTGTAAGAACAAGAGCAGCCACCTCCAACATAAGTCTTTACTCGTGTTTTCTATCTCAAATAGAACCAAAGGTGGTAGATGAAGCTCTTCAAGATTCGAATTGGATAGAAGCCATGCAAGAAGAGCTGAATTAGTTTAAGAGAAATAATATGTGGACCTTAGTACCAAGGCCTAAGTCTCAGCAAGTCATTGGCGTTAAATGGGTGTTCCGGAACAAGCTTGATACGGATGGAATAGTAATCCGGAACAAAGCCAGACTAGTAGCCAAAGGATATCGTCAAGAAGAAGGAATAGATTATGATGAAACCTTTGCTCCGGTAGCCAGACTTGAGGCAATCCGAATGTTTTGGCGTATGCTTCATATGAAAACTTCATAGTTTATCAAATGGACGCCAAGAGCGCATTCCTGAATGGAGACCTTCAAGAGGAGGTGTATGTTGAACAACCTCCCGGCTTCATTGAACCTAAGGCAGGACATCTTGTCTACAAACTTCAGAAAGCTCTATATGGTTTGAAGCAAGCTCCAAGAGCCTGGTACGACACACTGTCAGAATTCCTACTTGCTCATAACTTCCAAAAAGGGAAGATAAACACCACCCTATTTCTACGAAAAGAGAAAGGACACACTCTGATCGTACAAATATACGTGGATGATATCATTTTCGGATCAACGAATCCGAAGCTTTGTGAAGAGTTTGCTAAGTTGATGACAGGCAAGTTTGAAATGAGCATGATGGGAGAACTGTCCTACTTCCTTGGAATAGAAGTTAAATAATTAAAGGAAGGAATCTTCATTAATCAGGCTAAGTACACTCGCGATCTTATTAAGAAGTTTGGTATGGAAGGTTCATCTCCCGTCAAAACTCTCATGCCTGTCAGTGCCAAGTTAGATCCGGATGTGGACGGCATATCAGTAAATGTGACTGACTACAGAGGGATGATCGGATCCTTGCTGTATCTTAAAGCAAGTCGCCCAGACATTATGTTTGCAACCTGCATCTGTGCATGATACTAGGCGAATCCCAAGGAGTCACATATGCTTCATGTAAAACGGATATTAAGGTATCTCAAGGGAACGATGAATTTGGGACTCTGGTACCCAAAGGATTCCAACTTCACCTTATCCGGATACTCGATGCGACTCACCTGGATGTCGCATCGACGGAAAAAGCACAAGCGGTACGTGTCGGTTTCTAGGAAATAGATTGATCTCATGGTTCAGGAAGAAGCGAATTCCGTATCAACCTCTACCGGCGAGGCGGAATATATAGCTGTCGGAAGTTCTTTGCGCGCATGCTACTTTGGATGCAAAGTCAACTTACTGACTACGGTTTCAACATGTCATCTATTCCACTTTGCTGTGACAACACTAGTGCAATTGCCATCAGCAACAATCTTGTCATGCATCCTAAGACGAAGCACATTGAGGTCAGGTATCACTTCATACGCGACCATGTTCTCAAAAAGCATATTTCACTGGAACATGTTGCTACTGAAGATCAATTAGCAGACATACTTACAAAGCCCCTACCTGATGCGAGGTTCTCTGAACTACTCTTCCGATTAGGTATGCTTGACTTCTCTGCATAGCTTCACATTTGCATTACCCAATAGTATATTTCTTGTCGAACATGCATTGTACGTTTCTTGAAAGTAGTAGAGACTTCCTGATCGTATTGCTGATCATACTTCATGTTTAATGACTTCATGCTTCGACATTAATCTCAACATCATATTGGGAGGATGCTTGCGTTTCCCGACTGAAGTCGTTTAAGCTAACATAATTACAGTTTATATGATTTACCTCTTTCGGGTTCATGATCTTAACTTCCATTAATCACCACGTGACAAAAGCATGTTCATTTAGATTACTCTATTAACATGCATAGTTGAAGAAGTGAAATGGGTTAGTTTGGAATGCCTGGTGGATGAATACTCAATCCTGATCAGTGGACTCCGATGTATAGTTTCCTAAAAAAGATAGACAGCGCTGAATTCTACAATCCGGAAATGTCAACCGAGAGGATTGCACAATCTACGGGGGAGAAAATGCTTTATATATTATTCGATAACCCCCCCCCCCCCCGTATATGTCTCATGACCTCTTTCTGATTGTCTATCCGAGGGGGAGCTTTTCATTGAGAGGATTAAATGATCTACGGGGGAGCAGCAATGAACCCCTAATATGTCTCGGATTCTCCTTCCTCTAAACTTTTACTTCCTGGATCTGCTGGACATGATGTTTTGAATCGGAAAAGCGGCATGTTTGGATGTATTTTCCTTCTTCAACCATGCATTTTAATCGGCTAATCATCTGCCTTCTTTTGACATGTGTTCGCTCTATCATTTTTCACTCATGAATCCTAATGTGGCCAAATCATATGCTCTCTAATTAATCTTAGCTACGTTGTTCGGCAAGACGGTTTCGCTATGTTGACCTATATGAACCTGTGTATTCTTTGTCGACATATGCCCTGATTCGGTAATATTGATCATTTTCACGTATGCATATGTCTACTACATTCTTAGCCATGCATGAGTTCTGTTTCTCATTAGTTCGGATTATGTTGTTTTTCACTGATTATCTTCTCTAATCCGTACTAATCCTTGCCTGTTAAGCTTTTGTATTTTCAGTTTATCCTTATTTAGCTACAGGTTCAGATTTTCTTTGCAACCGTATCGATAAATCCAGTCCATAGTCTCAGATTTGAAGTGTTGTGGTATTTCTCTTCTCTTCGACTTTTTGACTGCAAAGGAATCTACTCTACTCTCTCACTGAACTCTGTTTACTACGGAAAATGTCTATTATTCATCCGGATACTCTTCCATGAATATTATTTACTCCGGATGATTATCGGCTCTTTCCTCCGGACTCCTGACACTGTTCAATTGTGACAATCCATGTATACTCATATGTCGCATGCTTTTGAGGAGGAATAATGATGATTCATTAAATACATATCTCGGGTTGCACACACACTTCTCTGGATGGCAACCAGTTGTTATCTTTACTTGGTCATGCGGTCTCCACGACATCGTTTCATTCGGAGGCGCATCGATATCCAGACTAATGACATCAGCATGTCGCGCGGGTCCCTATCTCACTCGCACATTCCTAGGCCCGCTGACATTTGCGGACTCGGTCTTATATGTTCTGATCATTCCTGCGAAGCACGAGTATTGCTCCAAATCCCTAAACCTCTCGTTGCTCCTTCCACTGTCAAGACCTCACCTTTCATCTTGTCCTTCCAATCTAATCTGCAATGGCACCCAGAATCTCTCTTTCCGGTGTTAATCCTGGCCATCTGGTTGATTGGAATGCTGTTTCTAATCCTCTGAATTGGTTTTTCCAGCTTCGCCCTCTCCTTGAAGCCTCGCATATACTCAGCCTGATCTCCAATCCCATCGATTTTCTTATCGACGACATTCTTGAGTATTACCAATGGATTCGCTGCACCACCGATTCCATAACCTCTTATGTCCGCGGTGAATCCATTATCATCACTCCGGCTGTTCTCCGCGCTGCTCTCCACCTACCTCTTGGTGAACCACAGCGCCCGGATGCCGATCCAATGGTGGCTTCTATGGGTTGCACGAACAAGGGGAAGGAATACAAGGTGAAATCCTTCCAAGGTCGCTATCGATGTATGGCGACCATTCTAAGTCGATGCCTACTGGCTCGCACATCCGCCCTGGACTCAGTTCCGTACGACCTTCTCCTGGCCATGTACGGCGTTTTTGAAGGTCTTCCGATGGATTGGGGGATGTTCTTATTTCGTTTGTTGCAGAATGGTCCCAAAAACCATTCCTTCGGGCGCATCCTCAGCATTGTCTTCCGGTATCTACGTCCGGACCATTTCGCCCGATTTGATGCTGTCTCGTTTCCCTCGGCTTATTACCTCCGTTACCTTACGCCGGACGGGAACATGACCGCTCGCCAACCCACTGTAGCTCTCCGCATTCTCCCTGCCTCGGAACAACAAGGCAGCTCTGTTGGTGACCCCTCCGACAGCCAAGCCCACGAGGTCAGTTCTGCACCCCGATCCTCCCGGATTCGGTCTATTGCTGCGCCCTCCCACTCACGGGCCTCCCAGCCAAGCGTCCGTGCCGACCCGTCCGAGGTTGCGGGGCCCTCTCAGCGCAGTGCGTCTAAAGCTGTTTCCTCAGCCCCCTCTGCTGCTGATGTCCCCACTCCCTCCACATCCGCTATTGCTGCCGCGGTCGATACCGCTGTTGCTGTCGCCACCACTGATGTCCCGGCCGCTTCTCCGGAAGCCCCTTTGCCTCCCCTACCTCAACCCCGAGATTACCTTGACCATCTCTCCGCCGACACCTTAACGGACCTTTGGCTCCGTTTCAGCCTAGCCCACACCTCCTCCATTCCTTACACCGATCTCCGGGTGTTTCACACACGCAATACCCAATCCCCGGAGACCATGATCATCTGGAACTTGGACCACGGCTTTCTTACGCCGGCTGCCATTCCCGATGTGCCGTTCCCTACACCCTCCGGCCCAGTCCCTGCTGCACAAAGTCCTTCCTCTGCTAAGGCTGGACCCTCTTCTCCTGCTACCGCGATTCCCGTGGTTGACTTATCTGGTCAAAGCGGGTCCCTTGCTCCGGATGCCTCTAATGCTCCGGATGCCTCCGCTGCTCCGGATGCCTCTGATGCTCCGGATGCTCCTGCTGCTGCTGATACTCCTGCGGACTCCCTCGCCCAACGCACTCTCGCTCCCTGTTCATGCGGGGGAGTCCTCCAAAGCTCTGGAGTTGGTCCTTGGGCGTGCCTCTTTTGGCACGGTCCACTCCGATGCTATGCTTTCCGCCCAGCTGGACCGACACGCCCAAGCTCAAAGCGCCCAAATTTCCGCCATCGCTGCCAAAGTTGATGCCCTCGGTGCCCAACTCCTCTCCGCTCTCACTGACTCCTCCACTTCCATGGAGCAGAAAATGGATCTTGTCGCCACATCCGTCCATTCATTGTCTACCTCCTTCGCGGATCTGGCGCACACGATGGCTCATCCTCCTGTTGCTTCCCGGTGATCTGCCAAACCGGGGGAGAGAGTGTCATCTGATCCGTTTACTCCTTCTGCCCCACAACCATTTACTCGGACTGAGAAGCGGCCTGCCACTTCAGTGCTTTAGGGAGTTCAAATTCCCAAACGAAGCCGCTTCTCTCAACCAAGCTCCTCTACTGCAGCTCTAGCTCCTCCTCCATCCTCCTCATCCGCAGCTGATACCTTCCTCCCATTATATGCGGAGTTTGACCCTTCTGATGCGGATGGAAGCTTGCGCAAGGCAATGAAATCCTATCTTTGCGTCTTCGCCGAGAGAAGATGTCTTTCCGAAATGTACCCTTTCTCCCTGGCCGACATTCGGACTCTCTGTTCGGAGAAAGGACTCTTTACTACGAAGACATTGACAACTTCTCGAGAGTCGCTAAAATGGAGATGAGGCTGTTTCCATCTCTCTACAAAGATGGGCACTTGTTTGACGTTCTACCGTGTTGGAATGAGGGCTATCTTCCCAGTTTGGAGCTAATTCAGTCCTTCATCGACGGAACTGCTGAGGATAGCAAACCATGGAAAACTCTCTCAACCATCCTCATTCCGTACCGGATTATGTCGCCACACTTCATGATGGCTGTCTTCATGATTCAGTCCAAGCAAATGATTCTCATTGACTCTCATCAGATTGTGGAGCACTTCCTTAGGAAGAATCAATGGGAACCCTCGTGTCTCAGGCTGATGAAGCTGTGAAGAAAGCCGGATTATATGAAGAGTTGGGCATCTCACCCCTGCGTCCGATCGAGAAACTCAAGGCGACATTCTGGGGCAAGAAGCAAGTGCCACAACAGCCGGATGGAGATAGCTGCGGAGCCTTTGTCTGTCATTTCATCAAGTCATTCCTAACTGTGGACAAATATTGGAGCCAACACACCACCTTTACGATGAAGCAGACAATGGAGCTAAGAGAGAAGGCAGCAACTATGATTTTCAAGTATAGTAAGCCTTATGTACCCTAGTGAAAAACTTGTATTAAGGCTGAATTGTATTTAGTTGCTGATTAATGAAATTGGTTGTGTTGCGTATTCTGTATGTTATTCTTTTGCATTGCTTACCAGATCAGATTACAAAGGGTTTGGGCATATCCATAATTGGGGGAGATTGTTGGATCAAACCCAAAATTTGGATAATGCTGATAAAGCCTTATGTAATTTGATCTGAGATCTTTTGTGTTTATTTGATCATTGCAGAAGATATGTTACTAATCCAGAGATGCACTCGTGAGAGCAAAGCTAAGGACAGGATACATAATCCTGATCCGGACAAGAGTGAGTGTCGTCAAACACTTGGTAAATAACCAAGTCACAAATACATACGGAATAAGGAACATTTGTACGGACTAAGAACTTAAAGGATAAGTGCGGAGTAAGGAAACCAGATGCGGAGTAAGGAATCCGGATATCTTACTCACCCAGAGTAAGGAACTTACATACGGAGTAAGGAACTTACATGCGGAGTAAGAAAGCGCTGACATGGAATAAGTCATCAGACTTTTCAAGACTCGCCCAGTGTAAGGAACTTACATACGGAGTAAGGAACTTACATGCGGAGTAAGGAACTTACATACGGAGTAAGGAACTTACATACGGAGTAAGGAACTTACATGCGGAGTAAGGAAGCGCTGACACGGACTAAGGATTCCAGTACTAAATAGATACGGAGTAAGCAACCACCGACACGGAGTAAGGTTCCGAGCTTCATTAGCTACGGAGTAAGGAAAATTACACCGGATCAAGAAGATCGCTCAACTCAACCGCATTTAAAGTTATCAGCTTGTGGCATCCCGATGTAAGACGAATTTATTGAGAACCTGAAGAATCCTACACGTGGATCATCCGGATATGTGGACACAACCTTAATTGTAATTGGGAACTCACAAACGCACTTATACTCTTCGAACCCAAGATCTTGAGCTCCACAAACCGCAGCAGTCAAGGCAGAGAGATTACCGAGGGATAGTTAGTGTTGAACGCATTCCGGAACTACAAGTTCCAAGGTTGTCTCTTAGGAATGTTTTTTATAAATATTCATACTTATACATTAAAAAATGATGCATCAGTTAAGAATAGACTAATTCTGTGTATGCACAAGCGTTTTCATTTTTTTTTGGAGATAGAAGTTGGCTAGTGTGTGAGTTCATTTGTAAACAGAGTGTAAGAGAGTCTTGCTTCTATTTTGTTGTATTTATCTTGTGATAATAAAACAAAATACTTCCACTATCTGGTTATCTTCCTGAGTGATTCTATCACTTAACTAGATAAGTGTTTGTGTCTTGAGAGAACGAAAAGAGTTTTAATAAGAGCCTATTCACCCCCCCCCCTTTAGGCTCCAAGGGACCATCACTATGCCTTCGTCTTCACTCTCACTCACGAATCTTAAGTTGGATAAATTTATATAGACTTAATTAATCTTTGATATCTCTATCAGCATGAAGACTTTGTTGTGTTAACCAATTGAACTTACGTGTTTATTCTCTGTCATATGCATTGATTTCAGTAAGTTGATCTTTAACTCGTATGTATGTGTCTCTCATTATCATTTCTTCATGCATAAGTTCTGTTCTCTGTTAGTTCGGATGATACTGCATTTCATTTCTCATTATTCATATACGTTCTAACCCCTACTATTAAGCTTTCTATTCTTTTAGTCCATTTTCACAAAGCTACAGGTCAGATTCCTTTTGCGCTCCATCAATTATCTGTCCAATGTAACGGATTTGAGGTGTTGTTGTATCTCTTACCTTTTCAAATTCAAGACAGCAAAGGAATCTTTATCTCTCTTTTCCAAAGAAGTAGCGTGTAGTTTTCCTCACACAGAACAAGTTATTCGTTCATCCGGATCTTGCTTACTACTGATTTTTAATCATCCGGATGATGGTCGGTCACCCTCCTCTCTTGAACTTGCCAACTCACGATTTCCCAAGCATTATCTTACATCGCATATTATTGAGGAGGTGTCATCATGGTTCATTAAATGGCCTCTCGAGTCGCTTCAAATTCTAATTATGGCATCCAGATGGTGTCAATACTTAGTCATTGTGCTTCTACATTACCTTATTTTGGCATTATCCGGAGGCTTATGATGATCAAGATAAATGACGCAAATTTGACAAGCGGCTTACTATTTTCTGCGTCATAACCCTTTGTCGCCAAATCCACAGAATCTTTATATAGGTACTAAGCCCTTTGTCGCCAAATCTATTGCTCAAACAAACCCCCAAATTGCTACCGTTCTCAAAAACCCTAGCTTTCCAATACTCCTCACCCTTAACCTCTGCAATGACACCCAAAGCACTTTACGGAGTTACCCCCAGTCATGTCGTCGATTGGACTGCTATCTCTGATCCTCCCACATGGTTCCCTGAATTGCAGTCCCTACTGGAAGCAAATCATATCCTCCATCTTGTCACCACTCTGGTAGAACTTCTCCTCCAAGACATCCTCGAATACTACTGGAACTTTCACCAATTCGTCGACTCCATCACCTCCACCATCCAAGGCGTCACCATTACCATCACTCCAAACATTCTTTGCACCACCCTCCATCTTCCTTAGTGTACCCACATGCGGCCTGATCCAGAAATGATGGCTGCTTCGATGGGTTGCCATCACAAAGTCAAGGAGAATAAGCTCAAGGGTTTTCATGTCCATTATCGATGTATGGCCATTATTCTCAAACGCTGCTTGCTGGCTCACACCTTCACCCTCAATTCCATACCATATGACCTCCTTCTGGACATGTACGGCATCTTCGAGTGCAAGGCTATGGATTAGGGGTCCTTCTTGTCTTGGTTTATGGGCAATAATCCAAAGACCTTGTCCATCGGCTGGTTACTCACCTTGGTGTTTTGCCACTAGCATCCGGACTTCTTCGCAGGATAGTTCGTTGTCACCTTCCCTCAGGCCTATTATCTCCGCTATCTTTTGCATGATGGTACTTTTACCACCCACCGCATCTCTGTCACTGGCCACACTATTCTTGCTCCAGAGCATCAAGGCAGCTCTATAGGTGACCAGGCCCCTAGCTCTGCCCAGGAGGTCAGCTCGTGTCACGCCCCCAAATTCCAAGGAACCCGGAACTAGGAACGTGACTTCCCCATGCTCGCACCCAAAGGGTCAAGGGGTTGTGACTAACACCAATATGGACTACACATTGGGTGTTGTCTGAGATATACCTGTACAATCATGCATCAGGGATATTCCTGTACATTTTCACATGCCATGAAGTTAAGGAAAATAATTTATTAATAGTAGAGTCATGCTATAAATCCAATACAACTTTCACGGACCCTTGTCCGGATATTCAAATAATAAAACCAATTATCTCATACAAAATCTTTAAACCAAGTTATGACAAAAATATGAAATAAATAACAATTAACTTCGAACTAGCCTCTAGCGAATAAGTTGATACCTGAAACATGTCAACAAAGTAAAGGTGAGCACGAATGCCCAATAGGTGATCTCCATCTCCTTTACAAACTAGTCGTGCTTTGTTGTGGATGATTTTGCCATCCTCATTCATTTTATTTCCGTAGACCCATTTGCAACTAATCACATTCTTGTTCTTGGGTCTATCCACTAGCTCCCATGTGTTATTTTTCTCAATTTGGTCAAGCTCCTCATCCATAGCCTTGATCCAAAATGGGTTATCTTGAGCCTCTTCAACTTATGTTGGCTCAACCTGTGAAATTAAAGCTGTAGCTTGAATTTGTCTTCTTGTTCTCACTGGTGCATTGACATCACCAATGATTTGTGCTCTTCCAGCTTCAACCACTTGAGAGTTCGTTGAACTCTTCTTCCTTCTAGTTGACTGTGATTCCATATCATCAACTTCTATCTCTGAATCACTATCACTGCCTAAGCTTGTCACTTCCTTATCTTCATTGGTAATTGTCATGGTAGTCTCTGCTTCTCCCAATGGATCATCAACCATTATTGTTGTGGTCTCTTCTGAGTTCTGTATTTCCACAACCTTCACATCACAGCTCTCAACTAGCTTTTGTAACCTGTAATTATAAACCTTGTATGCCTTGCTGGTGTAAGAATAACCCAAAAACATCCCTTTATCGGCTTTCTTATCAAACTTGCCGATCGGATCCTTCCTCTTAATATAGCATGGACTTCCAAATACGCTGAAATGTTTCACTATTGATTTATGTCCATACCATAATTCATATGGAGTCTTGGTAGAATTAGACCTTAACAAGGTTCTGTTTTGCATGTACACTGCAACCTGTGTGGCCTCCTTCCAAAATCTTTGTGGAACATCATTATCTATCATCATAGTTCTTGCCATTTCCATAACTGCTCTATTCTCCCTTTCTACCACTCCATTCTGCTGTGGTGTTCTTATACTAGATTTTTGATGAAGAATCCCATGCTTTGCCAAATAAGCCTCAAACTCCCTAGAAGTGAATTCACTACCATGATCTGACCTAAATGCTTTGATTTTAACCCCAAGCTGATTTTCTACTCTCTTCCTATAGTCCTTGAATATCTGAATGCATCACTCTTGTGCTTGAGATGAATAATAGTGGTCAATCTACTGAAGTCATCAATTAATAACATGAAGTACCTCTCACCATTTGTACCTTTGGTTCTCATAGGTCCACATAAATCAGTGTACTAAACTCAACAAACTTGAACTATTATACTCCTTTGGTTTATGCATTATACTTGTTTGCTTTCCTTCTTGACAAACACCACACACTGTGTCTCTGTCCCTCTGTAGATTAGGAAAATCTGCCACAGCTTGATTAGTTACTAGAGCTCTCATATTTTTCTGATTTAGGTGCCCTAATCTCCTGTGCCATAGCTCATTCTCATCTGCTTTGCTAAAACAACAAGTTTCTTCATTTATACCTTGGATATGGTACAAATTTCCATTTGTTCTCTTGTTTCTAGCAATCACATCTGCTGATCCCTTCTTCTTGATAAGACAACTTTTGTTAGTAAAGACAACATCATGTCCATCATCACATAGCTGACTGACACTCAATAGACTGTGTCTTAACCCTTCAACCAGATATACATTTTCTGACTGCAGTTGACTACCTCTAATTTTTGATTTTCCTTTCCCTTTGATTTGTAGTAATCCATTGTCACCAAACTTGACTATGCCACTGCTCTTCTCTGTATATAAATTCAGAAGCTTCCTGTTTCCAGTCATGTGTGATGTACAACCACTATCTAGTATCCAAGTTGTATCATTGCTATCTGCCTTTAATGCTACCTCATCTACATTAGCCTTCTCTTTTGGCCTGTACTCCATTTTGGTAGTTGGAGCTTTTCTGACATTTTTTATTTGTTGAGCTATTTTTGTCTTGACATCAGCTTCCTTGACTAATCTGCCTTATACTTGCTGATATTGCTCTTTTGGGATCTGTTCTGGTACAATGGTCATGCATCTTCTTGCTATGTGACCCTTCTTACCACACCTGTAGCAATAAATGTAAGCCAAACTAAACCTATGCCCTCTGCTCTGCTGGGTTCTGTTATATTGCTCAGATTTGTGCCCTTGTAAACCATAATTGAAACAATACCCTTTAAATCTTCTAAGCCTTTGAACTCTCTGTTCTGGAACTTGCCTCATATGCACAATGGCAGTCTTCTTCTGATTCATTGTTTCCTTTGGCTTTTCAGATTGCTTTGACACCTCCCTGGTGGTTTCACTGCATTTGCCCTTAGTTTTGGCTTCTTGATCGTCATTTTTGATTTCCCTTGCTTTTGAGCTTTCTGGATTTGTAGATTCTTTCTTTTGCAACTGCATCCTAAGCTCACACACTTCAGCCTCTAACAGTTCAACATTTAATCTTCCTGATTCAAGTTTTTTAGTGAGATCATCTACAGTCTTGATATACTCTTCAATCTTCACTTTTGATTTCGTCAATAGTTTACTAGAATCATCATAAAGAACTTCAATAGCTTTCTTCGCTTTCTTTAAAGATTTAATTGTGTCCCTTTGTTTAATAATCTTCTTTAGAGCTCGATTCAGTTCCTCTCCAAAGTCATACTCTAGTTCTTCCTCTTCACAGTCTTCCTCTTGTGAAGATTCATCTTCTTCCTGACTCTGTTGCTGCATGGACACCACAAATACTTGTTCTTCAATAGCATCTGATGCCTCCTCCTCAGCTGAACTTGAATCATCCAAAATAGCACTAAGATAGTTTCTTAGTTTGTTCAGCTTCTACTCTGCTATTTGTTTGCTCTTCTTCTGGAAATATGGCTTTTTTTTCTTGTACTGATCATCATTCACATTTTTCTCCTTTGTATCCATCTTCTCACTTGGACACTCTTGAGCAAAATGTCCTCGGCCTCCACAATTGAAGCATGTGACGGCAGACTTATCCTTTCCTTTGCTTTTTAGACTTGTTTTCTTTTTGAATTTTCTAGATAGCAAAGCTTGTAGCAACTCCTCTTCTCTATCAGTGTCATCTCTACTAGTAGATCCCTCTTCTTGGATAAGCTTAGCTTTTCCCTTCTTGGCATGAAAAGCTATTTCTGTTAGCTCCTCTTCTTTCTCTTTGAAGGTTCACCATAGCTTGCTACCTTCATCTCATATACAACTAAAGTGCTTCTCAATCCATCCAATGTCATGGTCTCATATTGTCCACTTTCTTCTATAGCTAACATTTTGGATTGTTGATAACGTGCATTTTATGCCGTTATTCTAGTGTTTATTTAGGATGTTTAAGAGCATGATTAGAGCCTTATTACTTTATATATCATATATATTTGCTCTAACCCCTAGGAAGATGCTATTTGCAAATACATGCATTTTAAGCAGTTTTGGAGCTCACTTTTGATATAGTAGATGGCCTCAAACAATTGGCGTGCAAGAACAAAAGTTGCTAAGAATGATGTCCTCTACCTACCACAGAAATTTTAGAGCATTTGGAGCTACACGTGAATTCACCCATTTCACGTGCAAGCACATTTTTGCTTCTTAGGCCTCTATAGGATGCAAGGAAGCTTGGGGAGAAGTTTAAGCCAGTTTGGGCCTGAACGTGAATTCACCATATCACGTGCAAACTGATGTGCAGAGATATTTTTGGACCGATCCTATTGTTTTTCCATGCTGATCATTTGTTCCTGAAGGCCCATGTCCAAATTGTGGATGGAAGATAGAGATTTTAAAGTGTGGAGTGTCACTTATCAAAACTACGTCGTTTTGATAGATGGGCTAGGGTACACACCTCAAGGCCCATCCAACCTCTATAAATAGAGGCTCCACGCCCCATGCTATGTAACCTAGACCCCCCTACATGTTTTAGAGAGAGAGAGAGGCTTCACGACTTGGAGGCTGCTCCTTGACCTAGGAGAGCAGCCGTCGCAGCTGTCGCAGTCACCCATCGCGGATTTTGGAGCCTGGATTTGAAGCCTTGTTGCGCGGGTGGATTAGAAGAAGATGTTTAGCTTTACTGCTATGGTTTTGCTTGTAATCATGCGTGAGTAGTTCTTATAATCTAGGGGAGCAATGTAGCCCCCTTGTTGCTTTCTTTGTGTTTATGAATATTGGGTTTGGATGATTGAGTTTTGCATGTTTTATGAATCTGTTCTTAATTTCTATCTTTGGATGTACACCTTGGTATTCTTAGCCCTAGTCTGGGGCGGATTGAGATTCATAACTTATTTGTAATTGGTGTGATCATTATCCTTTTGTAAGTATGATTTATTGGCTTTGCATGTTTGTGTGTTTAGATGATCATTCTGGCATACAACTCTTAAAAGGACCTCAATGACCATTTGTTGTCCTTGGCTTATGTTTAGCATGTTTTCAATCAGACAACCGTAATACCATGAACCAGTAGAGATAACATAGGGAGGTGAAATTGTGACCCTAGATGCCTTAATCCTTGATTCTAAATCCAATGTTTTTAGTTATTTCAATTGCAATTCTGTTTTCAGTAAAGTAATTTTAAAACACAATTTTGTTTGCCGAGACATTGTTTTAAGCAAGATTAATTTGGTGATTTGAGTTAAAGCTAGATAACTTGGTAATCTCTGTGGGATCGACCCCTTTCTTGTCGCTATTCTATTTTGCATTAGTTAAGGGAATTAATATTTTGAGAAGGGATTTAAACGACAGTAGCTTAACCCTCACTTGGGTTTCGCTCACGAAATACCCATTTGTCAAATTGGCGCCATTGTCGGGGATTCAACGGTTAACTAGTTTTTAAAATCAACATTGAGTGAAATTGTTTGAATTCTGATCTTGGTGTTTTATTTTGTCTTTTATTTTCTGTTATTTTGTGTTCTTTATTTGTTTGTTTTGCATTGTTCGGAGTGCTGGGTGTGTTCTTGTTGTTTTACAGGAACATACACCAAGTGTTTGAGGAATTCCTAGTTGTGCATGCCAAGACAGGAATTTATACCATTTAATCGGGAACCTGAAAGATTGTTCAGAGCTCGTCATAGAGCAGCTAGGGAAGCAGCACGTGAGGCTGAAGAAGCATTGCAAGGCTTAGAGCATTCAGTAGGTGAATTGATGGCAGATTTAAGGCCTGATGGTGGTGCACCGCAAGGAGGGGCCAATTACAATGGCCAATATCCAGAAGAAGAGGGTAATAGGTTTATGCCTAGAACCTTCTTAGACTATGCGAGACCAATGATGTCAGACTATTATTCTGGGATTCGGCAGACAAGAGTCCAAGCAAATAGCTTCGAGTGAGCCGGCGTTGATCAACATGGTGAGCAACAACGCGTTTGGAGGAACAGCCGTGGATGATCCACACCAGCATTTGATGAGGTTCTACCAGGATGTGCGACACCATAAAGATCAACAATGTATCGGAGGAGGCAATAAAGCTAAGGCTTTTCCCTTTCTCTTTAAGGGATAGAGCTCTTGGCTGGTTCAACACACACAGGAGGTTCAATCAACACTTGGGAGGAGATGCAGACCAAGTACATGTCAATGTACTTCCCTCCTTCCAAGGTGATCCAGCTCAGAGGGGAGATTAGCAGATTCAGGCAAGATGAGATGGAGACTCTTCATGAAGCTTGGGAGCATTTCAAAGACTTAGTGAGAAGATGCCCTGATCATGGAAGACCCCAGTGGATTCAAATTGAATCTTTCTACACAGGTCTTCAGTCCCACTCACAAGACAAGGTGAATGCAGCTGCTGGAGGATGCTTGATGAATCTAGAGCCTGACGTAGCAGCAGAGCTCTTGGAGAGGCTGTCATTAGCTGATTGGCAATGGTCTAATGTGCGTACTTCAAAGCCAAGGGAGAAGATAGCTTCAGTTGATAATTCTTCCAATGATATGCAAGCACAGCTTCAAGCTTTAGTGAAAGGCATGGAAGTATTAGCTCTTAAAGTCGAAGGATCACAACAAGCTTTACCAGTAGCTGAGCAGGGCTGGAGTGGAGCTGAAGAAGCAAATTATGTTGGAGGAAAGGGCTGGTATCAGAAGCAGCAGTTTTATCCTCAACAACAACAACAAGGGTACAACCAGAACCAATAGCAATCTCAGCCATTTCAGTAAAACCAGAACCGAGTGGGAGATACCTCATTTCAGTACAAATATGTGCCCCTAGGGATGAAGCAGAATCCGTATGCTACGGATAATTATTTACACTCACCACCAGGATTCGAGCAGAAACAGCCTCAACCTCAACAGCAAAGAGGAAGGGTATATTAGAATGTGGATGAGCCAACCAAAAGAGAGGATAATTTGGAGGAAAGGGTAGTCACCATGGAATCTTCAATGAAGAATATAGAAAAGCTGCTTGTGAGTTTGGCCCAGAATGTAAATCAAGGAGTCTTAGCTAAATCTTTTCCAAGTGATACTGAGGTAAACCCCAAGGAGAGCTACAAGGCTATTTCTCTAAGAAGTGGGAAGGCACTGAAAGAAGCTGAAGAGTCTAAGAAGAAGGCAATTCCAGAAGAACAGAGCAGACCCTTGGAAGCTGATGACCAAGGAAAATCAGATAAAGCTGAAGAAAGAGTGCAAGAAAAGAAGGACCAGCAGCTGGGTCAAGATAGAATAGCTGAAGAACAAAGGCAAGAGCTCAGGCCTACTATGCCATTTCCTCAGAGGCTGAGGAACCAGAGGGTTGAAGAAGAGCATTAGCGCTTTCTGAGTTTGTTCAAGAGGCTTGAAATTAACATTCCATTTGTGGAAATCTTGGAGCAGATGCCTAGGTACAGAAAGTACATCAAAGATTTTGTGAAGAAGAAGAGGAAATATGGGGATCATGAGACGGTGGCAGTCACTAACGAGGTGAGCAGTGTTGTTCAACAGAGTTTGCCCATCAAGCATAAAGATCCAGGCAGTTTTAATCTCCCTTGTGTGATTGGCAATGCACCGCAGCAGTAGGCCCTATGTGATTTAGGGGCCAGCATCAATTTGATCTCCTTTGCCTTGTACAAGCAGCTTGGGCTTAAGGGCATGAAGCCCACTTCCATATCATTGCAGTTTTGCTGACCGGTCTACTGGAAGGCCTGAAGGGATAATTGAAGACGTGTTTGTCAAAGTGGGCTCCTTCATATTTCCAGCGGACTTTGTAGTTTTGGAGATGGAAGAAGATAGAGGAGTTCAGCTACTCCTTGGAAGACCGTTTCTCAGAACGGGTTGTGCATTAATTGATGTTGCTCAAGGGCAGCTAACTCTGAGAATTAATGAGGAGACCTTAGTCTTCCACATGGGGAAGGCTTTGCAAGGTCAAGAGGAGGAGGACTGCCTTTGGGTTGAAGACCTTGAGGAATTGGTGGAAGACTACTTGGCAGAAGAAATTACCACCACCAATAATGGAGCCCTTCAGCTTATAGAAGCTCAACAAGATGAAAAGATGTACTTGACAGCTGAGGAAGATGAGCAAACTACAAACTCTCTGGAGCAAGCTAAGGAGGAGAAAGAAGATGACGTGCCTCCAGCTCCAGAATTGAAAGAGCTGCCTGGACACCTAAGGTACGAATTTCTAGACTCTACAAATCAATTCCCTGTCATTGTTGCTTCTCATTTGAATGATGTGGAGTGCACTCAATTGCTAGAAGTCCTTAGGAAACACAAAAGGCCTTAGGATGGAACATTGAAGACATTAGGGGTATTAGTCCAGGGATTTGCATGCATAAAATTTTGATGAATGATGATTTTAAACCCACTGCTGAAAGACAAAGAAGATTAAACCCTGCCATGAAAGAAGTTGTTAGAAAAGAAATTTTAAAATGGAAAAATGGAAAAATGCGGGTATAATTTATGCTATTTCCGATAGTGAGTGGGTGAGTCCATTGCATGTTGTGCCCAAGAAAGGGGGCATGACTGTGATTAAAAATGAGAAAAATGAATTGATCCCATCTCGCACTGTGACGGGGTGGAGAGTGTGTGTTGACTATAGAAAGCTGAACAAGGCTACTAGGAAGGATCATTTTCCGCTTCCTTTCATTGACCAAATGTTGGATAGGTTAGCTGGCTATAGTCACTACTGCTTTTTAGATGGCTATCCCGGGTATAATCAGATCATGGTTAAGCCCGAGGACCAAGAAAAGACCACCTTCACGTGCCCTTTTGGCACTTTTGCATTTAGGAGAATGCCATTTGGGCTTTGTAATGCCCCTACCACCTTTCAAAGGTGTATGATGGCCATTTTTCAGGGTTTGGTTGAGGAGATCATGGAGGTCTTCATGGATGACTTTTCGGTGTTTGGTTCCTCCTACCAACAGTGCTTGAAAAATCTAGATG
The DNA here is from genome assembly GCA_023512835.1 of Taxillus chinensis. Taxonomy (NCBI): domain Eukaryota; kingdom Viridiplantae; phylum Streptophyta; class Magnoliopsida; order Santalales; family Loranthaceae; genus Taxillus; species Taxillus chinensis. The sequence continues at coordinate 35,896,807 of CM042092.1, forward strand.
TGGTCTTAGAGAGATGTGAGGAGAAGGAACTAGTCCTAAATTGGGAGAAATGCCATTTCATGGTAACTGGGGGGATAGTTCTAGGGCACAAGGTGTCTGCACATGGTTTGGAGGTAGACAAGGCAAAAATCTCCACTATTGAGACTCTGCCACCTCCAACCAATAAAAAAGGAGTGAGAAGTTTCCTTGGCCATGCTGGCTTTTATAGGATATTCATTAAGGACTTCTCAAAAATTGCAAAACCCATGAGTAGGTTGTTAGAAAAAGACACAAGCTTTGAGTTTAATGCAGATTGCTTAGAAGCTTTCAACATCCTCAAGGGTAAGTTAGTCATCGCACCTGTTATAGTCACACCTGACGGGCTCAGCCTTTTGAGCTAATGTGTGATGCGAGTGATTATGCTGTGGGGGTAGTCTTAGGGCAAAGGCGAGAAAAGGTGTTTAGGATCATTTACTATGCTAGTAAGACCTTAGATGATGCTCAACAAAACTATACCACCACTGAGAAAGAGTTGCTAGCCGTGGTTTATGGCTACAACAAGTTTAGACCCTACCTTTTTGGGTCTAAAGTCATTGTTTATACTAATCATGCTGCATTGAAATATTTGTTTGCTAAAAAAGAAACTAAGCCACGCTTGATTAGGTGGGTTCTCCTCTTACAGGAATTTAACCTTGAAATTAGAGACACAAAGGGAGCCCTAAATTCTGTGGCTGATCACCTCTCCCGTGTGGAGAATGCACCTAAGTCTCTACCCATTGTAGATGACTTTCCTGATGAGAAGTTGTTTGTGGTGCATCATCTTCCTTGGTTTTCTGACATAGCAAATTATTTAGCCACTGGGTTCATACCCAAGCAGTTAGACTACCACCAAAGAAAGAAATTGTTAGTGGATGCTAAGAAATTCATTTGGGAAGACCCAATTCTTTATAGGAGGTGTTCTGACCAAATGATTAGAAAGTGTGTCCTTGAGGAGGAGTTAGATGACATAATACATCATTGTTATGCATCACATTATGGGGGCCACTTTAGGGTGCAAAGAACTGTGGCTAAAATCATGCAGTGTGGCTTTTATTGGCCTCACATGGTGAATGACACCTATGTCCACATCAAAAAGTGTGATAGATGTCAAAGGGTAGGTGGTCTATCTAGGAAAAATGAGATGCCCTTAACTGGAATCCTTCCAGTTGAAATTTTTGACATTTGGGGCATTGACTTCATGGGGCCATTCCCCAATTCTGATGGGTATTCATACATTTTGCTTGCTGTGGATTATGTGTCTAAGTGGGTAGAAGCTATTCCTACTAGAGTGAATGATGCTAGGGTTGTGACTCACTTCCTTATTAGGAACATCTTTAGCCGTTTTGGGACACCAAGGGCTATAATCAGTGATGAGGGTAGTCATTTCTGCAACAAATTATTTGACAAATTATTGAACAAGTATGGTGTCACTCATAGGAAGTCTTTAGCCTACCACCCGCAAGCTAATGGACAAGCAGAAGTGTCCAACAGAGAGATTAAGGTCATTTTAGAGAAAACTGTTGGAGCCAATAGGAAAGATTGGTCTCAAAGGCTTGATGAAGCCTTATGGGCATATAGGACAGCTTACAAAACTCCCATTGGGATGTCACCTTACCGTATTCTATATGGTAAGGCATGTCACTTGCCTGTGGAACTAGAACACAAGGCTCATTGGGCCTTGAAGAAGTTAAATTTTAACCCACAAGAGACCAAGGAGCTTAGGATGACTCAATTAATTGAGTTAGATGAGCTTAGGCTGGATGCCTATGATAGTGCTAAATTTTACAAAGAAAGAACTAAAAAATGGCATGATAGGCAACTCAACAATGAACCTTTAACCTTAGGGCAGAAAGTTCTTCTATTTAACACAAGGTTGAGGTTATTTAATGGAAAATTAAGGTCCAAGTGGATGGGACCTTTTGTGATAGTTGATAAGAAGCCATATGGGAGCTTTGAGCTCCAAGCTGTAGATGTCAAGAAATTTTGGGTGAATGGCAACAGACTGAAACCATACTTTGATTCAACTCAGAGGGAGATAGTTGATTCCCTCTCTTTCACCATTGCATGATCATAACTGAAAGTCTAGCTACAGACTTTAAATAAAGCGCTGGTTGGGAGGCAACCTAATGTTTATTGCTATGTTTTATTTTATATTATTTTCTTTTATTTATTTTATTCAATAAATTTGTTTGCAAGCTAACCATTGTGCAGGAGACTTTGTTCCTTTCTTAACTAACCATTTGCAGGATGAGTAAATTATTGGGTCCTAAACTTGTGGAATTATTTTTAAAGTCAAAGTCAAGGAGCAAGGAGCAAGTGAAGCCCAAAAGTGCTTGAAGATGGGCTCAAACAATTCACGTGCAAGACTTAAAGATGGTCCATAATGCACAAGCAACTAAGTGGAGAAATTTGGGCCAGTTTGGGCCTGCACGTGAATTTGCATGTGAATTGCCCAATTCACGTGCACCTCCTTTTGAGCTGTAACTTTCTGGAATGGTAGATGAAGACCATGTGAATCACGTTTACTCTTCCACGCGAATTGCTAGTTGTCATATGGAGGCTCAAAAATGCAAACTACCGATTTTAGCCCTCCTAGAAGCTTCAAACAATTCACGTGCAGAAGGGACTATTGCTTGCCAGCTCAAGGGGGACCCACCACCAAAGTTTGGGACGATTCTCACCTGCATGCCAATTCAACCAATTCACGTGCAAGGGCTATTTTGGTCAAACACTCTAAAAATTTAGGGGCACGTGTATCACGCCAATTGGAGCATCTTTCCTTCTGCATGCTATATAAAGAGAGGCCATCTTCAAAGGCTTCCATACCAAAATCACTCCAGATCTGAGTATTAGAGAAACTCTGCTCTTTTGCTCTCTTGCTCTTCAGTTTTCAGCTCTTTGCTCTTTATTCTCATTCCAAAGATGGTGCGCACAAGGAGGACTGGCCAGGAGGAGGTGCACTCACCTAGTGCTGATAGCCAACCTGAGGAGGAGATACTCTTGGGGCATGCGCTTGATATGCAGGCTTTGGAGGCTTCAGAGCTGGGCTGGGTTAGAGAGGTGGCTCTTAAAATTCAAAATCTGGGATTACAAAGGTTAGTATCGCTGACCCGGCTATTTCCTACTCTGCCCTACAAGAATTTTATGCATCTGTCTCTGTGAGTGAGGATGAACTGATAGGGGTTGTGCAAGGGGTTTATGTCAGAATTACCCCTGAAATTATTAGACATTGCTTTAACCTCCCTGCACCCAGTGATAGCTTTCCTCAACTAAGCCTAGGAGAATTTGGTACTGCATGCAACTATGCTAGAAAATTTCAAAGTCGAAGGCAGTATACCAAGAATGGTTTTGTTGGAGGATTTAGATGCCTAGCCTACCTGGTAAGGAAATGCTTATTGATTCAGACCAGTGGGATAGATAGTGTGCTTAAGCCACACCTGGAGTTCATGTATAGCATTGATCATATGCTAAATGTGGATTGGGCCACTACCATTTTTAAATGGTGGAAGAAAAACTCATCAAAGCAGATAAATGGCAGACTTTTGTGTTTGATATTTCAAAGCATGCCTGCTTTGCATTTTTCCTCCATGGATAGCATCACTTTTCCTTCTCATTGGGTGTTAAGAGTATTGCATGCTGAAGGGGGTTTGGGGATCAGTACCAGAGGTCATTGGGCAACCAATGTTCCTCCTGCATCACAGCCCGCTAGGCACAGTGTTCATGTGGAGCGATCCACTGACTTTGCAAGGGAGACCTCTCCTCATTTGGATCAAAGGAAGCAGACTCTATACAGACTCACTTCCATATACATGCAGTTCAATGTACACAAAGAAGATATTTTCAATTTCTTTCAAGGCATTCGTGGGAAGGTGGTGAGCGAAGTGGAGGTAATCAATTGGGCAGTCACTAATGGGCACATCACTAGTGCCCAATTTGAAGAATTAATGGCCCTCATCTCTGGAGACCAACAAGCTACTTCACGACCTAGAACCAGAGCATGGGAGGCCCCAGACGTAGCTGCTCATGCATCTCCTAGAGCATGGGAAGCCCTAGAAGCTCCTCCTGCTGCATCTACCGAAGCTTGGAGGCAAGAAACACAGCAGCTCAGGGAGGCAAATGCCAGAACCCAGCGCGAGGTGGAAGCCCTGAGGAAGGACAACAAAGAAGTCAAAGGCCTCCTAGGCAAAATCTGGAAGGCCTTGAACCAGAGGAAAGCATCAAAACGTTCTCCTATAGTGGAGATATCTGATGAAGAACCCTCTCCATCCCCTGAAGTTTCTTATCCAGCCCAGGCGGATCCACCTCAACCAGAATCTTCAGCTAGGGCATCCTACTATCACCTAGAGGAGACAGAGCCAGCAGAAGGGTATTCACCCTTCCAGCCTTTTACTGAACCTGCATATTCTCAGGCTCTTGTGCCTATTATACTTCCTGTCTCTTGGGGTACATACATGCCTGCTGAACGTGAAGACCTTCTTGGCCCTCCTATCCATTTAATCATTAATCCAGCTTTATCATCCAACGAGAGCCAAGCAGCATTTGAAGAGTTCATTAATTCCACGGTTCAGAGGGCTCGCTTTATACGGGATAATGATATCTTCACCCCTTTTGGCCTAAAGAGGATCTCAGAGAATGAATATCTCTACTCCGAAGAGATAGACCTCTTATGCAGGACCATGCGCTATGTAGTGGAGGCTGAGCCTCATAACTACCCCTTAGCTCAGTTCACTTCCATCATGTTATGCAAGATATTCAATCAACCCTTGTCCGAAGAGGTGTGGCGCCAACGCATCAATGGTGAGAATGAAGGACACCGCCCTTGGCATGGTATGCATGAGGTGCTGATTCCAGTGCACATTGACCGCCACTATGTATTGGTCCGTTTGAATCTGGATATAGGACATACCGTGCTATATGATCCAAGCCAAGGCGAAGGGTTTGCCAGACGGAAAAGACAGTTAGTGCATGGGTTCATCAAACGAATCAAAGTGGCGATGATCAAAGAAGGCTTGTTGGCGGACAAGCTCCCTCTTATTCACTACAACGAAATGCAAATTCCCCAACAAACCAATTCAGCTGTGGGATCTTTGCTTGCTACTACATGATGGCTATTCTGCAAGGGAAGGAAACTTGGGAAGTGCGCGGCGAGACGTCGGTTGACTTTGTGGCTCAGGTGCGACGAATGGTGGCCAATGTCATCTACTATTACAGTGTACCAAACCAGGGGTAAGTGTTTTTCCTACTCCCTATTTTATGCCATGAGGACATAGCATATTTTAAGTGTGGTGTATGGGGAGTGACTTGAGCCACTTGCTTGTCTTTTATGTTGTGATTGCATGTTTTATTTATAATTTTATCTTAGTGTTTAGTTACATGATTGTTTGAGTTGTTTGCTTGAATGATTTGCTTGTGGAGGCATGGATATTAAGTATGCAATTTTGGCTTAAAATTTAATTTTTTTTATGCCACATTAGTATCATGTTGTGATAAGGGTTTTTAAGTAGTTAAAATGTGCTCTAATTTAGTTTGATCATGTCTCTATCTTTTTAATGATATCATAATGTTTTTGGAGCTGAGTTTTGAATATTAGTTAAACATGAAATGCTATGATAGACCTAAGTAACCCTTAAAGTTGAGTGAAAAAGAAATGAAAAATGAGAACAGCTTCTTTTAGCCTTTGAGTGCCATTTTAGGGTATGGGTAATAATTGCTACTCTTCTTGCATTCAACATTGGTTATTTAATGGTAGGAGTCAAGTAAGCATGTGATTACTTATTAGTGCTCAGTGTTTGGTGTGTGGAGTTAGGATGCAAGACCTCTAAGTCACTGTGACTGTCTTTGCATCCTTTTCTTTATTTTGTGATATTATTGGAAAAGGCTGTGATGCACATTGTGGAAAAAGCCCATCACATTTTGAAAAGGGTATACATTAGAAACTCCAGCTGTCCTATGTATTTGTTTTTTCTAAAAAAAAAAGATTCAGAATAAAAGCCACACTGGCTTGATGCTTATGTGTGATTATTTAGTTGTGAAGCCACATTGGCTGAATTGTGTTTTTTTTAAAGAATGTTGAGCTCAATTCTTTGGCTCATGTTTTGTTTATTCAGTTAGTAGACTAGAGTGTGAGTTCAAATAAAGTAGAATAGAGGGTGTGTTTTCTTTGATGAGCACAATAGGGAACTCTCATGATTGCTTGGCAAATACTTAATCAATAGCTGATGGCGAGTGTAGAGATAGAGTTTTCCATCCATTGTTCATTGATAGGTATTGGGCTTGAGAATTATTATATTTGAGTGAGGCTGCTTATCCTTGGTAAGAACTTAAAGGGAAACAAGGTGCTATTTTATCATGGATTGCTTGCTCATATCTGAAATTTAAGTGGTGATATTGCATGGTTGTTGGACTAGGGATATGGACATGAATGAACTAAGCTATGACTCATTTTGATGCTTAAATTCCCATTTCATCATGATAGAGTTGCATGCTTAGGAAACCATGATTCTCCTTGATTGTTATTGATGGTCCCTTGGAGCCTAGAGGGGGGTGAATAGGCTCTTATCGAAACTCTTTTCTTTCTCTTAAGACATAAACACTTATCTAGTTAAGTGATAAAATCACTGCGGAAGATAACCAGATAGTGGAAGTATTTTGTTTTATTATCACAAGATAAATAAAACAAAATAGAAGCAAGACTCTCTTACACTCTGTTTACAAATGAACTCACACTAGCCAAATTCTATCTCCCAAAAAGGAAAACCGCTTGTGCATACACAGGGTTAATCTTTGCTTACAAATGCACACACACGCTCATACACAAATGTACAAGTATGAATATTTATACAAAACATTTCTAAGAGACAGCGTTGGAACTTGTAGTTCCGGAATGCGTTCAACACTAACTATCCCTCGGTAATCTCTCTGCCTTGACTGCTGCGGATTGTGGAGCTCAAGATCTTGGGTTTGAAGAGTATAAGTGTCTTTGTGAGTTCCCAAATATAATTAAGGTTGTGTCCATATATCCGGGTGATCCACGTGTAAGATTCTTCAGGTTCTCAACGAGTTTGTCTTACATTGGGACACTGCGAGCTGATAACTTTAAATGCGGTTGAGTTAAGACGGTATCTTCTTGGTCCAGTGTAATTTTCCTTACTCCGTAGCTAATGAGGCTCGGAACCTTACTCCGTGTCAGTGATTGCTTACTCCGTATCTATTTGGTACTGAATCCTTAGTCCGTGTCAGCGCTTCCTTACTCCGTATGTAAGTTCCTTACTCCGTATAAGTGAGTGGCCCGGATTCCTTACTCCGCATCTAATTTCCTTACTCCATGTCTAATAAAGACTCGGGTCCTTATTCCGCATTTGTACTTCCTTACTCCGCATGTATGGAAGACTCGGATGCCTTACTCCGTGTCTTCTTTTACTTCGTGCAACCTTGTAAACCAAGACTCTTACTTAGCGTCAATTTGACTTAGTCCGCACGAATGTTCCTTATTCCGTATGTATTGGAGACTTGGTTATTTACCAAGTGTTTGACGACACTCACTCTTGTCCGGATCAGGATTATGTATCTTGTCCTTAGCTTTGCTCTCACAAGTGTATCTCCGGATTAATAACATATCTTCTGTAACGATCAAAGAAACACAAAAGATCTCAAATCAAATTACATAAGGCTTTATCAGCATTATCCAAATTTTGGGCTTGATTCAACAATCTCCCCCAATTATGGATATGCCCAAACCCTTTGTAATCTGATCTGGTAAGAAGTGCAAAAAGATAACATATAGAATACACATCACAACCAATTTTCATTAATCAGCAACAAGATACAAATCTGCCTTAATACAAGATTTTCACTAAGGAACATAAGGCTTACTATACTTGAAGATCATAGTTGCTGCTTTCTCTCTAAGCTCCATTGTCTGCTTCATCGTAAAAGTGGTGTGTTGGCTCCAATATTTGTCCACAGTTAAGAATAACTTGATGAAGTGAGAAAGGCTCCATGAGCCTATCTCCATCCGACTGTTGTGGTACTTGCTTTTTGCCCCGGAATGTCGCCTTGAGTTTCTCAGTCGGACGCAAGGGTGTGATGCCCAACTCTTCATATAATCCATCTTTCTTCACAGCTTCAGTCAGCCTGAGACACAGAGGTTCCCATTAATTCTTTCTTACAAAGTGCTCCACAATCTGATGAGAATCAATGAGAATCATTTTCTTGGACTGAATCATGAAGACAGCCATCATGAAGTGTGGCGACATGATCCGGTACGGAATGAGGATAGTTGAGAGAGTTTTCCATGGCTTGCTATCCTTAGCAGTTCCATCGATGAAGGACTGAATTAGATCCACACTGGGAAGATAGCCTTCATTCCAATACGGCAGAACTTCAAACAAGTGCCCATCCTTGTAGAGAGATGGAAACAGCCTCATCTCCATTTTAGCGCCCTCGAGAAGTTGTCAATGTCTTTTGTAGTAAAGAGTCCTTTCTCCGAACAAAGAGTCGAATGTCGGCCGGGGAGAAAGGGTACATTTCGAAAAGACATCTTCGCTCAGAGAAGAGCAAAGATAGGATTTCATTGCCTTGCGCAAGCTTCCATCCGCATCAGAAGGGTCAAACGCCGCATATGATGGGAGGAAGGTATCAGCTGCGGATGAGGAGGATGGAGGAGGAGCAGCTGCAGTCGAGGAGCTTGGCTGAGAGAAGCGGCTACGTTTGGGTGTAAGGACCCGTACCTTGAGTTAGTCGCAGTTTTGCCTTCTGAGTAGTTTTTCTAGATTTTGACCTAGTGAATGGGCTCAAATGAATTCACGTGCAAAAGGAAAGATGCTTAGAATAATGTCCTCTATCTACCACAGAAGTTTCAGGCCAAACGGACGTGTATGTGAGATGCACGTGAAATGGGTCCATTTCACGTGCAAGTGTGGTTGTCTTCTACATGATGCAAGGAGGCTAGGGGTGAAGTTTGGGCGCATTTGGAGTGCATTTGGAGTTGCACGTGAATTGGGGAATTCACGTTTAAATTGGCATGCAGCCATATTTTTGCATGGTTCCCTTGGTTTTGACATTCTAATGATCTTTCTCCAAAGGACCATGCTGAAATTCTGAGTATTTTGGCCTATATGGGTGCGGCAAGGTGCTAACTTGTGTGATCAAAACTACGTCGTTTTGATCCTGGGTTTACTTAATCAAAACTACGTCGTTTTGATGTGGGTAGTGTCTATATAATGAGGGCTTGAGTTTGAGTTTAGGGTTCTTGTGTTCTTCCTTGCTGCAGCTGCTGCCAGAGAGAGAGAGAGAGAGAGAGAGAGGATCTCCGGGCAGTTGCCGTGGTGGTTCGCGTCATTGGAAGGTGTCTAGTGTGGAGGTTGGGACAAAAGTCTGAGGTAGGGGTTCTGTTCTTCCTAAATCCTCCTCTGTCCTAGGGTTCTAGGGCAGATTATGAATTATACCTGTTTATATATATATGTAATCCATATAGGTGTGATCTCCTATATGGATGTTGGCCTTCAATGGCAGTTTTTGATGTATTCTGGTGTTGGATGGTGTGCATATTAAGTGTTCGATAAAATGCCTGTGTGGATATGTCTGTGTGAATATGCCTAGTATGTGTTTGATAATATGCCTGTGTAGCTGGGTTTGTGGGTTTGTGAATGTATGTATGTTAAGCGTGTGGTAAAATACCTGTGAGACTCTGTATGTCAAGTGTTTGGTTGTATGCCTGATGGGCTGTGCGAACTAAGTGTTTGGTTTAATGCCTGTGTGGCCTTGTATGCTGTGCTTGTGGAACCCGGTGGCTGTGGAAGCCCGGGACTGGAAATGTTAGCCCGTGTGGCTAAGCCTATATGGCCGTGGATATGTTAGCCCGTGTGGCTAAGCTTATATGGCCGTGGATATGTTAGCCTATGTGGCTAAGCCTGAGTGGCTGTGGATATGTTAGCCTATATGGCTAAGCCTGTATGGCTGTGGATAGGTGTGCCATGTGAATGTGGAATACAACTTGTTTACATTTTATTGTCACTACACTGCACCTGTACACACTCATGTAGACGCTAGGAGCATGGGATGGGTTGGGGAGACATGATCCCTACTGAGCTGTGGTCGCTCACCCCTCCCTCTATGTTGTGTTTTCTTTCAGGAACATACAGGTGTTAGGAGGGACCCCAAGGTGGAAGACCTTATTTACTTTACTGTCTACCATTTATGTTATTTTTATGGGAATTGATGTAACCCCAGGGGGGATGGATTGAAAAGAGGATTTTGTTGTAATAAAGACTGGTTTGGATTGTGGATGGCTTTTATGAACTTTACTTTCTTGAATGTGTTGTGGATGTTTAAAAGGTTATATTCGGGGTTTGCACCCTAACCCCTTTGCCCTCCGTGTGGGTACAAGGGGAGTCACGTACCGGTTTCCTCGGGTTGGAAATCCGGGGCGTGACAATATGGTATCACAGCATGGTCTAGTTGGCCTAGGGTAGTGGGCGGACCTGGTTATCCTAAGTCCTTTGGAGGAGCCTGGAGGGACATGCTTGATCAACATGGTCCTCTTTGAGCCTCCAAGGTGTGCTTAGGGTAGTCCAGTCTTGTGGTAGGATTTGCATGCATTGGCATTAGGGCACTAGTTGCATTTGCTGTGAATGTGTGCTAAACTGTGGATATGATTAAGTGAAATGTGTAACTCTGATTTGTTTGGCAATGCATACTGAACTGTGAAATGTAATTGATACGATGTATGTGTGTAATGTCATGTGATAGTGGAATTGATCAGTGGGGTAGAGGTAGTGACGCGGTAGATTATAAATTTGTTTTGACGTTGTGCTTCTTACTTCGTGTAGTAAGAATGCCGCCGAGAAGAGTGACACGTGCGTCCCGGGCAGTGGCTGATGAGTCATCTGCCCATGAGGGTCCGAGTGCGGGACCGTCCGTTGGAGGGCATGCGTTGTTGCTGGCACAGCTACGAGAAGGCATCCGGCTGGAGGTACGAGAGCTACGGGAGGGACTCCGGCAGGAGGTTCGGGAGGAAGTGCGCCGTGAGATGGCAGCACAGCAGGTGGTACCACCACCACCACCAGTAGGAGAGCTGCCTCGTGAGCGTGAGAGTTCGCTGGGTGGTGTACCGACTCGTGCAGAGGATGACGTGGTGACACGGTTCCGAAAGGAATAACCTCCGCGATTCAAGGGGGAAGGTGATCCTGTGGTAGCTGAGCAGTGGTTGAGGCAGATTGAGCATGTGTTCTCCTTTCTCCTGCCCCGGGAAGAGGATAAGGTGCGACTGGCAATTCGGCAGCTGGAGGGGGATGCTTTGGAGTGGTGGACGAGTGTCGCAGGGAGCCGTGCGGTGCAACTCATGCTTTGGGAGGAGTTCTTGCAACTCTTCCCTGATGAGTTCTTCCCGGAATCAGTGAGATGGCAGAAGAGGGAGGAATTCGGCAGCCTGAAGCAGGGATCCAGGACGGTACCTGAGTATGAGCGGGAGTTCCGGAGCTTGAGTAGGTTTGCTCCTGAGACTGTGGCAAGGGAGGACCTGAAGGCCCACAAGTTCACCTTGGGTCTCAGGCCAGCCCTTAGGCAGAGGGTGGCAATCCTACGCTTGAGGACCTATGCTGAGGTTGTGGAGACGGCCCGTATAGCTGAGAGGGAGCTGGATGATGGGAGGCAGACCCATCAGGGTCGCCCGTTGCAGGGTGGGTTGGAGCGTGATTCCGGGTCCAAGCGGCCCAAGACTGAGGAAAGGGATAGCAGTTCTTTCCGCAGCCGGGGACAACCATCAGTGCCCCCAAGGAGGTCTAGCTTTGGCGGTAGCAAACAGGAAGGTCCGGCAGGAGGACTCCCCAACGGTTGTCATTGCTGTGGGGAGCAAGGCCACTTCAAGAGGGAGTGTCCCAAGAAGAACTGGCGATGCAATAGCTGTGGACGAGAAGGCCATTTGAGCCAGGTTTGCCGGAGTAGCAACAAGGGAGTTGGAGGCATGGCATCCAGCATGAGGAGTGACGCCAGTTTCCGTACACCAGCAGAGAGAGCAGCTCGTCAGTGGCAGGCTAGTCAGGCAGGATCGAGTCAGACCCGACCCCAGGGGAGGCCGGAGCGGCAGCAGGCTGAAGCTGGAGGCAACCTTAGCGGGAAGCGTCCAGTGAGTGAGCCGACCAGTGGCACGGGCCAAGGAAGGGTGTTTGCACTGGAGGCGACGTACCAGGAGGAGGCTGAGCTACCACCCCCACCAGCAGAGGGTGGAGCAGGACCATCGGTGGTTAGAGGTACCCTCTTGATTTCCCGTACGTTAGCTTCTGTTCTTTTTGATACGGGTGCATCGTGTTCCTTCGCTGCCGAGCTTCTTATTGATGGCTTGGGGTTAGCTTGTGTGGAGGCCGCGAGGCCCTTAGTTGTGGAGTCTCCGGTGGGAGGCATGATTGAGGTACGGCGTGTGTGTCGTGACTGTGTGTTGACCCTAGGAGAGGTGGAGCTGAGTTTTAACTTGCATGTAATGCCTTTGAGAACGTTTGACCTGATCTTGGGTATGGATTGGCTTATGGCTTTCCAGGCCAAGATAGATTGTTATCGGCGCCGTGTATCGTTCGTGACACCTGTAGGGACCTCTTGCACCCTGCAGGGGGAGTGGGACTGCGAGGCGAGTCGGGCCGGGCCAGTATTGGACCAGTGGGGTGCCATTACCCACAGGTTGGCAGCCCTGACCTTTGCTGAGGAGGGTAAGGTGGAAAAGAGGGTGTGGCCCGCTGTTGTGGACCAATTTCAGGATGTCTTCCCTGACCAGTTGAGGAGTTTACCTCCGCAGAGGAGTGTGGAGTTCACCATTGAGTTGGTGCCGGGAACAGGTCCGATTTCCCAAGTAGCGTATCGTATGGGGCCAGCCGAGTTAAGGGAGCTTCAGAGGCAAATCGAGGAGTTGGTGGGCCAGGGGTATATCAGACCGAGTACCTCACCTTGGGGTCCTCCGGTGCTTTTTGCTAAGAAGGCAGATGGCACGCTTCGTCTCTGCATCGACTACAGGAAGCTGAATTCAGTGACTGTGAAGAACAAGTACCCGTTGCCTCGAATAGATGACCTGTTTGACCAATTGAGTGGGGCCCAGTGGTTTTCCAAAATAGATTTACGGTCGGGGTATCACCAGCTCAGGGTTAGGGAGGAGGACATCCCTAAGACGGCTTTTCGGTGCAGGTATGGGCATTATGAGTGGGTAGTGATGCCTTTCGGGCTCAGTAATGCGCCAGCGGTGTTCATGTATTTGATGAACCAGGTCTTTGCTCCCTACTTGGATTCGTTTGTGGTGGTGTTTATTGATGATATCTTGGTGTATTCCAAGACCGAGAAGGAGCATGTGGAGCACTTAGAAACAGTGTTGCAAACCTTGAGGGACCAACATTGTTTGCTAAGTTTAGCAAGTGTGAGTTTTGGGCTGCAGGAGGTTCACTTTCTTGGCCATGTGGTGTCAGTGAGGGAGTTAGGGTGGACCCAGCCAAGATTGAGGCTGTGGCATCGTGGGCGAGGCCAACCAACGTTTTTGAGATCCGTAGCTTTCTTGGCTTGGCGGGGTACTATCGTCGTTTTGTCGAAGGGTTCTCCCGTTTGGCAGCTCCTATGACAGCGTTGACTCGGAAGGGCGTAAAGTTTGATTGGACTGACAAGTGTCAGCAGGCATTTGAGGCTCTCAAAACCCGTTTGACCACTGCACCGGTATTGAGGTTACCTCGGGAGGATATCCCATATGAGGTGTATTGTGATGCGTCCAGGGTTGGTTTGGGGTGTGTGCTTATGCAGGAGCACAGTGTGGTAGCTTATGGGTCAAGGCAGCTGAAGCCTCATGAGCAGAATTACCCTACCCATGATCTTGAGTTGGCGGCTGTCATCTTCGCCCTGAAGAGTTGGCAGCACTACCTCTTGGGGGAAAAGGTTTGTAGTGTTCTCGGATCACAAGAGCCTTCAGTACATCTTTACTCAGAAGGACTTGAATTTGAGGCAAAGGAGATGGGTGGAGTATTTGCAGACCTTTGACTTTACGCTTGCCTATACCCCGGGCAAGGGTAATGTTGCGGCTAACGCGTTGAGCAGAAAAGGAAAAGCTGAGGTGGCCGTGAGAGAGTGGAAGCTGATGGAGCAGTTGGCGATGTTTCAGCTGCAGCCTGTTGTTCGTGATAGTGGGATAGTCCTGAGTCCTTTAGTGGTTGTGCCTGAGTTGTACCAGCGCGTCCGGGAGGAACAGTTGGGTGACATTGAGTGTGAGGTTCTCCATTCCCGTATTGAGGCTGGTGAGCTATCTGAGGACTGGACAGAGGGCCCTGAGCATGAGTTGTCATTTCAGGGCCGGTTGGTCGTGGCTTCTTCCCTCAGGGATGAGGTGATGAGGGAGTTTCACCAGTCTAGAGTTGCTGTGCATCCAGGGGGTACGAAGATGTACCATGCACTTCGGAGACATTTTTGGTGGCCTGGGATGAAACGCGATGTGGCTGCCTTTGTTTCGCGGTGCCTCACATGTCAGCAGGTGAAGGCTGAGCATCAGCGGCCGGCGGGCATGTTACAGCCATTGCCCATAGCGGAGTGGAAGTGGGACCACATAGCGATGGATTTTGTGACTGGTCTTCCACCCACCACAGGGAGGAAAGATATGATTTGGGTGATTGTGGATCGACTCGCAAAGTCGGCCCATTTCCTGGCTGTTCACGAGCGGGACTCTATTGGGACCTTGAGTCAGCTGTACATGAATGAGATTGTGCGACTGCATGGAGTACCATCATCGATTGTCTCTGACCGGGATTCGCGGTTCACTTCCCGTTTCTGGGCAGGTTTGCAGGAGGCTATAGGGACCAAACTTCACTTGAGTACAGCCTTTCACCCTGAGACTGACGGCCAAACAGAGAGGACAAATCAGACTTTGAAGGACATGTTACGGGCCTGTGTGTTAGATTTTGGGGGTTCGTGGGCAACTCACCTTCCTTTGGTGGAGTTTGCCTACAACAACAGTTATCAGGCATCCATTGGGATGGCTCCTTTTGAGGCGTTGTATGGACGGCCGTGTCGATCACCTTTGTGTTGGACCGAGGTGGGGGAGACAGCTCTTTTGGGGCCACAGTTGGTTCAAGAGGCTACCGAGAAGGTTAAGTTGATTCGTCAGCGTTTGTTATCAGCTCAAAGTCGGCAGAAATCTTATGCAGATCAGCGGCGGCGACCTTTGGAGTTTTCTGTTGGTGATCATGTGTTTCTTCGCGTTTCTCCACGTCGTGGACATCGATGGTTTGGACGAGGTTCCAAGCTATCTCCGCGGTTTATTGGTCCTTTTGAGATTCTGGATCGTGTGGGGCCTGTAGCCTACCGCTTAGCGTTACCACCGCGGCTGAGTCGAGTGCACAATGTATTCCACGTGTCCTAGTTGCAGATGTATCACCCTGACCCCACTCATGTGATCGATTGGGGAACATTGGACATTGAGGATGACATGTCCGTTGTTGAGGCCCCTATCCGTATCCTAGATCGGCGAGACAAGCTTTTGCATGGTCGTGCTATTCCTTTGGTTCGCGTGCTATGGCAGCACCGTGGCATTAAGGAGGAGACTTGGGAGCATGAGTCCGTGATGCGTGAGCAGCACCCAGAATTGTTCGAGGACGAACAATCTTAAGCGTGGGAGGTGGCTGTTGGCCAAGCGATAGTGATGTGTTTTCTTGTATTAGTTGTGTATGATTTGGTGTATTGTCTTTTAGACATATGTTCATATTTGTGATGTGTTTTGAGGTGTATTTGTGACCCACATGCGGATATGTGTTATATACATTATTGTGATGCATGTGGTTATGGATTATATGGATTATGGTGGTACCTTGTTATGTGCTGTGCGCGGTGTATGACCCATTTGGGTGTTGTGGCTCGTCATGTGGCAAATGGGTAGCTTGAGTTTGTTTTCCTCGTATGTCATTTCTTTTCGAGGACGAAAAGTCTTAAGGGGGAGAGGATGTAAGGACCCGTACCTTGAGTTAGTCACAGTTTTGCCTTCTGAGTAGTTTTTCTAGATTTTGACCTAGTGAATGGGCTCAAATGAATTCACGTGCAAAAGGAAAGATGCTTAGAATGATGTCCTCTATCTACCACAGAAGTTTCAGGCCAAACGGACATGTATGTGAGGTGCACGTGAAATGGGTCCATTTCACGTGCAAGTGTGGTTGTCTTCTACATGATGCAAGGAGGCTAGGGGTGAAGTTTGGGCGCATTTGGAGTGCATTTGGAGTTGCACGTGAATTGGGGAATTCACGTTCAAATTGGCGTGCAGCCATATTTTTGCATGGTTCCCTTGGTTTTGACATTCTAATGATCTTTCTCCAAAGGACCATGCTGAAATTCTGAGTATTTTGGCCTATATGGGTGCGGCAAGGTGCTAACTTGTGTGATCAAAACTACGTCGTTTTGATCCTGGGTTTACTTAATCAAAACTACGTCGTTTTGATGTGGGTAGTGTCTATATAATGAGGGCTTGAGTTTGAGTTTAGGGTTCTTGTGTTCTTCCTTGCTGCTGCTGCCTGAGAGAGAGAGAGAGAGAGAGAGAGAGAGAGAGAGGATCTCCGGGCAGTTGCCGTGGTGGTTCGCATCGTTAGAAGGTGTCTAGCGTGGAGGTTGAGACAAAAGTCTGAGGTAGGGGTTCTGTTCTTCCTAAATCCTCCTCTGTCCTAGGGTTCTAGGGCAGATTATGAATTATACCTGTTTATATATATATGTAATCCATATAGGTGTGATCTCCTATATGGATGTTGGCCTTCAATGGTAGTTTTTGATGTATTCTGGTGTTGGATGGTGTGCATATTAAGTGTTCGATAAAATGCCTGTGTGAATATGTCTATGTGAATATGCCTAGTATGTGTTTGATAATATGCCTGTGTAGCTGGGTTTGTGGGTTTGTGAATGTATGCATGTTAAGCGTGTGGTAAAATACCTGTGAGACTTTGTATGTCAAGTGTTTGGTTGTATGCCTAATGGGCTGTGCGAACTAAGTATTTGGTTTAATGCCTGTGTGGCCTTGTATGCTGTGCTTGTGGAACCCGGTGGCTGTGGAAGCCCGGGACTGGAAATGTTAGCCCGTGTGGCTAAGCCTATATGGCCGTGGATATGTTAGCCCGTGTGGCTAAGCCTATATGGTAGTGGATATGTTAGCCTATGTGGCTAAGCCTGAGTGGCTGTGGATATGTTAGCCTATATGGCTAAGCCTGTATGGCTGTGGATATGTGTGCCATGTGAATGTGGAATACAACTTGTTTACATTTTATTGTCACTACACTGCACCTGTACACACTCATGTAGACGCTAGGAGCATGGGATGGGTTGGGGAGACATGATCCCTACTGAGCTGTGGTCGCTCACCCCTCCCTCTATGTTGTGTTTTCTTTCAGGAACATACAGGCGTTAGGAGGGACCCCAAGGTGGAAGACCTTATTTACTTTACTGTCTACCATTTATGTTATTTTTATGGGAATTGATGTAACCCCAGGGGGGGTGGATTGAAAAGAGGATTTTGTTGTAATAAAGACTGGTTTGGATTGTGGATTGCTTTTATGAACTTTACTTTCTTGAATGTGTTGTGGATGTTTAATAGGTTATATTCAGGGTTTGCACCCTAACCCCTTTGCCCTCCATATGGGTACAAGGGGAGTCACGTACCGGTTTCCTCGGGTTGGAAATCCGGGGCGTGACATTGGGAATGTGAACTTCCTGAAGCAATGAAGAGGCAGGCTGCTTCTCAGCACGAGTCGATGGTTGTGGTGCAGGAGGAGGAGCAGAAGGATCAGATGACACTCTCTCCCTCGGTTGGGCAGATCGCCGGGAAGCAACGGGAGGGCGGGCCATCGTGTGCACCAGGTCCGAGAAGGAGGTAGACAAGGAATGTATAGACGAGGCGACGAGATCCATCTTCTGTTCCATGGAAGTGGAGGAATCAGTGAGAGCGGAGAGGAGTTAGGCGCTAAGTGCATTAACCTTGGCGGCGATAGCGGAGATTTGGGCGCTATGAGCGTGAGCGTGTCGGTCCAGCTGAGCGGAGAGCACAGCATCGGAGTGAACCGTGCCAAAAGAAGCACGCCCAAGGACCAACTCCGGAGCTTTGGAGGACTCCCCCGCATGAACAGGAGCAGGAGGGCGCGGGGCAGAGGAGTCCGCAGGAGTAGCATAAGCAGCAGCAGGAGCATTCGGAGCATCAGAGGCATCCGGAGCAGCGGAGGCATCCGGAGCAGCGGAGGCATCCGGAGCAATGGACCCGCTTTGACCAGATAAGTCAACCACGGGAATCGCGGCGGCAAGAGAAGAGGGCCCAGCCTTAGCAGGGGAAGGACTCCGTGCGGCAGGGACTGGGCCGGAGGGTGTAGGGAATGGCACATCGGGAATGGCGGCCGGCATAAGAAAGCCTTGGTCCAAGTTCTAGATGATCATGGGTCTCCGGGGATTGGGTATTGCGTGTGTAAAACACCCGGAGATCAGTTTCAGGAATGAAGGAGGTGTGGGCTAGGCTGAAACGGAGCCAAAGGTCCGTTAAGGTGTCGGTGGTGAGATGGGCAAGATAATCTCGGGGTTGAGGTAGGGGAGGCAAAGGAGCTTCTGGAGGAAATGCCGAGACATCAGCAGTGGCGACAGCAACAGCGGTATCAACCGCGGCAGCAATAGCGGAGGTGGAGGGAGTGGGGACATCAGCAGCAGAGGGGGCTGAGGAAACATCTTTAGGAGCACTGCGCTGAGATGGTCCCGCAACCTCGGACGGTTCGGCACAGACGCTGTGCTGGGAGGCCCGAGAATGAGAGGGTGCTGCAACGAACCGAATCCCGGAGGATCGGGGTGCAGAACTGACGTCAGGGGCTTGGCTATCGGAGGGGTCACCAACAGAACTGCCTTGTTGTTCCGAGGCAGGGAGAATGCGGAGAGCTGCAGAGGGACAGCGGGCCGTCATGTTCCCATCCGGCGTAAGATAACGGAGGTAGTAAGCCGAGGGAAAGGGAACAGCATCATATCGGGCGAAATGGTCCGGATTGAGATGCCGGAAGACGATGCTTGGTATGCGCCCGAAAGAATGGTTCTTAGGACCAGTCTGCAGCAGTCGGAACAAGAACGTCCCCCAATCCAGCGGAAGACCTTCAAAAACGCCGTACATGGCCAGGAGAAGATCATAAGGAACCGAGTCCAGAGCTGAAGTGCGAGCCAGTAAATAGCGACTTAGTATGGTCGCCATACAGCGATAGCGACCTTGGAAGGATTTCACCTTGTATTCCTTGCCTTTGTGGGTGCAACCCATAGAAACTGCCATTGGAGTAGCATCAGGGCGCTATGGTTCACCGGGGGTAGATGGAGAGCAGCGCGGAGAACGGCCGGAGTGATGGTGATGGATTCACCGCGGGCATAGGAGAGTATAGAATCGGTGGTGCAGCGAATCCGTTGGTAATACTCAATGATGTCTTCGATAAGAAGATCGACGGGATTGGAGATCAGGTTGAGTATATGCGAGGCTTCAAGGAGAGGGCGAAGCTGGAAAAACCAATCCGGAGGATTGGAGACAGCATTCCAATCAACCAGATGGCCAGGATTAACGCCGGAAAGAGAGATTCTGGGTGCCATTGCAAATGAAATTTGAAGGACAAGAGGAAAGGTGAGGTCTTGGCGATGGAAGGAGCAACGAGAGGTTTAAGGATTTGAAATGAGCAATACTCGTGCTTCGCAGGAATGATCAGAACATATAAGACCGAATCCGCAAATGTCAGCGGGCCTAGGAATTTGCGAGTGAAATAGGGACCCGCTTGACAGGCTGATGTCATTATTCTTGATATCGATGCGCCTCCGAATGAAACGATATCGTGGAGACCGCATGACTAAGTAAGTGTAACAGCTGGTTGCCATCCAGAGAAGTGTGTGTGCATCCCGAGATTTGCATTTAATGAATCATCATGATTCCTCCTCAAAAGCACGCAACATATAGGAAGACTTGGATCGTCGCAATTAGACTGTGTCAGGAGTCCGGAGGAATGAACCGACAATCATCCGGAAGAAATAATAGTCGAGGAAGAGTATTCGGATAAAAAGCAGACCGTGCCCGTAGTAGACAGAGTTCAGTGAGAGAGTAAAGTAGATTTCTTTGCAGTCAATAAGTCGAAGTGAAGAGAAGTACCACAACACTTCAAATCCAAGACTATGGACTAGATTTATCGATACGGTTGCAAAGAGAATCTGAACCTGTAGCTAAACGAAGAAATGAACTAAAAATACAAAAGCTTAACAGGCAAGGATTAGTACGAATTAGGGAAAATAATCAGTGAAAAACGACATAATCCGAACTAATGAGAAACAGAACTTATGCATTGTAAAGCATGTAAGAGACAGATACATGCGTGAGAATGAGCAATATTACTGAATCAGGGCATATGTCAGATAACCATACACAAGTTCATATAGGTCAACATAGCGAAACCGTCGTGCTGAACAACATAACTAAGATTAATTAAAGATCATATGATTTGGCCAATTTAGGATTCATGAGTGAAAAATGTGGAAGCGAACACATGTCAAAAGTAAGTAGGTGATTAGCTGATTAAAATGCATGGTTGAAGAAAGAAAATACATCCAAGCAGGCCACTTTCCTGATCCAAAACAGCATGTCCTGTCAGATCCGGAAGTAAAAGTTTAGAGGAGGGAGTATCTGAGACATATTAGGGGTTCATTACTGCTCCCCCGTAGATCATTTAATCCTCTCAATGAAACGCTCCCCCTCAAATAGACAGCCAGAAAAGAGGTCATGAGACATATACGGGGGGTATTACTAAATAATATATAAAGCATTTTCTCCCCCGTAGATTGTGCAATCCTCTCGATTGACATTTCCGGTTTGTAGAATTCAGCACTGTCTATCTTTTTAGAAAACTATACTTCAAAAGCTGACCAGACTGCGATTGAGTATTCATCCACCAGGCATTCCGAGCTAACTCATTTCATTTCTTCAACTATACATGTTAATAGAGTAATCTAAATGAACATGCTGTTGTCATGTGGTGATTAGTGGAATTTAAGATCATGAAACCAGAAAGAGGTAAATCATATAAACTTTAATCATGTTAGCTTAAACGACTTTAGTCGGGAAACGCAAGCATCCTCCCATAATGAAGTTGATATTAATATCAGAAGCATGAAGCCGTTAATCAGTAAGTATGATCAGCATTAAAATCAGTATGTATCTTCCACTTTCAATAAAAGCACAATCCATGTTCGATAGTAAGTATCTTGTTGGGTAAATTAAATGTGAAACTATGCGAAAAGTCGAGCATACCTAAACGGAAGAGTAGTTCAGAGAATCTTGCATCAGGTAGGGGCTTTGTAGAAATGTCGGCCAGTTGATCTTCAGTAGCAACGTGTTCCAGTGAGATGTGACTTTTAAGAACATGATCACGTATGAAGTGATACCGGACTTCAATATGCTTCGTCTTAGGATGCATGACAGGATTGTTGCTGATAGCAATAGCGCTAGTGTTGTCGCGAAGAGAGTGGAATAGATGACATGTTGAAACCGTAGTCGTAAGTTGACTTTGCATCCAGAGTAGTTGTGCGCAGAACTCCCAGCAGACTATATATTCCGCTTCAAAGAGAGAGGTTGATACGGAATTTCGCTTTCATCGAACCATGAAATTAATCTATTTCCAAGAAACTGACATGTACCTCTTGTGCTCTTCCTGTCGATGCGACATCCAGTGAAGTCGGCATCAGAGTATCCGAATAAGGTGAAGTTGGACTCCTTTGGGTACCAGAGTCCCAAATTCATCGTTCCCTTGAGATACCTTAATATCCGTTTAACATGAAGCATATGTGACTCCTTGGGATTCGCCTGGTATCGTGCACAGATGCAAGTTGCAAACATAATGTCTGGGCGACTTGCTGTAAGATACAGCAAGGATCCGATCATCCCTCTGTAGTCAGTCACATTTACTGATTTGCCGTCAACATTCGGATCTAACTTGGCACTGACAGGCATGGGAGTTTTGACGGGAGATGAACCTTCCATACCAAACTTCTTAATAAGATCGCGAGTGTACTTAGCTTGATTAATGAAGATTCCTTCCTTTAATTGTTTAACTTCTATTCCAAGGAAGTAGGACAGTTCTCCCATCATGCTCATCTCAAACTTGCCTGTCATCAACTTAGCAAACTCTTCACAAAGCTTCGGATTCGTTGATCTGAAAATCATATCATCCACGTATATTTGTACGATCAGAGTGCGTCCTTTCTCTTTTCGTAGAAATAGGGTGGTGTCTATCTTCCCTTTTTGGAAGTTGTGAGCAAGTAGGAATTCTGACAGTGTGTCGTACCAGGCTCTTGGAGCTTGCTTCAAACCATATAAAGCTTTTCGAAGCTTGTAGACAAGATGTCCTGCCTTAGGTTCAATGAAGCCAGGAGGTTGTTCAACGTACACCTCCTCTTGAAGATCTCCATTCAGGAATGCGCTCTTGACGTCCATTTGATAAACTATGAAGTTTTCATATGAAGCATACGCCAGAAACATTCGGATTGCCTCAAGTCTTGCTACCAGAGCAAAGGTCTCATCATAATCTATTCCTTCTTCTTGACGATATCCTTTGGCTACCAGTCTGGCTTTGTTCCGGATTACTATTCCATCCGTATCAGGCTTGTTCCGGAACACCCATTTAACGCCAATGACTTGCTGAGACTTAGGCCTTGGTACTAAGGTCCACACATTATTTCTCTTAAATTGATTCAGCTCTTCTTGCATGGCTTCTATCCAATTCGAATCCTGAAGAGCTTCATCTACCACCTTTGGTTCTATTTGAGATAGAAAACACGAGTAAAGGCTCATGTTGGAGGTGGCTGCTCTTGTTCTTACACCAACAGTAGGATCACCAATCACTTGATTTGAGGGATGGTTTCGAGTCCATCTGTAATTCTGTGCATGTGATGGATGATCTTGAACAATTTGAAGCTCTTCCAGATTAGGTGGTTCAGTTGTATCCGCTGGTTGAGCTTCGTCCGGACTAGATGTTTCCGTATTGAGAGGTACGGATGAACTAGATGGTTCTTCAACACTGTTTCTTTCAGTGTTAACTAGTCCGGACGGACTTGAAGGTGCTCCGGAATTTTGGGTATTCGTAGGAGTATATCCGGAGCTAAATGGTAGTCCGGAGTCCGACTCATCCGTAGCATCATCCATATAATTTCTTTGTGTTTCGCTGATGCCACGTGGTTGGTCAAGATGTGTAACAGGAACATTCATAAACTTCGAATAATTGACGTTGCTGTCCATGACCTACACATTAGAACTTGAAGAACCGACTTTTGACCAATCAAGGTTAGCTTCATCAAAAGTCACATGGATAGATTCTTCAACTTTGAAAAGTTTTCTATTGAAGACCCGATAAGCCTTGCTATGTAATGAGTACCCGACAAAAATCTCATCATCAGATTTTGGTTCAAATTTATTCCGGGTCTCTTTGCCATTTATCAATATATAGCAAGTACACCCAAAAGCTCTGAAATGTGAAATTGAAGGTTTTCGTCCTCTCCACATCTCATAGGGTGTTTTCATGGTAGATTTATTTATTAGAGTTCTATTCTGAACATAGCAGGCAGTGGACACAGCTTCAGCCCATAGACTGAGAGGAAGCGTTGCCCCCGCTAACATGGATCTACCAGCTTCAACTAAAGTACGATTCTTGCGCTCAGCTACTCCATTTTGTTGTGGAGTTCTGGGAGCAGAGAAGTCATGTTGTATGCCCTATTCAGAACAATATGATTTTATTTCTGAAAAGTCAAATTATGTACCATGATCACTCCTGATGCACTTTATGCTCAGTCCTTGTGAGTTGCTTATCCAGTTGAAGAGATCTACTAGATGCTCAAAAGTTTGATCCTTTGATTTCAGGAACATCACCCATGTGTATCTGGTGAAATCATCGATAACCACTAGGGTATATCTCGCACCAGCTAGTGACGGAACAAATATAGGACCACATAGGTCCATATGAAGAAGTTATAGAGGAGCAGTTATTGAATTAACTGATTTGCTCTTAAAGCTATGTTTGGTCTGTTTGCCCAGTTGGCATTCTCGACAGAGAGAGTCTCTGGAGAACTTGAGTTTAGGTAGACCAGTGACAAGATCAAGTGACGCTAATTTAGACAAAGTCTTAAAGTTTAAATGTGTGCATCGCTTGTGCCATAGCCAACTATCTTCATCTGATGCTTTAGTGAGGAAGCATACAGGTCGAAGAATTATTTCTTAAGACCACCGAGTAAATGTCCCCATCTCTTGATCCGGATAACTTAACATCTCCTGGATAAGTTTTCTCTTACTATACGGTGTTGGACAAAAAGGAAACAAGAAATCCTTTGTCACATAAATTACCGACACTTAGCAAATTATGCTTTAAACCTTCGACTAGTGCAACTCTAGTGATTGATACACGGCCGTTAGTTAAGGTGCCATACCCGACAGTCTTACTTTTCTTTGTTGTCGCCATATGAAACGGATGGACCTTGTTTATCATTAACTTCTACAAGCAGAGTCTGATCACCCGTCATATGTCCGAAGCATCCACTATCAAGGATCCACTTGCTTTTATTGACCTTTAACTTCAAGTGATCCGGCAATGCATTCCAGAGATGCTCCTGAAAGACAACAGTTTACACTTTTGGTGCCCAAACTTGTTTCGGGCGGTTAGAGAGAGCAGCAGTATTGTCAACATTTACGGATTTGATTTTGCTAGGACTTTTAGCTCTCTAAGTTGACTTTAGCTTGTTAGTTTCAGCTACCTTTTTTATTTGGGTTTTCTTGGGAGAGATACTCCTTCGAGGTTTAGATTTTGTTTTGCTCGAAGAACCCTTTTTGTTTAACTGATCTTTATTGATATGAAATTGATCACAAAGCCAGTTATCAGATAAACTCCAACATTCATAGTGATAATGACCTATTTCCCTACAGATGGAACAGACACTATAATGTGAAGTACAAACAGGGAATACAGGTCTCTTAAATTTTACAGACTTTCTACTCTGTTCCCTGTAGCCTAATCTATTGCGTTTGGGTGACGCGCTCTTGGCCCTAGATGCATCAGCCTTATGTCACGGGGTCAACCTTTATAGCAGCTTAACCCGTGCGGCACCTAGTTCCCACCCGTACGAAGGAACGCTAGGTCAGCCTAACTCGTCGCATTTGGATCGGAACCCATCGATCCGTTGTAAAGCAATTATGTAGGGAAGCGCTTAGCGGAAGATCGATTTAAACGAAGGCAACAAACGATTGCATTGATTGCTTGAAAGCTTTACAACATCACTCCCCTACATATAGATGTTAACACTTTTCTGGCTATGTCGCCAGGAGACATCATATATGATCGAAATCTAAAATCTCTACAACTTACTCTATAAGCTAAGTACAACACTTTACAAATTGGAAATACCCCAAAATGGCCTAAGTATGCTAGGATAAGCCTCGGTCCGTGACATTCTCCCCCACCCGATTTCGCAGCGTCCTCGTTGCGTCTTCGACTTCCTCGAACTCGTCGAACTGCTGGATGTAGCGTTAGGTTTCTTCCCGGTACTCTTCAATCTCTTTGGAGAATTGCCCCAGATCCTCTTCCTTCTCCCAGCTTGCCTCTTCAACTGGCCTGTTCTTCCATTGGACGTAGTACTCCACCCGGCTTGGATCTACGCCCCTTCTTGGCACGACTCTACGAGAGTGGATTTTCTCTATCTCTTTATTGTAGGTCTTGCCCGTTGATGCTGTTTGTGTCCACACCGCCCGTTGTCCGCTCGTATCTTCCAAGTCTTCGTGGTAAGGCTTGAGCAAACTAACGTGGAACACCGGATGCCTTTGTAAGCTAGTCGGGAGGTCCAATTTGTATGAGACCTTCCCAACTCTCTTAAGTACTTTGAAAGGCCCCTCATATCGGCGCACCAAACCCTTATGCAATTGTCTGAGTGCTTTTGTTTGGCTCGGAAGGAGTTTGAGCATCACCATGTCTCCTTCCTGAAATTCCAAGGGCCTCCTTTGTTGATCCGCCCACTTCTTCATCTTCTTCGCCGCTTTGTGCAAGTATGCCCTGGCTAGATCCGTCTGTTCATGCCATCCTTTTGCAAACTTGAACGCCGCGGGGCTTTTTCCAGTGTACCCCCGAGTGATGGAAGTGGGCGTCAATGGTTGCTGCCCAGTTGTGAGTTCGAACGGACTCTCGTTCGTGGACTCGCTCTTCTGCAAGTTATATGAGAATTGGGCTATGTCCAACAACTTGACCCAATCTCTTTGGTTGGCACTCATGTAGTGCCTCAGATGCAGCTCCAATAAGCCATTGACATGTTCAGTTTGGCCGTCTGTTTGTGGGTGGAAACTTGTTGAAAAGTTTAAGTCTGAACCCATTATCCGGAACAGCTCGGTCCAAAACCGCCCAGTAAATCGAGAGTCCCGATCGCTCACGATTGTCTTTGGAATGCCCCAGTACTTCACCACGTACTTGAAGAATAGTCGAGCCGTGTCGTCTGCTGTGCAGTCCTTCGGAGCTGGAATGAAAACTCCATACTTAGAAAATCGGTCGACCACCACAATGATCGTATCGCATCCTTCGGATCTTGGGAGACAAACAATGAAGTCCATCGAAACACTTTCCCAAGGTCTTTCCAGAGTAGGCAAAGGTTCTTACGGTCCCGCCGACTGTCGATTCTTTATCTTGTCTTGTTGGCACACAAGACAAGTCCTCACGTACACTTGGACGTCCTCGTAAAGTTGAGGCCAGTAGTAGCTCCTTTCCACCAACGCCAAGGTACGATCGACTCCGGGATGGCTAGCCCACCGCGAGTCGTGACATTCTTTGAGGATGTCTCTCCTCAAACTTCCCCATTTTGGAACGTACACCCGTTCCCCTCGAGTATGGAGCAAGTCGTCCCTTAGCCAAAATCGTCGCGTCTTCCCAGCTTTGACGCATTCCACCAAGGACTTGGCTAATGGATCGTGCTCCATTCCTTCCTTCAGTTTGTCCACCAGGGGGAATTGTGGTTGGCTAATGGCTGCAAGTTCCGCTTTCCGACTTAGTGCATCGGCCACCACATTATTTGTGCCCGGTTTGTACTCGAGCACAAAGTCAAATTCCGCTAGGAGTCCTTGCCACCGTGCTTGCTTCGGAGTTAAGTTCCTTTAAGTAAGAAAATAACTTGTAGCAATGTTGTCCGTCTTCACCACGAACTTAGACCCTAGCAAGTAATGCCTCCACACCCGAAGGCAATGCATAACGGCCGTTATCTCCTTTTCATGCACCGCGTACCTCCGTTCGGTGCCATTGAGTTTCCGGCTTTCGTATGCTACAGGATGCCCCTCCTGCATTAGAACTCCACCGATGGCAAAGTCTGAAGCATCCGTGTGAACTTCATAAGGCTTTGTATGGTCCGGCAGTGCCATCACCGGTCCGTTTGTCACGGCTTGCTTCAACTTCTCAAATGCCTCTCGGTAAGCATCATTCCACACCCAAGTCTTGTTCTTCTTTAATAGTTCCGTCAAGGGTGCGGCAATGTGGGAATAGCCGCGGATGAATCTTCTATAGTAGTTAACCAAGCCAAGGAATGAACGCATCTCAGGGACTTTCTTGGGCGTCTCCCATTCCTTGATGGCTAACACTTTCTTGTTATCCATCTTCAACTTGCTGCCGCCGATAATGTGACCCAAGAAGGGCACTTCCTTCTTCGCAAAGTCAGATTTCTCCTTCTTCACAAAGAGTTGGTTCTCCCTTAAGATTTGGAAAACCCGTCATAGATGTGCCTTGTGTTCCTCCAAGGTTTTGCTGTAGACGACAATGTCATCAAGGTACACCACGATGAATCTTTCCAAGTATGGTTGGAAGATCCGGTTCATCAACGTACAAAATGTGGCAGGGGCATTTGTGAGGCCAAAGGGCATCACCAAGAACTCGTAAGAGCCATATCTTGTGACGCACGCCGTCTTTGCCTCATCACCTTCGGCTATCCGCACTTGCCAATATCCCGACCGCAAGTCTAGCTTTGAGAACCATCTCGCAGCACCAAGTTGATCAAAGAGGTCAGATATAAGTGGGATGGGGTAGCTGTTCTTCACTGTGATCTTGTTGAGCGCCCTATAGTCAATGCATAGCCGCATTGACCCATCGTGCTTCTTTTGGAAGAACACCGGTGCTCCAAATGGCGCTTTGGATCGCCGAATGAATCCGGCCTCCAACAAGTCCTTCAGTTGTTTCTGAAGTTCCTCCAACTCCGGTGGTGCCATCCGATAGGGCACCGCAGCAGTAGGCCTTGCACCGGCCTCAAACTCGATCCTATGGTCCACCTCTCGCTTCGGCGGAAGTTGTTTGGGGAGTTCGGGTGGCATAACGTCCCCAAACTCTTCAAGGACCATCTTCACTTTGGTTGGGGGCTCCTCCCCAACACTTGGGCATCCTTCCTTCACCATAGCAATGAAGGTTGGCTCTTGTCGCCTAACTCCTTTAGACAGTTGGAGCGTCGAAAGAGACTTCGCCTTGAGCTCTTCCTCCCGCATTACCTTCACCATGCACGTTTTCCCCTCGTCCATGATGCACATTGTGTTGGTGCTAGGAATTGGAATTGCCTGCACCTGGTCAACGAACTCCATCCCCAACACCATGGGATAGTCGTCCATCGACACCATGGAGAGATTCACCTTGCCTCTCCACTCGCCAATACTTAGCTCGACACCTCGAGCCATGCCATGGATTGGACTGGCAGTGGAGTTCACCGCTTTCAGCCAGCCTTTCTCTTCTTTGTAGACTATCCCCAGTCTACGAGCTTCTTCGACCTTGATGAAGTTGTTGGTCGCACCCGTGTCCACCAAGGCCTTAGTTTTAAGGTTGTTGGCCTTAGCGAGTACATACATGCACCCCTTCTGTCGTCCGGATGGTGGCACCTCCACCTTCACCTTGATTGCATTGAGGAGCTGCAAGGAACCAAGTCGTGGATCCCTCGCATTCCTCTCTTCGTCTTCGTTGATCATCGCGGAGAGCTTGGAGCGCTTCGGGCACTCGAACGCCTTGTGAGGGCCTTCACAAAGGAAACAGGAGATCCTTGGCTTCTCCCCGTCCTTGGAACTATTCGCGAATTGTTTTGGGCGAAAGTCCTTAGATGGTTGGAAGGGTCTCCCTTTTCCTTCACTCCGGTTGTCTCCCCCACGTTTCTCCTTGTGGAACCTGTTCGCCTTGGAAGTCGATGAAGAATTGGTGGTTTTCTCCGGCTTCTTGTATTCGATGAGTGATTCGGCCACCGCCATGGCCGACGCTAGGTCCTGCACATTCCTCCGCTACAGCTCCAGCTTTGCCCATTGTTGCAATCCGTCCATGAAGGAAAATAATGAATCCTTCGCGGACATGTCCGGGATCTCTAAGATGAGCTCTGAAAATTCGCGGATGTACTCCCGCACCGTGCCTTTGTGGGTAAGGCGCCGAAGTTTCACCCGGGACTCGTCTTTCGCATTTTGGGGATAGAACTGGGCCTTGATCTCCCGCTTGAAATCCGCCCAGTTGTCAATGATACATAGGCCGCACTCCTTATCGGCATATCGTCGCCTCCACCACACCATAGCCGAATCGACTAAGTATAGTGGAGCGGTCTTCACCTTCTTTGCCTCGTTGACAATGTTCAAGGCATCGAAGTACTGCTCCATGGTCCAGAGGAAGTTGTCTAACTCCCTCGCATTCCTTGACCCAGCATAGGTCTTAGGTTTCGGCACGTCGATTTTGGAGCTAGAGTGGCCGCCAATGCCTCCTTGGGTGACCGCCATCTTGCAGAGAGACCAATCCGCCTTGATCTCTTTGATTTCCTCCTGTATCGCCAGGATTTGGGACGTGAGAGTGTCCTTCAGGCCGTCAAACCGAGAGTTCATGTCATCCATGACGGAGTTGAGAAGCCCTTGCATCCTCCCAAAGCTTTCCTCACCCTCTGAGTCCAGCTTTTCGATGCTTTCAGTGTGCACCTCGACCACCTCCATCTGTTCGGCTAACGCCAACTCCAATTTGGCTAGCCGACTCTCCAGCGGACATGTTTCCCTCGAAACGGACTTATCTCTCCTCCGTTCCTTAGCGTGGTGCTCCTTGTCGCGGCCTTCGTGGTCGCCACCACTAATGACAACAGATCCTCCATTTGTCATTTTTACACCGTCTCGAAGTTTTTGATTGTTCCACCGAACTTAGCACCAATCGTGCTCTGATACCACTTGTCACGGGGTCAGCCTTTATAGCAGCTTAACCCGTGCGGCACCTAGTTCCCACCCGTACGAAGGAACGCTAGGTCAGCCTAACTCGTCGCATTTGGATCGGAACCCATCGATCCGTTGTAAAGCAATTGTGTAGGGAAGCGCTTAGCGGAAGATCGATTTAAACGAAGGCAACAAACGATTATACTGATTGCTTGAAAGCTTTACAACATCACTCCCCTACATATAGATGTTAACACTTTTCTGGCTATGTCGCCAGGAGACATCATATATGATCGAAATCTAAAATCTCTACAACTTACTCTATAAGCTAAGTACAACACTTTACAAAGGGGAAATACCCCAAAATGGCCTAAGTATGCTAGGATAAGCCTCGGTCCGTGACACTTAGCCTTGTCTTTCTTTTTGGGTGCTACAGTTTTGGATTTAACTGTAGCAGCCTTCCCTTCATCTTTAGTTACGGGTGCTACTGCTTCGGGAAATGCAAGAATGACCTCGACTCCACGATCATAAACTATGGTGCCACCTGAAATGAAACCATCCAACGGTTTAGATGTACTAATAGGATATAAGTTGGTTAGTTTAGGAGTGAAATCCGAAGGACACTCAGTAGCTTGAGCTATGGATGTTGATGACTCAGAACCTAGGCCAGGTTTGACTCGGATGTCGTCAGGATCAGTCCTAAAGGTAGAGGCTATTTCCCCGGATTTTAGCCACTTACGATTTATTTCCTTTTCCAGTTCCAGTTCATTTTCGAGTCTTTTTACTATAACTTTTAGGCCTGAGAGATTGGTATTTAACAAATGATTTTCAGCTCTTAGATCGTGATACCAAGCTTCTTTTCCTCTGAAGTCAGTGATGTCCTTTTCGAGTCTATTAATAGTAAATTCAAGACGTTTATTCTGACTTTCCATATCTTTGTACATTTGAGTAATTATTAGTCTCTCATTCTTTTCATGATCACATGCAGTAGTAAGAGATTCTAATTTACTCAGGAGCTCAGAGATAGAAGGTACCTCAGTATTTGCCATGAGGCAGACGTTCGGTTTAGTGGTTAGCTCATCATCCGAGGATACCTCCTCTTCTTCCGAGCCACTCATGAATTTTGTTACGAGTGCCTTCCTCTTGTTCTTGCTGTTGTCTAAGGTGGAGCGGCGAGGAGTTACCTTGTCACTTTTCTCGGCCACTTTTGATTTGGACCTGCATTCCTTGGCCCAGTGACCGGTTTTCCCACAGTCGAAGCATTCCTTTGAGCTTGCCTAATCTCCGATAGATGCTTTCGAGTGATTCGCCCGGTTTATGATTGAAACTCTCAAAGTTCTGTCTGAGAGTACAGATCACGTTCTGCATCTGGGACTGACTCCCCTCATAGAGGATTGTTGTAATGACCCGTGTGTGACCCATCTGTAAGAAGTTAACCACAAACACCTTGGATGTTGGTGCACAAGTTTGAGGTAAGAGATGAGCCCAAGAGGGGACTTTTTGGAGGTGCATGTGACAAGTGGTAACGTGCATTTATGCCCTAGGAAGATGCTATGCGTATACAGGCGGTTTTAAGCTGTTTTGGCTGATCTTGGAGCTCACTTTTGATAGGGTAGATGGCCTCAAACAATTGGCGTGCAAGAACAAAAGTTTCTTAGAATGAGGTCCTCTACCTACCACAGAAATTTCAGAGCATTTGGAGTTGCACGTGAATTCACCCATTTCACGTGCAAGCATATTTTTGCTTCTCTGACCTCTACAAGATGCAAGGAGGCTTGGGGTGAAGTTTGAGTGCATTTGGAGCTGCATGCCAATTGGGGAATTGGCGTTCAAATTGGCGTGCAGGCATGTTTTTGCATGGTTACCTTGGTTTTGTCATTCTAATCATCTTTTCCCAAAGGACCATGTTGGAATTGTGACTATTTTGGTGTGTATGGAGGTGGGAAGGTCATAGCTTGTTCCATCAAAACTACGTCATTTTGATGCTGGGATTCACTTAATCAAAACTACGTCGTTTTGATGTTGTGTTGTCTATATAAGGAGGAGAAGCCCCTCTGTTTTAGGGTTAGGGTTTGTTGCTCCACCAGCCGTCGCAGAGAAAGAGAGAGAGAGAGAGAGAGAGAGAGAGAGAGACAAGAAGAGCTTCTGGTGGCAGCCGGAGCGTCTTGCATGGGTGGTCGGAGTCTTGCGTGGAAGCGGGAGCAGGAGAACATACAAGGTAGGGGTTCTGTTCTTCCTAAATCCTCCTCTGTCCTAGGGTTCTAGGGCAGATTATAGAGTTATACCTGTTTATATATATATATGTAATCCATATAGGTGTGATCTCCTATATGGATGTTGGCCTTCAATGGCAGTTTTTGATATATTCTGGTGTTGGATGGTGTGCATATTAAGTGTTCGATAAAATGCCTGTGTGGATATGTATGTATGAATATGCCTAGTATGTGTTTGATTTTATGCCTGATGGGCTGTGCGAACTAAGTGTTTGGTATTATGCCTGTGAAAGTGTGTATGCTACGTGTTTGGTTTAATGCCTGCATGACCTTGTATGCTGTGCTTGTGGAACCCGGTGGCTGTGGAAGCCCGGGACTGGAACTGTTAGCCTGTGTGGCTAAGCCTGAGAGGCTGTGGATATGTTAGCCCGTGTGGCTAAGCCTATATGGCCGTGGATATGTTAGCCCGTGTGGCTAAGCCTGAGAGGCTGTGGATATGTTAGCCCGTGTGGCTAAGCCTGAGTGGCTATGGATATGTTAGCCTATATGGCTAAGCCTGTATGGCTGTGGATAGGTGGGTGCCATTTGAATGTGGAATACAACTTGTTTACATTTTATTGTCACTACACTGCACCTGTACACACTCATGTAGACGCTAGGAGCATGGGATGGGTTGGGGAGACATGATCCCTACTGAGCTGTGGTTGCTCACCCCTCCCTCTATGTTGTGTTTTCTTTCAGGAACATACAGGCGTTAGGAGGGACCCCAAGGTGGAAGACCTTATTTACTTTACTGTCTACCATTTATGTTATTTTTATGGGAGTTGATGTAACCCCAGTGGGGATGGATTGAAAAGAGGATTTTGTTGTAATAAAGACTGGTTTGGATTGTGGATTGCTTTTATGAACTTTACTTTCTTGAATGTGTTGTGGATGTTTAAAATGTTATATTCGGGGTTTGCACCCTAACCCCTTTGCCCTCCGTGTGGGTACAAGGGGAGTCACGTACCGGTTTCCTCGGGTTGGAAATCCGGGCGTGACAATTGTCCATTTGTCCCAAACCGCTTTTGCTGTCGTGCAGCCCTGGACGTCCGTGAAAGCCTCAGAATCCAAAGACGATGTAACATAAGCCAGAGCCTTTTCACTAGTGCACTGCCAGGCTCTTTCATCGTTGGTAAGTTCAGCATCTGTCTTTGGCCTCCTAACTCCATGTTCTCCGATAGTCATCGGAATTGGAATCTCCTGACGAAGACATGGCCACATAAGATGATCATGGCATACCATAAACATCTTCATGTGAGCTTTCCACTGGGAGAAAAGCTCAGGTGTGAATTTGGGCGGTTTCGTCAGAGTAAAGCCAGAACTCCGTGGTTGAGAAGCGGCGGCAGCAGCAGGTTGAGGTGGGTCGACATTTTCACTGCTGCTTCGATTCGGGATGGGCTCCTGTGCACCTCCGGAGTTAAGGCGAGTGTTGAATAACATACTGCTTTCTTCGGCTATTTCTGAGATTGAAAGAGTGGGATCTCTACTTAGAACAAATAGAACTTGCTCTGATACCACTTGATGGTCCCTTGGAGCCTAGAGGGGGGTGAATAGGCTCTTATCGAAACTCTTTTCTTTCTCTTAAGACACAAACACTTATCTAGTTAAGTGATAAAATCACTGCGGAAGATAACCAGATAGTGGAAGTATTTTGTTTTATTATCACAAGATAAATAAAACAAAATAGAAGCAAGACTCTCTTACACTCTGTTTACAAATGAACTCACACACTAGCCAAATTCTATCTCCCAAAAGGGAAAACCGCTTGTGCATACATAGGGATAATCTTTGCTTACAAATGCACACACACGCTCATACACAAATGTACAAGTATGAATATTTATACAAAACATTTCTAAGAGACAGCCTTGGAACTTGTAGTTCCGGAATGCGTTCAACACTAACTATCCCTCGGTAATCTCTCTGCCTTGACTACTGCAGATTGTGGAGCTCAAGATCTTGGGTTTGAAGAGTATAAGTGTCTTTGTGAGTTCCCAAATATAATTAAGGTTGTGTCCACATATCCGGGTGATCCACGTGTAAGATTCTTCAGGTTCTCAACGAGTTTGTCTTACATCGGGACACTGCGAGCTGATAACTTTAAATGCGGTTGAGTTGAAGCAGTATCTTCTTGGTCCGGTGTAATTTTCCTTACTTCGTAGCTAATGAGGCTCGGAACCTTACTCCGTGTCAGTGATTGCTTACTCCGTATCTATTTGGTACTGGAATCCTTAGTCCGTGTCAGCGCTTCCTTACTCCGTATGTAAGTTCCTTACTCCGTATAAGTGAGTGGCCCGGATTCCTTACTCCGCATCTAATTTCCTTACTCCGTGTCTAATAAAGACTCGGGTCCTTATTCCGCATTTGTACTTCCTTACTCCGCATGTATGGAAGACTCGGATGCCTTACTCCGTGTCTTCTTTTACTTCGTGCAACCTTGTAAACCAAGACTCTTACTTGGCGTCAATTTGACTTAGTCCACACGAATGTTCCTTATTCCGTATGTATTGGTGACTTGGTTATTTACCAAGTGTTTGACGACACTCACTCTTGTCCGGATCAGGATTATGTATCCTGTCCTTAGCTTTGCTCTCACGAGTGTATCTCCGGATTAATAACATATCTTCTGCAACGATCAAAGAAAAACAAAAGATCTCAGATCAAATTACATAAGGCTTTATCAGCATTATCCAAATTCTGGGCTTGATCCAATAGTTATTTTATTTTTCTTCCGTTTGACTGCGTGTTTATTTTACTTTTGCATGCTTGTATGTTTTTGCTTGAGGACAAGCAGTGGTTCAAGTGTGGTGTATTTGATAACGTGCATTTTATGCCATTATTCTAGTGTTTATTTAGGATGTTTAAGAGCATGATTAGAGCCTTATTGCTTCATATATCATATATATTTGCTCTAACCCCTAGGAAGATGCTATTTGCAAATACATGCGTTTTTAAGCTGTTTTGGCAGATTTTGGAGCTCACTTTTGATATAGTAGATGGCCTCAAACAATTGGCGTGCAAGAAAAAAAGTTGCTGAGAATGATGTCCTCTACCTACCACAGAAATTTCAGAGCATATGGAGCTGCACGTGAATTCACCCATTTCACGTGCAAGCATATTTTTGCTTCTTAGGCCTCTACAGGATGCAAGGAAGCTTGGGGAGAAGTTTGAGCCAGTTTGGGCCTGAACGTGAATTCACCATATCACGTGCAAACTGATGTGCAGAGATATTTTTGGACCGATCCTATCGTTTTTCCATGCTGATCATTTGTTCCTGAAGGCCCATGTCCAAATTGTGGATGGAAGATAGAGATTTTAAAGTGTGGAGTGTCACTTATAAAAACTACGTCGTTTTGATAGATGGGCTAGGGTACACACCTCAAGGCCCATCTAACCTCTATAAATAGAGGCTCCACGCCCCATGCTATGTAACCTAGACCCCCCTACACGTTTTTAGAGAGAGAGAAAGAGAGGCTTCACGACTTGGAGGCTGCTCCTTGACCTAGGAGAGCAGCCGTCGCAGCCGTCACAGTCACCCGTCGCGGATTTTGGAGCCTGGATTTGAAGCCTTGTTGCGCGCGTGGATTAGAAGAAGATGTTTAGCTTTACTGCTATGGTTTTGCTTGTAATCATGCATGAGTAGTTCTTATAATCTAAGGGAGCAATGTAGCCCCCTTGTTACTTTGTTGTGTTTATGAATATTGGGTTTGGATGATTGAGTTTTGCATGTTTTATGAATCTGTTCTTAATTTCTATCTTTGGATATACACCTTGGTATTCTTAGCCCTAGTCTGGGGCGGATTGAGATTCATAACTTATTTGTAATTGGTGTGATCATTATCCTTTTGCAAGTATAATTTATTGGCTTTGCATGTTTGTGTGTTTAGATGATCATTCTGGCATAAAACTCTTAAAAGGACCTCAATGACAATTTGTTGTCCTTGGCTTATGTTTAACATGTTTTCAATCAGACAACCGTAATACCATGAACCAGTAGAGATAACATAGGGAGGTGAAATTGTGACCCTAGATGCCTTAATCCTTGATTTTAAATCCAACGTTTTTAGTTATTTCAATTGCAATTCTGTTTTCAGTAAAGTAATTTTAAAACACAATTTTGTTTGCCGAGACATTGTTTTAATCAAGATTAATTTGGTGATTTGAGTTAAAGCTAGATAACTTGGTAATCTCTGTGCGATCGACCCCTTTCTTGTCGCTATTCTATTTAGCATTAGTTAAGGGAATTAATATTTTGAGAAGGGATTTAAACGACAGTAGCTTAACCCTCACTTGGGTTTCGCTCACGAAATACCCGTTTGTCAATTGTACACAGCCGGCAATGATCTCAAAATTTTCTTTACAATTTCAGAGTCACTAATCTCATAACCATGCCCTCTGCACAGGTTGATTATGTCATGCACCCTGTTAAAGAAGTCTTCCAACTGATCAGATTCTGCCATCTTCAAAGCTTCATATTGAGCTTTGTATACCTATAACTTCGCTTCTACAACCTTAGTGTCACATTCATGAACACTCTTCAGCTTGTTCCACATATCAAAGGCTGTCTCACACTGCAATACTTTTGAATACTCATTTTCAGATAAGGCAGTCACAATAAAATGTTGTGCCTTAGCATTACCCTCATAGCTTCTTCGATTAGTATCATTCCAGATATCAGGGCTCTTCTAACATGTATACTTGGTAGTTATTGCTTGAGAAACAAAAATACCTTGAGCAACAAGATACTTCAACATCCTACCCTTCCATCTTTGATAGTTTGTACCATCAAAACTTAGTACAGCTATTCGCATACTCATACCAGTAAAATCCATTACTCAGGAATAACAACAAACACCTCTTGTGCAGATCTAAACCAGGTTGTTAAGCCTATCAAGTTTAACCTACTCTGATACCAATTGAAATTCCCAGATACGCACTGAGAGGGGGTGAATCAGTGTATAAATATAATTTTTACCTCTTTTCCTTTTTACCCTTAATGATCTCTTTAGTCTATTCAATTTCTATGTTTGTATGCCAAACAAAAGGAACAAAAATGAAAAGGCACACAACAATTACGTGGTTCACCCTACAATGTGTAGAGTTACGTCCACGGTGTGATTAACAATTTGCTAACCACAGAATCTCCACTATGCGGTTTAGGATAGCACACTACTACCCAAGGCTCACTGCCTCAATACAAGTTTAGGGTCTCTGCCCTTGGGTTCACTACCCAATTACAATCAACACAAATATAGCTAAACCTCACTGGTTCTAGCTTTACAAAGAGTATAAGAATGATTTCTCAAATCTGAAACACAACCAGGCTCACTGTCTCAACAACCTAACCACAAGCTGATAGAACCACCAACCTGTGAGAAATCAAATTGAAGCTCTTGTTGTTGAAGTCTAACCCTTCTCCTTTAAGGTTCCTCCCTCTGACCTCTTAAATGATCAGAACACACCCATTGTGACTGATTTATGATCTTCAATTGATGTTCAATCACTATAGCTCTCTTTTTCTCAAATATTATCAATAAAATTGCTTTGGAGCTCTCTATCTTCCCACATCATAGGTTAGGACGAAATTCAGGTATATATATATCATCATATAACCCTAATCTCCTCCCAAATAGCCAGTAGCCAACTCCTAGCCATTGATTTCTTTCTTTGATGTAATCTCAGCCCTTGGATCTGGGTTAAAGCCTCTCTCTTAACCTAATAAAGCGTCCAATTCTCCACCATTGATCTATTCTTGAATAGATCTCACCCATTAGATCACCTCTTTAAGGATAAATAGATCTCAGCCCTTCATTTGGTGAACTGTGCTCTACATGCGCTGTTGTTGGTATTGTAACCATAACTTTCTCCCCGGTGCTCAAATTTACTTGATGTCAAAAGCAAAGTTGTATATATTGAAGTCCTCTATCTACTGGTGAACGTTGGTGCAATTATGAGCTAAAAAAGCCTGCACGTGTCCATGCACGTGTCCACCACTCTGTCTGCACGTATTGTGTGAGTAATTTGCTCATAACTTTGTCGACAGAGCTCAAAACGACTCGAGGTCAAAAGAAAACTTGTAGAGCTTTAAGTTACCTATCCATAGGTAAAATTTTGTGCCATTCAGAGCTAAAAAAAACCCTTGCATGTATCCATATTAAGTTACACATGTCCAAACATTTTCACCCAAATTTGCTTCTCTGGATATCCTCTTTCAGATGGAACAATTTGGAGCTGAAAACCTCTTGTATGTGTCCACAAAATGTTGCACGTGTCCACCCTTTTTCACCCAAATTTGCTTCTCTGGATCTCCTCTTTCAGACAGAACAATTTGGAGATGAAAACCTCTTACACGTATCCACAACAAGTTGCACGGTTTGGGAGTTGTCCACCTCAATCTGTTTCTCTAGACCTCCTCTTTCATATGATGTAATTTGGTCTTGAATGGATGTCTATCTCTATGGTCATTTCACGTTACAAGAAGGACTGTGATTGACAAAACTGTGGTTGACAACAATGACAACACAATCAGCTAAGCTAACACTCAATAACTCACATTGGGAATAACAATGAGAAGTCATGGCAAAAAAAAAAAAACTTTGCAATTGTAAAGAAAGTGTTAAGAGTTCTAGCCAAGAGATTCATCCCAAGGGTGGAAGTTTTGGAGAACAACCGAGACCTGGAAACGATGAGTTTGCAGGAGTTGCAGTGCAGTCTAACTGCATTCGAGATGAAGCTGCACTCTTATGAACCATCCACTTCAACATCCCAGCCCACAGCCAAGGAAGCGAAAGAAGTAGCCTTCAAGATGATGAGAAAATTAAGAATAAAGAAAGAAGCTAAGTCTTCAGAAGAACAAGAGGATAGTGACTGTGAAGATGGTGAAGATGAGGTGGTAGCCTACTTCACAAGAAAATTTAGAAAAGGTGGATGTTGGTCCCTGGATGCCTAGAGGGGGGGGGGGGTGAATAGGCTTTTATCGAAACTCTTTTCTAACTCTAGCGCAATACTAATACTGGTTAAAAGATAAGATCAATGCAGGAGATAACCAGATAGTGAAAGTATTTTATTTTATTATCAAATGACAATTACAACAAAATAAAGTAAATTAAAGCTTGTAAAGCTTTTCGATCTACTGTAAAAACTCTCTAACACTCTATTTACAAATCACTCACACACTAGCCAATATCTCTGTTTTAGCTCTTGTACATACATGCACGTATATAACTTCTATTACACCTCGTGCACTCACTCTATAAAATATACAAGTGTTACTATTTATAACCATCCGTGAAAAACACCGTTGGAACTTGTTCTTCCGAGCAACGTGCAACATTGACTGTTTCTCGATAACTTCTCTGCCTCAATTGCTGCGGATGTGGAGCTCAAGATCTTGGGTCTTTAAACTTTGAATTACTTTTTGAGTTCCCAAGTGCAGTTAAAGTTATGTTCACATATCCGCGTGATCCACATGTAAGATACTTTAGGTTATCAATGAGTTTGTCTTATATCGGAACGCAACGAGCTGACTACTTTGAATGTGAAGATGATAAGTTGAAATAGCGTCTTCTTAATCCGTCGTAATGTTCCTTACTCCGTGTTAATGAAGCTTGGATCCTTACTCTGTATCATTGATTGCTTACTCCATGTCAGTTTGATATAGGAATCCTTATTCCATGTCAGCGCTTCCTTACTCCGTATGAACGGGAAGTCCAAAGAGCTTACTCCGTATCAGCGCTTCCTTACTCCGCATGAGTTCAAAGGCTGGATGGCTTACTCCGTACCAGCGCATCCTTACTCCACATGAGTAAAAGGTTTGGATTCCTTACTCCGCATCTATTTTTTTTACTCCGTGCAAATAAAGGATTTGGGTCCTTATTCCATACAAGTCGTTCCTTACTCCGCATGTATAGAAGACTTGGATTCCTTACTCCATGTCTTCTTGTCCTTAGTCCGCTTGAGTGGAAGACTTAGCTTTTTATTTCGCGATGGCTTTCTCTTACTCCGTGCGAGTTGTAGACTAGGATTCTTATTCCGCATCTATTTGACTTAGTCCATTTAAACTCTAAGATGTGGAATCCTTAGTCCGTAGCTTTAAGTGTTTAGTCCATACGAATGATCCTTATTTCGTATGAAGTGAAGACTTGGTTATTTACCAAGTGTTTGACGACACTCACTCTTGTCCGGATCAGGATTATGTATCTTGTCCTCAGCTTTGCTCTCACGAGTGAAGGTCCAGATTAAGAACATATCTTTTGCAATAACTTAAGATAAAACATGCAATGTCTCAAATCAAATTACATAGGGTTTTATCCGCATCATCCAAATTCTGGGTTTGATCCAACAATCTCCCCCAATTATAGATATGCCAAAACCCTTTGTAATCTGATCTGGTAAGTGAAACAAAAAGATAACATACAGAAATAAAGGAGAACTTCCATTTTCCATTAAGTCAGCAACATCAGTATAATTCAGCCTTGATATAAAATTTTCATTAAGGTATATAAGGCTTACTATATTTGAAGATCATTGTTGCTACCTTCTCTCTAAGCTCCATTGTCTGCTCCATCATATAGTTGTGGATGTTGTTCCAGTTTTTATCCACCTTTATAAATGATTTGATGAAGAAACAGACAAAGGCTCCGCACCTATCTCCATCGGGCTGTTGTGGCACTTGCTTCTTGCTCCGGATCGCCGTCTTCAGCTTTTCAGTTGGACCCAAAGGAGTTTGGCTCATTTCTTCATAAAGTCTAGATTGTTTTATAGCTTCTGTTAGTTGAAGATGCAATGGTTCCCATTGATTCTTTCTAACATTGTTCTCCACAACTTTATGAGAATCAATTAAGAGCATCTGCTTAAATGGAATTAGAAAAGCAACCAGCATGAAGTGCGGCGTCATGACCCAGTACGGAATTAAGACAGTTGAAAGATTTTTCCAAGGTTTGATGTCCTTAGCAGTTCCGTCGATGAAGGTCCGAATGTGGGTTATGTCTGGCAGATAACCCTCAGACCAACATGGTAAGACATCAAACAAGTGTCTATCCTTGTACAGAGATGGAAACAGCCTCATCTCCATCTTAATTGCCTGAGAGAAGTTGTCTATGTCTTTTGTGGTAAACAGACCCTTCTTTTGGGAAGAAGGGGTACAACTTTGATAGACATCTTCGCTCGGCATTGGACGCAGCATACTTTGTCATTTCATTGAAAACACTTTTGTCTGCTTCATGTGGATCACGATCCGCATATGATGGGAGGAAGGTGTCAGCCGCGAATGGAGAGGTCGAAGGAGGAGGTGCACTAGAGGAGCTGGGTTGAGAGAAGCAGTTGTGTTTGGGGATAGACACTCTCGGAAGCAGTGTAGATGTAGGCCGCTTTCCAGCAAGAGCTGAGGAAGTTGCAGGAGGATCAGAGGACACTTTCTCCTCCGTTTTGGCAGATCGCCAAGGTGCGGTAGGAGGACGAGCCTTCGTGTGCGCCAAGTCCGCAAATGAGGTAGACAGGGAATGCACTGACAAGGCGACGAGATCCATCTTCTGCTCAATAGAAGTGGAAGAGTCAGTCAAGGCAGAGAGGAGTTGGGCACCTAGAGCATTAACCTTGACGGCGATGGCAGAAATTTGGGTGCTCTCGGCTTGGGCGTGACGGTCCAGCTGAGTAGAGAGCACAACATCGGAGTGAACCATGCCAAAAGAGGCATGCCCAAGCACTAACTTCGGGGCTTTGGAGGACTCCCTCGCATGAATAGGTGCAGGAGTGCGTTGGGCAGAGGAGTCAGCAGCTGGAGAGAGGGGTGTATCAGGAGTAGCAGCAGAGGGAGCATCCAGAGCATCAGATCCATCCGGAGCACCAGATCCGCTTTGACCAGAGAGGTCAACAATGGGGATGGCCGCAGTAGGAGAAGAGGGTCCGGCCTCAACATGGGAAGGTACCCCTGCGTCATGGGCCGGTCTGGAGGTAACAGCAAAGGGAACGTCCAAAATGTTGGCTAGCGTAAGGAAGCCGTGGTCCAAGCTCCAAACAATCATTTCCTCTGGGGTCTTGGTATAGCGAGTGTAATACACCCGGAGGTAATTGTCGGGGATGGTGGCTATACAGGCGAGGCTGAAACAGAACCATAGGTCCGTTAAGGTGTCTGTGGGGAGATGGTCGAGGTAGTCTTGAGGTTGAGGAAGCGGGGGCAAAGGTGCTTCCGGAGGAGAGGAAAGGACATCATGTAATGACCCGTGTTTTGCGGCATGTAAGAAGTTTACCGAAGATGCCTTGTGAGTGGAAATTGTTGGGTTTTAGGGAGTTTGCTAACATGCTTTTATGCCCTAGGAAGATGCTATTTGCATATATAGGCATTTTTAGCCTGTTTTGTCCGGTTTTGGAGGTTGATTTTGACCTAGTAGATGGGCTCAGATGAATTGGCGTGCAGACCAAAAGATTCTTAGAATGATGTCTTCTATCTATCACAGAAGTTTCAGGCCAAAAGGATGTGCACGCGAATTGGACCCATTTGGCGTGCAAGGTTTTTATTGCATGGATGTCTTTTACATGATGTAAGAAGGCTTGGGGTAAAGTTAGAGTGCATTTGGAGCTGCACGCCAATTGGGGAATTGGCGTTCAAATTGGCGTGCAGACATATTTTTGCATGGTTACCTTGGTTTTGTGATTCTAAACATCTTTTCCCAAAGGGGTATGTTGGAATTGTGGATATTTTGTCGTGTGTGGGTGCGGAAAGGTTACAACTTGTGTGATCAAAACTACATCGTTTTGATGCTGGGATTCACTTAATCAAAACTACGTCGTTTTGATGCTGTGATGCCAATATATAGAAGTGAAGACTCCTTGTTCTAGGGTTAGGGTTCTCTTCAGCCATTGCAGCCATCGCAGAGAGAGAGAGAGAGAGAGAGAGAGAGAGAGAGCTAGAGAGAGGGAAGGGAGGAGAGCTGCTGGCTTGCTGCCGGAGCATCTTGCGTGGGGAGGACGGCGTCTTCCGCGGGGAGGACGGCGTCTTGCGCGGGAGCAAGAGCAGGAGGACGTTTTCAAGGTAGGGGTTCTGTTCTTCCTTGTACCTATCCCAGGGTTTTGGCCTTGTGGTAGTCGATTTCGTAATCTGGATATATATATATATATATATTATATGTAAATCCATATAGGTGTGATCTCCTATATGGATGTTGGCCTTTAGTGGCATGTATGGGGATGAGATTAGGCCTGTGTGGCACTGCACACTAGGTGTTTGATATTATGCATGTGAGGCCATGCATGTTATGCGATTGATGTTATGCCAGTGTGGTTATGCCTGAAAAGTGTTTGATGTAATGTCTGTGAGGATATGCATGCTAGGTGTTTGATGTTATACCAGGGTGGACATGCATGTTAAATGTTTGTTGTTATGCCTGAATAACTGAGATATATGTTAAATGTTTGCTGTTATGTCTGTGGAGCCTAAGAAGCCTGAGAGGCTGAGGCAATGCTTGTGTACCCGTGGAGCCTGAGAGGCTGAGTTGATGTCAGTGAGATTGACTTTGGAGCCTGAGAGGCTGAGTTGATGTCAGTGAGACTGACTGTGGAAATTAGGCCTGAGAGGCGGTTAAATCATTGGCCTGAAGAGGCGGTTAAATCACTTGTGGTTTGTATGGTGGAGGATTGTAACTACTGATGTGGTTTGTTATTGTCTTGAAATTATTGCAACACGACACTGCACTTGTACACATGGCATGTAGATGCTAGGAGCATGGGATGGGTTGGGGAGACATGATCCCTACTGAGCTGTGGATGCTCACCCCTCCTACTATGGTGTGTTTTCTTGCAGGAACCTACAGGCGTTAGGTGGGAACACCAAGGTAGAAGAGTTCTGTTTTGTGGCTTTGTTTTATGTTATTTGCGTTATGTAATTTTGTTGAGGCATTGTAACCCAGCGGGGAGATATTGTAATGAAGTTTGAAACACAATAAAGGCATGTGGTTTGAATTTAATAATTATGTAATTTTGGTTTCTGAAAATAAAATGTGAAGTGTATGTTGTATTCTACCCCTTTATCCAAACCCGGATAAAGGGAGGGTCACGTTCCGGTCTCCTCGGGTTGGAAAATCGGGGCGTGACAATATGGTATCATAGCATGGTCTAGTGGGCCCGGGGAGGGGGATCTGGTTATCTTGGTCCTTTGGGGGAGACCCTGCCGACTCAACCGGTCCTCTCCCCCCTGGAGCCTCTAAGTGCACTTGGCATTGCATTGGCATTAGGGCACTAGTTGCATTGGTTGT
The DNA here is from genome assembly GCA_023512835.1 of Taxillus chinensis. Taxonomy (NCBI): domain Eukaryota; kingdom Viridiplantae; phylum Streptophyta; class Magnoliopsida; order Santalales; family Loranthaceae; genus Taxillus; species Taxillus chinensis. The sequence continues at coordinate 35,941,506 of CM042092.1, forward strand.
TGTATGTGAAGGTGTGGATACCTGTTAACATTGTAATTGTGATAAAAGAAAAATGTGAATAATGTGATAAGGTGTGAACTGTGCAACTCTGATTTTATTTGACGTACCTTGAGCATGACTACAAGGAAAGGTCCTTATTTATTTGAACTGTGTGCAATGTTGATTGGTGCAATGTGTGAAATGTGTGTGATGCCATTTACTACTTGACTTGATAGTGGGGTAGAGGTAGTGAAACCCGATAATTGTCGAACGCGTTCTGACGTTTGTGCTTCTTACTTCCTGTAGTAAGAATGCCACCGAGGAGAGTGACACGTGCGTCCGGGGCAGTGGCTGATGAGTCATCTGCCCATGAGGGCCCGGGTGTGGGGCAGTCCATTGGAGGACATGCACTGTTGCTGGCGCAGCTGCGAGAAGGAATCCGGCTGGAAGTCCTAGAGCTGAGGGAGGGTATCCGACAAGAGGTACGGGAGGAGGTGCGCCGCGAGATGGCAGCCCAGTAGGTGGTGCCACCACCACCACCACCAGTGGGGGAGCTACCCCGGGAGCATGAGGGTTCGCTGAGTGGTATACCGATTCGTGCAGAGGATGACGTGGTGACACGGTTCCGAAAGGAACAACCTCCGCGATTCAAAGGAGAGCAGGACCCAGTGTTAGCTGAGCACTGGCTGAGGCAGATCGAACATGTGTTTTCCTTTCTCCTACCCCAGGAGGAGGATAAGATGAGACTGGCCATTCGGCAGCTAGAGGGGAATGCTCTAGAGTGGTGGCAGAGTGTCGCGGGGAGCCGTGCGGTGTAGTTTATGCTGTGGGAGGAATTCTTGCAACTCTTCCACGATGAGTTTTTCCCTGAGTCCTTGAGATGGCAGAAGAGAGAAGAATTTGGCAGCCCTGACCTTTGCTGAGGAAGGGAAGGTGGAAAAGAGAGTGTGGCCAGTAGTTATTGACCAATTTCAGGATGTCTTTCCTGACCAGTTAAGGAGTCTACCTCCTAAGAGAAGTGTAGAGTTCGCCATTGAGTTGGTACCGGGGACTGGACCGATATCCCAAGTGGCTTATCGGATGGGACCAGCTGAGATGAGGGAGCTCCAGAGGCAGATAGAGGAGTTGGTGGACTGAGGGTATATCAGACCGAGTACCTCACCTTGGGGTGCTCCGGTGCTCTTTGCAAAGAAGGCAAATGGCACGCTACGCCTTTGCATCGACTATAGGAAGTTGAATTCGGTGACTGTGAAGAATAAGTACCCTTTGCCTCGAATCGATGTCTTGTTTGACCAGTTGAGTGGAGCCCGGTGGTTTTCCAAGATAGATCTACGGTCGGGGTATCATCAGTTGAGGGTTAGGGAGGAAGACGTCCCTAAGACGGCTTTTCGGTGCAGGTATGGGCACTATGAGTGGATAGTGATGCCTTTTGGGCTCACTAATGCACCGGCAGTGTTTATGCATTTGATGAACCAAGTCTTTGCCCCATACTTAGACTCGTTCGTGGTGGTGTTTATAAACGTTATCTTGGTATATTCCAAGACCGAGAGGGAGCATGTAGAGCATTTGGAAACAGTGTTGCAAACCTTGAGGGACCAGCGGTTGTTTGCTAAGTTTAGCAAATGCGAGTTTTGGATGCAGGAGGTCCATTTCCTTGGCCACGTAGTGTCAGCTGAAGGGGTTAGAGTGGACCCAGCCAAGATTGAGGCGCTATCATCATGGGAGAGACCAACCAATGTTTTCGAGATTCGTAGTTTTCTTGGCTTGGCAGGCTATTACCGTCGTTTTGTAGAGGGATTCTCCCATTTGGCAGCTCCTATGACGGCGTTGACTCAGAAGGGAGTGAAGTTTGAGTGGACTGATAAGTGTCAGCAGGCATTTGAGGCTCTCAAAACCCGTTTGACCACTGCACCGGTGTTGAGGTTACCTCGGGAGGGTATCCCATATGAGGTGTACTGTGATGCGTCCAGGGTTGGTTTGGGGTGTGTGCTTATGCAGGAGCACAGTGTGGTAGCTTATGGGTCGAGGCAGCTGAAGCCTCATGAGCAGAATTATCCTACTCATGATCTTGAGTTGGCGGCTGTCATCTTTGCCTTGAAGAGTTGGCAACATTACCTTTTGGGGGAGAAGTTCGTGGTGTTCTCAGATCACAAGAGCCTTGAGTACATCTTTACTCAGAAGGACTTGAATTTGAGGTAGAGGAGATGGGTGGAGTATTTGCAGACCTTTGACTTTACTCTTGCCTATACCCCGGGCAAGGGTAATATTGTGGCTGACACGTTGAGCAGAAAAGGGAAAGCTGAGGTGGCCGTGAGAGAGTGGAAGCTGATGGAGCGATTGGCGATGTTGCGGCTGCGGCTGTTGTTCGTGGTGGTGGGACAGTCCTGAGTCCTTTGGTGGTTGTGCCTGAGTTGTACCAGCGCGTCCGGGAGGGACAGTTGGGTGACATTGAGTGTGAGGTTCTCCGTGCCCGTATTGAGGCTGGTGAGCTATCTGAGGACTGGACAGAGGGTTCTGAGCATGAGTTGTCTTTTCAGGGGCGGTTAGTAGTGGCTTCTTCTCTCAGGGAGGAGGTGATGAGGGAGTTTCACCAGTCTAGAGTTGTTGTGCATCTAGGGGGTACGAAGATGTACCATGCGCTTCGGGGACATTTTTGGTGGTCTGGGATGAAACGCGATGTGGCTGCCTTTGTTTCGCGGTGCGTCACGTGTCAGCAGGTGAAGGCTGAGCATCAGCGGCCGGCGGGCATGTTACAGCCCTTCCCCATAGCGGAGTGGAAGTGAGATGACAGACAAGATTTTTAGCCTCTCTAAAAGAGCTAGCTAATGTCGTTAAATCCCTCTTCAAAATAATAAATTCCCTAAGTTTGCACTAAAAGAATAGCAGCAAGAAAGGGGTCGAACCCACAGGGATTAGCCTAGTTTCCTAGTTCTCAAATCAAATCACCCAATTACTCTTGTTCTATAAAATGTCTTGGCAAAAAGTTTTCTTTTTTAAACTAAAGATCTAATTTTTATGTGGTTTTCTGAATAAACAAAGAAAGTAAACTGATTTTAGGATTAAGATTCAAGGATTAAAAGCATCTAGGGTCACAATTTCACCTCCCTATGTTATCTCTACTGGTTCATGGTACTAGGGTTGTCTGATTGAAAACATGCTAAACATAAGCCAAGGACAACAAATGGTCATTGAGGTCCTTTTAAGAGTTGTATGCCAGAATGGTCATCAAAACACACAAACATGCAAAGCTAATAAATCATACTTGCAAAAGGATAATGATCACACCAATTACAAATAAGTTATGAATCTCAATCCGCCCCAGACTAGGGCTAAGAATACCAAGGTGTACATCCAAAGATAGAATTAAGAACAGATTTATAAAACATGCAAAACTTCAATCATCCAAACCCAATATTCATAAACACAGCAAAGCAACAAAGGGGCTACATTGCTCCCCTAGATTAAAAGACTACTCACGCATGATTACAAGCAAACACAAAGCAGAAAAGCTCAACATCTTCTTCTTGATCACGCGCTCAGCAAAGCTTCAAATCCAGGCTCCAAAATCTGCGACGGCTGCTGCGACGGCAGCGACGGCTGCGACGGCTGCTCTCCTAGGTCAAGGAGCACCTCCAAGTCGTGGAGCCCTCTCTCTCTCTCTCTAAAACGTGTAGGGGGGTTAGGCATGGCTAGCAGAGGCGTGGAGGCTTGTATTTATAGAGTTTGGATGGGCTTTGAGGTGTGTAACCTAGCCCATCTATCAAAATGGCGTAGTTTTGATAAGTGACACTCGAAACATTAAAAACTCTATCTTCCATCCACAATTTGGACTTGGGCCTTCAGGAACAAATGATCAGCATGGAAAAACGATTGGATCGGTCCAAAAATATCTTTGCACGCCAATTTGCACGTGATATGGTGAATTCACGTGCACCTCCAAATCAGCTTAAACTTCTCCCCAAGCTTCCTTGCATCCTGTAGAGGCCTGAGAGGCAAAAATAGGCTTGCACGTGAAATGGGTGAATTCACGTTCAGCTCCAAATGCTCTGAAATTTCTGTGGTAGGTAGATGACATCATTCTAAGAAACTTTTGTTCTTGCATGCAAATTGTTTGAGGCCATCTACTATGTCAAAAATGAGGTCCAAAATCTGCCAAAACAGCTTAAAAACGCATGTATTTGCAACTAGCATCTTCCTAGGGGTTAGAGCAAATATATATGATATATGAAGCAATAAGGCTCTAATCATGCTCTTAAACATCCTAAATAAACACTAGAATAACGGCATAAAATACACGTTATCATGAGACCACATAACGATGGATTTTGTGACTGGTCTTCCACCCACCACAGGGAGGAAAGATATGATTTAGGTGATTGTGGATCGACTCACAAAGTCGGCCCATTTCCTTGCTGTTCGCGAGCGGGACTCCATTGGGACCTTGAGTCAGCTATACATGAACGAGATTGCGAAACTGCATGGCGTACCATCATCGGTTGTCTCTGACTGGGATTCGATGTTCACTTCCCGTTTTTGGGCAGGTTTGCAGGAGGCTATGGGGACCAAGCTTCACTTGAGTACAACCTTTCATCCTGAGACTGACGGTCAGACTGAGAGGATGAATCAGACCATGGAGGACATGTTGAGGGCTTGTGTGCTAGATTTTGGGGGTTCATGGGCAACTCACCTTCCTTTGGTGGAGTTTGCCTACAATAACAGTTATCAGGCATCCAATGGGATGGCTCCTTTTGAGGCGTTGTATGGGCGGCCGTGTCGATCACCTTTGTGTTGGACCGAAGTGGGGGAGACAGCTCTCTTGGGACCACAGATGGTTCACGAGGCTACTGAGAAGGTTCGGTTAATCCGTCAGCGATTGTTATCAGCTCAGAGTCGGCAGAAATCTTATGCGGATCAGCGGTGGCGACCTTTGGAGTTTTCTGTGGGCGATCATGTATTTCTCCGTGTCTCTCCGCGACGTGGACATCGGCACTTTGGGAGAGGTTCCAAACTCTCTCCCCGGTTCATTGGTCCATTTGAGGTTATAGCTCGTGTGGGGCCTGTAGCTTACCGGTTAGCATTGCCACCGCGATTGAGTTGGGTGCACAATGTGTTCCACGTGTCCCAGTTGAGGAAGTATCATCCTGACCCCACTCATGTGATCGATTGGGGGACATTGGACATTGCGGATGACATGTTCGTTGTTGAGGCCCCTATCCGTATCCTAGATCGGCGGGAGAAGCTTTTGCGTGGTCGTGCTATTCCTTTGGTTCGCGTGCTGTGGCAGCACCGTGGCATTGAGGAGGAGACATGGGAACGTGAGTCCGTGATGCGTGAGCATCACCCAGCGTTGTTCGAGGACGAACAATCTTAAGGGTGGGAGGTGGCTGTAGTGATATGTTTTCTTCTGTAGTGATGTGTTTTCTTGTGGTTCATGATTTGGTGTATTTGTACTTCTCCTTGTAAACTGGTGTTTTTATTGATATGTGTTTTGAGATTTCACTGTATTTGAGATGTCCTGTAATGTTGTGTGATCCATCTGGGCGTTGTGGCTCGTTGTCTTGCAAATGGGCCGCATGTGTTTGTTTTCCGTGCATGTTGTTTCTTTTCGAGGACGAAAAGTCTTAAGAGGGAGAGGATGTAATGACCCGTGTTCTGCGGCATGTAAGAAGTTAACCGAAGATGCCTTGTGAGTGGAAATTGTTGGGTTTTAGGGAGTTTGTTAACATGCTTGTATGCCCTAGGAAGATGCTATTTGCATATACAGGCGTTTTTAGGCTGTTTTGTCTAGTTTTGGAGGTTGATTTTGACCTAGTAGATGGGCTCAGATGAATTGGTGTGCAGACCAAAAGATTCTTAGAATGATGTCTTCTATCTACCACAGAAGTTTCAGGCCAAAAGGACGTGTATGCGAATTGGACCCATTTGGCGTACAAGGTTTTTATTGCATGGATGTCTTTTACATGATGCAAGAAGGCTTGGGGTAAAGTTGGAGTGCATTTGGAGCTGCTCGCCAATTGGGGAATTGGCGTTCAAATTGGCGTGCAGACATATTTTTGCATGGTTACCTTGGTTTTGTGATTCTAAACATCTTTTCCCAAAGGGGTATGTTGGAATTGTGGATATTTTGTCGTGTGTGGGTGCGAAAAGGTTACAACTTGTGTGATCAAAACTACGTCGTTTTGATGCTGGGATTCACTTAATCAAAACTACGTCGTTTTGATGCTGTGATGCCTATATATAGAAGTGAAGACTCCTTGTTCTAGGGTTAGGGTTCTCTTCAGCCATTGTAGCCGTCGCAGAGAGAGAGAGAGAGAGAGAGAGAGAGAGAGAGAGAGAGAGAGAGAGCGAGAGAGAGGGAAGGGAGGAGAGCTGCTGGCTTGCTGCCGGAGCATCTTGCGTGGGGAGGACGGCGTCTAACACGGGAGCAAGAGCAGGAGGACGTTTTCAAGGTAGGGGTTCTGTTCTTCCTTGTACCTATCCCAGGGTTTTGGCCTTGTGGTAGTCGATTTTGTAATCTGGATATATATATATATTATATGTAAATCCATATAGGTGTGATCTCCTATATGGATGTTGGCCTTCAGTGGCATGTATGGGGATGAGATTAGGCCTATGTGGCACTGCACACTAGGTGTTTGATATTATGCCTGTGAGGCCATGCATGTTATGCAATTAATGTTATGCCAGTGTGGTTATGCCTGAAAAGTGTTTGATGTAATGTCTGTGAGGATATGCATGCTAGGTGTTTGATGTTATACCAGGGTGGACATGCATGTTAAATGTTTGTTGTTATGCCTGAATAACTGAGATATATGTTAAATGTTTGTTGTTATGTCTGTGGAGCCTAAGAAGCCTGAGAGGCTGAGGCAATGCTTGTGTACCCGTGGAGCCTGAGAGGCTGAGTTGATGTCAGTGAGACTGACTGTGGAGCCTGAGAGGCTGAGTTAATGTCAGTGAGACTGACTGTGGAAACTAGGCCTGAGAGGCGGTTAAATCATTGGCCTGAAGAGGCGGTTAAATCACTTGTGGTTTGTATGGTGGATGATTGTAACTACTGATGTGGTTTGTTATTGTCTTGAAATTATTGTAACACGACACTGCACTTGTACACATGGCATGTAGATGCTAGGAGCATGGGATGGGTTGGGGAGACATGATCCCTACTGAGCTGTGGATGCTCACCCCTCCTACTATGGTGTGTTTTCTTGCAGGAACCTACAGGCGTTAGGTGGGAACACCAAGGTGGAAGAGTTCTGTTTTGTGGCTTTGTTTTATGTTATTTGCGTTATGTAATTTTGTTGAGGCATTGTAACCCCAGCGGGGAGATATTGTAATGAAGTTTGAAACACAATAAAGGCATGTGGTTTGAATTTAATAATTATGTGATTTTAGTTTCTGAAAATAAAATGTGAAGTGTATGTTATATTCTACCCCTTTATCCAAACCCAGATAAAGGGAGGGTCACGTTCCGGTCTCATCGGGTTGGAAAACCAGGGCGTGACACATCAGCCACTACCGCAGCAACTGTAGCATTAACAGCGGGAGAATCAGGCGCGGGGACATTAGCAGCAGAAGGTGCTGGAGAAACAGCCAAAGGTAAACTTGGTTGTGAAGGCCCCATAACCTCGGATGGGTGCGCGTGAATGCTATGCTGGGAGGCTCGGGAGATGGAGGGTGCAGCTACGGACCGAATCTGGGAGGACCGGTGAGTAGAGCTGACTTCGGGGGCAGAGTTGTCAGATGGGTCACCAACCGAACTGTCCTGTTGTTCCGGAGCAAGGAGAAGGCGGACAGCAATAGAGGGCCAACAGGCAGTCAAATTTCCATCAGGCGTCAGATGGCGAAGGTGGAAAGCCTGAGGAAAGGGGATGACACCATGTCCGTTGAAATGGGACGGACGCAGGTGCCAGAAGACGATGTTAAGGATCCGCCCAAAGGATTGATTCTTCAGGTTATTCCCCAGTAGCCGGAACAAGAAAGTCCCCCAATCCATCAGGAGACCCTCAAAGACTCTGTACATGGCCAGTAGCAGGTCGTATGGGACAGAGTCTAGGGCGGTTGTGCGAGCCAGAAGACACTGGCTCAAAATGGTCGCCATAAATTTGTAGCGACCCTAGAAGGACTTCACCTTGTACTCCTTCCCTTTATAGGTGCAGCGCATGGAAGCTGCCATCGGCTCTGGGTCCGGGTGCTGATGAGGACCAGGGGGTAGATTGAGAGCGGCACGGAGGACGTTGGGTGCGATGACTATAGATTCACCCCGAATGGTGGAGTGGATGGAATCAGTGGTGCAGCGGATGTGCTGGTAGAACTCAGTGATATCATCGATGAGTAGATCGACCGGATCAAAGACTAGGTTTAGGATGTGGCTGGCTTCCAGAAGTGGGCGAAGCTCTAAAAACCATGCCAGAGGATTGGTAAAAGCGTTCCAATCGACCAGATGGCCGGGATTAATGCCGGAAAGAGAGGTATTGGGTGCCATTGGAGAGGAATGCAGAAAGGGAAAGGAACTTTAGGGTTTGAGAAGAAAAGATCGACTGTGAAATTTGAGAGTGATAAGTCGCTCTTGGCATGAAGGCTTAATTATATATACACCATCCAAATTTCAATGATAAATACACCATCCAAATTTCAGATCAATCGGAGTTGCACAGAAATATTTATGAATTTTTTACCGATGACTGGTAGGTGCACCACACTTGCTTCAACGCGTCAACATATATGTTCATACCTGAAGGCTTTATTGTGCTCCAAATGTCCTGAAAATTTACAAATATCCTACCACATCTGTCTAGAACAATACTGCAAAATTTGAGGTCAATAGAATATATATTGATGTAGTTATGATGTTTCAAAGTGAACTGAAGTAATCTGTGCAGTAGGTTCTTTTCCAACTCTAACTTCTTCAACACTAACCAAGTGTTGAACTCCCTCTGAACTCTCTCAGAATATGTGTTGACAACAAATCCAACTACACAACTCACCTTTTTGGTTGGCTCTTCAGTGCTGTGATACAAAAATGCCTTCAGCAATCCTAAAAAGTATGTCAATTCCCCTATGAGAGACATTACTGTGATGACCCCTATTTTGGGATGTGAGGAGTTAGTCTCAGTTTTGCCTTTTTGGGTGGAAATTGTTGGGTTTCAGGGAGTTTTATTTCCACACACTTTGGCTAAATCATCTTGTATGTTGATAAGCAAGCAAGAGGTAAAGTTTGAGCCCAATAGGGAGTGCACGTGATAATGCACATGAGAATGCTTTTCACGTGCAGTGAGATTTTTGCATGAGAGCCTTCCTGAGGTTGTTCTAAGGCTTGTGGCACAATTCTAGAGCATTTGGAGGTGCCCGTGAGAAGGCTTTTCTCACGTGCAGCCTCCATTACCCTTGTTTTGTTGTTCTGATCCTCTTTTGCTAAAAGACCATGGTGAAATTATGAGTGCTTTGTCCTGTGTGGTTGCAAAAAGGTTGTAGTCTGTCATCAAAATGACGTCGTTTTGATGCTGGGATTCATTTAATCAAAACTACATCGTTTTGGGGTTTGAGTTATTTATATAAAGAGGTGAAGACTCCTTGTTCTAGGGTTAGGGTTCTCTTCAGCCACTGCAGCCGGCGTAGAGAGAGAGAGCTAGAGAGAGGGAAGGAAGGAGAGCTGCTGGTTTGCGTGGGGAAGACGGCGTCTAGCGCGGGAGCAAGGAGGATCTTCTTTAAGGTAGGGGTTCTGTCTTTCCCGGTCTGTTACAGGGTTAGGCCCTGTGTAGGTGTTTTACAGAGTTTCTATGGCTGTTGTTATAATATTTATATGTAAATCCTTATAAGTGTGATCTTCTATATGGATGTTGGCCTTCAATGGCGTCTTGGTGTGTTTCTGACGTTGGGTGGTCAGTGCATGTTAAATGTTTGATAAAATGCCTGTGTGATTATGCTTGCGTAAATATGCCTAGTACGTGTTTGTTGATATGCCTGTGTGGCTGAATTTGTGAGTTTGTAAACATGTGCATGCTAAGTGTTTGTTTTTATGCCTGAGTGGCTGGGTTTGTGCACTTGTGAATGTGTGCCTACTAAGTGTTTGGTTTTATGCCTGAGTGACCAAGGTGTATGCTGTGTGCTTGACTGTGGTACTTGGCCTGAAGAGGCGGTTAAATCACTTGGCCTGAAGAGGCGGTTAAATTACTTGGCCTGAAGAGGCGGTTAAATTACTTGGCCTAAATAGGCGATTAAATCACTTGTTTGAGAGGTGGTTAAAGTGTTAGCCTGTGTGGCTGGGGTTGAGGTTGTGCCCGTTTGTGTGGTGTGTTTCCTTGCTATTTGTTTCTATCATGTCACTGCACTGGTGCACGCTCACATATAGATGATAGGTGCATGAGATGGGTTGGGGGAGACTTGATTCCTACTGAGCTGTGGTTGCTTACCCCTCCTTCTGTGATGTGTTTTCTTTCAGGATCTACAGGCGTTAGGTGGGACACCAAGGTGGAAGACTTGTTTGCTTTATTTCTTTTTAAAATATGTTATTTTGTTTTTGGTAACTAATGTAACCCCAGTGGGGAGAGATTGTAAAAGGATTTGGAATGTAATAAAGACATGTGTGATTGTGAACATTTATTATGGATTGAAGATTAATAAAGATATTTAATTTACAACTTTGTGACTGTCATCACTGGTTTTCGTCCGGGCCCATTTGGGGTGAGCTCAAACTAGACCAATGGTGAGAAAATTTAGAGTCGCCACCAACTGTTTTTGGGGTACAGTTGGATACCCTCCACTTTAAGTAGTTTAAAGGTGTGGTCTGCGTTATCAGAGAAGGGTTCGGGAGTTGGTTACGTGTAGGGAAGGGTTAGCACCCCTACACCGCCCTTTCGGTATCTATTTTCGGAGGAGGAGGTTTTCTATTTTATTTGCACTGCCACGACTGGGTTAGATTTCCTAAAAAAAGTCTATGATTTTTATTTAGTTAAGTTATTTATGAAAATCATGATTAAAATGGATTTACCCTAAATTTCTAAAGGGAATCCTAAAAGTTTTGGTTTTTTGTTTGAAGTGGGTAATGAGATCCTAGGGGTTTGTTTGGTTTTTGGTTTTGTTTTGAAAATTGAAGTCCTAAAATGGAAATATATTTTTTACTTTCCTTTTTTTTTTTTATTTTTGGATTAGAAAACATTTTGTGGGTTTTTTTTTTGTGTTTTGTCAAAAAAAACATGTTATGTTTTTGTTTTGTTTTGTTTTGTTTTTGTTAGAAAAACATTTTATTTGTTTTTGTTTTTCTTTTTTAAGGAGACATTTTTGAAAACATTTTGAAAACCTTTTATTGAAAACGTTTTAGAAAATATTTTGTGGAAACATTTTGGTTTTTGTTTTTTTTTGTTTGTTCCCCTTTTTTGTTGTTTTTTTTTTTAAGAATTGACCATATCAAAACACATGCATATCCGAATAAAATGTGAGTTGTGTGATTGTGACATACAATAACATAAAAAAATGAAGCCACCCTCTCTCTTTTTCCTTTTTTTGTTGTTTTTTTTCTCTTTCTTTGTTTTCATTCCTCTTTTTGCTCTCTCTTTTTTCACTACTATTCTTTACATATTACAGCATACAATATATACAGAAAAAAAACGAACTACAAGAGAAATACAACACAGAACAACAACTGAAAAAAGAAAGAAAATATACAGGCAAAGACTAAGAATTACATCTAGTATAAAGATAAATAAGTTAAGAAATAATAAATGACAGAAATTGACTAGGATTATAGAACTGACTTTAGAGCTTCGAACATCGGACTGCTTTTTGGATCCTTGTCTGCACCGACGGTCACCGAGCTCCAATCGCGCAAATGGCAAAAATCAGTTGGGATTTTGATTTGGAGATTGCAGTGATGTGTGAAAATGAGAGAAGATTGGAAAAGAAAATTTCTGGGTTCTGGGTAAAACGTGGGAAAGGAGGGTGATGTGTATTTTTGGGATTAAGATTTTTTGTGTATTTTTGAGGCTCCGAGTCTTCGAAGCTTCGACCTGCCGACACTTCGAAGCTACGAGTCAAGTTTTTTTAACTTTTAATTACCTTTTTACCCCCACCGAAAATGCGAAAATGGACGACCTTTTAGGGATTGTTTAGGAAGACCCGTATTTGCTTAAATAGATGTTTTGGAGAATTTCGCATGATCACTTTTTTGGGCAGTTTGACCAGGGGCATTGACCGTCTTTTGGAAGGTTTGACTTTTTTAAATGAAAATTGTTTTGGCCATAACTTCTTCGTTTTTCATCGGAATTGAGCTCAGTCAATTGCGTTATTCTCCAAATTTCCTCCTCTATCCCCTGGTATTGGTCTTGGGGTACTTCAGGGACTTATAGCAGTGGTTATCCATTTTGGGCTTCCCAGTTCATGTCAGTGCATCCATCTTATGCAAATCGCAGGGAATCTCTAAGGACCTGTTCAACAAGGTATATGACATGGGTAAAAAGGTATATATATCAAATGGGGTTAGTATGTCCAACCCGGACAAAATGGGGTCCAACAGCTGCCCCTCTTTGTGCATTGTTTGTATACAAACAGCGTACAAAGATAAAAGGGAGCCATTTTGGATGGGTTGGAGCACTTACCTGACTTACCTAGCACAGAGGAAGAGTAGAATGCGACGGTTGGGTCTGTCCCCGAGAGGAAAAAAGGGCTGCACAGGTCGATGGACTTGTATAAGACTTTGATGAGGCATCTAAGGCTGCCTTCGATGTAAAGATACTGGAGATTAAAAGCCTACAACAATGACAGGCTTGAACTGAAAAAGAGAGCCTACGGCAATGATAGACTTTCGTTAAAAATGAAAAGCCCATAGCAATAATAGGCTTAAACTGAAAAATGAAAAGCCCACAGCAATGATAGGCGTGAACGGAAAAATGGAAAGCCCACAACAATGATAGGCTTGAACTGAAAAAGAAAGCCTACGGCAACAATAGACTTGAGGTGAAAATGCAAAGCCCACAGCAATGATAGGCTTGAACTGGAAAATGAAAAAGGCCCACAGCAATGATGGGCGTGAACTAAAAATTGAAAGGCCCACAGCAACGATAGACTCGAATTAAAAATGGAAAGCCCACAGCAACGATAGGCTTGAATTGAAAATGGAAAAACCCACAGCAACGATAGGCGTGAACTAAAAATTGAAAGGCCCATAGCAACGATAGGCTCGAATTGAAAATGGAAAGCCCACAGCAATGATAGGCTTGAATTGAAAATGGAAAAGCCCACAGCAACGATAGGCGTGAACTAAAAAATGAAAGGCCCACAGCAATGATAGGCACGAATTGAAAATGGAAAGCCCACAACAATGATAGGCTTAAAGTGAAAATTGAAAGGCCCACAGCAACGATAGGCTCGAATTGAAAATGGAAATCCCACAACAACGATAGGCTTAAACTGGAAAGACTTGTTGGAGACATCAATTGGTATTTGGGGGAAATGCTTTAGGGAATTGCTGAGTTTGGGAAATAACCCAATCTGGGCTCCCTCTACGAGTTCACTCAAGGAGATCGCTCTACGAGCCCCAAAAGGAGAAAAAGTTTGTTCAAATGTCAAAAGGATGTGTTTAGAGCTTGGGGAAATTGCAAAGAAAGAGTTATACGGTTGAACAAAGAAAGCTAGGATAGCTTGATGAGAAGCTTGCTGAGTATGAGCTCCTAGGATCTTCAGAGGCGGCAATATTCCTGAAATTACAGAGTATGCTGAATGTATGCAAATGATGCATGGACTGCAATGTGCTGTATGTGGGGATGCATAAACCTCAACTTGTGGTGAAATATGATGCAATGTGATGCAATGTGATGTATGCATCGAATGCGATGTGATGTATCACTGAGGGTTTGGCCAGGACTAGAGATTTATCTCAATGTTGTTGGAGAGGTTGGCTAACATTCAACTTGTTGGGGAACAATTTTCTCTTTGGATGGGGAGTCCGTCCTATCTTTGCTGGGGAACTCCCTTTTGTGCATGAAGGATCTGTTAAATTTAGCTTCGCCATATTGAGGAGCTTCACTTGACGGCTTCTCTGGGGATAGTGATATTTTGTGGAGATATGAGTACTCTGAGTTGGGGACTTAATTTGTTTAGGGATTTTGAGCTTTACCCTACTCATAAGGTAATGCCAAAAGATCCCACTGGGGATTTAAGATATTCTATTTAAATGTGAAATGAAGAGGATAAAATATGATTAAGGATATAAAATGGGATTTTGCTGGTTTGATTCCACAAAACATATTTATATCATAAAAAGTGTCCTATTGTTATAATCTGATAAACAGAATTACAAGTCTTTAAAAAGCATAATATACAAATTTAATTCGAGTGTGCCTTAGGTTTGACCAAGTCTGCCACCGTTTACAGCTGCCGTCTTTAGGTGACACTGTTTCCACTGTTTGCAAAGGACCCTGTTTTAAATGGCCCTGATCCTTGGATTCCAACTGCTTTCACCCTTCAGGATTTGTCGTTGGCTTTGTATTTTACCCTTGGTGCCTGTCGTTACCCGTTTTTGACCGGGCTCGTGCTGGCTTTTGTGAAAGGACTCCATGCTAGTTCATTCCATTGATCCTAGAGTCATCCCTGCACAAGGCTCGCACAAACCATTAAAGAAAAGAAAAACACAGAGTCGCCACCAAACAAATTAAAGGTGTGATTGGGCACCTAGAAAAAGAAAGGTCTACGGTTCCAGAGAATTAGGTTCGGGAGTCGGTTACGTGTGGGGAAGGAAGAAAAATTCTTGCACCCCCACAACGCCCACAATTGGTACCTAGTCTTGATCTATGGGTGTTTGCTTGCTCTATTATTTATTCTAAAAAAGGAGTTTTTGTATTTTTAATTTTAAGAAAAAGAAAGATTTTAGGATCTAGGCCTTAAAACAACAAAGAAAAAGATTTTAATAAAGTAAATAAAAAGGGACATTCTAATTTTAGAAAAAGAATGTGGGATCTAGGCCCGTGTGACGATATTGCATTTTTATAAGAAAACAAAAGTAATTTTCCTTTTTTTAGAAAAGAAAACAAAAGCAATTTGAATTCAAATAAGAAAATATCGCCACAATTGATATTGGCCCAGGCGACTAGGATGTGAGCATCTAGGGCTCAACCCTCATGACGCCAGGCCTTGTTTAAATTTTTCTAGAAGAGATTTGAGTTTTGTTTTTTTTACATTTTATTATTTTTTTTGAAAATAATAAAGGAAAAGAGAGATACAAGAAGTTTTTTTTTGTGTTTTCGTTTTTTTAAACTCTAAGAAATAATAAATAGAGACATTTTTGGGGTTTTATTTTTTGAAAACAACGCGAGAAAGAACTTAAAAAAAAAAGAACAATTTAATAAATAAACAAAGTAAAGAACCTGAAGGAAAGAAAATGATGCAGGTGGGAGCCCCTTTTTCCTTCGAGTAATGCCTTCAAAGAGTTTCCCGAAAGCACAAAGGTTGAAAAAGAATTTTTCCAGTGTCGGCTCCTCCCCGTGAAGACGAACGGTGATTTTGGGTGCTTTTTCCCTTAGAAAATGAGTATATCTCTCTTTGTGATTCCCAGGATACTCTCTCTCTCTCCCTCTGATTTTTATCTCTCGGAAATTTAGTCAGAAAGCTCTCTCTCAGAATAACCTCCTCTGATCCTTGATAATTGATCCCCTTCCTTGCCTCTTGGGGCAGTCTATTTATAGGAATCCCAGGGGAGACAGCCCGTGCCTCGGCATTTATTGGATGCCTTACAGTCCCCATGAGTCAACTACATCGTTCCAATGAATTAATGACTTCGGAAATGGAATTCTCGGTTCCCGACGATTTACAATAATTCACAGTTCCGTGCTTTGAAAAAAGGAGTCCCAGGTGCTCGAAAATAAATAAATCGTTTGAGATTATTTAATCCTCTGTTGTACCTGGACGCTTTGGTGGGTAAGGGCGAATGCATTTCCGGATGTATTGGAGCCGTTGGGAATTAATGGTTATGCAATCCCCAGGGTAATTGTGATGTCCCGAGGAAAATGACATTTAATTACGAGGTCTTCGTCCCTATGCTCAAAAATGGAGTTCCGAGACATTTGAATGTAATATTTGGAGACTCCTCAATTCCCACACTTAAAAAGAGGGTTCGAGATACCTGGCATTTAATGCATTTAAAAAGAATTTTCGGAGTCCCGATGCTTTGAGTCACTCCTGGACTGTGAGGAGCTATTTTGGAGTTTTTCAAAATTATTGACCAGGTTTGACCTCCTGGATCTAGGCTTATTCCGGATCGGTGCCCTTATTCCGCATCAATAGGTCCTTATTCCGCACTAATGAGCTTATTCGCATCAATAGGTTTAGCTCGGATTTGACCAAGTTTGACCTCCGGATCTGCGCTTATTCCGGATCAGTGGCCTTAGTCCGCATCAGTAAGTCCTTACTCCGCATCAGTTGACCAAGTTTGACCACCGGATTTGGGCTTAGTCCGGATCTGTAAGTCCTTACTCCGCATCAGTTGACCAAGTTTGACCACCGGATCTGGGCTTAGCCCGGATTTGACCAAGTTTGACCGCCGGATTTGGGCTTAGCCCGGATTTGACCAAGTTTGACCACCGGATCTGGGCTTAGTCCGGATTTGACCAAGTTTGACCACCGGATCTGGGCTTAGTCCGGATTTGACCAAGTTTGACCTCCGGATTTGGGTTTAGTCCGGGTTTGACCAAGTTTGACCACCGGATTTGGGTTTCCCCAAAAATTTCCGTGCGTGGGCTCGGTCGCCATGTGGCACCTCTACTTGGGCTTCCTTAGGCCTCTCTTGTTATCACTTCTGTGTAAGGAGAGTGCCTTTGTATATATCTTGGGCGAAGGAGAAGCAAAATTGGCAATGTGGGACAAACATGCATATGAAGAACCAAAATTCGTGGAAAATTGGCAGATTTCTGGGGCAACTTCAAAAATCCATAACTTTCTCCACAGAGCTCGGATTAGGGCCAAATTGGTCTTGTTTTGCTCGAAATTCTGTTATCTATCTCCTGAAATTGGAATCACTCCAAAAGGATCATCCATTTAGGAGAAAAGTGGGAAATACCGCACAGAGGTACATGATAAAGTGAGCATTCTGCCCGTCCGATTCAAAAATTCATAGTTAATTGCATAGAACTCGGATTACATTCAAACCAATTGGAGATGATAGATAAAGATGTTATCTAACTAATGCAATTGACTTTGTTCAGATCCAATGAGTATTGAGAAAGTTATTGGCAAAATAGTGCGCTGCGCACTAGCTGTCTCCCCCAAATTTGCACAAGGTTTGGTTGCCAACTTTGAAAAATCATAACTAATTGAATACAACCCGGAATATACTCAAACCAATTGGAAATGATAGATAAAGGTGTTATCTAATCAATTCAATTGACTTTGTTGGATTACGACAAGTATCGGGGAAGTTATTAATAAAATGGCGGGCTGCCCACCGATTGTCCAATTCAACTTGGTATCATTTCATTTCTCCTCGGAATCAAGTGTGGTCAAGTGCGTTATTCTCCGAATGTCATCCTCTATCACTTAGTGGTCCTTTGCCAAGTACGGTTGCGATCTAACCTGGTCAAAATGGGGTACAACACTGCCCCTCTTTGTGCATTGTTTGTATACAAATGATGTACAAAGATAACCAAATACCCATTTTGAATGGTTAGATCTCCTTGGAGTTTGGCATTGCTATGAGATTGATGCGGCATTTTTGGTTATGAGGGTGGCTTCTTGGGCCGAATAGCTTCTTGGGCTATGATATGACATCTTAGGTTGATTTGCTTCTTGGGCTATAAGGGTGGCTTCTTGGGCCGAATAGCTTTTTGGGCATGACACGACATCTTGGGTCGAAAATGAGTGACATCTTGGGTCGGTTAGCTTCTTGGGCTATGAGGGTGGCTTCTTGGGCCAAATAATAGCGTCTCGGGCTATAAAGGTGGCTTCTTGGGCCAAATAGCTTCTTGGGCTATGAGAGTGGCTTCTTGGGCCGAATAGCTTCTTGGGCTATGAGGGTGACATCTTGGGTCGAAAATGAGTGACATCTTGGGTCGATTTTGAGTGACATCTTGGGTCGATTAGCTTCTTGGGCTATGAGGGTTGCTTCTTGGGCCGAATAATAGCGTCTCGGGCTATAAAGGTGGCTTCTTGGGCCAAATAGCTTCTTGGGCTATGAGAGTGGCTTCTTGGGCCGAATAGCTTCTTGGGCTATGATATGACATCTTAGGTCGAATGATAGTGAGGTAGCATCTTGGGCTATGGATAGGTGACTCTATCATGGCTCCCTCTACGAGTTCACTCTAAGAGATCGCTCTACGAGATTACCACTCAAGAGTTATGCTTGGGCTTACGATCTAGGCTGCGAGTTTAGTTCCTTGATTTTGAAAGGGAATTCTGTTTGTTGAGGGTGAGTCCTCATCTGTCTTTGAAGCTTAACTGTTGGTAGATCATAAGATGAATCCTCATGCCATTCTGATATACGGATAATCCTGTGAGTAAGAAGAGCAAACATGCTAGGATGTATGCTAATGATGCATGAAGATGCGTGAATGTATGTGACTTTATGATTAAGTTTGTGAATCCTTCTCCTCTGTCAGGAAAGAGGCCAGTGGATGACTTGTGCCTTTTGTTCTCTCTTTGCTCCAAGAGACCGGGGCGCCATCTTTTCTGCATGTTGATATCCCCATGCATGGAATGTTCAAGAAAACTCTGCTTGGGAATTTTTTTTTTAAAAAAAAGGAATTTTGAAAAAGAATTTTGAGAAAAGTACATCATCATACACAACATGACTCATGCATTATCATAAGAGTTTAACAAGTCTTCCTTTTATAAAACAGAATGATAATTTTTTAAGATATTGGTTCACAAAGTTGATCAAAGTGTGCTCAAAACATGACCAATCCTTCTATTCATAGGCCAGCCTTTGATGTGGAGTAACTGATCAATCCCTCTGAGGTGCTTGAGATTCTATCAGGCTGCTTTAGGTGACTTTGGCTCCTGGTCCTTTTGTTTGGCTTTGTATTTTACCCTTAGTGCCCTTTCGGGTTTTCACTAAGTCCGCCTTTAATCCTTCTCTCTTTTCGCAGAGCTTTGTATTTTACCCTTAGCGCCCTTTCGGGTTTTCACCAAGTCCGCTCTTCGCTGCGACTTCCTTGTCTTTGTACCAAAATGAATTTTTTGTTGTCATTTATATGAAGGAGATGATGAGCGTGAGATTTGGACTCAATAGTGAATGACTGTTTGGAGTTCTTTTGAAAGATGAGAAGGCTCTTTTTTTTTTTTTTTTTTTTGGCCCTTTGGTGCCCCTTCTTCTTTTTTTTTTGTCTCTTTCTCAGGGAAAAGCTCCCTTACTGGAAAATAAGGATATATGAAAGGTTTAAGAACACGGAGAATTCTTTCAATAAATGACAATTTTAAATCCACTTTGGTACAAGAACGGAAACTAAACATAAAATTTCTTTACAAGATCACTCGTTTAGGGTTCGGGAGTTCGTCTCCATCCATTTTGGTGAGGACGAGTGCACCACCCGAGAATGCTCTTTTTTACAACATACGGCCCCTCATAATTTGGAGTCCATTTGCCTCTGTGATCATCTCGTAGTGGTAGTATCTTTTTCAGGACCAGGTCTCCTTCTTGAAATGCTCTTGGTCGCACCTTTTTGTTGAAGCTAGCCATCATTCTCTTTTGATAAAGCTGACCTCGGCAAACCGTCGTGAATCGTTTCCCGTCAATTAGGTTCAACTGTTGAAACGGTTCTTAACCCATTCGGCTTCATCTAGCTTGGTATCCATGAGCACCCTCGGAGATGGGATTTCTACTTCCACCGGTAAAACAGCCTCCATGCCATAAACTAAGGAAAATGGCGTTGCCCCAGTTGAAGTCCGGATCGTGGTTCTATAGGCATGTAGTGCATATGGGAGTTTCTCGCTCCAATCTTTGTACGTCTCGGTCATTTTTCGGATAATGTTCTTGATATTCTTGTTTGCCGCTTCTACCGCTCCGTTCATTTGAGGACGGTAAGGTGTAGAGTTGCGATGTCGGATTTTGAACCGTTCACACAAATTGTCCATCATCCGGTTATCGGATTGGCAGCATTATTCGTTATAATGTGCTCGTGGATGGGTCTTCACTAGGGATAGTGTGCTGGTCTTCTTTTTCTAGCAGGAGCTGGATGTCTTCTGGTAGCTGGGATCTTCTACTGTTCCAGCTTCCTCTATCTCGGCCATCGATGTTCCCGGGTTGGATTATGGTCAAGTCTTAAGCAACTCGTTTCTTCTTTTCTTACCATATCTTTGAATTTATCATACCTGTTTGAAAAAGTCCGACTTACTCAACCATATATGATAATGCACATGCTATGAAATGCAAGAGGATGTTTTTTGAAAAAGTTTCATTTTTATTCAAACTTTCAAAAATAAGTTTACAACAAACTCGAATTAAAAAACAACAAAGAGAAAACATTGAAAATGTCCCAGCGGTTCCTTGAACCGTTTACATGATAGGGAGGTCCAAGCTTTTCCAGTTGTCCAGTTGTTGTCTCGGGTCTCCTTGGCAAACCCGAACCAGTTTCACCTCTTCATTGTCATCCCCTATAGCGGCCCTCGTCTCCTCCCTCTGGTTTATGAACCCCGCGCTCCCGAATGTAGCTCCGAGCGGTGGAAAAATCATCTTCTGTTCTTGGAAAGCTCTTTTCTCCAGCTTAGCCAGCCGGCTATCCCTTCTTCTTGAGGTCTCTAATTGCCCGTCGGCTTTAGTGGGCTTGTAGCCTAGCCCAAATCTTCCAATTGTGCTTCGAATGGTAATAGGTTCTTTGATCCCTTGTCCTTGCAAGCCCAATCCTTTTCCCGCTTTGTGGCCCAACTTCAGATGACTAATGCTACCATCTTCGATGCCTTTGGTAATTGTGTCCCATCATCCTGATCGGTTGTAGGGTTTGGAAGGTAGGTTGCATTGACGACCTCGAATGAGCGGAAGGAACATTCGGGATATCTTCACTGCTTTTGATGTAGGGGACAGAGAGAGGTTTGGTGACAAGGATTCGTTTCTCCGGACACGCATATGAGTTTTCCGTCTACAATAAATTTAACCTTCGATGGGGGGTTGAGGGGATTGCCCCCGTTGCATGAATCCATGGCCTTCCCGAAGCAACTATAGTAAGGAGCGATATCCATGACTTGGAACTCCACAGTGAAAGTGCTTGGACCGATTTGTAGTGGTACATCTAGGGTTCCCACTACTTCTCGCTTTCTCCATCGAAAGCCCTGACAATCATGTTGGTGGGGCGGATGTAAGACGGATCCATTGGTAGTTGCCTTAGAATGGGAGCCGGCATAATGTTCGAGAGAGGATCCATTATCAATCAGACACGTGAGATAATATGATCCTTGCATTTAACGAAATATGCAAAGCCTTGATGTGCCCAACACCTTCTTGAGGGAGCTCTTCTTCGCCGAAGCCGAGAAAGTTACTCGCCACGATATTATTTGCAATCCCATCTAAGTTTTCCACAGAAATGGATGGAGGAACGTAAGCTTTGCTCAAGACCTTCATAAGGGTTTCCCGGTGTGGAGTAGAATCCATAAGCAAAGATAATAATGAGATGCGAGCCAAGCGCCGACTCAATTGATCAATGATGTTGTATTCACTCTGTTTAATCAGCTTCGAAACTCGGTTACCTCCTTCTTGAGATAGAGGTATTTTTGTTAGCCGATATCGGTTTTGGAATGATATCTTGCTCTATGGCTTTGCCTTTATCGGCTTTGTTGATTTCTTGCGGTGTGTATGAACGACCACTTCTTGTCTTCTCTCTCTTCTATAGGAACCCCCGCAATGACAAACTTGCAGTGATAGTTCCAAGGGACCGCTTTATCATCCTTGTATGGGAAAGGCGACGGCTCCCGAATAGTAAGGGTTTTGATCTTTTGCATCAATGAGTCGGCCTTCGGCTTCTCAGGTGCCTTGGATAATTAGGGGTTTCGGTGCCCCAGGCTTGGGTGCCACTTGTGACCTATCGGTGGAGGCCATACGGACCTCACGATGTACCTCCAGCTTTGAAATTTCTAGTCTCTTAGAGTTTAGCAATTCTTGGACGCTCTTG
The DNA here is from genome assembly GCA_023512835.1 of Taxillus chinensis. NCBI lineage: Eukaryota > Viridiplantae > Streptophyta > Magnoliopsida > Santalales > Loranthaceae > Taxillus > Taxillus chinensis. The sequence goes on from CM042092.1 coordinate 35,963,561, forward strand.
AAATTCTTCACATTCCTCTAAGTCGTGTCCATAAGTGTCTTGTGATAGAGGCATCGCTTCCTCCAGTTGTTGCCCCTATTAGCATCGGTCACATCCTTGGTCACTATGAATCCATTCTTGTGTAGGGTCATGAATAATTGATACTTGTCCGTCTTGATTGTGGAATCCTGTCTAGGAGAATTTCCATATCCGGCTATTACATGGGCAACATTGCCTGAGTGTTCCGGAAGAGGGTTGGTACCCACATTGGGAGTGCCAGTATTTTAGAGAAGTCCAACCATCCAGATCTCTTAAATGTTGTATCTTCCTTTTTAGGGCAAAACAACCTTCGTGCCATGTCCAATTCCACCTCCATGGTATCGCAACTGGTATCGCTTTGTACCAATCAGGATATGGAGGGCTTAACTTTTTTAGGGGCACCGGACCGACAAGTCCTGCTGCCAATAGTCCGGTGTACGCCTCCGTGTATGTGATAGGAATTGGATCGAATTTCTCCTTTCCTGTTTTTTGCTTCGCCATGGCCGTTTTGATTGCTCGGACCGTGATTGGTTAGTTGAGTAAAAGTTCCCGCCTGAGGCTGATATTGTGGGTTCGGGGCTTGAGCAATGTAGGACACCGTCGAAGTTCCTCCATAACACCCAGGTGTAGTTGATTGTTGGGGTTGTTGTGACCCGGCGCTGTTATAGTTAGCCTTGGGTTGCCATCGCCTGGGATTCTCCTTCTTTCTTTCGATTGGAGGAAGAGGGCTTTCTAGAAGCTTCATACTTGCTTCCCCCGAGTTTTCCTTCCCTTATGCCACCTTCGATTCGTTCTCCCGAGGCGACCAGATCTGCGGCTACTTGAAACATTCCCAATTAGTTTTTTGTAGTAAACCCCCTTCATGGTGCGATGAAGAGGGTAGTGAGTTCTCTTTCGGTGAGTGGAGGCTGAACATCCATTGCTGCCTCCCTCCATCGTCGGGCATAAACTTTGAAGCTTTCATTACTTCCTTTTTCAAATGACCGTAGGGCCACCGATCTAACGCCTGGTTCGGTGACATGCTTGTATTGAGCTAAGAATGCCGTGGCAAGCTCATTCCATGTTCCGATACGGCTACCTTCAAGTTGGATGTACCATCGCAGTGGACCGCCGGTTAGGCTCTCCTGGAAGCAATGCATTAAGAGTTTTTCATTATCTGCATGGGCTGCCATCTTGCGGCAGACATGGTCACATGTGTTCTAGGACACCGAGTACCATTGAACTTTTCAAAATCAGGCATCTTGAACTTGGAAGGAAGTACTATGCCTGGCACCAAGCATAAATCATGAGGATCGGTCCCTCCATATGTTTTCACCCCTCCACAGCTTTTAGTCGGGCCTCGATGGATTTCCAATCAGATGGTTGAGTGAGGGATTCCACGCCTCCATGATATTTGGGGTTCGCCCCTATAGCAGGTGGTGTAGGTGGGACTTGATGTGATGCCCCAGGAACCATGTTTCGTTGGAGCATAGGCTCGTGAAGCATGTGGAGCTTGCTCTTGCTCTTGATTAATGGCCCCTGCAGGTTGGGCTAGCTTTCTCTCCGAAGTCGGCTTGGCTAGCATGTCCATCATAGTCTTAACTGGGCCCGCACTTGGAGCATGCTTCCCCAATCTCTTCTTGAGCCCGCTCAAGACCCGGAAGTCTATCCTCGGTATGTTCGCCATTGGAGGAGATGACCGGTGGCCGGAAGACCTTAAGTTGTATGAGTGCCCAATTCTGCCGAAAATCCTCTAGCAAACCTGGCGAATCTAAAAAGTTTATTTTGGTTCTCACTTTTTAAGTATGAGTGCATGATATGCATGAGATGCAAAGACACAAACTTTATTAAGTTGGAAGCCAGACTTAACTTCAAAGGGTACAGACAGTCAAACTGAATTTAAAACAAGAAAAATGACATGAAATCCTTAAAACTACATGTTCTAGGACAAGCTTTGATTATCTCCTAGCATCGTCTTCTTGGAGGTTCCTTAGTCTCTCATTCTCCCTGTTCAAGCCTGTTGATGACCATCCCCCTTGCCAATGATCGCTTCCTTGCATGACTCTTTCCGATCTTAGCCGCTTCCAACCGCTCCACCATCTTTGTATAGCTTCCCCTTGTTCTTGCACCGTTTCGTCGTAAAACGGCGTTCTCTTGTAACAAGGATGTAGTTGTATCTAGGACAACCACAGGTTCTTCATTAGAGGCCACCTCTTCACTGCAGTTGTCCTCGCCTATGTTGGGGAGAGGGAACAACTTCTCTTTCCATGCCTTGTATTCTTATAAGACAGGTAGCATGTAGGTTGGCCTTGATTCGTCGAGGGGTGGCCCAAGCTCGTGCATCTCAAAGATTGCCCGCTTTGCCCCAGGAGCTCCATATTCTCTATCACAGATTCCATTCCATGTAAGACCGGGACGATTTGACGCCCCTCAAGTTGTCTTCCCACCCGTAATGGTGCGTATGCGGTGCTTCCCCAAGGGCCAATTAGTGGGACCCAATTATACTGCCGCCTATATAGCATGCTTGATCTATGCATCCAGGGGGCCCTCCAAATGATATCCTCATCTCCTAGTGTATGGAACTTGTGCATCCAACCTTCCTTGTCATTGGGTACCGCCACCCATTGTTTAGAATATCTATCAAGGTTGTAAGAGGTAGCGCATACACTTCCTTGAAGCGTGGAAAGATGCATGGGAAGTGACTCTTCAACCATGTGCATAGGAGAGGAAGACAACCTCCGAATTGTCCTGGCCTCTTACTCGGATGTAGGATAGGGACCTAATGGTTTCAGCTAAGATGGCAGAACAGGATCATTTCCCTTTATCAATTCAGGACAAGTTCCAGGACTTCCCCGTCAATGAAGTTTGGATTTCGAGGGAAAATGAAGCAGACTATAGACAGCAACAATGAAAAGTATATGGGTCTCCTCTTGAGTTGAATGTTGCATCATCCTCTTGAAGAACTCCCATGGAACAACTTCATGCTTCCCATCATTTTGAATGATTGGAGGAACTTCTTTAGCTTGTATATCTAGGAGACAAGCCAAAGTACGCCGACATGATTTTCGAGGATCATAGTTGAAGATTGCCTTCTTTTGATCAACTTCTTGATCAAGAAGCCTTTTGTATTCTTCAATAGTTGGGACCAAATCCACGCCATTAAAAAGCACCTTCGCCTTGGATCCCGAAGTTCACCGCTGCAATGATCATGTTCTCATCTATTGGTAGTTGAGTTAGATGTAACATATCCCCAAAGTGCTTGATGTATACGGCTTGACTCCTTGAAGACCACCTCCTCCATATAGATGTGAGCTCAGGAGCATGATTCTTTGGGAGCTTAATGTGTATGTCTCGGACCTTCTGTGGCTCCTCTTGAGAAAAATTTCCCAAGTCCCTTTGGATTATCCTTGATGCGAGGCGACCTCTTGAATGTTTTCTTTGTCCACCTTGTCGGTTAGAAGACAATCAAAGCTTGCCATGTTTCCTAAATGAATGTGTGCAATGCTATGATATGCAATGAATGAGAATGAGGGGTTAGTAGACAATAATTGATAATATATACAAGGGGTTAGTACATGGACAATATATACGAAGTTCAAGCAAGGCAAGTACACAAATGTCATAACAAGGCTCAAACACATGAAGGTCATGCCCTTGATGGGCTTCTAAATCTGCCTATCTTATTCATTGGTTCCCAAGCATTCCCTACTTAGCCTTGTACCACGAGGGCATTAACAAGAACTAAGAGGGAGCCCCCGTACCCCAAAGGGCATTAACGGAGGGGGTCCTTCTTGTACCTCTTGGGGCATTAACAAGAAAGGACCCCCTGCCGAGTGAGACATTTCGGGTATTCCACGTAGACAAGCACAACCAAGTCCACGTGGGCAAACCTTTACTAGCCTCTTCTAATCCTGTTGTGTTAGAAAACCCGGGTATAGGGTTAGAGAAAGAGAGAGAAGCATGTATGCATAGTTAAAACAATTATAGAATAAAAGAAAATAAACAGAAAAGAAACAAGCAAGCAAACATTCCAAAAATTGAGACCATGGCTAGACTCTCACAACAGTCCCCAGCAGAGTCGCCAGCTGTCGTTACCCGTTTTTGACCGGGCTCGTGCTGGCTTTTGTGAAAGGACTCCATGCTAGTTCATTCCATTGATCCTAGAGTCATCCCTGCACAAGGCTCGCACAAACCATTAAAGAAAAGAAAAAACGAGTCGCCACCAAACAAATTAAAGGTGTGATTGGGCACCTAGAAAAAGAAAGGTCTACGGTTCCAGAGAATTAGGTTCGGGAGTCGGTTACGTGTGGGGAAGGAAGAAAAATTCTTGCACCCCCACAACGCCCACAATTGGTACCTAGTCTTGATCTATGGGTGTTTGCTTGCTCTATTATTTATTCTAAAAAAGGAGTTTTTGTATTTTTAATTTTAAGAAAAAGAAAGATTTTAGGATCTAGGCCTTAAAACAACAAAGAAAAAGATTTTAATAAAGTAAATAAAAAGGGACATTCTAATTTTAGAAAAAGAATGTGGGATCTAGGCCCGTGTGAGATGATTGCATTTTTATAAGAAAACAAAAGTAATTTTCCTTTTTTAGAAAAAGAAAACAAAAGCAATTTGAATTCAAATAAGAAAATACCGCCACATTGATATTGGCCCAGCGGACTAGGATGTGAGCATCTAGGGCTCAACCCTCATGACCGCCCAGGCCTTGTTTAAATTTTTCTAGAAGAGATTTGAGTTTTGTTTTTTTCACATTTTATTATTTTTTTGAAAATAATAAAGGAAAAGAGAGATACAAGAAGTTTTTTTTGTGTTTTCGTTTTTTAAACTCTAAGAAATAATAAATAGAGACATTTTTGGGGTTTTATTTTTGAAAACAACGCAGAGAAAGAACTTAAAAAAAAAAGAACAATTTAATAAATAAACAAAGTAAAGAACCTGAAGGAAAGAAAATGATGCAGGTGGGAGCCCCTTTTTCCTTCGAGTAATGCCTTCAAAGAGTTTCCTGAAAGCACAAAGGTTAGAAAAAGAATTTTTCCAGTGTCAGCTCCTCCCCGTGAAGACGAACAGTGATTCGGGTGCTTTTTCCCTTAGAAAATGAGTATATCTCTCTTTGTGATTCCCAGGATACTCTCTCTCTCTCCCTCTGATTTTTATCTCTCGGAAATTTAGTCAGAAAGCTCTCTCTCAGAATAACCTCCTCTGATCCTTGATAATTGATCCCCTTCCTTGCCTCTTGGGGCAGTCTATTTATAGGAATCCCAGGGGAGACAGCCCGTGCCTCGGCATTTATTGGATGCCTTACAGTCCCCATGAGTCAACTACATCGTTCCAATGAATTAATGACTTCGGAAATGGAATTCTCGGTTCCCGCCGATTTACAATAATTCACAGTTCCGTGCTTTGAAAAAAGGAGTCCAAGGCTGAAAATAAATAAATCGTTTGAGATTATTTAATCCTCTGTTGTACCTGGACGCTTTGGTGGGTAAGGCGGAATGCATTTCCGGATGTATTGGAGCCGTTGGGAATTAATGGTTATGCAATCCCCCGGGGTAACCGTGATGTCCCGAGGAAAATGACATTTAATTACAGAGGTCTTCCATCCCTATGCTCAAAAATGGAGTTCCGAGACATTTGAATGTAATATTTGGAGACTCCTCAATTCCCACACTTAAAAAGAGGGTTCCGAGATACTGCTGGCATTTAATGCATTTAAAAAGAATTTTTGGAGTCCCGATGCTTTGGAGTCACTCCCAGACCTGTAGAGGAGCTATTTTGGAGTTTTTCAAAATTATTGACCAGGTTTGACCTCCGGATCTAGGCTTATTCCGGATCAGTGCCCTTATTCCGCATCAATAGGTCCTCATTCCGTATTAACAAGTCCTTATTCCGCACTAATGAGCTTATTCCGCATCAATAGGTTTAGCTCGGATTTGACCAAGTTTGACCTCCGGATCTGCGCTTATTCCGGATCAGTGGCCTTAGTCCGCATCAGTAAGTCCTTACTCCGCATCAGTTGACCAAGTTTGACCACCGGATTTAGGCTTAGTCCGGATCTGTAAGTCCTTACTCCGCATCAGTTGACCAAGTTTGACCACCGGATCTGGGCTTAGCCCGGATTTGACCAAGTTTGACCGCCGGATTTGGGTTTAGCCCGGATTTGACCAAGTTTGACCACCGGATCTGGGCTTAGTCCGGATTTGACCAAGTTTGACCACCGGATCTGGGCTTAGTCCGGATTTGACCAAGTTTGACCTCCGGATTTGGGTTTAGTCCGGGTTTGACCAAGTTTGACCACCGGATTTGGGTTTCCCCAAAAATTTCCGTGCGTGGGCTCGGTCGCCACGTGGCACCTCTACTTGGGCTTCCTTAGGCCTCTCTTGTTATCACTTGCTGTGTAAGGAGAGTGCCTTTGTATATATACTGGGCGAAGGAGAAGCAAAATTGGCAATGTGGGACAAACATGCATATGAAGAACCAAAATTCGTGGAAAATTGGCAGATTTCTGGGGCAACTTCAAAAATCCATAACTTTCTCCACAGAGCTCGGATTAGGGCCAAATTGGTCTTGTTTTGCTCGAAATTCTGTTATCTATCTCCTGAAATTGGAATCACTCCAAAAGGATCATCCATTTAGGAGAAAAGTGGGAAATACCGCACAGAGGTACATGATAAAGTGAGCATTCTGCCCGTCCGATTCAAAAATTCATAGTTAATTGCATAGAACTCGGATTACCTTCAAACCAATTGGAGATGATAGATAAAGATGTTATCTAACTAATGCAATTGACTTTGTTCAGATCCAATGAGTATTGAGAAAGTTATTGGCAAAATAGTGCGCTGCGCACTAGCTGTCTCCCCCAAATTTGCACAAGGTTTGGTTGCCAACTTTGAAAAATCATAACTAATTGAATACAACCCGGAATATTCTCAAACCAATTGGAAATGATAGATAAAGGTGTTATCTAATCAATTCAATTGACTTTGTTGGATTACGACAAGTATCGGGGAAGTTATTAATAAAATAGCGGGCTGCCCACCGATTGTCCAATTCAACTTGGTATCATTTCATTTCTCCTCGGAATCAAGTGTGGTCAAGTGCGTTATTCTCCGAATGTCATCCTCTATCACTTAGTGGTCCTTTGCCAAGTACGGTTGCGATCTAACCTGGTCAAAATGGGGTACAACAGTGCCCTTTTGGGTTTTCACCAAGTCCGCCTTTGCTTGCTTCTTTGTCTTTTGTTGGAGCTTTGTATTTTACTCTTGGTGCCCTTTCGGGTTTTCACCAAGTCCGCTCATTGCAAGAAGGAGAATCTTGTTGACAGGTATGAGAGTTAAGCATAGAACTTTTTCACCGTATCACTATTCACTGGGTTAGGGAGCTCATCCCCATCCATTCTGGCAAGGATTAAGGCACCTCCTGAGAATGCTTTTTTCACCACATATGGGCCTTCATAATTGGGAGTCCACTTGCCCCTATGGTCATGTTGAATTGGTAAAATCTTCTTGAGGACGAGGTCACCCGCTTGAAAGCTTCTGGGCTTGACCTTTTTATTGTAATTGTTCATCATTCTCTGTTGATATAGTTGTCCTCTACAAACAGCCGCCAAGCGTTTGCCCTCAATTAAATTCAACTGCTCATAACGACTTTGGGCCCTTTCTGCTTCTTCGAGCTGAGTATCCTTGAGTACTCGGAGCGAAGGTATCTCCATTCATTTTGGGGCGATAGGGAGTCGAGTTGCGGTATTGGATTTTGTATGTTTCGCACAACTTACCCATCATCTGACTGTTCAAATTGGCAGCATTGTCTGTTATGATCTGGTCAAGAAGTCCATAGCGGTATATGATGTTATTCCGCATAAATCTAAGTATCACAGCTTGTGTGACGTTGGCATATGACGCTGCTTCTACCCACTTGGTAAAGTAATCGATGACCACTAAGATGAAGCGGTGACCATTGGAAGCTTTTGGCGAGATTGGTCCGATAACGTCGATGCCCCAAAGCGAAAACGGCCACGGGGAAACCATCACATGCAGTCTAGATGGCGGTACTTGGATTTTATTGCCATAAATTTGACACTTGAGCCATTTGCGCACATATTCAATACAATCTTTCTCCATGGTTACCCAATAATAGCTCATTCGCATGATTTGCCTTGTTAATGCATGTCCATTTGCGTGTGAACCGCATTCTCCTTCGTGCACTTCTTTCATTATCTGTTTCGACTCTTCTTTTGCCGCACACCGCAATAACACCATGTCATGGTTTCTCTTATATAGAACGGGACCATCAAGGTAGTAGTTGGACGCCGACCTTCGGATATTCCTTTTATCAGACTCAGAGGCCTCTGCTGGGTATTCTTGCTTAAGCAAATACTGTCTGATGTCATCAAACCAGGGCTTTTGTTCAATATTTCCTTCAATGGCCATGCAATGTGCAGGAGCATCTTGTATACGGATATCGAAAGACTGGACTTCCAACTTTGTGTCTAGTCGAAGGAGGGAGGCTAGAGTGGCTAGTGCATCAGGAAGCTGATTGCATTCCCTGGGCATATGCTCGAATGTGATGTCTTCAAATTGCTCGGCTAACTCCGTAACGTGCTTCCGATATGGGATAAATTTGTGGTTTCGAGTCTTCCATTCTCCCTTCACTTGAAATATGATAAGTGCGGAATCGCCAAACACTCATAATTTTTTGATTGCTTTGTTAATTACTTCTTGAAGTCCCATCACACAAGCCTCATATTCTGCTACATTGTTTGTATAAGGGAAGGTTAGCTTTGCTGCCATGGGGAAATGCTCGCCTTTTGGGGATATTAGGATGGCCCCAACACCGTGACCTAAGAGACTAGAGGGTCCATCAAACCACATCGTTCATATGTCTGCTACTTCGGACGTAAGAATATTGATGTGCTCATCTGGAAATCCAATAGTCATAGGCTCGTAATCTTCTAGTGCTCTGTCTGCCAAGTAATCAGCTATTGCGCTTCATTTTATAGCTTTTTGTGGCACGTAGATGAATCATACTCCGATAGGATCAGCTGCCATTTGGCGATTCTTCCAGAGATGGATGCTTTTCCAAGAGATATTTGAGTGGATCATGCCTCGAAATCAGCCATGTAGTATGATAAAGAGTGTATTGCCTCAATCGTCTTGTTATCCAAACAAGGGCACAACATCTCTTTTCCAATGGTGTGTAATTCATTTCGTTGATGGTGAACTTCTTGCTCAGATAATAAATAGCCTGCTCCTTCTTGCCTGTAGAATCATGTTGCCCCAAGACACAACCCATTGAGGACCCTTGAACAGTCAAGTATAAGATCAAGGGTCTGTCTGGTACTAGGGGGACCAGAACAGGTGGATTGGACAGATATTGCTTGATCCTGTCAAAAGCTTCTTGACATTTGTCATTCCAAATTTTTGGATTATTCTTCCGTAAAGTCTTGAAAATTGGTTCACATGTGGCTGTTAATTGTGAAATGAATCGGGCAATATAATTCAAATGCCCTAGGAATCCTCTGACCTCCTTGATGGTTTGCGGTGGGGGCATCTCTTGGATAGCTCGAACCTTATCTGGATCAATTTCCACTCCTTTTTGGCTCACAATGAAACCTAATAGTTTTCCCGACATGGCTCCAAAAATGCACTTTTTCGGGTTCAATTTGAGTTTATATTTCCGTAGTCTATTAAAAAGCTTACGGAGTACTTCGATATGATCTTCAGTGCTCCGCGATTTAGCTATAATATCATCCACATAGACCTCGACTTCTTTATGCATCATGTCATGGAATAGGGTCACCATGGCTCGCTGATAGGTTGCCCCTGCGTTCTTCAGACCAAAAGGCATCACATTATAACAGAATGTGCCCCAAAGTGTCGTAAACGTGGTCTTCTCCTTGTGTTCGGGGGCCATGCGAATCTGATTGTACCCCAAGAAACCATCCATGAATGAGAATAGGGCGTGTTTTGCTGTATTATCCACCAAGGTATCAATATGAGGAAGCGGGAAGTTATCTTTCGGACTGGCCCAGTTCAGATCTCTATAGTCGACACACATACGTACTTTGCCTCCTTTCTTCGGTACGGGTACAACATTGGCCACCCATTCTCGATAGTGGGAGACAGTTAGGAAACCTGCATCCCATTGCTTTTTGACTTCTTCTTTAATCTTCAGTATCATCTCTGGTCTCATTCTTCGCAATTTCTGCTGTATTGGCTTGCACTCTGGCTTCACGGGTATGTGATGTTGCACTATATCTGTGTCTAATCCTGGCATATCTTGGTATGACCATGCAAAAATGTCGATGTAGCATCTTAACAGCTCGATTAACTTCTTCTTGATGTCGGTAGCTATCAAAGATCCTACCCTCAATTCTTTTGGTTCGGATGTCGTCCCCAAATTCACTGTTTCTACTGGGTCTTCACTTGGAATGGACAAGTGATCATCCCTTTCCAATAGGCGTATGATCTCTCCCGGTAGCTCGGGTGTCTCCTCTACCTCATTCTCATCAGCTTCAAACACTGGCTGCTCCCAGTTTGGACTTTGGTCAAACCTTAGGTATCTCATTTCGCTTTCGCATACAATGTTTTCATTGACATTGTGATACCTGCTTATAAGAGAATTACAAGTTGGTAACCAAATATGATATGCCTATGTTATGCATGGAATGGACCGTGAAAGATTTGAAGAAAAGTACATTTTATTGAAAAGCTTTTGATAAAAACAAATTTTCACCGCTTCAAAGGACATTAAAATAGAATACATTAAATCCTAGTAACCCGTAAGCATTACATTATGGGGAGGTCCAGGCTGGTCCAATTGTTCAATGGCTGGTTAGGATCCTCTCGCACTAACTGAACCATCTCACTTGGTGCATGCTTATTTGTGTCCAATACGGCTACAGTCCCCATCTCGGGCTCAGGTTGGCTCTTAAGGATAAATCCTCCAGTCTGGAATGTAACATTTAAGGGGGGGCGGGGGAGCTTCTCCTTTCTTCTTGTACAGGCCTTTTCTGCAATCTTGCCATTCTGACTTCCCTTTTCTTAATAGCTTCCCTCTGTCTGTCAGCTTTTGTAAGGACGTAGTCTAGCCCAAACTTTTCGGTATTTTCTCGAATGGTCAATGGTTTCTTTATCCTTAAGAGCCAACCTGAGCCCGAGATGGGGACTGTAGCCGTATTGGACACAAATGAGCATGCACCAAGTGAGATGGTTCAGTTAGTGCGAGAGGATCCCAACCAGCCATTGAACAATTGGACCAGCCTGGACCTCCCCATATGATGTCGGCTTGGTGACTAGGAAACTTGTCTCTCCAGAGATGCAAACAAGTTGGTCTCCCATCGCAAATCTTATCTTTTGGTGGAGGCTTGACGGCACTGCCCTTGCCATGTGGATCCAGGGTCTTCCCAACAAACAGCTGTAATATGGCGTGATGTCCATCACCTGAAATTCCACCGTAAAAGTCACTGGCCCAATTAGGAGTGGAATGTCCAGAGTTCCCACCACATCACGTTTGCCTCCATTGAATGCTCATACCTTCATTGTACAAGGGCGCATATAGGATGCGTCGATTGGAAGTTGCTGCAGTATATGCAAGGGCATAATGTTCAAGGCAGAGCCGTTGTCAATGGGTACACTGGCTATGGTGTGCTCCTTGCATTTGACCGTGATGTGCAAAGCTTTTATATGTCCCTTCCCTTCCTGGGGTAGCTCGTCATCTCCAAAACTGATGACGTTGTTCATAATGAGGTTACTAGTGAGTCCATCCACATTTGCCACCGGGATGGTTGGAGGAACATAGGCTTAGCTTAGAACCTTCATTAGTACTTCCCGGTGAGGTTGGGAATCCATCATGAATGAGAGCAATGAGATGCGAGCTAGTTGTCGACTTAGCTGGTCCACAATGTTATACTCGCTCTGCTTCATGAGTTTCAGAAATTCTGTGGTTTCCTCTTCAGTGACTGGTGTTCCTTTCTTTGTTACCTCCAGTGTTGGCTCAATCTCTTGTTCGACAACCTTTTCTTTCCTTGCTTTGTCAACCATATCAGGGGCATAAGCTCGACCGCTCCTGGTCTTCTTTTCTGCTGCGGTGGCTCCCTGTACTACCTCACAGTTATAGTTCCATGGGACTGCGTTATTCGTCTTGTAGGGGAAAGGGGCAGGAACCCGTATGGTGAGAGGTGTAATTCCATGAGGCAGTAGCGGGATTTCTGGAGTCTTAACATTCAAGACAAGGTGGGTTGGCACCCATGACGGTTTGTATGACATGTCTCCTTGGATCATGTGGCTTTGACTGTCTATCTTTTCCTTGGAGAATTCGATCATCCTTTGGTGCATGAGTTTTTGCACCACCACGAAAAACTCACTACATTCGGCGATGTCATGTCCCCGCGACATCTTGTGATAAGTGCATTGTTTTTCCCCATCTGTTACTTTTCCTGCCTCTGGCGTGTCTTTAGCAAGTATATAGCCATGTTCCTATAACAGAGTAAACAAATATGTTTTCTCCATTTGTACTTGGGAGACCCTTTCCAGCCGTCTTTCATTCTCGATACTAGCAACATTATTGGAGTGTTCTGGGAGAGGATTGCTGTTCACATTTGGCGTCCCAGTCAGTGCAGAAAAGTCTAGCCACTTCGCATCCTTCAATGCCTGAACCTTCCTCTTGAATGTTATACAATTTTCGATATCATGTCCAACTCCACCTGCATGATATTCACATCTAGCATCTGGCTTGTACCAGGCCAGGGGAGGAGTCTTTATTTCTCCCAAGGGTATAGGGGTTACCATCCTTGCCTCTAAGAGCTTGGGGTATAATTCTGCATAAGTTATTGGAATTTGGTCAAACTCTTGTCGTGGTCGACGAGAAGCCTGATTCGCTCCTGCTTGCTGGGTCTGGGCCCTCGGTTGCCCCTGTCCTTAGAATGAGGCTCCTGGTCCTTCCTGAGTTGCTGGCCTTGGTTGCTCTGGGTATGGCGCTCTCGGTTGAAATGAGTTAGGTACCATTGAATATGGAAATGGGACCCCTCCTTGTGGTAAGTATGGTATCAATTGGGGAGGTAGAGCAGGTGCAGCATAAGCAGCTACCGGCGATCCTTGGTAGCACCCTGGTGCTTGGTGGAATGTTGGTTGTATCGGCGGGTGTGATGGGTATACCAGATTGGTCTCATTTTCCTTCTTCTTTGCTGGTGGTTGAAACCTCTTTGATGCCTCAGCCGCATCACCCTTTAGCTTTCCACCTTTAATTCCACTTTCTACACGTTCGCCGGATGCGACCAAGTCTGCAAAGCTCCTGGAGACATTGCCGATCAATTTCTCGTAGTATACGTCTTTAAGTGTGTTGATGAATAGAGTGGTGAGTTCTCTTTCGGTAAGAGGAGGTTGGACCTCCACAGTGGCCTCTCTCCATCTTCGTGCATAATCTTTGAAATTCTCCCCAGATCCCTTTTCCATGGACTGCAGGGTTAGTCGATCCAGCGCTAGCTCGGTGACATGTTTGTACTATGCCAAGAAGGAAGTAGCTAATTCTTTCCATGTCTTGATGCGGTTTCAATTTAGTTGAAAGTACCAGCGAAGGGATGCCCCGGTTAGGCTTTCCTGGAAACAATGCATGAGGAGCTTGTCTTCACTAGCATAAGCAGCTATCTTTTGACAATACATGGCCAGATGTGTCTTCAGACATCGGGTCCCGTTGAACTTCTCAAACTCTGGCATTTTGAATTTTGGTGGTAGCACCACTCCTGGCACTAAGCATAAGTCTTGTGGGCTGGTCATGCCATAGCTATCGATGCCTTCTACGGCTTTTAATCTTTCCTCCAGTCGTCTTAGGGCAGGGGACTCAATGTCCTCCTTCGGGACTGGATACCCTATTACCTCCATTGCATGTCCCGATGCGGGCATAATGAAATGAGTTTGATTTGGAGTTGGGGGTTGTTCCATAGCAGGATGATAGGTGGGTGCTTGGCTTGGAGCCAGATTGGGCGGTTGAACTGCTTCCTGCCCCTGTTCTTGATGGTGATTGGTAGTTCCCCCTGTCGGGGTTCCTCTTGCCGGGATTCTTTCTCTTTCTTCAGTCAGCTTGGTAAGCATATCCATCATCAAAGCCATTTGCTCCTGCAGGGCTTGTTGTGATTGTCCCAACTCCATGAGTCTGTTCTCTGCCTCGTCTGGCATTGGTTGTGCCTGTGATACTTGATTGCGGCGAGATCTGAGATTGTAAGAGTGCGCAATCCTGGAAAAAGTTTACTACCCACCTGGGTACAAGGAGATTTTATTTAATGTTTTTTTTTCATTTACTATGCATGTATGCATGAATATATATGCGGAGGGTAAGAAAAACAAACAACTTTATTACAAGCAAAACACACAATACAAACATTCAATGCTGAAATGCGATGTAAAATGAAAGCTATCGCTACATGATCTTAAGGCATTCTTCCAGTCATCTCCTAAGTAGCACGGCGTCTCTTCCTCTGGGGTGGCCGCTCACCTGCCTCCTCCCTCTGCTTTAATATGGTCTCTACTTGTTTTTCCCTCAGCTGCAACCTCTGAAGAGCTCCTTCTAGAGATGCTTCTAGCCTTTGGATCTGCTGCCTGAGATTTTGATTATCTTGGAGGATAGCTCTCATGTCCGTCATTAACTGTGGCTCATGTTGTGCCCTCCAAGATATGTATGCCGGATAAACGCCAGGTTTTGGACTGTTGGGTTGGATCCTGTGCGGGGCGGACCATGCCTGATACATCTTTTGGCCTTTCTCTGCGAGCATGGTTCTGTTGTAAGTGAAGTCACAATCTTCTGTGCCAAATAACACAGGAATAATCTGATGATGCCCGACTTGTCTTCCACCCTGCAGTGGTGCATATGCAGTTCCTCCCCAAGGACCTAAGAGTGGGACCCAATTGTAGTCCCCACAGCTATAAGTCATGGAGACCACCGGCATCCAAGGAGCAGTCCAGGTAATGTCAGCTTCTGTGAGGTTCTCTAACTTCTTTCTCCAGTCTTCAAAGCCTTTAGGTAAGTTCCACTTGCTGAGTAGAATATCCAATAGTGCCATGGCTAACAATTGATATACAGCAGGAAAACGAGAAACACTGCAAGGGAAATGACCTTGCAACCAGGTGCACAAGAGAGGCAAGCACCCCATGAACTGTCCCGAGCCCTTACTCCTCATGTAAGCAAGAGATCGGATGGTTTCAGCCAAGATAGCAGGAGTAGGGTCACATCCTTTGAGCATTTGTTGGACCAAATCTACAATTGCTCCATCAATGTGGGCCGGTATCCTCGGGAAAATGACCAGCCCATATATAGCTAATGTAAGTAATTTGTGCGCCCCTACGTCTGTTGCGGTCTGTATCATTTCTTTGATTGTTGCCCATGGAAGATATTCCCGCCCACCATAGGTTTGGCCACATACTGGCTTTCCCATTATCTCAGCAAAAGCCCTTCGACATGATCTTCTGGGCTCCGGTAAATAAATCTTCATTTTGTTTTCCACGGGGATATCCAATAATCTTCTGTATTCTTCTATCGTGGGAACAAGATCTATGCCGTTGAAGTCAAAGCACTGCCATCGAGGCTCCCAAAAATATATGGCTGCCCCAAGCATATCCTTATCGGACAATAGCTCGGTCACATGGAGCAAATCCCCAAACTGTTGTATATATATGCTTTTCCTTTCGTCTGACCACTGCCTCCATATTGTCGGTACCTCCTTAGTGTAGTCCAACTGATCTTCTATGATAATATGTCCTGCTTTGTGGCTTCTGATGGAAAATCTCCAAGGCAAAGTTGGATGTCCCCAGATACTTGGGCTACCACTACGACAGCCTCTTTATCCTGAAGGCTTTTTAGGAGATGACTAAAAGTCTCCATGCCTATATAAATGTCGTGTTATGCATGATGACAGGTTAGGATGGCAGTTAAAACAAATCAGGGCAAATAGACAGGATAAAGAATAATAAGGCAAATGAGATGTGCAGGGGATGACTTATGGATTACCCTACAAAACAAAGGTTAACATGGCATGGAATGAGCAAACAACATGTGGGTCAATGCCCCTGATGGGCTTCTATTGCTACACCTATCTTATTCGTTGGTTCCCAAACTTCGTCAATAGAGGGCTCCGTACACCATGGGATTTACCGGAGTGGGATCTTAAAAGGACGTGCCTTAAAAAAACCTCAAGCTTGAGTGAGGAGTCTGAGGGCCCCATTGCGGATAATGATCAACGCGCTAGGGACCCTACTGAACCTCGCTAACCTAAAATGTGCTAAACCTGGGTATAGGATTATGCATGGATGCAACAAGTATGGAAAGCAATAAATCACAACTATCATGGTAGTTAAAGCGTATAAATAAATCACAGTTTAAAGATAAACAACAACTATAATGGCAATTAGATAAAAAAAAATAAGTAAACCACAATTATATCTAGAAAAAAAAGCAGCTTATCACGACAGCTAAATATATACAACAGTACAATTAAAATAACCTCCTAATCCTAGTTCTAGACCTAACTCTCTAAAGTGTTAAATTCCCCAGCAGAGTCCCCAGCTGTCATCACTGGTTTTCGTCTGGGCCCGTTTGGGGTGAGCTCAAACTAGACCAATGGTGAGAAAATTTAGAGTCGCCACCAACTGTTTTTGGGGTACAGTTGGATACCCTCCACTTTAAGTAGTTTAAAGGTGTGGTCTGCGTTATCAGAGAAGGGTTCGGGAGTTGGTTACGTGTAGAGAAGGGTTAGCACCCCTACACCGCCCTTTCGGTATCTATTTTCGGAGGAGGAGGTTTTCTATTTTATTTGCACTGCCACGACTAGGTTAGATTTCCTAAAAAAGTCTATGATTTTTATTTAGCTAAGTTATTTATGAAAATCATGATTAAAATGGATTTACCCTAAATTTCTAAAGGGAATCCTAAAAGTTTTGGTTTTTTGTTTGAAGTAGGGAATGAGATCCTAGGGGTTTGTTTTGGTTTTTGGTTTTGTTTTGGAAATTGAAGTCCTAAAATGGAAATATATTTTTTACTTTCCTTTTTTTTTGGTTTTTGGGTTAGAAAACATTTTTTGGTTTTTTTTTTGTGTTTTGTCAGAAAAAAAACGTTTTGTTTTTGTTTTTGTTTTGTTTTGTTTTTGTTAGAAAAACGTTTTATTTGTTTTTGTTTTTCTTTTTTAAGGAGACATTTTTGAAAATATTTTGAAAACCTTTTATTGAAAACGTTTTAGAAAATATTTTGTGGAAACATTTTGGTTCTTGTTTTTTTTTTTTTGCTTGTTCCCCTTTTTTGTTGTTTTTTTTTTGTTTAAAAATTGACCAAATCAAAACACATGAATATCCGAATAAAACGTGAATTGTGTGATTGTGACATACAATAATATAAAAAAACAAAGCCACCCTCTCTCTTTTTCCTTTTTTTTGTTGTTTTTTTTCTCTTTCTTTGTTTTCATTCCTCTTTTTGCTCTCTCTTTTTTTTTACTACCATTCTTTACATATTACAGCACACAATATATACAGAAAAAAAACGAACTACAAGAGAAATACAACACAGAACAACAACTGAAAAAAGAAAGAAAATATACAGGCAAAGACTAAGAATTACTTCTAATATAAAGATAAATAAGTTAAGAAATAATAAATGACAGAAATCGACTAGGATTATAGAACCGACTTTAGAGCTTCGAACACCGGACTGCTGTTTGGATCCTTGTCTGCACCGACGGTCACCGAGCTCCAATCGCGCAAATGGCAAAAACCAGTTGGGATTTTGATTTGGAGATTGCAGTAATGTGTGGAGATGAGAGAAGATGAGAAAAGAAAATTTCTGGGTTCTGGGTAAAACGTGGGAAAGGAGGGTGATGTGTATTTTTGGGATTAAGATTTTTTGTGGTTGTAATTGAGGGGAATGGGCATAAGGAATAGGAAAATGACAAAGAATTGGATTTTTTTTATTTGATGTCTTTTTTTCCTGATGAAAACGTAAAAGGAAGGGGGTAGAATTGGGTTATTTTTGTGTTTTTCGTTTTCTGGGAAAAAGGGAGCTGAAACAAGAAAGAGGGAAAGAGGGGCGATTTTGGTTTTGGGAAAGGGAGAGAGTTGGGCGATTTTTTTGTGTGTCAATCCTTCTCTTCTTTTTCCTGGGGCTGATCTCTCTTTTTTTTTTTTGCGCAGGGAAGAAGCTTGGGTGTAATCTCTCTCTGCTTTTCTCTTTTTCGAACTCTCCTTTCGCCTGAACAGAAGACTGCATTTTAAAGGATTTTGCTGGATTGCATTGATTGTAGCATTTAATGCTGTATTATTGATGCAGTATTTTTATTTCCAAATTCTGTGCGCAGTCGGGTGGTCTGGCGACCTGTGCAACTCGTGACTGTCCTTTTTTAAGTTTCCATTTAACACATGTGACCGACAGGCATTGAAAAACGGTTCTGTGAGATAGCCTGCTCATTAAAACATGTCCCGTGAGTAGCCAGCGAGAGAGCCAGCGAAAGAAGCCAAACAGCGAAGGTCAACAGGTCAACAGGTCAAAAGGGTCGAAGTGTCGGCAGGGTCGAAGGTCAACGGTCAACGGGGCAAAATGTCGGCAGGTCGGAGTGTCGGCAGGCTTACAGGCTTCGAGGCTTCGAGGCTTTGAGTCTTCGAGGCTTCGAGGCTTTGAGTCTTCAAGGCTTCGAGTCTTCGAGGATCCGAGTCTTCGAAGCTTCAACTTGCCGACACTTCGAAGCTACGAGTCAAGTTTTTTTTTAACTTTTAATTACCTTTTTACCCCCACCCAAAATGCGAAAATGGACGACCTTTTGGGGATTGTTTAGGAAGACCCGTATTTGCTTAAATAGATGTTTTTGAGAATTTCGTAGGATCACTTTTTCGGGCAGTTTGACCAGGGGCATTGACCGTCTTTTGGCAGGTTTGACTTTTTTCAATGAAAATTGTTTTGGCCATAACTTCTTCGTTTTTCATCTGAATTGAGCTCAGTCAAGTGCGTTATTCTCCAAATTTCCTCCTCTATCCCCTGGTATTGGCCTTGGGGTACTTCAGGGACTTATAGCAGTGGTTATCCATTTTGGGCTTCCCAATTCATGTCAGTGCATCCATCTTATGCAAATCGCAGAGAATCTCTAAGGACCTATTCAACAAGGTATATGGCATGGGTAAAAAGGTATATATATCAAATGGGGTTAGTATGTCCAACCCGAACAAAATGGGGTCCAACAGTGACTATCAATCGTGAATGTATACGCTGACCTACATGAATATTTGTTTTGTACATCCACCCTCTGCCCACCGGGTTAGGTAAAGGGGAGTCACGAACCGGTTTCCTCAGGTTAGAAATTCAGGGCGTGACAATTACAAATTCATCACTCATTCTTTTCGTAAACTCTTCACATAATCCTGAGTGATTGTCACGCCCCCAATGTCTAGAGTACTTGGAACTAGGAACATGTCTTCCCGTTGCCCGCACCTGAAAGGTCAAGGGGTAGGTGACTAGCACCAATAGAGACTACACCGCGGGTGCTATCTCAAATATACAACCCTGTAAAGTCATACATCAAGGGTAATCCTGTACTTTCTCATACATCATCATGCATACTGTCATCACCGGATTTCATCCGGGGGGAAACCCGCTTTTGGGGATGCAATTCTCCCACCCTTCACCCAAATGGTGATGAAAAAAATACAGAGTCGCCACCAACTGTTTTTGGGGTGCAGTTGGTCACCTAAAAATGATCTACGTTGCCAATGCTAAGTCCGGGAGTTGGTTACGCGCGAGGAAGGATCAGCACCCCCGCGATGCCCTTTTGGTACCTATTTTAAGATTTTTGGAGGTTTCTAATTTGTTTTAACCGCTTGATTAAATTTCACTTGTCTAAATCTAAATCTATTTTATTCCTAAGGATCTATAGTTCCTATTGTTTTTGTTTTTGTTTTTTTTTCTAAGTTATTTGTTACAATTAAAATTAAATTCAATTTACTTAAAAGATCTAAAGTGAACCTAAAAAGAATTAAGTCAAAACAAATTCTAAGGGATAAATCCAAATGATGAAAAATCTAAACTGTATTTGAGGAAAAAGAGAAAAACATTTTTTTACAGAAAGCAAATTTTTTTTGATTTTTATTATGCTTAAAAACACTTTATTCTTAAAGAAAATATTTAATACTTTTAAAGAATATTTACAACTAAAAAAAATTAATTTGTTTTGTTTTGTTCGATTTTGGAAAACATCTTTATTTTGCTTTTGGTAAAAAATATGAAAACACATTTTATTTTGAAAAAAACATCAAAGAAAACCTTTTTAGCAAGAGTTCTAAGCAAACAAAAATAAAAGTGATGGTGTGTGATTAGTGGCATCCACAAAATAAAACGAGAATCCCTCTTCTTTTTTCATCCTTTTTCCCTCTCTCTCTTTTTTTCTCATTTTTTCTTTTTTTCTTTCTTTTTTATTTTGCTGTTTTTTTCTTCATTTCACTATATTTTTTTGTTTACAAATTACATAAGAGGTCCTAGGACCTTATTACAACTGCAAAAGGAATAAACAAAAACAAAATAAAAAGAAATGAAAGAAAGCAAAAAGGTATAAACATAGAGAAAAGAAAAGGATTAACGGAATTCCTGTAAAACAAAGGTTACAAACAAAACCAAACAAAAACAAACTATACCTAATAAATAAATAAATAAATACTACCGAGCACAAACCCATGAACTAAGAAGATTATCAAGCACAAAGAGTGTAATACATAGACCAAGACATGTCCATCACAAACCCATGAATGTGAACGCAATCATCCCTGATAACCATGAACATGAACAAGACATACATAGATGGCATGAATCTGCCAAACACACCCAATACTGGCTAAGATCGAGATAACCCTCAAAACCAAGAACGTGAACGCAAGGAGATGAACAAATGGTACAGGGGGGAGATAATGCAAAAACCATCATGCAAAACCATTACACAAAAATCATTATGCAAAACTATTATGAACAAGACTATTCACTTGACAAATACAAGGAGGGTCAGTAACACCTTGCTGGGAAATAATTATGAGACCAACGTTATGCAAACCAGTAGTCCAGAAATACTTTTAAAGCACCAAATCAGCGAACATATTCACCCACAACAGACTATAGAGAAATAGCTCTATGTTAAACTATTATGAACGGAGTATGAACAAACAAAATAGAAAACTGACTCCTCTAATCAAACCTCTTACACCAACAGGAAGCCTCTTCTCAATACCACGACCTCACCAGGGCCACGAGGAAACAGCTTCTAATGTTCACTGTTGTCATGAGTAGAGTTGCCTTCCATAGGTGGGAGAGAACTTCGTGGCCAGCGGCGGCTCAAGGCGTGACAAAGGTGTTGTTGGGGCGATGGTGAAGACACGGCTTGAAATGGAAACTCTGTCACGTCATCGTTGGGAGCCAATGTGTGCCTTGTATAAGGCAGTCTACATCGGGGAGGACTGAGGCTTGCCGTTGAAGGATCACGATGTGCCATAATTGAAGCATCGGGCGTCGGGTGATTGAAGGAGAGAGAAGATAAAGAACAGCCTTTGGGATTCAGGATGTTTCCGATTTTGGGGGTTGAAGGAGAAGAACAACAGTTGGTTGGACTTGTTGATGGAGGTTTGGACTGGGTCGGTTGGGATCATAGAAAAGGAAAGAACGAAGGTATGGGAACGACAGTGGCCTGAGGAGGGATTCCAGCTACCGGGGGAACTCTCTAGGGATTCCGATGAAAGAGATGAGAAATCACGACAGGTTTTTTTGGTTTCAGAGAGCCCCCCTGCGTCTGGTTTTGGTTAGGCTTTTTATAGGTGAGGAGGGAAGAAGGGATGAGGTTGATGTGGTTCGAGGAGGGGCAAGCTGGAATTTGGTCATGGCCTGGCTTCGTGGCTCGGGCGAATAGCGTGGTTGGAGAAGACGGGCTCGGGTCCGAGCTAGGGGTTTGGTTCGACTAAGACTTGGTCTATGGGAGGCCAAGAGAGAGAAGAGATGATGGGCTGGCCAATGCCAGTTGGCGCTGATGATCTGAGCTGGAGCGCTAGGCATCGCGGCGGTAGCGGCGTGGACTGGGAGAAGGAGTCGTGCCTAAGGGAAAGAGACAGCTTTTTGATTGGAAGAGATAAGGTTGAATAATTTTGTGGTTGTTTTTTTGTTTTGTTTTGTTTTTTTTGTTTTTTTTTTATTATTATTATCAAGCCAATGAGGTATTGACACATGGTTAAGGAAAGCGGGAAAGTGAAGGAAGAAAAGAAAGGGAAATTTTTTTATTGTTTTGTTTTGTAATTTTTGACTATTGTTTTGGGTTTTTGGGATCGGTAAAATAATCTGATTTCTAATAAAAGATGAAAAAATTATTTTTGGACTCGGGGCGTCACGACGAGCAACCACGTATCCTTTCTTCTTGAAAATGAGTTTATTTTTGTGCCGAAACTGTACTACACGTCACTAAATCGTTTTATTACTGAAAAAGTTTTTTTATTTTTTATTTTTTTGAAAATAAGATTTGTGAGCAAATATATGCAATATATACGTCAAAATTCTCAAAATAATAAGAGGATTAAGAAAATAAGGTTCGTGACCTGATCCGGAGTGTCGTTTTGAATATTGGCCACCCTTAACGGTCCAAATACAGTTTTGACCATTATTCCCTCATTTGACCTTGGAATTGAGCGCGGTCGAAGGCGTTGATCTTCAAATTTGATTTTCCATCGTTCGGGACTGGCTCTTTGGCATTTGAAAGCCTTTTTAACAAAGTCATTGAAATCCCTCTCTTAGATTGGTGATCACGTCTCTTTATTTATCTATACAAAGTGATTAACAAATAGGAGCAAAGCTTCAAGTGAAAAATAAATGTGTATGTCCAACTCGGACAAAATGGGGTCCAACAGCTGCCCCTCTTTGTAAATTGTTTGTATACAAACAGTCTGCAAAGATAAGATTGGAATCATTTTGGATGGGTCGAAGCACTTACCTGATTTATCTGATGTCAAAGCAAGGTAGAATATCATGGTTGGAAAGGTGGCTTTTAAGGCCAATGAAAATTAGAGAAGCATCTAAGACCAACAAGAATTGGAAAGGGCAAAAATCTGTCGGAAGTTTAAAAGGCATCTATGTGTAACAGGAATTGAAAAGTAAAGGTGGGAAAGGTGCAAGAGAACTACTTGTGGACTTTCCAAATAGAGAAAACGAGAAGGATAAGTGTAGGGGAACCACCTGTGGACTTACTTGAAATTGAAAAGAAAATGTGGGATAGGTGCAGAGGAACTGCCTGCGGACTTCCCAAAATTAAATTTAAAAACTAAAGATAGTTTCCGGGGACCTGTCTGTGGACTTCCTAAAAGAATGAAAAAGAAAGGTGGGATAGGTGCAGGGGACCGGCCTGCGGACTTTCTAAAATTAAATTTAAAAACTAAGGATAGTTTCCGGGGACCTGCCGGTGGACTTCCTAAAACAATGAAAAAGAAAGGTGGGATATGTGCAGGGGAGCTGCCTGTGGACTTCCCGAAAGGAAAATTTAAAACTAAGGATAGTTGTTGGGGACCTGTCGGTGGACTTCCTGAAAAGATACGGATATGCACAGGGAATGACCGCTAAGGTTGAGGGACTGAAATGGCATCTAGGGCCTGGAAATGAATCAATGATTGCTAATGACTCAATAGGGGCTCCCTCTACGAGTTCACTCAATGAGATCGCTCTACGAGGTTACCTGAAAAAGAATGAGATGCTTATTTGATTGTCATAGAGGCTTCTAGGGCTTGAGAAATCACAAAGAATAACTTTCATGGTTGAACAACGGAAGCTTTTAGGGCTTGGTTATGTTGGGAAGCTTGTTAAGGATGATCTCTTGGGATCTTCAGAGGCAACAAAATTCCTGAAATTAAAGAAAATGATGAATGTATGCAAGTGATGCATGGAATGCAATTATCCTATGAGATGCATGTCTAGGATGTAGGATCAGTTTTATGGTAAAAGGGACCTTAAACCGCTAGGGGATTTGGTGCTACTAAAATGCAACTAGACTTGCAGGGGAAGGGGATTCAGATCTTATCTAGAAAACTCTTTGGTTAAAGGTTCTCCGTTCGCTGGGGAGGTTTGCTTAATTTCTTCAGACTGTCAAAATGCTTAAGAAACTGTTCCAAATCAATTGAACATTGTTAGGAGGTCGTTGCATTCCTGGATGGCTTGGGACTTGGTTAGGGAGCAGGTTCATTCAGTCGAGAACCCTTTCTTGCTTGGTCGTGGTATTCTTGCTAAGTGACACCCTGGGAAACTCAGTTGGGGCATAAGCATTTTATTGAAAATGACGCACACAAAGCAATTGAAAATAAAATTTGTTAAAAATAATTCGTGAAACATGCAATGTAGAATCACCACTTGTTTTCTCACTTGAGATAGGTAAAAGTTTTTAAGGGGAACACTCCCAAAGTTTATATGAACTATCTAGGTATAGCATTCGGCTAGGCTTTACAATGATTTGAGGGTTTGGGCTAACGTATATAAAAATGGGAAATTTTATCTGACAATGTGGATCTAAGTACCCAAAGGCTAGGTTAGAGAGAATGCTTGATTGTTTGAATCTTGAGGCTTAGGGACTTGATTGGAGATTCTGGTTGCTTGTTTGGTAGTCTTGGACCCTTGATGTTTTGAAGCTCAAATGGAGAGAATATTGGGATATTTTGGACCTCACTTGATGTTCAAAGGTTCAGTCGTAGAAGATGCTTGCAAATCTTGGGATTATTGTGCAAAGGTTTGCTTGAAGGGTTACCTGAGTGCTTAAGTCTTGATGCTCTGAATTCAATGGAGAAGTTGTTGACTGATCTTGGCTTTTGAGTGTTTGATCTTTTTTTCTTGGCTTTGAATGTTGCTCTTAGTGCCCCTTCTGGTTTTCACTAAGCCCACCTTATTTTCTGATTGTTGTTCATTCTGCCTTGTAGCTGGCTTTGTATTTTACCATTGATGCCCTTGTAGGTTTTCATCAAGTCCGCCTTGGATATCCATGACTTGTTCCTTTTTTGAGCATTTGAGAAAAACTTGATTGCTTAATCAGAGAGGACTTTATTTGGACCGTAATATAAAGCTGCTCGAACCTATTCTAAGCTAAAATTGATCCGTAGTTCAAACTACATTTTACAAAATTCCTAAAATTGCGCCAATGCGGGGGGATACTTTACAAAATTGTCCCAATGCGAGATCCTGCTACACAAATGTTTCTTTTCTTCTTTTTATTTTTTTTCTTTCGCTCACTTTTTTTCTATCTAACAAAAATTGGCCCAATTGTGGGTATCTCTATGAGAGGTCTTAAAAACTGCCCTAACAAGAGAGTTATGCTTTTTCCTTCTTTCTTTTCTTTTACTTTTTTTTAAACAAAAAGAATGCCCCAATTGTAGGGTATGTATCTATGAGTGGTCTAAAAAATACTGCCCCAATGTGAGAATTATTTTACAACACTGCCCTAGAATGGGGTCTTGCTATTTATAAATTGCCCCAATGTGAAGTGAACTACGGATCGGGTTATTTGAAAGAAATATACTCAGGTTCGAAAGGGATAGCGATGGCAGTATTACGAGGAAGGAAAAGACGGCCTCTCTTCATTTTAAACAATCATAATTTGTCTCAAAAGACTCAAAACAGAAATGAACTTATCTTTCAGTGGCAGAAGGAACCCTTCAGTGTCAAATGCCCCTGTTTGAAGTGGATGTTGCTTCTCTTAAGTCTGATCCTTTGATTTCAATGGTAACTGCTCCTATAATCGTCCTTTTCATTTTGGCTAAACTTAGATAGCCCAGATTCTTTGTTCGGTATGCCCCTGTTGAGCTTATTACCCATGCTAAGAGAGTAAACAAGTGATAATGGACATTGCATGCAAATTGTGAATTTGGAATTGAGCAGATGTTAGACCTTTCTCTTGAAGGCAATGCAACCCTCAATGTTGTGACCAACTCCGTTATTGTGATAGGCACAACGGGCATCTGCTTTGTACCATCCCGGGTAAGGTTACTTCACTTCTAACATAGGTATAGGGCTCACCATACCGGCTTTCAAAAGTTGGGGATATAACTCAATGTAGGTTATGGGGATTGGGTCAAATTCTAACTTGGTCCGATTGGAAGCTTGATTTGGCCTGGTAGACGCCTCTTGGGTTACCTGTTCAAGGAGGTGGGACTGGTGGAAGAGGGCTAGGGGCTCCCCTTGGTGGTTGATATGTTGGAAATTGGGGTACTGGGGCCGCATAGGTTGCAAATGGAGGTGACCCCGCATAAAATCCGGGTGTACAAAAAAAACCTGGGTATACCCCAAAGCTTCCTTGAGGAATAGGAGGATTCTGCCAAACTACTTGAGTATCTGCTTCCTTTTTCTTTCCCCCCAGTGGAGACTTCTTTGGTGGATCATGTCT
Organism: Taxillus chinensis; assembly: GCA_023512835.1. Classification (NCBI taxonomy): domain Eukaryota; kingdom Viridiplantae; phylum Streptophyta; class Magnoliopsida; order Santalales; family Loranthaceae; genus Taxillus; species Taxillus chinensis. The sequence goes on from CM042092.1 coordinate 35,989,956, forward strand.
ATCTCCATGAAACTTCCCTTCCTTAATACCATCTTCTATGCGTTCCCTAAAAGCTACTAAGTCTGCAAAGTTGCTAGACACATCGCTAATTAGTTTCTCATAATATACCCCTTTTAGAGTTCCTTGAACATGTTAGCGTAGCTCTTTTTCAGTCAATGGGGGTTGGACTTCAACCATTGCCTCCCTCTACCTTCTAGCATAAATTTTAAAACTCTTATTATCCCCTTTTTTCATTAGCCCCTTTTTCAAAAAGCTTGCTAACCTGTCGAGTTCTAACTTCATGACTGTATGCTGTTAGGAATGCGGTTGCAAGGTCCCTCCAAGTCTCGATATGACGTCCCTCCCCCAGAAAAAACCATCCGGGGGGGGGCCCCCTCCCAAAATGACTTTCTTGGAAACAGTGGATTAAGAGTTTATCATCACTGGCGTAAGCAGCCATCTTCCTACAGTACATGGTGATATGCATCCTAGGGCATTGGGATCCATTAAACTTTTCAAATTCTGGAACCTTGAATTTCGGTGGTAAAATAACTCCGGGAACTAGGCACAAGTCTTGAGGACTGATCATTCCGTAGGTTTTTGTTCCTTCCACAGCTCTTAGTCGCTCCTCCAATTGCTTCATTGCTAGGGACTGGTCGTTTTCTTTATGTATTGGAGTCTCTATCAGTTCAGCAACATTCACTGGATTCGTTTGAACAAATGGCATGTAATTTGAAGGTCCAGGATTCACATTGGTTGGAACAGATGCTTGGGGAGGTGTTGGCATGAAATTTTGGGGTAATGGTGCTTCTTGTGACTACTTATGAGGGGAGCTAGTGTCTACCTCAATAGAACCCTTGTCTTTTTCAGCTGCCATCTTAGTCAGCATTTCCATCATGACCTTCATCTGATTCTGAAGTTCTTGTTGTCCTTGCTCCAGACTAGTAAAACGACTTTCAGTTTGGTCTGCCATCGAAGTGGATGATCATTGATGACGGGATCGCAGATTGTATCAGTGCGCTATGTTGACTTCTGAAAAAGGTAAAATGCGGTAAGCTCCCTTTTATTCTGTTTTTTTTTTTTATTATTATTATTTTAAAAAAATATGCTGAAGGCATGCATGCATGTAAAGATGTGCATGGGAGCTTTAAAAGCTACCCTTCTTAGAGTGATGCATGAAGCATGTTATGAGTCCTAAGGGTTTGTATTATTTACATGATTTTTCCCTTTATGGTCACTCTTTTTTTGTCTTTCTTCTTTTTTGGGTTATGAAATGCATGAACATATCTGAATTAATGAAGATTAGTCTCAGTTATCCCTAAACTAAGTAATGAATGTTCGAATGTCCACACAAATTTATGTTCGGTATTTATATCCTAAGACTATATGAACAAATGTATGAATGAAGACCGAGTTAATAAAAGAATAATGTACAAGATAAGGTTAGCAAAAAGAAAATACAATAATATTCATGCAATGAAAACAAGGTTAGTAAAAAGAATAATAATATACGTCAAGATAAAATTAATAAAAAGCGAAACAAGAATGAATAAAAATATACAAACAATAACAACAAAGATATTTACAAGACAGTATACAACAACATAGTAATAATAAAACAACATAAAATAATATGAATGCACCTATCCTTCAAAAGGAAGGCTAAAATGAGCAAACAAAATGTGGGTTCATGTCCCTAATGGACTTCTATTACTGAACCTATCTTATTCGTCGGTCCCCAAGCTACCTCAATAGAGGGCTCCGTATGCCATGGGATTTACCGGAGGGGGGCCTTAGAAGGATGAGCCTTAAAAGGACCTCTAGCCTGAGTGAGGAGTGTGGGGTCCCTTTGCGGATAATGATCAACGCGCAGGGCACCCTAATAAACCTTGCTAACCTAAACTGTGATAAAAACCTGGGTATAGGGTTTATGCATGAATGCAACGATTTAAGGAAAGCAGTAAAACATGACTATCATGATATAAAACGTGTAAATCAAAACTATCATGCAACGGTGATTAAGTGCAATAAATAAATTGATTAAAGAATAAATAACGAATGAAAGAATAAAAATAATTTAAGACAAAGTAGAAACCTCCTAATCCTAATCCTAGGCTTAACTCTCTAACAGTCCCCAGCGAAGTCGCCAGCTATCATCACCGGATTTCGTCCAAGGGAAACCCGCTTTTGGGGATACAGTTCTCCCACCCTTCACCCGAATGATGATGAAAAAAATACAGAGTCGCCACCAACTGTGTTTGGAGTGCAGTTGGTCACCTAAAAATGATCTACGTTGCCAACACTAAGTCCCGGAGTTGGTTACGCGTGAGGAAGGATCAACACTCACACGACGCTCTTTTGGTACCTATCTTAAGATTTTTGGAGGTTTCTAATTTGTTTTAACCACTTGATTAAATTTCCCTTGTCTAAATCTAAATCTATTTTATTCCTAAGGATCTAAAGTTCCTATTGTTTTTGTTTTTGTTTTTGTTTTTTTCTAAGTTCTTTGTTACAATTGAAATTAAATTCAATCTACCTAAAAGATCTAAAGTGAACCTAAAAAGAATTAAGTCAAAAGAAATTCTAAGGCATAAATCCAAATGATGAAAAATCTAAATTGTATTTGAGGAAAAAGAGAAAAACATTTTTTTTACTGAAAGCATTTTTTTATTATGCTTAAAAACACTTTATTCTTAAAGAAAATATTTAATACTTATAAAGAATATTTACAACTAAAAAAAATTAATTTGTTTTGTTTTGTTTGATTTTGGAAAACATCTTTATTTTGCTTTTGGTAAAAAAAACATGAAAACACATTTTATTTTGAAAAAAACATCAAAGAAAACCTTTTTAGCAAGAGTCCTAAGCAAAAAATAATAATAAAAGTGATAGTGTGTGATTAGTGGTATCCACAAAATAAAACGAGAATCCCTCTTCTTTTTTTTTATCCTTTTTCCCTCTCTCTTTTTTTACTCATTTTTTCTTTTTTTATTTCTTTTTTCTTTTGTTGTTTTTTTCTTCATTTCACTATATTTTTTTGTTTGCAAATTACAAGAGAGGTCCTAGTACCTTATTACAACTACAAAGGAAATAAGCAAAAACAAAATAAAAAGAAATGAAAGAAAGCAAAAAGGTACAAACATAGAGAAAATAAAAGGGTTAACGGAATTCTTGCAAAACAAAGGTTACAAACAAAACCAAACAAAAACAAACTATACCTAACAACTAAATAAATAAATAAACAGATACTACCCAGCACAAACCCATCAACTAAGAAGATTACCCAGCACAAAGAGTGTAAAACATAGACCAAGACATGTCCATCACAAACCCATGAACGTGAACGCAATCATCCCTAATAACCATGAACATGAAGAGGACATACATAGATGACATGAATCTGCCAAACACACCCAATACTGGCTAAGATCGAGATAACCCTCAAAACCAAGAACGTGAACGCAAGGAGATGAACAAATGGTACAGGGGGGAGATAATGCAAAAACCATCATGCAAAACCATTACACAAAATCATTATGCAAAACTATTATGAACAAGATTATTCACTTGACAAATACAAGGAGGGTCAGTAACACCTTGCTAAGAAATAATTATGAGACCAACATTATGCAAACCAGTAGTCCGAAAATACTTTTAAAGCACCAAATCAGCGAACATATTCACCCACAACAAACTATAGAGAAATAGCTCTATGCAAAACTATTATGAATAGAGTATGAACAAACAAAATAGAAAACTGTCTCCTCTAATCAAACCTCTTACACCAACAGGAAGCCTCTTTTCAATACTACGACCTCACCAGGGCCACGAGGAAACAGCTTCTAATGTTCACTGCTGTCACGAGTAGAGTTGCCTCCCACAGGTGGGAGAGAACTTCGTGGCCAGCGGTGGCTCAAGGCGTGACGAAGGTGTTGTTGGGGCGATGGTGAAGACACGGCTTGAAATGGAAACTCTGTCACGTCATCGTTGGGAGCCGATGTGTGCCTTGCTTAAGGCAGTCTGCATCAGGGAGGACTGAGGCTTGCCGTTGAGGGATCGCGATGTGCTGTAATTGAAGCATCGGGCGTCAGGTGATTGAAGGAGAGAGAAGATAAAGAACGGCCTTTGGGATTCAGGATGTTTACGATTTTGGGGGTTGAAGGAGACGAACAAGAGTTGGTTGGACTTTTTGATGGAGGTTTGGACTGGGTCGGTCGGGATCATAGAAAACGAAAGAACAAAGGTATGGGAATGACAGTGGCCGGCGGAGGGATTCCGGCTACTGGGGAACTCTCTAGGGATTTCGATGCAAGAGATGAGAAATCACGGCAGGTTTTTTTTGGTTTCAGAGAGCCCCCTTGCGTCTGGTTTTGGTTAGGCTTTTTATAGGTGAGGAGGGAAGAAGGGATGAGGTTGATGTGGTTTGAGGAGGGGCGAGCTGGAATTTGGTCATGGCCTAGCTTCATGGCTCGGGCGAATGGTGTGGTTGGAGAAGACAGGGTCGAGTCCGAGCTAGGGGTGTCATCATTGGTTTTCATCCGGGCCCGTTTGGGGTGTGCTCAAACTAAACCAATGGTGAGAAATTTAGAGTCGCCACCAACTGTTTTTGGGGTATAGTTAGGTACCCTCTACTTTAAGTAGTGTAAAGTGTGGTCTACGGTATCAGAGAAGGGTTCGGGAGTTGATTACGTGTAGGGAAGGATTAGCACCCCTATAGCGCCCTTTCGGTATCTATTTTTGGAAAAGGAGGTTTTCTATTTATTGTCACTACTGTGCTTGGGTTGGGTTTCCTAGAAAGTCTAGGTTGTTTATTTGGCTAAGTTATTTGTTAAAGTTATAGTTCAATTGATTTACCCTAAATTTCTAAAGGAAATCCTAAAAGTTTTTGTTTAAAGTAGAAAATGAAATCCTAATTTTTATTTTTATTTTTATTTTTTTTGTTTTTGTTTTTGTTTTTGTTTTTGTTTTTGTTTTACTTTTTTATTTGTTTTTATTTGTCTTTTTTGTTTTTTTGTTTCATTGTTTTTTTCGGAAAACGTGTTGTTTTTTTTTGTTTTGCTTTGTTTTGTTTTTGTTTTGTGTGTTTTTTTGTTAAAAAAAATGTTTTGTGTTTTATTTTGTTCTTTGTTTTTAACTTTTGAAAGCTTTTCTTTTCTTTTTTTTTTGTTTTATTTTGAAAACCCAAAGTCATAAATGCGTATCAAAGTAATGAACACATACATTAAAATAAACAAATGTGGAGTGTGTGATTATGACATCCACAAATAAATAAACATAAAAGTACTCTTTTTCTTTTTCTTTTTTTTTCATCTTTTTTTAGGCCTCTCCTTGCGCTCTCTGTTTTTTTTTTGTTTCCACTATATTTTACATATTACAACATACAACATACAAAGAAGGAAAATACAAGAAAAATACAATGTCAAATACTAAAAATTACATCAAATATAAAGATAAGCTAAAAAATGAATACCGAAAAAATACTAAAATTACATTAAATATAATTACAAATAAGCTGAAAAAAGTATAGCAGCAAATGTAAATTACACTGACTTTGGCTTGAATGGGGCTTTAGCACGAGACGCCCGTTTGAAATATTCTGTCTGTACCAAAAAACGCTTGCTCACCCAAATCACCAAATTCCAGCAGCGCCAAGTGCAACGATCAGCTAGGACGGGGATTTTTTTGTGGAGACTGCCAAGGTACGTTGGGATTTTTTTTGTTTTTGTGACGGAAACGTAACAAAAAAACAGAGGGCAAACTGGAGTTGTTTTTTTTTGTGTCTTTCTTCTGCTGGGAAAAAGAAAGCTAGAACGAAATAATAGGGAAGAGAGAAGTTGGGAAGGATGGGGGATTTGGTTTTTCAGAATGGCAGAAAGCTATCCAGGTGTTTTTTTTTTTGGGGGGGGGGGGGGATTAGGGAGCTGGGTGTGAAGATGGCAGAAGAGCTTTTCTTCTTTTGATTTTTGGAAAAAGGTTCTGGTGAAGATCTAGGCATGCGTTAAAGGCTCTGGGCATTTTTTTAGGATAAATCTGAGAGAAAATGGCAGCAATTTTTCAGTTAGAAGGGGGGGGGGGGTGGTTTCGGGCATAATCTCTGTTTTTTTCCTCTCTCCCTCCTTCGCGTGGATAGAAGACTTGCTTTTAAAGGGGTTGGCTCAATTTGGCTGGACCGTCATTATTATGCATTTATTGCTCTATTATGAATGCCAGTATTTTTAATTGTAAGATTCTGACTTTTGTCTGGCGGTTGGACGACCTGTGCATAAAATGGGGCAGTTTTGATTGTTTTTTTCGTTTTGTTTTGTGAGCACATGCATCTGACAGGCATTGAAAGGCATCTCTGACAATTGCCAGCTAATAAAAACACGCCCCATGAGCAATCAGTGGGAGGGCCAGCAAGAGAGGCCAAGCAGCGAAGGTCAAAGGGTCAGAGTGTCAGTGAGTCGAAGTGTCGGCAGGGTCGAAGTTTCGGTGGGTCGAAGGTCAACGGTCAACGGGTCGAAGTGTCGGCAGGTCGAATGTCAATGGTCAACGGGTCGAAGAGCTAAGGGTCGAAGGGCAAGGGGTGAAGGGTCTAAGGTTCGCGGGTCGAAGTGTCGGCAGGGTCAAAGAATCGCTCCTCAAAGGTCAAGGGTCGAAGATCAAAGGGGCGAAGGTCGAAGGCCCACGGGTCGAAGTGTCAGTAGGTAGGAGGGTCGAAGGCTTACAGGCTTCGAAGCTTCGAGGGTTCGTGGCTTCGAGGCTATGAGTGAAGGTTTTTTTTTTTAAGTAAACTCTTAATTACTTTTTTACTCCCACCCAAAATGCGAAAATGGAAGACCTTTCGAGGATTGTTTAGGAAGACCCGTATTTGCTTAAATAGATGTTTTGGAGAATTTCGCATAGTCACTTTTCTGGGTAGTTTGACCAGGGGCATTGACCGTCTTTTGGCAGGTTTGACTTTTTCCAATGAAAGTTGTTTTGGCTATAACTTCTTCGTTTTTCATCGGAATTGAGCTCAGTCAAGTGCGTTATTCTCCAAATTTCCTCCTCTATCCCCTGGTATTAGTCTTGGGGTACTTCAAGGACTTGTAGCAATGGTTATCCATTTTGGGCTTTCCCATTCGTGCAAGTGTATCCATTTATGGACCTGTTTAACAAGGTATATGGCATGGGCAGAATGGTATATAGAAAAGCGTGGGGTTAGTATGCCCAACCCGGACAAAATGGGGTCCAACAGTTGCCCCTCTTTGTGCATTGTTTGTATACAAATAGTATACAAAGATAGAAAGGGGTCATTTTGGACGGGTTGGAGCACTCACCTGACTTACCTAGCACGGAAGAATAGCAAAATGCGACGGTTGGGTCTGTCCCTAAGAGGGAAAAGGGGCTTCTCAGGCTGATGGACTTTGGACAATTGGAATAAGGCATCTATGGCATAACAGGAATAGAAAGGGAAAGCAACCAAGGCTTATCAAGAATTGAAAACGCATCTGGAGCCTAGCAGGAAATGAAAATGCCTCCAAGGCCTAACAAGAATTGAAGAGGCATCCAAGGCCTAACAGAAATTGAAAAGGCATCCAGGGCCTAACAGAAATTGAAAAGGCATCCAGGGCCTGATAGAAATTGAAAAGGCATCCAAGGCCTGATAGAAAGAGAAAAGGCATCCAAGGCCTGACAGGAATTGAAAAGGCATCTAGGGCCTAACAGGAGTTGAAAAGGCATCTAAGGCCTAAAAGTGATTAAAAAGGCATCCAAGGCCTAACAGGAATTGAAAAGGCATCCAAGGCCTAACAGAAAGGGAAAAGGCATTGAAGGCCTAACAGAAAAGAAAAAGGCATCCGAGGCCTGACAGAAATTGAAAAGGCATCCAAGGCCTGACAGGAGTTGAAAAGGCATCCAAGGCCTAACAGGAGTTGAAAAGGCATTCAGGGCCTAACAGGAATTGAAAAGGCATCCAAGGCCTAACAGGAATTGAAAAGGCATCCAAGGCCTGACAGAAGTTGAAAAGGCATCCAAGGCCTAACAGGAATTGAAAACGCATCCAAGGTCTGACAGAAGTTGAAAAGGCATCCAAGGCTTAACAGAAAGGGAAAAGGCATCCAAGGCCTAACAGGAATCAAGGATTGAAAAGGCATCCAAGGCCTAGACATGGGTACGTTATTATTGAAGGAGGTATATGGGCTCCCTCTACGAGTTCACTCAATGAGATCGCTCTACGAGGTTACCCGAAAAGAGAGGAAGTTTGTTCGAGTGTCAAAATGGTGCTTTTAAATCTTGGGGAAATTGCAAAGGAAGGAAGCTAGTAGGGCTTATTGAGCTATAGAAGAGCTCCTGCGATCTTCAATGGCGATGACGTTCCTGAAATTACAGCAGATTAAATGTATGCAAATGATGCATGGAATGTAATGTGGTGTATGTGGGGAGGCATAGTGAAATGTATTGCGAATGACCTAATATGGGCTGGAGTTCATCTCCATGCTACTAGAGATTTTGGATGACATCTGACGTGTTGGGGAACTCTTTTCTCTATGGCTGGGGAGTCCATTCCATCTTTGCTGGGGGACTCCCTTTTTGTGGACAAAGGGTCTGTTTGATTTAGCTTCGCCACATGAAGGAGATTGACTTGACAGCTTCGCTGGGAATATTGATATTCTGTGGAGATATTGGTACTCTGAACTAGGGAACTTAACTTGTTTGGGGATTTTGCGCTTGACCCTATCCATAAGGCAATGCCAAAGGAGCTTACTGGGATTTAAAATATTCTACTTGAATGTGAAACAAAGACGATAAAACATGATTAGGGATATAAAATGGGATTTTTATTGGTTTAATTCCACAAAACATATGTATATCATAAAAAGTGCCCATTGTTATAATCTGATAAACAGAATTGCAAGTCTTTAAAAGCATAATGTACAAATTTGATTCGGGTGTGCCTTAGGTTTGACCAAGTCTTCCACTATTTGTAGCTACTGTTTTTAAATGGTGTTGTGTCCATTATTTGCAAAGGACCCTGTTTTATGTGGTCTTGATCCTCCGAGATTCTGACTGATTTCATCCTTCAAGATTTGTTTTTAGCTTTGTATTTTACCCTTGGTGCCCTTTCAGGTTTTCACCAAGTTCGCCTTTGTTTGCTTCTTTGTCTTTTGTTGGAGCTTTGTATTTTACCCTTGGTGCCCTTTCGGGTTTTCACCAAGTCCGCTCATTGCTGTCAGGCTTTATTCCTTTCATGTCCCGGAAGAAAGATTAAGGAACTCCTCATTTGGATAGGAGAGTCAAGCATAGAATTTTTTCACTGCATCGCTATTCACTGGGTTAGGGTGCTTATCACCATCCATTCTGACAAGGATTAAGGCGCCTCCTGAGAATGCTTTCTTCACAACATATGTGCCTTCATAATTGGGAGTCTACTTGCCTCTATGGTGATGTTGAATTGGTAAAATCTTCTTGAGGACGAGGTCACCCGCTTGAAAGCTTCTAGGCTTCACCTTTTTATTGTAGTTGTTCATCATTTTCTGTTGATATAGCTGTCCTCTGCAAACAGCTGCCAAGCGTTTGCCTTCGATTAAGTTCAACTGTTCATAAGGACTTTGGGCCCATTTTGCTTCTTTGAGCTGAGTATCCTTGAGTACTCAGAGGGAAGGTATCTCCACTTCGACAGGTAAGACTGCCTCCATACCATAAACCAAAGAAAACGGAGTTGCCCCAGTTGATGTTCGTACCGAGGTGCGGTAAGCATACAAAGCATATGGTAGCTTCTCATGCCAATCTTTGTATGTTTCCGTCATCTTTCTGATAATGTTCTTGATGTTCTTATTGGCTGCTTCAACTGCTCCATTCATCTTTGGGCGATAGGGGGTCGAGTTGCGGTGTTGAATTTTGTACGTTTCACAATTTACCCATCATCCGACTGTTCAGATTAGTGGCATTGTCTGTTATGATCTGCTCAGGGAGTCCATAGTGGCATATGATATTATTCCGCATAAATCTAAGTACCACAGCTTGTGTGACATTGGCATATGACGCTGCTTCTACCCACTTGGTAAAGTAATCGATGGCCACCAAAATGAAACGATGACCATTGTATGCTTTCGAAGATATCGGTCCGATCACATCGATTCCCCAAAGTAAAAACGGCCATGGGGAAACCATCACATGCAATCTGGATGGTGGTACTGGATTTTATCACCATAAATTTGACACTTGATGCATCTGCGCACATATTCAATGCAATCCTTTTCCATGGTGGCCCAATAATAGCCCATTCGCATGATTTGCCTTGTTAATGCATGTCCATTTGCATGTGAACCGCATTCTCCTTCGTGCACTTCTTTCATTATCTGGTTCGACTCTTCTTTTGCCACACACCGCAATAACACTATGTCATGATTTCGCTTATATAGAATGGGACCATCAAGGTAATAATTGGATGCCGACCTTCGAATATTTCTTTTATCAGACTCAGAGGCCTTTGCTGGGTATTCTTGCTTGAGCAAATACTGTTTGACATCATCAAACCAAGGCTTTTCTTCAGTATTTCCTTCAACGACCATGCAATGTGCAGGAGTATCTTGTATACGGATATTGAAAGACTGGACTTCTAACGTTGTGTCTAGCCGAAGGAGGGAGGCTAGAGTGGCCAGCGCATCAGGAATCTGATTGTATTCCCTGGGCATATGCTCGAATGTGATGTCTTTGAATTGCTCGGCTAACTCTGTAATATACTCCCAATAGAGGATTAGTTTGTGGTTTCGAGTCTCCTATTCACCCCTTACTTGAAAAATAATGAGTGCCGAATCGCCAAACACTCGTAATTTTTTGATTCCTATGCTAATTGCTTCTTGAAGTCCCATCACACAGGCCTCATATTCTGCTACGTTGTTGGTGCAAGGGAAGGTTAACTTTGTTGCCATTGGGAAATGTTCGCCCTTTGGAGATATCAAGATGGCCCCAACGTCGTGCCCCAAGAGACTAGAGGCTCCATCAAACCACATAGTCCACATGTCTGATACCTTGGCTATAAGGATGTTGATGTGCTCATCTGGAAATCCAATAGTTATAGGCTCATAATCTTCTAGTGCTCTATCTGCCAAGTAATCAGTTATTGCACTCCCTTTGATGGCTTTTTGAGGCACATAGATGATATCATATTCCGATAGGACTAATTGCCATTTGGCAATTCTTCTAGAGATAAATGGCTTTTCTAAGATATATTTGAGTGTATCATGCCTTGAAATCAGCCATGTGGTATGATAAAGAGTATATTGCCTTAATCGTCTTGTTATCTACACAAGGGCATAACATGTCTTTTCCAACAGTGTATAGTTCTCTTCATTGATGGTGAACTTCTTGTTGAGATAATAAATGGCCTGCTCTTTCTTGCCTGTAGAATCATGTTTCCCCAAGACACAACCCATTGAGGACTCCTGAACAGTCAAGTATAAAATCAAGGGTCTGTCTGGTACTGGGGGGACCAAAATAGGTGGATTGGACAAATATTGTTTGATCCTATCAAAAGCTTCTTGACATTTCTCATTCCAAACTTCAGGGTTATCCTTCCGTAATGTCTTGAAAATGGGTTTGCATATGGCCGTTAATTGTGAAATAAATCGGGCAATGTAATTCAACCGTCCGAGGAATCCTCTGACCTCCTTGATAGTTTGTGGTGAGGGCATCTCCTAGATAGCTTGAACCTTGTCTGGATCAATTTCCACTCCTTTTTGGCTCACAATGAAACCTAACAGTTTTCCCGACATGGCTCCAAAAGTGCATTTTTTAGGGTTCAATTTGAGTTAATATTTCCGTAGTCTATTAAAAAGCTTACAAAGTACTTCAATGTGATCTTCAGTGCTCCGTGATTTATCTATCATATCATCCACATAGACCTCGACTTCTTTATGCATCATGTCATGGAATAGGGTCATCATGGCTCGCTGATAAGTTGCCCCCGCATTCTTCAGACCAAACGGCATCACATTATAACAGAATGTGCCCCAAAGTGTCGTGAAAGTGGTCCTCTCCTTGTGTTCAGGGGCCATACGATTCTGGTTGTAGCCCGAGAAGCCATCCATGAATGAGAATAAAGCATGCTTTGCTGTGTTATCCACTAGGGTATCAATATGAGGAAGCGGGAAGTTGTCTTTCAAATTGGCCCAGTTCAAATCTCTATAATCGACACACATGCGTACTTTGCCTCCTTTCTTCAGTATTGGTACAACATTGGCCACCCATTCTGGATAGTGGGAGACACTTAGAAACCCTACGTCCCATTGCTTTTTGACTTCTTCTTTAATCTTCAGTAGCATCTCCGGTCTCATTCTCTGTAATTTCTGCTGTACTGGCTTGCACTTTGGCTTCACTGGTATATGATGTTGTACTATGTCTGTGTCTAACCCCGGCATATCTTGGTATGACCATGCAAAAACATCAACGTAGCTCCTTAACAGCTTGATTAATTGCTTATTGATGTCGGTAGCTATTAAAGACCCTACCCTCAATTCTCTTGGTTCGGCAACCGTCCCCAAATTCACTGTTTCTACTGGGTCCTCACTCGGAATGGATAAGCGATTGTCCTTTTCCAATAGGCGTATGATCTCTCCCGGTAGCTCGGGTGTCTCCTCTACCTCATTCTCATCAGCTTCAAACACTGGCTGCTCCTAGTTTGGACTTTGGTTAAACCTTAGGCATCTCGTTTCACTTTCGCATACTATGTTTTCATTGACATTGTGATACCTGCTTATAAGAGAATGACAAGTTGGTAACCAAATATGATATGCATATGTCATGAATGGAATGCACCATGAAACATTTGAAAAAATGGTACATTTTATTGGAAAGATTTTAATAAAAACAAATGTCCACCGCTTCAAAAGACATTAAAATAGAATACATTAAATCCTAGTGACCCCATAAGCATTACATTATGGGGAGGTCCAGGCTGGTCCAATTGTTCAATGGCTGGTTGGGATCCTCATGCACCAACTGAACCATCTCGCTTGGTGCATGCTTGTCTGTGTCCAGTGCAGCCACAGTCCAGTTTTAGTTTCGGCTTAGCTTTTGTGGATAAACCCCCCTCTCTGAAAAGTATCATGTAAGGGGGAAAGCTCCTCCTTTGTTCTTGTACTGGTCTTTTCTGCAACCTTGCCATTCTGATTTCCCTCTTCTTGGTAGCTTCCCTTTGTCTGTCAGCTCTTGTAAGCATGTAGCCTAACCCAAACTTCTCGGTATTTTCTCGGATGGTCAACGGTTTCTGAATTCCTTAAGCTCTTAGGCCTAATCCTTGCCCTGGTTTGTACCCCTGTTTGATCATGGTGGCTGTGACCATTCTTGCAGCCTTCGAGAGATAATGGATTGGGGCAAAAGTGACATTCACCATCTCAAACGCCCGATAGGAGCATTCTGGTATATCTTCGTTGTTCTCAACATAAGGAACCGATGCTGGCTTGGTGACTAGGAAACTTGTTTCCCCAGAGATGCTAATGAGCTGATCTCCCATTGCAAATTTCATCTTTTGGTGGAGGCTTGACGGCACTGCTCCTGCCATGTGGATCTAAGGTCTTCCAAACAAACAGCTATAATAGGGCATAATGTCCATCACCTGAAATTCCACCATAAAAGTCACTGGCCTAATTAGGAGTGGAATGTCAAGAGTTCCCACCACATCACGTTTGCCTCCATCGAATGCCCGTACCTTTATTGTAAAAGGGCGCATATAGGATGCGTCGACCAGCAGTTGTTGCAGTATATGTAAGGGCATAATGTTCAAGCTATAGTGTGCTCCTTACATTTGACTATGATGTGCAGAGCCTTTATATGCCCCTTTCCTTCCTGGGGCAGCTCATTATCCCCAAAGCTGATGACGTTGTTCATAATGAGGTTACTAGTGAGTCCATCCACATTCGCCACCGGGATGGTTGGATGAACATAGGCTTGGCTCAGAACCTTCATTAGTGCTTCCCGATGAGGTTGGGAATCCATCATTAATGAGAGCAATGAGATGCGAGCCGGTTGTCGACTCAGCTGGTCCACAATGTTATACTCACTCTGCTTCATGGGTTTCAGAAATTCTGTTGTCTCTTCTTTAATGACTGATGCTCCTTTCTTTGTTACCTCCAGTGTTGGCTCCATGTCTTGTTCGATAGCTTTTTCTTTCCTTGCTTTGTCAACCATATCAGGGGCATAAGCACGACCACTCCGGGTTTTCTTTTCTGTTATGGTGGCTCCTTGAACTACCTCACAGTTGTAGTTCCATGGGACTGCATTATCAGTCTTGTAGGGGAAAGGAGCAGGGACACGTATGGTGAGAGGTGTAATTCCATGAGGCAGTAGTGGGGTTTCTGGAGTCTTAACATTTAAGACAAGGGGGGTTGGCACCCACAATGGTTTGTATGACATGTCTCCTTGGATCATGTGGCTTTGACTATATGTCTCCTTCCCTGGAGAATTCGATCATCCTTTAGTCCATGAGTTTTCGCACCACCTCGGAAAACTCACTACATTCTGCGATGCCATGTCCCCACGACATATTTTGATAAGGGCATTGTTTTTCCCCATCTGTTCCCTTTCCTGTCTCCGGCGTGTCTTTAGCAAGTATATAGCTATGTTCCTGTAGTAGGGTAAACAAATACATTTTCTCCATTTGTACTTGGGAGACCTTTTCCAGTCGTCCTTCATTCTCGATACTAGCAACATTGTTGGAGTGTTCTGGGGGAGGATTGTTGTTCACATTTGGCGTCCCAGTCAATGCAGAAAAGTCTAGCCACTTCACATCCTTCAATGCCTGAACCTTCCTTTTGAATGTTATACAATTTTCAATATCATATCCAGCTCCACCTGCATGATATTCACATCTGGCATCTGGCTTGTACCAGGCTGGGGGAGGAGACTTTATTTCTACCAAGGGTATAGGGGTGACCATCCTTGCCTCTAAAAGCTTGGGGTATAATTCAGCATAAGTCATTGGAATTGGGTCAAACTCTTGTCGCGGTCGACAAGGAGCCTGATTCGTTCCTGCCTGTTGAGTTTGGGCCCTTGGTTGCCCCTATCCTTGGAATGTAGGTCTCGGTCCGTCTGGAGCTGATGCCCTTGGTTTCTCTTGGTACGGTGCCCCCGGTTGAAATGGGTTTGGTGCCATTGGATATGGAAATGGAACCCCTCCTTGTGGTAAGTAGGGAGTGAATTGGGGAGCAGGAGCAGGTGCAGCATAGGCAGCTACCGGTGACCCTCTGTAGCACCCTAGTGCTTGGTAGAATGTTGGTTGTATCGGCGGGTGTGATGGGTATACCAGGTTGGTCTCATTTTCCTTCTTCTTTGCTGGTGGTTGAAACCGTTTTGATGCCTCAGTCGCATCACCCTTTAGCTTTCCTCCTTTAATTCCACTTTCCACACGTTCACCGGATGCAACCAAGTCTGCAAAGCTGCTGGAGACGTTACCTATCAACTTCTTGTAGTATACGCCTTTTAGTGTGTTGATGAAAAGAGTAGTGAGTTCTCTTTCAGTAAGGGGAGGTTGGACCTCCACAGCGGTCTCTCCATCTTCGTGCATAATCTTTGAAATTTTCCTCGGATCCCTTTTCCATGGACTGCAGGGTTAGTTGATCCGGTGCCAACTCGGTGACATGTTTGTATTGTTCCAAGGAAGTAGCTAATTATTTCCATGTCTTGATGCGGTTTCCATTTAGCTGAAAGTACCAACGAAGGGATGCCCCAGTTAGGCTTTCCTGGAAACAATGCATGAAGAGCTTGTCTTCACCAGCATAAGTAGCCATCTTTTGACAATACATGGCTAGATGTGTCTTCGGACATCTGGTCCCGTTGAACTTCTCAAACTCTGGCATTTTGAACTTTGGTGGCAGCACCACTCCAGGGACCAGACATAAGTCTTGTGGGGTGGTCATGCCATAGCTATCGATGCCTTCTATGGCTTTCAATCTTTCCTCCAGTCATCTTAGAGTAGGGGACTCAATGTCCTCCTTCGGGGCTGGAGACCCCATTACCTCCATTACATGTCCCGATGCGAACATAGTGAAGTGAGTTTGATTTGGAGTTGGGGATTGTGCCATAGCAGGATGATAGGTGGGTGCTTGGCTTGGAGCTAGATTGGTCGGTTGAACTGCTTCCTGCTCCTGCTTTTGATGGTGATTGGTAGTTCCCCCTGTCGGGGTTCCTCTTGCCGGGATTCTTTCTCTTTCTTCAGTCAGCTTGGTGAGCATACCCATCATCAAAGCCATTTGCCCCTGCAGGGCTTGTTGTGATTGTTCTAAACCCATGAGTCTATTCTCTGCTTCGTCTGCCATTGGTTGAGGCTGTGATACCTGATTGCGGCGAGATCTGAGATTGTAAGAGTGCGCAATCCTGGAAAAAGTCTGCTACCCACCTGGTACAAGAGAATTTTTTATTTGATTTTTTTCATTTGATATGCATGTATGTATGAATGTATATGTGGAGGGTTAGAATAACAAACAACTTTATTGCAAACAAAACACATAATACAAACACACAATACAAACATACAATGCTGAAATGCCATGTAACATGAAAGCTATCGCTACATGATCTTAAGGCATTCTTCCAGTCATCTCCTAAGTAGCACGGCGCCTCTTCCTCTGGGGTGGTCGCTCACCTGCTTCCGCAATATGGTCTCAACTTGTTTTTCCCTCAGCTGCAACCTCTGCAGAGTTCCTTCTAACGATGCTTCTAACCTTTGGATCTGTTGCCTTAGAGTCTAATTCTCTTGGAGGATAGCTCTTATGTCCAAAGTTAACTGTGGCTTGTGTTATGCTGTAACGCCCCCAAATTCAGGACCTCCAAACTGGGTGCGTTAGCGGAAATTAAATATACAAATTTTATATCAATTTCAAACTATTACTTAATTAATCAAACAAACCATTCATTATTACAAATTTCAATCCAAGATCTTTAAGGTTTAGTGGTTTAGAGACTAAGTGTCCAACCCATTATTACATAACAAATCACACGAGCAAACAACTTAATAAATCTTTAAAATTTCACACAACTTTATTTCCAAGCACTTCTCGACTCCTTATCCTAGTTTCTCCATCCCTTAATTTCCTGGGGTTGGAAAAGAAATCATAAAAAAAAAGAGTGAGCTCAAATAGCCCAGTAAGGGTAAACATAAGTGGGTAAGGAAAAATCATGAAGATATCGAACATAGGAAATATAATATTTACACATCATACATGATCAACATTTCACAAGAAAATCATAACATGGAAGATTATGTTTAGAAATCGTATCATAACATCATGACCTAGGTTAACCACCCGGATACCGTATCATAACATAACGTAACATATTATCAATTTGGATTGACACTCTCCAAGTGATGTTCTTTACCCAATGCATTGGAGGTCTTCTGGAACCACCCATTATAAACTTACTTTGTCCAAACATAAGAGGTTATAATAACTTTAACATACATAAGATGAGGCATATTATAGAATTCCAATAAAACATTCAAGGTTAACAAGGATAACCACGAATATCAAAATGGTTATCTACCCCAATCAATAGCATAGATTACCAAGAGAGATTAAAAAGAGACTAATCTAATCTTCTCAACAATAAAATGGAATAAGAAACATAAAACTCTTACAATAATAATTCCAAATAAAACAAGATAAAGAGGAAGAGAAAAGTAAGAATAAAGAAAAGAAAAACCCTTACTATCCGCTTGTCGTTCTCCGCGTTCTAAACCTTAAAAAAAATATCAAAACACTAAATTAGCATTAATGCTTGAAAAGTTCAATATCACACATATCTCCTTTTATATATATATATATATATATATATATATATATATATAAATATATATATCATACTTTAACTTATATCTTTTAATAGGCATACCGTGCTTGTGGGGTTGAATATTAATTTGGGTTTCCACTTCTATTGCTGTTCCATATCCTATTTCGATCCCATGCATCATAAGCCTTGAGTTGTGCACTAACTAGGTTATATGCCTTGAGAGTTTTTGAATAAGATTTACTTCTTGTATTGGGTGAACGGAAAAGACGTGCGATAAGCTTATTTTTCCTACGTGTCTTCCACCTTAACCATGAGGGGATATTAGACACGGGTCTAAAGGGAAGATCAGGAGGAGATAAGGATGGGGATAGCTGTGAGGTTGAAGCATTAACAATTGGGGTTGCAGAAGAAGAAGGGCGATTGTCGGGGGAATTCATTTTGGAAGTCGTTCCTTATGATCTTCCGCTATCTAGAACCTTAAAAATAAAAATAAAAACATAAGTTAATATTCTTATCTTTTCACTTGAATTATAGAATGACAACGCTATGATAAAATACTATAATTTAAAATAATTACACGGTATGTATATGAGGTGGCAAGGCCAACCATGTATGTATATACAGGTGGTACAACTAATCATATAAATAACATATGTAAGGTGGTAAAACCAACCATGAATATAGTATATATGAGGTGGTAAAACCAACCATATAGATCTACATAATAAATAAGAAGCGACTTAAAAATTTCAAAAAATCTTAAGTATTACCTTTCGTAGAACTTCGACGCTTGGTAAGTACCAAAAGCAAAAGAGGATTTGAGTAGAGTATTTGGGATGTTAAGAGGGCTTAAGGGAGTGTTTTTGAGAGGGAAATTTCGTGGTGTGGCTTGAGAGATTTGTGCTTAAGAGGAGAGGCAAGATACTCCTTATATAGGCAAGGATGGTGGTAGGTGTGTAGTGTGAAAGTAGTGTATGAATTTGACTTTGGCA
Source organism: Taxillus chinensis (assembly GCA_023512835.1). Classification (NCBI taxonomy): domain Eukaryota; kingdom Viridiplantae; phylum Streptophyta; class Magnoliopsida; order Santalales; family Loranthaceae; genus Taxillus; species Taxillus chinensis. The sequence continues at coordinate 36,008,675 of CM042092.1, forward strand.
TCAAATTAAATTATGTAAAATATATAAAATACTTTTATTTTATTCATATTATCCTCTCTTAAAACGTGGGTATCTTCTCCCACCATTTAAAAAATGTTTTAAGACTTTTCAACCTAGAAGGTTCCTTTGGCATCAAAAGTCCACATTGGTGTACTCCCTACTAATTCAATTATAACGTTTTTTAATTTTGTAGTTTTTTGACAAATGGACAATTGTATTGCATTACTAACTCAAATATCTACAAATGGGTATCAATTTTTATAATTTTTTGAATATGTATAACAAAAGTTATTGAATTTTAAAGTCATACTAAAATGTTTACCCGTTCACACTGAACCTATGTGTAGTATTTTAACTTCTGGAATTGATTGGCTTCATATTAAATTCTGAAATTTTTACACGTTTTAGCTAAGTGATAAAGGAACAAATGGGCTTTGGTTTCATGTCAATTGGATCTGTATAACTCAAGTTATGAATTTTTGAATGGGACCTCCAGAATCTGCCTTATTCAAATTTTTGGGTCTTACCTATGTTTCATACTTTTGGTAAAGTTAAGGCTTGTAATACTTACTTACCCATAGTAATTTGGTTTAAGAAACTAAATGACATAATATATAGCATCTAAAATTTTTATGACATATAAGAAATTATTTTTTTATTATTTTTTTTTATAACGTATTTAATATTTACGCGGATAAAATAATATAATTGCATAATCAATAAACAATAAAGTAAGATAACATTATAGCATAAAATATTATAAACTTAAATATAAACATTAATATCATATTCTATGGCCTTCGTAAAATTTCTTGAATTGTATTAGCGTAGGTGCGTAAGACGTGTTGTGCTTCGGCAGTAGAGCTACACAACCCTTCGGCTAACATTGTCGTGGTTGTCGCACGAATAACCTCAAACTTCTCCCTGTGTCTCGTCGCATTATATTGCAGCCATTGGACACGAGCATTTAGCTCATCTATAGCAAAGCATAGCTTTGTAACTTCAAGTCGTATTGCTCGCCGATCTTCATCTCGTACACTATTCTCGGATGGCGGTACTTGAGAACTTGATGCTATAACTCTTATTATTATTATTCTTATTTCTATACTCTCTTATAAATAAAATCTCATGCTCATACCTATTTATGGAAGTCCAAACGGATACTATTCATAACGGCTAGTTACTATTCTAACGACTACTTATTAGTCACATGCTATTTGAATGACCATATTGGATGCTTATTTTTATCGTGATAATATCCAAAATATCCTTTCTAACTATTGTTAACAATAACATTATTATTATTTTATTATTATTACTCTTTAAGGAAGAACTTAAATAGCTAAAAATTTTGCGGGTCTTACATATGCCCTCCAAGATATGTATGCAGGATAAACACCAGGCTTTGGACTGTTGGGCTAGATTTTGTGTGGGGTGGACCATGCCTGATACATCTTTTTGCCTTTTTCTGTGAGGGGTGGACCACCGGCATCCAAGGAGCAGTCCAAGTAATGTCATCTTCTGTGAGGTTCTCTAACTTCTTTTTCTAGCTTTCAAAGTCTTTAGGTAGGTTCCACTTGCTGAGCATAATATCCAGTATTGTTGTGGTTGGTACCTGGTAAACAGCAGGAAAATGAGGGACACTATAGGGGAAATGACCTTGCAACCAGGTGCATAGGAGAGGCAGGCACCCCATGAACTGTCCCGAGCCTTTACTCCTCAGATAAGTAAGAGATCGAATGGTTTCAACCAATATAGCAAGAGTAGGGTCACATCCTTTGAGCACCTGCTGGATCAAATCTACAATTACTCCATCGATGTGGGCTGGTATCCTCGGAAAAATGACTAGCCCATATATAGCTAGTGTAAGCAATTTGTGCGCCCCTGCTTCTGTCGCGGTCTGTATCATTTCTTTGATTGTTTCCCATGGAAGATATTCCCACCCACCACAGGTTGTGGCCGCCGGTGAGTCCCATACTGGCTTTCCCATTATCTCAGCAAAGGCCCTTCGACATGATCTTCTGGGCTCCGGTAGATAGCTCTTCATTTGGTTTTCCACAGGGATATCCAATAATCTTCTGTATTCTTCTATTGTAGGAACAAGATCTATGCCGTTGAAGTCAAAGCACCGCCGTCGAGGCTCCCAGAAATATATGGCTGCCCCAAGCATATCCTTATCGGCCAGTAGCTCGGTCACATGGAGCAAATCCCCAACTATCATAGGGAAAGCAGTAAATCACAACTATCGTGGTAGTTAAAGCGTATAAATAAATCGTAGTTAATAAACGACAACTGTAATGGCAGTTAAACAAGTAAATCACAATTAGGCTAGAAAATAACTCTACAACAGTACAATGAAAATAACCTCCTAATCCTAGTTCTAGACATAACTCTCTAAAGTGTGTATATCCCCAGCAGAGTCACCAGCTGTCATCACTAGTTTTCGTCTGGCCTGTTTGGGTGAGCTCAAACTAAACCAATGGTGAGAAATTTAGAGTCGCCACCAACTGTTTTTGGGGTACAGTTGGGTACCCTCTACTTTGAGTAGTGTAAAGTGTGGTCTGCGTTATTAGAGAAAGGTTCGAGAGTTGATTATGTGTAGGGAAGGATTAGCACCCCTACAGCGCCCTTTCGGTATATATTTTTGGAAAAGGAGGTTTTCTATTTATTGTCACTGCTGTGCTTGGGTTGGATTTCCTAGAAAGTCTAGGCTGTTTATTTGGCTAAGTTATTTGTTAAAGTTATGGTTCAATTGATTTACCCTAAATTTCTAAAGGGAATCCTAGAAGTGGAAAATGAAATCCTATTTTTTTTTTGTTTTTGTTTTCTTTGTTTCGTTTTTTTTTTTGGAAAACGTGTTGTTTTTTGTTTTGCTTTGTTTTGTTTTTATTTTGTGTGTGTTTTTTGTTAAAAAACGTTGTGTTTTTTTTTTGTTCTTTGTTTTTAACTTTTGAAAGCTTTTCCTTTTTTTTGTTTTATTTTGAAAACCCAAAGTCATAAATGCGTATCAAAGTAATGAACACATACATTAAAATAAACAAACGTGGAGTGTGTGATTATGACATCCACAAATAAATAAACATAAAAGCACTCTTTTTCTTTTTCTTTTTTTTTTCATCTTCTCTTTTTTTTATGCCTCTCCTTGCGTTCTCTATTTTTTTTGTTTCCACTATATTTTACATATTACAACGTACAACATACAAAGAAGGAAAATACAACGTCAAATACTAAAAATTACATCAAATATAGAGATAAGCTAAAAAATGAAAACTGGGAAAATACTAAAATTACATTAAATATAATTACAAATAAGTTGAAAAAATAGAGCAGCAAATGTAAATTACACTGACTTTGGCTTGAATGGGGCTTTAGCACGAGACGTCTGTCTGAAATATTTTGTCTGTACCGAAAAATGCTTGCTCACCCAAATCACCAAATTCCAGTAGGACCAAGTGCAACGATCAGCTATGACATATTGTAGAGACTGCCAAGGTACGCTGGGATTTTTTTGTTTTTGTGACGGAAACGTAAGAAAAAAAAGAAAGAAAGGGCAGAATGGAGTTGTTTTTTGTGTCTTTCTTTTGCTGGGAAAAAGAAAGTTGGAACGAAATAATAGGGAAAGAGAAGTTGGGAAGGATGGGCGATTTGGTTTTTCAGAATGGCAGAAAGCTATCCAGGTGTTTTTCTCTCCCTCCTTCGCGTGGATAGAAGACTTGCTTTTAAAGGGGTTGGCTCAATTTAGATGGACCGTCATTATTATGCATTTATTGCTCTATTATGAATGCCAGCATTTTTAATTGTAAGATTCTGACTTTTGTCTGGCGGTTGGACGACCTGTGCGCAAAATGGGGCAGCGTGTGATTATTTTTTTCGTTTTTTTTTTGTGAGCACATGCGTCTGACAGGCATTGAAATGCATCTCTGACAATTGCCAACTAATAAAAACACGCCCCGTGAGCAATCAGTGGGAGGGCCAGCAAGAGAGGCCAAACAGTGAAGGTCAAAGGGTCAAAGTGTCGGCGAGTCGGAGTGTCAGCAGGTCGAAGTTTCGGTGGGTCGAAGGTCAACGGTCAACGGGTCGAAGTGTCGACAGGTCGAACGTCAACGGTCAACGGGTCGAAGAGCTAAGGGTCGAAGGGCAAGGGGCGAAGGGTCGAAGGTTCGCGGGTCGAAGTGTCGGTAGGTCGGAATGTCGGTAGGGTAAAAGAGTCGCTCCTCAAAGGTCAAGGGTCGAAGATCAAAGGGGCGAAGGTCTAAGGCCCACGGGTTGTAGTGTCGGCAGGTAGGAGGGTCGAAGGCTTACAGGCGTCGAAGCTTCAAGTCTTCGAGGCTTCGAGGCTTCGTGGCTTCGAGGCTTTGAGTCTTCGAGGCTTCGAGGCTTCAAGGCTTCGAGGTTTCAGGGCTTCGAGGCTTCAAGGCTTCGAGGCTACGAGTCAAGGTTTTTTTTTTAAGTCAACTCTTAATTACGTTTTTACCCCCACCCAAAATGCGAAAATAGACGACCTTTCGGGGATTGTTTAGGAAGACCCGTATTTGCTTAAATAGATGTTTTGGAGAATTTCGCATAGTCACTTTTCCGAGCAGTTTGACCAGGGGCATTGACTATTTTTTGGCAAGTTTGAGTTTTTCCAACGAAAGTTGTTTTGGCCATAACTTCTTCGTTTTTCATCAGAATTGAGCTCAGTCAAGCGCGTTATTCTCCAAATTTCCTCCTCTATCTCCTGGTATTGATCTTGAGGTACTTCAGGGACTTGTAGCAATGGTTATCCATTTTGGACTTTCCCATTCGTGCAAGTGTATCCATTTATGGACCTGTTTAACAAGGTATATGGCATGGGTAGAATGGTATATAGAAAAACATGGGGTTAGTATGTCCAACTCAAACAAAATGGGGTCCAACAAGGGGTTTGGTTCGGCTAAGACTTGGTCTGTGGGAGGTCGAGAGAGAGAAGAGATGATGGGCAGGCCATTGCCAGTTGGCACTGATGATCTGAGCTGGAGCGCCGGGCATCGCGGCGGTAGCGGCGTGGACTGGGAGAAGGAGTTGCGCCTAAGGGAGAGAGACGGCTTTTTGATTGGAAGAGATAAGGTTGAACAATTTTGTGGTTGTTGTTTTTTGTTTTGTTTTGTTTTTTTATTATTATTATCAAGCCAATGAGGTCTTGACACATGGTTAAGGAAAGCGGGAAAGTGAAGGAAGAAAAGAAAGGAAATTTTTTTATTGTTTTGTTTTGTAATTTTTAACTGCTATTTTGGGTTTTTGGGATCGGTAAAATAATCTGATTTCCAATAAAATATGAAAAAATTATTTTTGGACTCGAGGCGCCACGACGAGCAACCCTGTATCCTTTCTTCTTGAAAATGAATTTATTTTTGTGCCGAAACTGTACAGCATGTCCCTAAATCGTTTTATTACAGAAAAAGTATTTTTTTTATTTTATTTTATTTTTATTTTTATTGAAAATAAGCTCTGTGAGCAAATATATGTAATATATACGTCAAAATTCTCAAAATAATGAGAGGATTAAGAAAATGAGGTTCGTGACCTGATCCGGAGTGTCGTTTCGAATATTGGCCGCTAGTTGACCACCCTTAACGGTCCAGATACAGTTTTGACCATAACTCCCTCATTTGACCTCAGAATTGAGCGCGGTCGAAGGCATTGATCTTCAAATTTGATTTTCCATCGCTCGGAACTAGCTCTTTGGCATTTGAAAGCCGTTTTAACAAATTCATTGAAATCCCTCTCTTAGATCGGTGATCACGTCTCTTTATTTATCTATACAAAGTGATTAACAAATAGGAGCAAAGCTTAAAGTGAAAAATAAATGTGTATGTCCAACCTGGACAAAATGGGGTCCAACACATACAATAAGTCAAACAGTCATACAAACATTACATCAAAATAGTATGCAAATACAACTGTCCACGGACCCATGTCCGGAATATAATACAAAACAATACAAAATATAGTACTGTATTATACATTAGAGTAGTGGGCACGTCCTCCTGAAAAAAAGTTCTCCACTAGTCTCGAGTCACACCTGAAAAAGGTAAATAAAATGTTGGGGTGAGCGACAAGCTTAGTAGGTGACCCCAAAACTCCACATCATGCAAACATACAAGTCTATACTATATGCTCAGTGTACTCGTGCACCGTGTAGTGTGTACAATCATCAGGACATAGCCTGCAAACAAATATCAGGACCCATCCTGCCCACATAGGACAGCTTGTCCATGATCCTCCATGGGATCCCAGCTCAGGGCACTCAGCCCTAGCTCCACGAGCTCAACGGATCAACACAATCCTCAACAGGATCTCAACTCAGGGCACTCAGCCCTAGCTCGACGAGCTCAATGGCTCACGAGCTCAACGGCACAACACAGTCCTCAACAGGATCTCAGCTCAGGGCACTCAGTCGTAGCTCCACGAGCTCAATGGCTCACGAGCTCAACGGCTCAACACAGGCCTTAACCTCACGGTGAGAACACAAGCAAGTCATGGAGTCCAAGCCCCAAATCCTCAAACCAACATATTAACACCAGTATGGCATTAAGGTTCACAACACTTCCTTTATAATTACGGCCAGTCATCACAAATTGATCCTCATACCTCGACCAGGGAAGAAGATATTCATAGTTGTTTTCTTGAAATCAAAAGTCCTGGCATTGGGTCTCCATATCATAACTAAGATAATTTGATTTTTGGGGACTTTTCTGAGAAGTCTAACCCCACTTTCCAAAAATTCACCACTACGAAAAACTGGACTTTTTCGAGATTTTGCACTAAATCCCACTAATATTTTTCTTTGAATCCAAATGGGAGTATTTCATTATTTACATTGTAACTTAAGTATAATACTTCAATGTGGAGAGGCATAATGGTTACAATGTAAATGGGTCCAAGCACCCTGTCAACATACACCGGCAACTGCATTATCTAACTGCTCGAGACACCTTGCTCGACGCTGCTTGACACTAAGCTCGAGCAACATGCTTGAGGCTCCCTACTCGAGGCTCCTGCTCGACACTCTGCTCGAAGCTAGCCTCGAGCAATTCCCCAGTCGCGAACCGTCGACTGCGTTCTTCCCAGTTTCATCCCAAAACCCAATTATATTCGTTAAAACCTCATTTCCAAGCATCAATTCATCCCTATTAAGGGTTTCTAACATCATCTAGCCACATTAGGCTACCAAATAACCTAAATTATCTAGGTTTTGTGCTAAATTTCCATTTTTCCCCAATTCTTAGGGTTCATCACGAATTTTCATGATTTCATCTAATTTTTACCTGTTAATCTAATGAAATAGCAAGGAAAGGGTGAAGAATCAATGGAACACCTACCTGGAATGATTTTTGATGATCGAACAAGCTCAAAACGCCCCAAAGCGAAGGCTCCAAGCTTCTCTCTTTCTCTCTTTCTCTCTCTAAGCTCTCCAATGCACGAACAAGGAAACATAACGTGGAAGCTCTTACTCTCATCCTATTTATATTTCTGCATTTTCTTTCATTAATAAATCTCAAAAATATTAATTGACCTCCCGAGGTCACGAACTCCAAATTGAGCCCAAGTATAGCCAAAATGCTCAAAATGACGAGCACATCACTATCCAGATATTTTCCAACCCAATTGACCGCTCAAACGCGAGGTCAACCAATAAACCCCAAGAAAGTCAATAATCGGGACAATCGGGGCCCCGACTCGGAATCGGGCCCAAGACTGTCAAAATACTCACATCGACGACTACATTACCGTCTAGATAGTTGCATTCCCATAGAATGGCTATCTCTCAACACTACCCAAATACGAGTCTTTACAGTGACTTCCCCCAAAGATAATGTCATCTACATAGACTTAGTAGCTACCTGACTTCTGTCTAGATTTCGAATATAGAGATTGTGATCTACTATTCCTCTTCTAAAATTCAATTCTTTTTAAATATCCATTTAGTCGGCTATATCATGCTCTAGGAGCTTGCTTAGGCCATACAAGGCATTCTTCAGTTTGTACACATGTGTCTCATCATTAGCTATCTGAACTTCATTTGGTTACTCAATGTAGACCTCTTCTTTTAGCAATCCATTCAGAAATACAGATTTCACATCCATTTGATAGACTTTAAACTTCTTGTATGCTGCTAATGCAAGAAACATCCTGATTGTTTCTACCCTTGCCACTGTTGCAAATGTTTCATCCACATCAATACCCTCGATCTTAGAGTACCCTTAGCATAACAATATTACCTTGTTCCTGACAACCCTACCATCTTCATTCAATTTGTTTCTAAACTTCCACTTTCTCCTAATGATATTTTTATTCTTTCGTCTAAGAACTAACTCCCATGTCTTATTTTTCTCAATTTAATCGGATTAACTTCTTCATTTTCTTCTTTATTTGACTTCTCTGAGTCTGTGTTCTCATCTTTCTTATCCTTTCCATGCTCAAACTTTTCATCTTTCTGAGGTTCCTCTTCTTCAAATTCTAGATCCCCATATTCATTCACGTTTTTTTAGTTCTCATCAACTTTAACTTCACTAAAAGTTATGAACTTTCCAAGTCTTGGAATGTCATGGCTTGGATTTCCAACCTGAGGAAACCGGTTCGTGACTCCCTTTACCCACCCGATGGGCAAGGGGTTGGGATTATTTCCACACAGGACTTTACGCACATCCATAATAAACAAAATCATATTATTAATAATTCCAAACCACAATTAAATGTTTACAAACCAATCATGCCTTTATTACAGTCAAAATCCTTTTACAATATCTCCCCACTGGGGTTACAAGGCCTCACAAAAATAAAATAATACAAATAACATTAAACAAGCCACAAAACAGAACTGACTTCCAACTTGGTATTCCCACCTAACGCCTGTAGGTTCCTGAAAGAAAACACATCACAATAGGAGGGGTGAGCAACCACAGCTCAGTAGGGATCGTGTCTCCCCAACCCAACCTATGCTCCTATCTACATGAGGGCGTACACAAGTGCAGTGTCGTGGTAATATTATTTGAACAGGAATAATCACATTTAAAAACATGCCAACACAGCCACACAGGCTCATAATCTGCCACGGGCTTTCACAACCACCGAGCTTCACATAACCAGCCATGGGCTTCCACAGCCACCAGGCTTCACATAACCAGCCACGAGCTTCCACAGCCACCGGGCTTCACATAACCAACCACGGGCTTCCACAGCCACCGGGCGTAAAACCAAACACATAACATACATCAGTCACACCGGCATAATATCAAACACTTAACTTGCATGGCCATAGACATAAAACCAAACACGTAACATACATCAGTCACATAAGCATAATATCAAACACTTAGCTTGCATAGCCACACAGGCATAATAACAAATAATATGCCATTGAAGGCCAACATCCATATAGGAGATCATACCTATATGGATTTACGTATAAATATATATATATCCAGATAACCACAGATCACCTACCACAAGGCCTAAACCCTAGGATGGGTTCAAGGAACAGGACAAAACCCCTACCTTTGGAAGATCTTTCATGCTCTTGCTTCCACGCCTAAACCACAGAAATGACAACGGTAGCCACGATCTGGAGCCCTCTCTCTCTCAACCTCCCTCCCTCTCTTTGTGACGGCTGCGGCGGAAGAACCCTAAAACCACAACACAAAGGGGCTCCTCCTCCTTATATAGACACCTCAATATCAAAACGCCGTAGTTTTGATTAAATGAACTCCAGCATCAAAATTACGTAGTTTTGATGGAATAGGCTACAACCTTCCCGCATCCACACAAGACAAAATACCCATAATTACAACATGCCTCTTTGGGAAAAGATTACTAGAATAACAAAACCAAGGTGATTATGCAAAAACATGGCTGCACGCCATAATACACGTGATATCCCCATATCACGTGCAGCTCCAATTGATGTGAAATTCTTCCCCAAGGTTCCTTGTATCACGTAGAAGGTAGGCATACAATAATCTTCTTGCACGTGATATCCCCATATCACGTGCAGCTCCCAAAGGTTCCCTCTTGGGCTCATCTCTTACCTCAAACTTGCCCATCAACAAACAAGGTGTTTTAGCTAAAGTTTGTGGGAAGAAAACTCCCTAAAACCCTACAATTTCCACCCCAAAAGGCAAAATTGTGACTAACTCCTCACATCCCAAAACACGGGTCATTACATGGAAGATATACTCTATAATTACCCGTGTCTGAGGTTTTGGGAGATAACCATGTGATGGAATGCATATCGAGGGATAAAAATATCTAAACAATAATGTGCTCGTCAAACAGAGCATTTTAACTATAATTAGGCTCAATTTGGAGTCCAATTAGAGTTTGGGCCCTGTGAGGATAATTTGGATATTTTAAGAAATAAAATAAAGTATAAATAGCAAAAAGAGGGGAGGAACCTTCATTTTGTTGTCATGTGTGCGTGTACGTGAAGAGAGAGAAAGAGAGATAATGTTTGAGGAGGAACCAGAAGCTTGCAAAGGAGATTGGACAATCCAAACTGAAATTGCCCAAATTTGAGGTAGGGATTCATTTTTCACTCATATGTCATTGATTATGCTTGCTAGAGTAGCTAAAACATGATAATTAACCCCAAATTTGTGAAATTTGGATCATGAACCCTAAATTTTGGGAGAAACCCAATTTTGGGTTAAATCTTGTGACTTGAGTGCATAAGATATGACTAAAACCTAATGTGTAGTATTGGGTATGAGTTTTATAAGGTTTCAAAGGGTTTGGGGGTTACTGGGTTGAATCCAGATGAGAAACGGGTTAAAACGATGTTGAACAGTAACCTTAGCGAATTGTGAGGTTAAGGACTCGTTGGGTTTGGGGGTTAGTGGGTTGAATCCAGACGAGAAACGGGCTAAAATGATGATGAATAGTAACCTTAGTGAATTGTGAGGTTAAGGACTCGTTGGAGCCTCAAGGCAGTGAACAGTCGATGGGATCGACTCTAGAACTGGAGGTTACGAATGTGTAGTTTCAAGTTTTGAATATGTGATTCAAATGTGTATTTCGAAGGTTTGAAGGAAAGTTCAAATGTGTGATTCGAATGTGTGTTTTGAAGGTAGTTTCAAAGACAGTTTCGAATGTAGTTCTGAAGGAAGTTCAATACAGTTTCAAAATCTAGTGAAAGGAGATTCAAAATACAGTTTCACTAGACTAGACCATTTACATTGTAAACCTTTATGCCTCAAGTATTGTACTTAAGTTACAATGTAAATAAGGCAATACCCCCCATTCAGATTCAAAGAAAAATACCAAAAAAATAAAATTCTCACTCCTGTAAAATGTGAAAAATGGAAATTAGCACTGAATCCCGAAAAAATCCAGTTTTGGTTCGAGGTGACTGTTTGGGAAGTTGGGTAATACCTCACAGAAAAATTCCCAAAAATCAAGTTATCTTAGTTATGATATGGGGAACCAATGATGTGACTTCTTTTTTCAAGAAAATAATTTCTACGAAAATCCTCTATCTTGGTCAAAACATTAGGATAGATTTATGGAGACTGGCCTCTGTTACACAGAGAGTGTTGTGAACCCTAGTGGTCAAGTGAGCCTACGAGGCTACCTTGATAAGCTTGGGAGGCTACTGTTGAGGGCCTAGGAGGCGAGATTTGTTCAGAGCCTAAGAGGCTACTGTGCATGAGAGGCAATACTATGCTTAAGAGGCAATACTATGCCTGAGAGAGGCAATATAGTGCCTGAGAGGAAATTTTTGGGATTACTTAGGAAGCTTTCTTTATATTTTAATGTGAGTACATGATTTAGTGGGTGGTGTAAATTTAGCATTACATGAGCACATGCCTACACTAGTTTATGCGTTGGCATGATCCCTACTGAGTTGTGGCTACTCACCCCTCAAGTTGTGTTTGTTTTTGTATGTTTCAGGTGCTTATAGGATCTAGAAGGTTCACTAGAGGTGAAGACCTTGTGTGTATTTGTTTGTTTTGTTGGATTATAAAAACTATGATGCAACTTCGTGGGGAAATGAACATGTATGTATGTGTGTTTGTATTGTGGGTTGAAATGATATTTATATATCCATGTGCTATATGTGTGGTATGAATTAGGGACGACACCCGTGCTAAGATCCTTTTCTTAGTGTTATCACCAACCCATTATCCCTTCAAGTGCGGGCATGGGGATTCATTAACCGGTTTCTGCGGGTCAAAAATCCGGAGCGTGAAATACTTTATATCCCTTTGTCTGATATAAATACCTAACAAACGTTCCTTCCTCAGCTCTAGCATGTAACTTTCCTCTTCCTTGCTCCTTTATCTTCACGAAGCAAGGGCTGTCAAACATTCTAATGTACTTGGTTGTTGACTTCTTTCCACACCATAATTCATAAGGTGTGTAGTCTGTTCTTGGCCTTAAGGTTACTCTATTCAATAGGTGTACAACTGTTCTAATTGCCTTTGTCCAAAATCTTGTATGAAGATTAGCTTCCATCAGTAAGGTTCTGCCCATCTCAATGATAGCCCTATTCTTTCTTTCAACAACCCCACTTTGTTGTGGAGTTCTTGCTACTAATAATTGATGTTGAATCTCCTATTTGTTCAAATACCTCTCAAAGGCTTCATTTGTAAACTTAGTACCCTAATCAAATCTTAAAACTTTGATTCGTTGGCCACAGTTATTTTCAGCCATTCTTCTGTACTTCTTGAAGCGTTCTAGAGCTTCTGTCTTGTGCTTTAGGTACGTAATACAAGTTCTTCTAGTGAAGTCATCCACAAACAAGATGAAATACCTCTCACCATTGAGTCCCTTATTCCTTATAGGTCCACACAAGTCAGTATGCACAATGTCTAAAGTTGTTTCTAAACTGTACTTTTTTACCTTATAATGAAATCTGGTTTGTTTTTCATGTTGGCATGCTGAGCAGATATGCTCTCTATCTCGTTTGATGCCTGGATGTCTTTGATAGCCTTGTAATTTACAAGCCGTCTCATATTCTTCTGATTGAGATATCCTAGTCTTCTATGCCAGAGTTCATTTTCTTCAACCTTTGTTATATGATAGTTTTGGGTCTTGTTCTCATCAATTACATACAAGTCCTCATCTGTCCCTCTTCCAGCTGCTAATATGTTGTCATTTTCTCTCTTAACTCGGCAACCAGTTTTAGTAAAGGTCACTTCATTACCTACATCACATAGTTGACCGACGAATGCTAAATTATACTTTAACCTTCTACATGTAGTACATCCTTCAGTTTACTTTTTTACCATTCTGTTGATCCTAACTCCTTAATCTTTAGTAAGATATCATTGCCAAATCTTACTTTGTCAGATTTGTCCTTGTTCACATCTAACAACTTATTTAGGTCACCAGTGATGTGACTAGAACAACCACGATCAAGGATCCATTGTCTATCCTTAATATCAACTTTCAATGTAATCTCAGCAATATAAGCTACTTCCTTGCCTTTAGCAATGTAGACTTGTTTTACTTTAGACTTGAAGCGCTACTTTTGTTTTACTTTATACTTGAAGTACTCCCCCTGAAGCTTAGGCTTCACAGTCATTTGAGATGTTGATTCTTTATTTCTGTTTTAAACCTTCATAGTGTTCTTCTTCTTATTTTGCTAAGGAATAAGTACACTTCTTGCACTGTGACGTTCACTACCACACTTATCACAAACTTCCAAATCTACAAGAATAGCAAATTTATTATTCGTGGAAATGGGCTTTGGTTTCCACTAGCATGACTTCTCATCATGTCCCTGCTTCTGACAAAAGTTGTAAAAACTTTTGGCTGGTTTCTTTCTCTCAATATTGTACAAGTTCCTTTGAGATGTCTTCAACTCAGTTCTAGATTCTTGTACCGGATACCTCCACCAATAAAATCTGGCCATATGACCCCATACTGCACAGTAGTAGCAGTGACCCTAAAAGCTGGTTCTGCTGAACCTTTGAACTTCTGAAGTTTTCTTTATAATAGCCTTGTCCTTGATGGTTGGCTTCACAGGTTTACTTCCTTCTTTATTAAGGGGCACCTGCACACCTATAGAAATGACATTTACATTAGATTTCTTCACATTTGTGGAATGCTCAAATTTCTTAACACATTTGTTCACTCCACTAGTCTTGGTCTAGATAACCGGGTATCTCTCTATGTTATCATCATTCACACCACCCTTGGTGACACTCTTAACTTTCCGGTATCTCTGGGTCATGACAATGGCATTCTTGTGCTTGTCACGTTCACCATTTGGAATATTAACCTTCCTTACTGCCTATGGTGTCGTGATCTCCTTCCTAGCCACTTGTAGTGTTTCCTAGGTCTTCTGAGCCGCCTATAGTGTTGTGAGAGATGTGATCTGGGAACTTTCAGAGGTTGAAGCTTGAGTGGCCTTATCTTTTGGGATCTTTAGTTGAAGGCCCACTAGTTGTTCCTCAAGCCTGTGGATTGTTGTGTCTTTAGTGGTGAGTTTTGCGGAAATGTCATCACATATCTTGATTTTCTTCACTAGCTTGAGCTTGAGGCTGATAATTTTCTCGCAAAACTTCTTTGATTCCTCCAAGACTTGATCCTTCTCTCCTATGACTTCTCCAAGCTCTTCCTTAGCTTTCTTAAGCTCTCCTTTGAGCTGGTTGATCTTGCTCCCTCTCTTGTGGATCTCTTCTGTTGCAAGCTCGAGCTCCTCTTCCAAATCTACTTTCTTTTTTCTTCTTCTTCTATTACCTCTTTATTCTATGAGACAATGTTGCCATTGTCTACCTCAATCCAGGCAACAAAAGCATAATTTGATGAGCATTCATCCTCCTTATCAGATTCAATAATTTGGCTCATGTAATTCTTGTATGAGCCCTTTTTCTTTTGTGGAGCTGCTAGTCTCCCTGTGGAATTGCTTCTTCTAGATGACGTCTTTTTCTACTTTGTGTCCTCTACATCTAAGGCTTCATCATCCGAATCATCAACTTTTCACATTTAAAACATCTAAGAGAAAGTCCACCTTTTCCTTTTCCTCCAGCTAGCTTTCCTACTCCACCTCTTCTAAACTTTCTGGTGAAGTAGGCTACCACCTCATCTTTACCATCTTCACTATTACTGTCCTCTTGATCTTCTGATGACTCAATTTATTTCTTAATTTTCAACTTTTTCATAGCCATGAAGGCTACTTCTTTTGTCTCCTTTGCTGTAGGCGTGGATGTTTATGTTGATGGATCTTCATGGGAGTGCAACTTCATTTCAAATGCAGTCAAACTACACTGCAGCTCCTACATTGACATTGTCTCAAGGTCTCGGCTGTTTTCCAGAACTTTCACCCTTGGAATGAATTTTTTGGGTAGAACCCTCAGCACCTTCTTTACAATTGTGAAGTTCTTCTTATTTTTGCCATGACTCCTCATGTCATTGATAATCTCAGTTAACCGCACGAAGAACTCTTGTATACTCTCATGCTCCTCCATTTTGAGAGTTTCATACTTCTGAGTATACAATTATAGCCTGGTTTCTTTTAATCTAACATCTCCTTGATAGACACTTTCTAATCTATCCCATAGATCCTTCGCCACTCTACAGTCCATAGCTTTAGCATATTCTGAGTCTGTGAGTGATTGCATGATCACACTCAGGGCTCTTCTCTTAGCTTTTGTGGGTTCTCGGTTATCAGTAGGTTATATATATCCATCTTTTATTACCCGCTCAATATCAATACCCATGGACATAAACATGGTCTCCATTTTGGCTTTTTACATCTTATAATTTGTGTCATCAAAGATAGGCACTATCTTTATGTAATTGGATCTAGTGCTTCATCCGCTAATAGGAATCTCCATTTATATATACCAATGAACTCTTGCTTGGTCACTAAGCTATTAAGCCACAAATCTCAACAACACAAATGTATCGGTCTGTGAGATCACTTCTCCACACAACAATAAATCTATCTCTAGTGAGAACTTAGCTCTAATACCAATTGATATTCCCAAGATCCAAACAAGATCGTACAAGTATATATGTGTGTATATAGAGAGGGTCTGTATTCTTAAAACTAATTCCTTTAGTCTTAAGGAGTATTTTGCTTCTTAGAGATATTTTTACAAATGCGGTTACTATTTGGGTGGTATCTTACTGTCTTGTGCAAGATCAAGTTAACAGCAGGTATGTATGGGAAATAAAGGACAAAGACACATGATCTACGTGGTTCGATCAATATGATCTACTCCACAGTGGTGAGGGTGTATGTCACGCCCCAGATTTCCCGGCACCAGGAAATTGGTTAGTGATGCCCCATGCCTCGCACCCAGGAGGACAAGGGGTTGGTGAATGGTCACCTATTAGGGCTCCCACTAGAGTGCTGCCCCAAACCTGCTACAACCTCACGCATGCCATGCACAAACCATACAAGAAAACTAATCCATATCATAAAACTGTATTACATGTTTAATAGGGTCACCAGCCCCAAAACACAGTGTTTCACATAAATACACTCATTTCATATAAATACATGAGTCCCAATCTCAACCTATACAATGTCTCAAAACAGAATAGTAAATTAGATACACATGCATCCACAGCGGTGTAATCCTCCTATCACCTGCTAAGTCCTGCAGAGAAAGACATCAAAGGTGGGTGAGTAAACCATAGCTCAGTAGGGGTTCTTCCTCCCTGGGCCAACCCAACATCTCCTCCACACTATGCTCAGTGTAAATGTGTGTAGTGTAGTGTAAAAGACAATAATAATACACAAGGATTCACATGTGGTTCCCTCAATGGAACCTAGATATCTCACGTCCAATCCAGGACTGTCCCCCCAATGGGACCTCAAAATCTCATGTCCATCCCATGGATTGTCCCCTCATTGGGACCTCAAAATCTATGTCCATCCCATGGACTGTCTCCTCATTGGGACCTCAAAATGTCCAACACAAGCACAATAACAAAACACACAATTCATCTCATGGAACATCTATATTAAAGCATAACAAATCTCACGCATATACTCAAATTCCCAACACGCACCAACATAGATCGACAACATCTCTATTTCACGTTTCACAACACAAAACGCACAAATATATGTATATATAGATATATATCTCAATATCACGTATCTCAATACAATCTCCCCAAAACCGTGTTATCAAATAGAGCTTGGAATTTCCATATTATAACTTTTCACAATCATAGGGGGGGACTCTAGGAGATAGAACCACCTACCTCAAAATCGAGCGAACTTCGAGCTCCGCCTTGAAGGATTGTCCCTTGCGCCACACCCTTCTCCAACGGACGTCTCCTTCGCCAAGAATGCAGCAGCAACGAACAACGAACTCCCTCTGTGTGTATGTGTGTGTGTGTGTATGCAACGGCGGCCCATAATAAAACCCTAAAAAAAGAAAATAAGAAAATCGTATAAAAATAAGCTACCGCAAGTCGACGTCGACCCAAAAATCGCCGAGATCGACCACATCGACCAGCATCTTCTTGCGTCGACCAGACCCCACGTCGATCAATTCTCGCGTCGCACAAGGTCGATCTCAAGCTAGGTCGACCACGTCGACCTCACATTGACCTACATCGACCACTTTGTCATATCGACCAACACACAAGGAAGCTCTCGGGAAACTGCACTTGGTCGACCTCGACCATGTCGACCACACATCGACCCACGTCGACCTCTGCCACACGGACCAGAATCCCCGCAAGGGGCGCTGCCCCCTTGACCCCTGCTCGCTGACCGGGCAGCAAAATCCTCGCCGAGGCGCTGCGTCCTTGGACTCCTGCTGGCCGTCGGGTCAAGGTGTTTGCTCAAACACAAAAATGACTAACTCATCCCAGCCCAAACACGTGTTGATACAAAATAAGGCACCTCACTCCCTCTAACTCTCAGGACTAGGACACAGGTCCTCACAGTGTACCTACACTGAGTCCAATCCACTATATATTCTTTTAATACAGTAGGGACTTGCCCTTGTTACAATAGGATTAACTCTCTTATCTCTTAAATGAAAATACAAAAATAGTATTACTTCAGTACTCACTCACTTGATGAACTGTCTAGCATAATCTACTTCTACGTGTTCAACTGTTTGCACCTCTTGACCTTCAATTACTCCTTTGCCGAACTCACTATCTATTCATTAAATGTATAAGGTATAAGGCTAGATGAACTCACTATTATCTTGCTCTTTATCTCCTCCTCTCCACCACGGGCACGAGTACCATGACCCACCCACTCTCTTAATACTAGAACTCATATCACAGAACCCTATCTCTCTTATTTATCTCATTCTCGACTCCAAACCTTTCAGTATTGATGCAAGCTTCTTAAATCTTATATAACTTTCAACAAAAGAGGTGTATTAGTCAAACAAGATACATTTATCCCAATTATATTACAGAAACAAATCATTGCAATAATTTATCATATTATAATCTCATACCAATATACATATGTATATATGTTCATATATATATATATTAACATGCATATATGCTAACAACTCATACAATAATAGTGAATGGAGTTAATTCAATTGCTCCTCTATCATTAATTCTTAAAACAAATATAGATTGTGATGTTTAGACAAAGGTTAAGCCTGAAAGTTATGAATCCCTACTTCAAAAATGCTTAAGACCTAAGTCTTGACTGTCAAGTATCCACAGATTAGCCTCCTGTTGCTTTCTGGCACTTCTTCTTCTCACTAACTTTATTAACTACCAAAAACATGCTATGAAGGCTATGGTACAAATTTTATAGAGTTAAAGAGTCCTAACTGCATTCAAATACATCTAAATAAGAGTTTACTTGTCCCATAAGTAACCTTGTCTCCTAAAAGTCCTAAACCAATTAGAACACCACTTACTTGCCCACTAAACAATCTCTTTTAATCTAACAAAAGTATCAAATAGCCTTTCATAAAAATAATATTGTTTTCCCTTTTTCTTAATAAATTATTTTTATTAATTTAACTCAAAATGTTATCTAAATAGATAAAATTGCCACTAGGGCCCTAAACTTCAAATCGTACCTAAGTACAATAAAAAATTTTCATTTAATGTGTACATCACTATACTGTTACCCATTTACCAAAACAAGGCATCTAATATGGCTGACACCTAGTATCCACAAACATGAGTCCTTATACTTACAAATTCGCTACTTAAGCTGCTTATAAACCTAGTCATCCAACTTTTGATTCAAGTTAACAATATTAGAGCTTGTGCCTCAACTTGCAGACCACTCTTCTAAGTTTGTGGTTTAAAGCCATGCTTTCAAACCTATGATTTTAGCTATACCTTCTTAATTCGTGACTCAACTTACACTTTACTTTACTTTTGGTTTCACATTGACATTTTAACTTTTGTTTTAAACATTTCCACATGAACATGAGATCAACGCAACAAACTTTTGGCCTTGGCATAAACAAGCAGTCTTCCACTCATAAATACATTAAACTTTCAGTTTAAACCATGACTTAAACATGTATTTTAATGTAATAAATATTTTTAGCCGGATAACTTCATCGGATTCAGAGCCGGATCTACGTGGCCGATGACATGTGACAACATGGTGGTCGTCGATCGTGGCAGGGAAGAAAATATTTATCTGATGTGGTAGGGGAAGAAAATATAATCAAAGACATTATTTTCAGATCCCACTCTCCCTTTCCTGCTCTTCTCGCTCTCCTTTTTCCAGACTCCCTTTTCCCTGAATCTGCGATACAAAAAGCAATTCCAACGCTGCGACACTGAAAACAATTTCGACACTCCAACACACTCGTCGGCGATCGCTGGTGAATCCCTTGATTTTATGATTTTAATTATGTGTAAATTTCTTTCAATTGATGTGTTTTAATTTGTCACTTGACACTGAATCCGATGGATTCATCCAATCAAAAATATTTATTGCTTCATTATTGATTATTTTGGACAATTAATGCACGATAAAACTACATTAATTTCTATGTCGTTGGTTTATAAACTAGATGCGTTTACAACTAATTATTAAGGATAAAACTGCATTATTTGCTATGTCGTTGGTTTAAAAATTGCACAGATTTAAAACTAATTGGATAAAACTGCATTAATTCCTATGTCGTTAGTTTAAAAATTGGATAAAACTGCTGGATCTTGCTATGTCGTTAGTAAAAGAAATTAATGTGTATAAAATTGGGTGAAGTTTATAAACTACATATATATATATATGGTCATTTATTATTTCCTATGTCGTTGGTGTTGGTTTTATCATTGTATTTGCTATTATATTTGTCGGCCATGGTTGCAATAGATGAAATGCTTAATAGGGAAGATGATGCAGTATGTAATATTGCTGGTAATGAGATTGCAGTGAGTGATGGTGATGATGTGGTCGAGGAAATTGAGGTTGGTAAGGAATTTGATAATTTAGATGATTGTTATGAGAATTATAGAAACTATGGAAAGTAAAAAGGTTTTGGTGTGATGAAAAGAGATAGTAAACGTAGAGATAATGGAGTCGAGAGATGGTGCACATATGCTTATTATAAATCACGGATCAGGAGAAAAACATCGAAGACTCCACTGAACTCTAAACTTTCAGTGAAAACAAATTGTAAAGCTAGGATAAATGTAGTTTTATAGTCGAGTGGCAAATATAAATTGCAAAGTGCTTCTGTTGAACATAATCATTCGTTAAGCCCTACAAAAATAAGGTATATGAGATATAATAAAAGGTTAGATCCACACGTGAAGAGAAGATTGGATTTAAATGATTGAGCAGGAATATGAATAAACAAGAATTTCTAGTCTTTAGTTGTTGAAGTAGGAGGTGCTAAAAATTTATGTTTTGATGAAAGGGACTGTCGGAATTATATTAGTAAAGAAAGGCAATTGAGACTTGGAAAGGGAGATGGTGCATCCCTCCAGGATTACTTTACTCGGATGCAGGAAAAAGAGAGTGGTTTTTTTATGCAATCGACTTGGATGATGATAATAGATTGAGAAACGTATTTTGGGCTGATGCAAGGAGTAGGGTAGTATTTCAAGCTTTTGGAGATGTTGTCACCTTCGACACAACTTATCTCACAAATAAAATACGATATGCCGTTTGCTCCTTTTGTGGGCATAAATCATCATGGCAATTCTGTGTTGTTGGGTTGTGGATTGTTATCCAATGAAGATACAAGAACTTTTAAATGGTTATTTGAAACTTGGTTGATGTGATTGGATAACTGTCCTCAAAAAGCTATAATCACAGACCAATGCAAAGCAATACAAAATGCCATTGAGATTATATTCCCATTAAGTCGTCATTGGTGGTGCCTTTGGCATATAATGAAGAAGATTCCAGAGAAATTTAGCGGATGTGCTGAGTATAAAAACATTAAAAGGGACTTTAAAATATGTGTTTATGAAAGTTTCAGCAAAGAAGAGTTTGATTATAGACGGACAGACATGATTCAGATGTATGGTCTTTAGCGAAATGAATGGCTTAAAGGGTTGTATGCTGAGCGGATGTGTTGGGTTCCTATCTATTTGAAAGATACTTTTTTTGCAGGGATGTCAACAACGCAGCAGAGTGAAAGTATGAATGTGTTTTTTGATGGTTATGTGAGTTCAAAAACATCTCTGAAGCAATTTGTCGAACAATATTACAATGCTCTAGTAAATAAGATTGAGAAGGAAAGTAAAGCTGACTATCATTTATTCAACTCCTAGTATAATTGTGTCACGCATTATGGTATAAAGAAACAATTTCAAGCAGCTTATATGAATACCAAGTTTAGAGAGTTTCAAGTGGAGTTGCAAGCAAAGTTATATTGTCACATCACAAGTGAAGTGAAGGAAGGACCCATTTTTAGGTATAATCTTCTATCCATTTTTGAATGCATATAGTTTAGTGAGTTTGTGAGCATTAGTTGATTAAAGATGACTAATTGTTCTCTTCTTAGGTGTCATGTGATCGAAGATGTCCACCTCAAATGTAGCAACAGGGACATTGTGTTTGTTGTATGTGTGAATGAGGAGAATGTTGACGTCAATTGCACATGTCAACTTTTCGAATTTAAAGGGATATTATGTCGTCACTCACTTGTAGCGTTGACTTTAAGGAAAGTAAGAGAGGTTCCACAGCGATACATTCTTGACCGATAGAGGAAGGACATCAAGCGTGATTACGCGCAAATCCGTAGAGGTAGTGGTGTTGGTAGGCCTCACTCGAAAATGCAAGATAAAATGTACATGGAGTATTTGGAGCTTGCAAATGCTATAGGGGATTCCCAAGAGAGGTGTGACTTGGTGATTTCCAATCTGTGTAAATTAAAGCTAGAATTATTATCATTCCATATGCTTGGTAATGCTTTGCAACCACGAACCTCTGGTGATGAAGAAGAAAGAAGGGGGAAGTGTGCACAAACAGTCATTAAAGTACACAGTCCCCTACGAAAAAGAGGTAAGGGCCGGCCACCTGTTAATAAATTAATGACGCAAAGAGAGCAACATTTGAGAAGAAAGAAAAAGACGTCGCAAGTGAAGGTATGAAACTTGTAATTTCATATAAGTTAGAACTTTTGTGCAATAAGGAAAGATGAAACATCTCTTATCATTCTCTTGTAGGATCAAACACATTAAAGTAGTGGGTGCGCCACACGTTATGGATTTGCAAGTATGTCAGCTGAATACAGTGAGGTGAGGACTTACAAATGTTGCATTTTTATTAAACTTGAACTTGTTTTTGTGTGTTGTTCTTCACAAATGTTACAAATGTAGCATTGTTGAATGTGTTGTTTGGATTTAATATAATAGGTTGTATCGAGTCAATTTCCTGCAACCGGTGGAATGACTAACTTCCTTTTACAATATGTTCAAAAGCCTTCTGAGGTTGCCTCAAGTCAATTTCTTTCATAGGTTGCCCTAACTCTATTTCTTGTCTATAGTAGTTTATGAAACTTATTTATTTACTAACACAACTCAACTCAACTGTATGTGGTCTAGGAATCCCAACATTTTTTTGGCATGTCATTATCAGGATACAACGACGTGCAACGTTAGAGAAACTTCTTCTTCGTGCACTAGATTTTAGCATACAGTTGGACTATGTTCTTTTATTGTTGGACTTTTTCTTTTGCTGCTATTAATGGAATTTAGATTGCTAGTAGTTTTCTTGTTATTCAAACAAGACATTACGCACCTGTCACGGTTAATAATGTTATACCTGTTATAGTTTCTTTACTGTGACTTCCACTTCCCAGACCCCGTCAATCGGTTCTTTAGAGCATCCACTATAGCCTCTTCAAATTTGGCTCTTCAAAAATAATCAAAAGTACATCTTCTTTATTTTAACAATCGAAGCACACTCTTTATGACATCACGAACCGAAGCAGACTGCACAATGACCGAAGATAGAGTTGCTCGCTCCATTGGTTACTTCGGTTTGTGATGTCATTCGTGATGTTATGACATCACTAACCGAAGTAGACTATACAGCGACCGAAGATAGAGTTGATCGCTCTATTGGTACCTTCGGTTCGTGATGTTATGACATCACGAACCGAAGCAAACTGCATAGGGACCGAAGATAGAGTTGATCGCTTCATTGGTTACTTCGGTTCTTAATGTTATGAGATGACAAACCGAAGCAGACTGAACAATGACAGAAGATAGCGTTGATCGCTCCATTGGTTACTTCAGTTCATTATGTTATGACATCACGAACCGAAGCAGACTGCACAGCGACCAAAGATAGAGTTGCTCGCACCGTTTGTTACTTCGGTTCATGATGTTATGACATACACATGTACGTTATTTTGTAACTTAATTTGTTTGCGTCTAACTTTGCAGGGTATAAGTAATTTTCGTCGTTAACAAGTAAAGCATTGTCGCCGCTCGTGTTCTTGAAACCCTAACTGTGCATATTCGATACCTGGAGGAACCCTACCCGTCACGAATCGGCTAGTTGACTGTTGAATTCCTTCATCTCTCGATGGTAGGACGAAATGAGTTCCCACACAATGTTTACCCATCCTATGTTCTTCATTGGGATTCGTTGCTACAGTTCGACCAACCATGGGTCGAGGAACTCCGCAGACGCATTGAGGAGTCGGGAGTACATGAATTGTGCACTGGTATGGAAGATATTATTTCTGAAGATATCAGTACGTTTTATGATGAGCTTCGTGATCGTGCTGATGGAAAAGGGTTATATGCTGAAGTTAAGAGAGTTCAAGTTGAGGTAAACCCACTTGTTCTCCAATCTGTTTTCCACTTACCTACTGCTGGTCAAGGACCTACCGTCAATGAGTCTGAAATGCTAGAATACTTTCATTATGATAAATCAAATGTCACATTGAGAGATAATTTTCAAAAAAGCGGCTTTACAGATAAAGGGAAGATTTTGGTCGTACTCATTAGTCAATGTTTATTAATGAAGAAGTCTGCATTTGATTCTGTCAGTAGAGAGCAATTGTTATACATGTACTATGTTGCTAAGGGAATCACACTTAACTAGCCTAATATCATTTATAGACAATTTCAGTCTAGGAAAGGTCAGAGAGGGTTTGGAGATTACTGTCTAAAATATTTGGAGCCCAACATCCTACAGTATTTGCAAACAGACCTACCATATCTTATCCATCAAAGTTAATTCTTAATAAGCTTGGTAAAACTGGTGGATTAGAGGTGAGTAGATTTAACATGAAACCTCCACAACCTCAACCTCCTACTAAGAAGACTGCTAAGGAATTGACAGCCAGTTCTTTCCATGAGGTCACCTCATCTAGGAGACCATCATCTCATCATTTTGAAAGGTCACATTCCAGAACTTCCGGTACGAGTTTGCAGAGTGTTGATGCCATGGTGGAAAGACTTCTATCTCAAAAATTGGCAGCCAGAGGACTTGGACCTTCTCCCGTGGTTCCAATGGTTATAAATCAGCCTACACAATAGTCTGACCACTCTGTTGATTTGCCCAAGGATACTGCAGATTGCACCTCTGTAGGTGAAGGGCATGTTGTGCCAATTCCCCGGAATTTTCTCACTCAGCAATTAATTAATGATTATTGGGTAGACTATGCTTAGGTCCATTATTCAGTTGCTGATAAATATGCCATGTGGTTGAAGGCTGGTCAATCCTTGATTGATGAAGAAGGAATAATTAGTTGGGGAATCTATAACGGGTCCATTTGTGCTGAAGTTGAACCTGACGCTGACTTCTTTAACATTGATGCTGAAGTGGTTCAACATGCCACTTCTGATGTTTTCAAAGACGACACCAGAGTTTGTGAAGACATCCCGGTTGTAGAGCATGTTGCTCTTGGTGCTAACCTAGTTGTTGATGTAGCAGCAGACATTGTTAATGGTTCTGATTTTGATGACAAACCTATTGCTGTTGCTGCTTCGAGTGCGCATATTGGAGCAACACCTATTGAAGACTATCACAGAGAGAGAGAGAGAGAGAGAGAGAGAGAGAGAGAGAGAGAGAGAGAGAGACCCAAGGAACTTATCTGTCGGAGTCTGTGATGTCTAAGTTGCTTGAAGAAAAATTTCAAACACAAGAAGAACATCTATCCAATATGCATTTAATTGTTAAAGAAGATGTGTCAGTTGTAGATAGCAAAGTGACAAGTCTTGCTGTATAGATGCAACAGGTAGATGAAAAGTTGTAAGTTATGAGGGATGATATGGCTGTCACCGTTTATCAAATGAGCACTCAAATGGCAGATATTGCTGAGACAGTGGCCATGCTTAAACTCACTTCTGTGGATTCCTTGGGTGACTTCAATCGTAAAGTTGATGGATTGACTGATGTCGTTAACGCACTAATGAAAAGTGTTGAGTTACAGACTTTTGTGCAGACATCTAAGTTTAAAGAATTTAAAGACTCTAAATTATCTAATGCACCTGTCAATACGCCATGCAGCATTCCTCCTCAATCTGCTACTACTCTATTTGCCAGTGGACGCCAATCGTGGGATCCACCGGTTAAACGTCATCCCGCTCTAAAACCCACAGAGCCTGCTGGTACTCAATTAGGTAGAAGAAGGCAAGTGCTTACTCCCCATTCCGATGAACAAACTGAACCGGCCACTAGAAGTTACCACAAAAGACAAAAGACTGTTGGTGGTTCTGTTGCTGCTTGGCAATCTATAGAGGAAGAAGCAATTGATACTAACTCGTCTCCTACTTAGAGTGGACAATTCGAGGAGATGTTAGCGTACATTGGAGAAGACTGCCCCAGACCACGCGTTACTGTTGCTGGTGTTGAATTTACACCAGCTGACCTGCAAAGGATTATGTCTATGTCTTCTAAATTCGAAGATGTCGATCTAAATAACTTCATTGCTACATTACGAAAGACATGTCAATTACGTCCCATCGTCTTTGGGGCTTCCAGGAAGTATGTTCTACTCGAATGTATGACCCATATTCAATTTCCATCGGTTGCTTACTTCAACCCTCTTGTCACCGGTGAGAGAGAAGGTTCAATTCCATGGAATACAAAGGATTATATTCTTATTCCTTATAATGTTCTTTCTCATTATGTTGTCTTATAGGTGAACTTGAAAGAAAAGACCATCAGTGTTTATGATTCCTATTAGGAAGCTGATTGGGACATTAGAAAAGGTCAACTTGCCATTATAATTGAGTTAGTCAGCAACACTCTTCAGGTCATAGGCTTTTATGCTAATAATTGTCGTGGCCAAAAACCTGCCGTTAAATTTGAGGTGACTTGGCTTGCGCCAACTCTGGTTCCTCAACAGCCCGATAGGCTTAGCTGTGGTGCTTTTGTTTGCCTTTATCTATTTGCCTTGATGCGAACTGAGGAAGGCATTCCATGTTGGCCTCATCTAAATCGAATTGTTTATTCTACCGATGATACCAAGGATCTCCAAAAATCAGTGGCTAACATTATTTTTAAAAGGAGTATATATGTTGATGAGAAGGGACAATCTTCCCATCGTCAGTAGTTTTCGTTTATGTTATTCTGAATTTGTAAAAGTCAGTATTTTTAATGTATGATAGCTGGATTTCTTTAATCGACAGATGAAATTATAAAATATATTTCATTTTCTTTTTTTTCGGCCCACCTCATTTGGCGAACTATTTCTTTGGTCAAATAGAGGCCCATTGCTTAAAAAAATGTTGGTGTACATGAATTACTGATAAATATTAATGGGTTTACCAGGCCCACTGTTTTGGAAAACACTACTCATTTGGAAAGAATCTCGTCACTCTTGCGATTTGAGAAAAATCTCCTCACCCACACACACTCGTTTTCCTCATCCGCAATATGTCAAATCCCCGCAGATCCGTACTTCGCAGGCATCAACCCTAACCATCGGCTCCCTACATCCACACCGATGAGGGCTGCGAGTTCAACATGTACGCCGATATCGGCTCCTCTTAGGTGATTCGCATCTCCAAATTTCTATTTATGCGAAACTGTTGTTAACATTAGGTTTCACGTCCGACTGAATAATTGTGTCGAATTTGATAGGCAATAATATGTTCAATGAATATTTTAAATTCGAGTTGATAACAGTAATATTAGTACCATTTTAAGCATTTATATGTAAGACAAAATAATATGAGTTCTCATTACTGCTGCCTTAACAGGGGATAAACGTTGGTCAATCATCTACACCGCATCAACCATCTCAACCATATCAAAAGGTGAACATAATTTTCCCACATTTTATCGTACTATTTTACATGAAGACGTTAGAACAATGAGTTACGGGTTTCTCACTAATCGTGCCAGCGTTTGGCCTCCTTTAATAACATTTATCATATGTCGTGTCATCTCATTGTTCATAAGGATTATGTTGATGTGATTAGATGGACATTGAATTGAATGATGTTGATGAAACAAAAATGTGGGTTGGTAATGTGGAGAAGTTGTTTATACAACTCATGGTGGAGGAAATGTTAAGAGAAAACATGCAGGATGGTATTTTCAATAAGAGAATTTGGGAGAAGATATTGGTTCAACTGAATCAGCAAACAAAGCGGAATTTCAAGATCGTCCAACTGAAAACAAAATTCAATCATTTGCACCAGAGGTATCGTGTCTTCTCTCAACTCCTACAGCATACTGGCTTGGGTTGGGATACAAAGACGAACACAGTTGATGCTAGCGATGAAGTATGGAGCAATGTTATTGCGGTAATTGCATTTAATGCTTATTTTTGTGATATTAAAATTTTGTTGTTAAACATCCTAATATTGTTTAATAATATTATACTTTCTATGGTTAATAGGCTATCCCAAAGGCGAAGGAATTTAGGCGAAAGGGATGTGAGAATTATATTTAGCTGGGGATCCTATTTAAGAAGACTATTGCCACTGGTGTAATGGCATTTGCATCTACACAAGCTCCCACTAATACTAATGAGGAGCATGAACCTCATGAAAGGTTCATGAATACTGGAGTGCATGTAGATGTAGGTGTTGATGTTGACACTGACGCAAAGAATGATCAGCATAATAAAGACGACCTTCAGGCCAGTAAGTTAGTTCATAAGGACATTCCTTATGCGAAACGATGCAAGAGTGGATCAACACCTCAGTGCAAGAGGTTTGTTACGAAGGGAGACAGGGTTAGTGAAATGACAGATGCACTCAATAATTTTGCCTGTGTGCAAGAAGAGAATATTGCATAAAGACCCGCTAGACATTCGTCACTTGCAGCTAATAGCAGTGCTTGTAGTGCTAGGCAAGCTGCTAATCCAGTTAATAAGTATTCTTATGAGAACGCGGTAGCATTACTTAATTAATATACGGACTTACCATAGGAAAAGTGGTTTAAGATCTTACAGGCACTACAGAAACAGGTTAATAGGATAGCTTTTCTAATGTCGCCATAGGAGAAGAGGGTAATGTGGATGAATTGTATTGCACGGTGAGAGTGAACATGGTTGTTAAGTTATTTATGTCATTATTACGTTGTCATGAGCGATCGGATAATTGAGTTTATGTATGCTCTCTATTATGGTTTTTTCGACAAGGACGAGTGTGTTTCATCACGTTTGATTATCTTTGTTTGACATTGGTTTTGACACTTAATTGTTGTTTTAACTTAATAATGTTTACATTTTCTGAAGTTTAGATATTTAGTAATTATATTTATGGAATTATTGTACAACTATATGGCTTTCTGTTCTGTTCATCTTTGCATATCATTGGAGCAGTTTAAACTAAAACAATGTCTCATGACTATACTGCTGACAAACAGTCAAAATATAGTCCTAATGGTGATGAAGATGCTGAAAGTGACAAGGTATTAGATGATATGTTAAATGACGGTAACTGCGTTTCACCATATGTTTCATCGTCGGATGGTGGTGAACAACTTGTCATCAACCATATAGCACTGACCACTATGGCACATGTTCACGATTATGTTTCCAAACAACCACAATGTACATCTATATTATTAGGACGGGCCTATATTAATGTGGTTCTTAACGGACCTGATTCGAGATGTTATGACCTCTTCCGTATGCACATACCTGTCTTACATCATCTATGCTATACATTGCGAGAACTGGGCCTCGTAAAAGATAATGACGGTGAAGTATCTTTGGAGGAATTAGTTGCAATGTTCCTCTTCATTGTTGGCCATAACACTAGGCAGAGGGTTATTGCAAATCGTTTCCAACATTTAGTGTGAACTATACATAAACGATTCCGATTTATGTTGTGTGTGATACATGCATTGGGGGTTCGTATTATTACTCCAGATCGAGATTGTGAAGGCCTGCCAGAGTCATTACACACAAAGAAGTACTATCCATGGTTTTAGGTATGTTTCCAGTTGGCAATTGTATGACATAAGACACACAATAACTGATAGTTAAACATTAAAAGACAATGCATTTAGTCAGTACCATAATAACACATTGTCTATTAATGTTTCAGGCATGTGTAGGTGCCATTGATGGCAGCCATGTCAGCACAAAGGTTCCTGCTGTGAAGGCAACGTCATGGTACAATAGGAAAAACGTTATCACGCAAAATGTAATATGTGTTATGAACTAGAGTGTTTGAGAATGCTATATTAAGCCCAGAATTGTGTTTTCCATGGTCCACACAAGGTTCATATGAGAGTTGACTGTTTTGATTAATAATCTTCATTGCATATATAGCATACACATTGATGCAATGTATATTGTCAATGCAAGACAATATTACTTGGTCGACTCAGGGTACCCCTTGGACAGATGTTTTATGCCACCGCATAAAAGTGTACGATACGACGCAAATGAATTTTGCGGCAGACATCGGCAACCAAAGAGTGCGGTAGAATTGTTTAACTATCATCATTTTTCTCTTTGTATGGTTGTGGAACGAACATTTGGGGTGTGGAAAGCAAGGTTTCCCATTTTGAGCATTATGCCAAATTACCCAGTTTGCAGGCAACGAATGATTGTCACAGCATGCTGTACAATCCACAATTTTATCCGCTTATATAATGGGAATGACCTACTATTTGGCAATTAGGAAGACGCGGATATCCGTATAGCAAATTATGACTCCAATTGTCGGACTGAAGTTACCAATGATTGGAGAGTACGGCAAGTGCAAGCTGTCAGTCAATCAGCACAGGAAGAAATGAAGAGATTGTGTGATGCAATCACTAAGGCGATGTGGGAGGGTCACAAAAATGTGAACTTGTAAATTATGTCCCCTAATTATGGTACCTTTCAAACTTAAACCCAATCAATTTCTATGTTTCAAACGTGAACGTGTACTTGCAACATCATAAGATGAACGACAGACTGAGAAGTCACAAATTAGTGGTGATGCTAAGAAGTCAAAAATAAGTGGTGGTGATGCTAAAAAGAACAAATCCCACATGTAACTGGTGAAGCTTGCTCTTCATCACGGTAAGGTTACTTTGGTTCGGGATGTTGGACTTCGGTTCGGGCGTCATAGGACATCCCGAATCGAAGCTGCCATATAACTGCTGAAGCTCGCTCGTTATGAAGGTAAGGTTACTTTGGTTCAGGATGTTGGACTTTGGTTCGGGTGTCATAGGACATCCCGAATCGGAGCTGCTATATAATTACTGAAGCTCGCTCGTTATGAAGGTAAGGTTACTTCGGTTCGTGATGTTGGATTTCGGCTCGAGCGGCATCGGACATCCCGAATCAAAGCTGCCATATAACTGCTGAAGCTCGCTCGTTATGAAGGTAAGGTTACTTCGGTTCGGGATGTTCAATTGCCCGTTAACTAATGATTATTAGTTTCCTTTGAACTTCGATTCAGGATGAATAAAAGGGCGGTTCTTCAATTCTATTCGAGACATGTCACTACATCTCAACTTAGTCATATATACTTTAATTTTTCCCGCCATTATAGGTATGTATGTAGTCTTCAAACAACAAAGTTGTTGCTCATAAAGCACTTTCCATAACAAACTTTCCATATTCATAGTTACAATGAACACAATATGTTGCTGCTCTCTCCCTATCTAACTTCAACTAGCACTCAAGCAAGTATCAATGGCTTAGAGGCCGAACTCAAGCTTGATGGGGGCACTCTGAAGCAAAATGGCCTTCCTTGCCGTCCCAGCGTCATCCGGATTTTCAAGCTTCACACCATTGGCAAATCAAGCCCTCGTCACTCTCACCGGTCAGCATGAAACATCACAAAAAAAACCACACACAAAATCCTTCATCACTCTATTAATATTGGCCAACTACTGAATTGAAAATTTACAAACCTTCAACATCGGCAACACTAACCTTGCTCATTCTCACCAGTCAGCATGAAATGTCACACAAGACTTCAAAAACAATAACCACAATCAGTCCATTAATATTGCCCAGCTACTGATTTCAAAAATAACAAAACTTCTTAACATTACATCGGAAAATCTCCTAAAGCCATGAAAGGTAGTGACTTCACTGAAGCCTCATTGGCTTCCCAACCTTTATGCATCTTTAATAAATCAAAGAGATATTTTAATCTTTGCAGTATTAAAAACATGCATTTTCAAAATGATTATGTGCCAACGAACACAGTGCAAAATGATTATGCTCACTTTCATCTTACCTTCCTCATTCTCAACAAAACGAAACATTCTCCATCTCAAGTTTTCTGTGTCTTTAATAAATCATGGACATGATTGTTATATATGTACAATTAAGCATATGCAAAACTATTATTAGTTTATCTAAAATAACAAACCTTCAATACTCTGGGCAGAACACTCCTTTGACGAAGCTAAGAAGCTGTTGAAACGTTTCACGCACCATGAGGAAGCTAAGATGCACTTGGGTCGAGCTGAGGTCAGTACACTCCTGCGCCTGACCTTTGCTCCACTCAAGGAAGCTTAGCTTCAGGCACTGATCTTTGAGGCAATGATGATGACAACCTATTTGATCTAAAATAACAAACCTTAAACATTTCAGGATAAATGATTATGCGCCAATTAACACAATGCGCCTTTTTAGGATCTCCTCACTGCAACACCCTAAAAGATAACAATACAATTATTTCAGTCGAACAACGAAAATTGAAACACAATATTTCACTCTTCAATAAAAGGAGAATTTATTTTATTTCAACCACAACCAGACTTTGCCAAATAAGAGATTCCTTAAGGTCATACGGCCAACCTTCTCCATCTCCAAAATTTTTCAACAAAAACCAAATAAATCAAACAAAAGTAAAGAACATATAAGAGAAGCACACTTCATAAACAATAAATTCTCATTAAATCAAACAAACGCCAAAAACGTTAGCTAATATGAATTTTCTATAATGGACTCTTACTAAATCTAACACCCAAACAGATCCAAAAGCACAAGAAATTATACAATGAAATTATAGTAATTACATAGAAAATAACCTGTGTTCCAAGAGGGAAAGAGCCCACATCTAGGTCACGCAGCGTGGCAGGAGGAGATCTATGTTGTGTCCTCCCAAACCCTAACCGCGTAATGACGTAAGGTACGCATGGTTGTTTTATAACCCAGACACGTTGGAGCGCCACGGTGGAGTGAACCAAATATTAGTCTGGTTGATGTCATAGTGACATATCAGCTGCCACGTATATCCGAATGCCAATCCGGTCATCTAATCCGGTCCAATATCAGCCCCCATTTTAATGAAACCCATTATGCATGCCACTTCATATAAATATGCGTTCTCCGAAGTACCTTGCACTCTATATAATCTAGCTTGCTATACAAAAATTCAACCTACTACTTTTTGTTATTAATAATAATTACAACTCTAGAGTTATGTGGGGCTAACTAGCCACCAAAATTTCATTGCTAGAAACTAAAACGGACCCAATTCTTATCCAAATGCAACATTTTTTAAATTTCTTTTCATCCTTTAATTACAAAATATATTGATAGTAAATTTAATAGTTATTCTTGGTAATTTTAGTTTTAACTTTACCCCCTACAAATATGTTATATTATTAAGTTTTATTATTATTGTTTTATAAAATACAAAATGATAGAAATATTTTGAACAAAAAAATATCTTTATTTTAAAAATCAGGATTTTTTTATTTTAAAAAAAAAAAAGAACCCTTACGACAAAATAAAAAATACTTACAAGTTTTGATAGCACATACCCATTTTTGTTATTCTGAGTGTCTAATGGTGTTAACTTCGATTTTTAGTTTTATTTTTATACTTTTGAATGGAAACCCTCTAAGTCTCTCTCTCTTTTGTTATTCCTCTTTCTCAACATATAAATGAGTTCGAGTTTGCTGTGTGATTTTTTCTCTTTATTTTTTTTAAATGGCACTATGAAATTTTCCAAGTATGAACAACTATTTAATTTGTCAATCAATTTTTAAAATAAATATTGATAAAATAATATAATAATAAAAAATACACAATACAACTATTTCTATTTTCTTGGATCCGCAGTGACCCGACTCCATATAACATATAAGGCATAATTTTTTATATCATACGTTGTACACAGTGACAAAAAGAAAACTCCAATATCGTGGTATAGAATATCCATTGCCAAGGGGCTTTTATACCGGGCAGACTAGACCGCTTTTATTATGATTCATTTGAATCATGAGCTTAAACGGGTTAATCGTTTGGCCCATGATCCGTGTAGACCGGTCCACAAACCTGTAACCCTTGACTTGCGCAACCTCGTGACCTGTCAACAGTCAATCCGTCTCCCCACGTCCCCGACCTAGGTCCACAGGCGACCACCCATTAACATTTACCAAATACGAAATACCAATTCGTAATTACCAATTTACAATTTATTCAGTTGTTAATTCAAATTATACAATTATTGAAATAGTCAAAATGTCAACCGTTAAATGCCATGACGCTCACTTACTCTAATTAGTAATCATCTTTCATCCCTTATCCATCAAATTCGACCGTAACAATCCCGCCAAAGCCTCTCCCAATTACCCCGCTACACTTCCTCAAAATTAGCAGACCCCATCTCTCTCCGACTAGCTTAAGCCTCTTTTGACAACCATCCTCTTCGACCCCATAAATGAACAAACCTATCCGGCATCCTACAACGCAAAATCCACTTCGGTCAACCATGCTAAGTCGAGTGGCACCGTCATTTATCGTAACTGCCACAAGTGCACCCCTCCCTCCTTCGGCCCTCTCATCCCCGACGATGCCTACTTCAGTGTTGGACCGCCTGGTATATTGGTAGACTATGAGATGGTTTTTGGTTTACTATAATTGGTATTATTATACTGTTTGTTGGAAAAGCGGACTGGTTCGTAGATCGGTTTGGTTCATATGCTGACCAGTATGATATTCGGACCAATAAAATTTTAGTCTTTATAAAATGCGAGACTAAATGGACTGACTCGTTTAAGCCTCTCATGATAGGCTAGATCATATTAGACTGAACCGGTCTATTTTACACCCCTATTACTAAAGACCAATTATCCTGTAACAGAAAACGTGTATTAAGTGCACTAATTCTCAAACCGGGTATTTATTATATTTTCAATTAATGTGCTAAGAATTTAAATATACAATTTAAGAAACTAAATGAAAACCCCAATTGACTAATTCTTTTTTATAAAAATAAAAACAAAAATTTTCAAATAATAATGGTATTAGAATAGTATTCTAAAAATGTTACTCGAGCATAAATATTTTATAGTATTATCCTAAAAAATTATTATTAAAATATAAATATAATGTTTGAATCATTATTTTTAATCAAATATAATAAAACATTAAATAAGAATATTTAAAGAATATTATTAGAACTAAATATAATGCATGAATAATATTTTTTAAATATTATATTTTAAGATTATTATTTGAATATTATTAAAAATATTTTTTATGAATATTTTTATAATTTTATATCATATTAAAAAGGATATATATGTGTGTTATTATGGGCAAGAATATCCTTCATTTTTATGGAAGTGATTATATTATGTTTTTTAAACACTAAATCAAAATAACAATTTTTGGCGGAAAATAAAATAGAGAAGCAAAGTAATCGGGCTCTGATATTCAACCAGAATTGTCTACAAAATTCATAATTCAGATTGATATGGAAGCTTATTTGTTTGAGTGCATGAAATTATTAATTGCGTTTATGGTAGATGACGTGTTTAAATCGGTTTGATGAATTTTGGTTTAATTTCTATACGTCTTTGTTGATTATTGTATTCGCAGAAGATACATGTTTACTTTGGTTTGGGATGAACTTCGGTTTGGGAAAATAGAAATTTCGATTCACAAAATAAGGATTTTGGTTAGGAAAAGAGGGACTTCAGTTTAAGAAATAGGACTTCGGTTTGGGAAATAGGGATTTCGGTTAAAAAAATTAAACTTTCGTTCGGAAAATAACGACTTTGGTTCGAGAAGTAGGAGTTCAGTTCGAGAAATAAGGGCTTCGGTTTGGGAAATAAGGCTTCGGTTCGAGAAATAAGGATTTTGGTTCAAAAAATAGGTCTTTAGTTTGAGAAAAGCTGCTATTTCTCAAACCGAATCATCAAACTGAATTAAATCATCTCCTACTTACGGGTTTTTGGGTTCCGTGAACTGTAGCTATCCCTGATGGACTGTAATTTCAGTTAAAATATTCAAATGGCCATATCTTTGCGTATAGTGGACCATTTTGGACCCTTTTTTTATTTGTAGGTATCAATGAAAGCTACAACATCCAAACTCTCGTAGGGGGTTTCCCACTCTCAAATTTTCAAAAAAGCATTCTCTTTCACCTCTAAGTCTTCATTTTTACTAGATTATGTAGGTCCCAAAGTGAGTCTAGAGGGGGGAGGGCGAATAGACTCTTTTCGTGGAAGCTAAGACTGTAAGCTGGTATATGAATATTCAAGAGATGACTATCCTATGAATATTAATTGAGAAGATGACAATATAGTGTAAGAGTGATTAATGACTATCCAACAAATTTTAGATGAGAGTAAATGCTCTAGATGGGATAGACCTCAGATATGGAATGAATATTCCAATGGATGTCAATATGGACAGATTGACTCTGTTTGGAATATTCTAGGATAGATAATGATTGTGGATAAACAACACAGAAAGTAGACAAGATGATTGTGCTAGATCTATTTGAACAAGAATATATGATTGATTGTTTAAGCTGATCTTGTTCTTCGTTCAACACGGTGCATAACACTTAGATGATTTTTCTCTCTTATAGTCTCTCTTTGTTGCATTGGAACTATCTTTGTGATTCTTCAATAGTTATATTTTTATTGCGTGTCAGAATTCTATATCTTGTGTTCTGTGTTCCTCGCTTTCTATGAGAGTTTGACTCATATTATCGTTAAGTGTGTCAAAGATATATTTTAAGGCTATAGTGCATGTGCGCCTTGTCATCCATCCCGACAGTCTGAATTCCTTACACTTTAAATGTGGAAGTAAAGGGGATGGGTTAATCTGCTCTGATTCTGCAGATTTGTTACCCATACTGGTATAGTCAATCATGGCCGTTCATCAGTTAATGGTAGTTGGCAGTCATTAATACAACATTAAATGTGCTCAACTGCTCAAGACGGCGCAGGCTTACTATACAAACCCTAGTTGATAATATCACTAAATAAGATGCTTAGGGTTGTGAGTTTGTGTTGGATCAAACCCAGAATTTAGATGATGCGGATAAAACCCTATGTAATTTGACTTGAGACCTTGTATGTTTATTCTTAGTCGTTACAGAAGATATAACTCTAATTCAGACCTTCACTCGTGAGAGCAAAGCTAATGACAGGATACATAATCCTGATCCGGACCTATGTGAGTGTTGTCAAGCACTTGGTAAATAACCAAGTCCTCATACGGAATAAGGATCACTCGTGC
The DNA here is from genome assembly GCA_023512835.1 of Taxillus chinensis. Taxonomy (NCBI): domain Eukaryota; kingdom Viridiplantae; phylum Streptophyta; class Magnoliopsida; order Santalales; family Loranthaceae; genus Taxillus; species Taxillus chinensis. The sequence goes on from CM042092.1 coordinate 36,045,934, forward strand.
GGACTAAGTACTTAAAGTTACGGACTAAGGATTCCTCGTCTTACACTTAAATGGACTAAGTTAAATACATGAAGAATAAAAATCCTAGTCTACATCTCGCACGAAGTAAGAGAGAATTGTCGCGGAATAAAAAGCTATGTCTTCCACTCAAGTGGACTAAGGACAAGAAGCCATGGAGTAAGGAATCCGAGTATTTCATTCACACGGAGTAAGGAAGGACTTGTGCGGAATAAGGACCCGAGTCATTTGTTCGCACGGAGTAAGGAAAAGAGATGCGGAGTAAGGAGTCCGAACATTTTACTCGAGCGGAGTAAGGATGCGCTGATACGGAGTAAGCTATCCGGACGTTTTACTCATGCGGAGTAAGGAACTCAAGCGGAGTAAGGAAGCACTGATACGGAGTAAGCCCTCTGAACCTTTCACTCATATAGAGTAAGAAAGCGCTAGCACAGAATAAGAATTCCAGTATCAAATTGATACGGAGTATGCAACCACTGACATGGAGCACGGATCTGAGCTTCACTAGTGTAGAGTAAGGAATCTTACGACGGATTAAGAAGATGTAGCTTCACTTTATCAGCTTCACATTTAAAGCAATCAGCTCACTGTGTCCCGATCTAAGAAAGACCCGTTGAATATCTAAGTCGTCTTACACGTGGATCACACGGAGATGTGGATAGAGCCTTAAATGAAATTGGGATCACGCGAAGATATTTAATATATTCATAGACCCAAGATTTTTAGCACCACATCCGCAGCAATTAAAGCACAGACATTTTCGAGAAGAATTCAATGTTACACAGTGCTCGGAAGATCATGTTCCAAGAATGTTTTCCAAGGGATGTCTATATATATTAAACTTGTATATTTTCTTATATGTGCATACATGTATAAGAGCTCTTAGAGATTCAATTGGCTAGTGTGTGAGTAATTGTAAAACAAAGTGCAGAGAGTTTAAGCAGATCGAAAAGCTATCATAAGCTTTAATCTGTCTTTATTTTATTGTAATTATCTTTTGATAATAAAACAAAATACTTCCACTATCTGGTTATCTTCTGCGCTGATTTTATAGTTTAACCAGAAAAGTGTTGTGTCGGAGAAGAAAAAGAGTTTTTGATAAGAGCCTGTTCACCCCCTCTAGGCTCCCAGGGACCAACAGTTTGCCTCGAAGGTGAATGCCCCGAACGTCTGGTGACTCGAAGATTTACCTCGAAGATCTTTTTAGTGTATAGTGATACTTCAGGCTTCAACAGCATTAGATCATGTGAGTCTTCGACTCTGATTTTCTTCGAGTCCTCATGGGTAGTAGTTTGCAGATGATGACAAGCTCACTCTATAAGATGATCTTCGACTCTGCAAGTCTACGACGCTTAGAGTGGTTACTCTTAAGAGTGTACTGACTCACTACTAGCTATGAGTCTTCGACTTTATATCTTCAAGTCTTCATGGATAACAGATTATAGGTTGGCCTAAGTCTAACGGTTCACTCTGTGTTAAGTGAGTCTTCGCCCCTTCGAGTCTCCGACAATAGTGTGACTCTTCGAGTGACTCTTAAATTGAGCATACATAGCCTATGCCTCTTGTCTTAGCTATGAGTCTTCGACTTTATTTCTTTGAGTCACTCAATTTGCTTTGGAGGGCTAAGATGTTTTTCGACCCATCTATTCCTTTGGTCTACGAACTTATGCTGGATCTTCGACCCTGTAAGTCTCTGATTCTCAATGTCTAATACTTAGCCTATCGTCATTGGGTCATTGCAAACTGAGTCTCCGTTTCTCTGAGTCTTCGACTCTACGACTCTGACTCTTCATCTATAACCCTGCCTTTGAGGTCTACGGGTCTTGGTCTTATTTATGAACTGAAAATTCTTTTTTATTACCTGTCTACAACTCTTCGAGTCTTAGTTACAATTTCTTTTCTCAGTTTATGTAATTGAGAGACCTAGGCTCTTCTACCTTCGACCTTCGAGTCTGCGAGTCTCCACACGTTTTGTAGTTGACAGATTCTGCTTGCGATTTCAACTCTTCGACCCTTTGAGTCTCCGAGTCTCTTTGTTAATTTATGTTTTGCTAGTTTTTGTTAAGGCATCTTTGAGGACTCTTCAGTTTCACATTCTTTGGGTCTTCGAATCAACTTATGTTGTGTCACTTTCAAGTTACGACTCTTCGACTCTTCGAGTCTACGAGTCTTTTATCATTCAAGCTAGTGACAGTTTTACTCTTCTTCGAACGTCGACTCTACGACCCTTATGCCTTTGGATCTTCGAGTCTCCAGACCTAGAAATATTATTGGCACTTTCACCAAATCCTATGATACCCAATAATCTCCCCCTATTTGATGTAAGATGACAACTGTTATAAAATATAATGTCTGGGACTCTAAGTGTGTCCAATATGGTGTGGGCAGTTTCAATAAATGTTAAGTTCTTTGCATTTGAAAAATTAGAGGGGATTAAATTCAGAAGATATGTTAAATGTTACCCTCCCCCATAGTCATACATCCGTCTCGCCTTCCCTTGAAGAGACGCTCCCCTTACAATGTTGCTCCCCTTGAGATTACCCCTCCTTTCTGAGGTGAGGAAGAAGCACCAGAACTACAAGGGAGCAAGAAAAGATAACATGAGGATGAAGGCAAAAATGCAAAGAACGGTGAAGTGAAAATAAGTATGTACACACATCAAAGAGGAAAAGTGCAAATAGGTGTACAAATTGAAATTAAGTATAGAATAAAGCTACTGCGTAAAGGGGCTATACTCAACACTTTGAGTATACAAAAATAGAGCAGTTTGCTATTATAGAAGCTGTGTAGGTGTCAATTTGAGCCAGGTGGCATGGTTGCACAGATGGTTAAATTCAGTGGATAAGGCAGCGAGACTAGTGGTAGTCAGGATTTGGATATAGTGGCATACGAAGAAGCCATAGCTATGTGCGTCATCCTGAGCTGGAGCCCTTTTCACTCTAGTTATGTCCATAAGCTTCGTTAAAGGAGACCCACCACAGAGAGTGCGATTGTGCTGAAATATGCGGGTGAGTGTAGCATTGAAGGCTCGAAGCTGTTCCCTTCTATACTTGAGAGGAGTGGTTGGAAGGGAATCGAAAATATAGATATGCTGTTGGGCAAGGTCAATCTGAAGCAGGAACCAATGAAGAGAACCAGTTAAGAATGGAATGAGTACCTGCTTGACTTTGTCCCATGCCCGGAATGTTGGCTCGTACTGGCATACATGGATGAATTGGAATAAAGTGTCATCATCCAACAACTGGGTCTCCATAACGGGCAAACACAACTCCTTTAAAAATCTTGGTGGGCGGTGAGTGGAAGATGTGCCAAGTATGATTTCCGAGCAAAGACAAACTGAGTCATTTTGATAGAATCTAACTCTTGTTTGCCTTGAAGCAGTTGGCATAGATTGGCACCGTCAAAAGGCACTTCATACCCACACGACACATATGTGTAAGGCCGCTAGCCACATATGTGTTAAACTCAGCAAGCATTGCTAGACTGGCGCCTACTGTGACTTTCATTGGTGGAGGTTGAGAGGAGGATGAGGGTTTGACAGGTGAAGGTAGCATGGAGGATTCAGGTTGTGAAGAGGGTTGAGCTGATGATGAGGCGCCAGGAGCAACAGGGCATTTCTTCATGCGGCCGGCAATAGGAACATCATCCTCAGAGTCCGAGGGGCAGCCTCAATATGCGCGCTTCCTGCCGTGAGCATAAGTAGCCTCACGTGGTGGAGCTGGAGGGCTAGGCTCCCCGGGTGTAGGTCTAGGTGCAATAGCTGGAACTTCAATAAGTATAGGTTTGGCCTGTCAGAAAATTTGTGCTTTGGTTGTACTTCCAGCTTGATTTCTCCTGCAACCAGCTGGTGGCATTCAGAGAGCATGGCCCCCATGACCGAGGTGAGATTTTCAAATTGGTCTTTGTATACCGGCTTGATTTCCTCAAAATGTTCCTCTAGTTTTTGGAACCCGGTGGAGCTAGTACCAGTGAGGGATTCCATCTCCCTCTTGATCTTTTCCATATCAAGGTCCACTATCTCCATCTCTGCTTGCATCCCTTTCATGCCATCTTCGAGGATGGTGAGCCGCTCCTGAACAATATGCATCGGGGTTAAGACATCCAAGCGTCCCAATCCTAGTAGCTTGGCCACCACCTTGTCTGCTAGAAGTTCTTGATCTTCAGCAGAAAGGGAGTGAGAGTGAGTCTCAACAGCGAGAGGGATGGCCACTAGAATATGGGCCACTGAGTCCTCACTTACCGGAGTAGCCACCTCATGATGTTCTGGGATAGGCTGGGCAGCTACTTCAGGTACAGCCACATGTTCAAATACATGTGGTACAACCTCTTTAGCTTCAACATGACCTGCTTGGTCAGTCTGACTTGCCTTTTCCTTAGCAAGTGTGTTCTCCTCAACTGGTGCAATCATTTCTGCATCGTGGCATGGTGATGCCGCAGATGCTTTAGCCACGATGGGAGATGGTGCTACAACTGCAATAGCTTCCATAGGGTCCTTCCTCACGAGACCATGTGCAATCAATCAGGAAATCAATGTTTCCCTATCCACCATCTGCTTCCCGAAGGCAATCCATGCCTTCCTCAAAGCTTCGGGGGTCATGTTAGCTTTGGCATACTCAATATAAAAATCTTCGAGCTCAGACTCCCTGAGAGAGCTTAACAGAACAGGTTCTTTGTCCCCAACCTCTGGGGCCACCTGCTCTGGGGTCTGCCCTTCAGTTGTAGGCTCTTTGTCATCTACAGTATCATTGGGCAGCTCGATTGGTTGAGCCTCCTCTGGTGACGGGTCGGTTGGGAGTATGGTTTCAACAATTTTATCCACAAACTCTACAATATTGACAGACAGATTTTTAACCTCTCTTTAACAGAGTTTAGCTAATGTCGTTTAAATCAATGCCAAACAATATTTTTAATCCCTAGATGCTTTCCACAGTGTAGTAGCAAGTAAGGGGTCAAACCCACAGAGATTGCTTGGATAAAAGTCTAATCAAATCACTGATTTACTAATGCTTTCTAAATTGTTTTAGTAAACTAGTAAACTTTTAAACTAAAAACTAATTTTTATTTTGTTTTCTATAATTTTTAGACAGTAGAAATTCAGAATTGATACCAAGGGATTGAGGTTCTAGGTCACAAGTTCACCTCCCTATGCCGCTGTTACTGATTTTATGGTTCTTTGGGGTTGTTTTGATGACAGCATGCTATATATTAACCAAGGAACTGCAAATGGTCATTGCTAAACCTTCTAAGTGCTAACTGCCTGAATGGTCATCACAGCAGCAACATACACAGCCAATATATCACACATACAAGAGGATAATGGTCACACCAATCATAAGCATGTCATGAATCTCATGTCTACCCCAGACTAGGGCTAAGAAAACCCAGGTGTACAGCCCATACATTAAAAGATGAAGAACAGATTCATAAAAACATGAAATTATCAATTAACAAACCCAGAATTCATAAAATCATCACAACAACATGAGGGGCTACATTGCTCCCTAGAAAAGAGAATGACACACTCATAATAATCAAAATAATCTCAATAATAATCCACAAACCCATGAACAAAAGGGGGAACAAAAGAGATAGATGGTAATTGTCTCTAGCCCTAATCTCCAGAGTATGCAGCAGTGCTTGATCTCTTCAAGTCCAGCTCTTGCAGAACATGTTCTGCCCTTTTAATCCCTTCTCCAGCCGTCGGCCTTTCTCTCTTCTCCTCCAAGGTGGAGGAAGAACCCTAGACGTGCCCCCCTCTCCAGATATCTCTTTAGGGCCTGCTGCGCCCCTATTTATAGAGGAACCTGCTGTGCAATGTGTGCCCTAACCGCCAGCTGTCGTCATTAATCAAAACGGCATAGTTTTGACAAGTGACGGTGATTTTACCTTTCAGCCATTATACAACGCAAACCAAGCACAATATGGACTAGGTTCTTTAGGAATAGATCATCAGCATAACAAAACAAAAGTGACTGTGCAAAAATATTCTTGCCCGTGACAACAACCATCAGATAGAAGCCTTCCATGCAAAAATATCCTTGCCCGTGACAAAGGTCATTGTCACGGGCACCTCCAAATGGTCTAAACTTTTTATGAGAGGTAGATGACATCATTTGAAGTAACCTTTGTTCTGCACATGAGATCATATGAAGCCTCCTACTAGGTCAAAAAAATCAAATACCAATATCACGTGCAAAATCTTTTGTTGTCCTTTTGCTCTGAATTTTTTATGGGAGGTCAAGGACATCATTTGGAGCAACTTTCCCTTCTGCACGTGATATCGTTAAGGTCATCTTCGTAGTCAAATAAATCAAAACATGCTTGCTCAGCACTGAGTGTGTGAAGAAGTCTCTTGCTGCCTTGTTGCTTGTAGCCTTCAAAATGCCTCCTTTTGAGCTCATATTTTGCCACAAGATTCCTCTTTAGTAGACAAGATGATCTAGTTGACTTTTTGAGAAGGAATCACCTAAAAACCTGCCAAAACAACTCAAAAACACACATCTAGAACAAGTAGTGTCTTCCTAAGGGGTTAGAGCAAATATCTATGAAATATGGGTAAATTAAGCTCTAGTCATGCTCTTTAGTGCCCTAAATATACACTAGAATAACGGCATAAATGCACGTTATCAAATATGAGCCGTCACTGTGGATACAGGGGATACTCAAGAGGTCTGGGGGATAGGTGTCGGTCTTCATGGAATACGGGCTGGTGCCTTGATGGAATTGGCAGTGTCCTCTGCTAGACTTCTCACACTTGACCCAGGCCTCTTCATGGGCTTGATCTCCGGCCGGCCATCCTTGTATATGCTCTTGAAAATATACTTGGCCGATAATGACATTGAGGGGCGAGTATTGAATACGAAGGGATGGAGGTGTCGTAGAACTTTGGTTAGAATTAGACCAAAGCCTTTATCTTTCCATAACTTCAGCATATTGTGTAGTAAGGTTCCCTAGTCTAGCCATCTTCGATTGACTACACTATATACCAACTTCATTTGCTCATCACTTGCAGAATCATGAGTTGTGTTCTTGCACATTAGGCACTGTCCTACTAATATGACAGCCGCCAGTGCCTGACCGGAGAACTCGATCTTCAGGGCTCTCCATCCTTTCTTTCTTGGGTCTAAGTACCCAAGAGCTTCTTTGCACCCATCTCTTGAAAGAGTAGGTAGAGGAAGGAAGTTACCAGTAAGTAGTTGCAGAGCATCGCAAAGGGTTTTGGCAGAAATGTGAATCTCTACACCGTGAACAGTAGCTACCAATTCACTTTCGGAGGTCATCACTGTCTCGTAAAATGTTGAGACATCTTCTACCAGCACATCATGCATCCTTGGGCACACGGCTGCCATGCCCAACTTATCGAGGTGATTTCTAAAGTCGCCCAACCAACTGACCTTTGCGTCGTCTATCGCTTCCCAGTTGACGATGAAACCCGGGACGATCTCACCTAGTCCATCCGCCATTGACGAGCTTGGTCATGCCATGAGGTAATAGAGAGAGAAAGAGAGAATCGTAGAGAGAGTAGTTAGGTTCGAAGGTGGTCAAAGGGTGTGTGTGTGTGTGTGTGTGAGAGAGAGAGAGAGAGAGAGAGAGAGAGAGAGACGATGGTTGAAGAGAGAGAGAAAACGCTAGGGTTAGGGTTCAAGTCTGAAAGTGATGAACATACCTCTAGGCTTTTTCTCTATTTATAGCTTATATATGATCTGATGAAACGTACCGAGGAAGCCACATGTAAGGTGATGATTTATCTTCAGGATCCACGTCTTTCTCTAATCTAACCTCACTTTTCATCTTCTGGATCTACTCGTTGGAGTACTCAAGACATAAGTGCACGTCACCACTGTGTCAGTACACTTAAATTTTGAATTTTAAGTGCACAGTGACATGCTTACATGTTATCGAGGCTTGAGTATGAGTGTACGCTGAAGTTCAGTTCAAATTCTTCGACCCATGGGATTGTGCTTCTTCGAAGCTACACCGGACTGAGTCTTCGACTCTCCGAGCTTTAGGTCTCCGAAGCAGCAATCTTCGAGGCAACAGTTCTTCGATGCTGTTAATTCTCTGGTCGATTTTGGATTCAACGACTGTAATGGATTTCTCTAAACTTTTCAATACTTAACAACACGAATGTCAAACATATGATATATCACATAAGATCATACATGATGAATAGTGTTGTAAGCTGTAATTAATCAAGCGCATGGTTACTTGGATTCTTTCAACTATATTGCCTGGTTTACATGTATGAAGACTGTTTCATGAACACTCGCACTTCCATTCCACTTAGGAACGAATAAGGGCATCATCATATAAGTCTTTGTGCAGGAAATTGATCACAGTGTTTACATAGCATCCAATAAACTATTGTTAGACATGTGTAGTAATACAGTCATGAGTTCATCAGTCACTACTCACATATCAACAAAACTCACTCGGTGAAGGCCTCGCGCTCTCACTCTCGGATCAGCATGTGAGTTTGATTCAAGAACTAGGATTACACTGTTTGGTATACTCATGGTCATCCAAATCCTACCACAAACCCTAATCCGCCAATGATTTTCTGTTCAATATAGATGACTTGAGAGACAAGATGGCCCTATTGAGAATCAAAACATATACTCTATCATTGTCTAATTTACAACACAACACATACATAGAGTTTGGAGTTTGATCATTTAATTTTCTGTGTGAGCTGTTATTTATTTTTGTAAAGCACCCTTTATTAGGGCTTTTACATGATCTTTTCATTCACATAGGGCTCAACATAGTTTCCTTTTTAAGTACAATTGATATAGAACTCTAACTATTACTCCGAAAGAAAAATAATCGAACGGAATAGTGAGGACTCCCCCTAAGATATACACACATGATTTTTGTTTTCTTTTCACTCTTTGCCTTTTTCCCACCTTGCCTTTTTCTGGTGTAAGGTGTTGGCTCTTGTGGAGTAATAGGCTTTTTATAATTCTCAAATACTACAGTCTCAGTTATCCTTAGAGCATTGAATCATTGAGGATCCTTTCCAGACAACCAAAGATACCATGAGATACAATAGTTCCTGCTAGTTAATGAATGCAATGCCACATAAGTGATATTCACTTAGAAAGAATATTATTCGAATGTAAATATCATATAGATGAAGTACTGAAGGACTTGCACTTAGTTCAATCTTGTGACTTCAATATTCATGACAGATTGTACACATGACTTGAACTCAGGTTCAGAGATAGCATGTTTCATTCACGTGATATGTCAATTACCCACAATAAGAGCATGTGAATCACACTTATGCATCACTAATAATCATGGAAAGACTAAGTGATCACGATTGGTCTCATACACATGTTCATGCCCAGGTAATAAAGTTGAAATAAAACATAAGGCATACAATGAAATTAAGAAGTTAGGTCTAGCATGCCAAGTTTTGTCAGAAGTTCATGGAACCTGGCTTCTTGCAGTGGTTTGGTGAATATGTCAGCAAGCTGATCATCAGTAGATATGTACTCTAGGGAAATGTCCTTCTTTAGCACATGGTCTTGTATAAAGTGATGTCTGACCTCTATGTGCTTTGTTTTGGGGTGGATGATAGTATTGTTGGAGATTGCTATGGCACTTGTGTTGTTGCAGTAAAGTGGCACAGCCTTGAGATTGAATCCGTAGTCTAACAGCTGACTGGCCATCCACATCAATTGAGCATAACAACTTCCTGCAGCAATGTATTCAGCTTTAGCTATGGAAGTTGAAACTAAATTATATTTCTTGCTAAACCAAGATACAAGTCTATTGCCAAGAAGTTGGTATGTTCCACTTGTGCTCTTCCTATCAATCTTGCATCCAACAAAGTTTACATTTGAGTATCCTCTTAGTTTGAAATCAGACTCCTTTGGATACCAAAGCTCCAAATTTTCAGTTCCCTTGAGATACCGCACAATCCTTTTGACATGTAGCAAATGAGATTCCTTTGGATTTGCTTTGTATCTTGCACAGATGCATGATGCAAACATTATATCAAGTCTGCTTGCTCTCAGATATAGCAAGGATCTAATCATGATTCTGTACTTTGTGATATCTACCTTTTTGCCTACTTCATCCATATCCAATTTGGCGTTTGTAGGAATGGGTATTTTCATGTGAGTCATATCAGTTATCTTAAATTTCTGAAGAATTTCTTTAGTGTATTTGGTTTGACTGATAAAGATCCCATCCTCCAACTGCTTGACCTCCAACCCAAGGGAGAATGAGAGTTCTCCCATCATACTCATTTCATATTCGCTTTTCATCAGTTGGGAGAATTCTTCACATTGCTTCTTGTCCCTTGATTCAAAGATGATATCATTAACGTAGATTTACACTATCAAGGGTGATCCTTTCCCTTCCTTGAAAAAAAGAGTGGGGTCAATCTTGCTTTTCTGAACTTGTTCTTGATTAAGAACTCAAACAAGGTTTCATACCAAGCCTTTGGAGCTTGCTTCAGTCCATATAGAGCCTTTCTCAATCTGTACTCTTTGTATTCTTGATTTGGCTCTACAAATCCAGGGGGTTGCTTAATATAGACTTATTCTTGGAGGTCTCCATTCAAGAATGCACTCTTGACATCCATTGGTAGACTTTGAAATCCTTGAATGCTGCATATGCTAAGAACATTCGGATGGCCTCCAGTCTAGCAACTGGTGCAAAGGTTTCATCATAATCACTTCCTTCTTCTTGTCTATATCCTTTTGCAACCAGTCTGACCTTATTTCTGATCACAACACCATCAGTATCTAACTTGTTTCTGAATATCCACTTCACACCAATGGCTTGTTGTGATCTAGGCCTGTTGACTAACTCCCATACTCTTTGTCTCTTGAACTGATTTAATTCTTTCTGCATAGCGTCAATCCAATAGTGATCCTGAACTGCATCTTCCACTGATTTCGGCTCCACTTGTGATAAGAAGCACATGTATAGATTTTCATGTAGTGTGGCAGCTCTAGTTTTGACACGTGTAGCAGGATCTTCTATTATTAGTTCAGAGAGGTGGTCCTTTAACCTTCCTTTTGCCTTTGGAAGGTTTTCTCTTTCTTCATGATGAATGCCCAATTCCTCAATGTCGGGTTCTTAGGCTGGTGGATGTGGCTAAGACCTAACAGGCTGAAATTGTTGATTCTAATCTTCTGCTTGTTTTTGAGTTTGTTCTTCAGTAGCCAGTTCAGCTTATGGTTCTTCAAGTTCAGGCACTTCTTCCACTAGTTTTGTTGTCTAATTGTCTATGTCTTGGTCTTCACAACAATAGTATCCTGTACTTCATTTACATTTTTGTCTCCTTTTTACATACCATGGTTAGTTTCATCAAAAGAAATATGAATAAACTCTTCAACAGTTTTAGTTCTCATATTAAATACACAATAAGCTTTGCCATTCATGGAGTATCCAACAAAATATCCATCATCTGACTTGGCATCAAACTTGTTCAAGTAATCCTTACCATTGTTCAAAATATAGCAAGTACACCTGAAGATCCTAAGATGACAATACTTGGTCTCCTTCCCTTTCATAACTCATAGGGGGTTTTCATGGATCGTTTGTTTATTAGAGTTCTGTTTTGCACATAACATGCAGTGGCAACAACTTTAGCCCATAGAGATTTTGGGAACTGAGCTCCTGTCAGCATGGTTCTAGCTGCTTCAACTAATGTCCGATTTTTCCTTTCAGCAACTCCATTTTGTTATGGACTTCTTGGTGCTGAAAATTATGCTGGATACCATGCTCAATACAGAACTCTAACATGTTAGAGAATTCAAACTCCTTACCATGATCGCTTCTTATGCATTTAATAGAAAGACTTTTAACATTAGTGATCCAGTTGAAGAATTCGACACGATTTTCAAATGTTTCTGTTTTATTTTTGAGAAACATAACCCATGTGTATCTGGTGTAGTCATCTACAACTGCAAGGAAGTATCTTGCACCAGATAATGAGGACACATTAATTGGTCCACATAGGTCCATATGCAAAAGTTCAAGTGGCTATGTGATTGAGGTTTTCTCAACACTCTTGAAAGAATGTTTCACTTGCTTACCAAGCTGACAATCCCTAGATGGGTGTTCTTTTTTATAAATATGCTTGGTAATCCCTTAACCAAATCTAGAGATGCAAATTTAGACATAGTCTTGAAGTTTAAATGACCAAATCTCTTGTGCCACATCCAATTGATGTCAGGTGAAGCTTTGGACAGAAAGCAAATTAGTTCAGTAGATTGTGCATTACCAAAGACCAATTTGTAGACATTGCCTTGTCTATATCCACTTAGCTTCACCTCTTTAGAGACAGGATCCATAATAGTGCAGGTGTGCTTAGTGAATAACACTTCATAACCTTTGTCACACAATTGACTTATGCTCAATAGGTTATGTTTGAGATCTTAAACAATAGATACGTTATGAATTGAAGACAGAACCATTGGAGAGTGTACCCTTACCAACAATCTTACCTTTTTTGTTATCCCCAAATGTGACAGTGATGAGGCAACCTCCCTTACATCACTCAACAGGGAAGCATCATCTATCATGTGCATAGAACAGGCATTGTCAAGATACCACTAGCTTGAATTGATATTTTGTTTCCTGTGCCTGCTTTTAGCTTTGGGTACCTGTTCTTACACAACAAGAAACTAAGTCTTAGGGCCCCCATATTGATTGGGCTTTGGGTAAGTAAAAGCTGTAGTTAATGATGATTTAGGTTTCCAGTAAGAAGGAGTAGATTTTATTTTCCATGCTAATATAGGTGATCAAGGGTTAGGCTTGTTAGCAAGGTTATCCTTTATGTTCTGTCACGCCCTAACTTTCCAACCCGAGGAAACCAGTTCGTGACTCCCCTTACCCACCCAGTGGGGCAAGGGGTCGGGCTAATAACCACCCACAGAACAAGACAAATAAAACATCACATCCATAACACCAAACACGTTTATTAATAATACCAAACATCTTTTACATCAATGCCCACTTTGGGTTACATCAAGGTCATGAAATAACATAAAATAAAAATATAGCCAATAAGAAAATCCTCCTGTCCACCTTGGTGTCCCACTTAACACCTGTAGGTCCCACTTGAAAAGAAAGATAATCAAAGTAGGAGGGGTTAGCAACCACATTTCAATAGGGATCCCGTCTCCCCAACCCATCCCATGCTCTTAGTACTTACATGATGAATGCGCACGTGTTATGTCGTGATCACAATATACAATCAGTACACAATTAGAAATCAGTTGCACGAACTACCACCACCACACAAGCTATCTCATACACCGTCACGCAGGCTATCTCATACACCACCACATGTGCTACCTCATTCACCGCCACACAGGTTACCTCAGTCACCGCCACACAGGCTGCCACAATCAAAGCATTAGACACAATAATTAAACAATAAATGACAACATAACAAGTTACATCACAAGCCACGAAGTAATCACATGAAAGACCAACTGTCACGCCCCTAAATCCCGGAATGTCACGCCCCTAGAATCTGAAACCCACAGAACCAGGAACGCGACTTCCCACGCCCACTCCAGGGGCCGAGGGGTTGGAGACTAATCCACTCCTGTACAATACCACAACAGGGGTAGCATTGTACCTACCAATGATCCAAATACATGCAATCAAACAATAATTATCAGTGCAATCATTATTACTGAATTCAATCAACACCCATAAACACAAGGTACAGGGTCCAGCTATCCGAGTTAATACAACTGTCACGGACCCAAGTCCGGAAAATAAATAATTTAGCAAATAAGTAAGTCCGTAGAAAAAAAGATAAATCCTGCACAAGAGGTCCCGACCTGCTCCGCTATGGCTCCAACTGCTATCCCCTACAACCTGTAGGAAAAAGAAATAAAGTAGGGTGAACACAAATGCCCAGTAGGTGACTCCCGCCCTCACTACCAACACACATAAAATCCTACGTCTATATGAACAGTGTATGCTTATGCCTGTGTAGTGTCACGTCTATCTTAATGAAATTTTCACAAACATACATAGAACATCCACACTTTGAAATCATCAATGGTTCACACCGGCAACCATGCCATTCACGAAAACTCCCGCTACCATCTTCGGATATTCCAAACACTAACTGACAGCCATATGTGGGACCTGTGGTGTCCCGATGACAACCTGCCTCATATGGGACCTGGGTTACCAGCCACAAAGGGGACCCGCGGCCACTTGCTAGCCCTTTGTGGGACCCGCGGTTACCCAACCAATTTTTTTATTACAAAACCCACACCAAATTATCACCTGTCCACACACGCAATTTATAAACACCAATTTAATCACATGTCCACACATAATCAGTAAACAAAGTTTCCAATAGTCACAACTCACTACTACAGCCTTTCGAGCACTAAGATTTCCGACCTAGCACTATCTGATCACAAACGACAGTAATATGTATATAAAAATATACATATATACCCATCCAACAATTAATATTAATTACAAGTATTCTCCCTCATTAAAACAATAATATTACCACAAATTTATATATATATATACACATACATATATATATATATATATACTTACTTATATATATATATATACATATATATATATATATATACTTCAAAGACTAGAACGTGGACCGACCCAAAAGAGTCGGCCCAACACGCCACCCCTAACGGGCTGGCGCTCGACCACGGGGGCGGCTTTGATGCTGCCGCCCCCCTCCTTTCCACGTCAGCACGGAGCTGATGCGCTACAGCCCTTGGGCGGCACGTGCTGCACTTGTCCCAGATCTGCCCTAGTGCCCAGCGCAGGACGCGAACCACGGGGGCGGCACTGATGCCGCTGCCCCCTTTTCTCCTTCCTTCACTACGACGGCGCGACGCATGGGGCGGTTATTGACGCCGCTGCGCCTGTCCCTCTCTTCACGATCTATACAACGCATGGCTGTTCAGCGGCCCGCGGTCAACCCACGGGGCAGCAGTGGTGCTGCCGCCTCTGTCTCGCCGTTCGGGAGGATGCCCGCCGTCGCTACACGGCATGTCGTCGGCTACTGCTTCAACTCCTCCATCACCTCCACGCGGCGCAAAAGAATGCTTGGACAGTGCCGATGCCGTCATCCGTTCCTCGCCCATATCCCCGGCAACGCACGCCGATGACTAGTTGTATGTAGCGTATATTCATATATATTTATTTATCTACTTAGCTGTATGTACTTGTAACGATCTCACCTACATAAACTCTCGTTCGCGCAATCATGAAAAAAAATCAAGAAACAAGAAACAACAATGGAAACACCTACCTGAATACAGTCTCGAAGGATCGATAGAACGCGACGACTTCAACCCCTCTTCGCTACCAAGCTCTGCGCACAATCAACTAGGGTTTCTACCCTAGGTTTCCCTTTTATACCTCTCAAAAATATATATATATATATATATATATATATATATATATATATATATATTATTAAATCTACTTATAATAATAATAATAATAACCTTAAAATAGTTATAATAATCATAATAATAACATCAAAATAATAATAACTTGAATTTTTATAATAATAATATTAGTAATGATAATAGCATAATAATAATAATATACTTAAATATATTAAAATACTTATATTTATAATAATAATAAACCCAATAATGGAATCATAATAATAGTCATAACCTTAATTATCATAATAATAATAACTCAAAATGCTCACGCTAAGACCACGCCACTGAATAGATATCCCTCACTCTATTCAAGGGCTAACTTCTATGTCACACAGGTACGGGTCTTTACACCAACCCCGAAATTTGGACCCGAAGATCTACTTCAAAGAACCACCCTCGAAGACCCAAAGCCACTAACCCAAAGGTCTGACTCGAAGAACCTCCCTTGAAGACCCGAAGCCACTGACCCGAAGGTCTGCCTCGAAGAACCTCCCTCAAAGACCTGAAGACACTGACCCAATGGTCTCTCTCAGAGAACCTCCCTTGAGGACCCATGACACTGACCTAAAGGTCTGCCTTGGAGAACCTCCCTCGAAGACCCAAAGACACTGACTCAAAGGTCTGCCTCAAAGAGCCTCCCTGAAAGAATCCCCCTCGAAGATCCACCCTCAACGCTCCGACTCAAGTCTCTAAACCTTCGACTCTCCGAACTTCGACCTTTCGAACTTAAATCTTTGACTCTATGACTCTTCGACTCTCCAATTCTATTCTTCGACTCTATGACTCCTAACCCTAAACATGCCACCGGCCACACAAATCAGCGTAATTGTTCATCGTCGTTCTGCCGCCCTTCGTTTGGAATCGACCAAGCGACCTGCCAGACATTCAAAAACCATACTTTTACGCATAGTCCTCCACTTACACCACAAATCGCATCTTAAAATACCTCTAAATCACACAATAACATCAGATACACATACACAGATCAAGCCATAATAGGAGTTCCTCCCCCAAAACATACCAGATTAATTACACCCCATGCCATCTACATCATAACACGATAGGATCACGATAAAGGAATTTAGGAGCACCTACCTCTTAAAGCTAATTGAAAAACTTTGATCTTCGCACTCTAGATCCAAAGACTCCTTCTTGGCGTCTCTCTCTCTCTCTCTCTCTCTCTCTCTCTCTCTCTCTCTCTCTCTCTCTCTCTCTCTCTCTCTTTCTCTTTCTCTTGCGCATGCCTCTCTCTTTCTCTTGCGCAAAATGCAAAAAATACACCAGAAACCCTATCTCTCCTTTTATACTATATAATTTTCATAATACTCTAAAAGACCCTCAAATAAGCCCATATTGCTCCACGGGGCTCTGGACTCCAAAATGGGTCCAAGTATAGTCAAACTTTCATACTTCTCGAGTTTGATTATATGCTCACATCTACTCATTCCAATTCTCACTCTAATGCAGAATCTACTCCTAGAACCAATAATACGGGTCTTTACATGTTCACACATAACTCTCCTTCCTTACTGTTACCTTTGGCAGCTCCTTAGGCACAGATTTAACAATTTTCTTCACAGACTTATTCTTTGATTTCTTTGGTGAGGTAGCCACTATGTGCCTAGACTTCTTCTTCCTATCAGAGTTGTGATCTTGTAGATTTTTAGAGATTTAAAGCTGTTGAATGCTTAACCTTATTTCATTAGCTACTCTATTCTTAAGGTAATTAGGGTAAAATCTACACTGATAGGAAAGGTGTCCTGTCACGCCCCCGAATTCCAGGGTTATCCGGAACTAGGAACATGACTTCCCCTTGCCCGCACCCGAAAGGTCAAGGGGTAGGTAACTAGTACCAATAGAAACTACACCGCGAGTGCTGTCTCAAATATGCAACCCTGTACAGTCATACATCAAGGGTAATCCTATACTTTCCCATACATCAACATGCATATAATATGTCAAACAGTCATACAAACATCATATGATAAACAATGTATAATACAACTGTCCACGGACCCTTGTCCGGGATATCACACAAAATAATACAGAACACAGTACTGTATCATACATCAAAGTAGTGGGCATGTCCTTCTGGAAGAAAGTCCTCCACTAGTCTCGGGTCACACCTCAAAAGGGGAAATAACAAGTAGGGGTGAGCGACAAGCTCAGTAGGTGACCCTAATACTCCACATCATGCAAACATATAAGTCTATACTATATGCTTTGTGTACTCGTGCACTGTGTAGTGTGCACAATCATTAGGACTCAGCCTGCAAACAAACATCAGGACCCAGCCCGCCCACACAAGATAGCTTGTCCACGATCCTCAATAGGATCCTAGCTCAGGGCACTAAGCCCTAGCTCCACGAGCTCAACGGCTCAACCTAGGCCTTAGCCTGTCACGTCAACCACATAGTATCACCGATACCTCATGGTGAGAACACAAACGAGTCATGGAGTCCAAGCCCCAAATCCTCAAACCAACATACCAACACCAGTATGACATTAAGGTTCACAACACTCCCCTTATAATTGAGGCCAGTTTTCACAAATCGATCCTCATGCCTTAACCAACGAAGAAGATACTCATAGCAGTTGTTTTCTTGAAATCAAAAGTCCTGGCATTGGATCTCCATATCATAACTAAGATAATCTGATTTTTGGGGATTTTTTTGAGTTGTCTAACCCCACTTTCCAAAAATACACCTCTAAGAAAAATTGGACTTTTCTGAGATTTTGCACTAAATCCCAATTTTCACATTTTGAAGGAGTGGGGATTTAATTTTCTAGTATTTTTCTTTAAATCCAAAAGGGGGGTATTTCACTATTTAAATTGTAACTTAAGTATGATACTTAAATGTTACAATGTAAATGGTCCAGTCCAGTGCAATTGCACTGGCTCGAAGCTGCAAAATTAGCTCGCGGAACTGCGACTCGAAGCTGCGGGACTGCGACTTGTAGCTACAAAACTGCAGCCTCGAAGACTCAAAGCTTTGATGTTCGACCCTGGATCTTCGACCTTTGACTATGGATCTTCGAACCCTCGACTACAGATCTACAAACCTTTGACTACGGATCTACGAATCTTTAACCCTATGACTATGGATCTTCAACCCTTTGTCCCTACGACTCCAAATCTTTGACCCTTCGACCCAAATCTTCGGGTCTTCGACCTTTCGACCCAATAGTTCGCCCAGGGTACTGTTCATCGTTGTTTTTGCCTGTTCTTTGTCTGGAATCAATCCAACGACCCCCAGACGCTCACAAACACTCGTTTTACGCAATAGGCCACAATATCTACCTCAAAACGCATCCCGAACGCCTCTAATTCGCACAGTAACAATAGAAATACACACATATAATTGCAAATTATATCCATCTAGATCTAAACCCAAATTTCCATGGTTGACTTCTCAATCCTCATGAAATACACAGTTATACACCCCTAGAATCACAGAAACACATATCTACGATAATATAAATAAGTTCTTATGCTAAACCATTAGATCTAAACCAACATTGGATTTCCCCCAAAACCTAGGGTTCATGCTCAAATTCATAAATCATGATAAATCATGCATGTCCAAGATAGGAAAGAGGTAAGAAGTTCAAGGACACCTACTTGGAGTGATTCTTTAAGCTCCATGAACCCAAATCGCCTCTAATTGCTAAGCCTTCAAGCCTCTCTCTCTCTCTCTCTCTCTCTCTCTCTCTCTCTCTCTCTCTCAAATGCACCAATGTGATAGTGTAAAATGAAGGATCTTTCTTTTCATTCTATTTATATTTATGCCAATTATTGACCAATAATTGACCTTGTCAATAATTAACCTCCCAAAGCAATAATTGACCTCTAAGGTCCCGAACTCCAAATTGAGTCAAATTACTGTCAAAACGCTCAAAATGATGAGCACCACACTGTTCAGATAGTATCACACTCAAATGGCCACTCAAGCGTAAAGTCAACCAATAGTCAACATTTGGGTCACTCTCGGGGCCCCGACTCGAAATCGGGCCCAAGTACTGTCAAAATGCTCACACCAATGGCTACACTACCGTCCAGATAGTTACATTCCCATAGAATGGCTATCTCTCAATACTACCCAAATACAAGTCTTTACATGTCCAACTTCTCTCTAGATAAGACAAATAACTGGTTTGGGTTGGACACTCTATCTCAAGGGTTTGGTTGGAGTATCAAGAGGTTTCCTAGGCTTGCTCTCATATCCTAGACCTTTCTTAACTCCACCAGAGACAACCTTGGGCTAGGAGGATACAACCTTGCTAGACGAACCAGTCTCAAACTTAGTAGTATATCTACTTGGGTTTGTCTCCGGTAAAACTACACCCTTACCCTTGCATTGGGATGTAGAGGACAGGTTGGTTGAAGGTTCAGCTTTCAGTTATACCTTTTCAACTCTTGCATCACTGTCCTGAGACACAACAGTACCCTGATCTTTAAGCTCGGGTGTTACTGCCTTGGGTGGACTAGTAACAGCCATTGGTACCTCTTTTCCATAATCAAGGAGTACACTGCCAGTAGGAACAAAGTCGGCATGTCACGCCCCCAAATTCCAGGGAACCCAGAACCAGGAACATGACTTTCCCTTTCCCGCACCCGAAAGGTCAAGGGGTCGGTGACTAGCACCAATAGAGACTACACCGCGGGTACTGTCCCAATCATGCAACCCTGTATAGTCATACATCAAGGGTAATCTTGTACTTTCTCGTATATCATCATGTAGGCAATAAATCAAATAGTCATACAGACATCACATCACAAACAGTATGCAAATACAACTGTCTACGAGCCCATGTCCGGGATATCACACAAAACTAGACAGAATACAATATTGTATCATACATCAGAGTAGTGGGCACGTGCTCCTGGAAGAAAGTCCTCCACTAGTCTCGGGTCACACCTGAAAAGGGGAAACAACAAGTTGGGGTGAGCGACAAGCTCAGTAGGTGACCCCAAAACTCCACATCATGCAAACATATAAGCCTATACTATATGCTCAGTGTACTCGTACACCGTGTAGTGTACACAAATCATCAGGACTCAGCTTATAAACAAACATCAGGACCCATCCTGCCCACATAGGACAACTTGTCCACGATCCTCCACAGGATCCCAGCTCAAGGCACTCAGCCCTAGCTCCACAAGCTCAATCGAGGCCTTAGCCTGTCAAGTCAACCACATAGCATAACCTGTGCATCACGGTGAGAACCAACAAGTCATGGAGCCCAAGCCCCAAATCCTCAAACCAACATACCAACACTAGTATGGCATTAAGGTTCCCCATACTCCCTTTATAACTGAAGCCAGTCTTCACAAATCGATCCTCATTCCTTGACTAAGGAAGGAGATACTCATAGCAGTTGTTTTCTTGAAATAAAAAGTACCGGTATTGGGTCTCCATATCATAACTAAGATAATATGATTTTTGGGGATTTTTCTGAGATGTCTAACCCCACTTTCCAAAAATTCACCTCTATGAAAAACTGATTTTTTATGAGATTTTACACTAAATCCCAATTTTCACATTTTGTAGGAGTGGGAATTTAATTTTCTAGTATTTTTCTTTGAATCCGAAAGGGGGTTATTTCGCTATTTACATTGTAACTTAAATACTTAAATGTGGAGAGACTTCATGGTTACAATGTAAATGATCCGGTCCAGTGCAGTACAGTTGCACTGCTGCGGATTGAAGTTGCGGATTAATGCTGCAGAAACACTGCTGCGGATTAATGCTACGGACCACTCTTGCTGCCACATCCTGACTACTAATCCGGACTAACTAACCCGGACTACTGATCCGGACTAACTAATCCATACTACTGATCCAGACTACGCTGCTGCTGACTACGAAGCTGTTGACTATGCCCAGGGTACTATTCATCATCGTGCCTGTTCTTCATCTGTAATCAATCCAGTGACCCTTAGACGCTCACAAATACACGTTTTACTCAACAGACTACAATATTTACCTCAAAACGCGTCCTAAATGCCTCTAAATCGACAAGACACTTGGTATGCACTGGGTAAGTCTGAGCCTTGGCTACTTGGTCCTTAGAGAAACCTAGACCAAAGGCAAGACCTTTGATATCTGGAGTTGTTCTAAAATGGGCTGTGATCTCAGCTGAGTCTTGCCAGTTTTTACTTATTTGTCTTTCTTTCTCCAGTTTAGCTTTGATTTCTTTTAATTCCTTTGTTGGTCCCTTGGAGCCTAGAAAGGGGTGAATAGGCTCTTATCGAAGCTCTTTTCTAACTCTTTGGCACAACACTTATCTGGTTAAGAGATAGAAACAATGCGAAAGATAGCCAGATAGTAGAAGTATTTTGTTTTATTATCAGTATGATAAGTACAACAAAATGAAAGCAGTCTAAAGCTTGAAAGCTTTTAGACCTACTTAACAACTCTTTGACACTTTGTTTACAAGTACACACACACTAGCCTCTTTGATCTCTATGAGCTTTAGTACATGCACGAGCTCTTACACGTTTACACAAAAGTACTTTTACAAGATGTACAAGTGTTACTATTTATAGGTGACATCCACAAGAGACAACCTTGGAACTTATTGTTCTGGACATTGTGCACATTTACTCTCTCTCGGAAATCTCTCTGCCTTAATTGCTGCAGATGTGGTCTTCAAGATCTTGGGTTTGTAATGTTTAAGATTCTTTGTAAGTTCCCAAGTGCAGTTAGGGTTGTGTCCACATATTTGGATGATCCACGTGTAAAATGCTTTAGGTTCTCAACAAGTTTGTCTTACATCGGGAAACAGCGAGCTGATGACTTTGATTACGAAGAGATAGTTGAAGTAGCGTTTTCTTGAATCTGGTTAAGGTTCCTTACTTCGTGCTTAAATCAAGCTCGGATCCTTACTCCGTAATACTGATTGCTTACTCCGTATCAATTTGGTACTAGAATCCTTATTCTGTGTAAGTGCTTCCTTACTCCGAATGAAAGAGAAGGTCAGAGTGCTTACTCCGCATCTGCGCGTCCTTACTCCGCATCTAGTTTCCTTACTTCGCATGAGTTAAAGGAACAGATGGCTTACTCCGTATCAGCATATCCTTACTCCGCATGAGTGAGTGGTTCGGATTCCTTACTCCGCATATAGTTTCCTTACTCTGCATCTAATAAAGACTTAAGTCCTTATTCCATAGAAGTACTTCCTTACTCCGCATGTATGAAAGACTCGGATTCCTTACTCCGTGTCTTCTGTACTTTAGTCCGGTTGAGTGGAAGACTTATCTTTTTAACTCCGCGTTGACTCTCTTATTCCGTGCGACTTTATAGACTAAGATTCTTACTCTGCATCTTTTAGACTTAGTCTGTTGAAGTATTAAGTGCGGATTTCTTAGTCCGTAACTGTTAGGTTCTTAGTCCGCACGAATGACCCTTATTCCGTATGAGGCAAGGACTTGGTTATATACCAAGTGTTTGACGACACACTGATTTTCACCTGGATCAGGATTATATATCCCATCCTTAGCTTTGCTCACACGAGTGTAGATCTGGATGAAGGTCATATCTTCTGCAATGACTTAAGATAAAACAACAAAGGTCTTAGATCAAATTACATAGGGCTTTATCAGCATTATCCAAATTCTGGGCTTGATCCAACAATCTCCCCCAATTATGGATATGCCCAAACCCTTTGTAATCTGATATGGTAAGCAATGCAAAGAGATAACCAACAGAAAAGAAATTTCACCCATTTTCATTGATCAGTAATAAAGTACAATTCAGCCTTTATACATAATTTTTATTAAGGTACATAAGGCTTACTATACTTGAAGATCATCGTTGCAGCCTTCTCTCTAAGCTCCATTGTCTGTTCCATTGTGTAGGCTTGGATGTTGTTCCAGTTTTTATCAACCTTGACAATGGATTTGATGAAGAAACAGACAAAGGCTCTGCAGCTATCTCCATCAGGCTGTTGTGGCACTAACTTCTTGCCCCGGACCGTCACCTTCAGCTTTTCAGATGGACCCAACGAAGTCAGGCCTCTTTCTTCATAAAGTCCCGATTGTTTTATGGCTTCCGTCAGATGAATACGCAGTGACTCAAATTGATCCCTTCTAATTTTTTACTCCACAACTTGATGGAAATCAATTAGGATCAGCTGCTTGGACGGAATCATAAAGACAACCAGTATGAAGTGCGGCGTCATGACTCGGTATGGAATGAGGACAGATTGCAGAGTCTTCCAGGGAGTACTATCCTCAGCAGTTCCATTTATGAAGGTCTGAATATCGACTAAGTCTGGAAGATACCCTTCATTCCAACAAGGCAAGATGTCAAACATGTGCCTATCCATGTATAGGGAAGAAAACAGCCTTATCTCCATCTTAATTGCCCGAGAGAAGTTGTCTATGTCTTCTGTGGTGAGCAAACCCGTCTCAGAACGAATAGTCCCTATGTCTTGAGGAGAGAAGGGGTACAACTCAGAAAGACATCTTCTCTCAGCATTTGACGTGGCATACCTGGCCATAGCACTAAAAACACTTCCATCCTCATCAAGGGGATCAAGATCCTCGTATGATGGGAGGAAGGTGTCAGCCGTTGTAGATTGAGTGGTCGAAGGAGGAGCTGGGCTGAGAGAAGCGGCTGCGTTTGGGGATGTTAACTCCCGGAAGCAGTGAGGATGCAGACCGCTTCTTTTCAGTACGAGAAGAGGAAGGTGCAGGAGGATCAGATGACACTTTCTCCCCTGGTTGGGCAGATCGGTGAGGGACGGGAAGAGGACGAGCCATCGTGTGAGCCAAGTCCGCAAAAGAGGTGGACAGGGAATAGACGGACGAGGCTAAAAGGTCCATCTTTTGCTCGATGGAGGTGGAGGAGTCGGTTAAGTCGGAGAGGAGTTGGGCACCAAGAGCATCAACCTTAGCGGCGATGGCAGAAATTTGGGCGGTTTGAGCTTGGGCATGACGATCCAGCTAAGCAGACAGCATAGCATCGGAGGGAACCGTGCCAAATGAGGCATGTCCAAGCGCTAACTCCGGAGCTTTGGAGGACTCCCCGGCAGGAATAGGGGCAGGTGTGCGTTGGGCAGAGGAGTCGGTAGGAGTAGAGGGGACGTTAGCAGCTGCAGCAGAGGGGGCATCCGGAGCATCAGAAGCTTCTGGAGCAGCAGAGCCACTATAACCAGAAAGGTCAACAATAGGGATGGCGTTTGCAAGAGAGGCGGACCGAGCCTTAGCAGGGGAAGGAACCCGTGCGTCATGGGCCTTTTCGGAGGAGACAGCAAAGGGAACGTCTGGAATGTGAGCAGGCGTAAGAAAGCTATGATCCAGATTCCAGACGATCATATCCTCCGGGGTGCGGGTGTGTTTGGCATAAAACACCTTGAGGTCGTCGTCAGGGATGGAGGCTGTGCAGGCGAGGCTAAAACGGAACCATAGGTCTGTGAGGGTATCGGCGGAGAGATGGTCTAGGTAATCTTGGGGTTGAGGGAGAGGAGGCAAGGGAGCTTCCGGAAGAGATTCCGGGACATCAGCGACGGCGGTGGCAACGGCAGTATCAACTGCAGCAGCAACAACGGAAGTGGAGGGAGTGGGGACATCCGTAGCAGATGGTGCTGGGGAAACAACCTTAGGTAAACTGGGCTGAGATGGTCCCGCAACCTCAGAAGGTTCGGCATGGATGCTGTGCTGCGAGGCTCGAGAGATGGAGGGAGCAGCAACGGACCAAATCCGGGAGGACTGGTGGGCAGAGCTGACTTCGGGGGCAAGGCTGTCGGAGGGGTCACCAACTGAGCTTCCTTGTTGTTCCGAGGCGGGAAGAAGGCGGAGAGCAGCTGAGGGACGGCGAGCTGTCATGTTCCCATCGGGCGTAAGGTGGCAAAGATAGTAAGCTTGAGGGAAAGGAACAACATCATATCGGGCAAAATGGTCCGGATGGAGATGCCTGAAGACAGTGCTGAGTATCCGCCCAAAAGAGTGGTTCTTTGGACCGTTCCTCAGCAGCCGGAACAAGAAGGTCCCCCAGTCCATCGGGAGACGCTCAAAGACTCCATACATAGCCAAGAGAAGGTCGTACGGGACGGAGTCCAGAGCAGTGGTACGAGCCAGGAGGCAGCAGCTCAATATTATCGCCATACACCGGTAGCGACCTTGAAAAGACTTCATTTTGTACTCCTTCCCCTTATAGGAGCAACCCATGGAAATAGCCATTGTTTCAGCATCCGGGTGCTGAGGATCACCAGGAGGGAGGTGGAGAGCGGTGCGGAGAACGTCAGGGGTGATCAAGATGGATTCACCGCGGACGTAGGAAATAATGGAGTCGGTGGTGCAGCAGATCCGCTGATAGAACTCACGGATGTCTTCAATAAGAAGGTCAACATGGTGGGAGACCAGGTTCAGGATGTGAGAGGCATCCAGGAGAGGGCGAAGTTCCAGAAACCAAGCTGGAGGATCGGAGATAGCACGCCAATCCACTAGATGGTCGGGGTTAATGCCGGAAAGAGAAGTTTTGGGTGCCATTGAGGGAAAGATTGAGAGGAGAAGGAGGTGAGGTCTTGGGGATTGAAGGAGCGATGAGGGTTTTAGGGATTTAAAAGATGTAAAACTCGCGCTGCGCAGGAATGTCCAGGATATATAAGACCGAGTCCGTAAATGTCAGCGGGTGTAGGGATTAAGCGAGTGGAGCAGTGAACCGCTTGACATGCTGATGTCATGAGTCTTGAGAGCGGCGCGCCTCCGGATATAGAGATGACATGGAGACGGCATGACCACAGAATGATAACAGCTGTTTGCCTTCTTTGGGAAGTGTGTGCATCCCGAGACATGCATTTAATGAACCATCATTATTCCTCCTCAAAAGCACGCGATATATAATAAGACATGATTTATCGCGATTTGAGAATTCCAAGAGTTCGGAGGAATTAACCGACAATCATCCGGAGTAAATGATATCCGAGATAAGATCATCCGGATGAAAAGTAGACCGTGTCCGGAGAAACAGAGTGCGGGAAGAGAGAAGTAGATTCCTTTGCTGTCTTGAAGTCGAAAAGAAGAGAAGTACCACAACACTTCAAATCCAAGACTATAGACAAGATATATCGATAAAGGTGCAAAGAGAATCTGGACCCTTCACGAAAATAAACTAAAAGAACACAAGCTTAACAGGTAGGAATTAGTACAGTTATGAGAATATAATCTATTGTAGAGCAACTAAATCCAAACTAATGAGAAACAGAACTTAATGCATTGAAAGGGAATGTAAAAGACACATACAAACAAGAGAATGATCATTGTTACTGAATCAAGGCATATGTCAGATAATAAACACATAAGTTCATATTGGTCAACATAGCGAAACCGTCATGCTGAACAACATAGCTAAGGTAATTAAAAATCATATGATTTGTCCAACTTCGGATTCATGAGTGAAACGGAATAAATGAACACATGTTGAAAGCAAGTAAATGATTATCCGATTAAAATGCACGGTTGAGGGAAGAAAAAAACATTCTTGCATGCCACAATTCTGATTCAACAATGTATGTCCAGGTAGATCCAGAAGTGATAGTTTAGAGGAAAGACCATCCGAGGCATATTAGGGGATTATTACTAAGGTTGCTCCCCCTTAGATCATGCGATCCTCTCAGTGATAGACTCCCCCTCAGATAGACAGCCAGGAAAGAGTTCACGAGACATATACGAGGGGTATTACTTGGATAATAAATAAAGCATTTTCTCCCCCGTAGATAATGTGATCCTCTCGATGGCATTACCTATTAAAGAATTTAGATCTTGAAACAACACTGTCTATCCATTAGGAAACTACACTTCAGGAGCTAATTAGACTACAATTTTGAGTACCATCACCAAGCATTCCGAGCTAACCCATTTCATGTCTTCAACCATACAAGTTAATAGAGTAATCAATATGAAACAGCATTCGTCATGTGGTGATGAGTGGAGATTAAAATCATGAAATCCTAAAGAGGTTATTCATATCCGTTTTAATTATGTTAGCTTAAACGACTTCCGTCGGGAAACGCAAGCATCCTCCCAACATGAAATTAGATATTTATATCAGAGCATAAGCACGTTAGGCAGTAAGTATGATTAACATTAAGTTCAGTATGTGTTCTCTACTTTCAATAAAAGCACAATGCAAGTTTTGAAAGAAAATATACTGGTGGGAGTTTAAATGTGAAGCTATGCAGAGAAGTCAATCGTACCTAATTGGAAGAGTAGTTCAGAGAATCTTGCATCAGGTAGGGGCTTTGTAAGTATGTCTGCCAGTTGATCTTCAGTAGCAACATGTTCCAGTGATATGTGCTTTTTCAGAACATGGTCGTGAATGAAGTGATACCTTGCCTCAATGTGCTTGGTCTTTGGGTGCATGACATGATTGTTGCTTATAGCAATTGCACTGGTGTTGTCGTAGTAGAGTGGAATAGATGTCATATTGAAACCGTAGTCAGTTGACTTTGCATCCAAAGTAGCTGTGCGCAGCAACTTCTACTAGCTATATATTCCGCCTCAGCAGTAGAGGTTGATACGGAATTCTGCTTCTTACTGAACCATGAAATTAATCTATTTCCACGAAACTGACATGTACCACTTGTGCTTTTCCTATTGATGCGACACCCAGCAAAATCAGCATCAGAATATCCGGATAAGGTGAAGTTGGACTCCTTTGGGTACCAGAGTCCCAAATTCACAGTCCCTTTTACCTTAATATCCGTTTGACATGAAGCATATGTGACTCCTTGGGATTCGCCTGATATCGTGCACAGATGCAGGTTGCAGACATAATGTCCAGGCGACTTGCTGTAAGATACAGTAAGGATCCTATCATCCCTCTGTATTCAGTCACATTTACTGATTTGCCGTCCACATCAGGATTTAACTTGGCACCGACTGGCATTGGAGTCTTGACGGGAGATGAACCTTCCATACCAAACTTCTTAATAAGATCACGTGTATACTTAGCTTGGTTAATGAAGATCCCTTCCTTCAATTATTTGACTTCTATTCCAAGGAAGTAGGACAGTTCTCCCATCATACTCATCTCAAACTTGCTAGTCATCAACTTTGCAAACTCTTCACAAAGCTTCGGATTTGATGATCCGAAAATGATATCATCCACATATATCTGTATGATCAAAGTATGTCCTTTCTCTTTTTGTAGAAATAAAGTGGTGTTTATCTTCCCTTTTTGGAAGTTGTGAGCAAGTAGGAATTATGACAGTGTGTCGTACCAGGCTCTTGGAGCTTGCTTCAACCCATACATGGCTTTCCGTAGCTTGTAGACTAGATGTCCAGCCTTGAGTTCTATGAAACCGGGAGGTTGTTCAACGTACACCTCCTCTTGAAGATCTCCATTTAGAAATGCGCTTTTGACATCCATTTGATAAACTACGAAGTTTTCATAAGAAGCATATGCCAAAAATATTCTGATTGCCTCAAGTCTTGCTACCGGAGCAAAAGTCTTGTCATAGTCTATTCCTTCTTCTTGACGATATCCTTTGGCTACTAGTCTGGCTTTGTTCCGGATTACTGTTCCATCCATATCAAGTTTGTTCCGGAACACCCATTTAACACCAATGACTTATTGAGACTTAGGCCTTGGTACTAGTGTCCACACATCATTTCTCTTAAATTGATTCAGCTCTTCTTGCATGGCTTCTATCTAGTTCGAATCTTGAAGAGCGTCATCTACCACCTTTGGTTCTATTTGTGATAGAAAACATGAGTAAAGACAGATGTTGGAGGTGGCTGCTCTTGTTCTTACACTAGCAATAGGATCACCAATCACTTGTTCTGAGGGGTGGTTTCGAGTCCACCTGTAATTTTGTGCATGTGATGTTGATCTTGTATAATTTGAAGCTCTGCCAGATTAGGTGGTTCAGTTATATCCGCTGGTTGACCATCTTTTGGACCAGATGTTTCCGTATTAGCAGGTTCGGAAGAACTAAGTGGTTCTTCGACACTGTTGCTTTCAGTGTTAACTGGTCTGAACGGACTTGAAGATACTCCGGAATGTTGGATATTCGTAAGAATATGTCCGGAGTTTAATGGTAGTCCTGAGTCTGAATCATCCGTAGCATCATCAACATCATTTCTTCGTCCTTCACTGGTGCTGCGTGGTAAATAAGTATGTGTAACAGGAACATTCATAAACTTTGAATAGTCGATGTTGTTGTCCTGAACCTGTACATCAGAACTTGAAGAAGCAACTTTTGACCAATCTAGGTTAGCTTCATCAAAGGTCACATAGATTCTTCAACTTTAAAAAGT
The DNA here is from genome assembly GCA_023512835.1 of Taxillus chinensis. Classification (NCBI taxonomy): domain Eukaryota; kingdom Viridiplantae; phylum Streptophyta; class Magnoliopsida; order Santalales; family Loranthaceae; genus Taxillus; species Taxillus chinensis. Next base: position 36,075,649 of record CM042092.1, read on the forward strand.
TTTCTATTGAAGACTCGATAAGCCTTGCTATGTAATCAGTACCCGACAAAAATCCCATCATCAGATTTTGGTTCAAATTTATTCCGGGGTTCTTTGCCGTTGTTCAATATATACAAGTACACCCAAAAGCTCTAAAATGTGAAATCGAGGGCTTCCGTCCTCTCCACATCTCATAGGGTGTTTTCATGGTAAGTTTATTTATTAGAGTTCTGTTCTGAACATAGCATGCAGTGGACACAGCTTCAGCCCATAGACTGAGAGGAAGCTTTGCCCCTGCTAACATGGATCTGCCAGCCTCGACTAAAGTGCAATTTTTGCGCTTAGCTACCCCATTTTGCTGTGGAGTTCTGGGCGTAGAGAAGTCATGCTAAATGCCCTATTCAGAACAATATGATCCCATATCTGAAAAATCAAATTCTGTACCATGATCACTCCTGATGCACTTAATGCTCAGTCCTTGTGAGTTGCTTATCCAGTTGAAAAGATCTACAAGATGCTCAAAAGTTTGATCCTTAGATTTCAAAAACATCACCCATGTGTACCTAGTGAAATCATCGATAACCACAAGGGTATATCTCGCACCAGCTAGTGAAGGAACAGAAATGGGACCACAGAGGTCCATATGAAGAAGTTGTAGAGGAGCAGTTATTGAATTAACTGATTTGCTCTTAAAGCTATGTTTGGTCTGTTTGCCAAGTTGGCATTCTCGACAGAGAGTGTCTCTGGAGTATTTGTGTTTAGGTAGACCAGTGACCAGATCAAGCGACGCTAACTTAGACAATGTCTTAAAGTTTAAATGTGCGCATCGTTTGTGCCATAAGCAACTATCTTCATCTGATGCTGTAGTGAGGAAGCATACAGGGTCAGAAGAATTATTTCTTAAGACCACAGAGTATATGTCCTCATCTCTTGATCCGGATAACTTAACATCTCGGGATAGGTTTTCCCTTACTGTGCAGGTGTTGGACATAAAAGAAACAGTAAACCCTTTGTCACATAAATTATTGACACTTAGCAAATTATGCTTTAAACCTTCGACTAGTGCAACTCTAGTGATTGATACACATCCGTTGGTTAAAGTGCCATACCCGATAGTCTTACCTTTGCTGTTGTCACCATATGAAACGCATGGACCTCGTTTGTCATTAACTTCAACAAGTAGAGTCTGATCACCCGTCATATGTCCGGAACATCCACTATCGAGGATCCACTTGCTTTAATTGATCTTTAACATCAAGTGATCTGGCAATGCATACCAGAGATGCTCCTGAAAGACAACAGTTTACAATTTTGGTGCCCAAACTTGTTTCGGGCAGTTAGAGAGAACAGCAGTAGTGTCAACAGTTCTGGATTTAACTTTGCTAGGAATTTTAGCTTTCCGGATTGACTTAAATTTGTTAGTTTCAGCTGCTTCTTTTACTTGGGTTTTCTTGGGAGAGACACTCCTTTTAGATTTAGATTTTGATTTGCTCGAAGAACCCTTTTTGATGAACTGATCTTTATTAATATGAACTTGGTTACAAAGCCAGTTATCAGATAAACTCCAACATTCATAGTGATAATGACCTATTTCCCTACAGATGCAACAGACACTATAATGCTAAGTACTAATAGGGGATACAGGTCTCTTAGATTTTACAGACGTTCTACTCTGTTCCCTATGGCCTAGTCCATTGCGTTTGGGTGACGTGCTCTTGGCCCTAGATGCGTCAGCCTTAGCCTTTCCTTTCTTTTTGGGTGCTACAGTTTTGGCTTGAACTACAGCAGCCTTCCCTTCATCATTAGTTACGGGTGCTACTGCTTCGGGAACTGCAATAACAACCTCAGCTCCACAGTCATAAACTATGGTGCCACCTGAAATGAAACCATCCAATGGTTTAGATGTACTAACAGGATAAAGGTTGGTTAGTTTCAGAATGAAATCCGAAGGACACTCAGTAGTCTGTGTGGAGGTCGATGGTTTGGAGCCTAGGCCAAGTTTGACTCAGATGTTGTCAGGATCAGTCCTAAAGGTAGAGGCTATTTGTCCGCATTTTAGCCACTTACGATTTATTTCCTTTTCCTGCTCTAGTTCATTTTCGAGTCACTTCACAATAACTTTTAGGCCAGTTAGGTTAGTATTTAGCAGGTGATTTTCAGCTCTTAGATCATGATACCAAGCCTCTTTACTCCTGAAGTCAGTTATGTCCTTTTCTAATCTAGCAACAGTAATCTCAAGACGTTTATTCTGACTTTTCATATCTTTGTACATTTGTGTAATTATTAGTCTCTCATTCTTTTCGTGATCACGTTCAATAATAAGAGATTCTAATTTACTCATAAGCTCAGAGATCGAAGGTACCTCAGCATTTGCCATGAGGCAGATGTTCGGCTTGGGAGTTGGCTCATCATCCGAGGATTCCTCCACTTCTTCTGAGCCATTAATGTATTTTGTGACGAACACCTTCCTCTTATTCTTGCCATTGTCTGAGGTGGAGCGGCGACGAGGAGTTACCTTGTCACTTTTCTCAGCCACTTTGGATTTGGATTTGCAGTCTTTGGCCCAGTGACCGATTTTCCCACAGTTGTAGAATTCCTGGGAACTGGACTCCAGTTGCTCCTTCCTTTGGAAAGATGATGAGGAGCCTTTTCTAAATCCTTTTCTGCTTTTCTGAAGGAATCGCTCAAAGTATTTGACAAGGAGAGTTATTTCCTCTTCCTCGTCAGAGTCAGAATTCTCGAACTCGTCTGTATCATCATTCCTTAGTATGCTGAGACATTCCGTAGCTTTGAGAGCTACCCCCTTTTCTTTCTGAGCTATTTTTTCATTTCGGTCAGAGTATTTAAACCTGACCTCGTGAGTCCGTAGCTCTCCATATAGTTCTTCAAGGGGAACATACTGCCAGTTCTTGTCAGATTGAATCTGGAGTGGTTTGGTGTAGTAACGATCCGGCAAGGAGCGAAAGAACTTGTCATTGATCTGAGATTGAGAATAATGCTCATTGATAGTTTTCAGCTCAAGGATGAGCTTGCCGAATCTCCGATAGATGCTTTTGAGTGATTCGCCTGGTTTGTGATTGAAACTCTCAAAGTTCTGCTTGAGAGTACAGATAACGTTCTGCATTTGGGACTGACTTCCCTCATAGAGGATTGTCAGTTTATCCCAGACAGCTTTCGCTGTCGTGCAGCCCTAGATGTCCGTGAAAGCTTCGAAATCCAAAGACAATGTAACATATGCCAGAGCCTTTTCGTTGGCATACTGCCAGGCTCTTTCATCATTGGTGAGTTCGGCATCAGTCTTTGGTCTTCTAACTTCATGTTCTCCGATAGTCATCGGAGTGGGTATCTCCTGATGAAGACATGGCCACATGAGATGATGGCAGACCATGAACATTCTTATGCGAGCTTTCCACTGGGAGAAAAGCTCAAGTGTGAATTTGGGTGGCTTTGTCAGAGTGAAGCCAGAACTCCATGGTTGTGAAGTAGTGGCAGCAGCAGATTGAGGTGGATCGGCATTTTCACTACTGCTTCGATTTGGAAGGGGCTCTTGTGCACCTCCGGAGTTAAGGCGAGTGTTGAATAGCATGCTGCTTTCTATGGCCATTGGTAAGAGTGAAAGAGTGGGATCTCTACTTAGAACAAATAAAACTTGCTCTGATACCACTTGTTGGTCCCTTGGAGCCTAGAGGGGGGTGAATAGGCTCGTATCGAAGCTCTTTTCTAACTCTTTGGCACAACACTTATCTGGTTAAGAGATAGAAACAATGCAGAAGATAGCTAGATAGTGGAAGTATTTTGTTTTATTATCAGTATGATAAGTACAACAAAATGAAAGCAGTCTAAAGCTTGAAAGCTTTTAAACCTACTTAACAACTCTTTGATACTCTCTTTACAAGTACACACACACTAGCCTCTTTGATCTCTATGAGCTTTAGTACATGCACGAGCTCTTACACATTTACACAAAAGTACTTTTACAAGATGTACAAGTGTTACTATTTATAGGTGACATCCACAAGAGACAACCTTGGAACTTGTTGTTCTGGACATTGTGCACATTTACTCTCTCTCTCAGAAATCTCTCTGCCTTAATTGCTGCGGATGTGGTCTTCAAGATCTTGGGTTTGTAATGTTTAAGATTCTTTGTAAGTTCCGAAGTGTAGTTAGGGTCGTGTCCACATATCCGGATGATCCACGTGTAAGATGCTTTAGGTTCTCAACAAGTTTGTCTTACATCAGGAAACAACGAGCTGATGACTTTGATTACGAAGAGATAGTTGAAGTAGCGTTTTCTTGAATCCGGTGTAAGGTTCCTTACTCTGTGCTTAAATCAAGCTCGGATCCTTACTCCGTAATACTGATTGCTTACTCCGTATCAATTTGGTACTGGAATCCTTATTCCGTGTAAGCGCTTCCTTACTCCGAATGAAAGAGAAGGTCAGAGTGCTTACTCCGCATCTGCGCTTCCTTACTCTGCATCTAGTTTCCTTACTCTGCATGAGTTAAAGGAATGGATGGCTTACTCCGTATCAGCATATCCTTACTCCGCATGAGTGAGTGGTTCGGATTCCTTACTCCACATCTAGTTTCCTTACTCCGCATCTAATAAAGACTTGAGTCCTTATTCCGTAGAAGTACTTCCTTACTCCGCATGTATGAAAGACTCGGATTCCTTACTCCGTGTCTTTTGTACTTTAGTCTGGTTGAGTGGAAGACTTATCTTTTTAACTCCGCGTTGACTCTCTTATTCCGTGTGACTTTGTAGACTAAGATTCTTACTCCGCATCTTTTAGACTTAGTCCGTTGAAGTATTAAGTGCGGATTTCTTAGTCCGTAACTGTTAGGTTCTTAGTCCGCACGAATGACCCTTATTCCGTATGAGGCAAGGACTTGGTTATATACCAAGTGTTTGACGACACTCATTTTCACCTGGATCAGGATTATATATCCCATCCTTAGCTTTGCTCACACGAGTGTAGATCTAGATGAAGGTCATATCTTCTGCAATGACTTAAGATAAAACAACAAAAGGTCTCAGATCAAATTACATAAGGCTTTATCAGCATTATCCAAATTCTGGGCTTGATCCAACATCCTTTTCTAGCATGTTGATGTCTTTATTAACCATTTTTAATTGAGCAACTTTGTCCAAAAGATCATTGTATGTGCTTCTCATCTCACTCAATTTAGCTATCAATCTTCTTTCAGTTCGTTCATAGTCATCAATTGAGTCTCTGTACTTACATGTAAGCCTTCCAATTTGGAGTAATATCTTTCTTTATTAGCTTTCATAGGGAGAAATTGTTCCTCTATTTCTTTAAAAGCTCTATAAGTATCTTCATATTCTGTGTAGAGTTGTGCATATGTTCTTACCTTGAGGGGAGGGGAGGTGTTAGCCATGAAGCAGATGAGACCCTTCTCCTTCTTTTCATCTTTTGAGGATTCTTCTTCTTCCTCAGTGTCACTGTTGAATTTGTTGGTGACAAGGGCCTTCTTCCTCTTGTCATCCTTCCTCCTAGAGGAGCCTTTGGTCTTCTTCTTTTGCTCTACTGCTATCATGCCCCTGAATTCCAGGGAACCCGAAATCAGGAACATGACTTCCCCTTGCCCGCACCCGAAAGGTCAAGGGGTTGGTGACTAGCACCAAAAGAGACTACACAGCGGGTGCTATCTAAATAATGTAACCTGTACAGTCATAGATCATGGGTAATCCTGTACTTTCTCATACATCAACATGCATACAGTCATATAGACATTTCACATCATAAACAGTATGCAATACAACTGTCCACGGACCCATGTCCGGGATATCATACAAAATAATACAGAATATAGTACTGTATCGAAGCTCACTGGATGCTGCCTCGAAACTCATTGGATGCTGCCTCAAAGCTCGCTGGAACACGGCCTCGAAGATCTGCTTCAAAGAGTTTTGGAACATGGCCTCGAAGCTCGAAGCTCGTAACCCAGCCTCGAAGACTCGAAGCTCTCCTTCGACCTTCGATTACAGGTCTACAAATCTTCAACCCTTCCGATCTTCGACCTTCGACCCTCGAGCCTTCGACCCTTAACTATGGGTCTACAACCTTCGACCCTTGGGCTACGGGTCTCTACCCTTCGACCCTGCGCCTACAGATCTACAACCTTCGACCCTGCGGCCTTCGACCCTCAACTACGGGTCTACGACCTTCAACCCTTCGACCCAAATCTTCAGGTCTTCGCCCTTTCAACCCAATAGTCCGCCTAGGGTACTATTTATCATCGTTTTCACCAGTTTTTCGTCTGGAATCAACCCAACGACCCCTAGATGCTCCCAAATACCCATTTTACGCAACAAACTACCATACCCACCTCAAAACGCGTTCTAAACGCCTCTAAATCGCACAGTAACAACGAAAATACTTACAAATACATGCGAATTATAACTATCTAGATCTAAATCTAGATTTCCATGGTTGACTTCTCAACCCTCATGAAATACACAAGTATCAAACCCCAGATTTCAGAAACACATACCCACTGATATAAATCAAACCACAAATCTACAAATCTTATGCTAAATCATCAGATCTAGCCCAAAAGTAGATTTCCCCCAAAACTTAGGGTTCATGATCAATTTCATAATCATAAATCAAGATAAATTTATGCATCCGAAGACAGGATCAAGATAAGAAGATCAAGGACACCTACCTGGAATGATTCTTAGAGCTCCACGACCCAAATCACCCCAAACTCCAAGTTCCATGCTCCAAGCTTCAAACTCTCTTCACGCTCTCTCTCTCTCTACCAAAGATGCGCTGACCACCCGCTAGGAGATATCTCTCTCTCTCCCTATATATTTCTACCCATAAATCAATAATTGACCACAAGCATTGACTTCCAAAGTCACGAACTCCAAATTGAGTCAAATTACAGTCAAAATGCTCATATCGACGGCTACATGACCTTCCAGATAGTGGCATTCTCATAGAATGACTTTCTCTCAAGACTACCCAAACACGAGTCTTTACATCCTCCCCACCTTAGGACTTTTCATCCTCGAAAATAAAACACATGCCCAAAGGCCATCGCAAAATCCAAGCTCATGCCCCGAAGACATCGCAAAATTCAAGCTAATCACCGCACCACTACAAAACACAAAACATGATCATCAACATGATCACCAACCACACATGTGCAAGGCAATATACAACAAGCCAAACAGAATCCGCATTGGGCACAAGACGCAACAAACAACAAGCTACATAATATCGCAAGTATAACCACAAACAACTGCAAAACAAATGCAAAAAACATAACGCAGACCTCAAGGAAGGTCCTCATATCCTCCCCACCTCAGGATTGATCGTCCTCGAACAGCTCGGGATGAAGAACCCGCATCTGGATCTCTTTCTCCCAAGTTTGCTCCTCCATGCCTCGGTATCGCCATAACACTCAGACTAGTGGGATTGTCTTGCCCCGCAAGACCTGCTCCCACCTGTCCAAAATCTGTGCGACATCTCAACAACGGCACCATCATCTGCCAAGTCTATCTTGCGATAGTCCAACACGTGAGAAGGATCTGGGTGATACTAACTGAAACACATGAAACACATCATGTACTCGCGCTAACTCTGGTGGCAAAGCAAATCGATAAGCCATGGCACCCACAGTGACAACAATCTCAAAAGGTCCCACAAAACGAGGGGAGAGTTTGGATCCGTGCCCAAACCTCCGATGCCCTCGACACGGCGAAACCCTCAAAAATACATGATCACCCACCTCAAACTACAAAAGGTCGACGCCTCTGGTCCGCGTAGGACTTTTGCCTACTCTGTGCTGTCAGCATACACTGTCAAATTAGCTGCACTATCTCTGTGGTCTCTCGAACCATATTGGGACCGAGAACCGCTGTCTCTCCCGTCTGCACCCAACACAAAGGTGATCTGCAAGGCTGCCCATACAGCGCCTCATATGGAGCCATCCCAATCGTGGCCTGATAACTATTATCGTAAAAGAACTCCACCAAAGGAAGGTGCATCTCCCAACAACAGCCAAAATCTAGGACACAGGCATGCAACATATCCTCAAGCGTCTTAATCGTCCGCTCCGACTGACCATCCATCTGCGGATGAAAAGCTGTACTCAGGTTCACCCTCGTACCCAAAGCTCGCTGCAACTGTCTCCAAAACTGAGATGTGAACCTAGCATCCTGATCAGATATAATAAACAATGGGACTCCATGCAACTGCACAATCACATCAATATACCGCTGTCCCAAAGTCCTCACTGGGTATGTCTCTCGAATTGAAATAAAATGTGTTGATTTGGTCAACCAGTCCATAATAACCCATATAGTGTCTTTTCCCTTGGAACGAGGAAGTCGAGTGACAAAATCCATAGTTACGTGGTCCCATTTCCACTCTGGCACTGGCAATGACTGGAACTCACCAACTGATCTCAAGTGCTCTACCTTGACCTGCTGACAGGTCAAACACCTCCTCACAAAATCAGCAACGGCCTTCTTCAGGTCTAGCCACCAATACTGCCTCCTCACGACATGGTACATCTTGGTCCCACCAGGATGTACAGCTAACCGTGGCTGGTGAAATTCCCGAAGAACCTCCTCCTGAAGAGAAGTGGAAACTATAAGTCTACCTCTATACCTTAAAACATGCTATGCACCCTCAGTCCAATCAGAAGATGCCTGCCTAGTCGGAATCCTGTCCCTGAGGATCAACGTCCCCAAGCTGATCCTCTATAATCCTACGCTACAACTCAGGGACTGTGACAATAACACTGAGGGTCCCTCGCCCCTCACTGGTCACCATCTGCAACCTCATCGCTGCCAACAAACCCATCATCTCCCATTTCTTAATGGCACAATGGGCCACCACGGCCCTGCTTTTCCTACTCAGAGCATTTGCCACCACATTACCCTTCCCAGGGGTATATATCATGTCAAACTGAAACTCCTGTAGGTACTCCACCCACCGCCTCTGCCTAAGGTTCAGGTCTCGCTGAGAAAAGATATACTGCAAGCTCTTGTGGTCCGTATATACCACAAATTTCTCCCCAAGGAGATAATGTTGCCAACTTTTTAAAGCAAAGATCACTGCAGCCAACTCCAAATCATGTGTGGGATAATTCTGCTTATGTGGCCTCAACTGCCTAGATCCATAAGCAATTACCTGCTAAGCCTGCATCAACACACAACCAAGTCCCACCCTGGAAGCATCACAATACACCTCAAAAGGCACACTCTCTTATGCGAGAATCAAGATAGGTGCTAAGGTCAATCGTGCCTTCAGCTCCTTGAAAGCACTCTCACACGCATCAGACCAAACAAAAGGAACTCCCTTCCTGGTCAGGTTCGTCATAGGAGCTGCCAACCTAGAAAAATCCTCCACGAACCTCCGATAGTAGCCTACGAAACCAAGGAAGCTACAAATCTCAAACACATTCATGGGCCTCTTCCATGACATAACCGTCTCAATCTTCTCAGGATCCACTGTGATACCCTCCGAAGATACCACATGCCCAAGAAGTGCACCTGTTGCAACCAGAAGTCACATTTCCTGAACTTCGCGTACAATCGATGCTCTTGCAAGGTCTGCTACACAACCTACAAATGCTCCTCATGCTCCCTCTTGGTCGCTGAATAGACCAAGATATCATCGATGAACACCACAATAAACATATCTAAATATGGAGCAAACACCTGGTTTATTAAGCCCATAAACACTGCTAGAGCATTCGTGAGCCTAAACGGCATCACGAGCCACTCAAAATGCCCGTAGCGACAACTGAAAGCGGTCGTAGGGATATCTGCCTCTCTAACCCTCAACTAATGGTATCCAGACCTCAAGTTTATCTTGGAAAACCATCTCGCACCGCAAAACTGATCAAACAAATCGTCGATCCTCGGCAATGGATACCTATTCTTCACAGTCACCTGGTTCAACTTCCAGTAGTTGATACATAGCCAAAGTGAACCATCTGCCTTCTTGGCGAACAACACTAGAGCGTCCCACGGTGAGCTACTCCGCCTAATAAAGCCTCGTGCCAATAGATCATTTATCTGTCTTTTGAGCTCTCTAAGCTCTGTCAGTGCCATTCTATAGTCCGCTAACCTAATCGGTGTTGTCCCTGGCAACAACTCAATCGAAAACTCTACCTCCCTAATGGGTGGCAAACTAACCAAGTCCTCGGGAAACACATCCGAGAACTAATCTACAATGGGTGGCAAAACAGCCTTCCCCTCTCCCCTCTTGTCAACCAACGTCAAGTTGGCTAACTGGTGGGTCACATCACCCCATCCATGCCTCAAAGGGCCCAACCTACACCCCTCCTCAGTCCACTCACCCACGAAGACACCCCGAGTGCCCTCTGGCGTGAGGAACGTCATACGCCGTTGAAAATAATCAATCTTGGCCTCCACGGAAGCCAACTAATCCATACCCAAGATGACATCAAAATTATCTAACTCTATGATATACAAATCACAGAACAGGTTAACACCCCCAAGTGTCACCCTACAAGCACGACAGTACTCTCAAGTATCACAAGTCCACCCAAAGGTGAAGCAACTATTAGTGACTGACCAACTGTCTCCTGATCTAACTCCAAACCAACCACCGAAGCATGAGAAATAAAAGAATGGGTAGCACCAGTATCAATCAAAACTGAATAGATAGTATGAGAAATGATAATGGTACCTCGCACCACTGAAGGTCCCAGTCCTGCCTCGTCCATTGGTGGAATCTCTACCTCTCGTGGCACACTACCACTAGCTTGGCCCATTGGGGCCATGCCCCGTTGGTCAACCTGACCCTGCGCCTCTCGCTGAGACTACTACACCGTAAGTCGCATCTAAGTACTTTGTGCCGGCAGCACCGACCTCTGAGGCAGAGCCCCACTCCTCTGTCCCTGCTCTCTCGGACGAGGGCCTACACTGCTGGTCGAGCTAAGGGTAACACATTCCCTAGCTCTATGTCCCACCTTCCCACATTGGAAGCATATTATGTTTTTCCTCGGGCAGTCTCTCGATACATGCTCGGTCAAACCACAACTCCAACAAGCACCTGTCCTCCTACTAGCTGAACTCTCTTGGGGCCCCACCATCTAGATGGAAACCCGCTGCACTTGCCTCCTCTCAGGTTGAACTGCACTGCTCTCCCCAATCTGTCTCTTCCTGCTCGGACCTGCCGAACCGCCCGGTCTCTGGGCTTTCGCCTGATCCTGGCCTCGCTCAAGGATAATGTCCTTGTCGTCCGCCTCTCTATACTTGGTCAACAGCATCACCTCCAACTTGTTCCACAAAGAGGGCTTCAAGCCCTGGATGAAGTCCTACGTCTTTCGGCCTTCCTTTGCCCAAGCCTCAAGAGCAAACCGCCCCAAATCTGTGAAAGCCTGCATGTACTCCCCCACAGTCATGCTACCCTGCACAAGCTCATAGTTTCTCTACGTCGAGCATACTACAACGAGCTGGGAAAATACTCCCCAAAGAAATGCTCAACAAACTCTCTCTCTAGCTCATCTGATTGCCATGGACAGCTCTAGTGGCTTCTCACCACCTGCGTGGGATACCCAATAAATAGTGCGTCACCACGTGCATTCTCTCCTCATCTGGCACCCGATCATCTCAAAGATGTCCTCTGTCCACCTAATCCAGTCCTCGGCTACCTCTGGCCGTGAACCATCCTCAAAAGTCATGGGTGCATGTTTTAAAAACTATGCAGCCCAGTCCACCCCTCATCGTGCTAGCTTTATCACGACCTCCTGCTGGTGCACATCCTGCACCACCCTCGCCTCCTGCTGCTGAGGCTGTGGCTGCTGCTGCCTCTTCAGCTCATCCACCCCTCTAGCCATATCCCTCATCGAGCCCTGCATACCCTGGATGGCCTCCTGCAACTAAATCAACACCTAAGCCAAATCAGGTCCCATAATGGGAGCTAACGACCTCTGTTGCGGGCTCTGCTGCCCCTGGTGTCCCGACTCTATCGTGGGCTCCTCTGTCGGGCCCTTGCCTCAAATAACTCTCCTCGGTAGTGCCATCACACTAGCCACAATAACAAACAACAAATAATCAACACTAGCACTGCTAGCACAAACAGCCACCAAAGGCACAACCGATTCATAGGTTCTCACCACATGACCCGTAGGTCCACAACCATGCATATAGCATCGTGTCCCCCTCAGGGTACACCACACGACGCGTAGGTCCACAACCATGCATATAGCATCGTGTCACCCCTCATGGTATACCACATCCAAGTCCTGGCTCTCACAGCCACGTGCCATCCTGGCACCAAATGATATCATATCACACACAAGGACAAACTAGTGCCCCAGATACACACAAGTAAACCACTAGAAATGCACCCATCCCCATATATGCTCCTAGGATGATCTGACTAACACCAAAATAACCTAGAACACATGTAAGGACTGCATTAATCATTTGCCCTCCCTACAGTTTTCCAAGTCACATGGGATCAATTAACCACCCCTCACTGACCTAGGTCCACTAGACCATGCTCTGATACCAACTTTTCACGCCCCTGAATTCCAGGGAACCCGAAATCAGGAACATGACTTCCCTTTGCCCGCACCAGAAAGGTCAAGGGGTTAGTGACTATCACCAAAAGAGACTACACAGCGAGTGTTATCTAAATAATGCAACATGTACAGTCATACATTAAGGGTAATCCTGTATTTTCCCATACATCAACATGCATACAGTCATACACACATTTCACATCACAAACAGTATGCATTACAACTGTCCACAGACCCATGTCCAGGATATCATACAAAATAATACAGAATACAATACTGTATCATACATTATAGCAGTGGGCACGTCCTCCTGTGGGAAAGTTCTCCACTAGTCTCGGGTCACACCTGAAAAGGGTAAACAATAAAGTAGGCATGAGCTACAAGCTCGGTAGGTGACCCTATAACACCACATCATGCAAACATATAAGTCTATACTGTCATCACTGGTTTTCGTCCGGGCCCGTTTGGGGTGAGCTCAAACTAGACCAATGGTGAGAAAATTTAGAGTCGCCACCAACTGTTTTTGGGGTACAGTTGGATACCCTATACTTTGAGTAGTTTAAAGGTGTGGTCTGCGTTATCAGAGAAGGGTTCGGGAGTTGGTTATAGGGAAGGATTAGCACCCCTACAGCACCCTTTCGGTATCTATTTTCGGAGGAGGAGGTTTTTTATTTTATTTATACTGCCACGACTGGGTTAGATTTCCTAAAAAGTCTATGATTTTTATTTAGCTAAGTTATTTATTAAAGTCATGGTAAAAATGGATTTACCCTAAATTTCTAAAGGGAATCCTAAAAGTTTTGGTTTTTTTTTTGTTTGAAGTGGAGAATGAGATCCTAGAGGTTTATTTTGGTTTTTGGTTTTATTTTGGAAATTAAAGTCCTAAAAAATGTAAATATGTTTTTTTTGTATTTTCCCTTTTTTGGTTTTTTAGAAAATATTTTTTGGTTTTTGTGTTTTGTTAAAAAAACGTTTTGTCTTTGTTTTTGTTTTGTTTTTTTGTTTTTGTTTTTTTTTCATTTTTGGAAAAACATTTTGTTTGTTTGTTTTTTTTTTGTTTTATTTTGAAAACCCAAAGTCACGCTTGTTACAAATGCACATCAAAATAATGAACACATAAAAATAAACGTGGAGTGTGTGATTATGACATCCATAAATAAGCAAAAATAAAGCCACTCTTTTTTCTTCTTTCTTTTCATCAATTATTTATTTATTTATTTATTTATTTTTGCGCTCCCTTTTTTCTAGCTTTCTCTCTCTCTTTTTCTCTCTCTCTCTTTTTTACCTTTTCTTTTATTGTTTACATATTACAAGTATAACAAAATACACAAAACAAACCAGCAAAATAGAAATGATTACAACGCTAAAAGAGAGGAAACAAAAATAAAACGAAATACAAATAAGTGAAAAAGGAAGAGAAAACAATAAAAAGGGTAAGTGAACCAACTTTAAAGATCACCACGTCGGAGTTCTCCTGTTGGCGTCGGTAGTGCTGGACGAACCTCCAAATTCAGTGGAAAGCTGTGAACCCGCGCCTATGCAGTGCACCGGAGCTTATTCGGAGTTTGAAATTGACGCCGAAGGTGAACTGGAAGTGGGGAAGGATTGGAGAAAGGTTCTTGGGATTTTTTTTGGATTTTCGTGGTTTTTTTTAGAGAGAGATTGGAACGAAGACTCCTGGGATTTTCTTGTATTTTCGTGGGTGTTTAATCTCTAGACTAGGGCATTTTCTTAAGAAGGAGCTTGGGTGTTTTTTGATGTGAAGACTTTGGGGAAAAGGAAGAGTTTGGGCGTAATCAATGTCTGGGTGTAATCTGGGCATTCTCTTAGAAAGCTTTTGGTCGTCTGAACTCTGGGTGTTCTCTCTGGGCAAAAATCTGGAAGCAGAAATTATTTGTTGAACTCTGGGGTGTTCTATGGTTTTTTTTTTTTTTGCAGGACTTTCCTTCTTTTTTTTTGGATAAGGGAGTTGTGTATGAAAAAATGGCAAAAGGGTTTTTCGTCCGAGATGAGGGGTCTCTATGTGTTTCGCGTGGACAGGAGACTGAATTTAAAGGGCTGGCAGAATTTTGGCTGGACTGTCATTAATTGCTACATTTAATGCTCTATTATGAATGCCAGTGTTTTTAATTGCATGTTCTGTGCGTTGTCGGATGGTTTGGCAACTTGTAGCTCGTGATTTGTCATTTTTAATTTTTATTTTAGCACATGTGACTGACAGGCGTTGAAAAACGATTTTGTCAGATGGCCAGCGCATGAAAAACAGGTCTCATGACTGCATAGGAAATAGTTGGCGGAAATGCAGCCAAACAGCGAAGGTCAAAGGTCAATAGGGCCAAAGTGTCGGCAGGTCGAAGGTCAACGGTCAATGGGTCGAAGTGTCGGCAAGGTCGAGGGGTGGTGGATCGAAGGTCAACGGTCAACAAGTCGAAGGTCAACGGTCAATGGGTCAAAGGTCAACGGTCAATGGGTCGAAGGTCAAGAGTCGAAGGGTTGAAGGTCAAGGGTCGAAGATCCGTGGGTCGTAGGTTCGTAGGTCGTGGGTCGAAGATCCGTGGGTCGTAGGTTCGTAGGTCGTGGGTCAAAGCTCGTAGGTCGTGGGTCAATGGTCAACGGGTCAAAGTGTCGACAGGCTTACAGGCTTCAAGGCTTCGAGGCTTCGAGTCTTCGAAGCT
Source organism: Taxillus chinensis (assembly GCA_023512835.1). Classification (NCBI taxonomy): domain Eukaryota; kingdom Viridiplantae; phylum Streptophyta; class Magnoliopsida; order Santalales; family Loranthaceae; genus Taxillus; species Taxillus chinensis. Next base: position 36,090,843 of record CM042092.1, read on the forward strand.
TCGACCTGCCGACACTTCGAGGCTACGAGTGAAGTTTTTTTTTTACTTTTAATTACCTTTTTACCCCCACCCAAAATGCGAAAATGGACGACCTTTTGGGGATTGTTTAGGAAAACCCGTATTTGCTTAAATAAATGTTTTGGAGAATTTCGCAGGATCACTTTTTTGGGCAGTTTGACCAGGGGCATTGACCGTCTTTTGGCAAGTTTGACTTTTTCTAACGAAAGTTATTTTGGCCATAACTTCTTCATTTTAAATCAGAATTGAGCTCGGTCAAGTGCGTTACTCTCCAAATTTCATCCCTTATCACCTGACATTGATCTTGGGGCATTTTAGGGGCTGGCAACAGAGGTTATCAATTTTGGGTTTCCCAGTTAATGTCAATGCATCCATCTTGTGCAAATCGCAAGGAATCTCTAAGGACCTATTCAACAAGGTATATGACATGGGCAAAAAGGCATATATATCAAATGAGGTTAGTATGTCCAACCCGAACAAAATGGGGTCCAACATATACTATATGCTCAATGTACTTGTGCATTGTGTAGTGTGCACAATCATCAGGACTCAGCCTGCAAACAAACATCAGGACTTAGCTTGCCCACACAGGACAGCTTGTCCACAATCCTCAACAGGAGACCAGCTCAGGGCATAACCCTACCACAGCGCAATATGCCCGGACACAATGCTACACAAGCCTGCCATTGACGCATATGCCTGCCACGGCCATAGCGCAATATGCCCGGCCAAAGTGCCACACAGGCCTGCCATCAGCGCATATGCCTGCCCCTCAACCACATAGCACCATCTATGCTTTCCGGTGAGAACACAAACAAGTCATCAAACCCAAGTCCCAAATCCGTATCCATCATACCACACCCATATGGCATCACGGTTCATAACCTTCCATTGATTTTCATACCAGCCCCCGAAGTCTCTCTAAACAAACCAACCTCGAAGACTCGAAGTCCATCCTCGAAGACACGAAGCCCAACCTCGAAGACTCGAAAAACACTGCCTCGAAGCTTGTAGAATGCTACCTCGAAACTCACTGGACGCTGCCTCGAAGCTCACTGGAACACGACCTCGAAGATCTGCCTCGAAGAGTTTTGAAACACGACCTCCAAGCTCGAAGCTCGTAACCCAGCCTTGAAGACTCGAAGCTCTCCTTCGACCTTCGACTACGGTCTACAAATCTTCAACCCTTCCCGTCTTCAACCTTCGACCCTCCAGCCTTCGACCCTTAACTATGGGTTTATGACCTTCAACCCTTTGGCTACGGGTCTCCGCCCTTCGACCCTGCACCTACGGATCTACAACCTTCGACCTTGCGGCCTTCAACTACGGGTCTACGACCTTCGACCCTACGACTACGGATCTTTGACCCTTCGACCCAAATCTTCAGGTCTTTGCCCTTTCGACCCAATAGTCCGCCCAAGGTACTGTTCATCATCGTTTTCACATGTTCTTCATCTAGAATCAACCCAACGACCCCCAGACGCTCCCAAATACCCGTTTTACACAATAGACTACCATATCCACCTCAAAACGTGTCCTAAACTCCTCTAAATCGCACAATAACAACAAAAATACCCACAAATACATGCGAATTATAACTATCTAGATTTCCATGGTTGACTTCTCAACCATCATAAAATACACAAGTATCAAACTCCAGATTTCAGAAACACATACCCACTGATATAAATCAGACCACAAATCTACAAATCTTACGCTGAATCATCAGATCTAACCCAAAAGTAGATTTCCCCCACAACTTAGGGTTCATACTCAATTTCATAATCATAAATCAAGAAAAATTCATGCATCCAAAGACAGGATTAAGATAAGAAGGTCAAGGACACCTACTTGGAGTGATTCTTAGAGCTCCACGACCCAAATCGCCCCAAACTCCAAGTTATAAGCTCCAAGCTTCAAACTCTCTTCACGCTCTCTCTCTCTCTCTCTCTACCAAAGATGTGCTGACCACCCGCTGGGAGTTTCTCTCTCTCTCTCTCTCCCTATATATTTCTGCCAATAAATCGATAATTGACCACAACCATTGACCTCTAAGGTCACAAACTCCAAATTGAGTCAAATTACAGTCAAAACGCTCACATCGATGGCTACACGACCGTCCAGATAGTTGCATTCTCATAGAATGACTATCTCTCAAGACTACCCAAACACGAGTCTTTACAGCTGCCTCTTTCTTCTCTCTCTTCAGCTTATAGCCATCGGCAGCGAATTGGTCGGGCCTATTACAATGATAACACTATAGCTTCTCCTTATCCTTTCCTTTTGAAAAGGATGAGGACAAATGCCTAGCTTTCCTCCTATAGTTCCCCCTTCTCTTCAGTAACCTCTTGACTAGAAACACTACCTTTTGATCTAAGGTGCTATCTGTATCAAGATCTTCAGCTTCTTCTTCTTCTTCCCACAGACTTCTCCTTTTTCTTGGAAGGGTTCTTGAATGCCTCAAGCTCATTTTTTTGCATTTCAAATGTCTTGAGGTCTCCATAAAGTGCTTCCAAGGCACAAGTTTTCCATTCCTTTAGCTGACGGATGGTTAATGTTTTTATTAGCAGTCTTAAAGGTAGAGATCTCAGAAATTTGTCATTTTTATCCTTCTGAGAGATCTCAATGTTGTAGCTTTTCATCCATTGAATCAGTCCAATGAACCATTTGTAAATACTGTCAAGTGACTCCTTCAGTTCATATCTGAAGGCTTCATACTCTTGCTTGAGCATGGAAATCTTGTTGTCCCTAGTCTGTTCATGTCCTTCGTAGATGAGACAGAGTTTGTCCTACACCTCCGCCGTCTCGAGGTCCTACACATCCGTGAATATATCATCGTCGAGTGCAGAGAAAAGGATGGCCTTTGCTTTAAAGCCAAGCTTCACTTTCCTCTACTCCACCTTGGACCAATTGTTTGGGTCTTTCGTCTGTAAACGGCCAGTCTGAATACTTTCCCTGATGACCTCACAGTCAATGTCCCCCAACTGATCTTCTATGATCTTGTGCTGCAACTCTGGGACTGTTACAACACTGAGCATCTCTCACCCATCACTGGTCACCATCTGCAACCTCATTATTGCCAACTGGTCCATCATTTCCCATTCCTTAATGGCACAATGGGCAACCATGGCCCTGCTCTTTCTACTCAGAACATCTGCCACCACATTACCCTTACTTGGGGTATATAACAAATCAAACTGAAACTACTGCAAGTACTCCACCAACCACCTCTACCTAAGGTTCAGGTCTCTGAGAAAAGATATACTACAAGCTCTTGTGGTCTATATATACCACAAATTTCTCCCCAAGGAGATAATGCTGCCAGCTCTTTAGAGCAAAGATCACTGCAGGCAACTCCAAATCATGCGTGGGATAGTTCTACTCATGTGGTCTCAACTGCCTAGACCCATAAGCAATCACCTGCCGAGTCTTCATGAACACACAACCAAGTCCCACCCTGGAAGCATCACAAGACACCTCGAAAGGCACACCCTGCTATGGAAGAATCAGGATAGGTGCTGAGGTCAATCGTGCCTTCAACTCCCTAAAAGCACTCTCACATGCATCAGACCAAATGAAAGGAACTCCCTTCCTGGTCAAGTGTGTCATGGGAGCTGCTAACCTGGAAAAATCCTCCACAAACCTCCGATAATAGCCTGCCAAACCAGGGAAGCTATGAACCTCAAACACATTCGTGGGTCTCCTCCATGATATAACTGCCTCGATTTTCTCAGGATCCACTGTGATACCCTCCGAAGATAGCACATGCCCCAAGAAATTCACCTGTTGTAATCAGAAGTCACATTTTATAAACTTCGCGTACAGCCAGTGCTCTCACAAGGTTTGCAACACAACCTACAAATGCTCCTCATGCTCCCTCTTGGTCGCTAAATAGACCAAAATAACGTCGATGAACACCAAAATGAACATATCTAAATATGGAGCAAACACTAGTTCATCAATCCCATAAACACTGTTGGAGCATTTGTGAGCCCAAATGGCATCACAAACCACTCATAATGCCCACAACGGCAACTAAATGCGGTCTTAGAAATATTTGCCTCCCTAACCCTCAACTGATGGTATCCAGATCTCAAGTCTTTCTTGGAAAACCATCTTGCACCTCGAAACTGATTGAACAAATCATCGATCCTCGGTAATGGATACCTATTCTTTATAGTCACCTAGTTTAGCTTTCGGTAGTCTATAGACAGCCAAAGCGAACCATCTGCCTTCTTGGCGAACAACACTGGAGCACCCGACGGTGAGCTACTCCGCCGGATAAAGCCTCATGCCAGAAGATCATCTATCTACCTCTTGAGCTCTCTAAGCTCTGTCGGCGTCATCCGGTAGGCCGCCAACCTAATAGGTGTTGTCCCCAGCAACAACTCAATCAAAAATTCTACCTCCCTCACAGATGGCAAGCTAATTAGGTCCTCGGGAAATACATCTGGGAACTGATCTATAATGGGGTGGCAAAACATCCTTCCCCTCTCTCCTCCTGTCAACCAACATCAAGCTAGCTAACTGGTGGGTCACATCACCCCACCCATGCCTCAAAGGTCCCAACCTGCATGCCTCCTCAGTCCACTCACCTACAAAGACACCCTGTGTGCCCTCTGGTGTGAGGAACATCATACACCGTCGAAAACAATCAATCTTGGCCTCTACGGAAACTAACCAATCCATACCCAGGATAACATCAAATCACACAACAAGTTAACACCCCTAAGTGTTACCCGACATGCATGACAGATACTCCCAAGTATCATAATTCCACCCAAAGGTGAAGCAACCATCAGAGACTGACTAACTGTCTCCTGGTCTGACTACAACCCAACCACCGTAGCTTACAAAATAAAAGAATGGGTAGCACCAGTATCAATCAAAACTGAACAGATAGTATGAGAAATGATGATGGTACCTCTCACCACAGAAGGTCCTAGTCCTGACTCGTCCACTGGTGGACCCTTTGCCTCTTTGCTGGTAAGAGAAAAAGTCCTCCCTCATGGCACACTGCCACTAGCATGGTCCATTGGGGCCTTGCCCCACTGAGGCTGCTGCACCGCAGGTCACGTTTACGTGCTCTGTGCCGGTGGCACCGACCTCTGAGATGGAGCCCCACTCATCTGTCCCTGCTCGCTCGGATGAGGACCTACACTACTGGTCGAGCTAAAGGTAGAACATTCCCTAGCTAGCTCCATGCCCCACTTTCCCATATCGGTAACATGTCATCTTTTTCCTCGGGTAGTCTCTCGACAAGTGTCCAGTCAAACCATAGCTCTAACAAGTACCTGACCTGCATCTGGCTGAACTCTCACAGGGTCCCACTGCCTGGTTGGAACCCTCTGCACCTGCCTCCTCTCAGGCTGAGCTACACTGCTCTCCCCACTCTACCTCTTCTTGCTCAGACCTGCCGAACCTCCCAGTCTCTGGGCTCTTGCTTGATCCTAACCTCACTCAATAATAAGTGCCTTGTCGACCACCTCCCTGTAGTTGGTCCACTACATCACCTCCAACTTATTTTTCAAAAATGGCCTCAAGCCTTGAACAAAGTCCTGCGTCTTACGGGCTTCCTTTTCCCAAGCCTCGAGAGCAAACTGCCCTAAATCTGTGAAGGCTTGCACATACTCACCCACAGTCGGGCTACCCTGCTGAAGCTCATGATACTCTCTCTATTGTACATACTGCAATGAGCTGGGAAAATACTCCCCAAAGAAGTGCTCAACAAACTCTCTCCAGCTCATTTGACTGCCATGGATAGGTCTAGTGGACTTCCACCACCTACGTGGGATACCCAGTAGATAGTGCGTCGCCACTCACACCCGCTCCTTATCTGGCACCCCAATCATCTCAAAGATGTCCTCTGTCCACCTAATCCAGTCGTTGAATGCCTCTGGCCGCGAACCATCCTCAAAAGTCCTAGGTGCATGTTTCAAAAACTGTGCAGCCTAGTCCACTCCTCGTCGCGTTGGCTCTGTCATGACCTCCTACTGATGCACATCCTGCACCACCCTCGCCTCCTGCTGCTGAGGCTGTTGTGGCTGCTGAGACTGCTGCTGCCTCTTCAACTCATCCACCTCCCTAGTCATCTCCCTCATCGAGCCCTGCATACCCTGCATGGCCTCCTGTAACTGAAGCAACACCTGAGCCAAGTCAGGTCCCCCAACGGGAGATGGCGAACTCTACTGCAGGCTCTGCTGCTCCTGGTGCCCCGACTCTATCATGGGCTCCTTTTCCGGGCCCGGGCCTTGAACATCTCTCCTTGGTGGTGCCATCACACTGGCCACAACAATAAATAACAAACGATCAACACTAGCATTGCTAGCACAAACAGCCATCAAAGGAACAAACCAACCCGTAGGTTCTCACCACACAATGCATAGGTCCAAAACCATGCATATAGCATTGTGTCACCCCTCAGGACACACAAAATCAAGTCCTGGCTCTCACGGCCACGTGCCATTCAGGCACCACATACAAGCACATTGTTGGACCCCATTTTATCTAGGTTGGACACACTAACCCCATGTTTTTATATATACCATTCTGCCCATGCCATATACCTTATTGAACAGGTCCATAAATTTGCACAAGATGGATACACTTACTCGACCGGGGAAGCCCAAAATGGATAACCTTTGCTACAAGTCCCAGAAGTACCCCAAGACCAATTCTAGGGGATAGAGGATGAAATTTGGAGAATAATGCACTTCACTGAGCTCAATTCCGATGAAAAACGAAGAAGTTATGGCCAAAACAATTTTCGTTGGAAAAAGTTAAACTTGCCAAAAGACAGTCAATGCCCTTGGTCAAACTGCCTAGAAAAAGTGACTATGCAAAATTCTCCAAAACATATATTTAGGCAAATATAGGTCTTCCCAAACAATCCTCAAAAGGTCGTCTATTTTGGCATTTTAGGTGGGGGTAAAAGAGTAATTAAAAGTTTTTTAAAAAAAAAAAACTAGACTCATAGACTCGAAGCTCCGAAGCCTATCTTTGACCAAGGAAGCCTTTAAGTCTTTGAGGATTGGCCTTCGACCATTAACTTTGCCCCTTGACCTTTGATCCTCCAACCCGCGGATCTTCGAGGATTGACCTTCAACCCTTGACTCCGACCTTCGACCCTTGACTCTTCAAGGCTGACCTTCGACCCTTGACCTTCCACCTGTTGATTTTTGACCTTTGACCTTCGAGGGTTGACCTTCAACCCTAATATTATTAACCTTCACCCCTTGACCTTCGACCCGTTGACTGTTGACCTTCAACCCTTGACCTTTGAGAGTTGACCTTCGACCCTAAGATTATTGACCTCTGACCCTTCGCCCCTTGACCTTTGACCCTGGACTGTTGACCATTGACCATTGACCTTTGACCCACCGACATTCGACCCTGCTAACACTCTGACTTGTCGACACTTCGACCCTATTGACCTTTGGCTTTTACTGTTTGGCCTTATATCCGTGATCGCTCTCCCATATTATTCACAGGACGTATTTTTATTAGCTAGCAATTGTCAGAGATGCTTTTTAACGCCTGTCAGACGCATGTGTTCACAAAAGAACGAAAAAGAAATCACAAGCTACCCCATTTTACGCACAGGTCGTCCAACCACCAGACAAAAGCCAAAATCCTGCAATTAAAAATATTGGCATTCATAATAGAGCAATAAATGCATAATAATGACGGTCCAGCCAAATTGAGCCAACCCCTTTAAATCAAATTGTCTATCTATGCGAAAAAAGAAGAGAGTCTTTATGCCCAAAAAACACCCAAGCTTTTTCCCTTTGCCCAGAAACTTACGCCCAGAGCTTACGCCCAAAGGAACGCCCAGTTTCTCTTTCTCAGTCTTGTTTTCCAAAAAAAAAAAAACAAAAACAAAGTATGTGAACCCAGGAAAATCCAGTCACTCTTTTCCACCCCTCTTTCAAACTCCTCTTTCTTGAATATTTTATTCCATTTTTTTTCTTTTTCCAGCAAAAGAAAAAAATCAAAAAAAAACTTTCCATATTCTCCCTTTTTCCCTGCGAGTTCCCTTCTCAAAAACAAAACAAAAATCAAAAACGCAAAAAAACTCCTCTTCTCACTCCTCTCCAAGTCCCAGCTGATATCTGTCATTTGCAATGTGGAATTTGGTGATTCGACTATTGGCGTGGACAGGATTCACATAGCAGCCCGGTGTCGAAGCTCTAAAGTCGGTTTTGTATTCATTTATTTCTTATTATTTAGCTTATTTATGTTTATATTTGATATAATTCCTAAGCATTTTCCTGTATTTTGTTTCTTTTTATGCTGTTGGTATATGTTATATTTTCCTTGTATTTCCCTTTCCTCTGGTAAGTGCCGTATTTTCATTGTATTTGTTGTAAATATGGTATGTTGTAATATGTAAAGCATAGTGAAAAAAAAGAAGAAGGGAGGAGATGAAAAAAAAAGAGTGAGTTGTTATTTCATTTGTGGATGTCACGATCACACACACAACTTAGTTAATAGTTTTATCATTTGAAAACAAAAAAACTAAAAAAAAACTAAAAAAAAAAAAAGAAAAGAAAACATGTTTTCCAAAAGAAAAATAACATGTTTTAGTTCTTAGTTTTAGCTATTTCAAAAAAACAAATAAATAAATAAATAAACAAAACAAAAAATGTTTTCCCACAAAAATTGTTTCAATGACATAAAAAACAAAACAAAATAAAAAAACAAAACATTTTTAACAAGACAAAAAAACACAAAAAAAAAAATACAAAAAAAAAACAAAAAAAATTGTTACTAAAAAAAACCTTAGGATTTCATTTTTCACTTTAAACAAAAAAGCAAAATAAAACTTTTAGGATTTCCTTTAGAAATTTAGGGTAAATCAATTTTAATCATAACTTTAACAAATAACTTAGCCAAATAAAAAGCATAGACTTTTTAGGAAACTCAACCCAATCACAGCAGTAGAAACAAATAGAAAACCTCCTTCTCCGAAAATAGATACCGAAAGGGCACTGTAGGGGTACTAATCCTTTCCTACACGTAACCAACTCCCGAACCCTTCTCTGATGATGCAGACCACACTTGAAACTACTCAAGGTAGAGGGTATCCAACTGTACCCCAAAAATAGTTGGTGGCGACTCTCAATTTCTCACCATTGATTTAGTTTAAGCCCACCCCAAACGGGCCTGGACAAAAACCAGTGATGACACACATCACACACAAAGACAATCTAGTGCCCTATATGCACACAATCATACCACTAGAGATGCATCCATCCCCACATATGCTCCTAGGATGATCTAACTGACACCAACATAACCTCGAATACATATAAGGACTGCGTTGATCAGGCTCCCTCCCTACAGTTTTCCAAGCCACATGGAATCAATTAACCACCCCTCACTAACCTAGGTCGACTAGACCATGCTCTAATACCAACTTGTCACGCCCCCGAATTCTAGGGTATCTAGAACCAGGAACGTGACTTCCCCTTACCCGCACCCGAAAGGTCAAGGGGTAGGTGACTAGCACCAATAGAGACTACACCGCGGATGCTGTCTCAAATGTGCAACCCTGTACAGTCATACATCAAGGGTAATCCTGTTCTTTCCCATACATCAACATGCATATAACATGTCAAACAGTCATACGACCATCATATGACAAACAATATGCAAATACAATTATCCACAGACCCATGTCCAGGATATCACACACAAAATAATACAAAATATAGCACTGTATCATACATCAGAGTAGTGGAGACGTCCTCCTGGAAGAAAGTCCTCCACTAGTTTCGAGTCACACCTGAAAAGGGTAAATAACAAATAAGGGTGAGTGACAAGCTCAGTAGGTGACCTTAATACTCCACATCATACAAACATACAAGTTTATACTATATGCTCTGTGTACTCGTGCACTATGTAGTGTGAACAATCATCAGGACAGCTTGTCCATGATCCTCAATGGGATCCCAGCTCAGGGCACTAAGCCCTAGCTCCACAAGCTCAATGGCTCAACATGATCCTCAACAGGATCTCAGCTCAGGGCACTCAGCCTTAGCTCCACGAGCTCAACGGCTCAACTTAGGCCTTAGCCTGTCCCTAGCCACAGCACAATATGCCCGGCCACAATGCCACATAGGCCTACCATCGGTGCATATGCCTGCCCCAGCCACCACATAGCACAACCTGTGCATCACGGTGAGAACACAATCAAGTCATGGAACCCAAGTCCTAAATCCTCAAACCAACATACCAACACCCGTATGGCACTACGGTTTATAACCTTCCCTTGGTTCTCATACTTCTAAAAAGACATAAGACTTGCTCAACGAACCAGCCCCAAAGGCTTCTCTAAAAACCCAGCCTCGAAGCTCAAAGCCCAACCTCGAAGCTCAAAGAACACTGCCTCGAAGCTCACTGGAATGCTGCCTCGAAGCTCACTAGAACGTTGCCTCGAAGACTTGAAGCTGACCTTCGACCCTTTGACTACGGGTCTATGACCTTCGACCTTGCGACTACGAGTCTACGACCTTCGGCCCTGCGACTACGAGTCTACGACCTTTGGCCCTGCGACTACGAGTTTACGACCTTCGGCCCTGAGACTACGAGTCTACGACCTTTGGCCCTGTGACTTTCGACCTTTGACCCTTCGGCTACGGGTCGATGACCTTCGATCCTATGACTACGAATCTTCGACTCTACGACTCCAGATCTTCGACCCTTCGACCCTACAACTCCAGATCTTCAACCCTTCGACCCTAAGACTCCAGATCTTCGACCCTTCGACCATACGACTCCAGATCTTCGAGTCTTTGACCTTTCAACCTAGAAGTTCGCCCAGGGTATTATTCATCGTCGTTTTTGCTTGTTCTTCATCTGGAATCAACCCAGCGACCCCCAGACACTCACAAACACACGTTTTACGCAATAGACTACAACATCTACCTTAAAACACGTCCCAAATGCTTCTAAATCGCACGATAACAGCAAAAATACACACATATAAGTGCAGATTATATCCATCTAGATCTAAACCCAGATTTCTATGGTTGACTTCTCAACCCTCATGAAATACACAGTGATACAACCCCAAATCACATAAACATATCTCCACAATGATATAAATTAGATCTTAACCACAGATCTTATACTAAACCATTAGATCTAACCCACAATTGGGTTTCCCCCCAAACTTAGGGTTGATGCTCAATTTCATAAATCATGACAAATTCATGCATCCAAAGACAGGATCGAGATAAGACATTCAAGGACACCTACTTGGAGTGATTCTTTGAGTTCTACGAACCCAAATCGCCCCAAAATCCAAGCTCCAAGCTCTAAGCTCCAATATTCAAGCTCTCTTCACTCTCTATTTTCACCAAAGTCGTGCACCATAAATGACCACACGCTGGGAGATATCTTTCTCTCTCCCTATTTATATTTCTGCCAATAATTGACCACAATAATTGACCTTGTCAATTATAGACCACAATAATTGACCTCCAATGTTCCGAACTCCAAATTGAGTCAAATTACTATCAAAATGCATGAAATGACGAACACCACACTATTCAGATAGTATTACACCCAAATGACCACTCAAGCGTAAAGTCAATCAATAGTCAACATTTAGGCCACTCGGAATGGCTACACTACCGTCAAAATGCTCACACCGACAGCTACACTACTGTCCAGATAGTTACATTCCCATAGAATGGTTATCTCTTAATACTACCCAAATATGAGTCTTTACAAGGGATCTCTATAGAGTTATAGAATTGCTCTGATACCAATTATAGGTCCCAAAATAAGTCTAGAGGGGGGTGACTAGACTCTTTTCGGGGAAGCTAAGGCTATAAGTGTGACTATTGATGAACATAATTTATATAGAGATTTTGTATTTATTTTCCCCTATTTGCGGTCATTTTTATAGTGTTTTAGTGTTTTAATTATAAATGAGTGTTAAATTATGTTGTTTGCTATGTTTTAGTGTTTTGTAGAATTGTATTATGTTTTGAGTGTATTTTGCAGGCAAACATGGAAGAATTGGGAGAGTTAGAGCATAAGATGGTCTTGCACAAAGGTTACCGTCGCGATAGGTCTTTTTGCCTTTGTCGCAGCGTAGAAGAAATACATTTTCCGTCGCAACAAGCCTTTGCCTTCGTCGCGATAGACGTCATCCTTTGCCCCTTTTTGTCATTTACATCTCCACTAGATATTTACCGTTTCCCTTAGCGGTCAACCAAAACGTGTCCTCTTATTTTCCTACCATTTTTGGAGTGGCAAAGAAACATTATATATGGAGGAAGCCATTGGAGATGGAGGGAGAGAGAGAAGAAATTGAAGAAATTTCCTTAACCCTTCCACCACTGCAGGGTGATCCTAGACTGTTCGTTCTTGAAGATTGAAGATTAGAGGATTTGTTCTTTGTGACAGAGAGAGTGATTCTTCCCCTTCTCAATTTCTCAATCCACTTGTAAGAACATATTTAATTTCATATTTGTTATTTTTCATCATGAGTGAGTAGTCTCTTCACGCTAAGGGATTAGGAATAGACCAATCCCATTGTTTGTTCCATGAATTTTGAATGTAATTTTTCTATAAAATTTCCATTGCCCAATTTCATCCTAGCAATTTTAATGTATGTTTGTTGAATGTGAGGCTTGCATTTGTACAAATTGTTAGAAATTGGATTAAGGACTTAAGGTGACGTCTGATTATTCGAACCCTAGAATTGAAACTTAGGCATAACAATCACGGAAGTAGTTTGCCAAGCTAAGGGGACCCATGAACATCACATACTTTTAAAGGGTCAAATCTTATCTTAATGTGCCACAAGAGTAGGCCATTGCAAGGTTTCGGCACATCATTAATCACACGAAAGCAGCTAACGGTCAACTTAGGATCTTTCACCCTTAAAACCATGTAAATTGCATGTTAAATTATTTTTAAAATTGGAACAAATGGCTGGGTTGCGGTGAAAACCAATTCCCTAGGCTGCAATATTTATTTTGATTGAATCGTTTAATTTTATGAATTTAATTATTCAAAACAATCTCTTGATTGCTTAGACAAATTGGTTCGTTCTGTTCTTGAGGATTTTTATCCTATCCCTGTGGGATGGATCTGCACTTCATGGCTAGCTACCACTACGCCATTCTATTGCAGTTATTAAGTGAATTTAGCACCCATCAAATTTTGGCGTCGTTGCTGGGGACAGCGCTTGTTGGAAACTTGAGAATCAAACCATAACTTTTTGGACTAAGCATTTTTCATTTAAGTATTTTTATTATTTATTTATTTTGATTTTATTTTATTTTGTTTTGTTTTATTTTTCATTTTATTTATTTAATTTTGATTATTGGTTTTGTTTTATTTTATTATTTTTATTTTACTTTATTTTTTATACGACATGTTCGGTACTGTACGTTGGTGTTGCTTGTCTTTGGTTGTTGTGCAGGACCAGTTTATGACCCGTACAAGTGATAGAGAGGTTATCCCTCTTGACATTGAATTCGAAAAAACTTTACACCAACTAAGGAAGACGCGCAGACTGGAGCCGGGGCAGCCCAGCTCATAATCGCTTGATCCAGTGAATACAACCTTGGAGGAGGAACTCCTTCATAATCCTTCACCATTAACACCTCCAGGTTTTGTTAATACACCCTCTCCTGCGCAGACCGGAGCTAGTTTTCTTAGAATACCCATCACATTCAAGATGGCAGACGAAAGAGCGACGAAGGACTATTCCACTCTTACAGCTGCAAGGATGGTTACCGGAATGACGAGACCAACTATTGTAGCAAATAATTTCGAGCTAAAGCCAGCGATCATTTCACTTGTGGGGCAGTCCCAATTCACAGGCTCCCCTTTGGAGGATCCACAAATGCACCTCCGGGAGTTTCTTGACAAATGCGTCACCTTCCAATATTATGGTGTACCCAAAGATGCCCAATTAATGAGACTATTTCCTTTCTCCTTGGTAGGAAAGGTGAAGGCTTGGTTGCATGGATTGCCATCAACCATTACTATGTGGGACCAGTTGTCACTAGCACTCCTTGCCAAATACTACCCCCGGGCAAGACTGCAGAAATTCGGATCCAAATTAACACATTCTCCTAGGTTGAAGATGAATCCTTGTATGAGGCGTGGGAGCGCTTCAAAGAGCTCGTGATGTCATGTCCACACCATGGATTCGGGAAGTAGCTCCTCATTGGCTCTTTCTACCGGGGAATGACATATGGTTCCCGAAACATAGTCAATTTAGCAGCCACTAGAGTTCTTATGGAGAAAGATGCTAACGAAGCATGGGATTTAATCGAGAAGATTGCGCTAAACACCCATCATTGGTCAAGTGTGAGAGTTTCATCGTGACATGGAATAACAGAACCCCGAAAGCATGAGGTTAGCATTTTGGATAATTTAACAGCAAAGGTTGATTCCCTTTCACACAAGATAGATAAGATAAGTTGTAAAGCAGTGGAGCACGCTTCAGTTTGTAGTGTCTGTGGGGCTGAAGATCATGACACAGGCTCCTAGTATATTGTTGGGAGTTCCACACATCAGGAAGAGGTGCAGTATGTTGATGACCAACGGCCTTTCCAAAACACATACAACCCCAACTGGCGAAACCATCCCAATTTGTCTTACAACAGCTAGAATGTTTTGAATCCTAACCCTACCTAAGCACCACCACAAACTCCTGGTTTTAACCCGCAAACCAATTTCCGCCCAACCAACTGATAACGTGCATTTATGCCGTTATCCTATACCTTATATAGGGTGTTTTAGCATATGTTTTGTACCTATTTGCATGTTATTTTCGACATATTTGCTCTAACCCCTAGGAAGATCCGGTTTGGTGTATAGTGGTACTTTTTGAGTGTTTTTGGCAGGTTTTGGAGCAACCTTTTCCCACACACTTTGGCTAGATCACGCCATCAACTCACAAGGAAGCTATAGGAAGAAGATGAAGGCAAAATCAAGGTGCACGTGAAAAGCCTTCTCACGTGCATTCTCACGTGCAAGGATTTTATTGTATGGATGTCTTCTACAACTCAAGAGGAAGCTTCGGAGCAAATTTGAGTCGAATTGGAGCTGCACGCGAAAAGGGTCTTCTCACGTGCATTCTCACGTGCAAGCTTTGTTGCGCTCCAAATGATGTATTTTGTTGTTTTAATCATTTTCCTCTAAAGAACTGGGGTCAAATTTGGTGTAGTTTGAGTTTTATGTCGCCTAGAACGTCGATTAGTGTCACTAACCAAAACGACGTCGTTTTGGCCGCGACCACATTTATAATTAGGGCACACCTTTTGTAACCCTGATTTGACCCACTAAAACCTATAAATAGGAGTCTTTGGAGGCATTGTAAATCATCTTGAGTGGGAGAATCTGATCTGAGTTCTGAAAAGAGCTATAGCCATTGCTAAAAGATCGGATTATCCTTGGCAAGGAGTGAGTTTGGGCAGCAGACGCCGGAGTCTTTGGAGGCTGGAGTCCTGGTTCATCTTGGGGTCTTCCTTTATTGTCCTGGTACTGTAATCATGTTCTTTCCTATGATTGTTATTGTTTTTGTCATGATTATGGAGTAGTCTTGTTAGTCTAGGGGAGCAATGTAGCCCCCAATAAATTGTAGTCAGTTTGGTTATGGTTGTTCAATAAAATAGAATTCAGTTCTTGTTTAATTCACTTGCTTGAATGGAAATGCCTAGTTTATGCATAATTAGGTAATCTTAGCCCTTGTCTAGGTGGAACACTAGTGAATTAGATTTAATATTGCATGATGGACCAAGTCTGCAACTATTAGATTGTTTGTCTACCTTGATCACTTTTATTCACATGGACCAAATGGGATAAAAGCCTTAAATCTATCTTAGCATGGACCAAATGTAAGATAGGTAGGAGATAATCAACATGAACGTGAACTAGAACATCAATCAAGAACAAGAGCCATAACCAGACGATTACAATCGATTGGGTGGTAAACATTGTGACCCTAGATCCTTACTCACTGAAATTTCTATACCAATAGCTTGCCAACTTTCTGATTTAATTACCTTTCGACAAAAATCAATTGTCCAGACATAAAAACAACTTGTTAGCTTAGTGCTTGCTGCTTAACAGCATTAGCTACCTCCCTGTGGGTTCGACAACCGGAGTCTTAATACTCCATTTTATTACTTGACCAGTGCACTTGCTGCAAAACCTATAGACACAATTTATACGGGTCACCAACCCATGACCAAATACTAGCTTTGAACAATAGCTTCATCAACCTCCTCCCTAGGAATCTCAATTGACCAAGTTGGAGAGTCTTGTCACCAAATTCGTGACAGCTCAAGTGTCTCAAAATCAAAACATGGCAAAGTCTTTTAAAAAGGTTAATACTTCAATCGAATCCCTGGCCACGCAGAATAAGCTTCTAGAGACACAAATGGCCCAGTTAGCCTAATAAGTGAATAAGTTGACAGTTTCTTCATCTAGTTCGATGCCCGGGCAACCTCTCAACCCAAGGGAACATATCAATGCCATTATGTTGAGGAGTGGGAAGGAGTTAGAGGGCCCAGTTAAACCTCAAGATAAATGTACAAATAATCAGCCTGAGGAGTCGGGCAATGCTGGTCAAAGTTCCCTAAAAATCCGGGAAGAGAAGGAAATGGCTATCGAGCTTGTTTGTGTACCACCACCTCTATATCAGCCTCCTATACCATTTCCTTAGAGGTTACTCCCTGCCAAGCAAGAAAGAGATTTCAAGAGGTTTTTGCTCATGTTAGACAAACTTTACCTCAACATCTTGTTTCTTGAGGCTTTGGACAAGATGTTGTCATATGGCAAATTTATTAAGGAAATAATATCCAGAAAATGGAAGCTTAAGGACTACAACATTGTGACCCCAGCGGATGGATGTAATGCAATACTTACTGTCATCACCAGATTTCGTCCGGGAGGGAAACCACTTTCGGGGTGCGGTTCCCCCCAACCCTCATCCGAATAGTGATGAAAAAAAGGAGTCACCACCAACCATTTTTGGGTACGATTGGTCACCTAAAATGAAATTAATCTATGCTGCTAGGGATGGGCTCAAAAGTTGGTTACACATGAGGAAGAAATAGCACCCCAACGATGCCCTTTCGTTACTTATCTTAAGATTGGAGGTTTCTAACTTGTTTTAATTGTTTGCCTAAAATTAACTAGTCTAGAAGTAATGTTGAATTTGCATATGGCCTAAAGATCTACTCTTTTCATTTTCTAAGTATTTATTGAAGTGAAATTAAGTCTGATTTGCCCTAAGCGTCTAAAGAGAGTCCTAAAGATGTGATGTTTCCATTTTTATTTCTATATTCTTTATTAAAGTTAAAAATTAAGTTCAATCTAAGGATTCTATGGTTTTTAAAGTTACAGTTTAAAACCTAAAGCCAAAAAGTCTAGAGACAAGCCAAAGTTAAATTGATCCTAAGTCCTATGTTTGATTTATTGCTTGAAAAAAACTCTTTTTTTTGTTTTTGTTTTTATTTGGAAAACTCCCCTTTTTTTGTTTGGAAAACTTTTGTTTAGAAAACCCCTTTTTTAAAAAAAAACAATTTTTGTTTGGAAAATTCTTCTTTTTTTGTGTTTTTGTTTTTCGTTAGAAAACAATTTTTTAAAAATTTAAGAAATGGTTTTTTTGTTTTTTTGTTTTTAAATAATAATAATAATAATAATAATAATTTGAAATAAATAAACACAAGTGAGTTGTGTGTGATGGTGACATGCATCAAAAACAAGGAAAGCTCATTCTCTCTTTTTTCTTTCTTTTCTCTCTTTTTTCTTTATCTTTTCTTTTTTTCTTTCTTCTTTTTTTATCCCTTTTTTTTTTCGCACCTACACGGTGTGTATATTACAAATTCACAATTGCAATAATACAAACAGCCCAAAGCTAACAAATCTTCCTATGGCTAATTAAAATAAAACAGTAAACAACAACGGCATCTATGAATAAACAAAACAAATCATCGTTCCATGGATCCTTCACAATCTACTTGGCAGAACAGTAAACAAATATCCCGATTCACGTTCGTGGACTTAGGCCTCCCAACAACAAAACTCATCCCATCCAAATCGTCTAGCAAACACAGTCGAGCGCACAGAAGGAACCAAACGGAAAAACACACAAAAAAATGATGTGAGCAAACAGAACCATAAATCCCCATACATAGAACTAGCCAAACAAAAATGAAAACAATAGGCTAAACATGCCAATTGAATATCAAGACTGAAAGACACAGAACACAATACTTTTCCCTTCACTTGATGTTCTAAGGTTAAGACACAGAGAGTTGAATATCCACATAATCCAAATGAAAACATTAAATATATTTCGTTCTTCTTTTTTTTGTCTAAAACACAGATTCCCTTACACACAAGTAGTGGGATCATACGTTGCACTCAAACACATTTGCTGGCTTTTTGTTACACTAAGACACACATTCAACCATCATAAAAAAACATGCTGTAATTGCCATACAGAGCAACAAAAAAACAGCATTTCAAAACCCAAAACCCAAACCCAGACTGAGATGGAAAAGGCAGAAGAGGAAATGCCACAAAGGCAGAGAAAAACTGAAATGTAAAATCGAAGGAAACAAAATGAACCACCATAGACAAACCCAAGCACCAAATAGAGTGATAAACAACATTAGACAAACGTATTCTGGTTAGCCCAAAACCCAAACTGAGATACAACATAAGCCACAATCACAATAAAATCAAAGCCATAAAACGAACATCATGAAAGCAAACAAAAGGACAGGGAACTAGCCATCCAGAGGGAAAAAAGTGTAGGTCCCAAAGTGAGTCTAGAGGGGGGGGGGTGAATAGACTTTCTTCGCCTGTGGAAGCTAGACTGTTGGATGGATTTGGATTTGTCTATGGATGACTATGTGGAAGTATTGATGGAGAAGAGGACAGTAGTAATGTGAGTGATGAGAGACGTAATGAACTATCAGACAAATCTGAGATGGGAGTAAATATTCTTTGCTGAACATATCTTAGATACAATAGGAATGCTCGAAGATAGTTTTGATTGTGGGAAACAACACGGAGAAGAGACTCGATGATCGTGCTGGATCTTGGATAAACAAGAAAATATATTAGATCGAAAGTTTTGATCTTGATCTTAGTTCAACGCGGCGCACAGCACTTCCAAGTTTGTTCACTCTCTATCTCTCTCAGAGTCTCTCTCTCTTGTGCTAGAACTCTTGCGTTGGTTCTGCAAAGATTATTTCTTTGAAGTATGTCAGAACCATTATATTGTGTTCTGTGTGTTTCCTTCTTTTGAGAGAGAGGTTAAACTCTTGATTTTTTTCGTTAAGTGTGTGAGAGATATATTTTTAAGGTTAAAGTGCTCGTGTGCCGTGTTGTCCATCCCGACAGATTGACTTCCCGCCACTGAAAATGCGGAATGTCAGGGGATGGGTTGAAATGCTCTGATTTACAAATCAGATGCCCATACTGCGTATTTGGCATGCAGTCGATCTTGGCCATTCATCCGTGGAGGGTAGTTGCAGCAATTAATGTGTCAATAAATGCGCTCAACTGTTCGGGACGGTGCAGGCTTACTATACAAACCCTAGCTGAAGATATCGCTAAGTGAATATTCTTAGGGTTGTAAGTCTGCCTTGAAGGTAGATGCCTCGTAGGTTTGGTGACTCGAAGATTTCAGTTAGAACCTATTGGAAGTTGCGAAAGTTTGCTTCAGGCTTTACAGTGTTTCTGCGAGTCTACGACTCATATCTTCAAGTCTTCAAGGCTAGAGTTCAGGTTGGATTAGCCTTTTGTGTCACTCTATTAACTGAAGTCTACGACTCTGCGAGTCTACGACTCTACGAGTTTGCGACTCTTCGAATGGCGCTTAGAGTAACTTCTTCGTAGTCCGTCTAATCTACCTGTTATTATAGCTTTGAGTCTACGACCCTAGCTCTGTGGGTCTACGACCTTCGGGTCTCTCAGTTTACTTTATTTGACTAAGTGGCTCTGAAAATCTTTGACTCTACGAGTTTTAGACTTCGCTTTTTTTCCTTAGTCCTTCACAGATGCTCTTAAACTGAGTCTCTGTATGGCTACGACCCTTTAGCTATAACTCTCAGCCTTTGATCTCCAAGTCTGTAAGTTTGGCAATTTCTTTAGAATAACTATATCCCTTGAGTCTACGACTCTACGACTCTACGACCCTTGAGTTACAGTTTTATTTGTTTGCCAGTCTTTATAGCATCGACTCTTCGACCTTCAACCTACGAGTCTACGAGTCCTGTTTTCTTAACAGAGTTTGAAGGCTTTGACTCTACGACTTTCAACCTACGAGTCTACGAGTCATGTTTTCTTAACAGTGTTCAAAGGCTTCGACTCTATGACTTTCAACCTACGAGTCTACGAGTCCTGTTTTCTTAACAGTGCTCAAAGGCTTTAACTATATGACTCTATGAGTCTTCGAGTCTAGTGGCAGTTTAAGTTCTGTTAATTGACTTAAGTGTTTTTAGGGACTCTACAGTTCTACGGGCTGCGAGTCTATGAGTCATTTAACGTTTGTTACTGTTCTTTAGAATTCTTCGACTCTACGAGTCTCTAAACATATTGGTGCTTGCAGTAACTCTCTTTTTTGTGCTTCAACTCTGAGACCTTCGACCCTGGATCTACGAGTTGCAATGTTCTATCACTATTTCGCCTTGAGTCTCCAGACCCTACGAGTCTATGAGTCTCTTGCCAATACGTCCTATGATAGTTTCACTTTTATGAACTCGACTCTTCGACCCTACGACCTTCGGTTCTTCGAGTCTCCAGACTTAAACTATATTTTGGAAGCTTCATCAAATCCTATATTCCCAACAATCTCCCCTTATTTAATGTAAGCTGACAATGGGTGAAAACATGAAGTCTGAGACTACGAGTTTGATGGGCAATTTTAGATTAACAGAAGATATCTTTGCATATGAAAAATTTGGAGGAGATCAGAATGACAAAAATGCACACTCCTCTCCCCTGCATGACGAAAATGCATTAGCTGCCTCGCTGTCGAAGATAACTCCCCCTACGACCTTGCTCCCCCTGAGATATACTCCCCCTTTGTAATGACCCGTATTTTGGGATGTGAGGAGTTAGTCTCAGTTTTGCCTTTTTGGGTGGAAATTGTTGGGTTTTAGGGAGTTTTATTTCCACACACTTTGGCTAAATCATCTTGTATGTTGATGAGCAAGCAAGAGGCAAAGTTTGAGCCCAATAGGGAGTGCCCGTGAGAATGCACGTGAGAATGGCTTTTCACGTGCAATGATATTTTTGCATGGGAGCCTTCCTGGTGTTGTTCCAAGGCTTGTGGTAAAATTCTAGAACATTTGGAGGTGCCCATGAGAAAGGCCTTTCTCACATGCAGCCTCCATTACCCTTGTTTTGTTGTTCTGATACTCTTTTGCTAAAGGACCATGGTGAAATTATGAGTATTTTGTCCTGTGTGGTTGTAAAAAGGTTGTAGTCTATCATCAAAACTATGTCATTTTGATGCTAGATTCATTTAATCAAAACGATGTCGTTTTGGGGTGTGAAGGTGTCTATATAAAGAGGTGAAGGCTCCTTGTTTTAGGTTTAGGGTTCCCTTCTTCAGCTACTACAGCCGTCGCAGAGAGAGAGAGAGAGAGAGAGAGAGAGAGAGAGAGAGAGAGAAAGAGAGAGACGAGAGAGAGAGAGAGAGAGAGAGAGAGAGAGAGAAGGAAGAAGAGTTTCTAGTCAGGGTTGCTGCGGTGGTGTTTCCATGGACGGACGGCGTTTGGCGTGGAGGCTAAGGCGTGAAGGAATCTGTTGAGGTAGGGGTTTTGTCTCCTTGTACCTAATCCGGGGTTAGGTCCCATGGTGAATGAACTGTTGGATATCGTTATTATTGTTATATTATTTATATGTAAATTCATATAGGTGTAACCTCCTATATAAATGTTGGCCTTCAATGGCGTCTTAGTGTGATTCTGACGTTGGGAGGACAGTGCATGTTAAATGTCCGATTAAATGCCTATGTGAATATGTCTGTGTGAATATGCCTGGTACGTGTTTGATAATATGCCGGTATGGCTAGATTTGTGAGTTTGTAAAGGTGTGCATGCTAAGTGTTTGTTTTTATGCCTGAGTGGCTGGGTTTGTGCATTTGTGAATGTGTGCCTACTAAGTGTTTGGTTTTATGTCTGAGTGGCTATGTGTAATATGTTTTGTGACCGGTGGCTGTGGAAGCTCGGGATTGTTTTGTGAAACCCGATGGTTGTGGAAGCCCGAGACTATTTTGTGAAACCCGGTGGCTGTGGAAGCCCGGGACTATTCTTGGAACCTGGTGGCTGTGGAAGCCCAGGACTGCTCTTGGAACCCGGTGGCTGTGGAAGCCCGGGACTGTTCATGTGTTAGCCTATGTGGCTGTGGACCTGTTAGCCTGTGTGGCTGTGGAAATGATTGTATTTGCTGATGTGGTTTGTTATTATATCTGTTAAAATAATTTGTATCACAAGACTACACTAGTACACATGGCATGTAGATGCTAGGAGCATGGGATGGGTTGGGGAGACATGATCCCTACTGAGCTGTGGTTGCTCACCCCTCCTACCGTGTTGTTTTCTTTACAGGGACCTACAGGCGTTAGGTGGAAACACCAAGGTGGAAGACCTGCTTGTGGCTTGCTTATTGTTATTTGAGTTTTGTTGTTTTTGTGCGAGCTTTGTAACCCCAGTGGGGAGATATTGTAATGAGGAGTTTAAAGTAATGATATGTAATACAAACATGTTTGGACACGTTAATAATGGTTTGAACTTAATATATATGTATGATTGTCTCTCTAAATATTTGTAGTGAAATGTATGGTGTCCTGTGTGGGCAAATTGTATCCTTACCCCTTTATCCAAACTTGGGTAAAGGGAGGGTCACGTTTTGGTCTCCTCGGCTGGAAATCCGGGGCGTGACACCCTTTCTGGGGTGAAGAACAAGCACCCGAACACAAATCACATGGGAGCAAGGCAATAAAACATAGACCAGCAGGCAGCAGAGCAAAGATATACACAAAAAGTAACTGAGATAAAGTAAGTACACAGAAAACACAGAAAGAGGAAGAGCAGTGTACAATGAAAGAGAGTACAAGACAATTACGGTTTAAAGTTAGAATATTTTACACTTTGTGTAATCATAAAAACAGCTGTTTGCTCATGCAGAAGTTGAGCAGTAGTCAGATGCAGCGAGGCAGCGCGACTGCTCACACGATCAAATTCAGGCATGAGGGCAGTGAACCCGGTGGTGGTCAGGATGCGAATGTAGTGGCAAACATAGAACCCGCAACTGTGAGCATCATCCTGAGCAGGAACGCCTTGCTTGACTCAAGTAATTTCCATCGGTTTGGAAAGATGATATCCACCACACCCATGTGAATATCCCTGCATGACACGAGTGAGGGTGCGATTGAGTTCACGGAGTTGTTCGCGCCGATGCATTAATAGAGTAGTAGGCTTAGAGTTAAAGATTACAATCCTATGGTTCTTGAAGTCAATATCGAGAAGAAACCAGTGTGGGGATGTTGACAAATAGGGGATGAGCACATGGTCTACCTCATTCCATAGACGGAAGGAGTTCTCATATCTGCAACCCTGTATGAACTCAATCATTGATGCATCATCGATGAGCTGTGCCTGCATGATCGGCAAACAGAGTTCCACCTGTGTATCTCGGCGGATATGGAGAGGCAACTTCTCCAGGTATGACTTTTGTGCAAAGATGAACTGTGTCATCTCAAGATTATCCATTTCTTCACCGTCATGTAATAATCGACACAGTTCAGGGCCGGTGAAGAATGCTTCGTAGCCACAAGTCCGCGCAGTGGTATCTCCAGCAACATAGCTATTGAAAGCTGCAAGTTCAGTTGAGCTGGCTCCTATAGTCATAGTGCGCGGTGGCACCATCGGTTGGTCGGTGATAGTAGCGGCTGGTTTAGTGGGGGAAGCTGGCATGGTATACTCAACCGTACTTGGATGGGTAGTTGAGGGACCAGGCTGAGTGGAAGATGATGGTTGGCAGGGAGCAGCTGGATGCTTCTTCATGCGTGTTCCAATGGGCATATCATCATCATCATCAGAATCTGTGATGACAGTGGTTCTGTGCGCATGCTTTCGCCCACGGGAGTAAGTGGCTGTAGGTGGAGGTGGTGAATAACTTGGAGTTGGCTCTGCTGGTTGTGTAGGATCAACTGGTTCAGGTGCAGGCCTATCTGTTGCCATTGGGTGTGGGTTTTTGACGGTTAGAGCTATCTCCCCACTAGCAAGATGATGACATTTGGAGAGAATGGCCCCCAAGGTTGTACTGAGACCTTGGTATTGTCTATGGTAAGCACCTTTAATGTCTTCACAGTGTTCCTCTAGATGTCTGAACCCGTCGGAGTTTACACGTGTGAGAGATGTCACCTCTTGCTGCACTTTGTCTAGGGTACGATCAGATAATTCTACTTGAGTTTGTACCTCTTCCATACCTGATTCCATTGCAGCAAGTCGTTCCTCAAAAGCTTGAGATACTGATGCTTTAAGGATGCCTGAGGAAATCAGTTTCTCAAGGACTTTGCTTGCAAGAAGATCTACATCTTCAGTTGTTAGGGAACAGGAGTGAGACGCAGCCAGTACTAGAATGGCCATTGGGATATTGGCTGCTAACTCCTCACTCACCTGAGTGGCCACTTGATGAATTAACAGTGCAGGTGGTGTAGCCATCTCAGAACTTTCCACAGGCACAGGGACCTGTGGAGCTGCTCTTGCATCGGAGTCGCTGGTTGCAGCAGCAAGGGTTTCTTCTTCTTCTGCTTCCTTTTCCACATCATTTGGTACCATCTTAGCATCATGAGGAGTAGATGTGGTAGGGGTTTCAGCCATGATGGGAGATGGGGCAGCAATGGACACAGCTTCCACAGGGTCTTTCCTCACTAGACCGTGTTCAACCAACCAGCTAATCAAATGGTCTCTATCCACCATCTGCTTTTCGAAGGCTATCCAAGCCTTCCTCAATGCTTCGGGGGTCATATGTGCCTTTGCATATTCAACATAAAACTCTTCAAGCTCAGACTCCCCGAGAGAGCTTAACAGAATAAGTGTCGTACCCCTATCCTCTGGGGTTTCCTGTGCTGGTGTCTGCCCTCCATCTGCAGGCTCTCTAACTACTGCAGTATCCCTGGGCAGCTCGGTAGGAGGGGCCTCCTCAGGTGTAGAATCAGTGGGGAGATGAGTTCTGGCAATGTTCTCCACCACTTCAGCTATATGTGCTGTTGCGGCAGACGCAGAGGAACCCCGAGAAATCTACGGAACAGGTGTCGGTGGCCTTGGAACACGGACTGGGGCTCTCACTGAACTGGCAGTATCTTCTGCAAGACTCCTCGCACTCAACTCGGTCTTCTTCAGTGGCTTGATCTCTAGCCGGCCGTCTTCATAGAAGCTTTTAAATATATATTTGGCCGGAAGGGGTACCGCGGGCCAGTGGTTGAAAACATCAGGACGAAGGTACCTCAAAACTTTGGTCAGCACCAGACCAAAGTGATCCTTCTTAGACTTGATCATGTTGAGTATCTGAGCTCCCCAGTCAATCTTTCTGTCCTATAGTATACTACACATGATCTTTATCTGCTCATGACTTGCAGAGTCATGAGCTGTCTTCTTGCACATCAGGCACTGTCCGATGACTATAAGAGTTGTCAGTGCCTGATCGGAGAACCCAAGCTTCAGGGCTCCCTGTCCTTTCTTTCCGGGATCAAAATACCCCAAAAATGACTTACATTCTTCTCTGGAGAGACTAGGTAAAGGATCAAAGTTACCTTTAGGGAGTGGTAATGCATTGCGAAGTGTTTCGGATGAGACTCGAATCTTCACTCCTTGTACTGTTCCCACAATGTCGTCTCCAGCGATTGCCAAGGTCTCGTAAAATTCCGAGACATCTTCTACCAGCACGTCTTGCATCCCCGAACAGACAGATGCAATCCCAGATTGATCGAGGCGATTTCTGAACTCGCCCTGCCAGCTAACTTTGGCGTCGCCGATTGCTTCCCAATTGATGATAAACCCCGGGACGATGTTGTGTAGTTCGTCGGCCATTGATGAGCTTAGACCTGCCATAGAGGTTATAGAAAGAGGAAGAGAGACTCGTAGAGAGAGATTTTAAGGTTCGAAGGTGGTCAGAGGAGAGAGAAAGAGAGAAAGAACAAAAATCAAAGAGAGAGAGAGAGAGAAGGAGCGCTTAGGGTTAGGATTCGAGTGTGAAAACGAACAACATACCTCTGGGCTCTGTCTCTATCAGTGACTTATATATGAGGTGAGAAGCATATCGTAGAAGCCACACAATTTGTCGGTTAGTCTTCAAGTCCGCGTTCTTTTCTCTGACCCGTCTCTTTATCTTCCGGATCCACCCGTTGGAGTACTCAAGCAATAAGTCCACGTCACTCCTTAAGTCGGTATGTTTTGGATTTTAAGTGCACAGTGACGTGCTGACGTATCTGCGATGCTTGAGTAATGAGGAAACTAAATCCGTCTTGCTTTGACCCTTTGGACTGCGACTCTACGAACCTGCATTTAGGATGCTTCAAGGCTTCGTCCTTCGAGGCTTCGAAGCATCAGTCTTCGAGGCAGTAGTTCTTCGATGCAGTTTGCTTTGAGGTCGACTACGGATTCAGCGACAGGTGGATTTTTTTGGACTTTTTCAACACTTAACAACACACATGTGATGCATATGATAATTCACATAATATTATGCATGATGAACAGTGTTGTGAGTGGAATTGAAATTACGTGCCCAGAACTTGATTTCTTTCAATCGTAATGCATGATTTACATGTATGGCTGCTACATCACTACTATTTACCTTAGAAATGACTAAGTACTTCATCACACTACATCTTGTGCCAGAAAATGATCACTATGTTAACATAGCATCCAGTAAACCGTGGTTTATCAAATGCAGCAACCCAGTCATAACATCAACAGTCATCTCACATATTAGCAAAACTCACTCAGTGAAGGCCTCACCCTCTCACTCTTGGATCAGCATGTGAGTATGATTCAGGAATTAGAATTACACTGTTTGGTATACTCATGGTCAACCGAATCTTACCACAACCCTGAGCCAACAATGATTTTCAGTTCAGCATAGATGACTTGAGAGACAAGATGGCCCTATTGAGAATCAAAACACACACTCTATCATTGTCTAATTTACAACATAGTATAGGTAGAGTTTGGAGTTTGATCATGCAGGTTGTCTGTGTGAGTTGTCTCTTTTCTTTTGTAGAGCATCAATTTTCAGTGCTTATTCATGAGCCTTTTTACATGGACAGAGCTCAACACAGTATCTTTTTGAATCATGAGATCATACAATTTGACCTCCAACTATTACTCTAACAGAGATACAATCGAGGGGAATAGTGAGGATTCCCCCTAAGATAGGCAGTCAATTTATTGTCTATTATCATTTTGCCTTTTTCACCTTGCCTTTTTCTAGTGAAAGGTAGTGCCTCTCTTTAAGTAATAGGCTTTTTATGATTATCAAATACTACAGTCTCAGCCATCCTTTAAGCATTAAATCATTGAGGATCCTTTCCGTGCAAGCCAACAGTACCATGAGATACAACAGTTCCTGCTAGTTAATGAATGCAATGCCACACAAGTGATATTCGCTCAGAATGAAAATGACAAGTAATAGGAATATCATTTAATTTAAACATAAAGGGAATTGCACTTATTTCACTCAAGACTTGAGGATTCATGACAGGTTGCACAAAAGACTTGAACCAGGTTCAGAGGTGGCAAGTTTCATCCATGTGATTTCTCAATTTTCTACAGTAAACATGCATGAATCACACTTAGTCACTACTAATTTTCATGGAGACATAAACAGTCATTAAAAGTGTCATACTTATGTTCATGCACAGGTAATTAGGTTGAAATGAAACACAAGACATGCTGTGAGACTTATGAATTTAAATCTAACATGTCAAGTTTTGTCAGAAGTTCATTGAACCTGGCTTCTTGTAGTGGTTTGGTGAATATGTCGGCAAGCTGGTCATCAGTGAATATATACTCCAGGGAAATGTCTTTCTTCAGGACATGGTCACGTATGAAGTGATGTCTGACTTCAATGTGCTTGGTTTTGGGATGCATAACAGGATTGTTGGAGATTGCAATGGCGCTTGTATTGTCACAGTACAGAGGCACAACCTTCAGGTTAAACCCATAGTCTGAAAGTTGACTGGCCATCCAAAGCAACTGAGCACAACAGCTTCTTGCAGCAATATATTCAGCTTCAGCTATGGAGGTTGAAACTGAATTCTGTTTCTTGCTAAACTAGAATACAAGTCTGTTGCCAAGAAGTTGGCATGTTCCACTTGTGCTCTTCCTATCAATCCTGCAGCCGGCAAAGTCTGCATTTAAATATCCTCTCAGTTTGAAATCAGACTCTCTTGGATACCATAGTCCCAAATTTTCAGTTCCCTTCAGATACCGCATAATCCTCTTGACATGAGACAAGTGGGATTCCATGGGATTAGCTTGGTATCTTGCACAGATGCATGTTGCAAACATTATGTCAGGTCTGCTTGCTGTGAGATACAGCAATGATCCAATCATGCTTCTATATTCTGAGATATCCACTTCCTTGCCTGCTTTATCCATATCCAATTTGGTGTTTGTAGGAATGGGAGTTTTCATGAGTCACATCAGTCATCTTAAACTTCTTCAGTATCTCCTTGTGTATATGGTTTGACTGATAGAAATCCCATCCTCCAACTGCTTGACCTCCAATCCAAGGAAGAATGAGAGTTCTCCCATCATACTCATCTCATATTTACTTTTCATTAGATGGGAGAAGTCTTCACATTGCTTTTTGTCCCTTGATCCAAAGATGATGTCATCCACATAAATTTGGACTATCAAGGGTGATCCTTTTCCTTCCTTGAGAAATAGTGTGGGGTCAATTTTGCCTTTTCTAAACTTATTCTTGATCAGAAACTCTGACAATGTTTCACACCACACTCTGGGAGCTTATTTTAGTCCATATAGAGCCTTCTTCAGTTTATATACCTTGTGCTCTTGGATTGGCTCTTGAAATCCGGGTGGTTGTTCAACATAGACTTCTTCTTGGAGTTCTCCATTCAAGAAAGCACTCTTGACATTCATCTGATAAACTTTGAAGTCCTTGAATACTGCATATGCTAAGAACATGCAGATGGCCTCCAGTCTAGCAACTAGTGCAAAGGTTTCATCATAGTCGATTCCTTCTCCTTGTCTATATCCTTTTGCAACTAGTCTGGCCTTGTTTCTGATTACAACACCATCAGCATCAAGTTTGTTTCTGAAAATCCATTTCACGCCAATGACTTGCTGTGATCTGGGCCTGTTGACCAACTCCCATACTTTCTGTCTTTTGAACTGATTTAATTCTTCTTGCATCGCATCAATCCAATAGTGATCCTGAACTGCATCATCAACTGATTTTGGCTCCACTTGTGATAGGAAACACATATAAAGATTTTCATGGAGTGTGGCAACCCTTGTTTTAACTCGTGTAGCAGGATCTCCTATTATCAGTTCAGAAGGGTGGTCCTTTAACCTTCTCCTTGCCTTTGGAAGGTCTTCTCATTCTTCATGATGAATGCCCAATTGCTCAATGTCAGGTTCTTGGGCTGGTGGAAGTGGCAGAGACTGAGCAAGTTGAGTGTAAAGGTCATGATTTTCTGCTGATTTTTGACTTGGTTCCGCAGCAACCGGTTCAGCTCTTTATTCATCAGGTTCAGGTGCATCTTCCATTGGTTCTGTTGTAGTAGGGTTATCTGTGTGTTGGTCTTCTACAATGATAGTGTCCTACACTTCATTTACATTTTGATCTCCTTTCTACATTCCATGGTTAGTCTCATCAAAAGAAACATGAATAGACTCTTCAACAACTTTAGTCCTTCTATTAAACACACGATAAGCCTTGCTAGTCATGGAATATCCAACGAGATATCCATAATCTGATTTGGCATCAAACTTATTCAAGTAATCCTTGCCATTGTTCAGAATGTAACGAGTACACTCGAAGATCCTTAGGTGACCAATGTTTGGTCTCCTTCCCTTCCATAACTCATAGGGTATTTTCATGGCTCGTTTGTTAATTAGAGTTCTGTTTTGTACATAACAAGTAGTGGCAACAGCTTCAGCCCATAGGGATTTTGGGAACTGAGCTCCTGTCAACATGGTTCTAGCTGCTTCAACTAATGTCCGATTCTTTCTTTCAGCCACTCCATTTTGTTGTGGAGTTCTTGGTGCTGAGAAATTATGTTGGATACCATGTTTAGTATAAAACTCTAACATATTAGAAAATTCAAATTCCTTGCCATGATCGCTGCGAATGCACTTAATAGAAAGACTCTTAACATTAGTAACCCAATTGAAGAGTTTAACAAGATTCTCAAATGTTTCAGTTTTGTTTCTGAGAAACATGACCCATGTGTATCTGGTATAGTCATCTACTACTGCAAGAAAATATCGTGCACCAGATAACGAAGACACATTGATTGGTCCACATAGGTCCATGTGCAGAAGTTCAAGTGGTTGTGTGATTGAGGTTTTATCTACACTCTTAAAGGAATGTTTAACTTGCTTACCCAGCTGACAATCCCTAGAAGAGTGTTCTTTCTCATAAACATGCTTGGGTAAGCCCTCAACCAAATCAAGAGATGCCAGTTTAGACATAGTCTTAAAGTTTAAATGGCCAAATCTCTTGTGCCACAACCAACTAATGTCAGGTGAAGCTTTGGACAGAAAACAAATTGGTTTAGTAGATTGAGCATTACCAAAGACCAACTTGTAGACATTGCCTTGTCTATGCCCATTCAGCTTCACCTCTTTGGAGACAGGGTCCATAACTGTGCAGGTGTGTTTAGTGAACAAAACTTCATAACCCTTGTTACACAATTGACTATTTTCCACAGGTTATGTTTAAGACCTTGAATAATAGATACATTCTGAATTGAAATAGAACCATTAGAGAGAGTACCCTTACCAACAATCTTACCCTTTTTGTTGTCCCCAAAAGTGACAGATGAAGTTGCAACCTCCCTTACCTCACTCAATAGAGAGGCATCATCTGTCATGTGCACAGAACAGGCACTATCAAGATACGACTGGCTGGAATTGATCTTTTGTTTTCGGTGGCTGCTTTCAGCTTCAGGTACCTATTCCTGCACAATGAGCAACTAAGTCTTGGGGGCCCAATTAAGATTGGGCTTTGGATAAGTGTGAGCTGCAGTTATCATTTTAGGTTTCCAGTAAGAGGGAACAGACTTAATTTGCCATGCTAATTTAGGTGATCCAGAATTAGTCACGTTAGCAAGGTGATCCTTGGAGTACATACATGACTTTCCTTCCTCACCGTTACCTTTGGCAGCTTTCTTAGGCACAAAATTAGCAGTTTTCTTCACAGGTTTAGTCTTTAAGTTCTTTGATTGGGTAACCTATGTGTGCCTGGATTGTTTCTTCCTATCAGGGTTGTTGTTGCACTGCAGATTTTTAGAGAAGTTCAGCTGTTTAAGGTTTACCCTGATTTCTGTGGCAATCTCCTTCCTAAGATACTCAGGGTAGAATCTGCACTGATAGGACAGGTGTCCAACTTCCCAATAGATGGGGCATATGACAGGTTTGGGTTGGACACACTGTCTCAAGGGTTTAGTTAGAACGTTAAGAGGCTTCCTAGGTTCTCTCACATATCTCAGGCCTTTCTTAACTCTACCACCCGGGACAAACTTAGGCTGGGAGGAAATAGCCTTGCTAGTGGAACCAGTCTCAAACGTAGTAGTATGTCTACTTGGTTTTGTCTCCAGAATTACTACACCCTTACCCTTATATTGGGATGTAGAAGACAGGTTGACTAAAGGTTCAGCTTTCAGTTCTATCTTAGCAACTGCTGCATCACTATCCTGAGATGCAATAGTACCCTGATCTTTGAGTTCGGGTGTTACTGATTTGGGTGGACTAGTAACAGCCATTGGTACCTCCTTTCCACAATCAAGGACCACACTGCCAGCAGGAACAAAGCCAGCAAGACATTTGGTCTGCACAGGGTAAGTCTGAGCCTTGGCTATTTGGTCTTCCGAGAAACCTAGACCTAAGGCTAGACCTTTAACATCTGGAGTGGTTCTAAAGTGAGCTGCAATTTCTACAGAATTTTGCCACTTTTGACTGATTTGTCTTTCCTTTTCCAGTTCTGCTTTAGTTTCAACTAGTTCCTTTTCAAGCTTATCGATGTCTTTATTAGCCATTTTTAGTTGTCCAGCTTTGTCCAAAAGATCGTCGTGTGTGCTTCTCATCTCACTCACTTCAGCTCTTAATCTTCTCTCTATTCTTTCATAATCATCTATAGTCTCTATATTCACATGAAAGCCGTTCCAATTTAGAATAATATCTTTCTTTGTCAGCTTTTATAGGGAGAAATTGTTCCTTTATCTCTTCTAGAGCTCTATAGGTATCTTCATATTCAATGTAGAGCTGTTCGTAGGTTCTTACCTTGAGGGGAGGTGAGTTGTCAGCCATGAAGCGGATAAGACCCTTTTCTTTCTTCTCTTCATCAGAAGATTCTTCTTCACCCTCAGTTTCACTGTTGAACTTGTTAGTGACAAGAGCCTTCTTCCTCTTGTCATCCCTCCTGCTTGAGGAGCCTTTGGTCTTCTTCTTCTGCTCAGCTGCCTCCTTTTTCTCCCTCTTCAGCTTATAACAGTTGGCAGCGAAGTGGCTAGGCTTGTTGCAGTGATAACACTTGTCACGCCCCGAATTTCCAACCTGAGGAAACCGGTTCGTGACTCCCCCTTTACCCATGCGGTGGAGAAGGGGGTAGGATACAATACTCACACAGGACATCATACACTACATAGCTGATATTCAGAAAGAAAATCATAAGTTTATTAAATTCAAATCAGGATAAACGTTTACAAATCCACATGCCTTTATTATAATAAAACCCACTTTACAATATCTCCCCACCGGGGTACAAAGCCTCCCAAAAGTAATACAAATAACATAAATCAAAACCACAAACAGAACTGTTGTCCACCTTGGTGTTCCCACCTAACGCCTGTAGGTCCCTGAGAAAAACAAAACACAATAGGAGGGGTGAGCAACCACAGCTCAGTAGGAATCAAGTCTCCCCAACCCATCCCATGCACCTAACCACTACATGAGAACGTGTACTAGTGCAGTGTCGTGGCAGTAGTAAATACAAGTAAAACACACCACTCAAATGGGCGCAACCACAGCCCCAGCCATGCTGGCTCCACAGCTTCACAGGCTACCAATTTCACAGCCTTCCAGGCTAACAATTTAACCGCCTCTCGAGCAAATATTTAACCGCCTCTCGGGCAAATGTTTAACCACCTCTCGGGCAAATGTTTAACGTCCTCTCATGCAAATAGTTTAACCGCCTCTCAGGCAATTAGTTTGACTGCCTCTCAGGCAAACAGTTCCCACAGCCTCTCAGGCTAACAATCGTACAATGAAACACATAACATACATTTCTACCACACAGGCATAACCTTAAACACATAATGTACATAGTCACACAGGCATATTATCAAACACATAACATGTGTGGCCTCATAGGCATAATATCAAACACTTGATTTGCCTAGTCTCATAGGCATAACATCAAACACATAGCATGCACACATTCACAGGCTCTCAAACTTAGTCACACAGACATAAAATCGAACACCTAGCATGCGTAATCCCCAGCCTCAAGGGCATATATACAAATATCCAAGCAAATACGCCATTGAAGGCCAACATCCATATAGGAGATTACACCTATATGGATTTACATATATATATATATATATATATATATATATATATATATCCAGAATATACAATAAACTGCCTATCACAAGGCCAAAACCCTGGGATAGGTTCAAGGAGGAACATAACCCCTACCTCAGGAAGATCCTCCTTGCTCTTGCTCCCATGTTAAACACCGTCCACTCACGCGAGTCACCCCAGCAGCAACGCTCAAGAACCCTATCTTTCTCCCTCTCTCTCTCTCTGCGACGGCTGACAACAAAAACCCTAAACCTAAAACAAAGAGAGCTCCTCCTTATATAGACCTCACTTATGAAAACGACGTAGTTTTGATAAATGAAATCCCACCATCAAAACGACGTAGTTTTGATAAATGAAATCCACCATCAAAACAACATAGTTTTGATAAATGAAACACACCATCAAAACGACGTAGTTTTGATAAGTGAAACACACCATCAAAACGAAATAGCTTTGATAAATGAAACACTCCCTCGAAGACTCATAGAACACTGCCTCGAAGATCACCACTTCGGAGCCTCAAAGATCGCTGGAAATGCGGCCTTGAAGATCTGTCTCAAAGATCAAACCTTTAACCCTCAAACCTTCGAACTTCGACCCTCAGTCTTCGAACTTCAACCCTCAGTCTTTAACCCTACGACACAAATCTTCGGGTCTTCCACCTTTCGACCCAAGCGTTCGCCCAGGGTACTGTTCATCTTCGTTCCAGCTTGTTCTTCCCAAAATACAGGTCATTACAACACTGCAACTTCTCCTTATCCTTTCCCTTAGAGAAGGATAAGAGTGACTGCCTTGCTTTCCTCCTGTAGTTCCCCCTTCTCTTCAGCAGTTTCTTGATCAGAAATGCCACTTCTTCATCGAGAGGCACTATCTGAAACAAGTTCTTCAGCTTCATCTTCTTCCTCTTCTGAAGATGGTTCCCTTGGTTCAGCAGCGGCCTTAAAGGCAATAGACTTCTCCTTTTTCATTCTCAAATGCCTCAAGTTCTTGCTTTTGCATTTCGAACATTTTGAGGTCCCCATATAATGCTTCCAAGGCACAGGTTTTCCATTCCTTCAGCTGACGGATGGCTGATGTCTTTATCAGAAGTCTCAAGGGTAGAGATCTTAGAAACTTGTCATTCTTGTCCTTTTGAGAGATCTCAACATTGTAAGTCTTCATCCGTTGAATCAGACTTGTGAACCTTTTATAAATGCTGTCCAGTGATTCCATTGTTTCACATTTGAAGGCTTCATACTCTTGCTTAAGCATGGAGATCTTGTTGTCCTGTACCTGTTCATCTCCTTCATAGATGAGACAGAGCTTGTCCCATACTTCCTTAGCAGTCTCAAGATCCTGCACATCCGTGAACATGTCATCGTCAAGTGTAGAGAAAAGTATAGCTTTTGCCTTGAAGCCGAGCTTTACTTTCCTTTGCTCCACCTTAGACCAACTATCTAGGTCTTTCGTCATTAACCGACCTCTCTGCATACTCTTTGGGGTGAAAGGTCCGTTCTTTATTATTTCCCAGAGATAGGTGTCGAGCATGTCTAGGTGTGCTCTCATTCTCGCTTTCCATTTGGAAAAGCGCGCGGGTGTACACATAGGTACTTGGGAGGATGAGCCAGGAAGAACGTCATAGAAGTCTTCTTGTTCTTTTTTGTTGCTGCTGGTACTTGGTTCTTCCTGCTCCTGGTCTCCAGTCGCTCCTTCTTCTGGAGCACGACTGGCTTCAAGTTCCTCAATAGGAACTGGAGCTTGCTCGGGAGCTAGAGTTGCACTGTTGGAATCCATGTCGTCCATTTAGGGATCTCTACGGAGTTGTAGAACTGCTCTGATACCAATTGTAGGTGCCAAAGTGAGTCTAGAGGGGGGGTAAATAGACTTTCTTTGCCTGCGGAAGCTAGACTGTTGGCTGGATTTGGATTTGTCTATGGATGACTACGTGGAAGTATTAATGGAGAAGACGACAGTAGTAATGTAAGTGATGAGAGACGTAATGAACTATCAGACAAATCTGAGATGGGAGTAAATATTTTTTGCTAAATAGATCTCAGATACAATACGAATGCTCGAAGATAGTTTTGATTGTGGGAAACAACACGGAGAAGAGACTCGATGATCGTGCTGGATCTTGGATAAACAAGAAAGTATATTAGATCGAAAGTTTTTATCTTGATCTTAGTTCAATGCGGCACACAACACTTCCAAGTTTGTTCACTCTCTATCTCTCTCAGAGTCTCTCTCTCTTGTGTTGGAACTCTTGCGTTGGTTCTGCAAAAGATTATTTCTTTAAAGTATGTCAGAACCATTATATTGTGTTCTGTGTGTTTCCTTCTTTTGAGAGAGAGGTTAAACTCTTGATTTTTTCATTAAGTGTGTGAGAGATATATTTTTAAGGTTAAAGTGCTCGTGCGCCGTGTTGTCCATCCTGACAGACTGACTTCCCGCCACTGAAAATGCGCAATGTCAGGGGATGGGTTGATCTGCTCTGATTTACAGATCAGATGCCCATACTGCGCATTTGGCATGCAGTCGATCTTGGCCATTCATCCGTGGAGGGTAATTGGCAGCAATTAATGTGTCATTAAATGCGCTCAACTGCTCGGGACGACGCGGGCTTACTGTACAAACCCTAGCTGAAGATATCGCTAAGTGAATATGCTTAGGGTTATAAGTCTGCCTAGAAGGTAGATGCCTCGTAGGTTTGGTGACTCGAAGATTTTAGTTAGAACTTTTTGGAAGTTACGAAAGTTTGCTTCAGGCTTTACAGTGTTTCTGCGAGTCTACGACTCATATCTTCGAGGCTAGAGTTCAGGTTGGATTAGTCTTTTGTGTCACTCTATTAACTAAAGTCTATAACTCTGTGAGTCTACAACTCTATGAGTCTGCGACTCTTCGAATGGCGCTTAGAGTGACTTCTTCGTAGTCCGCCTAATCTACCTGTTGTTATAGCTACGAGTCTACGACCCTAGCTCTACGGGTCTATGACCTTCGGGTCTCTCAGTTTACTTTATTTGACTAAGTGGCTCTGAAAATCTTCGACTCTACGAGTATTAGACTTCGCTTTTCTTCCTTAGTCTTTCACAGATGCTCTTAAACTAAATCTTCGTATGGCTACGACACTTTAGTTATAACTCTCAACCTTTGATCTCCGAGTCTATAAGTTTGGCAATTTCTTTAGAATAACTGTATCTCTTGAGTCTACGACTCTACGACTCTACGACCCTTGAGTTACAGTTTCATTTGTTTACCAGTCTTTATAGCATCGACTCTTCGACCTTCAACCTATGAGTCTACGAGTCCTATTTTTTTAACAGAGCTCGAAGGTGTTGGAAACACAGGACTTGATGAAGCTGCCAAATTATAGTCTAAGTCTGGAGACTCAAAGAACCAAAGGTCGTAGGGTCGAAGAGTTGTAGTTCGTAGAAGTAAAACTGTCACAGGACACATTGGCGGGAGGATCGCAGACTCGTTGGGTCTGGAGAGTCGAAGCAAGATGGTGACTGAACATTTGGTTACTCGTAGATCCAGGGTCGAAGGTCGTAAAGTCGTAGTACGAAATAGAGAAAGTTACTGCAAGCATCGACAAGTTCGAAGACTCGTAGAGTCGAAGAATTCTAAAGAACAGTAACCAATGCTAAATGACTCGTAGACTCGCATCCCGTAGAACTGTAGAGTCCCTAAAAATACTTAAGTCAATTAACAGAACTTAAACTACCACTAGACTCGAAGACTCGTAAAGTCGTAGAGTCGAAGCCTTCGAACACTATTAATAAAATGGGACTCGTAGACTCGCAAATTGAAAGTCGTAGAGTCGAAGCCTTCGAGCAGTGTTAAGAAAACAGGACTCGTAGACTTGTAGGTTAAAAGTCGTAGAGTCGAAACCTTCGAACACTGTTAAGAAAACAGGACTCGTAGACTCGTAGGTTAAAGGTCGAAGAGTTGATGCTATAAAGACTGGCAAACAAATGAAACTATAACTCAAGGGTCGTAGAGTCGTAGAGTCGTAGACTCAAGGGATACAGTTATTATAAAGAAATTGCCAAACTTCCAGACTCGGAGATC
Source organism: Taxillus chinensis (assembly GCA_023512835.1). Taxonomy (NCBI): domain Eukaryota; kingdom Viridiplantae; phylum Streptophyta; class Magnoliopsida; order Santalales; family Loranthaceae; genus Taxillus; species Taxillus chinensis. Next base: position 36,128,747 of record CM042092.1, read on the forward strand.
GATGGTTGAGAGTTGTAGCTAAAGGGTCGTAGCCATACAGAAATTCAGTTTATGAGCCTCTGCGAAAGACTAAGGAAGAAAAGCGAAGTTTAAGACTTATAGAGTCGAAGATTTTCAGAGCCACTTAGTCAAATATAGTAAACTGAGAGACCCGAAGGTCATAGACCCGCAGAGCTAGGGTCGTAGACTCAAAGCTATAATAACAGGTAGATTAGACGGACTACGAAGAAGTTACTCTAAGCGCCATTCGAAGAGTCGTAGACTCGCAGAGTCGTAGACTTCAGTTAATAGAGTGACACAAAAGGCTAATCCAACCTGAACTCTAGCCTCGAAGACTCGAAGATATGAGCCATAGACTCGCAGAAACACTATAAAGCCTGAAGCAAAACTTCGAGTCACCAAACCTACGAGGCATCTACCTCCAAAGCAGACTTACAACCCTAAACACAGTCACTTCGCAAAATCATCAGCTAGGGTTTGTATAGCAAGCTTGCGCCGTCCCGAGAAGTTGAGCGCATTTAATGATACATTAATTGCTGCCAACTACCATCCACGGATGAACGGCCAAGATCGACTGCATGCCAAATATGCAGTATGGGCATCTGATCTGCAAATCAGAGCAGATCAACCCATCCCCTAACATTCCGCATTTTCAGTGGTGGGAAGTCAGCCTGTCGGGATGGACAACACGGCGCACGAGCACGTTGACCTTAAAAATATATCTCGCACTCACTTAACGATAAAATCAAGAGTTTAATCTCTCTCTCTCTCAAAAGAAGGAAACACACAAAACACGAGATAATGGTTCTGACACACTTGAAATAAATAATCTTTAGCAGAACCAAGAACAGGGGTTCCATCAACGAGAGAGAAAGAGAGATAAAGAGAGAATTCTTCGAAGTGCTGTGTGCCGCGTTGAACCAAGAACAAGAGCAATCCATCTGATCATTCAAGAACCTCTTGTTCATCAAAGATCTAGCACTTATATTAAGTGTAATCTTTGTGTTGTTTTCCATACGTCGATCTATCATAAACTACCACTTTCATAACTGAGATCTGTGGAGAAAAGAGCATTTACTCTCATCTCAGTTTTGTCTAGTAGTTCATCATCACTCACGTTATCGCTCACAACACTCCTGTCGTCTTCTCCATTAATACTTCCATCATAGTTATCTGTAGAGGAATCTAAAATCAGCTAACAGTCTAGCTTCCGCAAATAAAGAAAGTCTATTCACCCCCCTCTAGACTCACTTTGGGACCTACAATTGGTATCAGAGTAGTTCTACAACTCCATAGAGATCCCTAAATATCTGATATGGATTCCAGCAGTGCAGCTCCAACTCCCGAGCAAGCTCTAGTTCCTATTGAGGAACTTGAAGCCAGTCGTGCTCTAGAAGAAGGAGCAACTGGAGACCAGGAGCAGGAAGAACCTAGTACCAACAGCAACAAAAAAGAACAAGAAGACTTCTACGACGTTTTGCCTAGCTCATCCTCTCAAGTACCTATGTGCACACCTGCTCGTTTTTCCAAATGGAAAGCAAGGATGAGATCACACCTAGACATGCTCAACACATATCTCTGGGAAACAATAAAGAACGGACCTTTCACTCCAAAGATTATGCAGAGAGGTCGGTAAATGACAAAAGACCCAGATAGTTGGTCCAAGGTGGAACAGAGAAAAGTAAAGCTTGGCTTCAAGGCAAAAGCCATACTTTTCTCTGCACTCGACGATGACATGTTCACGGATGTGCAGGATCTTGAAACTGCTAAAGAGGTATGGGACAAGCTTTGTCTCATCTATGAGGGAGATGAGCAAATACAGGACAACAAGATCTTCATGCTCAAACAAGAGTATGAAGCCTTCAAATGTGAACTGAAGGAGTCATTGGACAGTATCTATAAACGGTTCACTGGTCTGATTCAACGAGTGAAGACTTATAATGTTGAGATCTCTCAGAAGGACAAGAATGATAAGTTTCTGAGATCTCTACCCTTGAGACTGCTGATAAAGACATCAGCCATCCGTCAGCTGAAGGAATGGAAGACTTGTGCCTTGGAAGCATTATATGGGGACCTCAAGATGTTTGAAATGCAAAAAGAAAAGCTTGAGGCATTTGAGAACCCTTCCAAGAAAAAGGAGAAGTCTGTTGCCTTTAAAGCTGCTGCTAAACCAAGGGAACCATCTTCAGAAGAGGAAGAAGATGAAGCTAATGAACTTGTTTCATATAGTGCCTCAGATGAAAAAGTGGCATTTCTGATCAAGAAACTGCTGAAGAGGAGGGGGAACTACAGGAGAAAAGCAGGGCAGTCGTCCTCCTCCTTTTCTAAGGGAAAGGATAAGGAGAAGTTGTAATGCTACCACTTCAACAAGCCCGGCCACTTCGCTACCGACTGTTAAAAGCTGAAGAGGGAGAAAAGGGAGGCAGCTGAGCAGAAGAAGAAGACCAAAGGCTCCTCAAGTAGGAAGGATGACAAGAGGAAGAAGGCTCTTGTCACTAACAAGTTTAACAGTGAAACTGAGGAGGAAGAAGAATCTTCTGACGATGAGAAGAAAGAAAAAGGTCTAATCTGTTTCATGGCTGACCACACTCCTCCCCTCAAGGTAAGAACTTATGAACAGCTCTATATTGAATATGAAGACACCTATAGATCTCTCAAATAAATAGAGGAACAATTTCTCCCTATGAAAGCTGACAAAGAAAGATACTATTCTAAACTGGAATAGCTTTCATGTGAATATAGAGACTCTATAGATGATTATGAAAGAACAGAGAGAAGATTAAGAGCTAAAGTGAGTAAGATGAGAAGCACACACGATGATCTTTTGAACAAAGCTGGACAACTAAAATTGGCTAATAAAGACATTGATAGGCTTGAAAAGGAACTAGCTGAAACTAAAGCAGAACTGGAAAAGGAAAGACTAATCAGTCAAAAGTGGCAAGATTCTGCTGAAATTGCAGCTCACTTCAGGACCACTCCAGATGTTAAAGGTCTAGCCTTAGGTCTAGGTTTCTCTAAAGACCAAATTGCCAAGGCCCAGACTTACCCAGTACAGACCAAGGGTCTTGCTGGCTTTGTTCCTGCTGGCAGTGTGCTTCTTGATTGTGGAAAGGAGGTATCAATGGTTGTTGCTAGTACACCCAAACCAGTAACACCCGAACTTAAAGACCTGGGTACTGTTGCATCTCAAGACAGTGATGCAGTAGTTGCTAACATAGAACTGAAAGATGATCCTTCAGTCAACCTGTCCTCTACATCCCAACGCAAGGGTAAGGGTGTAGTCATTCCAGAGACAAAACCAAGCAGGCACACTACTACATTTGAGACTGGTTCATCCAGCAAGGCTACTACCTTCCAGCCTAAGTTTATCTCTAATGGTAGGGTTAAGAAAGGTCTAGGATATGTAAGAAAACCTAGGAAACCTCTTAACACTCCAGCAAAACCCTTGAGACAGAGTGTTCAACCCAAACCTGTCAAATGCCCCATCTGTTGTGAAGTTGGACACCTCTCGTATCAGTGCAGATTCTACTTTGAGTATCTTAAGAAGGAGATTGCCACAGAAATCAGGGTAAACCTTAAACAACTGAATTTCTCTAAAAATCTGTAGTGCAACAACTCTAATAGGAAGAAACAAACCAGGCACACATAGGCTACTCATTCAAAAGACTTAAAGATCAAACCAACGAAGAAAACTGTCATATCTGTGCCTACTAAACCTGCCAAAGATAACAATAAGGAAGGAAATGTGCAGAAAGTCTGAAGATCAATCCTTCTAACAAATCTAATAAAGGATCACTTAGATTAGCATGGAAAGTTAAATCTGCCTCTTCTTATTGGAAACCTAAATTGTCAACCGCAACTTTCACTTACCCAAAACCCAATCTTAATTGGGCCCCCAAGACTTAGTTGCTCATTGTGCAGGAACAAGTACCTAAAGCTGAAAGTAGCCACCAGAAACAAAAGATCAATTCCAGCCAGTGGTATCTTGACAGTGCCTGTTCTATGCACATGACAGATGATGCCTCTCTATTGAGTGAGGTAAGGGAGGTTGCAGCTTCATCTGTCACTTTCGGGGACAATAAAAAGGGTAAGATTGTTGGTAAGGGTACTCTCTCTAATGGTTCTATTTCAATTCAGAATATATCTGTTGTTCAAGGTCTTAAACATAACCTGTTGAGCATAAGTCAATTGTGTGACAAGGGTTATGAAGTTCTGTTCACTAAACACACCTGCACAGTTATGGACCCTGTCTCTAAAGAGGTGAAGCTAAATGGGCATTGACAAGGCAATGTCTACAAGTTGGTCTTTGGTAATGCCCAATCTACTGAACCCATTTGTTTTCTGTCCAAAGCTTCACCTGACATTAGTTGGTTGTGGCACAAAAGATTTGGTCATTTAAACTTTAAGACTATGTCTAAATTGGCATCTCTTGATTTGGTTGAGGGCTTACCCAAGCATGTTTATGAGAAACAACACCCGTGTAGGGATTGTCAGTTGGGTAAGTAGGTTAAACATTCCTTTAAAAGTGTAGATAAAACCTCAATCACGCAACCACTAGAACTTCTGCACATGGACCTATATGGACCAATAAATGTGTCTTCCTTATCTGGTGCACGATACTTTCTTGCAGTAGTAGATGACTATACCAGATACACATGGGTCATGTTTCTCAAAAACCAAACTGAAACATTTGAAAATCCTGTTGAACTCTTCAATTGGGTTACAAACATTAAGATTCAGTGCATTCGCAGCAATCATGACAAGGAATTTGAATTTTCTGATATGTTAGAGTTTTGTACTAAACATGGTATCCAACATAATTTCTCAGCACCAAGAACTCCACAACAAAATGGAGTGGCTGAAAGAAAGAATTGAACTTTAGTTGAAGCAGCTAGAACCATGTTGACAGGAGCTCAGTTCCCAAAATCCCTATGGGCTGAAGCTGTTGCCACTGCTTGTTATGTACAAAACAGAACTCTAATTAACAAACGAGCCATGAAAACACCCTATGAGTTATGGAAGGGAAGGAGACCAAACATTGGTCACCTAAGGATCTTCGGGTGTACTTGCCACATTCTGAACAATGGCAAGGATTACTTGAACAAGTTTGATGCCAAATTAGATGATGGATATCTTGTTGGATGCTCCATGACTAGCAAGGCTTGTCATGTATTTAATAGAAGAACCAAAGTTGTTGAAGAGTCTATTCATGTTTCTTTTTATGAGACTAACCATGGAATGCAGAAAGGAGATCCAATTGTAAATGAAGTGCAGGACATTGTCATTGTAGAAGACCAAGACACCGATAATCCCACTACAACAGAAATAATGGGAGATGCACCTGAACCTGATGAACAAAGAGCTGAACCGGTTGCTGAGGAATCAAGTCAAAAATTAGCAGAAAATCATGACTCTAACATTCAACCTGTTCAGACTCTGCCATTTCTACCAGCCCAAGAACCTGACATTGAGCAATTGGGCATTCATCATGAAGAAAGAGAAGACCTTCCAAAGGCAAGGAGAAGGTTAAAGGACCACCCTTATGAACTGATAATTGGAGATCCCGCTGCACGAGTTAAAACAAGGGCTGCCACACTCCATGAAAATCTGTATATGTGTTTCCTATCACAAGTGGAGCCAAAATCAGTTGATGATGCAGTTCAGGATCACCATTGGATTGATGTGATGCAAGAAGAATTAAATCAGTTCAAAAGACAGAAAGTATGGGAGTTGGTCAACAGGCCCAGATCACAGCAAGTTATTGGCGTGTAATGGATCTTTAGAAACAAACTAGATGCTGATGGTGTTATAATCAGAAACAAGGCCAGACTGGTTGCAAAAGGGTACAGACAAGAAGAAGGAATCGACAATGATGAAACCTTTGCACCAGTTGCTAGACTAGAGGCCATTCGCATGTTTTTAGCATATGCAGCATTCAAGGACTTCAAAGTTTATCATATGGATGTCAAGAGTGCTTTCTTGAATGTTGACCTTCAAGAAGAAGTCTATGTTGAATAACCACCCGGATTTCTAGAGCCAAACCAAGAGCACAAGGTATACAAACTGAAGAAGGCTCTATATGGACTCAAACAAGCTCCCAGAGCTTGGTCTGAAACATTGTCAGAGTTTCTGATCAATAACAAGTTCAGAAAACGCAAAATTGACCCCACACTATTTCTTAAGGAAGGAAAAGGATCACCCTTGATAGTACAAATTTATGTGGATGACATCATTTTCGGATCAAGGGACAAAAAGCAATGTGAAGACTTCTCCCATCTAATGAAAAGTGAATATGAAATGAGTATGATGGGAGAACTCTCATTCTTCCTTGGATTGGAGGTCAAGCAGTTGGAGGATGGGATTTCTATCGGTCAAACCAAATACACAAAGGAGATACTGAAGAAGTTTATGATGACTGATATGACACACATGAAAACTCCCATTCCTACAAACGCCAAACTGGATATGAATGAAGCAGGCAAGAAGGTGGATATCTCAGAATACAGAAGCATGATTGGATCCTTGCGGGACCTAACAGTAAGTAGACCTGACATAATGTTTGCAACATGCATCTGTGCCAGATACCAAGCTAATCCCAAGGAATCCCACTTGTCACAAGTCAAGAGGATTATGTGGTATCTGAAGGGAACAGAGACTTTGGGACTATGGTATCCAAGAGAGTCTGATTTCAAACTGAGAGGATATTCAGATGCAGACTTTGTAGGATGCAAGATTGATAGAAAGAGCACAAGTGGAACATGCCAACTTCTTGGCAACAGACTTGTATCCTGGTTTAGCAAGAAACAGAATCCAGTTTCAACCTCCACAGCTGAAGCTGAGTATATTGTTGCAGGAAGCTGTTGTGCTCAATTGCTTTGGATGGCCAGTCAACTTTCAGACTATGGGTTTAACCTGAAGGGTGTGCCTCTGTACTGTGACAATACAAGCGCCATTACAATCTCCAACAATCCTGTTATGCATCCCAAAACCAAACACCTTGAGGTCAGACATCACTTCATACGTGACCATGTGCTGAAGAAAGACATTTCCCCGGAGTATATATCCACTGCAAGAAGCCAGGTTCAATGAACTTCTGACAAAACTTGGCATGTTAGATTTAAATTCATAAATCTCTCAGCATGTCTTGTGTTTCATTTAGACCTAATTACCTATGCATGAACATAAGTATGACACTATTAATGACTGTTTATGTCTCCATGAAAATTAGCAATGGCTAAGTGTGATTCATGCATGTCTACTGCGGGAAAGTGAAAAATCACATGAATGAAACTTGCCACCTCTGAACCTGGTTTAAGTCTTTTGTGCAACCTGTCATGAATGCTCGAGTCTTGAGTGAAATGAGTACAATTCCCTTTATGTTTACATTAAATGATATTCCTATTATTTGTCATCTTCATTCTGAGTGAATATCACTTGTGAGATATTGCATTCATTAACTAGGAGGAACTGTTGTATCTCATTGTACTGTTGGCTTGCACGGAAAGGATTCTCAATGATTTAATGCTCAAAGGATGACTGAGACTGTAGTAGTTGAGAATCATAAAAAACCTATTACTTAAAAAGAGCCACTACCTTTCACTAGAAAAAGGCAAGGTGAAAAAGGCAAAATGATAATAGACAATAGATTGACTGCCTGTCTTAGGGGGAGTCCTCGCTATTCCCCTCGACTGTGTCTCTGTTAGAGTAATAGTTGGAGGTAAAACTGTATGATCATGTGATTCAAAAAGATACTATATTGAGCTCTATCCATGTAAAAAGGCTCATAAGTAAGCACTAAAAATTGGTGCTCCACAAAGGAAAAGAGACAACTCACACAGACAACTTGATTGATCAAACTCCAAACTCTACCTATACTATGTTGTAAATTAGACAATGATAGAGTGTGTGTTCTGATTCTCAATAGGACCATCTTCTTTCTCAAGTCATCTATGTTGAACTGAAAATCATTGTTGGGTCAGGGTTGTGGTAAGATTCGATTGACCATGAGCATACCAAACAGTGTAATTCTAGTTCCTGAATAATGCTCACATGCTGATCCGAGAGTGAGTGGGTGAGGCCTCCGCTGAGTGAGTTCTTCTAAATATGTGAGGAGACTCTAAATTCATGACTAGGTTGCTGCAATTGATAAACCATGGTTTACTGGATGCTATGTTAACATAGTGATCATTTTCTAGCACAAGATGTAGTGTGATGAAGTACTTAGTCATTCCTAAGGTAAATGGAGAGTTAAATGGTAGTGATGCAGTATTCATACATGTAAACCAGGTAGGACGGTTGAAAGAAATCAAGTTCTGGGCATGTAAGTTCAATTCCACTCACAACACTGTTCATCATGCATAATATTATGTGAATTGTCATATGCAATCCCATGTGTGTTGTTAAGTGTTGAAAAAGTCCAGAGAAATCCACCGTTCGCGGAATTCGTAGTCGACCTCGAAGCAAACTGCATCGAAGAACTGCTGGATCAAAGACTGCTGCTTCGAAGCCTCGAAGGTCGAAGCCTCGAAGCATCCTGATGCAGCTTCGTAAAGTCGTAGTCAAGTGGCTCGAAGCGAGACGGATTCTGTCACTTACTGCTCAAGCATCGTAGACACGTCAGCACGTCACTGTGCACTTAAAATGAAAATTACACCGACTTAAGGGGTGACGTGCACTCAATGCTTGAGTACTCCAACGGGTGGATCCAAATGATAAAGAGGCGGGTCAGAGAAAAGAACATGGACCATGAAAATGAACCGACAGAGTGAGTGACTTCTATGGCACACTTTTCATTTCATATATAAGTCACTGATAGAGATGGAGCTCGAAGGTATGTTCGTCGTTTTCACACTCGAACCCTAAGCCTAGAACTCTCTCTCTCTCTCTCTTCGATTTTGTCTCTTTCTCTCTTTCTCTCTCCCCTGACCACCTTCGAACCTTACAATCTCTCTTTACGAGTGTCTCTTTCTCTCTCTACAAGCTCCATGGCAGGTCCAAGCTCATCGATGGCCGACGATCTACGCAATATCGTCCCGGGATTCATCATTGATTGGGAAGCCATAGGCGATGCGAAAGTCAGCTGGCTAGACGAATTTAGAAGTCACCTTGATGATACTGGTATTGCATCTGTCTGCTTAGGGATGTAAGACTTGCTGATAGAAGATGTGTCGGAATTTTACGAGACCATGGTATTCGCTGGAGATGACATTGTGGGAACGGTACACGGAGTGGAGATTTGAGTCTCTGCCAAAACACTCCGAAATGCACTTCCACTCCCGAAAGGTAACTTTGATCCTCTTCCTAGTCTCTCCAGAGAAGAGTGTAAGTCTTTTCTTGGGTATTCCAATCCCGGAAAGCAAGGTCGGGGAGCCCTGAAGATTGGTTTTCCGGTCAGGCACTGGCGACTCTCATAGTCACCGGACAGTGCCTACTGTGTAAAAAGACTGCTCTTGACTCTGCAAGCCATGAGCAGATGAAGATCATGTGTAGTATTCTACAGGGAAGACGAGTAGACTAGGGAACTCAGAGACACACCATGATCAAAAGCAAGAAGGGACACTTTGGACTACTTCTCACCAAGGTCCTAAGGTTCCTGCACCTTGACGTATTCTGCAACAGACCTTGAGTGCCACTGCTGACCAAATACATTTTCAAAAGCATTTATGAGGATGGTCGACTGGAGATCAAGTCGACAAAGAGGCCTGAGTCAAGTACAATAAGTCATGCAGGGGACACAACCAGCTCTGTACAGGCTCCAGCTCGCATACCACGACACCCGGTCCGTGTCCCACAGACTTCTAGGGGGTCCTATGCGTCCGCCGTAACAATACATATAGCTGAAGTGGTGGAGAACATTGCCAGAACTCATCTCCCCACTAGTTCTACACCTAAGGAGATCCCTACAGCCGAGCTGCCCAAGGATACTGCAGAGATTAGAGAGACTGCAGATGGAGGGCAGATACCAACACAGGAAACCCCAGAGGATAGGGGTACGACACCTGTTCTGTTGAGCTCTCTTGGGGAGTCTGAGCTAGAAGATTTCTGTATGGAGTATGCCAAGACTCATATGACCCCCGCTGAACTACGCAAGGCATGGATCACCTTTGGTAAGCAGATGGTAGATAGAGACCATCTGATTAGTTGGTTGGTTGATCAGGGTCTTGTAAGAAGAGACCCAGTGGAAGCCGTATCAGTGGTTGCCCCATCTCCCATCATGGTGGACTCACCTGCCACATCTACTCCACATGATGCTGAGATGGTACCAATTGCGGTGGAAGAAGAAGCAGAAGAACAAGAAACCCTTGGCGCTGCAGCTAGTGACTCCGATACAGGAGTTGTCCCACAGGTCCCTGAGACTGTGGAAAGGACTGAGATGGCCACACCATCTGCACCTGTAATTCATCAAGTGGCCACTCAAGCGAGTGAGGAGTTCGCAGCCAATATCCCAATGGCTATCCCCATACCAGCTGCGTCTCACTCACGTTCCCTGACGGCCGAAGAAGTAGATCTTCTGGCAAGCAAGGTCATTGAGAAACTGATTTCCTCTGGCATCCTTAAAACATCAGTCTCTCAGGCCTTTGAAGAATGGCTGGCTTCTATGGAATCAGGTATGGAAGAGGTACGAACGCAAATTGAGTCATCAGACCATACCCTCGACAAGGTGCAGCAAGAAATGACATCTCTCACACGTGTGAACACCGATGGGTTTAGGCATCTGGAGGAACACTGTGAAGACCTCAAAGGTGCTTACCAGAGACAATACAAAGGACTCAGTATAACTCTGGGAGCTATTCTTTCTAAGTGTCATTGTCTTGCCAGTGGGGAAATATCTCTCACTGTCAAAAACACACTCCCACAGCCTTCCGACTGGCCTGCACCTGAACCTGTAGATACTCCACAGCCAGCTGTGCCTTCCCCGAGTCACTCACCACCTCCATCAACTGCCACTTACATGCATGGGCGAAAGCGTGCACATAGAACCAATGTCATCACAGATTCTGATGATGATAGTGATGTGCCTATTGGAATTCACATGAAGAAGTAGACAGCTGCCCCCGGCCAACCATCTTCTTCTACTCAGCCTGGTCCCTCCACTACCAATCCAAGTATGGTTGAGTACACCATGCCTGCTTCACCTACTAAACCAACCGCTACTACCACCGACCAACCATTAGCCCCACCGCGTATTGTAACAACTGGAGGCACCTCAGCTGAACTTGCTGCATTCAATACCTATGTTACTAGGGATACCACTGCCCGAACGTGTGGCTACGAAGCCTTCTTCACTGGTCCAGACTTATGTTGGTTACTGCACGACGGTGAAGAAATGGATAACATTGAGATGACACAATTCATCTTCGCCCAAAAGTCTTATCTGGCGAAGCTTCCTCTTCACATTCGTCGCGATACCCGCGTGGAGCTCTATTTGCCTATTATGCAGGCTCAGCTCCTTGATGATGTCTCATTAATTGAGCTAATTCAGGGTCGGCGATACGAGAACTCCTTCCGTCCATGGGACGAGGTCGACCATGTGCTCATCCCCTACCTATCAACTTCCCCTCACTGTTTCTCCTCGATCTAGATTTCAAGAACCAGAGGATAGTCATATTTGACTCAAAGCCTACCACTTTATTAATCCATCGACGCGAACAACTACGTGAATTCAATCGCACTCTCACCCGTGTCATGCAAGGATATTCGCATGGGTGCGGTGGATATCCTCTTACAAAACCGATGGAGATCACTCGAGTCAAGTAGGGAGTTCCTGCTCAGGATGATGCTCATAGTTGCGGCTTCTATATGTGCCACTACATTCGCATCCTGACCACCACTGGCTTCTCCGCCCTCGTGCCTGAATTTGATCGTGTGAGCAGTCGAGCTGCCTCGTGTCTCGCCCCGGATTTCCAATCCGAGGAGACCAGAACGTGACCCTCCCTTTACCCGGCTTTGGATAAAGGTGTAGAATACAACATGCACTCCACATTTTATTTTCATAAATCAAATCACATAATTATTAAATTCAAACCACATGCTTTTATTATGTTTCAAACTTCATTACAATATCTCCCCGCTAGGGTTACAAGGCCTCAACACAATTACATAACACAATAACATAAAACAAAGCCACAAAACAGAACTCTTCCACCTTGGTGTTCCCACCTAATGCCTGTAGGTTCCTGCAAGAAAACACACCACAGTAGGAGGGGTGAGCAACCACAGCTCAGTAGGGATCAAGTCTCCCCCAACCCTTCCCATGCACCTATCCTCTATATGTGAGCGTGCACCAGTGCAGTGACATGACATAGACATAACAAGGAAATCACACCACACAAACAGGCACAACCTCAGTCCCAACCACACAGGCTAACACTTTAACCACCTCTCAAACAAGTTATTTAACCGCCTCTTCAGGCCAAGTAATTTAACCGCCTCTTCAGGCCAAGTGATTTAACCGCCTCTTTAGGCCAAGTGATTTAACCGCCTCTTCAGGCCAACTACCACAGACAAGCACACAGCATACACCTTGGTCACTCAGGCATAAAACCAAACACTTAGCATGCACACATTCACAAGTGCACAAACCCAGCTTCTCAGGCATAAAAACAAACACTTAGCATGCATGTGTTTACAAACCCACAAATCCAGCCTCTCAGGCTTAAAACAAACACGTACTGGCATATTTACACAAGCATATTTACACAGGCATTTTATCGAACATGTAACATGCACTAACCACCCAACATCAGAAATCACACAAAAACGCCACTGAAGGCCAACATTCATATAGGAGGTCACACCTATATGAATTTACATATAAATATTATAGCAATAACAATAGAAACTCTACAGATCTTCTACATAGAGTCCAACCCCGGGACAGACCAAGAAAGACAGAAACCCTACCTTGAAAACGTCCTCCTACTCTTGCTCCCGCGCTAGACGCCGTCCTCTCCACGCAAGACGCTCCGGCAGCAAGCCAGCAGCTCTCCTTCCTTCCCTCTCTCTAGCTCTCTCTCTCTCTCTCTCTCTCTCTCTCTCTCTCTCTCTCTCTCTCGACGGCTACAATGGCTGAAGAGAACCCTAACCCTAGAACAAGGAGTCTTCACTTCTATATATAGGCATCACAGCATCAAAACGACGTAGTTTTGATTAAGTGAATCCCAGCATCAAAACGACGTAGTTTTGATCACACAAGTTATAACCTTTCCGCATCCACACACGACAAAATACCCACAATTCCTACATGGTCCTTTGGGAAAAGATGATTAGAATAACAAAACCAAGGTGATGGTACAAAAATATGGCTGCACGCCATAATGCACGCCATATCCCCCAATTGGCGTGCAGGTCCAAATACCCTGAAATTCTACCCCAAGCTTCCTCGCATCATGTAGAAGGCTGGTATGCAGTAAAATGCTTGCACGCCAATTGGTCCAATTGGCGTTCAAGGCCTTTGGCTCTGAAACTTCTGTGGAAGGTAGAGGACATCATTCTGAGAAACTTTTGTTCTGTATGCCAATTGATTTGAGGCCATCTACTTGGTCAAAATCAATCTCCAAAACCGGACAAAACAGCCTAAAAATGCATGTATATGCAAAGAGCATCTTCCTAGGGCATAAAAGCACGTTAGGAAACTCCCTAAAACCCATCAATTTCCACTCACAAGGCATCTGCGGTTAACTTCTTACATGCCGCAAAACACGGGTCATTACATCCTCTCCCCCTTAAGACTTTTCGTCCTCGAAAAGAAACAACATGCAAGGAAAACAAACACATGCAGCCCATTTGCAAGACAACGAGCCACAACGCCCAGATAGATCACAGAACATAACAGGACATCTCAAACACATTTTGCAATCTCAAAACACATCTCAATAAAAATGCCAGTTTACAAGTAGAAATACGAATACACCAAAGCATGAACCACAAGAAAACACATCACTACAGCCACCTCCCCCCCTTAAGATTGTTCGTCCTCGAACAACTCTGGGTGCTGCTCACGCATCACGGACTCACGTTCCCATGTCTCCTCCTCAATGCCACGGTCACAACGCACGCGAACCAAAGGAATAGCACAACCACGCAAAAGCTTCTCCCACCGATCTAGGATACGGATAGGGGCCTCAACAACGGACATGTCATCCTCAATGTCCAATGTCCCCCAAGCGATCACATGAGTGGGGTCAGGATGATACTTCCACAACTAGGACACGTGGAACACATTGTGCACCCGACTCAGTCGCGGTGGTAATGCTAACTGGTAAGTGACAGGCCCCACACGAGCTAGAACCTCAAATGGACCAATGAACCGGGGAGAGAGTTTGGAACCTCTCCCAAAGCGCTGATGTCCACATCGTGGAGAGACACGGAGAAACACATGATCACCCACAGAAAACTCCAAACGTCACCGCCGCTGATCTGCATAAGATTTCTGTCGACTCTGGGCTGATAACAAGCGCTGACGAATCAACTTGACCTTCTCAGTAGCCTCTTGAACCAACTGTGGTCCCAAGAGAGCTGCCTCTCCTACCTCAGTCCAACACAAGGGTGAGCGGCACGGCCTCCCATACAATGCTTCAAAAGGGGTCATTCCAATGGATGCCTGATAACTATTATTGTAGGCAAACTCCACCAAAGGAAGATGAGTTGCCCATGAACCCCCAAAATCTAGCACACAAGCCCTCAACATGTCCTCCATGGTCTGATTCGTCCTCTCAGTCTGACCGTCAGTCTCAAGGTGAAAGGTTGTACTCAAGTGAAGCTTGGTCCCCATAGCCTCCTGCAAACCTGCCCAAAAACGGGAAGTGAACCTCGAATCCCGGTCAGAGACAACCGATGATGGTACGCCATGCAGTCTCACAATCTCGTTCATGTATAGCTGACTCAAGGACCCAATAGAGTCCCGCTCGCGAACAGCAAGGAAATGGGCCGACTTTGTGAGCCGATCCACAATCACCCAAATCATATCTTTCCTCCCTGTGGTGGGTGGAAGACCAGTCACAAAATCCATCGCTATGTGGTCCCACTTCCACTCCGCTATGGGCAAGGGCTGTAACATGCCCGCCGGCCGCGATGCTCGGCCTTCACCCTGGCGACACGTGAGGCACCGCGAAACAAAGGCAGCCACATCGCGTTTCATCCCAGGCCACCAAAAATGTCCCCGAAGCGCATGGTACATCTTCGTACCCCCTGGATGCACAACAACTCTAGACTGGTGAAACTCCCTCATCACCTCATCCCTGAGAGAAGAAGCCACAACTAACCGCCCCTGAAAAGACAACTCATGCTCAGGACCCTCTATACAGTCCTCAAATAGCTCACCAGCCTCAATACGGGCACGGAGAACCTCACACTCAATGTCACCCAACTGTCCCTCCCGGACGTGTTGGTACAACTCAGGCACAACCACCAAAGGACTCAGGACTGTCCCACCATCACGAACAACAGGCTGCAACTGCAACATCGCCAACTGTTCCATCAGCTTCCACTCTCTCACGGCCACCTCATCTTTCCCTTTTTTGCTCAACACGTCAGCCACAACATTACCCTTGCCCGGGGTGTAGGCAAGAGTAAAGTCAAAGGTCTGTAAATACTCCACCCATCTCCTCTGCCTCAAATTCAAGTCCTTCTGAGTAAAGATGTACTGAAGGCTCTTGTGATCATAAAACACTACAAACTTCTCCCCCAAAAGGTAATGTTGCCAACTCTTCAAGGCAAAGATGACAGCCGCCAACTCAAGATCATGAGTAGGATAATTCTGCTCATGAGGCTTCAGCTGTCTCTAACCATAAGCTACCACACTGTGCTCCTGCATAAGCACACACCCCAAACCAACCCTAGACGCATCACAATATACCTCATATGGGATATCCTCCCAAGGTAACCTCAACACCGGTGCAGTGGTCAAACAGGTTTTGAGAGCCTCAAACGCCTGTTGACACTTGTCAGTCTACTCAAACTTCACTCCCTTCCGAGTCAACGCCGTCATAGGAGCTGCCAAACGGGAGAATCCCTCTACAAAACGACGGTAATAGCCTGCCAAGCCAAGAAAACTACGAATCTCGAAAACATTGGTTGGCCGCTCCCATGATGACACCGCCTCAATCTTGGCTGGGTCCACTCTAACCCCTTCAGCTGACACTACGTGGCCAAGAAAATGGACCTCCTGCATCCAAAACTCGCATTTGCTAAACTTAGCAAACAACTGCTGATCCCTCAAGGTTTGCAACACTGTTGCCAGATGTTCCACATGCTCCCTCTCCATCTTGGAATATACCAATATATCATCTATAAACACCACCACGAAGGAGTCTAAGTACGGGGCAAAGACTTAGTTCATCAGATGCATAAACACTGTCGGCGCATTAGTGAGTCCGAAAGGCATCACTACCCACTCATAGTGCCCATACCTGCACCGAAAAGCCATCTTAGGGATGTCCTCCTCCCTAACCCTTAACTGGTGATACCCCGATCGTAGATCTATCTTGGAAAACTACTGGGCCCCACTCAACTGGTCGAATAGGTCATCTATCCGAGGCAACGGATACTTGTTCTTCATAGTCACTAAATTCAGCTTCCTATAGTCGATGCAAAGGCATAGCGTGCCATCTGCCTTCTTTGCAAAGAGCACCGGAGCACCCCAGGGTGAGGTACTCGGTCTGATATACCCCTGGTCCACCAATTTCTCTATCTGCCGCTGAAGCTCCCTCAGCTCGGCTGGCCCCATACGATATGCTACTTGGGAGATTGGACCAGTCCCTGATACCAACTCAATGGTGAACTCTACACTCCTCTTAGGAGGTAAACTCCTCAACTGGTCAGGAAAGATATCCTGAAATTGGTCAACAACAGCTGGCCACACTCTCTTCTCCACTTTCCCCTCCTCAGCAAAGGTCAGGGCTGCCAACCTGTGGGTAATGGCACCCCACTGGTCTAACACTGGCCCAGCCCGACTCGCCTCACAGTCCCACTCCCCTTGCAGGGTGCAAGAGGTCCCTGCGAGTGTCACAAAGGATACACGCCGCCGGTAACAATCTATCTTGGCCTGGAAAGCCATAAGCCAATCTATACCCAAGATCAGATCAAATGTACGCAAGGGCATTACATGCAAGTCAAAACTCAGCTCCACACTTCCTATGGTTAACACACAGTCACGACAAACACGCCGCACCTCAATCATACCCCCCACTGGAGACTCAACAACTAGGGGCTTCGCTGCCTCCACACAAGCTAACCCCAAGCTATCTATCACAAGTTCAGCAACAAAAGAACACGATGCACCCGTATCGAAAAGAACATAAGCTAATGTATGGGAGATCAAAAGGGTACCTCTAACCACCGATGGTCCTGCTCCACCCTCCGCCGGTGGGGGTGGTAGCTCAGCCTCCTCCTGGTACGTCGCCTCCAGCGCAAACACCCTCCCTTGGCCTGTGCCACTGGTCGGCTCACTCACTGGGTGCTTCCCGCCAAGAGCGCCTCCCGCCTGGTCTCGTTGCCGCTCCTGGCCTCCCCTAAGGTCGGGTCTGCTAGATCCTGCCTGGCTGGCCTGCCACTGACGAGCTGGCCTCTTAGCTGGTGTACGGAAGCTAGCATCACTCCTCATGCTGGATGCCATGCCTCCTGCTCCCCTGTTGCTACTCCTGCAAACCCGGCGCAAATGGCCCTCTCGTCCACAGTTGTTGCATCGCCAGTCCTTCTTAGGACACTCCCCCTTGAAGTGACCCTTCTCCCCACAGCAGTGACAACCACTAGGTAGACCCCCCGATGGACCCCCTATCCACTACCGCCAAAGGTAGACCTCCCTAGGTTCACAGATGGATGACCCCAGCTACGGAAAGAACTGTCGTCTCTCTCCTCAGTCTTGAGCCTCTTGGACCCAGAATCTCGATTAGGCGCACTTTGCAACTGGCGACCCAGATGAGCCTGCCTCCCATCATCCAGCTCCCTCTCAGTTATACGTGCTGTCTCAACAACCTCAGCATAGGTCCTCAAATGCAGAATCGCCACCCTCTGCCTAAGAGCTGGCCTAAGGCCCGAAGTGAACTTGTGGGCCTTCAGGTCCTCCTTTGCCACAGTCTCGGGAGCAAACCTACTCAAGCTCCGGAACTCTCGCTCATACTCAAGTACCGTCCTTGATCCTTGTTTCAGGCTGCCAAACTCCTCCCTCTTCTGCCACCTCAAAGTTCCGAGAAAAACTCATCATGGAAGAGCTGTAGAAACTCCTCCCAAAGCATGAACTGCATCGCACGGCTCCCCGCGACACACAACCACCACTCCAGAGCATTCCCCTCCAGTTGCCGAATGGCCAATCTCACCTTATCCTCCTCCCGGGGTAGGAGAAAGGAAAACACATGCTCGATCTGCCTCAGCCAGTGCTCAGCTAACACTGGGTCCTCCTCCCCTTTGAATCGCGGAGGTTGTTCCTTTCGGAACCGTGTCACCACGTCATCCTCTGCACAAGTCGGTATGCCACTCAGCGAACCCTCACGCTCCCTTGGTAACTCCCCCGCTGGTGGTGGCGGTGGTGGTGGCACCACCTGCTGTGCCGCCATCTCACGGCGCACCTCCTCCTGGACTTCTTGCCCAATACCCTCCCTCAGCTCTTGGACCTCCAACCAGATGCCTTCTCGTAGCTGCGCCAGCAACAGTGCATGTCCTCCAACGGACTGCCCCGCACCCGGGCCCTCATGGGCAGATGACTCATCAGCCACTGCCCCGGACGCACGTGTCACTCTCCTCAGTGGTATTCTTACTACATGAAGTAAGAAGCACAAACGTTAGAACGCGTTCGACAATTATCGGGTTTCACTACCTCTACCCCACTATCAAGTCAAGTAGTACATGGCATCACACACATTTTACACATTGCACCAATCAACATTGCACACAGTTCAAATAAACAACGACCTTTCCTTGTAGTCATGCTCAAGGTACTTCAAGTAAAACCAGAGTTGCACAGTTCACACCTTATCACATTTTTCTTTTATCACAATTACAATTTTAACAGGTATCCACACCTTCACATACAACAACCAATACAACTAGTGCCCTAATGCCAATGCATGCAATTCCTACCTCAGGTCTGGACTTCCCCAAGTACACCTTAGAGGCTCCAAGAGGACCATGTTGATCAGGCACGTCCCTCCAGGTTCCTCCAAAGGACTGAAGATAACCAGATCCGCCCACTACCCTAGGCTAACTAGACCATGCTCTGATACCATATTGTCATGCCCCGGATTTCCAATCCGAGGAGACAGGAACGTGACCCTCCCTTTACCCGGCTTTGGATAAAGGGGTAGAATACAACATGCACTCCATATTTTATTTTCATAAATCAAATCACATAATTATTAAATTCAAACCACATGCCTTTATTATGTTTCAAACTTCATTACAATATCTCCCCGCTGGGGTTACAAGGCCTCAACACAATTACATAACACAATAACATAAAACAATGCCACAAAACAGAACTCTTCCACCTTGGTGTTCCCACCTAATGCCCGTAGGTTCCTGCAAGAAAACACACCACAGTAGGAGGGGTGAGCAATCACAGCTCAGTAGGGATCAAGTCTCCCCCAACCCTTCCCATGCACTTATCCTCTATATGTGAGCATGCACCAGTGCAGTGGCGTGACATAGACATAACAAGGAAATCACACCACACAAACGGGCACAACCTCAGTCCCAGCCACACAGGCTAACACTTTAAACACCTCTCAAACAAGTGATTTAACCGCCTCTTCAGGCCAAGTAATTTAACCGCCTCTTCAGGCCAAGTGATTTAACTGCCTCTTTAGGCCAAGTGATTTAACCGCCTCTTCAGGCCAACTACCACAGACAAGCACACAACATACACCTTGGTCACTCAGGCATAAAACCAAACACTTAGCATGCACACATTCACAAGTGCACAAACCCAGCTTCTCAGGCATAAAAACAAACACTTAGCATGCATGTGTTTACAAACCCACAAATCCAGCCTCTTAGGCTTAAAAACAAACACGTACTGGCATATTTACACAAGCATATTTACACAGGCGTTTTATCGAACATGTAACATGCACTAACCACCCAACATCAGAAATCACACAAAAACGCCACTAAAGGCCAACATTCATATAGGAGGTCACACCTATATGAATTTACATATAAATATTATAGCAATAACAATAGAAACTCTACAGATCTTCTACACAGGGTCCAACCCCGGGACAGACCAAGAAAGACAGAACCCCTACCTTGAAAATGTCCTCCTGCTCTTGCTCCCGTGCTAGATGTCGTCCTCCCCACGCAAGACGCTCCGGCAGCAAGCCAGCAGCTCTCCTTCCTTCCCTCTCTCTAGCTCCTCTCTCTCTCTCTCTCTCTCTCTCTCTCTCTCTCTCTATGACGGCTGCAATGGCTGAAGAGAACCCTAACCCTAGAACAAGGAGTCTTCACTTCTATATATAGGCATCACAGCATCAAAACGACGTAGTTTTGATTAAGTGAATCCCAACATCAAAACGACGTAGTTTTGATCACACAAGTTGTAACCTTTCCGCATCCACACACGACAAAATACCCACAATTCCCACATGGTCCTTTGGGAAAAGATGATTAGAATAACAAAACCAAGGTGATGGTACAAAAATATGGCTGCACGCCATAATGCATGCCATATCCCCAATTGGCGTGCAGGTCCAAATACCCTGAAATTCTACCCCAAGCTTCCTTGCATCATGTAGAAGGCTAGTGTGCAGTAAAATGCTTGCATGCCAATTGGTCCAATTGGCGTTCAAGGCCTTTGGCTCTGAAACTTATGTGGAAGGTAGAGGACATCATTCTGAGAAACTTTTGTTCTGCATGCCAATTGATTTGAGGCCATCTACTTGGTCAAAATCAATCTCCAAAACCGGACAAAACAGCCTAAAAACGCCTGTATATGCAAATAGCATCTTCCTAGGGCATAAAAGCACGTTAGGAAACTCCCTAAAACCCAACAATTTCCACTCACAAGGCATCTGTGGTTAACTTCTTACATGCCGCAAAACACGGGTCATTACACCTCGTTACTTTTGACTCCTGCTCAACTTCTGCGCGAGCAAGCCGCTGTTTTTCTGTTTACATAGAGTGTACCCTACTCTGAATTTAAACTATAACTGTCTTGTACTCTATTTCCTTGTACACTGCTTTTCTGGCTTTTCACTTTTCTGTGTACTTGCTTTCTGTCAGTTACTTTTTATGTCTGTGTTTGCTCTACTGCTTGCTGTTCTATAATTTATTACATTGCTCCCATGAGGTTTGTGTTCTAGTGCTTGTTCCTCACCCCAGAAAGGGGGAGTGTTTCTCAGGGGGAGCAAGCTCGTAGGGGGAGTTATCTTTGATAGGATCCAGCTAACGCAGCCTTCATGCCTACGGGGGAGAGGAGTGTGTATTTTCGTAATTTTGATCTCCTCCAAATTCTTTACATGCAAAGATATCTTTTGCTTAATACTGCTTATGCTTAATCTAAAATTGCCCATCAAACTCGTAGTCTCAGACTTCATGTTTTCACCAGTTGTCAGCTTACATTAAATAGGAAGAGATTGTTGGAAGCACAGGATTTGATGATGCTGCCAAATTATAGTCTAAGTCAGGAGACTCGAAGAACTGAAGGTTGTAGGGTCGAAGAGTCGTAGTTCGTAGAAGTAAAACTGTCACAGGACACATTGGCTGGAGGATCGCAAACTCGTTGGGTCTGGAGACTCGAAGCAAGATGGTGACAGAACATTTGGTTACTCGTAGATCCAGGGTCGAAGGTCGTAGAGTCGTAATACGGAAAAGAGAGAGTTACTGCAAGCATCGACAAGTTCGGAGACTCGTAAAGTCGAAGAATTCTAAAGAACAGTAACCAATGCTAAATGACTCGTAGACTCGCAGCCCGTAGAACTGTAGAGTCCCTAAAAATACTTAAGTCAATTAACAGAACTTAAACTACCACTAGACTCGAAAACTCGTAGAGTCGTAGAGTCGAAGCCTTCGAACATTGTTAATAAAATGGGACTCGTAGACTCACAGATTGAAAGTCGTAGAGTCGAAGCCTTCGAGCAGTGTTAAGAAAATAGGACTCGTAGACTCGTAAGTTGAAAGTTATAGAGTCGAAACCTTCGAACACTGTTAAGGAAACAGGACTCGTAGACTCATAGGTTGAAGGTCGAAGAGTTGATGCTATAAAGACTGGAAAACAAATGAAACTATAACTCAAGGGTCGTAGAGTCGTAGAGTCGTAGACTCAAGGGATACAGTCATTATAAAGAAATTGCCAAACTTCCAGACTCGGAGATCGATGGCTGAGAGTTGTAGCTAAAGGGTCGTAGCCATACAGAAATTCAGTTTATGAGCCTCTGCGGAAGACTAAGGAAGAAAAGCGAAGTTTAAGACTTGTAGAGTCGAAGATTTTCAGAGCCACTTAGTCAAATATAGTAAACTGAGAGACCCGAAGGTCGTAGACCCGCAGATCTAGGGTCATAGACTCGAAGCTATAATAACAAGTAGATTAGATGGACTACGAAGAAGTTACTCTAAGCGCCATTCGAAGAGTCGCAGACTCATAGAGTCGTAGACTCACAGAGTCGTAGACTTCAGTTAATAGAGTGACACAAAAGGCTAATCCAACCTGAACTCTAGCCTCGAAGACTCGAAGATATGAGTTGTAGACTCGTAGAAACACTATAAAGCCTGAAGCAAAACTTCGAGTCACCAAACCTACGAGGCATCTACCTCCGAAGCAGACTTACAACCCTAAACACAGTCACTTCGCAAAATCGTCAGCTAGGGTTTGTACAGCAAGCTTGCGCCGTCCCGAGAAGTTGAGCGCATTTAATGATACATTAATTGCTGCCAACTACCATCCACGGATGAACGGCCAAGATCGACTGCATGCCAAATATGCAGTATGGGCATCTGATCAACAAATCAGAGCAGATCAACCCATCCCCTGACATTCCGCATTTTCAGTGGTAGGAAGTCAGCCTGTCGGGGTGGACAACACGGCGCACGAGCACGTTGACCTTAAAAATATATCTCATACTCACTTAGCGATAAAATCAAGAGTTTAATCTCTCTCTCTCAAAAGAAGGAAACACACAGAACACGAGATAATGGTTCTGACACACTTGAATAAATAATCTTTAGCAGAACCAAGAACAGAGGTTCCATCAACGAGAGATAAAGAGAGACAAAGAGAGAATTCTTCTGTGTGCCACGTTGAACCAAGAACAAGAGTAATCAATCTGATCATTCAAGAACCTCTTGTTCATCAAAGATCTAGCACTTATATTAAGTCTAATCTCTGTGTTGTTTTCCATACATCGATCTATCATAAACCACCACTTTTATAACTGAGATCTGTGGAGGAAAGAGCATTTACTCTCATCTCAGTTTTGTCTGATAGTTCATCATCACTCACGTTATCGCTCACAACACTCCTGTCGTCTTCTCCATAAATACTTCCATCATAGTTATCTGTAAAGGAATCCAAAACTAGCTAACAGTCTAGCTTCCACAAATGAAGAAAGTCTATTCACCCCCCCTCTAGACTCACTTTGGGACCTACAGAAGGCTTCGACTCTACGACTTTCAACCTACGAGTCTACGAGTCTTGTTTTCTTAACAGTGTTCGAAGGCTTCGACTATATAACTCTACGAGTCTTCGAGTCTAGTGGGAGTTTAAGTTCTGTTAATTGACTTAAGTGTTTTTAGGGACTCTACAGTTCTACGGGCTGCGAGTCTACGAGTCATTTAACATTTGTTACTGTTCTTTAGAATTCTTCGACTCTACGAGTCTCTGAACATATTGGTGCTTGCAGTAACTCTCTTTTCCATGCTTCGACTCTGAGACCTTCGACCCTGGATCTACGAGTCACAATGTTCTGTCACTATTTCGCCTTGAGTCTCCAGACCCTACGAGTCTACGAGTCTCTTGCCAATACGTCCTATGACAGTTTCACTTCTATGAACTCGACTCTTTGACCCTACGACCTTCAGTTCTTCGAGTCTCCAGACTTAGACTATATTTTGGCAGCTTCATCAAATCCTATATTCCCAACAAAGAGTTTACTAAACAACATTACCTTTTTTCTGATATGGAATCTCCTTGGATGGTTGATCCCCTTTTCTCACTCGTGGGGTTTTGGGACGGTCGACGATGAGAGCTTGATGCTGAGCGGCTGAGCCCCCACTGGATGACCACCACTTCTTTATGCTCGTGGAGGCTCTAAGGTAGGCGACGCTGGAACCGTCTTGGCTGGTTGGCCCTCCTCGCTCACTGATGCTCGGTTAATGGGAGTGACGAATAGAAGGGGATAGGATGAAAATAGTCCTCACTGGCCAGAGTAAAGAGGTCTGTCCATAGAGGGAGAGAAGGGGCTAAGCCGAAAGAGGGCGATGGGGTTTTGATTTTTAGGGAAAGAGAGCCAGAGAGAGGTGGGGAGGTTTTTGGGTTCTGGGTACTGGGTTTTTGTCAGTGCAAGAGAGGATGATGGAGAAGGCTTGGTGTTTTTCTGGAGATGGATAGCCGAGAGGGGGAGAGGGAGAGAAAGATGAAAAATGGTGGAGCGGGGGAGGAGAAGAGGGAGCCAAACCGAGAGAGGAGCCAGCGCTAGCGGACGAGTGGCTGGGTTTATAGAGTTGAGAGGAGAGAGACGGCGATTGGGTGTGGTGTGTCTTTTTCTCGGCTAAGGAGAGGGAGTCTGTGGATGGGCGGCTGGATTTATAAGATAGAGGGGCTAGGGTTGAGACGAGGAGTGAGGCAGCGGCGTTGAACCGGTGGTGGGTTAAGAGTGAGGTTTGGTTTGAGAGAGGGAGGATGATCGGGGTTCCAACCATGGTTGAGTTTGGCAAGCTGGACGGGTGAGCTGGTGCAGTGGTCCGGTGGTCCTCCGAGATCCCGATGTCTGTGGTGTGGAATTGGGGAAGAAGACGAGTGGGAAGGGAGAGAGAAAGGAAGAAGACGAAGCGTGGCCGGTGAAGAAGATAAGAACGGCGCGTGATTTGTGGCTGCTATTTTTTTTGTTTTTGTTTTTTGTTCTTGTTTTTGTTTTTTGTTTTTTTTTGTTTTTGTTTTTGTTTTGTTTTTTTTGTTTTTTTTGTTTTTTTTGTTTTTTTATTTACTTCCAACCAATGGAAAAACGACACCTGGCCCGAAGTGGGCGGTAAAAGAAAAGGAAAAGCAAAAAATTATTGTTTTGGGTTTTTTAACTGTTACATTTCGGTTTTAGGATCGGCAGGACAAACCGAATTTCAAAATATCTCAAAAAAATTGTTTTTGGACTCGGGTGTCATGACGAGCAACCCCGTGTCAATTTTATTTGAAACAATCTCATTTTTACAGCGAGCCTGTACTGAGATTATTTATTACCGAAAAATGATTTTATTTTTGATTTTTATTGAAAAAAAAAAACTCGGGAGAGAATATATACAATATATATGTCAAAATTGTCAGAATGGCGAGTAGAATAGGAAGGTGAGGTTCGTGACCTGATCCGGAGTGCTGTTTGAAAGGTCAATTACAGTTTTGACCCCAATGGCGGCCCGAATGCTATTTTGATCATATATTCTTCGTTTGACCTCAGAATCGAGTGTGGTTGAAGGCGTTGATCCTCGAATTTGATTTTCTATCGCATAGGACTGGCTCCTTGACATTTGGAGGCCTTTCCTAAATAATTTCTTGAAATCGAGCATTTATGACTTAATGGTCACAACTCCGTCATTTTGTAAAATTTCAACAAACCGAAGCGGCGTCGAAGGAAAATTGAATTTGATAAAATATGTCTAACCCGGACAAAATAGGGTCCAACACTTACAAACCCAAGTCCTCAAAAAATAAAAGATCCCGGATGTTTTTCTATCCCCTACATGGTTGGTGAGCAACGTTTTTGCAAGGCCTTGTGTGATTTGGGGGCTAGTGTAAGTCTTATGCTCTCATCGGTTTATGAGCAGCTGGGTCTTGGGAAACTATCTCCCACCACTGTTACACTTCAGTTAGCTGATCGATCGATCAAACATCTAGTTGGGATTGTGGAAGATGTCCCACTTCGAGTCGGGAAATTCTATATCCCTACCGACTTTGTGATTTTAGAAATGGAGGAGGATACCAGGATACCTTTAATCCTTGGTAGACCCTTTTTGGCTACAGCTGGAGTGGTGATTGATTGCCACAAGGGAGAGCTTACTTTGAATATCGGCGGTGAGAATATCGAATTCAATTTGACTGACGCATTACAAAAGCCAAATATGCCTGCAAAGTGCTATCATTTGGGGCTTCTCGAAGCAGTCTTAGAGGAGGAAAATGCGAAGCCACATTTTGACGATCCCATGATGGAGTACCTAGTCTATGATGAGACTCCCAATTCCTCC